>OY856412.1:34867500-36246250 GCA_963693085.1 Alisma plantago-aquatica
AACAAATACATGGTCAGTATATTTCTATATGGGTACGTGGGTTCATCCAATAATCACAAGTATACATTTATTTAACACCTTTTATTTGCACATAAGAACATACATTTGCTTTCATATTCCAACCCATATTTGGTCTAATATCTCATGTGTAATCATTGTCCATCCTTGGACTCATGTGCATTACCCTTAAGATCGGTCTAACCTAGGGTTCGGAATATTTGTAACTTACCTTTCTTGATACTCATATGAATAGTATAATTTGCATGAAGTAAATAAACAAGAAAGCAAATATCATTCATTCAATCTCTTCGAGAAACCTCAGAAAACTCGAGAATTAGTACATATATTCATAAGTGTAACCACGTACCTTATGCCCTTACAGAAACCATTTAGAAATCTCATGTACTTTAAGAGTGCATCCAATTATCCAAGCATCAAAGCATTCAACCAACATTATCTGAAACACAAATATTGCATATGTGTCACCATGTATTCACATTACATTAATCATATCTAGGTTCGATCCTAAACTAGGGTTTAGAGATGTCTCACATTTGGACTAAGGATAAGGGTCACAAACCCTAATTCCATCATATCATGATTTCTAAGATTACAACCTTTGGTTATGCATATTAGGTTATCCGTGATACCTAGATCATATCATTAGCATTAAGATCATAGTAAGATATCTGCATTGGTTTCAAAACCCTAAATATACATGTCATGATTAATAATCTAGAAACATCCATTATTTGTCATTATTGAGGATCTACTCATCATACATGAAAAGATTAGGTATGATTTCAAAACAAACAGATTCACTTAATTAAGAAGAATATTAAAGGAAATCTAGGCTTTCCTTTATATTTGTCACATCAAAACATGTATTGCATATACTTTTAAAATAGGGAGCATAATTAGTGCACAAAACTATTTTATTCAAATTCTTCATGTTTTCTGAGTAATTTCATATATAGGTTCATTATCATCTGATCTACCATTAATTATCTACATTTGTTGCAAGATAATTCTATTCTAACTAATCATAGACTACCACATCATCATTTAATTATTATTAGCTATTATCCACACAGGACGGATCCGCCAATGGTGCTACGCCATGTCAATTCAGAGCCCCATGCGGGATTGGATTGTGAGTGGGGCTAATTACCATTTTGCCCATGCAGAGTGACCTAGATGTGTCACGTGGACTAGGGAAAATGAGACTAATCTATCCAGGGATTGTCTCCCCCACTTCCTGCACACGAGCAGGTTGCCATGAGTCAACTCCACAATTGACTCTGGCTTGCTAGTCTTGGAAACCTCAAGAGAGGGCGGGGTTGAATCTATAGGGATTCCTCAAATCCAATGATCTCTTTTGCTCATAGAAGGATGGCCGGAGTCAGAGGTTTCTAAGCTGGTATATACACTGATACAATAGGGAAATAGGAGAAGAGATTTACCTTCCTTTTTTGTGGTTTATGGGCAGAGGTAGTTTCCTGAAGGTCCTATGGTCCTTTCCCAACCCTCTGATGTGTCTATGGTGGCCTGAGGTAGACTGGGCTACAGTTTTGTCACCAAGCTTCTCAACGACGGTGGCTAGAGTTGGGGAAGGACCCTAAGGTCTATGCACACCAAGATGACTATCTATATCTCCCCTCCATTATCTAAAGGCGCTATACAACCAATTAATTGGCTCAGAGTGAAATGGAGAAGGGGTTCTCGCTTTAGGTGCCAAGAGGGAAGGGAATGCTCGGGGTCAGATCCATGGGTGAAAGGAGATCAATTAATGGGAGATCTATGCTCTGAGGGTCATGAACCTGCTCCTTGATGCCTTATATAGGCTTGGGTACGAAAGGGGAGGTGGCGGTTCCTGGCCCTAACTTCCCAATTTACTCAAGATATTGGGTGTTATCCTATGTCTTGAGGATAATGGGCATATAGAGGTTCGTTGAGTTCACATTAACCTCCCGGATACAACTACATGCTTATATGAAAACAGAGAGAGTCCAAAGAGGAAGGGAGAGTTCAAAGTCCTCATGATCATCTTGTGAGTGGGACTCCACGGAGTTGGGTGAGGGAGATAGGCTCGCCTCTCTCGGTACTACCTAGATCCATTTCCCAGGTCTGACTGAACTCCTCTCATTTGTTTTCCTTTCCTTTTTCTATATTCTTTTAAGTAAAAGTCATCGTTAGATAAATATTTATCTAGGACATATCATTAATCCAAATTATCTTAATCTTTGGGATCTCAACCCATTACTTCTTTTCTATAATTAGGCAGAAGATAAACCTAAAACCATGTTCATATTATCCATTATTTGGCTTCCAAGTAAATAGTGGATAATCCTTTAACTAATTATCTAGGACACATTTTATCTTGGATCAATCTATAAATTCTCTCATTATATTATATTCTGATTATCCATCAATTGAAAATATTTTGGATATTTATTATGATCATGAGTAGCATAAATATCCAAATTCATATCCCAGGGACCCGTATGTAAACCCTGGTTACCCGATTGGGCTGAAACATGTCCCTAAGGTCCATGAATCACATCTTGGGTCTTCCAAAGGTTCCCTGAGCCCAATTACATTCCTAATTACAAAGTTAAGGCTTTGATAATCATTGCACCTTGTATTAGCCTCATATGAACACATATGCTCAAAAGCACATTATTTACTTAAATTGAACATTTGCTATGAGTCTAGTGTTTGCAATCATCAACCAATGTCCCCCAATTCCCTACCTTATTATTTGTACCATAATTTTTTTTAGGCTTGTAATCTATGAATTTCAAGGTTGTAACATTCACCCCTCCTTAAAAGGAATTTTGTCCTCAAAATTTAGACCTAGTAAGGTTAGGTTAATGATAACTCATATTATTTTCAAATCTTAGGGTTAACACCCTACTTAGATGGATTTAACAACTTTCCTTAATATGCCAAATCCCATATTATTACTAAGGTTGGCACTTGAATTAAAATTCAATTATATCCACATCCCTAGTATTCTCACCTTATCATATCTTGATGATTTCATTCTCAATTTGTGATCTCAATTTCACTTGGTGATTTCTCATTACATGTAGGTTTCAAACCTATTGTTCCTTATTTTCACATAAGGGTGAGGTGGCACCTCAAACCCTAGGTCATGTCATTACACATCCAATGTAGGATATTCATTCTCTTATCAAAATTTTTAAGCATAATGTGTGTCCTCCTGATCTCTCTCACTCATAATGAGATGGTACTTCCACACATTATCTTTAATTTTATATTTTAAGTTGAATTATTTTCAACATGACTCTAAATCATTCATACTTTTAGTTCCACAATATTCTTATATTTCATTAATACATGTGTCCCTTTCTTACTCATAAGTTTGGGCACAACTACTCTCAAGTTTTAATGACTTCATTATATCTTTTATATTTACACCTCATGTATCATGAGCCTTAGCCACTTCCTTGAGGTCTCTAGGGGTACAAGTACTTTTTGTAGTGATCCCATCCTTATGCATCTAGGGAGTTCAGCCCCATGATCATCACGTAGGTAGAAAATCTCCTCAGTCATGGACCTTTGACAACCCTAGTTGTTACCTCCCGACCACATGTTCTTGTGCATTCAGGGCACAATCAACTCCCAACCCTTCCTATGTACCTTTAAAACACCCTATTTGGCCTTAGGATTGCATTAGGACTCTACCCTTCCCAAGGGTTTCCTTGAGATTTCACATCTCTACAACTTTTAAGCACATTATCCTATCATATAATCCTTTAACCCAGATTTCCTTCATCTCTCCTTCTTAAGTACCCATTATCCATTATAGTCCCAACATTGGGCTCGGGCCACCTTCCCTACCTGGGCTAGGTTCCATGTTGATCTTCCCTACCTAGGGCTTGACCTCTCTATGACCTTCCCTATGGCTGGATCATAAACATTTGCATAGTGGACTTGGACCACCTTCCCTACCTGGGGCTTGGTTCCTTACCGATCTTCCCATTTTGGGGCTTGACCACTTCATGACCTTCCCTACCCAGGGCTTGGTTGTCCACACTATAAACTCTGGCCACCTTCCCTTTCTGGGGATTTGTGCCATATTGTTCTTCTCAGTTTGGGGTTTGACCACTTATGTTCCTCAGAGATGGCATACTTGGGTTCAAATAATGTAGGTGCTTTCATCTTTATATCCTTAATTCTCCACCCTTCATGTGGCAGTTAAGGTTACCTCAATATTTAAATCGGTTTATGCATCTTACCTTTTAAGGGGATGTCCTAACCTAGGGTGCCTTCCTGGCTCATAGGAGGAAGTTAGGCTCTCTAGCCACAACCTGACCCCAAGGTCTAAGGTTTTGCCTTCCTCATAGTTCATCTTCCCACTCTTGGGTTGACCCACCCCAGGTTGGCACACTAGCCATAAGGGTTCCATATTTTCATCTTTATGCATTAATTTTTATCATTATAATTTCTCAACCCTTGTTTTCTCAATCTCTGGGATACCCTCTCATGGGTTTTGTCCATACAGTGGACTTAGGCCACCTTCCCCTCCAGTGCTTGATCATAGTCGATCCCATTGACTTTATTTTCATCGCCAAACTCCCAGAGATAGCATGAGGGGTTCAAACAAGTTATCTTTAGATATATTTATAACCATTGGGTTCTTATACTTATCAAAACACTCATACATGAATGGCATGCTCCTCATGCATGCATGCATGGGAGACTGGTCACCTAAACCCTTATGTTATCTTGCTTCTTCCCATTCAAGTTTCATATGGGTGATATTCCATAACACCACACCATTCTCCTTATTTATGATTAATGTTTTAGGGTTATGACTATGAATTATACTCTACCCCTTAGAGTTCCATGTCCCATGACAGTCCAGGATCTTCATATCCTATTGGGTTATCCCAATCCAAGACCTTCATCAATGAATGGGCTTACCCATACTTATATCTTCCTAGTGTTTACCCTCTCTGGAGGGACCTACACAACATGTTACATATTTTGACATTTACTTCTCTAATTAACATTTTTTTAACTCTTATTAAGAAAAGAGATGAGAAGTGGATGAAATGTGATATGCGAACCCTAGAAGATACGTTATGCCTTAATAATTTTTCCCTTATGTTTCTAAAGATGATTTGAAATTATAAACAATTAAATATTAGTTGCTAAATCTGTGCTCTGATACCAAATTTAATGACCCACATTTTTCAATGTCCAAAGGACCTTAAAGTTGAAGATCATTACTCATAAATTCTAGGATCAGATTCAACAAATAATATAGAATAGTAAACAATTTCCATTAATGAACAAATATTTACATGTTTGCATAATGAGATCCTCTAAGGAGTTACATAACTTTTAGAAAGAACTAACCTATACATGTGAGGAGAATTACCACTATGACTAACCCTCCTTGATTAACTTTAGTGTCTTTAATATCTTTCATCTGTAACCTCATGTCCACAAATCAAGTATATCAAGTACCTAAAACATCAGAAACAAATACGCGGTTAGTATATTTTTGTACTGGTACGTGGATCCATCCAATAATCACAAGTATACATATATTCAACATATTTTATTTGCACATAAGAACATACATTTTCTTTCATATTCCAACATGTATCTGGTCTACTATCTCAGTTGTAATCACTATCCATCCTTGGACTCATGTGCATTATCCTTTAGATCAGTCTAACCTAGGGTTCAAAATATCAATAATTTACCTTTCATGGTACTCATAGGAATAGTATAATTTGCATGAAGTAAATAAACAAGAGAGAAATTATCATTCGTTCAATCTCTTTGAGAAACCTCAACAAACTTGAGAATTGATACATATATTCATAAGTGTAACCACATAACTTATGCCCTTGAAGAAACCATGTAGAAATCTCATGTACTTTAAGAGTGCATCCAAACATCCAAGCAACAAAGCATTCAACCAACATTATCTGAAAGGCGCATACTACATATGGGTCACCATGTATTCACATTACATTAATCAGATCTAGGTTTGATCCTAAACTAGGGTTTAGGGTTGTCTCACGTTTAGACTAAGGATAAGGGTCACAAACCCTGATTCCATCAAATCATGATTTCTAAGATTACAACCTTTAATTATGCATATTAGGTTATCTTTGATACCTAAATCGTATCATTAGCATTAAGATCATAGTAAGATACTCACATTTGTTTCAAAACCCTAAATATACATGCCATGATTAATAATTTAGAAGCATCCATTATTCATCATTATGGAGGATTTACTCATTATACATGAAAAAATTAGGTATGATTTCAAAACAAACTGATTCACTTAATTAAGCACCATATTAAAGGAAATCTAGGTTTTCCTTTATATTAGTCACATCAAAACATGTAGTGCATATACTTTTAGAATAGTGAGCATGATTAGTCTGTGAAACTATTTTATTTAGATTCTAAATGTTTTTTTAAGAAATTTCTGATATAGGTTCATTATCATCCGATCTACCATTAATTATATACATTACTTGCAAGATAATTCTATTTTGACCAATCATAGAGTGCCACATCATCATTTAATTATTATTAGCTATTATCCACACAGAACGGCTCCACCAATGGCGTTATGCCATGTCGATTCAAAGCTCCATGTGGGCTTGGCTTGGGAGCAAGGCTAATTACCATTTTGCCCATGCGCAGTGACCTAGATGTGTCACGTGTACCAGGGCAAATGATACTAATTCCTCCAGGGATTGTCTCCCCTGCTACCTACACACGAGAAGGTTGCCATGAGTCAACTCCAGAGTTGACTCTGGCTTGCTAGCCTTGGTAGCCTTTGGAGAGGGCAGGGTTGAGTCCGCAAAGACTCCCCAAATCCAACAAGCACTCTGGCTCTCATAGAAGGATGGGCGGAGTCAGACGTTTCTAAGCCAATATATACACTAATACAACTGAGAAACAGGAGAAGAGATTTACCTTCCTTTGTTATGGTTTCTGGGTGGAGGTAGTTTCCTGAAGGACCTATGAACCTTTCCCAACCCTCCGATGTGACTGTGGTGGCCTGAGGCAGAATGGGCTATAGTTCCATCACCAAGCTTCTCAACGACAGTGGCTAGTGTCGGGGAAGGACCCTAAGGTTTAAGCACACCAAGCTGATTGTCTTGATCTCCCCTCTGTCATCTGAAGGTGCTATAAAACCAAGTAATTAGCTCAGAGTGAAACGGAGAAGCGGTTCTCACTTCATGTTCCAAGAGGGTAGAGAAAGCTCGGGGTCGGATCCATGGGTGAAAGGAGATCAATTCATGGGAGATATATGCTATGAGGGTCACAAACCTACTCCCTGATGCCTTATATAGGCTTGGGTACAAAAGGGGAGGTGGCGATGCCTGGCCCTAACTTCCTAGCTTACTCGGGATATTGAGCATTATCCTATATCATGACGATAATGGGCATGAGTTCAGAGGGGAAGGAAGAGGTCAGAGTCCCCGTGATCCTCTTGTGAGTAGGATTCCAAAGAGTCCAGGTGAGGGAGAGAGTCTCGCCTCTCTCGGTACTACCCAGATCTGTTTCCTAGGTCTGGCTGGACTCTTCTCATTTGTTTTTCTTTCCTTTTTTCTATATTCTTTTAAGTAAAAGTCCTCATTAGATAAATATTTCTCAAGGACCAGAAGATAAATCCTAAAACCATGTACATATTATCCATTATTTGGCTTCCAAGTAAATAGTAGATAATCCTTTAAGTAACTATCTTGGCCACATTTTATCTTGGATCAATCTAGAAATTCTCTCATTATCTTATATTCTGATTATCCATCAACTAAAATATCTTGGATATTTATTATGATCATGAGTAGCATAAATATCCAAATTCATATCCCAAAGACCCATATGTAAACCCTGGTTACCCAATTGGGCTGAAACATGTCCCTAAGGCCCATGAATCACATCTTGGGCCTTCCAATGATTCGCTGAGCCCAATTACATTCCTAATTACAAATTTAAGTCTTTGATAATCATTGCACCTTATATTAGCCTCATATGAACACATATGCTCAAAATCACATTATTTACTTAAATTGAACATTTAAAATGAGTCTAGGGTTCAAAATCATCAACCAAGGTCCCTCAATTCCCTACTTTGTTATTTGTAGCATAATTTTGTTTAGGCTTGAAATCTATGAATTTCAACGATGTAACACACTTCCTATTTGTATTGCTTCTCATTCCTTCTATATTGCTTAGTTCTGAATTAGATTTTTTATATTGCCATAACAAAAAGGGTATATATTTTTCATATGTGGAGATGTATATATGTTTTAAACAAAGTATTTAGATGATGGAGAATAGTATCAGATATTCCAAGGAGGTGTAAGGTGCAGATATGCTATTTTTAAGAGGATATTATAAATTTTGAATTTATATTATTAATTCATAATTACGTGGATACTAATTTGTTTCTTCTTCCAAATTTGTTAAGGAGATGATTGGATGCAACATGACAAATGGAATGAATTCCTTCATTCTCAAACTTTAGAAAAACATCATAGTATAGTGTAGACAACCTTAATACATTATGTACCATTTTGTTTCTATTTCCCCATGTCAACAGTCTTAGACATGTTTGTTTAGAGGGGAATGATGAGGAAGGGAGGGGAATACAAAAGGGTCAAGTTGTTTAGTTGAATAAAGTGATGGGGGACAGGAGGGAGAGCAACAAAGAAGAATGGATAGGATAGATGCATGTGTAGTTTTTGTCACTTCTCTCCCATAAAATAAGGATGGACACAATGGGAAGGAAAAGACTTGATGAAGATTTATATGGAACCTTAATAAAAAGATATGAAAGATAGTGGAAAAGTTTGGTTGAAATGAAGACTCAAAAGAAAATTTTAAAGCATGTATATAAACTTTAAGTAATACTTGGCAGGTAACATAGATAAAAAAGTTCAAATACATAAAATTTTTTTATATGAAATAGTAATGAAATTTAAATTTTATAAGAAGATTAAATTATACACACGGTAATATCTCTGCATAATTATATAAGTAAATTTCATCTTACAGGAAATTTGTAGAGTGAATATTGAAGTATGGAGGGAATTTAGATACTTGAATGGAAATTTGATGCGTGAAAAAATGATTTCATATCTCACAACTAATATATAAATATGTATATGAATTTTTGGTGGCACATACATTAATCTTTTACAATTATAACGGTGTATATGAATTTGTGTGGTACCCCCACCATGCACTTGCCATTTCCCCACATTTCTAATTTCCAAACTTCCAAACTATTGCATATTATTGTAGTTTTCTCCCACACATCTCTCCCATCAAATAAGAGTGGGACAAGGGGAAGGAATATACTTGATTGAGATTTATTTGAATTCTTGGAGGGAAATGTAAAACTAGTTGGGAAAATTGGTCAAAATTAAAGACTCAAGAGAAAAAATTAGAACATATATATTATCTTTGAATACTATTTGGAAGGTTACATGGATGCGATTAAATTTATATGAATAAGGTTTTTATGAAATAGTAAAGAATTTTGAAAAATAAAAAGATTTAATTATGAACATGGAAATATCTTGGAGTAGTTATATAATTCAATATCTAGAAAAAATAATATCAATCTAGTAGAGGACTATCAACCTCCTGCCATCTCCACGGTGAAAGAGAAGCTGCAGCCACAAATGCACAATGTGGAAATTAGTGTTCCTGATAAAGAATTCTTCAATAGCCTCACTCAGACCTACGTTGGCGGGCCCGACATCAATCCATGGCCAATCCAGAGTTTTAGGCCATCGAGCGTCGCCGACCCAAGAAGGGAAAGTTCACCTGCCATTGCCCTCTTATTGAAGGTGCCAGGCATCGAGGGTGTTGCCTTCCTACAGGATCCGACAGGTTCATTGTGGGGCAGACCAATGTGAACGGTGTGTCCACCACCCGTAGGAATTGGGGAAGTTGACATGCAATTAGATCGTGCACTTCACTTTTCTCTGCTAAATCCTTCGTTGCCACATACGAGATTGTTTGCTTTTGTACTAAGCGATCCCAAAGCCATTTCCTTTATATAATGTCTCTTTTTTTGGATCTGCATGGGCCGAAGCCCACCCCCTCTCCAAACAGGTGTCAGAGCCCAGATGACCCAAGAGGTTGGTAAATACAGCTGACCCGAGCGGAATCGAACCAGCGACCCTTCATGAGGGGCGCACTGGCTTGACCGCCCGGGCTACGCTGGCCGGGTCTTTATATACTATCTCCCATCTCACATCTCGCTACCAAATCGGTACAAAAGTTTATTTTATATTTCATAAAAATCCATTTTCTTCACCCTTTCTCGCTTTGGAAACTGTACCCTTTTGCCCTCCCGGTCTTTCCATCAACCTACATGGATGCCATTTGGGACCCATAAGACTGACGTGGTTCTTCTGACATAATCGTGGGGTTCAGGTTTCTGACCTACAACACATTCATCCCTTCAATCGATTAGTCCCTCTCCATTTGCCTCATTCATCCGGTGTCGGAGGGGTGCGTCACGTCGTCCATAGCCCCTTGCCCTATCTATGCTTTCACTTTCTCGGTATTGTATTATAGAAGCTTTGACCCTTCGTGTCACCTCTTTACACTGTAGTGGATGATCTGCCAATGTCGCTTGTAGTAGACAATTAATCTCGCACACAAATGGCAAACAACACAGTTCAATGTAGGATGTGAGGGGAACGAGAATACACAAAAATAGTACGGTCTGGAGGCCGCAATAGATCATTGTTATATATGCATATATATATACAAACATATGTACATATAGATATGGATATATATGTATTTATATATACATATATAATATATAATGTACATATATAATATATAATATATAATATATAATATACACATATAATATACATACATATATATACATATAGGGTTCATATTCAATACCCGCGTGGGTAGCTACCCACCCCCTATTTCGATTAATTTTTTGGAGTTTCTTACTTTTTAACATGTAGAGGGTTACTTTACCTTGCAAACGGTTACTTTTCATTCATAGATAGTTACATTTACAAAAGCAGATTCAAAAATACTATTATATATATATATATATATATATGTATATATATATTGTATATTCTGTTGGATATATAACTTTTGTAGTTATTATTTAGCATGGGTTAAGCCCAATGTAGTGCAGCCAGTACATAATGGAAAGGAACGTAAGTTACCCCTTTTGTATAAATGGATAATCACGTTATTAATTATTGATTTAATTAATTATATCTTTCTGAAACGTTTTAGCATCTTTCCGTTATGTGAATAGGAGATGAAGTTAATTATTTATATAATTAATGATCTCTTTTCCTTAACGATTAAGATATGTATGTTTTGTGTACAAATCTGAAACAGTTCAGCAACTTTATGTTATGTGAATAAGAGATGAAGTTAATTATTTATATATAATTAATGGTCTCCTTTCCTTAACGGAAAGACATGTACGTTTCATGTATAAGAGTGATCGAGTGATCGTGTCCATCTAGGATTAGGACATGGGGCGTGAAAGGGTTATAAAAAGGGAAACATGTCAATAGAGTTGAACACACAATGAATTCAGTCTCTCTCTGCATAACGCACAGTCATCAGCTGCCGTTTGTAAAAGACGAGAGATGTGTCCTCTTGACGCAGTGTTTCTCTTCTTTTCCTTCACCCATGTGAATTGCTACTTTGTGGAGACTTGTCTTCGGAACGAAGCGAGTATTCAGAAAAGTTGTCTCATGGAGATCCTTCTCCTGAATGAGATGAACAATGTTGTCCTTCTATTCCTTTGACATGATCTGTCCGGGTGGTGGTACCTGCGATCGCTGGGCTGCACTGGTGGTGCAAATATTTCGGCGTCAAAATGACGTGCCGGAAGAGCGACGTTAAACGCAAGCAGACATGTGGAGTGACTTGGCGTCAAGTGTTAGCAAGACAAGCCAAAGATATAGACTTTGTTGTATTGTTAATGACTGGATGGACTGGAAGAACATCGCTTTTCTGAAGGATTGCAAGGCAATGATTTCTTGAAGTATATATACGTATATGCAAATATACATGTCCTGTTTCTCAACAGGACGATCCGGTCAGGAGTTTCTTACTCTTTTATTTATGTTCTCCTACAATATTTTATTCTTGTATATCTTATCTTGATCTACCTGCAATTATTAATTATTTGCAACTGTTTGTTGTTGCATGTAACGATGTTTACACCTAAATTATCTAACAATCTTAAAGAAATCATTCTTTGTCATTAATTAACAATATAGATCATGGTACGTGCGCTAGAATTAACAATAAACATATGCCTAAAATGTATTGTTTTGAACGTTGTATATTAGCAATGTTGAATATATAATTGGCATAATATATGGGTATGAAGAATAGGAACAACCGGAACTAAATAAAACTGATCCCAATAATGTGAATATTATTTCTAGTTGGAAAAAGGCTGATACAAGATGCCAAGAGTTAATTTTATTTGTGTTAAAAAATACAAACTGTATAATTTATACTCTTAGCAAATATTACTTATTTCCATAACATTGTATAGGGATGGTAGAAATAAAATATAAAACTGAGAATAAGGGTACTAAATAGTGTTGTGTTTCAAAGTTTATAATATTTCTAAATGTGTTATTTAGTAGAGGTAAATCTATTCTTGAACAAGTAATTAATATTTTAATTCTTGGTGTACAAAATTTTGGATGCATGCATTAAATGCTTGAAAATTTTGTTGTTATGTCTATAGTTGAGCTATTCCTAATATTTTAGAAAGTCATTTGACATATATCTCAAATATGAAGGAGAATGTCAATGAGCGGTCTCATGTTAGACATTAATAAACAAGATGTACGTTTGAAAATTTTATTATTATGTCTATAGTTGAGATATTCCTGATATTTTAGGAAGACGTTTGACATATATCTCAAATATAAAGGAGAATGTCAATGAGCAGTCTCATGTTAGACATTAATAAACAAGATGTACACTTGAAAATTTTATTGTTATGTCTATAGTTGAGATATTCTTAATATTTTAGGAAGTCGTTTGACATATATCTCAAATATAAAGGAGAATGTCAATGAGCGGTCTCATGTCAGACATTAATAAACAAGACGCACACCTGAAAGATACAAATGTCAAGTTACATGTCAGTTCTTACCTGACAGTTAATTTTAGTGCTAAGACCAAAGATAAGAAATTAAAGATAGTACATATATCTATGGCTAATAACAAAGTATGTCCTTTATATACAAAGGATAGAAGGTTGCCACCTCCGAAATTAAGGAGATTATAATTAGATAATTATTTTCTTGAGCCTTAATGATGGGTATGTATCTTTAAAACCTGAAATCTCAATTATTAAATGGGATGGTTTTGTAATAGACTGTAAAATGTAATAAGTTATTATTACATACCTTCGTGATACTATGTTCTTTAGCAAGTGATATTTGTGTAACGTGGAGAACAAGTTTAAGATTCTTATTGAACATATTTCAAATTGCAATTTAATATTTGAACGAATATAGTTCTGTATGGATGAATCTTATTACATCTAATATATAACAATATTGTTTGAGACATATTTTGTTATCTCAATGAAACAAATGATGAATCATGAATTTGTTCCAAAATTCGACATTAATTTTGAAAGATGTAAAATATATATGTAAACTAAATTTCCTAGAATAATTTCTTTTTATAATAAGAATTCTGAAATTCTAGATTTAGTTCACCATAACATCTGTGAATTTAATGAAGTTACTAATAGGAACTGGAAATTGTTATTTTATAACATATGTGATTTGTGTAGATATTGTTATGTCATTTTACTTGAAAGTAAAATTGAGACATTAGAAAATTAATTTTTTTTTATGGAAGCTAAAACTGAAAGGTACTTACATGATTAAGGTCTGATGCGGAGAATAACATACCTTGAACTTGTTTGTTGGAATTTTAACACCTCCACCGTGTAGTTCATGAAGGTTGTTGCTCTATATACACCATGGTTTATTGGGATTGTAGAACGTAAAATCTAATTCCTTGTTTAAATGTCTAATAACTTTCTCCAGATCTCAAGTTTACTCATACATATGTGGAAGAAACTTTGACTATGGCTTGCCCATTTTTTGAATAAAGTTTTATGTAGACATAATAAGAGTAAATTGATTGAGTTATTGGTTGAGAAAGAATTGTTCCTCTAATATCTTCATATGTGGGGGCATTTTTACTAAGGTATATGTCTCTGAACACAAAAGAAAAGAAATTAGAAAAATGATTGATGCCATTTTACTAGGTCATGTAAAAACAAGTTACGCCTTTAGATTTATGATTATAAAATATGAAATCTTAGGCTATAAGGTTTATACAATTGTGATATTACATATGACATTATGTGATGATGTGTTTCCCATGAAAAACGGGTGTATCTAAAGAAATATTTCATAAAAGATTCATTATATTCATGGTCGTTTCTCGAGTACGTAGAAAGGATGAGAAATGTGGGGAGCAAACTTAGAATTTACTATTTCTGAATTTATTGATTCTGATGAAATGGCTGAACAAAGGAGAAGTTAACGTACTAAGATTTTTAAGGATGATAGAAGTGAGTTTCTCACTTATAATATCGAAGATGACCTTGTTCCTTTCAAAACATGCTTTTGATTTTCCAGAATTTTAGTTTTGGAAAGAATTTGTTAACAAAGAAATGTTATGAATTCTCTCAAATTAATTGTGGGAATTTATAGATTTGTCTTCTAGTTATTCTAAAGTTCTTAGTAAATGGATCCTTAAGATGAAAATAAATTCAGACTGGATAATCAATAACGTACTTTGCTAAGCTAGTTGCTAAGGGTTTTATACTCTGAAGGAATAAAGTATTTTGATACATATTCTATGTTTCCTACATGAACACAATCTGAATGCTTAAGGCATTGGTTGTCACATATAATCTCATATTCAATAAATGAATGAGAATTTTGTATACTTATACGGTAATATTCATGAGAAGATATATATATATATATATATATATATATATATATATATATATATATATATATATATATATGTGTGTGTGTGTGTGTGTGTGTGTGTGTGTGTGTGTGGAACAACCTGGTGGATTTGTGCATTGTAGGAATGAGCATAAAAGTGTGTAAATTTATGAAAGCTATTGCATAGCTTAAAACAAGCTCCTAAGCAATGATATGAGATGTTTGATAGAGTACTATCAATGAAATGCTTCATTTCTAATAATTTTGATAAATGTATCTACTGTAAAAATCATCAATGGTTGATTCATGTTGTTATACATAGATGATGTTTTGTTTCCAATATAAAAGTAATAAATTAGACTATCATTCTTATGTAACAAGTTTTAGATGAAATATATATAAGTGTCGTTTATGTGATTTTAAGGCCTAAAATCATGAGGTTTACTGATAGTATAACTCTCTAAAAGTCTCACTATGTTGAGAGGATACTAGAGAAGTTTGAGTACACATCATGCAACCATGTTAAGACTCTATATGAACTCATCAAAATGTATTGTATAAGAATGTGACTAAAGTTCTAATGAATTAATTACGATACTTTTTGGATATTGGAAGTTTGATGTATCTTAAGAACCACACATGTACATACATTATGTTTGTTATGTGTGCAAGTTGAGTAGATACACCAATGATCATGCTAAGACCCATTTAGAAATCTCTTGATAGAGTATTGAGGTCTGTAAAGGGAACGTGTTACCTTGACTTCATTATGGCAAATATCCTTTGGTAATAGAAGGATATAATAATGCATGCTAGTTTGTCATGAACTCTAAGAGTAGTGGTGTCTTGTGATATATTTTCCTAATAAGAAAATGTGTTGTTTTATTGATTGTCTTGGTCTTCTTCTGAAACTTAGTTGGGTATTTTATATATGAAATTGAGTTGAAAGTTGAATGGCTGCATAGATTTTAATCTAAGTTAGCTATTGAAAATAAATATGATTCCTGCAATTTCATTTCATATTAATAACAATACAACTATAGAAGATATAAATATTGATAAGTATAATTAAAACAACATTGACACATCCAAGTCAGACTTATGTCTGTAAGGGAGTTAGTGTCTTGTGGGGTCAAGGCTTGACTACGTAGGTACCTTTTTTCTTATAAAGCCAATCCTTTGAATATTTGTCTTAATATGGCATTAGTTGAGAAATTCAGGTTGGGGATGGGACTGAAACCCCTTCTTATTCATAGGCAGTAGCAACCCAACCCAAAAGAGTGGAGATCCCACAAATTGAGTTCAATGTGGTAATAACAAGTTGTCGGGTGAATTGATGACACTGTGTAAATTTATCTTTGATGCTTCATGCATCTGTGTGTCTCTCCCTTGAAAACCTATTTAGTGTCATAAGCTGCAAGTTAGTAAGAGATTAGTCTCTAAATGGAGTCAAGTCCTAGGACAGGATGCTAGCAGTACATCCTTAGAGACTTCAACTAAGTGATTGATGTTGTGTGGGCCGCAACAAGGAATAGGGTTGCTTCCTATATCAATCATGATTCCCTGATTTGGATGCATGGCCTTTAATGCATCGTTTTACTTCTTTACTTCCATGTCTTTATTGTGTTGTTACCAATCGATACTTTTGCAACCAAGGTTCAAGTTCAAGACTTTAGTTCACTTAGTTCCTGTGGGAGTCTACGTTGGATAACTCGGGTAGATTCAAACCGAAAGGTATCTACTGAAAGCATAGTATGGAGGACTGTTTGGCAGGGCACTACACATTGGACTTTGTGGGGGATTGTTGGATATATAAATTTTGTAGTTATTATTTAGCATGGGTTAAGCCCAATGTAGTACAGCCTGTACATAATGGAAAGGAACGTAAGTTACCCCTTTTGTATAAAAGGATAATCACGTTATTAATTATTGATTTAATTAATTGTATCTTTCCGAAACGTTTTAGCATCTTTCTGATGTGTGAATAGGAGATGAAGTTAATTATTTATATAATTAATGGTCTCTTTTCCTTAACGATTAAGATATGTACGTTTTGTGTACAAATCTGAAACAGTTCAGTAACTTTCTGTTATGTGACTAAGAGATGAAGTTAATTATTTATATATAATTAATGGTCTCCTTTCCTTAACGGAAAAGACATGTACATTTCGTGTATAAGAGTGATCGAGTTATTGTGTCCATCTAGGATTAGGATGTGGGGCGTGAAAGGGTTATAAAAGGGGAAACATGTCAATAGAGTTGAACACATAATGAATTCAGTCTCTCTCTGCATAACGCACAACCATTGGCTGCCGTTTGCAAGAGACGAGAGATGTGTCCTCTTGACGCAGTGTTTCTCTTCTTTCCCTTCACCCATGTGAATTGCTACTTTGTGGAGACTTGTCTTCAGAATGAAACGAGTATTCAGAAACGTTGTCTCATGGAGATCCTTCTCCTGAATGAGATGAACAATGTTTTCCTTCTATTCCTTTGACATGATTTGTCCGGGTGGTGGTACCTGCGATCGCTGGGCTGCATGGGTGGTGCAAATATTTCGGCGTCAAATTGACGTGCCGGAAGAGCGACGTTAAATGCAAGCAGACATGCGGAGTGACTTGGCGTCAAGTGTTAGCAAGACGAGCCAAGGATATAGACTTTGCTGCATTCTTAATGACTGGATGGACTGGAAGAACATCGCTTATCCGAAGGATTGCAAGGCAATGATTTCTTTAAGTATATATACGTATATGCAAATATACATGTCCTGTTTCTCAACAGGACGATCCGGTCAGGAGTTTCTTACTCTTTTATTTATGTTCTCCTACAATGTTTTATTCTTGTATATCTGATCTTGATCTACCTGCAATTGTTAATTATTTGCAACTATTTGTTGTTGTATGTAACGACGTTTACACCTAAATTATCTAACATATTCTTTCCAAATTTAATTTTTTAGTCATATAATTACATTTTTATCATCATAGTTACCTTTTTATCGAACGAGTTACTTTTGTGACCGTATAGTTACTTTTTTGGCTGATAGATAGTGAACTCCAGGCTACCCCCGCTGGTATTGAATGAATGCCCATACATACATATACATATATATATGCATATAGATAAACATATATATACATATCATATACATTACAATAATTATTCTATTCTGAGAGAGGTATGACTATAATACAAAGTTAATTTGTGATGATGTAACCCTTCAACTTTGGAGGGTTTGTCACCTAAAAAGTATCATCCTAAACTTGGTTGCCAATTTTGTTTAAGAGGGACTGACCAGTCACGCAAGATAAGAGAGAGGGATACATCACACTGATGATGTGGGACAATTCAAACCATCATGTATTGTGATGAGACACAACTATATTTATTTCTTTCTTGTAATATGATATATGGTTATTGGCTTCAACATACTAGTAACAACCAATCAAATTCACTCACAAAATGCTAAAATCATCATATTTATTTAATTAAATCAATTTACATTTGGGAGACTACACAAAGTCAGTGTCTGTATAATGGTTAACTGGCATGTACGCAAACTACATAATATAACTCAAAGATAACAAATGAGATGCACAAAAATCTCTCCACTATAGAAGAACCAAGAGTAAAGGGGCCAAAATGGCAACAACTGTGGAAATGTAAGCCAATCAACATCCTTCTTTACAACACTTTTCAGCTCATCTTCAGAAGAAATGCAGTAGAGAAGAAGCTCCATTGATGTCTCGAGCTTTTTTAGTAGAAACGATCCATTTACCAATTAAGTTCATCATTACAAGCCTTGAAAGCACCTAAGAATCATATCGAAAAAGAAGTTGCAACTGGAGCGCGACATTATAAATCCAAATTTGAAAGAAACAAAACAGAACTCCATCAACAATCCATCATGCATCTCTGTAGCACTTTGGAGTTACAGAAATATAGCAGCTCCAATAACTTCGATTCAAAAAATTTGTAACATAGAAGTCTTAGAGGGAGGTGTAGAAGACAAAATATTCATATGTGGAATTAATCTTCAACTAGCTCATCTTCATAACTAAAGAAAACATACCAGAAGCAAGGCACACATCCCCCATTTGCAATTTCCCAAAGAATAATTATATATGAAAAAAATATCATTCTTTTTTAAAGTAAGACATGATTCTCAAGAAGCTTAAGACATTTCACGCAGAAAGGCATGTAAACAACAAATTGCAATTTGTGGTTGTTAGTACGTATTGAAATTGGCAAAGATAGGTACACATAGATTGAACCATATACAATGTTTACAACTCACCCAATCACTCTCATGTCTTTCCCAGCATACATTGCCCTCCAATTCTTTATTGGAGTTCGTCATTTATGTTGACCCATTTTCCATGAATTACCGCTTCCTTGTTGCTAATTCTATCTCCAAGATAACCATTCTCCTAATCCTTATTGATTCAGTGAGATAGCAGCAAATGGAGCTATTATTTGTGCATCACTAGTTAATCCCTATCCACAATTATAAATTCCATTTTTGTTTGTGTACCACTCTTTCAAGCCATGAATAGGCCTGAAGCTATTGACCTTATGGTGCAGTTGTCTGTTGTGCATGCACTCATATGGCTAATTCTTTTGTATCTTTTCCTTCAACTATAGAAAATACTGATTGTAGACGTACCGGAAGTCGTTGACCCCCCTGGAGCTAGTGGATGTAGTGTTGTAGTGGTTGTTCCATTTTAGGTGGAAAATTTGAGGCACTTCATAAAGTGGCCATCATATGGCTAATTCTTTAGCAATTTTTCCTTAAATTGCACAAGACAACGAATTTTGACATACCAGAAATTGTTGACTCCGATGGCGGTGGCGATCTGCAGGTGCAACGTCGAGCATCGATGCGGAATGTAGATGGAGGCACGAACCAGACGCATACTGAAGACTTAAGGGGTGAAACAAGGGGATGACGGGATTCAACCAAGGAAGAGACGCGAGTACCGTATTTACCATACTGGAAGTCGGGTTGTATGTTATGCAGGATTCATAGGGAATTCTGGGGAGGAAAATCCACTCGCAGCATACAGAGAAGAGGAGGGTGTTCATATGGAAACCCAAGGTCGAGGCTCATACACTGGGGTGGACGGGGTCACAATTCAGGATAAAAGAAACGAGCCACCGGAAGCAGATGCTCATCATGAGAAAAGCAAGGATAATAACGACCAATCGATTTCCTTTAAATCAGTGTTTGTGAACGGAGGCGCACATGAAACACGGGGGAAAGATGTTGAGTTTCTAGAAAAACTCTTTGAGGAGAACTTATCAGTGTCTGATGTCTCTCTTGCAGTAGAGGAAGGCCGACCTACAATCCAGATTAATTCGGTAGTGGAGGAGAAACTGGCATGGCCATGGCAATACGTTGTTGTCGTGAGACTAGTGGGGGTTGATATTGGGTATATGACCCTCCGTGAACGAATCAAAGTTCTCTGGAACATTATTGGAAGGTTCAATGTTTATGAATTGGAGCTCGGACATTTCGTTTTTTAGTTATCCTACGAGAAGGATTACGATACTGCTCGAACTGGCGACCCTTGGAAAGTGTTTGGGTGTAACTTAGCGGTCTGGGACTGGACCCCAGACTTTGTTCCCACTGAGGAACTATCAGAGACGATGGTCATGTGGATGAGGGTGTTGAACCTCCCCTTGCACCTATATGTTTCTACTGTTTTTGACTACATTGGCCTAGCATTGGGCAGAGTGATCAAGGTGGACTCCCACACAGCCAAGAGAACTAGAAGCAGGTTCGCCAGACTGGCAGTTGAAGTAAGCACCAGGATAAGCTTTCACCCATCTATTCTGATTAATGGAAGGGAGTATGAAATAGAGTACGAGGGCATCCCAACTGCATACAAGGTGTGTGGCAGAAAAGTCCACACTTCCAAGACGTGCACGTATGAAGCACGTGAAGTGCAGAAGGAAACGGAGAATGCTGCTAATAACAATCTTGAGAAAGAACAGCAATCACATGCTGAGGGGGGAGATTGGCAGATGCAGCGGAGAGAACACCATAATAGGGGAACTCACTATTCGAGGAGGAGGGACCAAGAGGAGGACAGGGTGACCAACAATAGATATGCTAGTCTTTTTGACGAAGACGAAAAGTATGTGTTGGGGACAAATACAGGAGATATGCAAGTCGTTGCAGACAATGTGGAGATGAGCACTAAAACAACAAAAGTCTGGAGAAAGAAGAAGAAAGCACAGGCAAATACAACAGAGAATAGAAATGTCTTGAAAGATATTTCAAATGAGACAAGGGCAAACAAAAAGAAAGTAACTATGCAGGTGGAAGAAACAAACGACAAGAGTGCACACCGTGTGGCCGTCTCTCTTGATGTTGATGAGATCATAGAAATCTTCAACGTGCATCATGATGTTGAAGCTGGAGTTAATTCAGACACCATAGCTCAGGCTTTATCTTTCACCACTATACCAAGCAATCCACATAAGACCAAGGCCTGAAGGAAAGACATGACCAAATTTGTTGGAAAGACCATCAAAGGGAGCGGTACCCATATGAAGAGAAGCGACAAGGGCTCTAGCAGTCATGACAAGCTGAGAAGAAGCCCGAGACTTTTAGAAATCCTGGCTGAGGAAGGACCGTCTGAGAACAGTGTCCGAGAGGAGACGAACAAGGAGAACGTAAGTCCTTCTCTATGTCCGCTCAACCAAAATTGATTTTTCCTCTACCCTTGCAAGTTATAAATGGTAAGGCTGCTTAGTTGGAACGTATGAGGTATTGGAAATTGGGATACCTACCGCACCTTGAAGGATCTTATGCGTATACATAAACCAGATCTGGTCAGCATCCTAGAGCCTCGCATCATCTCTACTAAAGCTTTAGCTACCATTAAATGGATTGGGTTCAATAACTCTCATCGGTCTGAGGTGAGAGGATTCGCATGTGGCATATGGATCTGCTGGAATGAGGGAAAGTGTACCATTGATGTCATCAATTCTCATAGACAATTTGTGACTTGCAAGGTTAATAATTCTCTTATAGCTACTTTTGTCTATGTGAGCCCCCATATTACTCTGAGATCACTTTTGTGGAAGCATCTCATTAACATGTGTAACACTTTTAATGAACCATGGATAGTGTTAGGAGACTTCAACAATATGTTGGCTCCGTATGAGACAAACCTATTCAGCAACACTCTTTTGGATGCAGGCTTGACCGACCTGGGTTTCTCCGGACAGAGATTTACCTACAGGCATGGGTTGCTTCACGAGTGGCTAGATAGAGATGTAGCTAACGCCGAATTCATCACTAGGTTCTCGAATTTGGTGGTCACACATCTGCCTAGAGTGGAATCTGACCATTGTCCTCTCCTAGTGACTACTGTTGCTTCAGCAAGACGAGAGGCCAGATTTCTGACCAAGGCATACTGGAGATCGGATACGGAGTTTAATAACATCATCAAGGAGGTCTGGCCAGAGAACGAGGACTTCACTACAACTCTAAATCATGCTCAAGCGGATCTTGTGAAATGGGACCGATATAGATAGAAGTTGTGCCATAAAAATAAGAATCGGCTCATGCGCAACATCAACATACTGCAAACTGGACTAGCAGATCAATTCAATCCTACTTCGGACAAGCTCTGTACGCAGATGCAAACTGAGCTTGCCTTCATTCTGAAAGAAGAAGAGGAAGCATGGAAAATGTGAAGTCACGTGAACTGGCTGAATAATGGGAACTCTAACACCAGGTTCTACCACGCTTATGTAAATCAACGTAGGTGGAGGAACACCATAACTAAGCTATGAAATGAAGAAGGTAGATGGGAAACTGAACCTGAAGTCATCACTCGTATGGTGACAAAGTACTTCAAGAAAATCTTTACTGTTGCACCCAATTACTCTTCTAGTACTATCTGTGAGATCCCAACTAATTTTGTAAAACTCAATACGAGTGACTACCAGGCCATTGCAGAGGTGCCCAATAGTGATGATATCTACTCCATGCTTAAATGCATGAACCCTTACAAGGCGGAAGGCCCCGATGGGGTGACTACCCACTTTCTGCAAAAAAACTGGGAAGTGGGGTGAGACACAGTGGAGCGAACATTGTCTAATGCACTTAGAGGTCGCCTTCTAGATGAGAGACTTTTTCAGGCTTCCATTGTGCTTATTCCCAAATGCACGTCACCTGAAAACTGTAAATAATTCCGTCCCATATCGTTGAACAATGTATGTCTTAAACTATGCTCGAAACTGGTAGTCGAAAAGCTAAAGAAGCATTTACCAGACTGGGTTTCTCTGGCCCAGAGCAACTTTGTACCCGGGAGACGTATCACAAACAACATAGTGTTGGTCCAGGAAATCATACACAACATGAAGAGAGATACGAGTGCAAAAATCATGGCTATCAAAGTTGATCTGACTAAAGCCTATGATATGATGAGCTGGGACTTCATTGCAGACATGCTCTTTAGGATTGGCCTACCTGATAACATCAACCAGTACATTATAAATTCTATCAGAGGAGGAGATAGACGAATCATTTGGAATGGAAATACTTCTGAGGCATTCAAAGCGACTACGACCTTGCATCAAGGCGACCCCCTCTCTCCCTATTTGTTCATGTTGTGTCTCGAAAGGCTCAGCCAAATGATAGAAATGTGGGTGCAAAAGAAAGAGTGGTCTCCGATCAAACTACCTCGAAGCAGCTTGAGGATTGCTCACCTATGCTTTGCTGATGATATTATCCTTTTCGCAAAAGCTACAACTAGGAATATCATCTCTATTTTACAGTGCTTCTGTGAGTTCGAAATGGCTTCGGGCCAGGCTATCTCGATAGAAAAGACTAAAATATTCTTTTCCAAGAGCGTAGAGCATACTGTAAGGAGAGATTTATGCAGGCAAAGTGAGTTTGAGCAGACGTCATACCTTGGAAAATACCTCAGAGTCCCAATCATTCACAAGCGGGTGACGATGCACACTTATTCTGAAATTCTAGACAAATTGAACGGTAGAATCAATGCTTGGTCGGCGCATAGCTTATCCTTAGCTGGCCGCATTTGCATGGTGAAAGCTACCCTTGCGACCATTCCTACCTATGTTATGCAAACTGTTGTCCTACCTCTCACTCTTTGTGATAGACTGAATGGTACCATCAGGAGATTTGTATGGGGAGGTTCCCAAACTAGAAAGGAAATTTTGTTAGTATCCTGGGATATAGTTGAGAACAAGAAACATGGAGGATTGGGGATAAAATATATGAGGGATTGGAATCAAGCCTTACCTTTGAAAAATTCTTGGGAAATGAGCAGTGGAAGGAACACTCTATTGACTACAGCCGTGGTTAGGAGGTATCATGGCTACGATGGCAGTAAAAACAACAATCTGTCATGCCTAGGAAAAGCGATGGCCCAGGGAAAAGACTTTATAGGCTGAAATTGCTACATCACCATTGTGAACGGCGAGAACACTAAATTCTAGACTGATGTTTGGGTACCCAGAATTGGGATTCTGCTAGATAAAGCTATCAAGGACATACAGGAGGACCTCACTGATCTCTTGGTGCATTGTGTGGTTTTACATACAGGCACTTGGGACGAGTCTTTCCTTAATGAATGGCTACCTCAGAGCATTGTTAGGGTGATTCTTCATATCAAGCTGCCAACAAACAGCCCCAAGCCGGATGTACTCACTTGGATGCACACCGGAAATGGTCGATTCACAACCAAGTCAGCTTATGAGATCATTAGAAAACTGAAGGAGATCAAGACCCAAGGTTGTTGGGACATGATATGGAGGTCTAAAGTTTCTGCGAGGACCTAGACGTTCATGTGGCTTGTCAGCCATGAGGCCATTCTGACCAACACGGTTCGCGTGAGGAGGCATATGTTTGTTGATGGGCTATGCCCCCACTGCAGAAACCAAGAGGAGTCCATCCTTCACGCTCTCCGTGATTGCCCGGTAGTAAGAGACACTTGGTACCTGATATTGGGGAATATTGACAGAGGCAGATTCATGGGTGAAGCACAACTACCACAGTGGATAAAATGGAACATGCAGTAGAATTGCAGCCACACACAACTGTTCTTAGTCGCTTGTCATTTAATTTGGTTGGCTAGGAATGCGTTGGTGTTTGACGGGAAAGCCACTCATAAATGCCATATTGTTAATCAGATCTCGATGGAGATACAACTCCTTGAGAGCAAGGGAAAGACAAGGGTTGTGAACCCGACTGATAAAACACAGCTGCATTGGAAAAGACCTCCGCAGAAACAATCAAACTCAACATTGATGATGCTCTGAAGAGGAAAAGGGCAACTACGTCGGTGGTGGCTCGGGACAGTGAAGGTCGGTGGATGGGAGCAATTGCTGAAAAGATTTACATTAATGATGTGCTAGAAGAAGAGCTTAGGGCTATCCATCTAGCTTTAGTGATGGCCAACGAATGCAACTACACGGTCGTGGAAATCTCTACAGATAGTCAATGTGCGGTGGGCATGATTTCACAAGAAAGTTCTGTTAATCCCAGATATGCTAACTGGGTGGAGGATATACAAAAGTTGATTAAGCCGAACTGGATTTTGAAGTACGACTATAGAGACACCAACAAGGCTGTGGACTTGGTAGCCAAGGACTTGATAAAAAGAAATGAGGAGTTCTATGATTATATTAGACCTCCACATGACACTACTACAGAAACAGCATTCAATGTCGCTTTTATGGGCGTCGATTCTTTAGGAAAACCGACGCCTAAAATATTAGAAGTCGGTTATTTAGGAAAACCGACGTCTATATTCGAAGACCAGCCAGACACAGGTACCTCTTTGAATACAACGTCAGTTGTTAATAACAAACCGACGCTTAAAGTCGCCTGCGAAATCCAATTTTCGAGCAAAACAATAGTGTCACTTTCAGCGTCGATTATGTAGATAGAAACTGACGCCTATGTGCGATGGAAATTTGTGCGAAAAGTGTCACTTTCAGCGTCGGTTATCCTTTTATAACCGACGCTGAAAGTGGTTCCCGCCAAATAATTTCGTGAAAATATCGTCCAATTGGACGTCAGTTGTTTCAAACAACCGACGCGAAAGATCTTTAGGCGTCGGTCGTTGGAAACAACCGATGTTATTTGGGAACTTAATATCCCGCGTTTGCCCGACTCTTCGCCCACACCTGTTTCATTGTCTTCATCGCCCGCCGCACCACTGCTGCTCGATCGCCTGCTGGTTCTCACCGTCGCCGACGCTACCTGTTCTCCTCGCCTCGCCGACGCTGCCGGTGTTGCTGCTATGCGTCGCCGCCCTAGCTTCTTCCTGCTTCGTCCACCGTCGCCCGCCGCCCTAGCTCCTTCCTCCCTACTCACGCCCGGTGCCGCCCGCTCCTTCCTCCCTGCTCACGCCCGGTGCCGCCCGCTCCTTCGTCCTTGATCGCCGCCGCCCACCGACGCCGCTGCCACCTGGAGCTCGCCGGCCACCGCTGCACCTGCCTGCCCTGCCGCCTGGAGCTTTCCGGTCACCGCCACCACTGCTGGGAGCTCGCCTACTTGTCCGCCGCCGCTAACGAAAGGTATGTAAGCTGAAATAATTGGGTACTGCTGTAATGCATCAAAGTAAATATCCTATTGCTTTATTATACTAGTAATGCATGATTAGTTTTACTGATTTCCTTGCTGCTTTCAGTGATTAATGATTGGTACTACTGGTTAGTATTACTTTAGTGATTACTTTAATTCAACAATTCGTAGTTTGTTATTTACAATTACTGATCTGCTTGCCGATTTTAATGATTAGAGATACTGATTAATAGTAAGTATTGATGAATACTTAGTTAATTACTGATTTGTTGATTAAATATGTATAGAAGTTCCTTATAAATATATTTTTTATATACACATACATGTAATTTTGTATAAAATACATGATGTAGTGTGATCTTAAATCCTAGAGTGTACCCCTTTTGTTCTATGATGGTACCTATGACCCTAAATACACCCATAAGGGTCTATTGTATCCTAAAGAAGATTTATTTCTTCCTTCTGCCCTAATTTTTATATGGATCTTAATCTTATATCGCTTACTCATAAATAAGGAAATATCCTCCCTTATGACCACCTTGATGTGTATGTCCCAAATAATCCACATGTTGGACCCCAGAGTTGGTGAAAGATTTTCAATCGTGTGTATCACATGAGATTCTTATCTCAACACAATGGACTGCAATATATGCATCTAATGCCTTAAATGGAAGACTCGAATGTTATAAAATCCCATCAAAGTAGGTAGAAACAACTTATATATATTCAGATATTAATAATTCCATGAAGTGCACATTATCTTACTCAGGAAAAGTATGTGTATAATGTAGGATTCGTTACATATAATGGTTTGTTACTTGCATATATTTGTCATATATTTGTGCTTCTAATCGTAATGTTTGGCCTAATTCATTAAATTTTGATGCATGTTGAAATAAGATTTAAAATTGTCAATTGTAGCATCCTAATTTGATTTGATTAAACCCTAACATCAATTGTGATGAAACCCTAACATTAATCGTGATGAAACCCTAACATGTACATATCTATTATTGTGTTTGTTGGCCTAGAAACCCGTCCAAGATTGACTCATTAGCAGTAAATCTTGGATAGTCCCCGGTTTGGGACTGTTCTTGAACACCTAATATCACTTAGGATGTAAGTGTATAATGTGTATTGGGTTTTCGAGAAACTTTCGGTAGCATTTCCCCGTTTGTTCTCTAAGTACATATGTACTTAGAGAACAACGGGGAAATGCTGCCGAAATTTTCTTGAAAACCTAATACACATTATACACTTACTAGTGAGATTAGGTGTTCAAGTATGGGATAGGTGGTACACATTTATTATATATAAGAATGACATCAAATGTGTTTGTTGGCCTAGAAACCCGTCCAAGATTGACTCATTAGGAGTAAATCTTGGATAGTCCCCGGTTCGGGACTGTTCTTGAACACCTAATCTCACTTAGGATGTAAGTGTATAATGTGTATTGGGTTTTCGAGAAAATTTCGGTAGCATTTCCCCGTTTGTTCTCTAAGTACATATGTACTTAGAGAACAGCGGGGAAATGCTGCCGAAATTTTCTTGAAAACCCAATACACATTATACACTTACTAGTGAGATTTGGTGTTAAGGATGGGATAGGTGGTACACATTTATTATATATAAGAATGACATCACATGTGTTTGTTGGCCTAGAAACCCGTCCAAGATTGACTCATTAGGAGTAAATCTTGGATAGTCCCCGGTTTGGGACTGTTCTTGAACACCTAATCTCACTTAGGATGTAAGTGTATAATGTGTGTTGGGTTTTCGAGAAAATTTTGGCAGCATTTCCCCGTTTGTTCTCTAAGTACATATGTACTTAGAGAACAGCGGGGAAATGCTGCCGAAATTTTCTTGAAAGCCCGATACACATTATACACTTACTAGTGAGATTAGGTATTCAAGGATGGGATAGGTGGTACACATTTATTATATATAAGAATGACATCACATTATACACTTAGGATGTAAGTGTATACCCTAATCTTTTCCTAATATATACTTGTTTCCTAATATATACTTGTTTTCTCTGATCATAGAATGGATAGATCATGGATGTCCATTCGTAATCGTTGCACCCCCGAGTTTATATCTGGTCTTGATCAGTTTATTAGATTTGCCGAGGAACATAGGAAAAAACCTACAGATAGGTTCGACTGTCCATGTAGGCATTACGGTAACAACTTGAAAGTCAACACTGGTGAGGAAATCAAAACTCATGTCATGTGCAACGGGATTGTACAAGGCTATACAGAATGGCACTGGTATGGAGAGATTTCAAAATCGAAACCAGAAGATGTTGATAGCAGTGCTTGGGTGGAAGAAGAAATTGCCTCCGATGACGTAAATGTGAACGAACCAGTTCCAGAAGACATCGTTGATGCGATGCTGGATAGTTGTAGGGTAGAGCACACCGATCCACCTCCTATCCTTAGAAACATTGTGCATGATGCTGAGATACCGTTATACATAGGCTGTGCTAAGTTTACGAAGCTTAGCGTTGTGTTGAGATTGTATAAGTTGAAAGCTAACAATAGATGGAGCGAAAAAAGCTTCACTTCATTGTTGACTTTGTTGAAAGAAATGCTTCCTGAAGGAAACGAGTTGCCAATCTCAACATACCAGGTAAAGAAAATGTTGTGCCCAATGGGAATGGAGGCCAAGAAGATACATGCATGCCCGAATGATTGTGTATTATTTCAAAAGGACTATGTAGATTTGAAAGATTGTCCAAAATGTGGTGCATCAAGGTATAAATTGACGACTTCGGGGGAGTCCAAAACTGGTTCTCCTGCCAAGGTGTTGTGGTATCTACCTATAATATCACAGTTTCAATGCTTGTTTGCAAATCTGAAAGATGCGAAGAATTTGAGGTGGCATGCAGATGTTAAGAAAAATAATGATGGGATCCTACGACATGCGTCTGATTCCCCCACAGTGGAAGAATATTGATCTATCGTACCCCAAATTTGGTGAAGAAGATAGGAATCTAAGACTTGGGCTTTGTACAGATGGGATGAATCCGTCCGGGACATTGAGCAGCCAACATAGCACTTGGCCAGTCATGCTTGTTATATACAATCTTCCTCCCTGGATGTGTATGAAAAATAAGTATGTTATGTTGTCGTTATTGATATCGGGCCCTAAACAACCCGGAAATGATATCGATGTTTATCTTGAACCTTTGATTGATGACTTAAAGAAACTTTGGGCTGAAGGTGTGATGACCTATGATGCTTCAGCAAGAGAGACATTTTGTTTGCACGCTATGTTGTTTTGCACTGTTAATGACTTTCCAGCATATGGGAATTTGTCTGGATATAGTGTCAAAGGAGCTAAAGTGTGTCCTATATGTGAAGAAAATACTGATTCAATAAGACTAAAACATGGCGGCAAGACTGTATATCTTGGTCATCAAAAGTTTCTTTCAAAATTCCATCCGTATCGTAGGAAGCGCAAAGCATTCAGTGGATGGAATGATGAACGGAGTGCACCTAAACCTATACCAGGGGATGTTGTTTATGCAAGAGTAAAAGACATTGTCAATGAATTTGGTAAGAAATCACAATGTAGTATGGCCACATGGAGTGACAATTCTTCATTCAAGAAGAAGTCAATATTTTGGGATCTTCCTTATTGGAGTTCTTTGACAGTCAGGCATTGTATCGATGTAATGCACGTTGAGAAAAATGTATGTGATAGCATCATTGGTACTCTGTTAAATATACCAAGTAAGACTAAAGATGGGATAAAATCTAGACTGGACCTACATGAAATGGGAATAAGGTCAGAATTAATAGAATTACGTGAAATGGGTAATAAAAGAACATACTTACCTCCCGCTTGTTACACGTTGTCTAGAAATGAGAAGAAAACTTTTTGTGAATGCTTGGTAAATGTTAAGGTACCACATGGTTACTCATCCAACATCCGTAGATTGGTATCAATGAAAGATCTGAAGTTGATAGGTCTTAAATCTCATGATTGTCACACTCTAATGCAACAAATATTGCCCGTGGCAATTCGATCTATATTGCCGAAGCATGTAAGGTTTGCAATTACCAGACTTTGTTTCTTTTTCAACAGTCTATGCAGCAAAGTTATTGACCCTGATACTCTCGATAATTTGCAAAGAGAAGTGGTTGTTACCCTATGTCAGCTTGAGATGTATTTCCCTCCTTCATTCTTTGATATCATGGTACATCTTGTTGTCCACTTGACTAGGGAAGTGAAAATGTTGGGACCAGTTTTCTTGCATTGGATGTATCCCTTTGAACGATACATGAGCATTTTTAAAGGTGATGTTCGAAACCGTTATCGGCCTGAAGGGAGTATTATTGAAGGTTATGTGGCGAGAGAGGTTATGGATTTTTGCAATGACTTTCTCAGTGGTAATGACACTCCTGATAATGACAAGAATATTGAGGAGGGCAAAGGAATTTTGGGATCACGGGTGAAAGTAATCAGTCGTGAGCAGTTGAAACAAGTTCACTTGTATATTTTACACAATATGGACGAAGTGAGTGTTTATATCGAGGAACATACCAATTTCATAAAGAGACAACATCCTCGAGCAAGTTCAATGTGGCTTGCTAGAGAGCATAATAAGACTTTTACTAAGTGGTTTCAAGATAAAGTCTTACATCAACTATCTCAAACACCAAATGATATTACAGAAACTATCAAATGCCTCGTCTTTAAACCAAAACCGAATGTTATGTCTTATGAAGGGTTTGACATTAATGGATTCACATATTACACAAAGCGCCAAGATGATAAGAGTGTCGTCCAAAATAGTGGGGTCACTCTTCAAGCGTCGACTATGTACTTTGCAAGTGCAAAGGATAAGAGTCCACATGAAGCTAAAATGTCATATTACGGTGTCATTGAAGACATTTGGGAGTTTGACTACATAGATTTCAAAATTCCACTCTTTAAATGTAATTGGGTTGATAACACCAAAGGAGTTATAGTGGATGAATTGGGTTTCACTTTGGTGAACTTTGAAAAGATTGGCGAGAAGGGTGAACCATTCATATTGGCATCACAGGCAAAACAAATATTCTATATCGATGATCCTGCAAATGATAAATGGTCGGTTGTTCTTCATGGTAAAAGACAGTTCATTGAAGATCCTATAGATGAAGAAGAGTACTATGATAAGTATGATGACTCCAGTCCATTCTCAGTTGGGTTGCCAACTCCACAAAATATTGAAGCTAATGATGACTTATATGTGCGCGGAGATCACAATGAAGGATTGTTAATTGATAAAAGATCACAATTTTAGAGACATGTATGTTTATACAAATGCTAAATGTTTGCCTTTTTCTAGTTAATACAAATGCTAAATGTTTTCCTTTTTAATGACATTTTCAGATGGATGACCATGATGAGCATGATGTCCATGATGAGCATGAAGTCCATGATGAGCATGCTATCCATGACGAGCATGGCGAGGATACCAATGTAAGTTCTAAAAACATATCATGTATTTCTATAAAATTCATTATCTTATAGTTATGTCATATATCTTATATTTCTATATTGGGCTAATTCAGTGTGTTTATTTTTGTCAAATTTTAGGTTGATGATGCACATGTACCCACTGAAGCACTGGAGCAACTTGATGCGCAGCACCAAACACTTAACAAGAAAAGGGGCATCACTCTGTTGAAGAAGTTAATAGCGCTTAGTGGCAGTGGATCCAAATTGGTTGTGGAGTTTGATAATGGAGGAAATGCAATTGGAGTGAACCGCAATAATTTTGTAAACTATCTTGGGTGTACCACTCGGAGCCATTGTGGTGTTAAGTATGATAACTGGCATAAAGTTCCTCAGGGGAAAAAAGACTTGATATGGAAGGATTTATGCGTGAGTTATTATTATTTGCAATTCTATTTTGTAGATTACAAATTCTATTATTTGCAATTCTATTTTGGATACTAGTTAATAACATTTCTATTTTACAGAATCTGTTTGCATTGGATGAGAAGTTGCATTGTAAAAGTGTGATGCAATGCGCTGGAAAGATGCTTAGGAATTATAGGACAAATCTGAACAGAGAATACATAAAAGAGGGTGATAAGAAAAAGAAGTCAGCCCTTAAACAATGGAACTTCTTGGACAAAGAAGATTGGGACAATTTTGTTGCTTCAAGAAAATCTAAAGAATTCAAGGTATTAGGTGTCACTCCCAATTTAATTAATATACATTGTATTCACCTATTCAAGATTAACATTTAGTGATACTAACCAAATCATTAATGTGCATACTAACTAGGCCCTCAGTGACGCACAAAAAGCAAGGCGTGCACTGAATGTGCATGACCACACTATGGGTCCAAAAGGCTATGCAAGCGTTCGCCAAAGACTACATGCGGAGTCTGCGGCTACTCAGGAGTCTTCTCCTACTCAGGAGTCTGCCACACCCATGCCTCGCCATGATATCTGGATAGCTGGGAGGCAAAACAAGAAGGGTGAAATAAAGAAGCCCGTAACTGCTGAGGTGGTTGCGAAAATGGTAAAATACAACTCTTAGAGAAATCGTTTGAATATTGATTATTTGTGGTGTTAACTTACCAATTTTTGTTGATGGTGATTAGCGGGAGCTGCACGAGCAGAGGAAACAAGGCACGTTCATCCCTCAGGGCACAAGTGATGAATTGACAGTTGCTCTGGGTAACCCAGAGCATCCTGGACGTGTTAGGGGTGCAGGCGCTGGTGTGGGCATCAAAGCATTCTTTGGGCCATCCCAGCGCAAACCCAGAGCGGGACTTTATCAAGAAGAGGTAACCTATTCTTTTTTTAGAATGTTACTGCAAAAGGAAATTCAATAATAAGAAGCTAATGTTTCTCTTATCCATGTATAGGAGAATAAGAGAGTCGAGGATATAGTTGCTAAGAAGGTCAACGATGTAGTTGCTGAGAAGGTCAAGGAAGAATTGCTGCGGTGGTAGGCATCTCAGGCTTCCAATCAGCCTATGGCGACCCACTCTTCTCCTGATGCACAGACTGCGAGTAATCCTGGAGACCCATCGCCTAACACGTCTGTTGTAAGTATTGTTTATGACATTGTAACTAGTCTTTTCAAGATGATATGTTTTCAAGATGATATGTATATATGTATAACATTCTTTACGTAAATTTGTAGGCATTGAAGCCATGCCGCTTAAGAATACAAGACTATTTTGTTACAGAGGCACAGGCTTACCCGTCCCTTCCTGGGGAAAGGTTTCACGGGACTCCAATGCCACATGGCTACGTTCGTGTGGGCCCATTACGTGTGTTACCCGATTGGAGGGAAGCTACATTGCCATATCCCCACCCGGATATTGATACACTTGCTGACGCAGAAGGCGGGGTCATATTGTGGCCCAAAGCAGATGTCGTCTACACTACTGAAATTGTAAGATAAATTTACATTGATTTAGACTGTTAATGTGTATATATGAGGTCAACTGATCTGAAATTATATATACTGGTTAAAAAGAAGACACCAGGAGCACCTAGGCCTCCACCTCCACTTCCCGCATTACCAAGTTGGGTTCCAACTGACCTGACATACCCGTTAGGTCCTTCTTGTAGGGGAATGGCATGTTGGCTACGGGCACATAATATACATTTCCCTATAATTGTTTATTTAGATGCAGATTATGCAGGTCAATCATACGATAGCTCTTTATTTATATAAGATATTATTGAGCTGTTTATGTATGCTTGGATGAATACATCAATAATAGAGACATGGATAAGGTGAGATGTTGTTTATACATCTATATACCTTGTGTAAGATCCGGTGATCTGGTTTCTTATATATTAATGCATACGTAATACATATTTTGCAGCTACTTAGTCGAAGATCAATGCAAACAATTTGCATTTGATCATGTGGGATTTTTGATTCCATCATTGATTAGTATGGTAGCTAAAGACCCCAATAGTGTTCAACAATACTGTATAGATGCTTTTACAATTTTTGGTCAGCAAAAGAAGACGATAATAATAGCTCCATTCAATGTCAAGTAAGTTTACTTTATTTATAATTTGGACTTAAGAAAATTCCATTTTTATTGTGCATTTTGAGTTTAGTAATTGTTAACTTTTTACCTCTAGCGGTAAACATTGGGAGTTACTAGTTATTGTCCCCGGGACGTTCACTGTTTATCATCTAGATCCCGCGGGAAGTACATTAACACTAAAATTGGACACGTAATGAGAATGCCATTATTCTGGTGAGAAATATTTCATTTTTGTATCCGTTAACATCTGTTATTACATTACTATTTACTTATGCAATTTACTGTGTTATATTAATATGTAGGGGTTTAGATGCATTCAAAAAGGTTGGAGGAACGGTCCCAAGGAAAAAGAACCAGCCAATAAATTGGCAGAACGTACAAGTAAGTTCCCGACTCCAATGTATATATTATTGATGTGAATTGTGCTTAGTTGTATTATTTTGTATGTTTCAATTTATAGTGCGCTACACAAGACAACGGCTGGGCATGCACATACTATGGGATGCGATTTATGCAGATGATTATCCGACATGTCGCATTGGACATCGATAACATACATGAGGTATTATATATAGTCTCATTAGTTAGTATGAAATATATCAATCTTATTTTTATATTATTACTTATATATATACATCATTCTCTTTGTAGGTGTTTAAAACTGACCACACTATAGGTAAACGCTTAAAAAATATACATGCTCCATATACGATGGAAGCATTAGATGAAATAAGAGAAGAATGGGCAAAAGCCATACAAGCAGTGGCAACTGTAAGATATAATTGGGATGTTGATAGCGATAATGAATGATACTTTGTAAATGAATATTTCTGAATGTTAATACATGTATTTGAATGTTTCTATATGTGTGAATGTGAGAATTGAATTGATGTCTGAATGTATCTACTTGTGTGAAATTTTCCTTGGGACTTTTGCAGGTTTGTGGCATGTTTTTAGGCTGATATCAATGGATGTCGTAAACCTACAGTTCAGAAAACTGAACTGCAGGTTCTCATCCTGCTGACCAGCCACAGCAGGCCTACAAACTGATATAAAAAAAATAGATATAGGCGTCGGTTAGTTACAGAAAACCGTCAGCAAAGACCTACAGCGTCGGTTATTGGACAAAAACCGACGCCTAATAGTACAAACAACACGACCGTGCAGGATAGCACGGCCGTGGTGGAAAAGGCGTCGGTTATTCATATAAAACCGACGCCTATAGTACTAAACACAGCCGTGCAGGGAAGCACGGCCGTGTCATCTTGAAGTATGGCATCGGTTTTTTATAGAAAACCGACGCCAAAAGGGTTCGCGCCACAGAAAACGGCGTCATCTAGGACTCTTTCTGCGTCAGTTACCAAGTAAACACCGACACTATAGTCCATATAGGCGTCGGTCTTTTAGTAGATAACCGACGCGGAATGTGTCCTAGATGACGCCGTTTTCTGTGGCGCGAACCCTTTTGGCGTCGGTTATCTACTAAAAGACCGACGCCTATATGGACTATTGGCGTCAGTTAAAAAATCGACGCCGAAGTGTTCAACCTTTAGCGGCGCCCACATAGGCGTCGGTCAGAAATCGACGCCAAAGGGGGTTAAACAACTGACGCCAAAGGCTGTTTCTGTAGTAGTGTGATCTGATCTCCATTTTGAAGAATGATTACTGTCATGGTAGTAGTACTACCATTTTAATTTTGCAAGTAGCTCACATTTGTGTAATATGTTTTTAAATTTGCGTGCACGAGGAGGGTGCGATGAATAGATAGCCTCCTGGCTTCCCCCCCAAAAAAAATTTGTTGACTCCCTTGGGACTATTGACTTTAATGTTGTGGTAGTTGTTCCATCTTTAGATGGGAAAGTCGAGGCACTTGGTAAAGTGGGATCTAACAATGTTATAGTTGAGATCAGGGAAACAAATACGTTGGTTATTGTTGTTGTGGAACAAAGTTGATTGCATGTGGCCCAAATATGACCATCTTTGGAATGGCTTTTAGGTTCATTGTTGCACCTGCAATGATGGTCATTAGAGCCTTTTCTATTGCTCTTCATGGTTGTATTATTCATATAGAGATCAACCATATACTTCTATGATTTATGTACAAAGATCCATGACAATCCATAATTCAAAAGAAGAAACATTGGCATTAGATAAATCATTCATTATAATTGGATTTCTAAGTATCCCTACTGCACAAGGATAAATCAACAAAAACTAGAAATAGTTAACTCTCATCAATTATGGTACTAATTATGTTAGACTAGTCAAATATATTTGCATTTCAATGTTTTACATGTAGTTTTGCCAGTCTATTACCTCCTTCATATTTGGTAGAGTTCTAATATACAGAGCACAACATATGTTTCTAAAATTTCACATATTACTGCTAGTTTTGAGTTATATTTCAATCAAAATGAATTCATTGGCAAGAATCAACTAGCATCATAACTACATCAGGTCTTACTTGGTAAAACATTATCCTATTATGAAATGCATAAATAAGTTTTATATGAAATAGTATAGAGATTTAAGTTTATAAGAAGTTTAAATTATAAATGCATAAATATCTCAAAATAGTTATATAAGTAGATTTCATCTTATAGGAAATTTGTAGAGTAATATTGAAGTATGGTGGGAATTCATATACTTGAATGGAAATTTGGTGGGATATACATATATTTTGGAAAAAATAATTTCATGACACAAATAATATAAAGATATGTAAATGAATTTTTGTGGCACATACATTATTCTTATATATTTAATATAATGGTGTTATACCTTTCTCCACTAATGCTAAACAGTGATACTAAATTAAGTGTCCCTTCTCCTCACCCATGTCTTATCCTCCTTTTTATTCACCACATACCAAACACAATGTTATCTTAGTGCATTGTGTTGTTTCTATAAATGAACCAGCCACCCCAACCTTGCACTTGCCATTTCCCCACATTTCTAATTTCCAAACTTCCAAACTACTGCATATTGTTGTAGTTCTCCCGCACACTTCTCTCCCATCAAATGAAAGTGGGACAAGGGAAAGGCATATACTTGATGGAGATTTATTTGAATTCTTGGAGGCAAATATAAAAGTAGTTGGGAAATTTGGTCAAAAATAAAGACCCAAGAGAAACATTTAGAACGTATATATTATCTTTGAATAGTATTTTGATGGCTACATGGATGCAATTTAATTTATATGGATATGCTTCTTATGAAATAGAAAATAATTTTGAAAAATTCAAAAAATTTAATTACAAACATGGGAATATCTGGGAGTAGTTATATAATTAAATATTTAGAAGAAAAAAAATCAATCTAGTGGAGGACTATCAACCTCCCATCTTCTCCACGATGAAAAAGAAGTTGTATCTGCCAATGAACAATTTGGAAATCAGTGATTCCGACAATGAATTCTTCAATAGACTCACTCACACCAACGTCGGCGGGCCCGACATCAATCCACGACCAATCAGGAGTTTGAGGCCATCAAGCATCATTGACCCGAGAAGCGTAGGTTCTTGTGCCATTGCCCTCTTACTGAAGGTGCTAAGCATTGAGGATGTTGCCTTACCAAAAGATCCTGACTGGTTCTTGTGAGGCGGACCAACGTGAACAGCATGTCCACCACTCATGGGAAGGGGAAGTTGACATGCAATCCGATCGTGCACTTTAATTTGCTATACTAAAGTTGTTGTTGCCATATACGAGATCGTTCAATTCTGTACTAAGCAATCACAAAGCCATTTGCTTTGTAGAATGTCTCCCATCTCACGTATTGGTGTGAAATCGGTACAAAAGTTTATTTCATATTTCATACCAAAGCCATTTGCTTCACCCCGTCTCACTTTGGAAATTGTACCTCTTTTGGCCTACCGATCTTTCCATCAACCTGTTCGGATGTTGTCTCGGCCCCATAAATCTGATGCGGTTCTTATGAAAAAATTGCGGGGTTCAGGTTACGTACCTACAACACATTCGGTCCTTCAATCTGCACTATAGTAGGGTGCTGCAGTAGATGATCTGCCAGTATCACTAGCAGTAGATGGTTGATATCGCACACAAATGGCAAACAACACAGTTTAATGTAGGATGTGAGGTGTGTGGGAACACAGGGAAATCAACGGTCTGCAGACCCTAGGCCGCAATAGATCATTGTCATATATGCATACATATATACATATAGATATGGATATCTATGCATTCATATATAAACATATATATAATTTATAATATATAACATACATATAAAATATATAATATATAATATACACATATAATATATATACATATACAAATATATAAATATATATGCATACAAATATACATATATATAAATATTATATACACTTCAACAATTATTATATTTGGAGAGTGGTACGAATGTAATACAAAGCTAATTTGTGATGATGTAACCCTTCTCCTTTGGAGGGCCCTGTCACCTAAAACATATCATCTAAAACCTGGTTGCTAATTTTGTTTAAGAGGGGTAGATCGGTCACATAAGAGAATAGATATTGCTCGATCACCCTGTTGATGTGTGAAAGTTCAAGTTATCATGTATTTGGATGAGACACGACTACATTTATTTCTTTCATTTAATAGGATATATGGTTATTGGCTTCTACATACTAGTAACACCCAATCATATTCACTCACAGAATGGTTGAACCATCCTATTTATTGAATTAGATCGATTTACATTTTGGAGGCTATACAAAGTCAGTGTCTATAAAACGGTTGACTGACATGTACACAACTACAGAATATAACCTAAAGATCACAAATGAGATGCATAAAAAGCTCTCAAGAAGAACCAAGAGTAAAGGTGCAAAGATGGCAACAACCCTAGAAATGTGAGCCAAACAACATCCTTCTTTACAACACTTTTCAGCTCATCTTCAGAACAAATGCAGTAGAGAAGCAGCTCCATTGTTGTCTCGAGCTTTTTTAGTAGACACAATCAATTTACCAATTAAGTTCTTCATTGCAAAAATTGAAAGCACATGAAAATCGTCATCAAGAAAGAAGTTGCAACTGGAACCCAACATAAAAAAATCCAATTTTAAATGAAACAAAAAAGGACTCCATCAACAATCCATCATGCATCTTTAAAGCATTTTGAGTTACAGAAATATAGTAGCTCCAATAACTTTGATTCAAAAAATCAACAACATAGAAGCCTTAAAAGGAGATGTAGAAGACAAAATATTCATATGTGGAACTACCCTTCAACTAGATCATCTCCATAACTGAAGAAAACATACCAAAAGCAAGGCACACATCCCCCCATTTGTAATTTCCCAAAGAATAATGATAGCTAGAAAAAAAATACCATTCTTTTTAAAGTAAGACATGATTCTCAAGAATGTTAATGAGATTTCTCGCAGAAAGGATTGTTAGAAGCAAATTGCAATTTGCGGTTGTTAGCACCCATTAAAAGTGGCAAAGATAGGTACACATAGATTGAACCGTATGCAGTGTGTACAACTATCCCAATCACTCTCATGTTTTTCCCAACATGCATTGTCCTCCCAATCTCCAAGATAAACATTCTCCTAATCCTTATTGGTTTGGTGATATAGCAACAAATGGAGCTATTATTGGTCCATCACTAGTTAATCCCTCTCAACACTTAAAAATTCCCTTTTTGTTGGTGTACCACTCCTTCAAGCCATGAATATGCCTGAATCTATTGACCTTGTGGTGTAGTTGTCTATTGTGCAAGCCATGATATGGCTAATTCATTCGTATTTTTTCCTTCAACTGTAGAAAATAGTGACTATTGATGTACTGGAAGTTGTTGACTCCCCAAGGGCTAGTGGATATAGTGTTGTGGTGGTTGTTCCATCTTCACGTGGAAAAGTTGAGGCACTTGATAAAGTGGCTCTCATATGGATAATAGATTCATGATAATCTATGATTCAAAAGAAGCAACATTGGCATTAGATAAATCATTTATTATAATTGGATTTCTCAGGATCCCTACTGCAAAATTAGAAACAATTAACTCTCATCAATTATGGTACTAAGTATGTTAGACAGGTCAAAGATGTTTGCATTTCAATTTTACTACAGACGGTTTTGGTAGTCTATTTCCTCCTCCATATTTGGTAGAGTGCTAACATATTGAGGACAACATATATTTCTAAAATTTTATATAATGTTGCTAGTTTTGAGTTATATGCCAATCAAAATTAACTTATTGGCGAGAATCAACTAGAATCGTAACTACATCAGGTCTTACTCAGTACAAAATTATCCTATTGTGAAATACAGAAATACATTTTATATGAAATAGTAAATAAATTTAAATTTTATAAGAATTTCAAATTATAAACACGGAAATATCTCAAAATAGTTATATAAGTAAATTTCATCTTATTGGAAATTTGTAGAGTAATATTGAAGTATGGTGGAAATTCATATACTTGAATGGAAATTTGGTGGGATATACATATATATATATATTGTGAAAAATAATTTCATGTCTAACAAATAATATAAAAATGTGTATACGAATTTGTCTAGCACATACATTAGTCTTGTAAATTTATTATAATGGTGTTATATCCTTCTCCTCTAATGCTAAACAATGATACTAAATTAAGTGTCCCTTCCCCTCTCCTGTGTCTTATCCTCCTTTTTATTCACCACATACCAAACACAATGTTGTCTTCACGTAGAGTGTTGTTTCTATAAAAGGACCCACCACCCCCACCTTGCACTTGCCATTTCCCCACATTTCTAATTTCCAAACATCCAAACAATTGCATATTGTTATAGTTATCCCCCACACTTCTCTCCCATCAAATAAGAGTGGGACAAGGGGAAGAGATAGATTTGATGGATATTTATTTGAATTCTTGGAGGGAAATATAAAAGTAGTTGGAAAAATTGGTCAAAAATAAAGACCCAAGAAATTTTTTTAGAAAATATATATTATCTTTGAATAGTATTGGGATGGTTACATGGAAGCAATTTAATTTATATGAATAGGTTTTTTACAAAATAGTAATGAATTTTGAAAAATTAAAAATTTTAATTATGAACATGGAAATATCTAGTAGTTATATAATTAAATATCTAGAAGAAAAGAAAACAATCTAGTGCAAGGACGATCAACCTCCTACCTTCTCTACGGTGAAAGAGTCTAGAGCGTTTTTAGAGGTCAATTAATCGTTTGGATGAAATAGACTAACTTGCTATGTCTAATTTGATTGTTAAAATTTTTTGGTTCCAGAACATTTTTAGTCAACAAATAATTCGACTGGACACTTGCTCGTAAAGAAATATTTTGACCTAGTTTAGTCTAGAATCAAATTGGCTCTAACAGATAAGTTTCGTTCTAACAACTTGGTCAAATGGTTTTAATAGTCTAATATCGGTCAACAAAAACTTCAACTGATCGTGTATTAGTGGACAAATTTCTCGATCGAGGTAGACTCTCTGTGAAAGTGCAAATGTGTGAAAAAATTATGCAGTGACTTAACTAATGAAACCTATCAACCCTAGAGGCTTCATATGAATGTGGGTTAGGTTTTGTGGTAGGTTTTGTAAGATCATCACTTTCCCTTACATAATGTCAATCAAGTTGTAAAAAAAGACACATGCACACTCAAATACATGGTATAACTTGATTTTCAAACTCCAAACATGTAAAATTTGCAAGGTCTTTGTAGTTGGATCTTTGACTAAGTTCCTTGATCACTTGAAATACTCAATACACATGTTAATAATATCATTTGGAAATTATTTGCATCATCAAAATGTGAGTGTGGAATATCAAAAAGCCAACAATCTCTCCCTTAAGATGATGACAAATACTTCCATAAGATAATCTGAAAGTAGAAAATTTAAAACTTCATACCTTTAAATTACTTTGTTGATAGTTGATAGACAAATTTATCTTCAATTTAACTTTTTTTTAGGGTGGGACGGGAAACCCAAGATGGGCTCCCCGACACACAATCTATTCGCTAGATAAATCAAAGTTTACAAATTCTAACAAGTTTGAAGGAAAAGAATGTGTGAAGGAAAAACTAGCTACTAGACCTCTACGAGCTAGGTTGGCTACCTCATGGGCAACCCTATTACATCTATGATTGACATAAGCAAAACTACAAGAAGAAAACTGGGATTGCAGTGCTTTGAAATCTTTGGCGATCGCTCCTAAGTAGTCCCGTCGTGGCTTCTTGGATGTGCATGCTTGAACTGCTTCCAGTGAGTCCGTCTCGACTTCTATGTTGTCATACCTTGCTTCCTTTTCCCACAGGAGTGCTGCTCTAGCTGCTAACATTTCGGTGATGGCTACTCCCATTCCATGGGTAATTTTCTCTCCCGCAATGGCCACCACCCATCCCGTCTCATCCCTAGCAACCAGGCCTGTGCCCGCTCCTTCATCCTCACCCACCGAGCCATCCACGTTAACTTTTATCTTCCCATGCTCTGGTTTCCTCCATCTACAACTCACGTCTGACAGCACCCCGTTATGCTCCCCCTCACTCTCGTGACGCACGTCACCTGCTTCACCCCCCGTCTGCTGTCCATCGGGGCGTCTATCTCCCCCCTACCACACCTATCCAGTTCATGCACCATTGGCTGGAGTTCTTCAGCCCCCCCTTCCTGCTGCCCTTCGTCGTCCCCACGTCGTACGCCATTCCCTCTCCCCCGTCGTCCCACTCTGCCCCGCCTCTTCCTTCTCCCCTTACCAGTCTGATGCACCGTCGCCAACGCCCCACGTAGGAGATATCCGCAGCCTACCTTGTCGCTTTGGAAAACTCGATTGCACCTCATTTTCCAAACCGTCCACATGCCCGCCACCATTTGTTCAACTTCATGTATTGGCCTGCCCACCATAGCTGCTGTCAGTGCCGAGATGATGTCCGCGTCCCTCATGTCGTGCGCCCACTTATGTACCTCCCTTGACGTCTGCTCCCACACCTCCGTCGCACTGGGACAGCAGAAAAGCATGTGAGGAATCGTCTCCTTCTCCGCCCCGCAAAGCATGCACGTACCATCATCCATGCAATGTCTGTCAAAAAGGCGCCCCCGTGTCACTAGACCACCCCGTACTTACCCGCCATAGAAAGTGCGCTATCTTCGGGCTCCATCCATCGTGCCATATGTGTTTCCATAGCGTATCCCCCTGCTGGTGTATGAATCTTCTCGTCTCTTCCTTCCCAAGCAGCCCCAACCAGTAAGTAGAGCGAACAATGAACTCCCCGTCCCTTGAAGGCCACCACATCAAAGAATCTTTAGGGTCCATCATGCTGCTGTATAGCAAGAATTCTTCGAACGTAGCTCACTGGAAAACATTCACTGATTTTCCCGGCGTCCCATTGCAAACCATCTTCTGTCATTAGATCCCTCACTGTGTTAACATCTGGTCCACCCTCCCTTTTGAAATGTGCAAGCGTTTCACCCTCATTTGGCAGCCATCTATCCTCCCAGATGTTCACCTGCATACCATCCCCACCCGCCATTGTGTGCCTTCTTTTAACAACGCTTTTGCTCCCCAAAGGCTCCTCCAGAAAAAACTAGGATTGTGTCCCCTTCTTGCTTCCCATACCGTCGTTCGTGGGAAATACCTCGCCTTGAGAACACGAGCCACGAGAGAATCTAGATTGTTTGCTAGCCGCCACATCTGCCTTGTCAGAAGGGCTTGGTTAAAGGTATAGAGATCCCTAAAACCAAGACCTCCTTGTCGCTTTGGTTTGCACATGTTCTCCCAACTCATCCATGATATTTTCCTTTCTTTGTCTTTTGCTTCCCACCAGAATCTTGTGATCATCTGATGAATCTCTTCTATGGTACCCACCGGCAACTGGAAAATGTTCATGATGTATGTGGGAATCGCTTGGGCTACCGCTTTGATGAGGACTTCCTTGCCTGCTTTTGACAGTAGCTTTTCCGTCCACCCTTGAAGCTTCCTCCAAACTCTATCTTTGACGTAGCTGAACACCTGTTTTTTTTATCTCCCACCACTGTCGGGAGCCCCAAATAGCTCGCGTGCCTGTCTACAACTCTCACCCCAAGGAGCTGCCTCAACTCCTCCTGCTTGCCTGCCGCTATCCCTTTGCTGAAGACAACCTCCGTCTTAGAAAAATTAATCTTTTGACCCGATGCCTGTTCATATTGGTTGACAATTTCAGCTATCTTCAGACATTCGGCGGTGTTGGCTCTAGCAAAAAGTAAGCTATCATCTGCGAAGAAAAGATGTGAGATAGGTGGCGCCCCCTACTTGGCTTGATGCCATGCAGCAGGTTTTCACGTGTAGCGGTAGAAATCAAAGATGAAAAACCTTCTGCACATAAAATGAAAATGTAGGGGGAAAGAGGGTCTCCCTGGCGAAGTCCGCGTGAAGGCACTGTGCTTTGGGTCTTATCTCCATTGAAGGCGAAAGCATGCTTGACAGACGTTATGCATTCTTGAACCTTGATCCTCCATTTCAGCCCAAACCCCAATCTCTCCATAGTGGCATCCAGAAAACCCCACTCAACTTTGTCATACGCTTTGGACATGTCTAATTTCAATGCAAGGCTGCCCTTTTTCCTTCCCTTGTCTCTCTTCATAGAATGAAACACTTCATAAGCAATAAGGGCTTTGTCTGTGATCAATCTTCCTTGTACAAAGGCACTTTGATTCTCCGACACAATGTTGTCCATAATGGGCTTCAATCTATTCGCCATGACTTTGGATGCAATCTTATATACCACATTGCACAGACTAATCGATCTGAACTCCCCTATTGTCTTCGGTGTGTCTGTCTTTGTAATAAGCACAACAAGGGTGTCATTTACCTCTCCTATATCCTTCTCCCCCTTCCACCACCCTTTGATATAGCTCGCCACATCCTTCCCAACAATCCCCCAATAATTTTGATAGAACATAGCCTTCATACCGTCTGGCCCTGGTTCCTTATTTGGGTGCATTTGTTTTAGAGTTGTCCATATCTCCTCATCCTCTATATCCCTCTCAAGTTCCTCCTTTTGGGTCTCTCCTATCATCACCCTCAGCCCCCTTAAAGCCTCCGCAAAGCCCGTAGGATTGCTAGAAAGAAACAGCTGTGCAAAATGGTTAATGATAATTGCTTTAATGTCCTCCTCTTGTGCTTTCAAGACTCCATGCTCGTCTTCTAGGCAGTCAATTATGTTCCTCCTCCTTCTATTTGAAGCTTTTTGGTGGAAATAGGCAGTATTACGGTCCCCTTCTTTTAGTTCCTTCACCCGGGCTCTAGCTGTCCAATATTCCTCATTCTTTTGTAGCCAATATTGCAACTCTTTTGATTTTTCCTCCGCCCTATCTAGATTTATTTGGTCTGGAGGGAGAGCTTGCAGCCCCTTAAGCTCACTCTCAATCTCCTTCACCCTGCTTCTTCTTTCTCCAAACTTCTCGGATGCCCAAGATTTTAAACTTTCCTTACACCTCAACAGTTTTGTAGACAGATCACTTCCTTCTTCAGCCCCCCACGCCTCCTTGATGACCTCACCACAGCTGTCCTCCCCCACCCACATTGGTTCGAACATGAATTTCCCCTTCCTCTTTCTGTTGTGGTCCCTCCTACTCGCCTTTAAAATTATGGGTGCATGATCTGACTCATGTATGGGCATATGGAAAATTTTGCAAAACGTGAATATATTCCTCCATTCAAGCTCGGGAAAGAATCTGTCAAGTCTCTCCTGGACTAGAGTTCTCTCTGTGAGGCCCCTTTTCCATGTGAAGATGTTCCCTTCAAAACCCAAATCCAAGAGTTCACAATCATCAATCACGTCTCTAAAATTCTGCATGTGTCGTTCCTGTTTGGGTGGACCACCTCTCTTTTCAGTATTAGATACAATCTTGTTGAAGTCCCCGAAGAAAATGACTAGAACATCTGCCTCTCCCTTTATCTTCCTCATCAACTCCCAAGTCTTATACTTGCTTGCCTGATCAGCCCAACCATAGATGCCCACCGCTCTCCATATCACGCCATTTTCCTTGTCTTTGACCACAGCTGTCACATGTCTTTGAGAGTAGTTTATCACCTCCACGTCAATGTCCTTCCACCAGAAACCCATACCTCCTGCCCGTCCCTCACTGGAAAAACACAAGCCGTCAGTAAATCCACAACTCTTCTTCACATCATCTAGCTTCCTATCAGCAATCATAGTTTCCATGAGGAAAACTATGTTTGGACATTCTCTCCAAACCCACGCTCGGAGAGCCTTGCACGTGTCAGGTTCGCCCATTCCCTGACAGTTCCAGCTAAGGATTTTCATTGTCCTTCACAGGATTGGACTCCGCCAATCTCCGCTACTTGAGTCTTATTGACCCCAAAGCTATCCATCACCACTTCATCAACCCCCTGTGTCTTTTCCCCCCGGGCTCGAGCATAGGTAGCTCATCCAGTTCCATATCACACTCCTCTCCAATCCTCTCCCTCTTCCCTGTTGATTGCTCCCATACCACCTCCTCTTCCGGGATTCCCAGCCTCGCCCCTCTACTCATCTTGTAAACCCATGGTTGACGTTTCTTGTTCTCCTTTGTCTGTTTGTTCCCCTTCCTCAGTTGCATCCCCGTCGCTTTCCTCCTCTGTGCCCTTGTTACTATTCTCTGGATTGATGTTGTAGGTGCGTTGATACCCTCGTTGAAAGTTGGTCCCTGTCCAGTGCTGCCCTCGTGTTCCTTCATTGCCTCTTTGCCCTTGGTGTTTTCTGACACTCCCAAATTGTCGTTGTGCGTTACCTCCACTCCTTCTTCCATCTGACGTCGTCGTTCTTGTAACACCACAGCCCCCTTCTTCCCCTATTGTAGCATTGATGCGCCTCCTCCCTCATTGCTATCCTCTGTCTCAATTGCTCCATCTTGATCTGTAACCAGAGCTTCCTCAACAATACGCTGCCTTTCCTTGATCCCCATAAGGTCCTTCTTCGTGTAACACCTCTTGCCTGCTCTCGTCGTTGGCTGCAACGCTATGTCACCGAAGCCGTTATGGTGCATGGCCCCCCTCCCAACTAGCTTCATTGCCGTATTGCCCCCTCCCTCCTTAGCACTGCTTTCGACGCCTCTCCCCCTCTCTGCCACCGGCATGCCCCCCGACACCCGGTCCCCCAAACACCCCTGACGCCCCCCACGCCCTGTCGTGTGACTGCCTTCGCTCCCCCCGTCAACACCCCGACGCCCCGTCGTCCTTGGGTGCATCGCGTCCCACCGTCCCGCATCCCACCTTCCCCTTCACTCCCATCCGTCCAACCCTGGTCCCTCCGTAGGTCGACGCCCACCCCTTTGACGGCGCCCTCACCCCCTTCTCCCTCGCTGCTACTACCGTCCTCCCCCCTCCCCCGATGTTCGCCGCATGACGCCCCATCGTCCTTGAACGTTAGCTGCCGTCATATGCCTCCCTTGCTCTCTTCCCAATTCCTCTCCGCCTGTTGTTGTTTCCATGGCGACGCCCAAAGCCAACGTCCCCACCGCTGATGTTGGTCGTTCCCCTCCATGTTGACGCTACAATCCTTGTCGACGTGGCCGATCAACCCGCAATTGAAGCAAAACGTTGCCAGATGCTCATATTTAACATCTACGTCACTGATGCGCCCACTCCTAACCTTAAGCTTTAGGGTTTTCCTCAACAGACGGGACACATCTAGAAGCACTCGGACACAGACTGAGGAGTCCCATCCTGATCCATCTCTATATGTCATCACCACCTCGCCGATGCGGCCCGCAATAGCCTGCACCATCTGCTCCCCTCTGTATCCCATTGGCACGCCATAGAAACGGACCCAAAAGGGCGTGTGATTGATCTGTAGTCGGCTTGGTTGGTCCTCCTTCTCGATCTCCTTGAAAAGTAGCAGGCGTTCGTCAAAGTTCCATGACACCCCATCCTTCATGCGTTGCTTGTTGCGCCAGTGCGAGAACTGCATCACAAAGATGTCGCCCACCAGCTTCTTGAAAATCACCGTCTCTCGGAGACTCCATGCTTGCGTTAGACTTCTTTCCATCGCCTTCAGATTGTATGTGCGATCAGTTAAGAGACGCCCTACCAGCGCCAGTTCGGCCTGGTCTTCTTCCTCCTCCCCGTTGTCCACCAAGCTGCCGTCGATCGGTTCCTCCTCCTCATCTGATAGATTTAATCCTGCATAACGATTCGTTAATTCCTCCGCCATATAGACGAGACCCAAAGCAAACCTGCACACTTGAACCTGCAAGAGAGAAGCCCTACTCTAGGGGGGTGGACGTCCACTGCGCGCAAACCCTAGTCGCCAGAGCGAGAGGGTGCGGGGGACGGGCTATGTTATTCCATCTTCAATTTAACTCATTCATTATTCTCCCCCTTTTGTCAAAGTCAAAAAAGGTCAATTCTTACCAATGCTCCCCCCTCAAGGAGACACTCCCCTTCAATAAGATAGTCATTTTGGAGAGAGAAAAACATTGTGCTTGATGTATTGGTTAAAAGTTGATATCAAAAAGACATATTTAAAAATCCATATGATCAAGGAACATAAAAAGAAGGTTGTCTAATTGCCAATGAAAGGAATATTGAGTACTTCAAGACATAAAGATCCCATAAAGCATAAAATAAAAAGATACTCTAAACTAATGGTAAGGGATGTTAAGTCACCATGATATAGAGATGTCATGAAAATCAAAAGTCAAAATTAAAATTGTTTTCTAAATCATTTTCAAGGGGTGTTAAGCCTAGAAATGATTATAGAATCCATTAAGCACAAAAATTATGTCAAAAAAAAGTACCTTAAGACCAACTATACATGATGTTAAGCTATATTGGTATAGAGGAGCCATTAAGCACCATAAAATAGTTCTTAAAAGAATCTATAAAACATCACAGGATATTAAGCCTTTGTTGACATAAAGAATCATATAAGAGTGGAGAGATATGCAAGTTTATTAAAATATTTTGAGCTCCCTCTTAATATCATGCCAAGTAAAAAGCGTTCAATCATAAATGAAATTTCCATTCAAATTTCATGCTAAGGAATTTATTTCAGGTATAGAAACCAAGAAATCAGTAAATATTTGAATAAGTAAACCTAAGTTTTGAAAAATTCAAAAAAGTTTTATTACTGATATTATTTCAGTTGAGAGTAATTTCGACCGAGTTTTTGCTCAGTCCAAGTATTATTTGACCGATATTCTAACAAATTTTTTGTAGACACTTCATTCGAGTACATTAATTGTGAATGTGATAGCACATGTTATTAAATCCATGTTAAGATAATAGGATTTACTGAATTACTTCTCTAAAAAGTTAAATGTAGCCATAAGAACTTTAGGAAGATAGAAAACTCCATTTTTTAATACATTTTCATGATAATTTCAACAAGAGTACAATGCTTGGAAATAGAAAGAAATACATAAAAAGTGACATGGATCTAAAGAAACGATTTACAAATTCTTAACAAAATCAAGAATGAAATCCACATCCAGGTCATATCCGTGTTTTAAGATTTTAACCGTTAACCTAACCAAATTAATTTAGAGTATCATTTTAGACACATGCACACTCAAATACAAGGCATATTTAAAAATCCATATGATCAAGGAGCGTAAAAAGAAGGTTGTATAATTGCCAATGAAAGGAATGTTGAGTACTTCAAGTCAAAAAGATCCCATAAAGAACAAATATAAAAAGATACTCTAAACTAATGGTAAGGGATGTTAAGTCACCATGATATAGAGATGTCATGAAAATCAAAAGTCAAAATTAAAATTGTTTTCTAAATCATTTTCAAGGGGTGTTAAGCCTAGAAATGATTAGAGAATCCATTAAGCACAAAAATGATGTCAACAAAAAGTATCTTTAGACCAACTATATAGGATGTTAAGCCTATATTGGTATAGAGGAGCCATTAAGCGCCATAAAATAGTTCTTAAAAGAATCTATAAAACATCATAGGAAGTTAAGATTTTGTTGATATATACAATCATATAAGAGTGGAGAGATATGCAAGTTTATTAAAAGATTTTGAGCTCCCTCTTAATATCATGCCAAGTAAAAAGCATTCAATCATAAATGAAATTTCCATTCAAAATCCATGTTAAGTAATTTATTTCAGGTATAGAAACCAAGAAATCAATAAATATTTGAATAAGTAAACCTAAGTTTTGAAAAATTCAAAAAAGTTTTGTTACTGATATTATTTCAGTTGAGAGTAATTTCGACCGAGTTTTTGCTCAGTCCAAGAATTATTCGACCGATATTCTAACAAATTTTTTGTAGAAAATTAATTTGAGTACATTAATTGTGAATATGATAGCACATGTTATTAAATCCATGTTAAGATAATAGGATTTAATGAATTACTTCTCTAAAAAGTTAAATGTAGCCATAAGAACTTTAGGAATATAGAAAACTCCATTTTTAATACATTTTCGTGATAATCCCAACAAGAATACAATGCTTGGAAATAGAAAGAAATACATAAAACGTGACATGGATCTAAAGAAAAGAATTACAAATTCTTAACAAGATCAAGAATGAAATCCACATCAAGGTCATTCCTCTAAATGAAGCATCTTCATAGTATTGCACAATAGTTTCCCATGTTAATGCATTTGTGGTCACCAAAGCATAGGCCTCAAGAAAAGTAGAAGATCGAGAGAAGTTGAAGTGGACAGTGATGTCTTGAAGTTGAGATTCAGAAAATTATTTGTGAGGAAGGTCGGATGGTGGTGTTGGTGATTTTGAATAGTTGAAGTTTGGGTTGTATGGAGGGATGCTCTTGAGATAAATATGAGAAGGATATTTATCTGGGGCATTTGGTGTTAAGGAGTTGAAAGCAAGTCCTTCTCTCTTTTTGTTGTTCAACTTCCACCATTTCTTCCTCCTCAAGGGTGACTTAGTGTGTCTCTGGATTCCCGATGAGCAACTCCATCTTCAGTGTTGTAAGATCATTGGCTTCCACGATAGAGGTGACTTTTGACTTGTATTTGGGAGGCAGTGATCTAAATATCTTAGATACTTGATTTTCCTCGCTTGTGATCTTCTCCATTGCACTTAGGTTATTAACAATGTTGGAAAATCTAGCATACATTTCTGCAGTGCTCTCATTAAGTTACATACGAAATAATTTAAGTTTATGTTTTAGCATATTAATTTTAGTATTTTTAACATAAGTAGTTCCTTCATGTGTTACAGCTAATTTATGCCAATTTTCATAAGTTGTTTCACATGAGGATATGTGATTGAGTTCACTAATGGATAAAGAAGAATCAAGAATGCTTACTGCCTTTGCAATGAGTATGGCTTGTTTTAACATGTCAGCATTTCATGTTTCTAACTCCATTTTCGGAAGTGCACATGGACAAGATATCATCTTCCATAGTTCAAAGATGATTCTATGAAAGTAGAACTGCATCCTTCTTTTCCAGTAAGTGTAGTGTGATCCATCAAACATTGGTAGCCTGATCACATAAGCTCCTTACAAGCTGAGGTGGCTAGTCACATTCTCTCCCATGCTCCAAGACCTGTTAGAGATCCTTAAAGATCTGTTCTGATACCAAATGAAAAGATCTAGAGGGGGTAAATAGAGTTTTTGGTTAATTTTAAGAAAATTAAAATACTTCACTCATAGAATTTCAAGAGAAGCAAGCAACCACAAGAGGACACAAAGATTTCGAGTAGTTCTGTGAAAAGTTGTCAGTCCACTACCTAGTTGTTTCCAACCAGAGTTTGTTAATCATGTATTTTATTCCTTTTATATATTGATACACAATACTCAAAATTTCTCTGTGTCTTTTGTGACACAAGACTAGCCCTCCTATTCATCTCAAGGAGAATTACACCTTCTTTGACGGGATGTAGAAGGCCACCCTCTTCACCTCTTCTTTGATGAATGCAAAAGAGTGTTGTTGTGTCACCTCTTCTTTACCGGCCAGCAAAAGAGCACCAAGCTGAGAAGGCTCCTTCTCCTCATAGGTTCATGGACATCCTTCACTCCAAGAAGTAGTCCAAAATTAATACAACAAAGAAGCAGTAGAATGTAGAAAGAAAGAAGAAAAATAATCTTACAAGATATATAATCAATCTCTAATGGACAAATGATTATGATCCACTCAAAATAGGTTTATTCAATGTAGTATTAGGTGGAGATGACACTATGTATGAGCTGAGGACTTAGGTTGGAATGATAGCAACTTGAAATACTGGACCTAAGTTATAACACCCTAAAATTTGAACCTTATAAAAGGACCCTAATTTGTTTTATTTTGAAATTGATGATTAAAACAAATAATAATGGGTTGAAGGCTCTCAAATATGTTACATAAACTGAATTTGATAATTTTTGCACTAAATTGAAACTTAATGTCATCACTTTATCCCTAACTATTAAATAATTGAGATTTAGGGTTTAAAATAAAATTTACCCACTCAATGTTCTTTGTATGTCCTCATATTTTATCATAAGTTGGTTTTGATAATGTAATAATGTAACCAAATTTGTATCCTCAAATTAATTTTAAGTAATCCTATATGATTAATTAAACATTTATGCTAAAAAGAGAAACATAATAAGTTAAGTTCACTAAATCAGGAAACTAATTATATTTTTGGTTTCCTTATGTCGTTGTCAAGTAATACACAAAATTTGAGAAGATTTGGACTTTCTTAGCTACTCCAATTTGAACTATGAAAGAATTAACCTAAGTTTAATAAATAACCCGTAATATATCTGATCTTATATCTTCTAGGCTTTGGTCCAATCATCACATTAGATGCATCTCTTATCATGCAGCCCTGAGTTTGGGTCAGACTCGGACCTAGAGGTGCCCACAAACAGGAGGAGTCCTTCCTTCTCTCGACTCCTGGGCAAGTTAGAGAAGACAATGACCAGTTGCCTCTCACCCTCCGTTCTCTTTTTCTACTCATTTCTATGAGATATCATGACTCATTTCACCATCCTTGCATTCTGGTGATTCTCTTGGTCCCTAACACCTCAAGGCTTCATGCCCTAAAATCCCCAAACCATAAGAACTCCTTCTCCCTTCCCTGTTTCCCATGATGGCTAGGAATCCAGCCCCTTAGGGCCACCACCTATATAGGTGAGGCCTCGAAAATAATCTCGGCCATCTCATACCTCTATTTTCACCCCAATTTGTTGGCTCCTTCACTCTAAGGTCGACCTAGGTCCCAACTTTCTCTTGTGTTCTTCCACAACACACGGAACCATCAAAATCTTCCCTAAGGCGTTGCTCACCCTTCGGGACCCTTCGAGAAGGCTTTTTCTCCACTAATTTCGACAAGAAGACTGGTAAGCGATGTCTTTCCTTATTTCCCCCTTTTTGTTGTGGCTTGTGTCTTTCCTTGTTTCCCCTTTTTTTGTGGCTTGTTTCTTTCCTTATTTCCCCTTTTTTGTGGCTTGTGTCTTTCCTTGTTCCCCCTTTTTTATGTGTCTTGCATCGACCTATGATTTTTAGGTATCTCGCCACTGTTCGCCTCAATTTTTCTAACTTTAGTTTTGGTCTGTGATGACGAGATGAACCGTACCATCAGTTCTAGTGTGTTTTGCTCTATCACAATTTTGAACGCATGCTTCATGACCCAGCCATGGCGGAATAGCATTTGGCCTTCCAAACCACAGAACATCCCAAGGTGGGGTTCATTTCCTTCGTAAGGAGGTATAGGATTCATCATTAACCTTAGTTTCTCACTTATTTTAAATCTCACAGATCAGGGTATGGTAGATCTTCATCATGGTTTCAATTTTCCCAGTTTTAGTCTTCATTTCGACAGAAAAATGATCCTTGATAGGGGTGAGCATTCGGTTAATTCAGTCAGTTACAGTTAATTTGGTTCGATTAAATGGTTAATTTGTGTTTTAAGATTTTAACCGTTAAACTAACCAAATTAATTTATAGTATCATTTTAGACACATGCACACTCAAATACAAGGCATATTTAAAAATCCATATGATCAAGGAACGTAAAAAGAAGGTTGTCTAATTGCCAATGAAAGGAATGTTGAGTACTTCAAGACAAAAAGATCCCATAAAGCACAAATATAAAATACTCTAAACTAATGGTAAGGGATGTAAAGTCACCATGATATAGAGATGTCATGAAAATCAAAAGTCAAAATTCAAAATCACCAACACCACCATCCAACCTTCCTCGCAAATAATTTTTTGAATCTCAACTTCAAGACATCACTGTCCACTTCAACTTCTCTCGAGCTTCTACTTTTCTTGAAGCCTATGTTGTGGTGACCACAAATGCATTAACATGGGAAACTATTGTGCAATACTATGAAGATGCTTCATTTAGAGGATATGACCCTGATGTGGATTTCATTCTTGATCTTATTAAGAATTTGTAAATCTTTTCTTTAGATCCATGTCACTTTTTATGTATTTCTTTCTATTTCCAACCATTGTACTCTTATTGAGATTATCATGAAAATGTATTAAAAATGGAGTTTTTTGTCTTCCTAAAGTTCTTATGGCTACATTTATCTTTTTAGAGAAGTAATTCAGTAAATCCTATTATCTTAACATGGATTTAATAACATGTGCTATCACATTCACAATTAATGTACTCGAATTAATTTTCTTCAACAAATTTTTTCGAATATTGGTCCAATAATACTTGGACTGAGCAAAAACTCAGTCGAAATTACTCTCAACTGAAATAATATCAGTAAAAAAAAAATTTGAATTTTTCAAAACTGAGGTTTACCTATTCAAATATTTATTGATTTCTTGGTTTCTATACCTGAAATAAATTCCTTAACATGGAATTTGAATGGAAATTCCATTTATGATTGAACGCTTTTTACTTGGCATGATATTAAGAGGGAGCTTAAAATCTTTTAATAAACTTGCATATATCTCCACTCTTTTATGATTCTCTATATCAACAAAGGCTTAACATCCTATGATGTTTTATAGATTCTTTTAAGAACTATTTTATGGTGCTTAATGGCTCCTCTATACCAATATTGGCTTAACATCCTGTATAGTTGGTCTAAAGATACTTTTTGTTGACATCATTTTTGTGCTTAATGGATTCTCTAATCATTTCTAGGCTTAACACCCCTTGAAAATGATTTAGAAAACAATTCTGAAGTTTGGGTTGTATGGAGGGATGCTCTTGAGATAAATATGAGAAGGATATTTATCTGGGACATTTGGTGTTAAGGCTTTGAAAGAAAGATCCTTCTCTCTTTTTTTGTTCAACTTCCACCATTTCTTCCTCCTCAAGGGTGACTAACTGTGTCTCTGGATTCCCGATGAGCTACTCCATCTTTAGTGTTGTAAGATCATTGGCTTCCTCAATAGTGGTGACTTTTGACTTGTATTTGGGAGGCAGTGATCTAAATATCTTAGATACTTGATCTTCCTCACTTGTGTTCTTCTCCAGTGCACTTAGGCTATTAACAATGTTAGAAAATCTAGAATACATTTCTGTAGTGCTCTCATTAAGTTGCATATGAAATAATTTAAGTTTATGTTTTAGCATATTAGTTTTAGTATTTGTAACATAAGTAGTTCCTTCATGTGTTAGAGCTAATTTATGCCAATTTTCATAAGTTGTTTCACATAAGAATATGTGAATGAGATCACTAACGGATAAAGAAGAATCAAGAATGCTTACTGCCTTTGCATTGAGTGTGGCTTGTTTTACCATGTCAGCATTTCATGTTTCTAACTCCATTGTTGGAAGTGCACATGGACAAGATATCATCTTCCATAGTTCAAAGTTGATTCTATGAAGGTAGAACTGCATCCTTCTTTTCCAGTAAGTGTAGTTTGATCTATCAAACATTGGTGCCTGATCACATAAGCTCGTTACAAGATGAGGTGGCTAGTCATGTTCTCTCCCATGCTCCAAGACCTGTTAGAGATCTTTAAATACCTGCTCCGATACCAAATGAAAAGATCTAGAGGGGGTAAATAGAGTTTTTATTTAAATTTAAGAAAATTAAAATACTTAGTTCATAGAAATTCAAGAGAAGCAAGCAACCACAAGAGGACACAAAGATTTAGAGTAGTTCTATGAAAAGACGTCAGTCCACTACCTAGTTGTTTCCAACCAGTGTTTGTAAATCATGTATTTTATTCCTTTTATATATCGATACACAATACTCAAAATTTATCTATGTCTTTTGTGACACAAGACTAGCCCTCCTTTTCATCTCAAGGAGAATTACACCTTCTTTGACGGGTCCCAGAAGTCCACCCTCTTCACCTCTTCTTTGATGAATGCAGAAGAGCATTGTTGTGTCTCCTCTTCTTTACCAGCCAGAAGAAGAGCACCAAGATGAGAAGGCTCCTTCTCCTCATAGGTTCATGGACATCCTTCACTCCAATAAGTAGTCCAAAATTAATACAACAAAGAAGAAGTAGAATGTAGAAAGAAAGAAACAAAATAATCTCACAAGATATACAATCAATCTCTAATGGACAAATTATTATGATCCGATCAAAATAGGTTTATTCAATGTAGTATTAGGTGGAGATGATACTGTGTATGAGCTGAGGACTTAGGCTGGAATGATAGCAACTTGAAATATTGGACCTAAGATATAACACCCTAAAATTTTGAACCTTATAAAAGGACCCTAATTTGTTTTGTTTTGAAATTGATGATTAAAACATATAATAATGGGTTGAAGACTCTCAAATATGTTACATAAACTGAATTTGATAATTTTTGCACTAAATTGAAACTTAATGTCATCACTTTATCCCTAACTATTAAATATTTGACATTTAGGGTTTAAAATGAAATTTACCCACTCAATGTTCTTTGTATGACCTCATATTTTATCATAAGTTGGTTTTGATAATGTAACAATTTACCCAAATTTGTATCCTCAAATTACTTTTAACTAATCCTATATGATTAATTAAACATTTATGCGAAAAAGTGAAATATAATAAGTTAAGTTCACTAAGTTAGGAAACTAATTATATTTTTCGTTTCCTTATGTCGCAGTCAAGTAATACACAAAATTTGAGAAGATTTGGACTTTCTTAGCTACTCCAATTTGAACTATGAAAGAATTAACCTAAGTTTAATAAATAACCTATAATATATCTAATCTTATATTTTCTAGGCTTTGGTCTAATCGCCGCATGAGATGCATCTCTTATCATGCAGCCCTAAGTTTGTGTCAGACTCGGACCTAGAGGCACCTGCAAACGGGAGGAGTCATTCCTTCTCTCGACTCCTGGGCAAGTTAGAGAAGACAATGACCAGTTTCCTCTCACCCTCTGTTCACTTTTTCTACTCGTTTCCATGAGATATTATGACTCATTTCACCATCCTAGCATCCTGGTGATTCTCCTGGTCCCTAACACCTCAAGGCTTCATGCCCTAAAATCCCCAAACCATAAGAACTCGTTCTCCCTTCCCTGTTTCCCATGACGGCTTGGAATCCAGCCCCTTACGGCCACCACCTATATAGGCGAGGCCTCGAAAACAATCTCGGCCATCTTGCGAACCCAAAGCAACCTCGATTTTCATCCCAATTTGTTGGCTCCTTCACCCTGAGGCCGACCTAGGTCCCAACCTTCTCCAGTGTTCTTCCACAACACACGGAACCATCAAAATCTTCTCTGAGCCATCACTCACCCTCCAGGACCCTTCAAGAAGGTTTTTTTTCCACTAATTCGACAAGAAGACTGGTAACCGATGTATTTCCTTGTTTCCCCCTTTTTGTTGTGGATGTGTCTTTCCTTGTTTCCCCCTTTTTGTTGTGGCTTGTATCTTTCCTTGTTTCCCCCTTTTTGATGTGTCTTGCATCGACCTATGATTTTTAGGTATCTCGCCACTATTTGCCCCAATTTTTCTACCTTTAGTTTTGGTCTGTGATGACGAGATGAATCGTACCATCAGTTCTAGCGTGTTTTGCTCTATCACAATTTTCGAACACATGGTTGATGACCCAGCCATGGAGGAATAGAATTTGGCCCTCCAAACCACAGAACAGCCCAAGGTGGGGTTCATTTCCTTCATAAGGAGGTATAGGATTCATCATTAACCTTAGATTCTCACTTATTTTAAATATCACAGATTCTGGGTATCGTAGATCTTCATCTTGGTTTCAATTATCCCAGTTTTAGTGTTCGTTTCAATATAACGATGATCCTTGTCCTTGATAGCAAATTTCCCCCTTTGTCCTGGATTGTTTGATATGCCAACCAGGCCTTCATGGGGTAGCCCACTCATTTCATGCTCTGGTCTTTTTAGTTGACCGTGTTTTGCTAGAAAGGGTCTGGTCCATGTGGTGGGCTGGTACTGGGTCAACTGGATAAAGGGCCCCATGTGTGGATAATCTGAGTCATCAAATTGTTATGGGTTTTCATATTGATTGAAATCTTTCAAAATTCATATCTAATTAATAGTTTGTAAGAAAATTTCCCAAAAATATTTGTTGGAAATGTTTTAGAACAAGGAGAAACAATATGGTCATTTTGAATCCCTTTGTCAATCTAGATTTCCCAGATTTGTTCAAGAGTCATGAAAGCGTAGAATTGACTTGAGTATAAATTATCAATGAATAATAACTACTTTAACAGGGTAATTAGGGTTTCAAGAAATCTCAAGAACGAATATTAGGGTTTCATCAACGTAAAGAAGCAACTAAGATCTTCTCTAAGAGATAGGTAAGTGGTCCATGCACTTTGAACATTATTATTGATTGATTTTAAGTATATGTGTACAATGAATGCTATTTACTATTTTAATTGTGTATAATTAATGATTATTTACTATTTTAATTGTTAAAAGTCAATGATTTTATAAGAAACTGAAAGTCACACTTTGTTTTCAATATTTATTGTATCATCTTGCATGAACATTAAGAGTAAAGTTAAGAGTTTTAAGATAAATGATTAAAAGATAAACTTATATAAGATCCTCACCAAGAGGCTCCTCAAGGAAAAACTAAGAGGCACTTTGGTGCATAAGAGAAGAGGCACTTAGGTACAACCCAAGAGGCACTTTGGTGCATAAGAGAAGAGGCACTTCGGTGAAAAAAATGGAGGATGGATATCTTGGAGAAGCCCGCTCTGATACCAATTGTTGGATCCTAGATGGGTGATTAGATGCTCTAGAGGGGAGGTGAATAGAGCTGAATGCACTTAAACAAAATTCATTAGACCTTCAAGATATATGATAAGATAAGGTTGCTAAATTGGTAATTTGAGTGCAACTAAAACATGCATAGCAAGGATGAGAGAGATTGAGCAAACACAAGTAGACAATCTATTTAGAGTGGTTCCACACTTCAAACTAGAAGTATGTCAATCCACTTACCTAGAGAGGTCAACCTCTAGGATTTCCTAACTATTGCATTCTTATATTCATTCATAAGACTTACAATACATGACCAAACAAAGGACTTACCTATCCGATACAAAGAGTCTTCAACCTTTCCAAGGACTTACCCACTTTGCAAGAGTCTTCCGCCTTCTTCCAAGGACTTACCTACTCTTGCACAAGTCTTCATCCTTCAAGGAATTACCCACTCTTCTTGGATCTTCCGCCTTTGACTTCACCTTCACTCAGAGAAGCTTCTACCAAGGACTTACCCACTTGAGAAAGGAGTCTTCTTCCTTCACCAAGGGCTTACCCACTCTAGCTCCAAGTCTTCAGCCTTGATCTTCACCAAGGGATGCCTTCCCTTGTTCTTCTTCACCTCTCTTAGCCAAGAGAGAGAACATTCATCTTCATGATTGAAATGAGAGATAGGGAGGTGGTGGAAGTGAGAGCCTAACAAGATGTACATGTAGGACTAGCTCTCTTATAGATTTCCTACTCACTCTAATGGATGTAGCAAGTGATTAAGCTTAGAGAGAGAGAGAGGAGGTTGTAGGAAGCACTCAACTATGGAATAGGAACTTCACATAGAGTTTGCATTGAATGCTCTACCTTGTAATGAAGCCCAAGGGATCCTATTTATAGCTGGGGATGCCTCTTAGCCTTTGGGAACACTTGAGAATGAAAACTAGCCATTTTGTGGCTTGCAATAGATATATTTTCACTTGTTGCAACTCCACAACGGCTAGAAGCACTTTTCTGCACTTTTTCGTATAGTGCAATCGATCGAGTTTCTATAAGGGTAACTCGACTGATAGAATAAAAGACAGCCGATATTCAGACCATCGGTCGAGTTTGTCCTGGGGAAACTTGACCGACCAATGAAAATCGAATTGGCCTGGTACTCCAGCCGTTGAGTTTTGTAAAGTGTAAAATCGACCAATCAAAAGTCATTTTCAAGATCCAATCAGGATCGGTCAAGTTTGCAACTCACAGAACTCGACCGATGAACAACCTGATGTGAATTTTGGAAAATGGCTTTTGAGTGCTTAAACATTCGATCTAAGTGCTCCTAATTTTTTTAAGATTAATTACAAGTCATACAATCATTACAAGTGATTTACAACATGATTCTAATGGATTTACATCATATTAAAAAAACATGCACTTGTATTGACTTTGACTTGTCTTTTATCCAATTTGATATGTGCAAGTTAGGGTGTTTGGAGTGTGTCTATACCTAATCTGAAAACACTCAAGTAGAAGCATTAGACACCAATATGTAGAATGGTTAGTCATCATCAAAACACGGGTTTAGTCAATTTAGATGTGAGTCAACATTGACCTAATTGACCTTGAGTCAACATTCTCCCTCTTTTTGAAGATGACAAAACCATTCCATAAATGTATTGAAAGCATTTAAGTAAAGTCATACCATTGGAGAAACCTAGGGGTTTCAATAGGATTGAGCTCATATGCTCCCCCTCAATTGATGCGCATGGAGTTCTCATACTCCCCCTCAATTGATGCTATTTCTCCTGCATGGTTAGCTTTCACAACATTTATAGAATACTATGTCTTCTACTCATATATGTTCTACACATATATGTCTTCTCCCATTTACCTTCTCCCCTTTATATGGACATGCTTCTCTTCTTCATGTAAGACATGCCTTCTTCCTCTTTTGTCAAAAGAAGACATACGTTTTCCCCCTTTGTCATTTCAAAAAGTGGGGTTATGAAGAAATAAGAAACACCACTTGTTAAGAGAGAGGAGATAACAAAAAGTTATATAAGGAGAGTAGAAGAGCACAAATAGGGGCTTGTCCAAGCGTAGAAAGAAATGCAAGTTAAAGCATGCACTTGAACAACCCAAAATGCAAGATAAAGTGTTGCAGAAAAACAATAAAATGCAATTCAAGGAACAGGCTTGACCATGTATGAGACAAGATACAATCATAACATATAGTGAAATATACCACTTGATGAGCAGAGATGCCAATTATAAACAAGGTTAGAACTACATGTATGTGAACTACTAGTAGATGTTATCACAAGTTAGGATTACTAGTAGGATCTAGGTCATAGCAAGAGATACCAAAATTTATACAAGATAAAGCAAGCTATGAGTAAATGTAGAGATATATCCAAACAGAGAGATAAGCAATTTTAGTAGCATGAAAGGATATAACTCACTTACAAATATGCATCATTACCAAAAAATGATTACCACTCAGAACCTCAAGATTGTATCAAAACAATATATACACCTAGATAGATGTAGCAAGTTAGAGCACAACAGAAGAAATTTTAGACACAACCTGGAGATCCAAAGAGATCATCATCAAAACCTGCTATGCAACTCAAAGCAAGTAATTGCAAGATATAGATATACCAATTTAGAGAAATTTGAAAGATAGACTTGTAAGAAAGATAGGAAATTTAGAACATGGCAATATGCATATATAAAGGTACCAAAGGAGTCCCAAAGAATAAGGCTATTGGTTGAGAAAATCTAGTTGAGAGGGAAATTCTCATTCAATAAGCCAAATGTATATTCTGTGAACAGTGTTATCGGTCGAGTTATGTGTATTGACAACTCGACCGATGACAGTTGTTGGCAACACCCATAGGTGCATATCGGTCGAGTTTCAAATAGGGCAAACTCGACCGACAGAGCAGCTATAAAAAAGCACACATGTTTCATAAAAACATATTTAAAGGAATGCTAAATATACAAACCATATCCAAACATGTCTAAGCAAGTTAGTAATGCACTATAGAAGCATTAGAAATAGGTTTTTAGCAAGAGTGTGAAGAGAAACACAAAATACCACTTTTGACTCAAAAACCACATGCATAGTGCACACAAACTTGACAAACACATTAGAAATGGTTATAAGAAAGAAAACATTTACCTTTTTTCTTACCATTCCTTTTTCCATTTGTTGTCACCCTCTACACATCTCACCTTTCCTCTTTCATGTGGATTGAGAAGTCAATTTGCAATTCAATAGCTCCAGTCAACCCATTTGCAAGTACCTACAAGAAGAAAGATGAAATGGTCCCCGATCATGTTTTTGGGTATGGAGGGGTTAGTTTAGCAACCCAAGTCCTATTGCTCTTGGGTTCTTTCCTAAAAGGACAATAAGTAGAATAATGACCAAAATCATTGCAATAGTTGCATGTGCCCATAGTCTTGGAACTAGAGGATTCTCCATGCAATATTGGAGGTCCTTTACCTTTGTTGTTACTTTGACTACCATCATATCCTAAACCATGTCTACCAATTTGTTTAGTAGTATGGTGTAGGATGTCATTAAGATTCTTTTTACCAACTAAGAATCTTTGCAAAGAAGATCTTAAACTGTCATTATCATGCTTAAGAGAAGCAATAGTAGAAGATAAATGATTTATATTTTCTTTAGAATGCAAAAGATCATTTTCTAAGAAAAGAGCTTTAGTTAAATAAGAATCTCTATCAATATGAAGAGCAGCAACATCATTCTCTCTACTAGTAGAACTAGAACAAGATTCATGCACATTGATTTTAGCAAGCAAGGAGGCATTTTCTATTTCTAATTCTTGCAAAAAAAAAATCTTTGTCCTTGTTTTTAGATTTAAGAACATCAATATCATGCATGAGAGAATCAACAATTAAAGTATGCTCTTCATTAGAACTAGGCATAAGAGGTTGAGCTTCTAGAAATCTAATCTTATCAAGCAAACTAGCATTTTCAAGTTTAAGAGAATCTACTTGACTAAGACAATCATTTTTATCATCAAGCAAGCAAGAATTAGCATGTTCAAGATCATCTAGTTCTACATGCAAATTATCAACAATTCTAGTAAGCTTTTTCCTTTTCCTTTTAGAAGACTTAAGAGAGGCACAAGTATCATGAATAATAGCAATCAAAGATTCTTTATCTAAAGAGTTTAGATTTACCTCACTTGAGTCCTTACTTGTTGATGCCATAAGAGCAAAATGGCATTCTCCTTCATCACTAGAGATTGAGCTACCACTTGACTCTTCACTTGATTCTTCACTTGAACTTGAGTTGGAGGAGTCACTTGAGCTTGAGTGGCACTTATCTTCTCTTTTCTTGTGATTATGGGTCTTCTTGCCTTGTAGACAATCTATCTTAAAGTGACCCTTCTTTCTACACTTGAGGCACCATATGGAGGAGGACTTGCCTTTGTAGAGTTTATCCTTGGAGTCCATGCATTTTCTTCAACTAGAGAGGATGGAGAAGCTTGACCAACAATAGCCTTGATTTGAGCTTTGATTTCAACCTTCTTCATTCTCTTGAGTTCTTTCTCTTCTTGTCTTTCTACTTCCTCCCTCTTGTCAAGTGTGGCTTCATGTGCTTGTAGATTTCCAATGAGCTCTTCAATAGGAATATCCTTAAGAGACCTTGCTTCTTCAATGGAAGTCACCTTGGGTTCCCACCTCTTGGGGAGAGTTCTAAGGATCTTTGAGTTGATCTCTCCACTAGACATAGGATGTCCTAGAACAACAAGACCATTCACAATGGTGTTGAGCCTTGAGTACATGTTGGCTATCCTCTCCTCCTTTCCCATCTTGAAGTTCTCAAGCAACCCTTTGAGCATGTAGACTTTGCTTTCCTTCACCAAGGGCTTACCTACTCTAGCTCCAAGTCTTCAGCCTTGATCTTCACCAAGGGGCACCTTCCCTTGTTCTTCTTCACCTCTCTTAGCTAAGAGAGAGAACCTTCATCTTCATGGTTGAAATGAGAGATAGGGAGGTGGTGGAAGTGAGAGCCTCACAAGATATACATGTAGGACTAGCTATCTTATAGATTTCCTACTCACTCTAATGGATGTAACAAGTGATTAAGCTTAGAGAGAGAGAGGAGGCTGTAGGACGCACTCAACTATAGAATAGGAACCTCACATAGAGTTTGCATTGAATGCTCAACCTTGGAATGAAGCCCAAGAGGTCCTATTTATAGTTGGGGATGCCTCTTAGCCTTTGGGAACACTTGAGAATGAAAACTAGCTGTTTTGTGGCTTGCAACAGATATATTTTCACTTGTTGCAACTCCACAATGGCTAGAAGCACTTTTCTGCACTTTTCCATACAGTGCAATCGGTCGAGTTTCTATAAGGGTAACTCGACCGATAGAGTAAAAGACAAAGCCGATATTCAGACCATCGGTCGAGTTTGTCCTGGGGAAACTCAACCGACCAATGAAAATCGAATTGGTCTGGTACTCCATCGGTCGAGTTCTGTGAAGTGTAAACTCGACCGATCAAAAATAATTTTCAAGATCCAATCACGATCGGTCAAGTTTGCAACTCACAGAACTCGACCGATGAACAGCCTGATGTGAATTTTGGAAAATGGATTTTGAGTGCTTAAACATTCGATCTAAGTGCTCCTGATTTTTTTGAATCTTAACTACAAGTCATGCAATCATTACAAGTGATTTACAACATGATTCTAATGGATTTACATCATATTATAAAAATGTGCACTTGCATTGACTTTGACTTGTCTTTTCTCCAATTTGATATGCACAAGCTAGGGCATTTGGAGTGTGTCTATACCTAATCTGAAAACACTCAAATAGAAGCATTAGACACCAATGTGTAAGGTTAATCATCATCAAAACACAGGTTTAGTCAATTTAGATGTGAGTCAACATTGACCTAATTGACCTTGAGTCAACACATCACTTGTCCTTACATCATGTCTATCAAGTTTTACAAAAACACACATGTACACTCAAATACATGGTACAACTTGATTTGCAAGCATCCAAACATGTAAAATTTGCAAGGTCTTTATAGTTGGATCTTTGACTAAGTTCTTTGATCACATGAAATACTTCGTACACATGTTAATAATATAATTTAAGAAATATTTGTATCATCAAAATATGAGTGTGGCATATCAAAAAGCCAACAAGGTTAAATCCCTAAAGCTATAATTATAGAAGGTTTAGTGTTGCATCAAAACATAGTTGATACAACTAGAAACCCCATGAACATTTTTCTTTTTCTTAGACATGATCACTGATAGGGGACAATCTAAATCAACCAATCATATAAGTGACCGACAAAGCATATAAAAATTGCATACGCATCATTATACGATAATTAAAATAAGGAGGTAGTAATCATTCACTTGATCAAGAAAATTTTAAAGTGGAACAAATATGCCGACCTGCTATTATCTAGAAGATTCAACATGCCTTCTAAACCCCAAATTACCAAAAATCACATATTGTTAAATAGTTCTACTTTAAATTAATATCTTTGGAGTAAATGTCTTGCATAGACCTACAATTTCTAAAAGAATTAACAAAAATAAGAAATGGAAAATAACTATAACCATCACCTGCAAATCATCTATAAACATGATGTTTAGGTCTTATATTAGATTATCCATTTATACACAAATGTTAACTTATTCAGAGATCATTATAATTGATAATTAAATAACTAAGAACCAATGGAGAAAAGTGTGTGATGTTAAATCAGGATGGTTACTATCACGTGTAAAAGTGCTTACATACCAAATAGATGTCACAAAACTTAAAACGGTCATCATGCTTGAGCATGATGTTCTTTTGATCCCTCTCCCAATTCCAAAGAATGTCCTCCCCTAGTGCCAATTCAGCTCTACGAACCTAAAAAGGATACAATATAGCACCAGCAATTGGCAGTCTTGTCTCGATATTGATAGGAAATAGCCACAGAACCTATCCTTAGTTCAACCTTCTTGTACAGAGTTCAATCCCCTACAAACAATATGTCACCATAATAATGTATAGAATTTTGATCATCCTACCCTACTGCAAATATAATTGACTTTATTATTCTTAAAGGATCTAGTCACAATGTTTGAGGAAAGGGGTTTTCAATCACATGAATAAAAAGTGATAGTTGTTGGACCAAAATAGATGAGTGTCTCACATGAATTCTCAAAAGTTCAGTTGAACAAACATGTGTTGTATTTCACTGCAATTTTTCTCCCTTTCCCAATTCCAAAGCATGTCCTCCCCTAGTGCCAATTCATCTCTAAGAACCTAAACAGGATACAATATGGCACCAACAATTGGCAGATTCCTACCTCAATATTGATGGGAAATAGCCATGGTACCTATACTTAGTTCAACCTTCTTGTAAAGAGTTCAATCCCCTACATACAATACGTCACCATAATAATGTATAGCATTTTGATCATCCTACCCTACCGCAAATATAATTGACTTTATTATTCTTAAAGGCTCTAGTCACAAAGGTTGAGGAAAGGGGTTTTCAATCACATGAATAAAAAAGTGATAGTTGTTGCACCAACAAAGATGAGTGTTTCACATGAATTCTTAAAAGCTCATTCGAGCAAACATCTGTTGTGTTTAACTACAACTTTGACCAAGTTCTGACACCAGCTACAATCATGTTCCCATGTCTAGTGATGTTGTTAAATTTTGCTGAGTTGACAGTGCACCGGAAATGAAGCTGGATCAGGTCACCTACTCTCCCATGGGAAGGTACTGAAATGTCTAGTCATATTCTCCAAATTATTTTAAAGCACTAAGAACACTTAACCATTTACAAGCTAGATATTTCTCACATAGTTGGATGGTGAAGATATCACATTGGTAATGTCATGCTATCAAAGAAGAATAATTCAAGACTCTTGATGTGGAATATTATCATACTAACAAACTCACTCGGGGTTGAAATCCTCGAGATTTTACCAAAACCTCGTGCAATAATACCACCCAAAAGCAGACGTGTCTTATCGTAGTATAGTTAAGGATCGAATCCCAAAGGACAACGTTTTTAAGAATCTTTGTTAGTCGAATCTGATTCAAGTAAAACTAATATTTATAACGATTGATTGGTTTGAAGTTAATTAAACTAATTACAAGAAAGTAAAGAAAAGAATAAAAATTGATCTAGATTAATGATATGGAATTGCTGGGATGGTCTCGAGTTTCACCACCACTACACATGCAAACACATCCAAACATCAAACATTCAGGCAAGATAAAACTATCCAAATAGAGCTACTGCAAAACCCCTCATAGGGGCGTTAGGCTTGCATAAGCATCACCTTAGGCATCAGATGTCTCATCACCATCTGGATCACATATTTACGGCTCCAAAGATAAAAAATCCAACTAAGTTTGTGGTCCTCCCTAAGGGATGTTTAGACCACAGAAGCGTCACCGTAGGCTAGATGGCTCGTCCCCTCATGAATCACACACTTACGACCTCAAGGAATCCTATCAGAAGTTCTTGTCAAGGAGTCAACCGCGCTAATCGATAAGCAAGAAGGTGATTAATCTACAAGAAAACATCGATGACTAACAAAGACGATACAAAATCCAACTAAGGTTGTGGCCCTCCTTGAGGGATGTTTAGGCCACAGAAGCATCACTGTAGGCTAGATGTCTTACTCCCTTACAGATCATACACTTACTACCTCAAGGAATCCTATCCTATTTCTAGTCAAGGAGTCAACCTCGTAAATCACCATTCCACCCTACATATAGAAGTTCTCGCAACATAGGGAAGAACAAGATGGAAGCAAGTAGGTAATCAAACTACAAACATTATCAATTAACAACGAAATAGAAAGTTATATACATTGCCATGAAATGCTTAACAAAAGGAAATTCTTGCATGGGCAGTAGGGCTAGTCCCCACACCCCAGTGAAAAGGAACTACTCGCTCATGGTGCAAGAAATAAGAAGAACAAGAAAGAGAGATAAATCCGCCATGAGCATGATGCAAAAGGTAGTCACAGCTCGGTGAAGATGATGTGGTATTCTACGTCACGTCAGAGCAGATCCGGATGAGGAACGAGGGACGCCAAGACATATCGGGCAGTCTTTCTCACTCCTGCTTCATTCTCTTCTCGATCTCCTTGATTGCAGCTCGAGCAGCATGTCGAATGACAGCAGCATGAATGGAACTGGATCAGACCTATGTATAGGTAGCCTATCGGCATCCCAGAACCGCCCCCCAAATGAGGACCATGTTGGTCCTATTTATAGGCTCAAGTTTGGTCCTTACGTTTTTGAAGTGATTCCTCCATACAGTTTGGTTAAGTGACCATACGGTCCTGGTGTCTTTTACTCAAACGGTCTTCAGTATATTGTCATACGTATGGGAGATAAGACCATACGGTCTAGGGCTCCCTTGCTAAAATGGTTTGCTATCCAAGAATCTCCAAATAGTTTTAGAAAGTATGCCTCAAATGGTTTGGTTAGGCTATAATGTCTTCATCTGATTTGCCTTCACGCTCAAACAGCCTTGCGAGACCCTTCTCATCCAAACAGTTTGGTTCTATCATTCTTCACATCTGCATGACAACTGGTCTTCAGATCGATATCTCGTGATCTTGCTTCCCTCTCTAATCGGTCTTGAGCCAATGACCAAATGGTCTTGAGAACCCGGCGTCGTCATGCTTTCTCATAGACCGTTAAGCCCTAGTGGTCTTGGTCACTCGCAGTTTGCATTCGTGGCTACCATCGGTCTCAGAAACGTCCAAATGCTCTTGGATGGCGGCTGGCCAAATAGTCTACGCTCTCCGAACATCCAAATGGTCATCGTCTTATTGTCCAAATGGTTGTCGCCTCCTATTCGGTCTTGAGTCCGAGCGCTGGGCAGCGGTGCAGGTTGCGATGTTGCTGATTGCAGCGGAGGCACAGGAGGATCCCGCGGTAGGTAGGGGTGGCGTTTAGGTTTGCAGGTTGCTGTGATGGCGGGAGGAAGAAGAAGAAGGGAAGCAGCTACGGTAACGTTGTTGCAGTTGGTGAGGTTGCAGGTTGAACGGAGAAGGTGATGATGGTAGATGCGCTAGGCGTCGGTGTAGATCGCGTATGAGAACCTTACTGCAAGTTCCATCTAAGGTTTGCGGTCGGGTGGAAGAAGAAGAAGATGGGAAGAAGGCGGTGGTACAAACGGTCTTGAGGACATAAACAATCTCGAGTAGGTTGCCCAACCGGTCTTGAAGACCGGTGGATATCAAACGGTCTTGAGGAGACTGATAGGGCAGGTTGAGATCAAAACTGTTAGCCCATATGAATGAGGACCGTAGATTCAAGATCATATGGTGTGGAAATGCTCGCGGTCTAAGACCGTATGGATGAATGGTGAAGACCGATAGGTCGAAACTGAATGGATGAATCTGATTGGTCAGACCATTTGGTCAAGACTGATTGGTCAGACTATTTGGTCAAGACCAATGGAGAGAGGATTTCGAGTGAGGGTGGACCTAGGGATGAGAAAGGTGGGCCCCACTTTTGATGGTGATTGGTTGAGATGAAGATTGAATGACGGTGATTATTGTGGATTAGGGTTGCATGAATGTGGGTGACATATGATGCTTAAACCTCATAATGACCAGCATAAAATCAACATAAACTCGGTTAAAACCTTGATGATTGAACCAATTAAGTAATTTTGCACATTGTGATATTTAGTAAATAAAAATGGATGTATTGAATCAAAATGAGCCCAAGATGGCGATTCATTTTGATGATGAATATGCATTCATCAAAACACCCCTAACTTAAATGTTGTTCATGCTCGAGTAACACAAAACATGAAACAGTCGCCAAATGAATACTTTCAACTCATGTGATTGCATCATCTTCACATGATGATTGTTTTCTTTCTACTCAGTATGACTAAGTATCTCAACTTCCTGAGACCACTAAACACATCTTGCCATATCTTCATTCTTGAGTTTGTTTTCCAATATCACTTCCTCCAACAACAAGCATGTCAAATAGTTTTGTAAGAGTCTAGAGATGCCCGCAGAACAACAAGAGTGCACCTGATCTGACACTGGTGTTTTTCAGGATAGTGGAGGCATTCATTGTGCCATTAGGTAGAAAATGGAGTGAATGGTGGTATGGAAAGAAGAAATAAATCTCTCCTCTATTCGACTTGATATTTTTATTATATAATTTGCAATTTTCATTTATTGCATTTTTTGTGTGAATCTCTCCTCTATTCGACTCGAGATTGCATTTATTTGTGTGCGCTTTGGCATCTTTTCTTTGTGGTACGCCCCTATTAATTTGTGAGGGGTATGGAAGAAGAGGATATAGAGGGAAGTGGCGTGCCACCCCGAACTTAGGGTTTGGCACTATTTTGGCTATTTTTGTTTCTTTTTGATGGATGGAGGGGTACGAAGATGATAGAAGAAGTGTAGAAGAGAGTTCAGATCAGAATGCAACTTGATTTACAATTCTGTGTACCGGGTTGTTCTCTTTATCGTACTCTGCTCAAATAATGACTTGATGAGGATCCGGTGGGGATTCCATGTTATTGTTCCACTAGTCAGTTAGGAAGCACGATGAGGATCCGGTGGGGACTCAAATAATGACTTGACGAGGATCCGATGCATTCAGGATGGATAACCCCAGCAGCAAGGTAGTTCACATAATCTGAGTACCACGGTGTAGCTTCTGAGACTTTCATTAGTTGGTCATCTGGAAGGGAATCATTAATTGGAATTTTCTCAGTATCTAGAGTGTGGATGCGACTGAGGTGGTCTGCTACAACATTATATGTACCCTTTTTATCTCTTATCTCTAGATCAAATTCTTGCAAGAGGAGAATCCATCTAATTAGCCTGGGTTTTGCATCTTTCTTTGCCAGAAGGTAACGAATGGTAGCATGATCTGTGTAGACAATGACTTTTGAACTGATCAGGTATGATCTGAACTTGTCAAAGGCATACATGACTGTCGGGAGTTCTTTCTCGGTAGTTGCATAATTCCTCTGAGCTTCGTCAAGTGTCTTCGATGCATAGTAGATCACATAGTGTCTCTTTTCTATATATTGGCCCAAGACAGAACCCACTGTGTAATCTCTTGCATCACACATAATTTCAAAAGGGTGGTCCCAATCAGGAGCTCTAATGATGGGCGTTGTTGTAAGGGCATGCTTCAGTTTGTTGAAACTTTTAACACATTCTTAGTCAAAATTGAATTGAGCATCCTTTAGTAACAAATTTGTCATCGCCTTGGTTATCTTTGAGAAGTCCTTCATAAACCATCTGTAAAAACCTACATGACCCAGGAATGCACGAACTTCTCTTATATTTGTCAGAATAGAGAGTTTGGAAATCACTTCTATTTTTGCTCTATCAACTTCGATTCCTCTACTGCTAACTCTATGTCCAAGGAAAATGCCTTCATTTACCATTAAGTGACACTTCTCCCAATTTAATACAAGATGTGCTTCTTCACATCATTTAAGGACACGGGAGAGGTTCTTTAGGCACGAGTCATATGAATCTCCATACATAAAAAAACCATCCATAAAAACTTCCATAATGGTTTCAGTGAGACCAGCGAATATAGCTGCCATACAATGTTGGAAAGCTGCACGCGCATTGTAGAGTCTGAACGACATTCTTCTAAATGTGTATGTTCCAAACGGACAAGTAAAAGTAGTTTTCTCTTGTTCATCTGGATGTATGGGTATTTGACAGAATCTGGAGTAACCATCGAGATAACAGAAATATTCTTGGTGAGCCAATCTTTTTAAGACTTGATCAAGAAAAGGCATTGGGAAGTGGTCTTTTTGAGTCACCTTGTTTAACTTCTGGTAATCAATACACATCCTCCACCTTGTGAATGTTCAAGTGGGGATGAGTTCATCATTTTCATTTAGTATCACAGTAGTTCCTCTTTCTTTGGGACAACATGCACCAGACTAACCCATGGCGAATTGGAGATCGGGTAGATGATTCCAGAAGTTAGTAATTTAACAACTTCGAGGTGGATGACTTCTTTCATATTAGGATTAAGTTTCCTTTGGTGTTCTACGGTCGGCTTGTGATCTTCCATCATGGGTATTCTATGCATGTAAAGCACTTGACTGACCCCGGTGAGGTCACTCATCTTGTAGCCAATGGCTTTTCTTCTTTCTTTTAATTCCGTCAAGAGTTTGTCTTCTTGTTTTGTTGTTAGATCTGAATTAATGATAACTAGATAGACTTTGAGGTCATCTAGAAATGCATATTTCAATCCTTCAGGTAGGGCTTCATTTCAGGAGCTTGTGGCTTTTCACATGGTTCTTCAGTAACTTCCATAGCTTTGAGTCCTTCAAAAGTAGCTTCAACATCCTTTTCTACAGAGTCGAGAGATTTGATGCAATCCTTTATTTGTTCATCAGTTGGGTCATCAACTAATGGGTCCGTCATATAAACTTCTAAAGGATCGTCTGATTCATGATTCTTTTGAGTGATAAGTGACATTTGCTCTATGCAATCGATAAGATATACTTCTTCTTGCATGCTTGGTCTTGGCATACTTTCAAAAACTTTGAATTTGAGAGTTTCCTTACCAAGTCTGAGAAGCAAGGTTCCTACTTCAAAATCAATTAGGACTCTTGCAGTGGAGAGGAATGGATATCCAAAAATGAGAGGGTATCTGGCATCTTCTTTTATGTCCATGATGACAAAGTCACACAGAACATAGGAATCTTTTCCCACCTTGACAGGTGCATCCTCAATAATTCCTAACGGACGTTTGATTGAATTGTCTGCGAGTTGTATAGTCATGCCAGTTGGGAGAAGTTTAGTAAACCCTAGCCTTTTGCAAAGGCTGAGTGGCATGATGGAGATGCTAGCACCAAGATCTGCTAGCCCTTTCTTGCATGAAGAATCACCGATATGGCAAGAAATCCCAAAGGATCCTGGATCTTTCTGCTTCTTTGGCATCTTACTTTGGATGATATCTGATGTGGTTCTAGATAACTTGACTATCTCATATTCTTCAGTTATATATTTCCTGGTGAGGAGTGACTTTAAGTACTTTGTCCAGGCTGGTATCTCAGCCAGCACATCCAAAAAGGGTATATCAACATGAAGTTTCTTCATAGCTTCTTTAAACTTATTGAACTGAGTATCAAGCTTGGTTTTCCTTAAACGAGCAAGGAAAGGTATACGAGGCTTGTATACAGGGATATCAAGTTCTTGTGTTTCAGTTTCTTCATCAATAGGTTTCTCAAGACCTTCCTTGTATGTCTTATCAGTAGTTACTGACTGTTTTGGTTGAGACTCAGGTTTTGTTGAGTCTTGGACAATCACAAGTTGATACTCATCTATAATAACCACAGGTGTCTTGACAGGAGGATCAGAACAGTCTTTTCCTGACCTGGTGGTGACTGCTTTCAATTGTTAGGGATGCTTAGGATTGTTCTCGGGTTGGCCAGCAAAGGCTCCAGCAGGTGGCTTCATGCTAACTGCACGTTGAGCTAGTTGAGACTCAATAGATTTCTGGTGGGCTTGTTGGTTAGCTATCAAAGTCTGATGTGATTGCAACATCTTCTCAATTGTTGTTAGTTTTTCATCTGGAGAGATGGGACTGACTTGTTGCCCTTGCTGTTGATAAGAGACTTTGCTGGGATTCTAGAACTGAGAATTGTTCTGATAATTGTTGAAGTTCCTATTCTAAAAATTACCCCTGAAATTTCCTTGATTCCCAAAATTTTGTTGCTGATTATACTGGAATCCTGGTGGGCCACATTGTTGATTGTTTGAACCAAGTTGTTGTGAATTTTCCGCTCCTGAAGTATTTCCATATTGAAAACCAGGATGGTTCCTACTCTGATTCGGATTGTAATATCCTTGACCAGGGATGGTGTTGATAGCATTGAGATTTTCCATTTGACCATTATCTCCTTGTCCATAAGCATTTCTTAGAACCACATCATATAGAACATTGCATGCATAGTGGAATAATCGGTACCTTTACATGCTTCACAAAACAATGAAGCTGACTTGATCTGTTCTTATTGTTGAGGGGGTGAACGACCTCTTCCAAATGCAGTAAGGGATGATTCGATATGATCTTTCTTAGAAACTAGGAGTTTGAGGGTTTCAGCAATTGACTTGTATTCAGGAATAACTTCAGCCATAACTACCTTCAACACTCCCTTGCCTACAGACCTACCCCAATTAGCTTGATTTTTAGCTCCAAGTGTGACAACCCTCCATGAGCTATCATAACTTTGACGCATGAAGTTTCCTCCAAATGAGGAATCTAAAAACCTTTTGATATCATCGTCCACACCCCTATAGAAGATTTCAATAAGTTGATTCTTAGGGATTCCATGATGTGGATACTTGCGTAGAAGATCTTTATATCTTTCCCATGCTTCAACAAGGGTTTCTCTAGGGGCTTGAGTGAACATTGTTATTTGACCCCTAATTTCATAGGTGAGAGAAGGAGGGTAGAATTTTTCTAGAAAAACATTTTGTAGTTATTCCCAAGTTGTGATGGGTTTGCTTTGTAGAGAGTTATACCAACTCATAGCTCTATCAGCAAGCAAATACTTGAAGAGATAGAGTCGAATAGCATCGTCTGTGACTCCATTTTGTTTTGTCATTGCACATAGATCGATGAACTTCAGAAGATGTTCTTGGCTATCTTCTCCTTGTTTACCATAGAATGGTTTTTTTTAAGCAGGGTGATCCAATGTGCTCGTATCTCAAAATTTGGAGCATGGATGGGAGGAGGTTGAACTGTGTGATGAACATCGGTAGCTTTAGGGATTGAGAACTCCCTAATATCCTTTTGTAGCTCTGTTGCTTGCACTGTTGCTTGTGCTGCTAGGATTTCTTCTTGAAATGTGGCTCTGGCTTCTTGCATGAGCCTTTCTCTCTGTGCATTGATAGATTGAGCCACCCTTCGGGCTATTTCTTCTTCTTGAGCCATTCTTTCTTGGTTCTCTCTATTTTGACGATGAAAGGTTCTGTCTATCTCCGGATCAAAGCTGGCAGTATGTCCGGGACTATTCAAATGGTGCATACACTAGTCTTGGTGGTACCTGAAATGAAAAGATCTAAAGTAAGATTGATGGAGTGGAGTGATATTCAAGTAGATGATTGATTGTATCAAAAGAAAAACAAAAATCCTAGATTAGCCTTAAAAGAACTAGATTTGACTAAGTGATTATGTTGCCCCCGGCAACGGCGCCAGAATTTGATGTGAAATATTATCACACTAACAAACTCCCTCGGGGTTGAAATCCTCAAGCTTTTACCAAAACCTCATGCAATAATACCACCCGCAAGCGGACGGGTCTTATCGCAGTATAGTTAAGGATTGAATCCCAAAGGACAACGTTTTTAAGAATCTTTACTAGTTGAATCTGATGCAAGTAAAACTAATATTTATAACGATTGATTGGTTTGAAGTTAATTAAACTAATTGCAAGAAAGTAAAGAGCAGAATTAAAATTGATCTAGATTAATGATATGGAATCGCTGGGATGGTCTCGGGTTTCACCACCACTACACATGCAAACACATCCAAACATCAAACATCCAGGCAAGATAAAACTATCCAAATAGAGCTGCTGCAAAACCCCCCATATGGGCGTTAGGCTTGCGTAAGCATCACCTTAGGCATCAGAGGTCTCGTCACCATCTGGATCACATATTTATGACTCCGAAGATACAAAATCCAACAAAGGTTGTGGTCCTCCCTAAGGGATGTTTAGACCACAAAAGTGTCACCGTAGGCTAGATGGCTCGTCCCCTCACGGATCACACACGTACGACCTCAAGGAATCCTATCAGAAGTTCTCATCAAGGAGTCAACCGCACTAATCGATAAGCAAGCAGGCGATTAATCTACAAGCAAACATCGACGATTAACAAAGATGATACAAAATCCAACTAAGGTTGTGGCCCTCCCTGAGGGATGTTTAGGCCACAGAAGCGTCACCGTATGCTAGATGTCTCTCCCCCTTACGGATCATACACTTACTACCTCAAGGAATCCTATCATATTTCTATTCAAGGAGTCAACTTCGTAAATCGCCATTCCACCCTACATATAGAAGTTCTCGCAACATAGGAAAGAACAAGATGAAAGCAAGTAGGTAATAAAACTACAAACATTATCAATTAACAACGAAATGGAAAGTTATATACATTGCCATGAAATGCTTAACAAAAGGACATTCTTGCATGGGTAGCGGGGCTAGTCCCCACACCCTAGGGAAAAGGAACTACTCGCTCATGGTGTGAGAAACAAGAAGAATAAGACAGAGAGAGAAATCCACCATGAGCATGATGCAGAAGGTAATTGCAGCTTGGTGAAGATGATGCGGTCTTTTACGTCACATCAGAGCCGATCCAGATGAGGAATGAGGGATGCCAAGATAGACCGAGAAGTCTTTCTCACTCCTTCCTTCTCTTCTCGATCTTCTTGATTGCAGCTCGAGCGACAGGTGGAATGATAGCAGCGTGAATGGAATTGGATCGGACCTGTGTACAGGAAGCCTGTCGGCGTCCCAAAACCGCCCCCCAAATGAGGACCCTACTGGTCCTATTTATAGTCTCGGGTTTGGTCCTCACATTTTTGAAGCGATTCCTCCATATGGTTTGGTTAATTGACCATACAGTCCTGATGTCTTTTACTCAAATGGTCTTCAGTATATTGTCATACGGTCTGGGAGATAAGACCATGCGGTCTAGGGCTCCCTTGCTCAAATGGTTTGCTATCCAAGAATCTCCAAATAGTTTTAGAGAGTATGCCTTAAACGGTTTGGTTAGGCTATACAGTCTTCATCTGATTTGCCTTCATTCTTAAATGGTCTTGTGAGACCCTTCTCGTCCAAATGGTCTGGTTCTATCGTTCTTCACATCTGCACGCCAACCGGTCTTCAGATTGATATCTCGTGATCTTGCTTCCCTCTCCAATCGGTCTTGAGCTGACGACCAAATGGTCTTGAGAACCCAGCGTCGTCATGCGTTCTTATAGACCGTTAAGCCCCAGTGGTCTTGGTCACTCGTGGTTTGTTGTCGTGGCTACCATCGATCTCGGAAACATCCAAACGGTCTTGGACGGCGGCTGGCCAAACGGTCAGCGCTCTCCGAACATCCAAACGGTCATCGTCTTATTGTCCAAACAGTCGTCGCCTCCTGTTCGGCCTTGAGTCTGGGCACTGGGCAGCGGTGGAGGTTGTGATCCTACTAATTGCAGTGGAGGCGCAGGAGGATCCCATGGCAGGTAGGGGTGGCATTTAGGTTTGCAAGTTGTTGTGATGGCGGGAGGAAGAAGAAGAAGGAAAGCAACTACGGTAATGTTGTTGTAGTTGGTGAGGTTGCATGTTGAATGGAGATGGTGATGATGGTAGAGGCATTAGTCGTCAGTGCAGATCGTGGCTGAGGATGTTGTTCCAGGTGCCATATAGGGTTTGTGGTCGGGTGGAAGAAGAAGAAGGGAAGAAGGTGGTGGTACAAACAGTCTTGAGGACATAAACGATCTCGAGTAGGTTCCCCAACCAATCTTGAAGACTAGTGGATATCAAACGGTCTTAAGGAGACCTGTAGGGAAGGTTGAGATCAAAACCATTAGCCCAGATGAATGAGGACCATAGATTTAAGATCAGATGGTGTGGAAATGCTCACGGTCTGAGACCGTATGGATGAATGGTGAAGATCGATAGGTCGAAACCGAATGGATGAAGCTGATTGGCCAGACCGTTTGGTCAAGACCGATTGGTCAGACCGTTTGGGAAAGACCAATGGTGAGAGGATTTCGAGTGAGGGTGGACCTAAGGCTGAGAAAGGTGGGCCCCACTTATGATGGTGATTGGTTGAGATGAAGATTGAATGGTGGTGATTATTGTGGATTAGGATTGAATGAAGGCGGGTGACATCTAATGGTTAAACCTCATAATGACCTGCATAAAATCTACATAAACTCAGTTAAAACCTTGATGATTGAACCAATTAAGTAAGTTTGCACATTGTATATTTAGTAAATAAAAATGGATGTATTGAATCAAAATGAGCCCAAGATGGCGATTGATTTTGATGATGAATATGCATTCATCAGCTCTCCATCATAGAATCTCATCCCACAAAATGGAAGTACAATAGATAGTCTAAGACATATGGACTTTTACAAAGTTACACAATTAATAAATAGTCTGAAACACCTTTCAAGTAAAGAGAGATATCAATGGTTTACATGCTACAGACCACCGCAATGGCCTTGGTGCTTTTCGGTGTAAGCTTAATAGGGTCGGGATCCAATATGATCTAGCCAAGTGAAAAACCCTCCATTAATCTCTTGACTCTCTTCCCCAACCCTGACTCTAGATAGACCCTTGATTATCAAGGATCCCTAGGCGCTAGGAAAGGAACCTCAAACTAGACGCCCACACTATTCAGTGTATTAAGTGGGCCTCTAAGGCCTTTTAGGCCTAAATTAAGCCATTTAAAGGCTAAATTAGCATGACTTGAGTAGTGACCTCATCAAAATAGATCATCTTAATTTTTTATGGTTGAAATAGGTCATCTTTCGGCCAAATCAAGTCAATTTTTGGCAAATTAGGTCTGATTTTGGGGGAAATACGTCTAATTTGGGAAATTAGGTTTGATTTGGCCAAAATGGGTCTCATTTAAGTCATTATATATCCTTCAAAAAAATTAGTATAGGGTAAATTAGAGGAAGTAAGGTCTGATTAGGTCATGTTATGCAAAATTAGGCCTAATTTAGCTAAATCATGTCAAATTTGGGAAAAATGAAGCCTGGTTTGGGAAAAACAAGTCTAAATTGGGGGAAATAAATTTAATTAGGGAAATTAGGTATTCATTGGCCAAACTTGAGTCTTAGTTATATCAATATATGATAAATTAGTAGAAGTAATGTCTTTTTATATCATGTTACATACAATTTAGTCTGCTTTAGGCTAAATCTTATCAAATTTGAGCAAATTAGGTCAGATTTGGAGGAAACATGTCTACTTTGGGGAAATTTGGTCTGATTTGGCCAAATTAGGTCCTATTTAGGTAAATACAGGATAAATTAGGGAAAGTTAAGGTCTAAGAAGTTTATGCTATGAAAAAATAGGTTAGATTTAGGTCAAATTAAGTCCAGTTAGGTTCAACTTAGTTCTAGATAGGTCATACTAGGGCCAATCCAGTCTACTTAGGTCATGTTAGGTGTAATTTAGGTCAAATATTAAATATATGTCTTGCTACTATGTCCATGTTTCTTATCTCAGAGACTAAAATTCAGATATATCCTACAACTCCTTCTCCCACATGTATTATTATAGTAATACTACTTCAATTAGAAAATATTCTTGTTTTTCTGACTTCTTCTTGCGCACGAGATGCATGTTTTCTTTCTCCTTCAATTCTAAATTATCTTCTTCCAGTCATGTTTCTTTTTCCATTTGATTAGTTCTCCTCTTAACCCCCCCCCCCCAATAGTTATCAATGTAAGTCATGCATATAACCGAGTTTAATAAACATATATTTACAAATTAGCATGTAGTAGGATATGAATATGTATACAAAATGAACTAAAAAAACCTAGAAAAGTATAGGCGCCCATTGGGTGGGAGTTACCGCCTTAGTCGCGTAACAAGTAAACAATAGACATTCGACCCTACTGGGTTATAGGAATTGGAAAGAGGTATAGTTGGTGTGTGAGAGAGAGAGAGAGTAGGAAAGACGGATAGATGGGAGGAGAGAAAAAGAGAAGATGGTGGAAGTGGAACTAGTAAGAAATTGAGGGCAAGGGACGGGGAAGGGAAAGATGAGGCTCTCCTAGGACAAGTCAACAAGGCCTACTAGAGAAATTGAGGGTAGAAATGGGGTGAGTCTAGGAGAGGGTCAAACTTTGACTTGCTTCTTTTGTCACACAAAAATGTTGTAGTTGTCTAGATCACACCACATTCCAGCTTGACACATACCACGATGTTGTTCTTGATCTTCCTTCCCTCCCTCCAACACCTTTTTGTCCATGCTTCATTGTACTCACTAATATCTCGTCAATGTAGAGATTCTTTCTATGAGTCTACTCTCTATCTAGCTCAAGAAATAAGCTACATCCATATCCTAGTCGCAGGCCCCATATGTGCTAGGACTCCACCTCTATTTCTCACACATGGTTTCATTGAGGATGGAAACCAAGTTGGAATTCCTTGCTTTTCTCACTTCCTTGCCTAAATTTAACTACAGCCTCAATGTCTAGCGCAATATTGTTAGCAATATATAATTTGGTAGGGTGGTTGCATAGGTCAGAAATCATGAATTTCTATGTGTTGGTTTGATTTAAAAACCAATGTCTATAAGAAAATGCAAACATGTAGAATACATGAATTCTTCATATCACACCCCCATTTGAAAGCAAGGTATATCTCTTGCATTAAAGGCAAAGAAAAGTGAAGGAGAAATCACCATGATATTTACAAGGTAAATTTTCTCAATTGTCATGTTGATGTTGGAAAGTGGACTTTGTCACCCTATAGCAATAATGAGTAGACTAGTACACACCCACTATAGAGTTATAATTGTTTATTACTAAAGAAAAACATTACTTTTTGCACATGTGTCCGACTAATTGTAAAAGATACATACATCTTGTATATTTTGTTCCTAGGAAGATATACATTTTGTTAATATAAATGAAGAAATCTACTAATTATAATATACACCCATCTAACTTGTTCAACATGAGAATAACACAAGTTTTTTTATTCAAAGTCTTAGAAAAAATATAGAAGGGTTCAATGATGTGTTCTTATTTTGTCAAAGACAATGATCAATCAATGTCAAAGGAGGTTGTGTGAGTAAAGACGAGTGGCAGCCTATTTATTGCATGATAGGAATCATTGTTTACCTCCTTATGTGGGTTAAATTTACACGTGTTTCGTAATTTCAAGGAGGCTAGGTGTTGTTATGTTCTAGATGGGTGCTTAGCCCGCCTAGGTGTTTATATTTTCTTATTTCTACATATTATACATATATAATATAACATATATCACATATATAAAGTATTTACATGTATATTTTATGATCTGCACACTAAATAGTAATGCTAGAGTGAGCTAGTAGCTTAAAAAGTATAAAAAGAGCGTGCATATGTCAAATGGATGTTGAAATGCATTATCCAAAACAAACCTAGAAAAGAAGTTTTCTACGCTCCCGAGGCAGTTCCCAAGCAGTCCTAGCTTGTGCTAGGCGTTCACCCAGACATCCATATTTAGGCAGGCTAGGGGAAAGAGTATCCCCCCTTGGGTGCCTCAACAACCATGGTGTGCTTGGATGAATAGGGAAAGACGACCAGAAAGGTTGTAGTTGGATGCTCCTAGTTGGAGTTGTTGTAACAAAGAGGCAAGGTAGAAAGGCCACTCCTAGAAGATATGGATAGGAAATGGAGAGGAACAGTACCAGAAAAGGAGAAATGAATTGAGAAAAAAATGCGAAGAGAAGCAGAAAAGAAAGTATTTTTTTATGCTTACACATGGGTGTCCAGGGGTCTTGGCGTCTAGATGGAAACATAGGTGTTTCTAGTCTCATTTTGATTTTATTTTTTTTATATATTTTCATCATTGTTGCTTGGTGGAGGAAAGAGAAGAAAAACCAATTTTGGTAACAAAATAAGAAATTAAAAAAAAATCAAATTTATAAAGATATAAAATAGTCATTTGATTTACTAACCTATGGGATCATTTACATATTCAACTCACTAGCCGATTAAAGTGCCTAGGGGAATGCCCTAAAAGCCTCAGCGAGGTGGAGCATAAGCCTCAAGGCGTTCGAGGTGTAAGCCTCATACTATGCCTAGGGTGTGTGCGTGTGTGCATGCGTGCGTGCATGTGTGTGCATACATATATATACACACAAAATTACAAATATACATGTATTAATGAATATATATATAGATATATACATACAAACATGGTTAGAACTACATACACATGAGTATGTGTACATACATGCAACATAAAATGATATAAGTACATACATACACACGAGTATGGGGGGATCATTGCATAGCAACATCATTGATGCTTAGTGGAAGAAAAAGATGAAACAACAATCGTGGTGGGGAAATAAGAAATAAGAAAATAAACTTTATAAAGACATGAACTAGACATTTGATTTAATAACTTATGGGATCAACTACATATTCAACTCATTAGTTGATTAGAGTGCCTTTGAGAATGCCTAGAAGGCCTAGTTGGGCTAGGTGCCTAGGTTCTAGGTCCCCATGGGTTGTCTAGGCGAGCACCTGTGCCAAGGTTTTGAAGTGTATGAGGCGCATCGAGGTGTTTTCATCTCAACAAGGTGAGGCATAAGCCTCAAGGCCGTCGAGGCATAAGCCTCATATTGTGCACATGGTCTGTGTGTATGTGTGTTTACACACACACACATATATACACACACAATTACAAAGAGACATGTATTAATGAATACAAATCTATACATACAAACATAGTTATAAGTATACACACACACAAGAGTATGTGTGTACATACATGCAACATATAATGATACAAGGATGTAACATATTAATAGTTGTCAATAGACATAAACATACACATATATAGTATGCACATATCTATTTACATACAATTTTGGTTAGCTTGACCCCTATTATCTGATGATATATATATATATATATATATATATATATATATATATATATATATATATATATATATATTAGCAAATAGTCTGAGGCTTACACCTCAAAGCCTTGATACACCTCTCACAGACTGAGGTAAACACCTCTCATTGGCAAAGTTAGGCTTACACCTTAAGGGGTACTGGATACCGCCTCACCTCAAGGCATAACCCTTTAAATCCTCAAGGTGTGTTTTTCAAAACCAATTATGGTATCAGCAAAGTAAAAGTGGAGTAGTAAAAGAGGAGAGATGGATAAAAATATAAGAGATGTAGGAATAAAAATATAAGAGATGTAGGAACATATTTTGTTATATAAGAAGTTTTCAATTTCTTCTGACGGATCTATACTGTAGAGGAAAAAAACTATCGAGAATAATTCTAAAATAATAATCAAAATCATTATATAGATGTTTAATCAAGCAAAAAAAAAACCGGACTAGGATGGGGAAACCTAGGGGGTGGCGGGGTTCTGGCGGTGATTGCGGCGTGGAGGAAGACCCCAATCCTGAAGTGGATCATGGGGGAGGAGGCGTTGTTGTACTGAAAGGGGCCCAGAATGGTAACAAAGAGGCAAGTGTGGAAGGTAACCGACCATCAGATGGGGGACAAAAAGGTGTAAGTTTCATTGTGCTAGAAATAGGGGTTGTATTTCAATTACGCAGGCTTGTACGGAACATATACAGATCTTTATGGATACCTACCCCTTGATGGCATCCCGAACGTTGCACATGCTCAAACGACATAGGTCGGATCCAAGGAAGCGGCGACTGGAGCCGGAACCGGAGATAAGACGTCGACGGCTAATCCTAAAAGTAGCCGCATCGATCCCCGAATAGACAGTGATGCAGTTGGAGGGGGAACAATAACAATCATACAAACTATTTCTTAGCAAATCTGTTTGAGGAAGTATTAGCGGAGGATGTTGTATCATTGAAGCAGATCGAAGGAACCCCAACACTTATAACGCCTGAGGCTGAGGAGACGCACATGAAACCCTAGAAGTATGTCGTGGTGGTTAGACTCATGGGGTCGACAATTGGCTATATGACCCTGAGAGATCAATTGAAGATGCTTTGGAAAATCACCGAACGATTCAACATGTATTAGTTGGAACTCGGGAATTTTGTAGTCCAACTTTCTTGTAGGAGGGACTATGAGGAAGCCATCACTGGACGACCTTGGAAGATCTTCGGCCTCAACCTTCTTGTCTAGGAGTGGTACCCGATGTTCAAGCCTAGAGAGGAGTACCCTGAACTGATCGTCTCCTGGGTGTGTATTGTTAACCTACCTCTGCATCTGTACGTCCCAACGATTTTTGAATACATTGGTTTAGCACTTGGGAGGCTGATCAAGATCGATATCCACACCACCAACAGAACACGGAGCAAATTTGCTCGGTTAGCTATTGAAATTGACACTGTCAAGGAACTCCATTCCTTGATTTTCATCAATGAAGTGGAGTATGAAGTGATTTATTAGGGCTTCCCATGGGCATGTGCTATTTGTGGCCAGGAGGGGCACATATCTAAACAATGTCGGGAGAATCCGTAGTGGGATAAAGACACCCCTACGCCAGAATGCCCAACTGAAAGGGGTGAAACCTCTAAGCAAAGACACACCAGTGCTGGCGAGTGGCAGATGCAAAGAAGAAAAGGTGGGCGTAGGAGGATTTCGAAGCAGACAAAATAGATCCCAGTACCCCAAATGCAGAATAGATTTGGAAGCCTAAACGATGAGGGGGATGAAGAAGGCCCTAGTGAAAAATTTGATGTGGTCTTCCTCATCGGCCACTAGCAAAGAAGCACCTAAACGTCAGACGAAGGTATGGAGGAAAAAGCCTAACACAAACCAAGGCAAAAAATACAATCCTACTGCAGCTGTTCTAAAGGATATCACCAATACGACTGGAAGCCTAAAGCAAAAAAAGAAGGTAACGGAGGACCACATTGTTGTTAACCTTGAGATAGATGAAGTCGTGGAAGATATCATGATCACTGAGGAGGGGGGAGAAGAAGTAATGCTTGAAGAAGAAGAAGTAATGCTTGAAGCCAATGGCAGTACAAAAATAGGAAGGGGACAAGTGATAGAGGAGACACTATTAGACTCAAATGAAACCCTCGCATTGCAGAAAGCGGGAGCCTCAGGACTTAAGACTAAGGGGTCTAGTGAAAAAATGAAGCGCTCTGGCAAGCCTCGGGAAGTGCCACCAGTAGAAGCGCATAGGAGAAGCATGAGGAAAACAATACAAGACCTCACTTCTGAGCCGGAGAAATAAGGCTCCAATGATAACTCATACACAGCAGTTGCTACAGAGGCTAATGACAAGGTAATTAATGCTGAAGAAAATAAGGAGAATGAGGAAGCTGGAGGAGATCTGGGAAGCACACCAACTCCCTAATTAGTTGCTTAATGATTGACACCTTGTGCTGGAATATCAGAGGAGCTGGGAAGAAAACAAATCAACGGAACTTGAAAGAGATTATGAGTATTCATAAAACAAAAATCATTGTTGTGCTAGAACCTTGGAACAGTGGTGAGAAGGCCAAGAGAGTCATCCAAACTCTTGAATTCACCAGATCATTCAGAGTGGAGACTAATGGTTTCACAAGAGGGGTTTGGGTTTGCTGGAAGGAACATGAATGCCAAGTAGAAATCATAAATTATCACCGGCAATTTGTAACATGTCTTTTCAATAATTCAACAATGATTACCTTCGTCAATGCTAACCCCCATGCAGCAGTCCGGAAGCTTCTATGGAAACACATTGTGAATATGGGTGCCCGATTCACTGTACCATGGTTAGTACTCGGAGATTTCAATACTACATGTTACCCGGACGAGAAATGTGGTAGTAATAACTACAACTACACTGAAGCGAGAAGTGTTTCAAGAAACTCTACAGGCTGCAGGCCTAAGCGACTTTGGGTTATCGGGTCCCAGGTTTACTTTCAAGAGGGGATGATTACAATAGAGGCTTGACCGTTCAGTTGGCAATTGGTTGTTCATCCAAGAACATCATCAATTTTATGTCGAACTTCTACCACACCTACATTCTGATCACTCGCCCATCCTCGTAAATTCGAGGGTGAGGAAGCGTGGAGCCCCACAGTTTGTAGCCAAGGCTAGCTGGTCACATGACCCATCATTCAAATCTTTACTGTCCTCGATGTGAGACAGCAATAAAGATTTTCATTGTGCTTTAAACCAAGCTAAGAGCACTCTTTCTAGTTGGGACAGAGAAGTGTTAGCTAACAAAAGGCGGAAGAAGACCAGGCTTCTTAGAAACATAGGCATACTGGAGAAAGAACTTGCCTTATGTTATAATCCAATCACTGATGGCATATATGTTGATATAAAAGTTGAATACGAAGAAGTTTTGCAGGAAGAGGAAGAGGAATGGAGGCTTAAAAGCCATATTGATTGGTTACGGAATGGGGATACAAACTCTAAATTCTATAGTGCTTTTGTTAAGCAATGACAGTGCACCAATACTATCACCATGCTTAAAAAGAATGAGGGGGAATGGATCATTGACGCGGCTAGTATGACGAATATGGTTAAGAACCACTTCCAAACTCTACTGACTGAACTGGAAGGCCATATTCATTCAAGTAGCACGGCAATTCCTGGTTTCTATAAGAAGCTGACTGACAACCAGAGAAGGGTTATTGGAGAAATCCCCACAGCTGATGAGTGTTTGGAAGTCATAAAGAATATCAATCCGTACAAGGCAGCTAAACTGGATGGAATCAATGGATTGTTTGTGCTCAAATAGTGGGATGTCATCAAGGATTCGATACTAGAAACCACTCGACATGCTCTGCAAGGAGGTATACTTTCACATGAACTATGTGCTTCAAACATCGTCTTAATACCAAAAGTCCCACGACCTACCACTTGTGATCAACTGTGACCTATTTCCCTCAATAACTTCTCCTTGAAGCTCATCTCTAAAGTGGTAGTAGAATCTTTGAAGCCTTACATTCCAGGATGGGTCTCCCAAGTGCAAAGTTCCTTTGTCCCAGGTCGTGAAATTACGAACAATATAGCCATTACACAGGAGATCATCCATACTATGAAAAGGAAGACATGTTCGAAGTTCATGGCAATCAAAGTAGACCTTACAAAGGCATATGATCATCTCTCCTGGACCTTCATAGCGGACACACTCAGAAAAATTAGTCTCCCAGACAACTATTCAATTATGTGATGAATTCCTTGACTACAGGAGAATGCCCCATGCTTTGGAATGGTTCTCAATCAGAATGTTTCAAGCCATCCAGGGGCCTAAGGCAGGGCGATCCCCTTGCCCCTTACATCTTTGTATTGTGCATCGAAAGGCTGAGTCAACTGATTTCAACAGAAGAGCAAACAGGGAACTGGAAACCTATTAAGCTAGGTAGGAGCAGAATAAAGGTTTCCCACCTTTGTTTCGCAGATGATATTATCCTTTTCGGTGAAGCATCGTGTAAACAGATGTGAATCATAAAGAACTACTTCAAGAAGTTTGAAAAGGCATCTGGGCAGGCCATATCAATCAAACAGACACATGTCTTCTAGGACGCTAGTGTTCCTCAGCAAGTGAGAAAACAAGTTAACACAGTTGGAGGTTTCAATGAAATGAATGATTTGGGAAGATACCTAGGTGTTCCCATAATCCATGCTAGAGTTACAAAGAGTACTTATTATGACATTCTGAACAAAGTAGAAAGCAAGGTTAACGGATGGGCAGCAAGAAGCCTTTCTTTTGCGGGGCGCTATTGTCTCGCTAGAACGACGCTACAGGCAATCCCAACCTATGCAATGCAAACTGTCGTGCTCCCCCGATCACTATGTGATGAAAGTATTCGGAGATTTCTGTGGGGTGGAGGACATAAGCAGCATCCTATTTTGCTGGTAGCCTGGGGGAAAGTCACTAGCTCGAAGGAGAAGGGAGGAATGAGAATTAAATCTATGCAAGAAAGGAACACTACCTTAATCTCCAAGAACGCATGGGACATCACCAGCAACAGGGATACACTTTGGTGCAAATTTATGCGTAACAAATATCACAGCTTAGTGGATGGAAAGCACATATGTGCATCACGTTTAGCTCAAGCTACTTATCAATGCAAAGAGTTTATTCTCCAACATACTCACGTGAACCTCATCAGCGGACAGAACACCAGCTTTTGGTATGAACCATGGGTTCAAATCGGATTGCAGCTTGCACATGTGACCCTACAGCCAATACCATATGACTTGAAGGAGCTGAAAGTTTCTAGCGTTGTGTTAGACAATGGTCAGTGGGACTATGATTTTCTTGAAGCCTGGTTACCCCCCTAAATTACAAACATGGTCGCTCATATAGAGCCTCCAAAGGAGGAGAATGGTGTGGATTTACCAGTGTGGGCGGACACACTGCATGGAAACTTCACTACTAAATCAGCCTATCAGGCCCTCCGTGCAGACAAGGATGTTACGATGGTAGGAGACTGGAAGGATCTGTGGAAAATGAAGATTCCAGCAAGATACAAGATGTTCTCTTGGTTGATTAAGCATGAGAGCTGTGGGCTCTGATCTCCAAACCACGATATAAACACGATTTAAACTTAGCGGAAGCGATTCGATTAGCAGCGGAATACCAAAAATCAGCGGAAATTAAAACTTTTTGAGATAAAGCATTGAAACCATAAAACTTCCTTCATAAAAGGAGATAAACTGTTTACATCTCAGATAATTACTTCTTGAGTAATTATATACAACATGATACAAAATCTCAAGAACTCATAACCAAAATCTCATACCAAAAGACTCCAAGACCTGAGAGTACAGAGGACACATAGGACTGACTCTACCTACACCACATGGCAGGCTAAATCTCCACCTGAGCTTTTACTGCTACTCCTGGTGCTGCTGCTGCTGGGACTGGTCACCTGTAGACCTGTTCCTCCATCCTCGACGTCCACCTAAAAAGTTGAAGTCTACGGGGTGAGACAATTTTACATAATTGTCCCAGCGAGAGTTATAACTCTCCGCCAGAAGCTTTATTATAGCACCTCAAAGAATAACTTAAGCAATAAAAGCTTCAAAGTATTCAACATCAGATATAATAGTAAGCATGAGTTTAACAGTTATGAAACATGTAGACATTTGCACTATACAGTGTAACATCAATCAATCAACTCGTAGTTATCTCTAACAGGTATGCTACGATGTGGATTATGTTTTTCAAACATTACTTTTATGCCCTGTGGAGATGAGGTTTACCACTCATACTCCAACCAATCACTGCTAAGTGCCTCGGTATCATACTAGGTCATCGAAAGAGTCGGATTCTCATGACCTTCACCTTCCTCAGTCAGTAAGGGGATTACTTGTAGGACATCTCGTGCCTCTACTATAATAGCTTACCAGGGTAATCTGGTCCTTCGCTATTTTAGAGTTACAGTGGCGTTCTGTACTCTCTTCGTCATCAGGAGATTTCATGTTTATCTTCCACTGATACGGATATCTGTGCTTTCTTCGTCATCAGGAGGTTTCATGTTTACCATCCACTGATACGGTATGGGATTGTAGTGAAGGATTGACGGATTACACATCTACATCAAACACCTACACTAGGATGTAAGGTTCTACACATCCATATACCCCACATACTCAAAAGTATGTGATCCAGGAGTTCCCTTAGGAAAACCTGTTTCACCATCATTTGATCTCTGACAATGATGGATCTATGATCAGGGCTCTACATTATACTTGATTAGTTAGGTACATTCAGTATTCTTTTAACATCATACATTGTTCTTCAAACAATAACATTAGCATAACAGCTATGAAATGAGAATACTAAATGTAACAAGCCTAACTCTCATCAATCATCATTCTCAATATATTCATCACAAGTCATCTCTAAAGCATGGCCTTGATGGTATTTATGGATCTCACAGCCCATTTAATTCATAGGTTGCCATTGACAAGGCATCAAGATATTTTACTATTCATAAAGCTAACAACATGCTTTCAATGAATATAGCATCATCATCCATACCTGGATATGATCATCTTCATATCAGAACCTGCAAGGTTAATTCAACTGATAAAAGCAATTCAAATCAAGAATTATACTTTCCACTCTTGCCATAAGAGCTAAGTTCCCTGATTCTCATCAATTAGGGTTTACTATTCACATTACATGCCATCACCCTAGAATTAGGGTTTATTATTCACATTATGGTAAAATGAACTCATAACATCATCATGTATGAGGAACATCATCAATGATGCTCTCAGATAAGATTAAGATTCATCAATTATCATAAATAGGGTTTTCATGATCTCACATAGGTGGATCATACCCTAATCATGTACATTCATATATATTGAAGGTATTTTACTTGGATTTCAACCATAATTGGGATTTTCTCTCTCCTCTTGCTCATAGGTGATGATTACATCCCTCTAGATTGGATTAGGTCTAATCAACATTGATAAGCCTAGCCAAGTTATCATCATTGTAACCATTGGGGTTTGCATGATAAAGAGGGGTTACCTACTTGAATCCATAAAGGGTATTTTGTTAAAGTTCACCATTGATCATAACATGGGTTATTATACTAACCACTTGACCCTTAATGTCCCTAGGTATCATTAGGTTTTAGGTTGAACAACCATCAAACCATCTAAGCCTTCAAGGCATTAGGCAGACTTATCCTTAAAAGACCCCAATAGGTTTTACACCTTCAACCTTCAAACGATCCTGAGATCGTTTAAGGTTGTAGACCGTTTAGCTTTGGTTGACTTCAAGACTGCATGACACTCAAGACCGTTTACCCTTAAACGATCTTGAGGTCGTATGAACTCATTCGATCCTGAAGTCGTATGAACTTATTCGATCTTGAAGTCGTATGAACTCATTCGATCTTGAAGTCGTATGAACTCATTCGATCTTGAAGTCGTATGAACTCATTCGATCTTGAAGTCGTATGAACCCATTCGATCTTGAAGTCGTATGAACTCATTCGATCTTGAAGTCGTATGAACTCATTCGATCTTGAAGTCGTATGGTCCTAAAAGCTCAAGATCGCATGGACCTCCAAGGTGATTCAAAGGGTAAACTCGATTAGGGTTTCCTATGTTGAAGCCTTCAATTGGTCTCAAGCTTGCTAACCACTTATCAATTGAGACAATTAGGGTTAGCCTTAACCAATTGGTCACTCAATTGATCCTCAATTGATATCCAAATAGGGTTGGAGTTGGTTCAATTAAGGTCTATAAACATTCAACCATCAACACTCAACAATGTGAATCAAATCGAAGTTGATCCCATCAATTGACCTCCAATCGGGCTCAAACTTGGCCCAACCGGTCTTGGGATCGTTTGGATAACCTCCAAACGGTCTTGAGACCGTTTGTCCAAGAATTCATCAAAATCTAAGTTGATTTGATAGGGGTTGAACCTTAATTAAGTCACAAATCAGCAATTTGATTATTTCAATAACCCACTGTAATTGGGCCCTCAATTGATCAAATTACCTTAACCCTAGACCTCCAAACGGTCTTGGGTTGACACCAAACGGTCTTGAGACCGTTTGGATGAGTTACAAATGGTCTTGAGACCGTTTGCCCATCCATCCTTTGGACTCTAGTGAAAATTCATCAAGGTTTGATCTATTGAGTTGATCATCACATCAATACTTAATTGCAATATGATTTGGTACCTTTGGACCTTCAATTGGTCAACTATACTTGACCCCAGACCTCTAAACGGTCTTGGGTGATCCCCAAACGGTCTTGAGACCGTTTGGATGATTCCCCAAACGGTCTTGAGACTGTTTGGGCTAATCAACCCAAAATCTCTAATTAACTCATTGGAATTTCAGCACTGATTTCAATTAAGATTTGCCCTATTAATCAACCTTCAACTCATAACTCGTTTGGAATTAATCCATCAAATTTGGTGAGTCATTAATCAACATGATTATGAACAGTAATCCCAAATGGTCAATGCTTGGTCAACCATCTTAAACGGTCTCGAGACCGTTTGCCCAAAAAGGGCAAATTAAACAGATTGAAAATCAGAACTTAATTCAATTGGATTTGCTAATTGATTTGCTTATATCTCACGATTACTTTGAAGTTAAACCCTCAAATTTTGTGGGTGATTACCCTACATAATTATAAACAAGATTCCCATACGGTCGTCGCTTGGTCAATGCGACCAAATGGTCTTGAAGGCCGTTTGCCTTCATACGACCCTGAAACCGTTTGCCCACCAAATGGTTGTGTAAACCGTATGGGCAATTGGTGGAGGTCGTTTGGTAAAGTGGAAATCCGTGGATAAGCATAGGAATTAACGCCCTTATCTTCTACCTCAAGAAAAGTAGCAGTTCTTCACGATTTTGCTTGCAAGGATGCAAGGGAAGATAGGGAAGAAGAAGAACTAGCAACTATATGCATAGAAAAAGATGTATAATCAAAGCATAAGGTTTAGAGTTATAAAACCCGCCTAAAGGTTATTCCTTGAGATCCAAGCTTCCAAGATTCAGGTCTTTAATGGCATCTTTGAGCTCCACAGGTCGGAAAAGGTGAATTCTCCAAGGAAAAGTTGAAAAGGAATGGCTAGAAAGATAAAGCTAGGTGAGCTAGCCATGAATTCAACCTTGAAAACGAGTTTCCTCCATGAATTCAAGAAAAAGGGATGATCCAAACTTACCTAGGACCCTTGGTCGTCCTTCTCTTCTCCCGAGCTTAGCCTTAGTCGGTTTTGAGCAAGGGGAAAAGAAATGAAAAGAAGAGGATCGTTCCCTTGCTAAGTGTGGAAGGTAGTATATATACTTAGGTGAAATTTCAACATAAGAACATATGCTTTCCTCATTTCTCATCTAAGTCCTTCCTTTCTTCTTTGCACGTCCCCACATCTTATTTCTAAGTACAAACTCCTTCTAAGGTCAAGAATTGAAGGCAAAGAGGATCAACCCATCACTAAAGCATACACATAAAAGGGCTATTATACATACACCTTGATTATTCAATCACAAAGGTGTTCTTTATTATATGATTATTCAAATGAAGTGACCTTTTCATCATTTCTCTTCTAAATGATGGCAAGAGTCATAAAAGATATTTTATGATGTATTTTACAAGTTTCACCCCTCAAATTGGGTAAATTGCACTTTACACCAATTTAGGGTTTTTCAAGTACAGGGGTTGCTTCCACAGTTGCACCTTGGTGCTCAAGCTTGGGAAATCCCTCAAACTTCATCATAAATATCCTCATGGTGTCTCAACATCAGAGGAACATCTCAAAATGTTCAATTTGCAAGTTAATCCCTTAACTGGGTAATTTGCACATAGATCCCTATATTACAAAACAATGCTACAACTTTATATATAAAGGGGCAAAATTGAAATATATGTTTCTAAGGAACTTAATTACATGCCCAAAGTTAATCACAAGGATTTAATTACATATTTAGGCAAAACACCTAGGGTTAGTTCATAACCCAGGTCAGGGATGTTACATATTATCCACCCCTTACAAGGATTTCATCCCCGAAATCGATAAAACGTATTAAGAGAAAAGGGCAGGGTATTTCCTTCTCATCTCATCCTCTAGTTCCCAAGTGGCTTCTTCAACACCACGGTGGTTCCAGAGGACTTTCACAAGGCTTAAATCTTTCTTCTTTAACTTTTTAATTCTGTTATCAAGGATTGACACTGGTCCTTCCTCATAAGATATATCATCATTCAATTCTACCTCCATAGGTTGTAGAACTGACTCAATGTCTGGGTGACATTTCTTTAGCATAGAAATGTGAAACACAGGATGTAACCTCTGTAACTCTGGTGGCAGCTCTAGTTTATAGGCTACTTTTCTAATCCGTTCAATGATTGGATAAGGCCCCATAAATCTAGGAGCTAACTTCCCTTTTATTCCAAAACGAAGGACTCCTTTCCAAGGTGAGACCTTAAGATACACTTTGTCTCCAACCTCGAACTCTAAGGGTCTACGACGCTTGTCAGCATAAGATTTCTGCCTATCTTGTGCAGTCTTAATCTGTTGTTGTATTACCTTAATCTTTTCTGTAGTTTGCTGCACAAGATCAGGTCCTAACAACTGATGCTCACCAATCTCATACCAACACAAGGGTGATCTACAACGTCTACCATACAAGGCTTCATAAGGTGCCATATCAATACTATGATGATAGCTATTGTTATAGGCAAACTCTATCAATCTTAGGTGTAGATCCCAACTTCCGGTAAACTGGAGAACACATGTTCTCAACAGGTCTTCCAAGGTCTGTATGGTCCTTTCCGACTGTCCATCAGTCTGTGGATGAAAGGCCGTACTAAACCTTAACTGGGTGCCTAAAGCATTATGAAGTCGTTCCCAAAAATGACTTGTAAATTGGGGACCTCTATCAGAAACTATAGTGACAAGAACTCCGTGCAAACACACTATCTCTTGAACATACAACTGTGACAACCTTTCAGCAGAATAGGTTGTTTTGACAGGTAAGAAATGTGTTGTCTTAGTCAACCTATCTACAACTACCCAAATGGAATCATGTCCTTTGCTTGTCCTGGGTAGGCCAACAACAAAGTCCATGGTCACATGGTCCCACTTCCACTGTGGTATGGGTAAAGGTTGCATTGTTCCTGCAGGCTTCTGGTGTTCAGCTTTAACTTGCTGACACACAGGACATCTTAGAACAAATTCTGCAACATCCTTCTTCATTCCAGTCCACCAATATAGATCTTTTAAATTACGATACATCTTGGTGCTCCCTGGATGCATAGCATACATTGAAGAATGAGCTTCTTCTAGGACTGACTTCCTCAAGTTATCCACATCCGGCACTATCATCCTCCCATGATAACATGCTACATGATCATCTGAATCATGGAAACTATCTCGCTTCTCATTTCCATACTCTGATCTAATCTGCTGAACTACAGCATCAACATGTTGTGCCTCCTTAATCTGCTCTCTTAGGGTAGGTTTAATATGCATCTCAGCCATCAACCCGGCTAACAATGACACCTTCAACTGTACATTGTCTTGCCTTAAAGAGATAAGCATATCTCTCTTAGAGCATACTAAAGAGTTTAGTTGTGCTCTATCCATGGTTGATGTTGTTGATTTCCTACTCAAGGCATCTGCAACAACATTGGCCTTCCCTGGATGGTAATCAATTGTACGATCGTAGTCCTTGATTAACTCCATCCAGCGACGTTGCCTCATGTTAAGCTCATGCTGAGAGAAGATATACTTAAGGTTCTTGTGATCTGTGAAAATCTGGAATGTCTCTCCATAGAGATAATGCCTCCAGATTTTTAATGCATGAACCACGGCAGCTAACTCTAGATCGTGTGTTGGATAATTCTCCTCGTGCTTCTTAAGCTGTCGGGAAGCAAAAGAAATCACTTGTTTATCATGCGTCAACACACATCCAATTCCATTCTTGGAGGCATCACAGAAGACTACATATCCTTTTCCTTGCTCAGGTAGCACAAGCAAAGGTGCACTTGTCAACCTCTCCTTCAACAACTGAAAGGACTATTGACACTTATCACTCCAAGAAAAAGTAGCATCTTTCCTGGTTAACTTGGTCAAAGGTAAGGCTATAGAGATAAAGTTTTTAATAAACCTTTGATAGTAACCGGCTAACCCCAAGAAGCTTCGAATCTCCGTCGGTGTCTTCGGTTGTTCCCATTGTAGAACAGATTCTACCTTTGCAGGGTCAACACGAATTCCCGAGGCAGATATCACATGTCCAAGAAAAGATACCTCCGGCAGCCAGAACTCACACTTGCTAAACTTAGCATACAGCTTATGTTCTCTTAGCAAGGTCAAAGCTTGGCGAAGATGCTGCTCATGCTGCTGAGCATCCTTACTATAGATCAGAATGTCATCTATGAAGACGACAACATACTGATCAAGGAAGGGTCGAAAAACTCTATTCATGAGTTCCATAAATGCAGCTGGTGCATTAGTTAGTCCAAACGACATAACCGTGAACTCATAGTGACCATATCTTGTCCTAAAGGCAGACTTGGATATGTCACTATCCTTAATGCGGAGTTGATGATATCCATATCTCAAATCTATCTTTGAGAAGACTGTTGCACCACGCAACTGGTCAAAAAGATCATCAATCCTCGGCAAAGGGTACTTGTTTTTTATTGTTACTTTATTAAGTTGTATGTAGTCAATGCACAACTGCATTGACCCATCTTTCTTTTTAACAAACAAGACCGGAGCACCCCAAGGTGAAGTGCTTGGTCGGATAAAACCCTTCTCAAGTAACTCTTGAAGCTGTTTCTTGAGTTTTGCCATCTCGGCAGGCGCCATCCTATACGGTGTCTGGGCTATGGGTTTCGTATCTGGGACCAAATTGATCTCAAAATCAATCTCCCGAGGTGGTGGTATACCAGGAAGTTCTTCAGGAAACACATCCTCAAATTCCCTGACTATGGAAACTTTAGCAGGATTGGAACTTTCCTTGGTAACATCTACCACATGGGCCAAGAATGCATAACATCCTTGCCTCAATAGCTTATCAACAACCATAGCTGATACAAGACAGGTGGGCAGAATCTTTCTTTCACCTTGAAAGATCCATGTGTTGCCTTCATCAGCAAACACAGCCAACTTGGATTCACAATCCAAGACAACTCTATACCTTTCTAAGGTATCCATCCCGAGGATTATATCAAATCCTTGCATATCAAGTGGTATAAGGTCCACTTGAATGCGATGATTAGAAAAGAAGAGGATGCAGGGAGAACATACCTCCTGCAAAACGGCAGACCCACTCAACGGAGTCTCCAACAACAAACTATCTGCCCTATGACTAACTGTCATATTGCAGTTATGAATCACTCTCCGAGTTATAAAAGAGTGCGTAGCACCCGGGTCAATCAAAACAGATACAACACAGGATGTAGACATATCAGAATATAAAAGTTCCATCTAACCTGCCACTACCCGTGGATTGACCACTGCTTCAGGTGGGTTCATAGCATAGAACCTTGTTGTCGCCTGGTGTTGAGGTGGTGCTGATGATCCAGCTTGAGATGCTTGTCCACGTCCTCGAGCTGCTCCTTGAGATTTCCTTCTCTGAGATCCCTGTTGACTCTGCCTCTGAGGTTGTGTCACACTGACAGGCCTAGATCGGCAGTCCTTCATTAAGTGTCCCACCTTCCCACAGTTGTAGCAACTTCTTTCCAGTTGTTGTGGTCTTGGTGGTCCAGTAACTGACATTGATGCAGAACTGTGAGTCTCTTGTTGAGGTAGGCTTCGTCCCCTGCCTCTACTTGGTGACCACTGAGTTTGGCAAATTGATCTGGGTGGTGGAGGGTTAGGTGCAGAGAATCTCGGTTTCTTGGAATCCCTAGATGAAGAACCCTGGAACTGTGGATATCTTTTCTGGTTTTGCCTCTTCTCAACCATAGATCTCTCTATCCTTCGGACTGACTCAACGAAGGTAGAGAATCTCTCTCGGTTTTCTAAGGTAGACACAGTGGTTGATATATCAGCATTCAAACCCTTCTCGAATCTCCTGATTCTTTCCTCTTCTGTGGCAGCCATGTGCAGACAGAACCGCATCAACTCCATGAACTTAGCTTCATACTCGCTAATGTTCATCATGCCCTGCCTCAATCTCTCAAACTGAGAGATCTTCTCATCTAGGAAGGTATTTGGAAAATATCTATTGATAAATTCCCAACGAAACTCTTCCCACGAGAACTCTATCCCAGGTCTCTTCTGCTCTTCCATGTTCCACCAGTGACCAGCACTGCCTTTGAGAAGATAGACAGCATGTCTAACCTTATCAGCCTCCGGGATATTAAGAATCCTGAAAGCCTTCTCCAACTCTGTTAACCACAGATCAGCATCTGCAGGGTCGGCAGTCCCAAAGTACTCGGTAGCTCCGACACGACGAAGTCACTCAAACGTCTTACCGATACCTTGTCCTTCAGGCTGGGCAGGTGCCCTAGGTGCAGGCATGGGCATCTTGTCAGTTATGTGTGTCATGGCAGTCATAAACTGCCCAAACATCGTCTGAACTGCTGGGTTACCCATATCAGCTGGGTCAAACTGGGGTGGTTCAGGTGCAGGCTGTTCTATTTCTGGAACCCTTGCACCGCCTCGAGGTGCACTAGCACTAGTCTCTGCCACGTACTCATCATGTGGCTCTGCCATCCTTATGTATCTTCTTCTCCTAAGGAGCAGAAGATTCTATTAGATAAGGAAGAGATACTAAGGATAGACTCGACATCCTAAGTCCTATGCCTCTGTAGACTCAGCAAACCTAGAGCTCTGATACCACTTAATTGTGGGCTCTGATCTCCAAACCACGATATTAACATGATTTAAACTTAGCGGAAGCGATTCAATTAGCAGCGGAATACCAAAAATCAGCGGAAATTAAAACTTTTTGAGATAAAGCATTGAAACCATAAAACTTCCTTCATAAAAGGAGATAAACTGTTTACATCTCAGATAATTACTTCTTGAGTAATTATATACAACATGATACAAAATCTCAAGAACTCATAACCAAAATCTCAGACCAAAAGACTCCAAGACCTGAGAGTACAGAGGACACATAGGACTGACTCTAACTACACCACATGGCAGGCTAAATCTCCACCTGAGATTTTACTGCTACTCCTGGTGCTGCTGCTGCTGGGACTGGTCACCTGTAGACCTGTTCCTCCGTCCTCGACGTCCACCTAAAAAGTTGAAGTCTACGGGGTGAGACAATTTTACATAATTGTCCCAGCGAGAGTTATAACTCTCCGCCAGAAGCTTTATTATAGCACCTCAAAGAATAACTTAAGCAATAAAAGCTTCAAAGTATTCAACATCAGATATAATAGTAAGCATGAGTTTAACAGTTATGAAACATGAAGACATTTGCACTATACAGTGTAACATCAATCAATCAACTCGTAGTTATCTCTAACAGGTATGCTACGCTGTGGATTATGTTTTTCAAACATTACTTTTATGCCCTGTGGAGATGAGGTTTACCACTCATAGCCTCGGTATCATACTAGGTCATCAAAAGAGTCAGATTCTCATGACCTTCACCTTCCTCAGTCAGTAAGAGGATTACTTGTAGGACATCTCGTGCCTCTACTATAATAGCTTACTAGGGTAATCTGGTCCTTCGCTATTTTAGAGTTACAGTGGCATTCTGTACTCTCTTCGTCATCAGGAGATTTCATGTTTATCTTCCACTGATACGGATATCTGTGCTTTCTTCGTCATCAGGAGGTTTCATGTTTACCATCCACTGATACGGTATGGGATTGTAGTGAAGGATTGACGGATTACACATCTACGTCAAACACCTACACTAGGATGTAAGGTTCTACACATCCATATACCCCACATACTCAAAAGTATGTGATCCAGGAGTTCCCTTAGGAAAACCTGTTTCACCATCATTTCATCTCTGACAATGATGGATCTATGATCAGGGCTCTACATTATACTTGATTAGTTAGGTACATTCAGTATTCTTTTAACATCATACATTGTTCTTCAAACAATAACATTAGCATAATAGCTATGAAATGAGAATACTAAATGTAACAAGCCTAACTCTCATCAATCATCATTCTCAATACATTCATCACAAGTCATCTCTAAAGCATGACCTTGATGGTATTTATGGCTCTCACAGCCCATTTAATTCATAGGTTGCCATTGACAAGGCATCAAGATATTTTACTATTCATAAAGCTAACAACATGATTTCAACGAATATAGCATCATCATCCATACCTGGATATGATCATCTTCATATCAGAACCTGCAAGGTTAATTCAACTGATAAAAGCAATTCAAATCAAGAATTATACTTTCCACTCTTGCCATAAGAGCTAAGTTCCCTGATTCTCATCAATTAGGGTTTACTATTCACATTACATGCCATCACCCTAGAATTAGGGTTTATTATTCACATTATGGTAAAATGAACTCATAACATCATCATGTATGAGGAACATCATCAATGATGCTCTCAGATAAGATTAAGATTCATCAATTATCATAAATAGGGTTTTCATGATCTCACATAGGTGGATCATACCCTAATCATGTACATTCATATATATTGAAGGTATTTTACTTGGATTTCAACCATAATTGGGATTTTCTCTCTCCTCTTGCTCATAGGTGATGATTACATCCCTCTAGATTGGATTAGGTCTAATCAACATTGATAAGCCTAGCCAAGTTATCATCATTGTAACCATTGGGGTTTGCATGATAAAGAGGGGTTACCTACTTGAATCCATAAAGGGTATTTTGGTAAAGTTCACCATTGATCATAACATGGGTTAATATACTAACCACTTGACCCTTAATGTCCCTAAGTATCATTAGGGTTTAGGTTGAACAACCATCAAACCATCTAAGCCTTCAAGGCATTAGGCAGACTTATCCTTAAAAGTCCCCAATAGGTTTTACACCTTCAACCTTCAAACGATCCTGAGATCATTTAAGGTTGTAGACCATTTAGATTTGGTTGACTTCAAGACCTCATGACACTCAAGACCGTTTACCCTTAAATTATCTTGAGGTCGTATGAACTCATTCGATCCTGAAGTTGTATGAACTTATTCGATCTTGAAGTCGTATGAACTCATTCGATCTTGAAGTCGTATGAACTCATTCGATCTTGAAGTTGTATGAACTCATTCGATCTTGAAGCCGTATGAACTCATTCGATCTTGAAGTCATATGAACTCATTCGATCTTGAAGTCGTATGGTCCTAAAAGCTCAAGATCGCATGGACCTCCAAGGTGATTCAAAGGGTAAACTCGATTAGGGTTTCCTATGTTGAAGCCTTCAATTGGTCTCAAGCTTGCTAACCACTTATCAATTGAGACAATTAGGGTTAGCCTTAACCAATTGGTCACTCAATTGATCCTCAATTGATATCCAAATAGGGTTGGAGTTGGTTCAATTAAGGTCTATAAACATTCAACCATCAACACTCAACAATGTGAATCAAATCGAAGTTGATCCCATCAATTGACCTCCAATCGGGCTCAAACTTGGCCCAAACGGTCTTGGGATCATTTGGATAACCTCCAAACGGTCTTGAGACTTTGCCCAAGAATTCATCAAAATCTAAGTTGATTTGATAGGGATTGAACCTTAATTAAGTCATAAATCAGCAATTTGATTATTTCAATAACCCACTGTAATTGGGCCCTCAATTGATCAAATTACCTTAACCCTAGACCTCCAAACGGTCTTGGGTTGACACCAAACGGTCTTGAGACCATTTAGATGAGTTCCAAACGGTCTTGAGACCGTTTTCCCATCCATCCTTTGGACTCTAGTGAAAATTCATCAAGGTTTGATCTATTGAGTTGATCATCACATCAATACTTAATTGCAATATGATTTGGTACCTTTGGACCTTCAATTGGTCAACTATACTTGACCCCAGACCTCTAAACGGTCTTGGGTGATCCCCAAACGGTCTTGAGACCGTTTGGATGATTCCCCAAACGGTCTTGAGGCCGTGTGGGCTAATCAACCCAAAATCTCTAATTAACTCATTGGAATTTCAGCACTGATTTCAATTAGGATTTGCCCTATTAATCAACCTTCAACTCATAACTCGTTTGGAATTAATCCATCAAATTTTGTGAATCATTAATCAACATCATTATGAACAGTAATCCCAAACGGTCAATGCTTGTTCAACCATCTTAAACGGTCTTGAGACCGTTTGCCCAAAAAGGGCAAATTAAACAGATTGAAAATCAGAACTTAATTCAATTGGATTTGCTAATTGATTTGCTTATATCTCACGATTCCTTTGGAGTTAACCCCTCAAATTTTGTGGGTGATTAACATACATAATTATAAACAAGATTCCCATATGGTCGTTGCTTGGTCAATGCGACCAAACGGTCTTGAAGGCCGTTTGCCTTCATACGACCCTGAAACCGTTTGCCCACCAAATGGTTGTGTAAACCGTATGGGCAATTGGTGGAGGTCGTTTGGTAAAGTGGAAATTCGTGGATAAGCATAGGAATTAACGCCCTTATCTTCTACCGCAAGAACAGTAGCAGTTCTTCACGATTTTGCTTGCAAGGATGCAAGGGAAGATTGGGAAGAAGAAGAACTAGCAACTATATGCATAGAAAAAGATGTATAATCAAAGCATAAGGTTTAGAGTTATAAAACCCGCCTAAAGGTTGTTCCTTGAGCTCCAAGCTTCCAAGCTTCAGGTATTTAATGGCGTCTTTGAGCTCCACAGGTCGGCCAAGGTGAATTCTCCAAGGAAAAGTTGAAAAGGAATGGCTAGAAAGATAAAGCTAGGTGAGCTAGCCATGAATTCAACCTTGAAAACGAGTTTCCTCCATGAATTCAAGCAAAAGGGATGATCCAAACTTACCTAGGACCCTTGGTCATCCTTCTCTGCTCCAGAGCTTAGTCTTAGTCGGTTTTGAGCAAGGGGAAAAGAAATGAAAAGAAGAGGATCGTTCCCTGGCTAAGTGGGGAAGGTAGTATATATACTTAGGTGAAATTTCAAAATAAGAACATATGCTTTCCTCATTTCTCATCTAAGTCCTTCCTTTCTTCTTTGCACGTCCCCACATCTTATTTCTAAGGACACACTCCTTCTAAGGTCAAGAATTGAAGGCAAAGAGGATCAACCCATCACTAAAGCATACACATAAAAGGGCTATTATACATACACCTTGATTATTCAATCACAAAGGTGTTCTTTATTATATGATTATTCAAATGAAGTGACCTTTTCATCATTTCTCTTCTAAATGATGCCAAGAGTCATAAAAGATATTTTATGACATATTTTACAAGTTGCACCCCTCAAATTGGGTAAATTGCACTTTACACCAATTTAGGGTTTTTCAAGTACAGGGGTTGCTTCCACAGCTGCACCTTGGTGCTCAAGCTTGGGAAATCCCTCAAACTTCATCATAAACATCCTCATGGTGTCTCAACATCATAGGAACATCTCAACATGTTCAATTTGCAAGTTAATCCCTTAACTGGGTAATTTGCACATACATCCCTGTATTACAAAACAATGCTACAACTTTATATATAAAGGGGCAAAATTGAAATATATGTTTCTGAGGAACTTAATTACATGCCCAAAGTTAATCACAAGGATTTAATTACATATTTAGGCAAAACACCTAGGGTTAGTTCATTACCCAGGTCAGGGATGTTACAAGAGCCTTCTCACGAACCATAGGAGGATGCGCCGCCACATGACTACTGTTGGGACATGCAATAGATGCAAGAACAAAGAAGAAATGCTTATCCATGCATTGCACAACTGTAAATATGCAGAAGATGTTTGGAGGAAAATCTTCAGCGAAAACCCACCCCCAGGGTTCTTCCAGCTAGGCATGGAGGAATGGCTTGAGTGTAACTTAAAGGTGAACCTACATTCTTCCCACATCTCCATCACCACGTGTTGGTTCATTTGGAATGCTTGCAACAAGCACCTGTTCGACGATTATTGCCCAAATGCTATCAGCCTAGCTCATAGAGTGCTTAATGAAGTGCACCTCATACACATCAAATGGATCAAGGAGAACGTGATCCGTACCGAAGCCAACCGAACATGGTGCCCCCACCTCCTAACACTGTGAAGATTAATATCGATGCTGCTTACACCAGTAAGAAAGCAACCATTTCAGTGATTTCTCGTGACCATGCAGGGATATGGATAGGACATGTTAGAGAGATCCAAGCTAATTCAGCCCTACAGTCAGATATTATTGTTGTTGATATTGCTTTGGCAATAGCTAATAAATGTAAATTTGATAGGGTCTTTCTGGAAACCGACTGCAAGGCATTTGTTGACATGTTGCAGCTACCACCGTCAGCGACACCAAGGTTCTGTAGGTACCTGGACAGATTGCAAAGACATCTTCTCAATAATCCAGGGTGGACCATCAATTTTGTTCATCGAGCGCAGAATCAAGTTGCATACAAGCTGGTCAAGCTCCATCAAAAAACCTCCTCTTGATGCTTAGATCATCCTAGACCCCCTGAAGTTTTAAAGCCTCTATTAGAGAAAGATCACTGTAATGGTAGTAGTACTACCAGATTTACTTTCGTTGATAGTCATTCCGCTTGAAAGAATTTTTCCTACTGGCTTGCAAGAGGAGGGCAAGATGAATAAATAGCCTCCTGGCTTCCCCAAAATAAAAAAAATCAAGCAAATTAGGAGAAGAACAAACTTCGGCATGATACATTATTGCAAAAAGCTGAAACAGCAATAGCTTAGGATAAATATTGGATATTAACATACACAATCACAATATTGACGAGTAATAAATCAAATAGTGAGCTACCCTCTTTATCATGCCAACTACAGAAAATAAGATTCCCCCTATGTTGGTTGTTCTTATTTCGGTTAGGTACATCATTTGACTTGTTTATGTCATGTACAGAATTAGGACCAAAACCGGAATTGGTCCAAACATTATAAACTGCAAGGCACTACTGCTAAGTAATCGTGAAATCATATCGAAAATGAAAAGCCCTTCATTTTATCACCTATATATACTCCATAACTGTATCAATTGACCAATGAAAAAAACCGCCAAGATCACACCACTGATCATGTACTAAGATGAGAGTAAACAAAGTTTAGGTACAACACCATCTAGCAACAAGCATTAAAAAGGAGAGAAAACAACAAGGATTACGAAAGTAAGGAATTAAACATGTATGCAGCTGAAAATTAAATACAAGAATGTTGAATTGGATATTAGATACAACACACTACAATGTAGTCATAGGCATGCAGCAATTTTGATGTGGATTCCAGTATAATTCATACGATTAAACATGATGTTGTGAACTGAATTTATATATGAAGTTTGCTATTTTAGAAAGCAAGAGTTAAATCGAAAGTGCTTGATCTGTTATTTCTTTTAAAAAGACATCGAACACGTAATGAAGACATAACAGATTCTTGTTGAACGATAAAAATGATGACTACTTTAATTTTATTAAATTAACGATATCGAGAACACATCTAACTATTGAAGGAACAAAGCAGCAACCCAAAAACTAGCAATGAGACTACAGTGGAGAGACCCAGGAGTTGTGAGATTCCCCTAATAACAATGAGAAGAAAAAGAAGGCTACAGCGTCAGTGCCGAATGTATGAATCTCCTTGCCAAACTATGAAAGATTAGTGTCAAAATCACGATTTTTATGGAAAATCAGAAGAGATGTTGCGATCTATTGACACATCGGTCTCTGCGGCTAGGTTGGTGGCCTTTCACATGGAAGAATTTTCCTTATATATTTCACGAGGCACGATAAGGAAGCAAAAATAGACAGAGCGGACAGGAAGAAAAACGGTCGTGAAGTTGTGGGGGTAGGCGGAATGGAACAAGAACGACATCAGAGAAGAAGAGAGACAGTAGTAGAGATAGGGATGTCATTCATGCGAAGCGGGGAGCAACAACGTAGCAGAGAGGATGGGTTAAGACCCGGGAGAACGAGGGAAGAGAAAGACTCCATTGCTGAAACAAATAATCTCACCTTGGTAGAATGGGATACCAAGGTTGGGTAAATATACACCAAAGACTCTCCACCCTACAAGCTAGCTTTTGAGTGGGCTCTCCCTTGGCGTGTATCAATTGGTATCAGAGTTAGGCCCATTTAAGGCCCGAGTGAGTGTGAAAGCCACTCCGGAACCATGGTGTAAACCTTGGCCGACAAGGTCGAGTGTAGAGAAGGAAGTCACTCCACCATGCCTTGGTGTGGAAGTCGGGTCAACTAAGTGCAACCAGCCACTTCGCCATAGGTCCGCCGTGGGCGTCGAACCTTAAGTGGTAGAATGGGATACCAAGTGTAACCAGCCACTCCGCCATGGGTCTGCCATGGGTGTCGGACCTTAAGTGGGAGGGATCGATACGAATAATCTCACATTGGTAGAATGGGATACCAAGGTTGGGTAAATATACATCAAGGACTCTCCCCCCTACAAGCTAGCTTTTGGGGTGGGCTTTCCCTTGGTGTGTATCAATAGCGGAGTGGACGAGGCAGAGCGCCGTGTTAGCGGGTGATGCCGCATTTGGGGAGAAACCAGTATTCCCCCAACCGTGACTTGCACCTTTTTTTGAGATTTTAAAATGTATATATATTTAAAATGTTGCCCAACCGAGAAGTGACGGTCTCCTTTTTCACTAATCGTCTGGTCTGATATGAGATGGGGATAATTGTAACTTATAAGCTAAGACACCGGTCACATAAAAGGGATTTTCTAGTAGTGATATACATATGTATATATATACACACATGCATACATACATAGATACATATATATACATATAGAGTTGAGCTATAATACACTTGAGTGTATTGAGGATGTTGTATATCTCACTTTGCCACTGTTGGATCAGTGAAAAAGTTGCCAAAGCCACCCATAAACAGTCGTCAACCACTCAGCTTCCATCATCTGTGGCATTAACCCACCTCTCTCACATGTAGCCACACCACTCCTCTCTCCTCCCATGTCTTGATTCAAATCCTATCTCATCTCTCTTCTCTCTAATTCAACAGCTAGGGCTATGGGAGCAAGAGCTTAGGAGCTCGACGAGTGTGCTCTAGCCGGCTAGGATGGCACATTTTCACCATTGTTGGGCACTACAACATTTTTGCTTTGCACCTTACTGATGTAATTGATGAATTACTTTGATCATTAATGAATTCATTGAGCACAATGGTGTTTGTTTAACCCATCTATGTGAGTATGTCAAGCTCTCCAAAGAAGGTCTCAAAATATGCTTGTGTAGGTTGGTCGATAGATACCATCATCATTATTTCTATTCCCAGTAATTTATGATCCTAAAATATATATTATAAATTTAGAAGTACTTGGCTACTAGTTTATTTCTTCTTCCAAATTTGTAAAGGAGATGATTGTATGCAACACGACAAATGGAATGAATTCATTCATTCTAAAACTTCAAAAAAGCATCATAATATAGGGTAGACAACCTTAACACATGTGCATACCATTTTACTTTCATTTCCCCATGACCACAGTCTTAGGACATTTTTGTCTAGAGAGGAATGATGAGGAGGGGGATGCAAAAGAGTCAAGTTGTTTGGTTGCACAAAGTGATGGGGAGGATGGGAGGGGGAGGAGTGAATAAGAATGGGTGGAGAAAATGCATGTGTACTTTTTTTCACGTCTCTCCAATTAAATAAGAGTGAGGACAAGGGGAAGAGAAAGACTTGATGGATATTTATTTGGATGCTTGGAACAAAACCTTAATGTGATGAGGGTTTAGGTCCTCTTACCCTACAATATAGGTTGGTGGGGACATATCCCTTTGAATATTAAGATTCAACTTTAGGGTGGCGTTTGGCATGAGAATTTAGATGATAAGGAAATTCTATGTGAAATACCTTGTGACTTTGTTCTCATATTAATTTTTGACTGTCATGTTTCTTTAGCATCACATACTTTCTTACCATAAAAAACTATTTTCATTATACTATTATATGTACAAAAGAAATTTCTCTGGATTTTATCGAAGTTTTCTTAAACTAAGTCACAATCAGGAGATGAATGAATTCCTGATAGTGAAACTCTAGAATTAGTTGGAATAGATACCCTACCCCATGTTTTGGTGTTTGGAGTGATGACTAGTAAGATATGTTGTGTGATATAAGTTTAGTTGACCTACCCTTTTGCATGCTATGACTTAGTAGATGCTTATGTGAACTTTTAGGGTTGTTAGTTTAGTAACAGAAGGACCTAAAGCTCAACCCTATCTAGATAAGACTTCTTAGTTGGATGATGATCTATGAATAACATAAACACATGAAGGTTCACACCTAAAAGATACATATGTAACACCAATATCTTCAAGAGTTGCTTTGTCTTAGAAGGTTAAACATTTGAAAGGGTGGAGGGAAGTTAGTTGGTAGTATAAAGATGGCTAGATTTTGGGGACTAAATCCTCTATAAAGGGTGAAGTGTTGTAACATACCAAAATCTAGAATCTGGATTCTAGAAACCTTAATTCCCTAGTTAGGAAGGTATTATGTGTCGTTCCTTAGTTTTAACCAAACAGAAATAAATTTATACCTTAATGAATAGTCTTAGTGCACATAATTAAGCTATGTGGCATTAGGTGTTATAATCAATATCACATAATGTAATACACTCGCATTAACATAATGTCTGCTAACATATAAGTGAATGCATGTGATGCGTTGCCTATGATCCATTTTGTTAACTAATATTCACATAATGTCTAAGATACATTTAACAAGTGGCACAATGCACTTAACTCATGAATAGGAATAATAATATGTGTTTTCAATTCTAAGAATATGGACAATGTATCATTATCTAAATAGATAATGAATTAATGGACTTAACATGATAAATAGGCAAAATATGGAAATTCATACATAATAATATAAGGAAACTCTTTTGGTAACAATGTGAAGGTGATGGTATCCTAAATAATAAATAATGATGGTATAAATGTACTCTAATAGTAATATAATGGTAATGAGTCAAAAATTCTAATTGTATTAGAATTCAAAAAAGGGAACTTCAAAACCCAAATATAATGGTAAAAACGTCTTCCTTTTGGTCCCAGTTATCTTTGGTGCCAAGTTTTACCTTATGTGAATGATCATTACTATCCCAATTTCATTAAGAAAGATATTTTACGATAAGGTTAGAAATATTAAATCAACATATAATATATTCAATAAATAGTATTAATCACTTGTATGGATTATACTTATATAATTTAGGTGAATTTGTAATAAAAAATTATGATATAATACAAAGGGTAACAATGTTGTGCATGCATGTTAGAACTATGAAAAAATTACCATGATGAAAAATCCTAGAATGTATTTTCCAAATATAATGTGATGATGTAATTGCAATAATGTTTAATACACAAGATATTTTAATAAATTAGTTCAAACTTTAAAGAAATAATTATCTCTCCTTAACGTTTGAAAGAAATAAACAAATGAAAACAATCACATTATCATATCATAAAAGAACCAAATATTTTAACTTGATTATATATTTGTTTGGAAACAAATAAATGTTCATGAATTTATATAATCAATTACTTAACCCAAATACGTAATAATAACAATCTTGACAAAATGATTTCCTTAGTAAACCTACTTATTACCTCTTAAAATTGTTAAGAATAAGAAAAAAAGCATAATGGTGCGATCGAAAATGTTTTCACCGTTTTGATATGAAGTTCATGTATCTGTAATAAATAGTTCAGATATGTAAATTTATTAACACCTATCTCCCCTATAAATAATTAATGTAGAATATATTAGAAATATATATATATATATATGTATATATGGTTGCCTCAAATCTGAAATTTAAGATGTAACTTAATATTAATTAAATAGATGCCTTTTATTGGAATAAAATTGTTATACATGTTTTCAATGACTCTAAAATGAAAAGAGAAACATTTTGAGGAAGCTAATTCGTAATGGGGTGAATAAGTATATATAAGATGTTCATAAATGGAAGAATAAAAAAGGCATTCAATACGTATATCCTACAAAAATGTACATTAAAATATATGTCTACATTGAGTAAATAATTATACAATGAGATATATAGTAGTCTCTCTTTTTTAACTGTAATGGTCAATATATTTATGACCAAGTTGTTGAAAAAAGGGGAAATATATTATAAAATGTTGACATAAATAAATGGAAGGGAAATAATGTTTTTATATTTATTATTTCCTATTGTGTTTTAGTTAATGCTTAACTTTTCAAAATATACAATAAATTTCCCTAGTAAACAAAACAGATAAGTTTCTTGCTACCAATGCCCAATAGTTCTCTATATAGACCCCTCCCCATGACCTTCACATGCATAAAAATCACTTGAACAATAGGACAAGACTCCTAACTTCTCCCTTATCCTCCTATTCAAGTCCCCTAGATTAGCTGACAAAATCTTGTGATCTCATAGAACAATTTATATGATGGTCTTTTCTCAACCACCAGTGTTTCAAACCTTAGAACCATGACTTGGATCTAGTATTGGATTTTGACAAGTTTATGGAGATCTAGAGGTATGTTGCATTCCAATTTATCATATTGAGCAACCCCCTATATTTATCTTGGTCTCTTGGTCCTTTGGGACATATTATCCTATACACATTCTCTCTCATTTGAATAGTTGACTTATGTGAGAAAGTATGCATTGATATGGATTTGTAATCATCTTATTTTGTTGGATATTCTTGTTGAAACTGTGTTTATATCATTTTCATCTAGTTCCTTGTGAAATCTTTATTTTTAAGTAGTGGACTATTGTGATCATGTGAAGTCTCTTACTTGTGGAAATGTTTGAATAATTTTTTATGGGTCCTTTGAATCCACTTCGTATCAGTTGGATGTTCTTGTCCCTTGGTTGAGCATGACTATACTTGATCTTTCTTGACTATCTGCATGTGTGATTGACTAGTCATAACTAGAATTAGTGACACCATACTTATTTTTGGCACTAAGGTTTTAGTCCTCATGCCGCTGCAAAAAGCTTTTAGTCCTCCTGTCATATATTATATTTTAGGCACTAAGGTTTTAGTCCTCCTACCACCGCACTGAGGTTTTATTCCTCCCACAAACTCTATATTTATTTGGCACTGAGGTTTAGTCATCCTGTCCTTGGTATGGAATATATGGGCTCCTATCCTACTTTTTAGTATATGCTAGTCTTCTTATTACTCACCATGCAACATTTATGTTTTTGTGATATTAATGATATGATATTGTATAAAAGGCAAAAAATCTCTATTGTTTATCTTCTTTAAGTTGTTTTCTTTTGATGTACACTTGGATAGTACTTTTCCTCTTCTATTAGAATTCTTGTTATATTTGATGTCCATTTTTTTAATATTTCTCAATACCCCAATTAACATGCACATACCAACTTCTATGCTGATAATTTCCATCTGTGTCTTCTCTTTTGGGGTATGCTTCCAACCCCTAGGAGAAAGACGTGGAGGATATGACGCACAGACTTGGACCTGGCTTAAGGAAATGGATCTTGGTAGATAGATTTGAGATAGTTTGGATATCTCTATACTTAGATCCAGATGTTGTTTCTTTCATGTGTAAACCCCAAGTGGGGGAATGTTATGTAACCTTGATAAATTTAATATAGTCATGAAATATTATTCTACTATGACACTTTTCTTATTTTGTATATCATCATTTGAGAAATGAAAAATTTACACCTATTCCAACATACTTATTAGTGTGTTCGGACTAGATGGGTTTATTCCAATAATTAAGTAGGGAGTAGATTCCCTATCAGGTCCCACTCCTTACAAGACGGTATGAGAGTCATAGTAGTCAGATTCTAACTATTTCAATTTTCTCTCCCTAGCTAGGACCCTTACCTTACATAGTCACCCTCTAAGTGATATGTTTACCCTAGCATTGACCTATGTTATTTATGAGATGATGAAAGGTCAATTTAGAATCATATTAAGTTCACATAAGAATCATTGTTAGTGAACCAATTTTAGGTGCTCTTACCCTACCATATAGATTGGTGAAAACATATCCCTTTGGATATTAAGATTCAACTTTAGGGTGGTGTTTAATATCTCATAGTTTCTTACCGTAAAAAAAATATTTTCACTATATTATTATATGTACATAAGAAATTTCTCTGGATTCTATTGAAGATTTTTTTAACTAAGTCACAATGAGGAGATGAATGAAGTCTTGGTAGTAAAACCCTAGAATTAGTTGGAATAGATATCTTAAACCTAGTTTTGGTGTTTGGAGTGATGACTAGGAAGATGTGTCATGTGATAATGGTTTAATTGATCTACCCTTTTGCACGCTATGACTTAGTAAATACTTATGTGAACCTTTAGGGTTGTTAAGTTAGTAACACAAGGACCTAAATCTCAACCCTAGCTAGATATGACTTCTTAGTTGGATGCATGATATATTAATGACAAAACACGTAGAAGATTCACCCCTAAAAGATCCATATGTAACACTAAAATCTTTAAGAGTTATTTTGGCTTGGAAGGTTAACCCTTTTAAGGGGTTTTGGGAAATTAGTTGGTTGTATAATGATGGTTGGATTTTGGGGATAAAATCCTCTTTAAAGGGTGTAGTGTTGTAGTATACCGAAACCTAGCATCTAGATTCTATAAATTAATTCCCAGATTAGGAAGATAGTATGTGTGGTTCCTTATTTTTGACCAAACAAGAATAAAGTTATATCTTAATGAACAATTTTAATGCATTAAATTAAGTTATGCGACATTAGGTGCTATAATCAACATCACATAATATAATACACTCACATTAACATAACGTGTCTAACATGTAAGTGAATGCATATAATGTGTCATCTATGATCCCTTTTATTAACTAATATTCACATAATGGATAAGATACATTTAATAAATGGTACAATGTGCTTAACTCATGAATAGGAATAATAATGTGGATTACCATGTCTAAGAAAATGGATAATGTACCATTATCTAAATAAATACTGAATTAATCGACTTAACATGATAAATAGGCAAAGTATGGAAATTAGTGCATAACAATATAAGTAAACTCTTTTGGTAGCAAGGTGAAGCTAATGGTACTCCAAACAATAAATAATGATGGTAAATAACATAATGTAATAATAATATAATGGTAATGAGTCAAAAATCCTAACTATATTAGAGTTCACAAAAGGGAACTTCAAAATGCAAATATAATGGTAAAAATGTGTTCCTTGGTCCTAGTTACCTTGGGTGCCAAGTTTTTCCTTATTTGAACAATCATAAGTATCCCAATTTCATTGAGAAAAGGAAATTAAGATCGGGCCAAAAATACGAAAGTAATAGCTAATATATTAAATAAATAGTATAAACTAATTTGTATGACTTATAAAAATATAATTTAGGTGAAGTTGTAATTTATGATATAACATAAAGAGTAACAATGGTGTACATGCATGTTAAATGTATGGAAACTTTATCATGGTGGAAAATACTAAAATATATTTACTTTATAATGTGATTGAGGTAACTGTAGCTATGTGTAATACATGAGATATTTTAATAAATTAGAAGACACTTTAAACAAATAATTATCTCTCCTTTATGTTTGAAAGAAATAAATAAATTGTAACAATCATATACAGTATCATAAAGGTACCAAATATTTTACTCAATTTTATATTTGTTTGTAAACAAATAAATATTCCCAAATTTATTTAATCAATTACTTAACCCAAATAAGAAATAATAATAATCTTGACTAAATGATTCCCTTAGTAAACCTCCCTACTACCTCCTAAAATTGGTAACAACAAGAAAGAAAAAAAAGAAAAATGGTTTGATAGAAACGTTTTCACCCTATTGATTTGAAACTAATATGTCTATAATAATAACTTTGGATATATAAATTGGTTAGCATATATTTCCTCTATAAATAATTAATGTAGAATATATTATCAATATATATGGCTGCCTCAAATATGGAGTTTTGGATTGAACTTAATATTAATTAAATTTATGCCCTTTATTGGGATAGAATTGTTATACATGTTTTCAACATCTCTAAGGTGAAAAGAGAAACATTTTGAGAAAGTTCACTCACAATGGGGTGAATAAGTATATATAAGAGGTTCAGAAGTGGGAGGATAGAAAAGGAATTCAATATGTATATCCTACACAATTGTAGATTAAAATACACGTTTACATTAAGTAAATAATTACACAATAAGATATATAGAAGTCTCTTTATTTTAAATGTACTAGTCAATATTTCTATGACCAAGTTGTTGAAAAAAAGGAAAAATATATTATAAAACATGGACATAAAGAAATGGAAGGGAAATGAAGTTTTATATTTATTCTTTTTATTATGTGTTAGTGAATGCTTAACTTTTCTTCTTTTATAATATACATTACATATTTTCCCTAGTAAACAAAATAGATAAGTTTCTTGCTACCCAAGTCAAATAGTTTTTTATATATAGACCCCCCATGGCCTTCACATACATAGAAATCACTTGAACAATAGGACATGACTCCTAACCTTCTCCCTTATCCTTGTATTCAAGTCCCTTGGAAGAGTCGTCAAAACCTTGTGATCTCATGGAACAATTCATATGGTGGCCTTTTCTCTATCAGTTGTGTCTCAAACCCTAGAACCTGACTTAGATCTAGGATTTAATTTTGACAAGTTGACGAACACATGGAGGTATGTTGCATACCCTATTTATCATATTGATCAACCCCCAATATTTATCTCTCTCTCTTGGTCCTTTAGGACATATTATCTTATACACATTCTCTCTCATTTGAGAAGTTGACTTATGTGAGAAAGTGATATAGATCTTGTAATTATCTTATTTTGTTAGATATTCTTATGAGATCCTAATTTATATCTTGTTCATCTTATTCCTTGTGAAATGCTAATTTTCAAGTTGTAAACTCTTGTGATCTTGTGAATTATCTTAATTGTGGAAATGTTTGAATATTTATTTATGGGTTATTTAACTCCACTTTATATCAGTTGTATGTTTTGATCCTTTGGTTGAGCGTGACTATACTTGATATTGTTTTTCCTATTCACAAGTGTGATTGACTAGTCATAACTAGAAGTAGTGACACCATATTCATTTTTGGAACTGAGGGTTTAGTCCTCCTTTCGTTGCACTGAGGTTTTAGTCCTCTTGCGATATATTATATTTTGCGCACTGTGATTTTAGTCCTCCTACCACTGCACTGGGATTTTATTCCTCCTGCAAACTCCATATTAATTTTATACTAAGGTTTTAGTCATCATGCCTTTTATATGGAATATATGGGCTCCTACCCTACTTTTTATTATATACTAGTCTGCTTATTACTCACCATGCAACTATTTATGTTTGAGATATTACTAATATGAAGAAATCTCTATTCTTTATCTTCTTCATTATGAATTCTTTTGATATCCACTTGGTTTGTACGTTTTCTCTTCTATGGGAAGTCTTGTTATATTTGATGTCCTTTTTCCTAGTATTGCTTAAATACCCCAATTAATATGCACATATCGACTTTTATGTTGATAATTTTCACCTTTGTCTTCTCTTGTGGGGTAAGCTTCCAACCCCTAGGTGAAGGACATGGAGGACATGACATGCACACGTGGATTTGGATATAAGGATTTGATTCTTGGGAGATAGATTTCAAATAGTTTGGGTATCCCTCTACTTATATCTTGATGTTGTTTTTTGTGTAAACAACAAGTGTAAAAATATAATGTAACCTTGATAAATTGAATACAGTCATGAAAAATTGTTCTGCTATGATACTTTGATTATTTTGCATATCATCGTTGGAAAAATGAAAAAATTACACCTGTTTCAACATACTTATTAGTGTGTTTGGACTAGATGGGTTTATTTCTCAAAATAAGTAGGGATAAGATCCCCTATTGGGTCCCACTCCTTACGAGATGGCATCAGAGCCATGGTAGTCAGATTCTGACTATTTCAATTTTATCTCCCTAACTAGAACCCTTACCTTACATATTCAATCTCTAAATGAGATGTTTACCCAAGAATTGACCTATGTTATTCACGAGATGATGAAAGGTCAATTTAGAATCATATGAAGTACACATAAGAATCATGATTACTAAACCCTAATGTGGTAAGGATATAAGTACTCTTACTCTACCGTATAGGTTGGTGGTGACATATCCCTTTGGATATTAAGATTCAACTGTAAGGTGGTGTTTGGCATGAGAAAGTAGATGATAAGGAAATCATATATGGAATACATTGTGACTTGGTTCTCGTATTGATTTCTGGCCGATAGTTTTTTTAACATTGTATAGTTTCTTACCATAAAAGATTATTTTCATTATATTATTATATGTAAGAAAAGAAATTTCTCTGCATTTTATCGAAGTTTTCTTAAACTAAGACATGACGAGGAGATGAATGAAGTCTTGGTAGTAAAACCCTATACTTAGTTGGAATAGATACCCTAAACCCTAGTTTTGGTGTTTGGCGTGATGACTAGGAAGATGTGTCTTGTGATAAAGGTTTAGTTGACCTACACATCTGGTAGCAATGATGTGTTTCAAGATACTGCTCATTGCTTGTGATGTCATAAATTGTTTATGGACATTCATTTCCAATGTAACTTGGGACCTATAGGGTCACACACATAGGATGCACTTGCAGTAGGAGTTTATTCATGAATGATGTTTAACTTAATTACTAAAGTATTTAGGTATTCAATTTAAACAATAATTGCTAGAAAATGACTGAATGGACTATGAATTGACCAGTTCAAGTGTTTAACCGATCGATTCAAGTGTTAGGTCAATTTAAACAACACTGGATGAACATTGCATGAACTGACCGGTTCATTTGGTGAATGATCGGTTCAAGATCTGAAATGACCGGTTCAATGATTAATATGATTGGATCAAGGATTGATATTAACGTCATGTTGTGCATTAAATGAATATTAAATGTCAATATAATTACTAATAGGAAGTATGGTGAAATGACCGGTTCAAGGGTTGAAACGATTGATTCAGCTATGAACCAACCAGTTTATGGTTTTCAGATTCTGAAAAATTCATGAAACTTCATCTCTTCAACTCCCAAATGAATTAGAAATCTTGACCCTGGCTATCTTATATAAAGTGGGGCAGTCTGGGCTTTCAGAGACACAACAATAAGCTCTAACAATTATTGTCCTCTCTAGTTGTGGTAACCAGAGAGCCTGAGCAAGTCCTACTCATAAAAGGGAGGGACAACATGGCAGGAACAACAAGGGAGAGAGAACATTAGAGAGTGCCCTAGCAGGTTGATGTTTGAAGGGACAACTCCTTCCTATTGGCTCTGGTAGAACAACATGGAGTTCTCGATGGTCTGCGTGGACAACATAGAGGCATGGAAGTCGTTGCCACCGTGTAGGAAGACAACAATCACTTTCATCCATAGTGGTGTACTAGGAGGCCGACCTCTCCAGTTGTTCAGGTGCAACTTGAGAAAAAACATGTTGCTACAAAGATATGTCATTGGACTTGCTTCAAGATTAGGTATATGTCTTGCAAACTTCATTTCTAGATACATTGTTGTTGATGCAATCTCGTTGGTTTGAGAATCAGGCATTAAATTTTTTTTCTTGTTGCATTATATATTGTCCCAATTTCCTACAATAGTATTACAAGCACGTCAATTTACGATGTGTCTAGATTTAAATTTATATGATCATATTTATTTAATTGTGTATGATGCAAATATTGAAATCGTTAATGTACATATCTGATCAAATACCACATACAATCCCAAATATATATATATATATAATCAATATGTGTTTCCCTAAATGTGACTTTGATGGTGGATGTAATCATGGTTGTGGCAAATAACCCCTTTGATCTTTGTGCTTAGTTGGATGGTTGGTATTCCTATTTTATATCTTACTTTGTATATCGAGCCTCCCTCTCCTTTTACATATGTAAAAGTATTAGTGATTTCCATCTTATGATCCCCTCAAATGTAACTTGAGGTTTTCCTATTACAATGTAATAAATTAAATGGAAATAGGATAGTTTCTTTTTCTTTTATGGCAAAGAAGACATTCTGCGCCAGACTAACCAAACAATTCCGAAGACGAATCGATTAACTGGAAGACTAAGAAGCACAGATGACATGAGGAGTCGACTATTCATCTAGTGGCCCAACAGATCGACGAGAGGTATCCAAACATCGCTTGGACCAGAGACCAGATGATCGATCCAAAAGACCAACTAACTGACTAGGAGGTGAACCGATTGGTTCAAGAGTTGAATTGATCTATCTGGATTGATTTGAGCACAAATATTCATCAATAACATGTTGTTACATATGATGTGGACCTTAGGTGGTAGTAATTCCTAGTGCCTCCAAGGAATTACAATAGTATGAACATAACCATCGCTAGTGCTTTATTATTGTATGTTTCATTTGTTGATATAGTATGTATATGATACATCTTGAATAAATTACTAGTTTGACCCTTAATCTAAGTTCTTCTTATCCTCTATATCCTTTCTATTCCTTGATGATTAATTTGTGGAAATACTAATGGTCTGGAATGTAAATGAACACTAATTACGTCAATGTATGGTCATATGCATAAATATCTTAGTGGATGTTTCAACGAGGGACTAAAATGCAATTCAACCACTTTAGAGGGATACTAGTATATAATTCATTGTAGAACCTTCTATGGCCTTTTGGAATAAGAAAGAGAGAAAGAAATAAAATAGAAAAGGCTAAAGTCAAGAAAATAATGCATTCAATGATCTAATGTGATAAATAGTGTAAATATGAGTAAGTTGCCTAAAAATCATAAAAAGGAAAATTAAATGATAATTCTAATCCCAAATTCTTTTTCTTGGAGTTAAAGTTCACTTAAGTGACAAGTTTCACAAATTTGAGAAATTTGTAATTATATTTGCACTAATTGAGTTGGAAAATAGGAGTTATCTTTAAAATATGAAATAATCAATTTAGTGACTCTAAAAGTAGAAACTAATACCAAATTCATGTTCTACATGTTAAAATATGCCTTTGGGTGAATTTTCACTCAATTTGGAGAATATTTGATTAAAGGTGAAATCACGAGCGAGAAAGTATGTAGAGCCTTCAAAATATTAAATAAACATACAACCAACTTTGACATGAGAAAATAATGGAAAATTCATATCCAAGACACTTAACAAGACTTATGGGTGAAGTTTCATTAATTTTGGAGAATCTTATAACCATTAATGATGGAGGAAAGAGAAAATAGGATTTGATTTATTTAACACATCAAAAGTTCCCAAAAGGTAAAACTAATTGCATATTCAGATTCCTTAAATCAAAAATAGGCTTGGTGTCAATTTTCATTTAATTTGGGATTCATTTCCACCTTCAAAAGAGGAAAGAGAAAAAGTCTCATTATCAAAATAAATCACTTTATTCCAAATAAGATTTGGAATGACATTAAATGTCACACTTGCAATACATTTCACAGGTGACGTTAGTCATTGAATTTTGATTGGATGGTTCCCGATTGTCTTCTACCTTGGGTTCACACGGAATAGTAGACGCGGCCACAAGGCTTGATTTTTTTGGAGATTTCTCAATCATTTCTCAATGAAATCATGTGATTTCTTTGCCATTTGTTTCCAAATAGGATTTTGTCCAGTTTGATCCTTTATTTGCATTGATTTGATGAATATTCGCAAAACCTCTAAATCTTGTGCTCTAGGTTTTCACGGTGACCACCCTCCTCTCTACTTCTCTCGTATTTGCCTTTAAATATCCATACTTTGAATATCCCTATCTACTTCACTCAATTGCTCGTGAACTCATGTGTTTTGTTGTCGGTGATTGAGTCAGACTCCAGACCTTGTTGTGCCTCTCACGGTCACATTGTGGTACCAGTTTTCAATCCAGTTGACAGGTGAGTTTGCCAACTTTAGATCTTTGTTTTGGCATTCTCGCATTATTGAGAAATCACCTATCTCAGTTTTGCCCAAAATCATGGGTCTCACAGCAAGCTCGAGCACCAGCAATGGTGTGACCAACTGAGGGAGTCAATCTCCCGGGTCTAAAGACCCTATTACCCTCGTTTCTTCCCTTCTATTCTCTCTGTTCTCGCGCAAGGGCATTAGCATCTTTTGTTTTATTTTAGTTGGGTTGTGACATGCCATGACTGGGCATGGGACCGATTGAGTTGGCCAGTAGCTATTGGGCCAACTCAACACGGCCCGCCCACTCTCTCTCTCACCTTGTTTTGCTGAGGTGTCACCCTCGCATTGGTCAATATTCAAAAATCATATCTTTTTATTCCTTTGTCAAAAAAATTGATAGAAAATATGTTTTGGATTCAAAAAAATGTAAGCTTTCTAATAAAAATATTTTCATGGCTTGGTTTTGAGTTTTATCAAAAGGTGTTTTCTAAAAATGAATTTAATAGCTAAAAATCACAAAAAGTGCACTTTTGACCTCATAACTCCAAAATAGACAAAAATATATGTTTTCTAAATTAAGAGAATCTAAGTAATTGATTGGTGAAGTTTTCAGAGTCTAATTCGAATTTCATAAAAAGATGATATTTCTAGGGTTTTAATATACTCATTAATTAATGGTTTATATCTAATATGATATTAGGTGAAGATGAACTCTGATTAGATCTAGGGTGTGGATCCTAACCTGATATACACATCAGTGAGGTATGTTGCATCCTTTTATTAGTCATATTGGACAATTGGTTATCTCTCTCTCTCTCTTGGACTTGATGGTGACACATTATTTAGATGTCACATATTTGCTTGTAGTTGTACCAATAGTTTCCTAATCTTGAAATTGGACTCGTACACTATGATAATCGTTAGTTGGATCCTATCCTTGTATCGTATGGCTATTGCATACAGTTTGTATCTTGATGGTGTTGATAATCTATATTTAATGGAAACCCTAATTTGGTTATACCTATACTTCTCTTTGATGACTATGGAATTTGGACACCTTTATTGTGATGTGACTATATCTCTGCTTGCCTCTCTATTTACAATGCATGTTTGGTTTGGGTAATTTGTTTATTAGCTCATTGGGTGATGTATCTCGATTGTGTGTAATACCAACAAAGGGTACAGATGGCGATTCATGTCCTTGGGTAATTGTGTTGTGATGTCATTGCTCCCCCGAAGATTATGGTGGTGATGCCATAATATACGATTATGGTGGTGATGCCATATACCCCAAAATGTTATTATGTGGATTATTGTTTAGTTTACCCACATGCATAATTCTTTTTATTAATTTTTATTCTCTTCTTGAGATTTTAAATGAAAATTTTGATTAATGTGAGATTTGTTATTTTCTTCATATATTCTCTTTCATCTTACTATATGAAGAATTTCTTTTTTATATCCAATTTGATGCTTCTTATTTATTCTACGAGAATCCTTGAGATTTGTTGTCCCTATTTCCTTTATATTGTCCAATCCCCATTATATGCACATACCGACTTTGATAGCTGACAATTTCCATCTTTTTCTTCTTTTTGGGGTGTGCTTCCAACCCCTAGGTAGTGAGAAAGGAGAAGTTGTCTAAAGTTGACCAAGGCTATCCAGGATATTCCTTATGTAGCTTTCAGAGATAAATTGAGATAGTGGGATGACCCTCTGTTTAATAGTTCCTTTTGTTTCCTTCTATGTACACCTTGTGTTGTGAAGAAGTTTCACAAACACTCAATTGTAATAGTTAGATATATTTCTCTTCCGCTGCTACATTATTGGTTTTATGATACATACATGTGAATGAACTGTTTATCATCCCTTTTTGTGAAAATTTATGATGGTTTTGGTTATAAGGGTTGTTTCCTTTTTATTTAAGTAGGGAGTGTATCCCTATGGGATCCCACTCCTTACAGCATGGTATCATAGCTGAGGCAATTAGTTGATCAAACTATTTCAATTTATCTCCCATAGGTTGTTTGCCTTTTTACATAGGTTGCTTATACCATACCAATTGCCTTGTGCAGGAACATGCATATGGCTAGTGAAAAAGTCATATGTTGATAACCTAGAATGTTTTGTGACACCTCAGAACCCTAAGTTTGGGATGCCCAGGATGGATCCTCCATTCACTTCTTCAACATCTAAAAATCTAGTGACATCTGATGGTCAACCTGTAGTGAACCAACATATCCCACAATCGGCAAGTTTGGGGCTCTCCCTTGAGTAAGAGTTGACTCTCCTTTGAAAACTTCTTTCCTCAACCCTAGCAGAAAATGCTACCCTATTCCTATTCCTAAGGAGCTTAAGGAGTATAATCTCACAGAATTCTTAAAGATGAGCCCCACATACTTTAATGGTGAGAATGAAGTCAACATGGTGGATAAGGCAGATGATTGGATTCTTGGTTCTGAAAGGACTTTTGATTGCATGGCATGTCCTGAGCACCAAAAGGTTCACTTTACTACTTACGTGCTCAACGGGCCAGCCTGACATTGGTGGAATAGTTTGGCTAAGACTCGTGATGTTGCTTCTATGACTTGGAGTCAGTTTCTTTCCCTATTTAGAGAGAAGTATATATCATCTGTTTCCCTAAGGAAGAAGGACTCTGAGTTCTATAGTTTACATTAAAATTCCATGATTGTAGTAGAGTATGTGTAGAAGTTTATATGTTTGGAGAATTATGCCATAGATCTAAATGATGAGCGTCGTGTTAGTCTCTTCATGGACGAACTATGTTTTAGCAATGGACGTATGTTGATTTCTCATCTACCCTTAACCTTTCCCCAACTGTTGGATAAGGCCCTCTCTATAGAATCTTACCCTGGTTATCAAGCAAAGATAAATCGTAAGAGGAAGACATCTAGTGAAGACTCAAAGAGTGATAGATTTTCCAAGTTCCATAAGAAGCATTCCTCTGGAAGTTGTCCTCCTAAACATGAAGGTCCTATCATGTTCCATCATTATGGAGAACCTTGTCATATCAAACCTTGTTGCCCTCAACTTCAAGGAGGCCAGATATATGTCTGACGTAGGGGTAATGGTAACAAGAACAAAGGAGAAGGATCTGATGATAAAGGCAACCTTTGAGCTTATTATAACCAAATCATGCTTTCCTTTTTCCCTGGTTCTTGTTAAAGTGTAAGTGTTGTTAGTAGGTAATGTTTTGCCTATGCTCTAGGTTTATCATAGTATCTGTAGTTAGTTTGACTTGGTAGGTCAAACCCTTTAAGGGGTGGAGGGATAGTAATAATGCCTTGATAGATCATGGATGATTAGATTTCAAGGGTGAAATCCTCTTTAAGGGTTGGAGTGTTGTAACATACCAAATCTTGGATAAATAGCTAGTTTAACCCTTAATCTAAGTTCTTCTTATCCTCTATATCCTTTCTATTCCTTGATGATTAATTTGTGGAAATAATAATGGTTTGGAATGTAAATGAAAACTAATTACGTCAATGCATGGTCATATGCATAAATATCTTAGTGGATGTTTCAATGAGGGACTAAAATGTAATTTAACCACTTTAGAGGGATAATAGTAAATAATTCATACTAGAACCTTCTATGACCTTTTGGAATAAGAAAAAGATAAAGAAATAAAATAGAAAAGACTATAGTCAAGAAAATAATGCATTAAATACTCTAATGTGATAAATAGTGGAAATATGAGTAAGTTGCCTAAAAATAATAAAAGAGAAATTTAAAAGATAATTCTAATTCCGCGTTCATTTTCTTGGAGTTAAAGTTTACTTAAGTGACAAATTTCACACATTTGTAATTATATTTGCATTAATTGAGTTGTAAAATAGGAGTTATCTTTAAAATATGAAATAATTAATTTAATGACTCCAAAAGCATAAACTAATACCAAATTTGTGTTCTACATCTTAAAATATGCCTTTGCATTGAATTCTCACTCAATTTGGACAATATTTGATTAAAAGGTGAAATCAGAAGAGAGAAAGTGTGTAGAACCTTAAAAATATTAAATAAATATACAAACAACTTCAACATGAGAAAATAATGGCAAATTTGTATCCAAGACACTTAATATGAATTATGGGTGAAGTTTCATTAATTTTAGAGAATCTTATAATCATTAATGACGGAGGAAAGAGAAAATAGGATTTGATTTATTTAACAAATCAAAATTTCCCAAAAGGAAAAACTAATTGCATATTCAGATTTCTCATATCAAAAAAAGGATTGGTGTCAATTTTCATTTAATTTGGGATTTTTTTGAAACTTCCAAAGAGGAAAGAGAAAAAGTCTCATAATCAAAATAAATCACTTTGTTTCGAATAAGATTTGGAATGACATTAACTATCAAACTTGCACTAGATTTCATAGATGACGCTAGCCATCGGATTTTGATCAGATGGTTCACAATTGTCTTCTACCTTGCGTTCACATGGAGAAGTAGACGCGACCACATGCCCTAATTTTTTTGGGGATTTCTCAATCATTTCTTAATGAAATCATGTTATTTCTTTGCCATTAGTTTTCAAATAGGATTCCACCCAGTTTGATCCTTTATTTGCATTGATTTGATGAATATTCACAAAACCCTTAAGTCTTGTGCTCCAAGTTTTTGCGGCGACCACCCTCCTCTCTGCTTCTCTCATATTCGCCTATAAATATCCATTCTTCGAACATCCATGGCATCTTTGCAATCATCTACTTTGCTCAATTTATCATGAACTTGTGTGTTTTGCTATCGATGATCAAGTTGGACTCTAGACCTTGTAGTGCCTCTCATGGGCACATTGTGGTTTCGGTGTTCAATCCAGTTGGTAGGTGAGTTTGCCAACTTTAGTTCTTCATATTCGTGTTCTCACATTATTAAGCAATCACCTATCTCAGTTTTGCCCAAAATTGTGGGTCTCGCAGCAAGCTCGAGAGCCAGCAATGGTACGAGTCACTGAGGGAGACAATCTCCCGGGTCTGAAGACCTTATTTCCCCCATTTCTTCCCTTCTATTCTCTATGTTCACGCGTAAGGGAATTAGCATCTTTTATTTTGTTATAGTTGTGTTGTGACGCGCCATGACTGGGAATGGGACCGACGGAGTTGGCCAGTGGCTATTTGTCCAACTCAACGCAGCCCTCCCACTCTCTCTTCCTCTCTCTTGCCTTGTTTTGCTAAGGTGTCACCGTCTCATTGGTCAGTATTCAAAAAATCATATATTTTTATTCCTTTGTCCAAAAATTGAAAGAAAATATATTTTGGATTCAGAAAAATGTAACCTTTCTAATAAAAATGTTTTCAGGGCTTGGTTTTGAGTTTTATTTAAAGGTGTTTTCTAAAAATTAATTTAATAGATAAAAATCACCAAAATGCACTTTTGACCTCATAACTCCAAAATGGACAAAAAATATGTTTTCATAATCAGGAGAATATAACTAATAGATTGGTGAAGTTTTTAGAGTCTAATTCCAATTTAATAAAAAGGTGATATTTATAGGGTTTTAATATACTCATTAATTAATGGTTTACATATAATATTATATTAGGTGAAGATAAACTATGATTGGATCTAGGGTGTGGATCCTAACCTGATATAGACATCAGTGATGCATGTAGCATCCTCTTATGAGTCATATTGGAAAATTAGTTATCTCTCTCTTTCTTAGACTTGATGGTGACACATTATTTAGATGTCACATATTTGCTTGTAGTTGTACCAATAGTTTCCTAATCTTGAAATTGAACTCCAACACTATGATAATTGTTAATCGGATCCTATCCTTGTATCTTGTGGCTATTTCATACAGTTTGTATCTTGATGATGTTGATAATCTATATTTAATGGAAACCCTAATTTTTCTATACCTATACTTCTCTTTAATGACTTTGGAATTTGGACACCTTTATGGTGATGTGACTATATCTCTACTTGCCTCTCTATTTATAATGCACGTTTGGTTTGGGTAATTTGTTTATTAGTACATTGGGTGATGTATCCCGATTGTGTGTAATAGCAACAGAGGGTGCAAATGGTGATTCATATCCCTGGGTAATTGTGTTTTGATGTCATTACTCCCCCGAAGATCATGGTGGTGATGCCATAATATACAATTATGGTGGTGATGCCATATACCCCAAAATGTTATTATGTGGATTATTGTTTAGTTTGCCCACATGCATAATTCTTGTTATTAATTGTTGTTCTCTTCGTGAGATTTTAAAGGAAAAAATTGATTAATGTGAGCTTTATTGTTTTCTTCATATATTCTCTTTCATCTTATTATATGAAGAATTCCTTTTTGATATCCAATTAGATGCTTCTTCTTTATTCTATGGGAAGCCTTGAGATTTGTTGTCCCTATTTCCTTTATATTGTCCAATCCCTATTATATGCACATATAGGCTTTGATAGTTGATAATTTCCATATTTTCTTCTTTCCTGGGTGTGCTTCCAACCCCTAGGTAGTGAGAAAGGAGAATTTGCCTAAAGTTGATGTTACAACACCAATTTTTGGGTTCATTTGGTGAAAAATGTAATTTCTCATATTAAGGATATTTGAACGAATAATGATATAATGTATTTGGAATAAATGGATTTTGTTTACAATAGCCTTGATGTTTGTGTTGTGGGCTTTATTGGCTATTGGGTCCAAATAACAAGGAAATTCAATTAGTAAATGAATAATTGAATATTTGAGAAAAGAAAAATGTGGAAACCTCTAGAAGGCAAATCCGAAGAGGGATTTCGTGCCTCTTGGGTTCCTTGGGTTCCAAGGAGTCCAAAGTTGCAAAGAAAAGGCAATAGGAAAAGAAAAGATTAATTAAGTATTTCTTTATTAAGAAAGAAATTGAAAATAATGATAAAATGTGGCAAATGAATGGAAAGAGGCATAAATGAGATTTCTTGGTGAATTTTCATATCCATGAGGTTGCTAATATTAAAAGGAATGCCACTGAAAGAAAAAGAAAAAGAAATGAAAAAGGAATTCAATTGGATAACAGAATACATGAGGAAAATAAATAAAAATGATAAAGGATATTTTCCCAAAATAGAATTTCATAATATAAAGGTTCCTTGGGGATCAAGGAACTCAGGATAGTTACATGATGGCAAAAGGGATAGGAAATATGTGGAAAATAAGAATAAATAAGTGATAACTTGAAACTAAAGAAAAGGGATTGTTTTATTTAGATAATGACTCCAATTTTTGTATGATGAGAGATAAAAATATGAACGAGCCTTCCTCAAAATTTGAATAGAAAAGGAGTTAAGAATTGGGAGTTATCAATTTTTTAAGTTATGCTCTACCTTGGAAATTAATTCGGAAATTAGGAAATTGATTTTCCTTTTGCAAGAATGGGAGAGATGAGGGTTGTTGGATCTTGATCCAACGCGCTCCACTCATCATCAAGAGTCCCAGAGGGACGCAGACTCAGAGCTGATAGGGGATTTTTCCCCTCATTTTTCCGATCACTGCAATGCATGTGCACACATGGGAAGAGTCCCATCGGGTTCAGGAAAAAGAGACGAATCTTCCAGACCCTATTTTGATGACCTTCCATCATGTCTTCACAAAACGCCCAACTGGGCTAAGATGTAGTTGATGGCGGGGTTAAGAAACCATAGGAAGAGCCCCCCCCTAGTCCTATAAATAGGACACCACTGGAGTCCTTGTGTCCTAGCAATCTCGAGTAGCCACCTATTACACCTTAGAGCCCTCTCCCTTTCTCGATTGCCCTTGCTCCGGCGAAGGATCGCCGCGGCACCACCGCGAGTTCTATTTAGAGAGAAGAGAAGGATGACGAGCAAGAGTCATCGAATCGTGGAGCATGGTGGGCTGGCACGAATTCTAACAGCCTCAGGAGAGTCGCGCTGAGATAACTCGCTGAGTGGAGCGAGTAGACGCGGGTCTTTGGATCGGAAGTCCATCGTGGACTTGAGCGCCATCTAACAGACGACAGCCCACAGCCGCACACGTCTCAATGCTAGTGGAGACAACTGACACAGAGCATCAAATCCAGAGGAGGACTAGCGGCGCTTTGATCCGATGATCCAAGAAATTCGGTAAATTTCTCCCTCTGATTGAAATTACATATAATTATTTTTCCTTGTGAAATTAATAGAGATTGCTAGGAGTATCCAATGAAGGAACTTTATACATCAAAGTTGTATAGAAAATAATGAGGAACCTGATAAAAATAATTTGAGAACCTGGTTCTATTTCTTTTTACAAAAGTACTTTAATTTGGTAGAAAAGTGTCTTAAAAAGTAATTAGAAACCCTAATTGCATATAAAGGATGATTCTTTGTAACTTAATAGGTTAAATTGAGGATTATTAACCTAATAATTAATAATATGAAGTTTTCATCCGTTTTTAGTACAAAGATGGTTAATTTAGGGTTTATTTCTATGGATGAAAGGTAATGTATATGGAAACCCTAATTTAGGGTAAAAAGAAAGAAGAAAACCATGCTATTTCAGATTGAGAAAGTAAACTACTAAATAATGATCCTAATACTGTTAGGAGTACTAAAATAAGAAGATTTAAAGGTTTTATGTAGATTTGATGAATTAGGGTTCATAATAATTATGAAATGAGGTAAAACCCTAATTTCCAAGGAAACCCTAAAATTGGAATAGAAACCATAAGGGATATGATGAAATTGGATAAATATTAATAAAAGTAAACTTGTACTTTTATTTTAGGGTTTTTGTGCAATTTTATTGATTGATTGGATTTTCTCTCTCTACAAATAAATTATGTATCTGAATCTGCAATACAGGTATGTGGTTACGCCTATGAATATCCCTACTAGTTTTCTGAGGATTTTATCAATGTTTCCCTCATGGCTTCAAATAATTGTTGGATGCTTTTATTTCATGCAAAATATAGAGTGATTATGACTATCACTATGAATATAGATATATAACTGGCTTAGATCCGGGTCCACCCCTGTGGCTATGCAAAGGATGAAAAGGGTAACCTAGAGCAAGGTCTAGGTTATCATGAGTTAGAAATTGGGCTACACGCGTGTAGTGCCATGAGACTCTTAGCATGCCATGAGTTAAGGAGTGAGCTACCTATGAGTAGTGCCATGTGACTCAACCCTAGAAACAGATTCACTTGTTAGGTGGGATCATGAGGGGCATAATGGGGATCTACCATATGGAAGGTAGTATTCTGGTCCACTGCAGGGACAGCGTAGGGGATAGGGTACACATGGATCGTGTAGTTATATTTAAAATGTAAAATTGTTTGTTAAATGGAAATTTGTTGCAGTACATTGTTATAAATAATTGCACGATTATTGTTTTCCCCCACATACCAGCTTCGGCTGACCGACGTTTTGTTTGTCGGCGTTTTAGGTGTAAAGCCAAAAGGACAAATAGTAAATCGTCACATTGTGAAATACATGAAGTAAAATACAAGGAGGATTATTTAGAGTAGAATCCATAAGCGGATAGAAGTTTAGAGATCCAAGTTTTCAAAAAGGTATGCAACAGTTTATTTTTCTTACAGCTTTTCAGTTTAGTCTGTTAAAATTTAATAATTGTTCTTGGTTAATTGACGAACCTTTGATCCAGAAATTATGGGTGCGGCTTCGACCTCTTGGTCTCCCTTAATTGGGGGTTACCGAGAGGTGGGGTCATAACATTTGGTATCAGGGCGTAGGTTCCTCACTTAACCATTAATAATTATTAAATTTTAAAAACTCCATAGAACCCAAGGGAGTTATTAGAGGATTATCTGAAAGATAGAGGTGTCTAGAAAAGGATCATGACCGGGGGCTGGCAATATTTTCCTTTGTACCGCTAGTTGGAATACGAGGACTCCCGAATCTGTGTGACTGTCTGGACAAAGTCTTAGGGTATGAATCGAAATAAGATACCTTTAGGACTTTCTCATCTTATTCATCCCTTCTCAACTCAAATGATGTTAAGGATTATAAGGATTAGGGTTTTCTCTCTTTTCCTCACCCTTTTTAGGTATGGGTAAGGTTAATAAGGTCTAAGGAATCCTCCACCAAATTAATGAAAAAGTATGTAAATAAGATGTCATGGACATATGCTTAATAGATTAAGCGGAAACTAAAGGATAGATACATGCTTAGGTCATATGACATAAGTTTTCATGCCCTCAGAAGAGACCTGAGGCTAGATCTTCTTATTAGGAGGATAGATAAAGAGAGTTAGTCTTGGAGATAGAGATCTCCATTGCAAGTAGAGACATGGCACATCCTTTGAGGATGATGTTAACCCTAACCCTAAGTGAAGGTTAGAGAGAGAGATGACATGATGAGTTAGACCAAGCGTTTGGATGGACATGCCTTGGATGACGTATGAACCATGAGAGGTTGGATGACCTAGTACCTTTGGTGACCAACCCTTGGAAGGGTCGTGCATGTTAGAGTGAAGGATAGCTCCTTCATTGATGAGGTTAGAGAAGAACCTATGGAAACCCCATGAGCTTATATGGGCATAATAGGCACCCAGAATGTATCAGTAGCGCGAGCAATAGGTTGAAACCCTGGCCAAGGGAGTATGTTGGATAACTGATGAGATAAGCCTAGGGGCTATGGATAACCTTGAGCAAACGTTATAAGCTTCACCATGTAGGGGTATGCTTGTGAGCTTGATCCCTCTTAGATAGAGAACTTGTAACATCCCTGACCTGGGTTATGGATTAACCCTAGGTGATTTTCTTAAGACATGTGATTATATGCTTTTGGTTATCCTTTTATATGTAATTAAAGCTCCTGAGGAACATATATTTCAATTTCTGTCCTTTTTGAACAATGTTGTAATATTGTTTTGTTAAAAGTGGACCTATGTGCAAATTACCCAATTAGAGGGGTTAACTTGTAAATTGCACATGTTAAGATGTTCCTCTGGTGATGAGACATCATAAGAATGAATATGATGTAGTGATATGCATTCTCCAAGCTTGGGCACCAAGATATAGCTTGTAGAGTAATCCTTGTGTTTTAAAACCTAGTTTTGGTGTAAAGTGCAATTTACCCAAAACATAGGGTGCAACATGTAAAATTTACCCTCTAGAGTATCTCTCATGCATCTTGTCATCAAGTAGAGTAAATAAATGAGGGGGCGCCTCATTTGAGTAATCATAAAAGAAGAATAACCTCTATAATTAAATAATCAAGATGTATACAAAATGACCCCTTTTATATGTGCAACTTAATTAGATGCTTGGCTTCTTTTCCTCTAAAAAGTGGATAAGGAAGATCTTTTCATGTGATTATAAGGGAGAGACGTGGAAAAAGAAGTGGAGAAGGACCCATATGAGAAATAGAAGAGATATTTATCATTGCCTTGAAAATGTACCCAAAATATATAAGCACAACTCTTTTACAAGGCAAAGGATCGTTCCCTTCATTTCCTCTTCTCATCTTCTTGCTTTGGACCGAATAAGGAGGAGCTCAGGAGTAGAGGAGAACGACCAAGGTGATCTAGGTAAGCTTTGACCATCATCTAGCTCGAACTCATGGAGGAAACCCCATTACAAGGTTGGTTTGCTAGTTATCCTTACACAACTCTTGTTTCTAGCCATCTTCTCCATCCAATTCTTGAAGAAAAGACCTTGGACGACCTCTGGAGCTCAAACCACCATTAAATATACGGAGATTTTAGCTCTATATCATAATCTAAGGTGGGTTTTATAACTCTAAACCCTAAAGCTTTGCTTATGTATCTTCTTCCTATGAAAATGATTGCTTGGTTCCCTTCCTTAAATGTTTCTATGTGTTCTTCCAACTAAAACGGTGAAGAACAGAGCAGGTTCTTGAGGTAGAAGAAGGTGGAATTAATTCCAAAGTTAATCCTTATCTTACTTTATCAAACGGTCTTCACCTATTGCCCAAACGGTTTGCAAAACCGTTTGGAAGCAAAAGGTTTCAAAACCGTTTGGTGGAAAACGGTTTCATGAGATCGATTGGAGTAAACAGTCTCCAAGACCATTTGGATGGGTTGACCAAGTGTTGACCATTTGGAGGGCTGTTGTACATATTATGGACTAATCACCCACCAAGAATCATTAACTAATTCCAAGTTAATCACCAATTGAAGGCGCTTTAGTCATCTAAACCCTAATCGGGTTTATTGTTGTTTTCAATGATGCAATCATGTTGAAGTTTGGGTTGAGTGGCCCAAACGGTTTCAAAACCATTTGGGGATCACCCAAATGGTTTCAAAACTGTTTGGTGATCACCTAAGACCATTTGGAGGTCTAGGTTCAAGTGGGGTTGATCAATTGAGGGTCCAATCACATCAAGTTGTTGAATAATCAAGTGTTGATTTTGTGACCTAAATTAGGGTTCAACCTTTGAGAGAATGACTTGGTTGTTGATGATATCATGAGCAAACGGTCTCAAGACCATTTGGAGGATGTCCAAACGGTTTCAAAACCGTTTGGGGGTCACCCAAGACCATTTGGAGGTCTAGGGTTGACTATGGTTAAATGGTTGGAAATTGAAAGGCAATAAGTTGAAATATAATCGATTAGTGACCTAATGATCAAATCCATGGTCCAAACCTTAATAGATTGAGTTAGTGTTTGATGTGGACTTGACCAAACGGTCTCAAGACCGTTTGGAGGGTGTCAAATGATCCCCAAGACCGTTTGGGGTCAGGTCATGACCCAATTGAATGATGATTCAATGGTCTCAAGGTTAATTAGACTCATGTTGATACATGTTGAAGGGTGATCATTTTCAAACCCTAATTGGTGACCAATTGCGGTTCAATTGAGGATAAAATCAGTAATTATTGACCTAATTGACTCAATTGATGAGTGGCTAACCTTTTCATGATCGTTTGGGGGGTTCAACATTGAAAACCCTAATTCAATTGGAAGAGTTGATACACTTTTTGGTCCATGCGGTTTTGAGGGTGTTTGGTCCAAACAGTCTCAAGAGCGTTTGGGGCCAAATGGTCTCAAGACCATTTGGGACCAAATGATCCCAAACCGTTTGGTGGCCATACGGTTTCAAGATCAATTTGTTCATGCGGTCTTGAAAGTGAAAGGTACCAAACGGTCAATCATTCCAAGCGGTTTCAAAACCGTTTGGAGGTTGAAAGTGCAAAAGCGTTTGGGGTCTTTTAAGGTCAAGAATGCTTAATACCTTAAAGGCTTAGATGGTCCAATGGCTGATTAATCTAAACCCTAATGATACCTAAAGATTAAGGGAATAAGTAATTAGTTGGTTGATGCATGTGATGATCAATGGTGATCATTACCAAAGTACCCTTGATAGGTTTAAGTAGTCAACATCTCTTGATCAAGCAAACCCTAATGACCATTGTAGTGATGATATGACTTATGTTATCAAGATTGGTTTGACCTAACCTAATCAGGAATGATGTAAACATCATCTAATGGTAAGAGGAGAGAGAAGACTCCCTAATATGAATGAAAATCAAGTAATATGCTTCCAACATATATGAATACACATAATAGGGTATGATCCTTCATAGTGAGATCATGGAAACCCTAATTATGATGATTAATGAATCTTAACCTTAATGAGGACATGAATGAAAGTAATCTTCATAGATGGTAATGAAATGACCTCAATTCACTATAATGTGAATAGTAAACCCTAATCTAGGGTAATGAGATGTAACATGAATAGTAACCCCTAATCTAGGGTAATGTGATGTAACATGAATAGTAGACCCTAATCTAGGGTAATAAGATGTAATGTGAATAGTAAACCCTAATTTTGGGTGATGTGATGATATGAACAAATAAACCCTAATTCTGAGTTATGCTTTTAAGCATGAAACTCCATGATTGAAGTATAAAATAAGGAATCACTATTCCTAATCAAGTTAAGAGGATGAATAACTCTAAATGGATTGAATAAGAATCCTAACCCTAGAAACCAGCCGTGGTGATATGACACGGTCGTGGTGAATCCTTTGTTGCACGACCATGCAATGAAGAACGACTATGGTGGCTTACTCTTGCACGACCGTGCAAGGTAGCACAGCCGCGGTATCATACATATAAACTGCAGAGAACTTGTATTATGCTGATATAGTTACAATGTGCATGTTATTAGTAAATGTTAACTATGTAGGTTTTCATAAAGAGATGATGATATCCAGGTAAGGATTATGATGTTATATACATTGAAAGTACTTTACATGCTTCAAGTATAATGATATGCTATGTTACCTGGTGAGTGGTAACATAAGAGCTTGATAGGCTGAATGAGCCATGAGAAACATATGCATTGTCATAATCAAAGGTCATATTGATAAGATGACTGGATGATAAGATGTTACTTGGTAACAAGTGTTATGATAATTCAAGGGTTTGAATACCCACATTCCTGAATCACAATGATGAGATGATTAGGGATTGATATCCCAATGTTTAAAGTATGTGATGTGAACTTGATACAAATAGTACTCTTTCTTTATAGCATTTGTTTTACTGATTTATGTTTGAAAACATGCTTGATGCTAAGGAATGTTATAATGTACTTAAATAATCAAGTATAATGATATCAAGTAGAGCCCTGACCATAGAACCATCATTGTCAATGATGGTGAAACATGTTTTCCTAAGGGAACTCCTGGAGCACATACTTTTGAGTATGTGAGGGTTATGGACGTGAATATCCTTACATCCTAATGTTGGATTTGATAGGATATGTATCATTAATCTCTCAATCCTTCATTATATGGTTATGCCGGGATGATGTATCACTAATCTCCTGATGATGTTGTTAATGCTGAATCGATGAGAGATAAGCGAGAAATCCCTCGATGGCAAAGAGAGTACAGAATGCCACTGTGTAAATAGCGAAGTTGCCAGAATACCCTGGAAAGCTATCATAGCAGAGACACGAGATGTCCTACATGTTGATCCTCATACTTATTGAGGAGTGATGAGGTCATAGGAATCCGGCTCTCCTAATGACCTATGTATGGTACCGATTGTGATCTAATGATGGTCGGTTGGAGTATGAGAGGTGTAACTCATCTCCTCAGGGCATAAAGATGTTTGTAAAATGTAATCAGCCACATAGCATATTGCTTAGGTTGAACTATGAGAAATAATGATTGATGATACATTGTTTATAGTGCTCTAGTTAAGTAACTAGTATACATGTTCTTCATATTCCTTATTGTTATATGTCTTGCCATTCAATTAAGTTATAATTGAATTGATTACTTATAAGGATGTTGCTTCACATAGTTTATACAATGTTACCTGTTGTTGAATGTTTATAGTTCTTCTGCTTCATGTTATTCTTTTATTGCAATAACAAAGCTTCTGGCTGAGAGTTATAACTCTCGCTAGGACAATTATTCAATTGTCTCACCCCCATCGAATTCAACTTTTTAGGTAGACGTCGAGGACGAAGGAACCCATCAGTGAGTGAGCAGCAGCAGCAACAGTCTCAGGGACAGCAGTGATCCTCAGGTGGAGACACTGACTGTCAAGTTGTGTAGATAGTTTGTCCTGTGTCGTCTCTGTACTCTTAGGTCCTAGGAGTCTGTATATCTGAGATTTTGGCATGATGCCTCGAGATTTTGTATCTCACCTTGTACAGTTATCAAGGTGATTGATGTTGTAATTCTCGAGATGTGTTTATTACAGAGATGTAATGATGGATCAGTTTGTAAACAACTATTATGTTTCTTTATGAAAGAGTTTTATCGTTTGATGGTCTCTTTACAAAAAATTTTAAATTTTTAGTGATTTTTGGTAATTCCACTGCTAATCTCTTCCGCATTCGTTGATCTTGTTTTCGTGATTTGATCGTCTCAATTTAGTGGTATCAGAGCTCTAGGTTCGCTGAGTCTACAGAGACATAGGACTTAGGATGTTGAGTCAGTTCTAGTGCTTTTCAATATGTCTAATAGTGTCTTCTACTCCTTAGGAGAAGAAGATAAGACTAAGGATGTCTGGACCACACGAGGAGTATGTCGCAAAAAGTAGTGTTGCTGCACCCAGAGAAGGTGCAAGAAACCCAGAAATAGAGCAACATGTGCCTGAACCACCCCAGTTCAATCTAGCTGACATGGGGAACCCAGCCATCCAGACCATGTTTGGGTAGTTTATGACTGCCATGACACATATAATGGATAGGATACCTATGCCTACACCTAGGGCACCTGCCCAGCCTGAAGAACAAGGAATCGGAAAGACGTTTGAACGACTTTGCCGAGTTGGAGCTACAGTGTATTTTGGAACAGTTGATCCCGCAGATGCCGACTTATGGTTAACTGAACTAGAGAAGGCCTTTAGAATCCTGAACATCCCTGAAGCTGAGAAGGTTAGACATGCTGTCTATCTTCTCAAGGGGAGTGCTGGTCATTGGTGGACCATGGAAGAGCAGAAGAGGCCTAGTGTGGAGGTTGCCTGGGAAGACTTCTGACGAGAATTTATCAATAGATATTTCCCTAAGAGGTTTCTGGACGAGAAAATCTGTCAATTCAAGAGGTTAAGGCAAGGTCCGATGAACATTAGCGAGTACGAGGCTAAGTTCATGGAGTTGTTGTGGTTCTGTCCGCACATGGCAACCACATATGAAGAAAGGATAAGGCATTTTGAGAAAGGGTTAAACGCCGAGTTAACTACTCCTGTGTCTGCCCTAGAGAACAGAGAAAGTTTTGCTACCTTTGTGGAGTCTGTCAGAAGGGTAGAAAGGTTTGTAGTAGAGAAGAGATAGACCCAGAACAAGAGGATGTATCCCCAGTTCTAAGGATCTTCATCCAAAGGTTTCAAGAAACCTAGGTTTTCTGCACCTGTGCCACCACCTAGATCCAATACCCGGATGCAGTGGACGTCTAATAGAGGTAGAGGACGAAGCCTACCACCAGGAGGAGCCCACAGTTCAGCATCTCTGTCAGTTACAGGACCACCCAGACCACAACAACTGAACAGAAGTTGTTATATATGTGGGAAGATGGGACATCTGATGAAGGACTGTAGGGACAGAGAAGTAAGTGTGACTCAACCTCAGAGACAGAATCAGCAAGGGTCTCAAAGGCGACAGTTTCCTGGTAACGCTAGAGGACGTGGACAAGCGTCCCAAGCTGGATCATCGGCATCTAGTCATCAAGCACCAAATCAACCACAGGTGACGGTGAGGTTCTACGCAATGAATCCACCTGATGTAGTTATCAACCCTCGGGTTGTAGCAGGTCAGATGGAGCTGTTATATTCTGATATGTCTACATCTTGCGTTGTATCTATTTTTATTGATCCGGGTGCTATGCACTCCTTTATCACTCAAAGAGTGATTCTTGAGTGCAAGTTGATTATAAGTCATAGAGCAGATAGTTTGTTGCTAGAAACTCCGTTTATGGGGTCTGCTGTGTTGCAGGAGGTATGTTCTCACTGCATCCTCTTCTTTTCTGAACATCGCATTCAAGTGGATCTTATACCACTTGAGATGCATGGATTTGATATAATCCTTGGGATGGATACCTTAGAAAGATATATGGTTGTCTTGGATTGTGAGTCCAAGCAAGTTGTGTTTGCTGATAATAGTAACACATGGATCTTTCAAGGAGAGAGAAAGATTCTACCCACCTGTCTTGCGTCAGCTATGGTTGCTGAGAAGCTGATGAGGCAAGGATGTTATGCATTCTTGGCCCATGTGGTAGATACTACCATGGATAGTCCTAACCCTGCTAAAGTTCCTGTAATCAGGGAATTTGTAGATGTATTTCCTGAAGAACTTCCAGGTGTGCCACCGTCTCGGGAAATTGATTTTGAGATCAATTTCATCCTAGACACGCAACCTATAGCACAAACACCATATAGAATGGCGCCTGCTGAGATGGCAAAACTCAAGAAACAACTACAGGAATTGCTTGAGAAGGGTTTCATCCGACCGAGTACTTCACCTTGGGGTGCTCCGATTCTCTTTGTTAAAAATAAAGATGGATCAATGTGGTTGTGCATTTATTATAGACAGTTAAATAAAGTAACAATAAAGAACAAGTATCCTCTACCGAGGATTGATGATCTCTTTGATCAGTTGCATGGTCCAACCATCTTTTCAAAGATAGACTTGAGGTGAGGATATCACCAACTCCGTATTAAGGATAGTGACATACCAAAGTCTGCCTTTAGGATGAGGTATGGTCACTATGAGTTCACTGTTATGTCGTTTGGACTAACAAATGCACCAGCTGCATTCATGGAACTCATGAATAGAATCTTCCGACCTTTTCTCGATTAGTGTGTTGTTGTCTTTATAGATGACATCTTGATCTATAGTAGAGATGCTCAGCAGCACGAGCAGCATCTTCGACAGGCTCTAACTTTACTAAGAGAACACAAGCTATATGCTAAGTTTAGCAAGTGTGAGTTCTGGTTACCAGAAGTATCTTTCCTTAGACACGTGATATATGCCTCGGGTATTCGTGTTGGCCCTAAAAAGGTAGAATCTATTCTAAAATGGGAGCAGCCGAAGTCACCGACGAAGATCCGTAGTTTCTTAGGGTTGGCTGGCTATTATCAGAGGTTCATTAAGAACTTCAGTTCTATAGCTTTACCCTTGACCAAGTTGACCAGGAAGAATGTTCCTTTTGCTTGGAGTGACAAGTCTCAGCAATCTTTCCAGCTGCTGAAGGAGAGGTTGACAAGTGCACCAGTACTTGTGTTACCTGAACAAGGCAAGGGATACATAGTTTTCTGTGATGCCTCCAAGAATGGACTCGGATGTGTGTTGATGCAGGATAAACAAGTGATTTCTTTTACTTCCCGACAGCTTAAGAAACATGAGGAGAATTATCCGACACACGATATGGAGTTAGCAGTTGTGGTTCATGCCTTGAAGATCTGGAGACACTATCTCTATGGAGAGACATTCTAGATTTTCACTGATCATAAGAACCTTAAGTACATCTTTTCTCAGCATGAGCTTAACATGAGGCAACGCCGCTGGATGGAGTTAATCAAAGATTATGATTGTACAATTGATTACCATCCAGGGAATGCCAATGTGGTTGATGATGCTTTGAGTAGGAAATCAGCAACAATAGCCTTAGATAGAGCACAACTGAATTCTTTAGTGTGCTCAAGGAGAGATATGCTTATCTCCTTAAGACAAGACAATGTATAGTTGAAAGTATCATTGTTAGCTGGGTTGTTAGCTGAGATGCATATAAAACCTACTCTGAGAGAGCAGATCAAGGAGGCACAGCAAGTTGATGTTGTAGTTCAACAGATCAGATCGGAGTATGGTAATGAGAAATGAGATGGTTTCCATGACTCAAATGACCAAGTGGCCTGTTATCATGGGAGGATGATAGTGCCTGATGCAGATAACTTGAGGAAGTTAGTCTTGGAAGAAGCTCATTCTTCGATGTATGCTATGCATCCAGGAAGCACCAAGATGTATCGAAACTTGAAAGATATGTATTGGTGTCGTGGAATGAAGAAGGATGTTGTTGAGTTTGTTATGTGGTGTCCTGTGTGTCAGCAAGTTAAAGCAGAACACCAGAAGCCTGCAGGGACAATGCAACCTTTACCCATACCACAGTGGAAGTGGGATCATGTAACCATGGACTTTGTTGTTGGCCTACCCAGGACAAGCAAAGGACATGATTCCATTTGGGTAATAGATGATAGGTTGACAAAGACAGCACATTTCCTGCCTGTCAAAACAACCTATTCTACTGAGAAGCTAGCACAGTTGTATGTTGAAGAGATAGTACGGCTGCATGGAGTCCCAGTCACCATCATTTCTGACAGAGGTCCCCAGTTTACGAGTCATTTTTGGGAGTGACTTCACAAAGGTTTAGGCACACAGTTAAGGTTTAGTACAGCCTTTCATCCTCAGACTGATGGATAGTCAGAAAGGACTATACAGACCTTAGAAGACTTGCTTAGAGCATGTGTTCTTTAGTTTACGGGGAGTTGGGATCTGCACCTAAGCTTGATAGAGTTTGCCTATAACAATAGCTATCAACATAGCATTGATATGGCACCTTATGAAGCTTTGTATGGTAGACGTTGTAGATCACCCCTATGTTGGTATGAAACTGGTGAATATCAACTGTTAGGTCCTGATCTTGTGCAGCAGACCACAGAAAAGATTAAAATAATACAACAACAGATAAAAACTGCACAGGATAGACAGAAATCTTATGCTGATAAACGTCATAGACCTTTAGAGTTCCAGGTTGGAGACAGAGTGTATCTCAAAGTCTCACCTTGGAAAGGAGTTCTTCATTTTACAAGGAAAGGAAAGTTAGCTCCGACGTTTATGGGGCCTTATCCAATCATTGAACGGATTGGAAAAGTAGCCTATAAGCTAGAGTTACCACCAGAATTACAGAGGTTACATCCTGTGTTTCACATTTCCATGTTGAGGAAATGTCATCCTGATACAGAATCAGTTCTACAACCTATGGAGGTAGAATTGAATGATAATGTATCTTATGAGGAAGGACCTATATCAATCCTTGATAAAAGAATTAAAAAGCTGAAAAAGAAAGACATAAGTCTTGTGAAAGTTCTCTGGAATCATCGTGGTGTTGAAGAAGCCACATGGGAACTAGAGGAAGAGATGAGAAGGAAATACCCTGCTCTTTTCTCTTAAAATGTTTTGTTAATATGTTTTGTTGATTTCAGGGATGAAATCCTTGTAAGGGGTGGATAATTTGTAACATCCCTTACCTAGGTTATGGATTAACCCTAGGTGATTTGCTTAAGACATGTGATTAGATGCTTGTGGTTATCCTTTGATATGTAATTAAAGCTCCTGAGGAACATATATTTCAATTTCTGTCCTTTTTGAACAATGTTGTAATATTGTTTTGTTAAAAGTGGACCTATGTGCAAATTACCCAATTAGAGGGGTTAACTTGTAAATTGCACATGTTAAGATGTTCCTCTGATGATGAGACATCATAAGAATGAATATGATGCAGTGATATGTATTCTCCAACCTTTGGCACCAAGATATAGCTTGTAGAGTAATCCTTGTGTTTTAAAACCTAGTTTTGGTGTAAAGTGCAATTTACCCAAAACATAGGGTGAAACATGTAAAATTTACCCTCTAGAGTATCTCTCATGCATCTTGGCATCAATTAGAGTAAAGAAAATGAGGGGGGCGCCTCATTTGAGTAATCATAAAAGAAGAATAACCTTTATAATTAAATAATCAAGATGTATACAAAATGACCCCTTTTATATGTGCAACTTAATTAGATGTTTGGCTTCTTTTCCTCTAAAACGTGGATAAGGAAGATCTTTGCATGTTATGAGAAGGGAGAGATGTGGAAAAAGAAGTGGAGAAGGACCCATATGAGAAATAGAAGAGATAATTATCATTGCCTTGAAAATGTACCCAAAATATATAAGCACAACTCTTTTACAAGGCAAAGGATCGTTCCCTTCATTTCCTCTTCTCATCTTCTTGCTTTGGACCGAATAAGGAGGATCTCAAGAGTATAGGAGAATGACCAAGGTGATCTAGGTAATCTTTGACCATCATCTAGCTCGAACTCATGGAGGAAATCCCATTACAAGGTTGGTTTCCTAGTTTTCCTTACACAACTCTTATTTCTAGCCATCTTCTCCATCCAATTCTTGAAGAAAGGACCTTGGACGACCTCTAGATCTCAAACCACCATTAAATATACGGAGCTTGGAGCTCTAGATCAGAATCTAAGGCGGGTTTTATAACTCTAAACCCTAAAGCTTTGCTTATGTATCTTCTTCCTATGAAAATGATTGCTTGGTTCCCTTCCTTAAACGTTTCTATGTGTTCTTGCAACTAAAATGGTGAAGAACATACCAGGTTATTGAGGTAGAAGAAGGTGGCATTAATTCCAAATTTAATCCTTGTCTTACTTTACCAAACGGTCTTCACCTCTTGCCCAAACGGTTTGCAAAACCGTTTGGAAGCAAACGATTTCAAAATCGTTTGGTGGAAAACGGTTTCATGAGATCGATTGGAGTAAACGGTCTCCAAGACCGTTTGGATGGGTTTACCAAGTGTTTACCATTTGGAGGGATTTTTTACATATTATGGACTAATCACCCACCAATAATCATTAACTAATTCCAAGTTAATCACCAATTGAACGCGCTTTAGTCATCTAAACCCTAATCGGGTTTATTGCTGTTTTCAATCATGCAAACATGTTGAAGTTTGGGTTGAGTGGCCCAAACTGTTTCAAAACCATTTAAGGATCACCCAAATGGTTTCAAAACCGTTTGGTGATCACCTAAGACCATTTGGAGGTCTAGGGTCAAGTGGGGTTGATCAATTGAGGGTCCAATCACATCAAGTTGTTGAATAATCAAGTGTTGATTTTGTGACCTAAATTAGGGTTCAACCTTTGAGAGAATGACTTGGTTGTTGATGATTGTAACATCCCTGACCTGGGTTATGCTTTAACCCTAGGTGTTTGATTAAGAAAGGTGATTATATGCTTAATCTTATCTTATGAAAAGTGATTAGGGCTCATGAGGAACTTATGTTTCAATGTTGGTCCTGTTTGAACAATGTTGAAGCAATGTTTGCTTATTTTAGACTAAAGTGCAAATTACCCAAGTTGATGGGTTAAATTGCAAATGTTGCATGATAAGATGTTCCTCTGATGTTGAGACATCATAAGAATGAATATGATGTAGTTATATGGTTTCCACAAGCTTGGACACCAAGATTAAGCTTGTAAAGCAATCCTTGTGCATTAAAACCTAGTTTTGGAGTAGAAGTGCAACTTACCCAAAATCCAGGGTTCAATATGCAAATTACCACTTCAATATGGTCCTTAATGTTTCTTGGCATCATGTAGAGCAAATACAATGAGAGGGGTGCCTCATTTGAATTAATTTGGAGGAGAGAGAATCTTGATATTAAAATAATCAAGATTAATGCCTAATTGAAACCCTAATTCGATTTAGGGCAAAAATGAATAAAAATAATTGAAGGGATTTCAACCAAAATGTTTTGGGTTGATTTTGAATAAGGATGGACGTTCCTTTGCCAAGATAAGGAACGAAAATATCCTAAGTAGGTGAAACTCCACTCACCATTATTATAAGGAAAAGAAAACCCACTCACATATGGGATATTAATATAATAAACATTAAGGTGCTTAATTTGCTTTTCTTTAAATTGAGGATAATGAAGGGGAATAAAAGGAAAAGGAAGGTGCATCGTATCCATGGAATTGAGGGGGAAGAGGCGGCCATAATTTTTGGATTAATTGGATTTTTATAAGGCATTTTCTCTCTCATCAATTTCCTTATAAAAGTGCCTTTTCCAAATGAATTGAAAGGCTTTTTCGGCCCTTTCTTCTTCCTTTGCTTGGGATGAGCGCAAGGGGACTTGGGAGCAACAGGATGACGAGCCCCAACCTGTTGGTAAGCTTCTTGACCCTCGTTCTTCATGATTTCATGGTGGAAATCGAAAATAAATTATGGACTCCTTCTTATTTCGATCTCCTCTTCAACCCTAGCCAACTTTTGCAATCAAACGCTTGAGGACGAGTCTAGGGGGAGTTGCTAGAGCTTCATCCATCATTGATGGCGTGATCTTGGAGCTTTGGAGCTCAATTGGAGGCGGGTTTTATAACTTAAACCCTTAAACATTGCTATTGCATCAATCTTCTATGCTTTGTTGATTGATTTCTTCAATTTGATACATACTTGATTCTTTGCTGCAATTTCCATCAAGAACGGTTGCTGTTATTGGGTGCACGAAGTAAGACGATGATTACATCATCATAAGAAAGCACCTCACCAAATATCTTGGGAGCAAACGGTCTCAAAAGTTGGGACCAAACGGTTTCACCAAAACCGTTTGGTGACCAAACGGGTTGCAAACCGTTTGGTGGAAAACAGGTTCAAACCCATTTGAAGGAGTTGACCAAGCGTTGACCGTTTGGGATTCCTGTTCATAATTATTTAGGATAATGACCCTCCAAATTTTAGTGGTTAACTCCAAAGGAATCATAGGTTGAAGGCCAATCAATTAGACAAATCGAATTGAATTAAGTGCTGATTTTCAACCTTAATAACTTGCCCTGCTTGGGCAAACGGGTTCAAGACCGTTTGAGATTGTTGACCAAGCGTTGACCGTTTGGGATTCCTGTTCATAATTATGTTGGTTAATGACCCTCCAAATTTGAGGGGTTAAATTCAAAGGAATCATAGGTTGAAGGCTAATCAATTAGGAAAATCTAATTGGATTAAGTGCTGATTTTCAACCTAATTAACTTGACCTGCTTGGGCAAACGGGTTCAAGACCATTTGAGTGAGTTTACCAAGCGTTGACCGTTTGGGATTCCTGTTCATAAATATCTTGGTTAATGACTCTCCAAATTGGAGGGGTTAACTCCAAAGGAATCGTGATTTGAAGGCTATTCAATTAGGCAAACCATAATTGCAAAAGTGCTGACATTCCAATGAGTTAAGTTGAGATTTTGGGTTGATTAGCCCACACGGGTTCAAGACCGTTTGGGGATCATACAAACAGGTTCAAGACCATTTGGAAATCATCCAAATGGTCTCAAGACCGTTTGGTGGTCACCCAAGACCGTTTGGAGTTCTAGGGTTGAGTATGGTTAGGTGTTTGAAGGCCTAAAGGTACCAAGTTGATCTGCAATAAATTGCTGAATTGGTGAGCACTTCAATAATCTAAACCCTACTTGGATGGCTTGGTTTTGAGTGATATGATGGGCAAACGGTCTCAAGACCGTTTGGAGGTCATCCAAACGACCTCAAGACCGTTTGGGGTCAGGGCATACCCAATTTGGATGATGGTTCAATGGTTTCAAAGTAACTAGTCTTACATTGATTAGTGTTGTTGAATCATCGATTCCAAACCCTAATTCAATTGAATAAAACCCTAATTGATGATCAATTGAGGGTTAATTGAGGGTAAAATCAGTTTAAGGTTGACCTATTATACTCAATTGAAGTATGAGGGTAGGTCCAATTGATGATTGGTTCCATGAATCCAATGATTGAAGGAATCAACATTGGAAACCCTAATTCAATTGGATGCTTTATGTAATGGAGGTCCAGTGTGATTGAATCTCTTAAGAATTAAGATGATGAATTATCCATTGATCCAATGATAATTAGTAATGATAATCAATGAAGGTACAAAGGTTGAAACCCTAATAGTACCTAAGTGATTAGTGTCAATTAAGGGATGAATCCCTAATTGTTTATAGGACCAATGACTTGATACACTATGTTAATCATAGTTGTATGGTGGTGATTAAAGGGTTGATGTGACCTAATCAAGTTGAGAAGTTGATAGCATGAATTCATACATGAATATGATTCATGTGGTGATTAAGGGTTATGATCCTTAAGCAAAGAGATCATGAAACCCTAAACATGAACATAAACCCTAATTGACAGGGTTATTGAACTCAACCCTAGTTGAGGGTGATTCCATGTGAAACCCTAATTGGGTAATGGGACATGAGAAACCCTAATGTGATGTGAATAGTAAGTCCTAACCCTATTGAGGGAACAGTGGTGTTACTATTACATTACATGAGATAAAATGATTTTGTTGCCTAATGATAGGTGACAATATGTTGAATGGCACTGTGAGCCATATGATTAGATGTTGCCTAATGAGAGGTGACAAGATGCTTTATGGACATTATGAGCCATAAGAACAATTGTAACATAGTAAGAGGCACCAAGATGATTAATGATGGGTTAAAGGAATTTATATTCCATGATCTGAGTAATCAGGGTTGGTTACGGACCAATGCCTGGCAGTGTAATCAGGTTTGGTTAAAGTCCAATACCTGGCAGAGGCTCAATGCCTGTAATCAGGAGTGGTTAGAGTCCACTGCTTGGCTGTGTAATCAGGAGTGGTTAGAGTCCACTTCCTGGCTGTGTAATCAGGAGTGGTTAGAGTCCACTGCCTGGCTGTGTAATCAGGAGTGGTTAGAGTCCACTGCCTGGCTGTGTAATCAGGAGTGGTTAGAGTCCACTGCCTGGCTGTGTAATCATGAGTGGTTAGAGTCCACTGCCTGGCTGTGTAATCAACAGTGGTTAGAGTCCACTTCCTGGCTGTGTAATCAGGATTGGTAGCGTCCAATACCTGGCGGTGTAATCAGGTTTGGTTAAAGTCCAATACCTGGCAGAGGCTCAATGCCTATAATCAGGGTTGGTTAAAAGTCCAATGCCTGGCTGTGAAATCAGGGTTGGTTAAAGTCCAATGCCTGGCGGTGTAATCAGGTTTGGCTAAAGTCCAATACCTGGCAGAGGCTCAAATGCCTGTACAAGATGACATAGGATTGGTAATAACCCAATGCTATATTAATGATATATGAGTATATGGTGGATGTATTTCCTTATTTGTTTAGCCGATTGGCTAAGGCCAACAAGTTGAGACAAGAATGTCTCATGGGTGACATATCAAGTTTATGAGTGTCACAAGAAAAGTGGTAACAATGCTCAGGAGATGAGCTAAGGGTTTAAATACCCAGAATCACATGGTTAGGGTATTGAAATTGTTAAACAATGAGAATTGCCAGTGGTGAATTAAGGGATTAAGATCCCTACACTTTATGAAAAGAGTATGGCTACGGGCCATGACTCCACAATGATAATGCCAGGTTTAGAAATATGATCTAAGCCTGAAGAGAGTTAATGTAGTGGTAATGATTCTATAGTTGAATAGATGTTATACATGTTTTTCATATTCATTAAAGGATAAGTGACATATTGATCTATCATAAATAGTTGCAATGCTTTCAAAGTTGAGAATGCTTTAAACTGCTTATCCTCTGCTCAGTTCCATATCTTTAACTACAATAATAATGTTTTGGTGGAGAGTTATATCTCCCGCTGGGACAATTTACAATTGTCTCACCCCCGTGGGATCCAATGTTTTTAGGTGAACGCGGACAAAGAAGCAGAGACTCTTTTGCAGGAAAAAGGGAAGCAACAACTTGGACAGAAGTGAGATCTCAGGTGGAGACCCTGAATGTCAAGTCATAAAGTTAGAAAGTCCTATGTGTTGTCTCTGTACTCTCGGGTCCTAGGAGTTGTGTTTTGATGGATCGGTTTGAGATTTTGGCTTTAAGCCTCGAGGGTTTTATACTACATGTGTACAATTAAGACAGAGTAGGTGATGTTTGTATTCCTCGAGAAGAAAAAGTACATGAGATGTATATATATGAACCAGGATGTAAAGTTTTACTTTGGTTTTGAATGAAAGAGTTTTCCTATGAATGGATCTCTTTGCAAAAGTTTTTAATTTTTAGTGATTTTTGATAATCTGCTGCAACTGATGATCGCTTCCGCATGTTTTATTATTGTTAATGACGCCTGTTATCTTAATGATGGCGGGTGTCGTCATAATTTTGTGGTATCAGAGCTCTAGGTTCGCTGAGTCTACAGAGACATAGGACTAAATTGTTGAGTCTGTGTTAGTGTCCTCCAGCATACCCTATAATGATTTCTTCTTGTGCAGAGAAAGGGTAAAGTTTAAAATGACTGGAGAGCACAAGGAACACATTGCTAAGGGCAATGTTGTTGCACCAAGAAGAGGTGCAAGGGATCATGCAAGAATAGAATGAGTGCCTGAGAATCCTCATTAAAACCTGATTAGGATAGAGAATCCTATGATCATGCTCTTGTTGGGTAGATTAGGGCAACAGTAATGCATATGAGTGGACTGGATGCTAGGCTTATAACCTAGGTAATCAGTCCTTAATACAGAAAGCTTGATCTTAAAATGAGTTCCTAAATGACTTAGTCATGTTGGAACAAGGGAAAATATGGAAAAGATTAACTTATGGCAAGAAAGTAGACTCTGCCATGAGTTTAGACAGATAATAAATCTGTGATGGCAGTGCCCAAGTAGGGGCAATAAGCTGAGAAGTAGGTGATGATCTCTATAATTTTAGAGACATTTGCCTAATGGTTTTAAAAAGCCAAGTTTTTGGTACTAATAGTGCAATAAATGCCTAGTGTACCAGGGCAGTAGCCACTAAGTAAGTGCAAAGGTCTTAACCTTTCACCTGTAATATTCTATGGCTTAGTTTTTGCTTCATTAATAAGACTAGTAAGACCATGATATGAGTACAAGGTATGTTATAAATGTGTACATGTTGAGTACACTAAACCCTTTTTGTTAAAAAAAAGATTGTTGATTTTGTTTTCCCTATTGGTTGCTATATAGGGAAGAAATGATGAGAAGTAGAATTTGAATTCTGTTCAATATTCTTTTAAATAATCTATATTGATCTTACCTCTATGAAAGAGGAAGAAGTATAGAAGAGATGCCTGGATAAAATCCAAGAATGTTAAATGTTATGTTATGATAATATGAAAAGCAAGAAATATGATAGCATGTAAGTGCATACTACTTGATCTCAGTACTTGTAAACCCTGATCAGGTATACAACTATTGATGATAAAGTGAGTATGGAAACTCTTAGATTGATATCTTTTTGATTGCCCTGATCAAGCAATCATTCTGAGACAATCTAATGAGTATCATGAAATTGGAAATATGGTATGGATAAATGTATCATATATTAAGTACAAGAAAGAGGGATCTGATATGAATTCAGATCAGTATGTGTATATGAGGAAGTAAAAGTATGACCCTCATATGATGAGAAAGAGAATAAGGGAGGTGATCCCTGTTCTATAAAGTTGTTAATATGATAAAAGAAAGATGAGAATATGATGTGTATTCAACACATGTGACTGATACCAAGGTAAGAGATTCTGGTATCTGAGAATTATCAGATGATTTAGATTGGCTACCTGGAGTGGTAAACTATGAAAGCAGTCTGATTATATAAAATGATATGAATATCATATGTTAGGGGTTTATGCTTTGCATAAACATAACAACTAAATATGTCTTTAAGATAAGGTCTCAATTGACTCTATGAGAATATTGTGAGAAGGAACTTTGTGTTGATCAAAGCTCTATGATGTCTCCATAAAAATGAGGTGTTATGTAGAGACATGATGATATGATGAATGAATAATATATGTTCCCTTTTTATCTGGGATTTCGGGGACAAAATCCTTGTTAGGGGTTTATAATTTGTAACATCCCTGACCTGGGTTATGCTTTAACCCTAGGTGTTTTGATTAAGAAAGATGATTATATGCTTAATCTTATCTTATGAAAAGTGATTAGGGCTCATGAGGAACTTATGTTTCAATTTTAGTCCTGTTTGAACAATGTTGAAGCAATGTTTCCTTATTTTAGACTAAAGTGCAAATTACCCAAGTTGAGGGGTTAAATTGCAAATGTTGCATGATAAGATGTTCCTCTGATGTTGAGACATCATAAGAATTAATATGATGTATTGCTATGGTTTCCACAAGCTTGGACACCAAGATTAAGCTTGTAAAGCAATCCTTGTGCATTAAAACCTAGTTTTGGAGTAGAAGTGCAATTTACCCAAAATCCAGGGTTCAATATGCAAATTACCACTTCAATATGGTCCTTAATGTTTCTTGGCATCATGTAGAGCAAATAAAATGAGAGGGGTGCCTCATTTGAATTAATTTGGAGGAGAGAGAACCTTAATATTAAAATAATCAAGATTAATGCCTAATTGAAACCCTAATTCGATTTAGGGAAAAAATGAATAAACATAATTGAAGGGCTTTCAACCAAAATATTTTGGATTGATTTTAAATAAGGATGGGCGTTCCTTTGCCAATATAAGGAACGAAAATATCCTAAGTAGGTGAAATTCCACTCACCATTATTATAAGGAAAAGAAAACCCACTCACATATGGGATATTAATATAATAAATATTAAGGTGCTTAATTTGCTTTTCTTTAAATTGAGGATAATGAAGGGGAATAAAATTCAAAGGAAGGTTCCTCGTATCCATGGAATTGAGGGGGAAGAGGCGGCCATAATTTTTGGATTAATTGGATTTTTATAAGGCATTTTCTCTCTCATCAATTTCCTTATAAAAGTGCCTTTTCCAAATGAATTGAAAGGCTTTTTCGGCCCTTTCTTCTTCCTTTGCTTGGGATGAGCTCAAGGGGACTTAGGAGCAACAGGATGACGAGCCCCAACCTGTTTGTAAGCTTCTTGACCCTCGTTCTTCATGATTTCATGGTGGAAATCGAAAATAAATTATGGATTCCTTCTTATTTCGATCTCCTCTTCAACCCTAGCCAACTTTTGCAATCAAAAGCTTGAGGACGAGCCTAGGGGGAGTTGCTAGAGCTTCATCCACCATTTATGGCGTGATCTTGGAGCTTTGGAGCTCAATTGGAGGCGGGTTTTATAACTTAAACCCTTAAACATTGCTATTGCATCAATCTTCTATGCTTTGTTGATTGATTTCTTCAATTTGATACATACTTGATTCTTTGCTGCAATTTCCATCAAGAACGGTTGCTGTTCTTGGGTGAACGAAGTAAGATGATGATGACATCATCATAAGCAAGCACCTCACCAAATATCTTGGGAGCAAACGATCTCAAAAGTTGGGACCAAACGGTTTCACCAAAACCGTTTGGTGACCTAACGGGTTGCAAACCGTTTGGTGGAAAACGGGTTCAAATACGTTTGCAGGAGTTAACCAAGCGTTTACCATTTGATATTCCTGTTCCTAATTATGTAGTATAATGACCCTCCAAATTTTAGGGGTTAACTCCAAAGGAATCATAGGTTGAAGTCCAATCAATTAGACAAATCGAATTGAATTAAGTGCTGATTTTCAACCTGAATAACTTCACCTGCTTGGGCAAACGGGTTCAAGACCGTTTTCGATGGTTGATCAAGCGTTGACCGTTTGGTATTCCTGTTCATAATTATGTTGGTTAATGACCCTCCAAATTTGAGGGGTTAACTCCAAAGGAATCATAGGTTGAAGGCTAATCAATTAGGAAAACCTAATTGGATTAAGTGCTGATTTTCAACCTGATTAACTTGACCTTCTTGGGAAAACGGGTTCAAGACCGTTTGAGTGAGTTGACCAAGCATTGACCGTTTGGGATTCCTGTTCATAATTATGTTGTTTAATGACTCTCCAACTTTGAGGGGTTAACTCCAAATGAATCGTGATTTGAAGGCTATTCAATTAGGAAAACCATAATTGAAAACAGTGCTGAGTTTCCAATGAGTTAAGTTGAGATTTTGGGTTGATTAGCCCAAACGGGTTCAAGACCGTTTGGGGATCATAAAAACGGCTTCATAACCGTTTGGGGATCACCCCAAGACCGTTTGGAGGTCTGGGGTCAAGTATAGTTGACCAATTGAAGGTCCAAAGGTACCAAATCATACTGCAACTCAATGCTGATTTGTTGATCAACTCGATAGACCAATCCATGATGATTTTTCACTAAAGTCCAAAGGTTGGATGAGACAAACAGTCTCAAGACCGTTTGGAGCTCATCCAAACGGTCTCAAGACTGTTTGGTGGTCACCCTAGACCGTTTGGAGGTCTAGGGTTGAGTATGGTTAGGTGTTTGAAGGCCTAAAGGTACCAAGTTGATCTGCAATAAATTGCTGAATTGGTGAGCACTTCAATAATCCAAACCCTACTTGGATGGCTTGGTTTTGAGTGATATGATGGGAAAACGGTCTCAAGACCGTTTGGAGGTCATCCAAACGACCTCAAGACCGTTTGGGGTCAGGTCATACCCAATTTGTATGATGGTTCAATGGTTTCAAAGTAACTAGTCTTACATTGATTAGTGTTGTTGAATCATCGATTCCAAACCCTAATTCAATTGAATAAAACCCTAATTGATGATCAATTGAGGGTTAATTGAGGGTCAAATCAGTTGAAGGTTGACCTATTATACTCAATTGAAGTATGAGGGTAGGCCCAATTGATGATTGGTTCCATGAATCCAATGATTGAAGGAATCAACATTGGAAACCCTAATTCAATTGGATGCTTTATGTAATGGAGGTCCAGTGTGATTGAATCTCTTAAGAATTAAGATGATGAATGATACATTGATCCAATGATGATTAGTAATTATAATCAATGAAGGTACAAAGGTTGAAACCCTAATAGTACCTAAGTGATTAGTGTCAATTAAGGGATGAATCCCTAATTGTTTATAGGACCAATGACTTGATACACTATGTTAATCATAGTTGTATGGTGGTGATTAAAGGGTTGATGTGACCTAATCAAGTTGAGAAGTTGATAGCATGAATTCATACATGAATATGATTCAAGTGGTGATTAAGGGTTATGATCCTTAAGCAAAGAGATCATGAAACCCTAAACATGAACATAAACCCTAATTGACAGGGTTATTGAACTCAACCCTAGTTGAGGGTGATTCCATGTGAAACCCTAATTGGGTAATGGGACATGAGAAACCATAATCTGATGTGAATAGTAAGTCCTAACCCTATTGAGGGAAAAGTGGTGTTACTATTACATTACATGAGATAAAATGATTTTGTTGCCTAATTATAGGTGACAATATGTTGAATGGCACTGTGAGCCATATGATTAGATGTTGCCTAATGAGAGGTGACAAGATCCTTTATGGACATTATGAGCCATAAGAACAATTGTAACATAGTAAGAGGCACCAAGATGATTAATTATGGGTTAAAGGAATTTATATTCCATGATCTGAGTAATCAGGGTTGGTTACGGACCAATGCATGGCAGTGTAATCAGGTTTGGTTAAAGTCCAATACCTGGCAGAGGCTCAATGCCTGTAATCAGGAGTGGTTAGAGTCCACTGCCTGGCTGTGTAATCAGGAGTGGTTAGAGTCCACTACCTGGCTGTGTAATCAGGAGTGGTTAGAGTCCACTGACTGGCTGTGTAATCAGGAGTGGTTAGAGTCCACTGCCTGGCTATGTAATCAGGAGTGGTTGGAGTCCACTGCCTGGCTGTGTAATCAGGAGTGGTTAGAGTCCACTGCTTGGATGTGTAATCAAGATTGGTAGCGTCCAATGCCTGGCGGTGTAATCAGGTTTGGTTAAAGTCCAATACCTGGCAGAGGCTCAATGCCTATAATCAGGGTTGGTTAAAAGTCCAATGCCTGGCTGTGAAATCAGGGTTGGTTAAAGTCCAATGCCTGGCGGTGTAATCAGGTTTGGTTAAAGTCCAATACCTAGCAGAGGCTCAAATGCCTGTACAAGATGACATAGGATTGGTAATAACCGAATGCTATATTAATGATATATGAGTATATGGTAGATGTATTTCCTTATTTGTTTAGCCTATTGGCTAAGGCCAAAAAGTTGAGACAAGAATGTCTCATGGGTGACATATCAAGTTTATGAGTGTCATGAGAAAAGTGGTAACAATGCTCAAGAGATGAGCTAAGGGTTTAAATACCCAGAATCACATGGTTAGGGTATTGAAATTGTTAAACAATGAGAATTACCAGTGGTGAATTAAGGGATTAAGATCCCTACACTTTATGAAAAGAGTATGGCTACGGGCCATGACTCCACAATGATAATTCCAGGTTTAGAAATATGATCTAATCTTGAAGAGAGTTAATGTAGTGGTAATGATTCTATAGTTGAATAGATGTTATACATGTTTTTCATATTCATTAAAAGATAAGTGACATATTGATCTATCATAAATAGTTGCAATGCTTTCAAAGTTGAGAATGCTTTAAACTGCTTATCCTCTGCTCAGTTCCATATCTTTAACTGCAATAATAATGTTTTGGTGGAGAGTTATATCTCCCGCTGGGACAATTTACAATTGTCTCACCCCCGTGGGATCCAATGTTTTTAGGTGAACGCGGACAAAGAAGCAGAGACTCTTTTGCAGGAAAAAGGGAAGCAACAACTTGGAGAGCAGTGAGATCTCAGGTGGAGACCCTGACTGTCAAGTCATACAGTTAGAAATTCCTATGTGTCGTCTCTGTACTCTCGGGTCCTAGGAGTTGTGTTTTGATGGATCGGTTTGAGATTTTGGCTTTAAGCCTCGAGGGTTTTATACTACCTGTGTACAATTAAGACAGAGTAGTTGATGTTTGTATTCCTCGAGAAGCAAAAGTACATGAGATGTATATATATGAACCAGGATGTAAAGTTTTACTTTGGTTCTGAATGAAAGAGTTTTCCTATGAATGGATCTCTTTGCAAAAGTTTTTAATTTTTAGTGATTTTTGATAATCCGCTGCAACTGATGATTGCTTCCGCATGTTTTATTATTGTTAATGACGCATGTTATCTTAATAATGGCGGGTGTCGTCACAATGATATCATGAGCAAACGGTCTGAAGACCGTTTGGAGGATGTCCAAATGGTTTCAAAACCATTTAGGGGTCACCCAAGACCGTTTGGAGGTCTAGGGTTGACTATGGTTAAGTGGTTGAAAATTGAAAGGCAATAAGTTGAAATATAATCGATTAATGACCTAATGATCAAATCCATGGTCCAAACCTTAATAGATTGAGTTAGTGTTTGATGTGGACTTGACCAAATGGTCTCAAGACCGTTTGGAGGGTGTCCAAATGATTCCCAAGACCGTTTGGGGTCAGGTCATGACCCAATTGAATGATGATTCAATGGTCTCAAGGTTAATTAGACTCATGTTGATACATGTTGAAGGGTGATCATTTTCAAACCCTAATTGGTGACCAATTGAGGATCAAATAAGTAATGATTGATCTAATTGACTCAATTGATGAGTGGCTAACCTTTTCATGATCGTTTGGGGGGTTCAACATTGAAAACCCTAATTCAATTGGAAGAGTTGATACACTTTTTGGTCCATGTAGTTTTGAGGGTGTTTGGTCCAAACGGTCTCAAGACCGTTTGGGACCAAATGATCCCAAACCATTTGGTGGCCATACGGTTTCAAGATCAATTTGTTCATGCGGTCTTGAAAGTGAAAGGTACCAAACGGTCAATCATTCCATGCGGTTTCAAAACCGTTTGGAGGTTGAAAGTGCAAAACCGTTTGGGGTCTTTTAAGGTCAAGAATGCTTAATACCTTAAAGGCTTAGATGGTCCAATGGCTGATTAATCTAAACCCTAATGATACCTAAAGATTAAGGGAATAAGTAATTAGTTGGTTGATGCATGTGATGATCAGTGGTGATCATTACCAAAGTACCCTTAATAAGATGTAATGTGAATAGTAAACCCTAATTTTGGGTGATGTGATGATATGAACTAATAAACCCTAATTCTGAGTTATGCTTTTAAGCATGAAACTCCATGATTGAAGTATAAAATAAGGAATCACTATTCCTAATAGTGTTAAGAGGATGAATAACTCTAAATGGATTGAATAAGAATCCTAACCCTAGAAACCATCTGTGGTGATATGACACGGTCGTGGTGGATTCTTTGTTGCACGACCGTGCAATGAAGCAAGACCGTGGTGGCTTACTCTTGCATGACTGTGCAAGGTAGCACGGCCGTGGTATCATACATATAAATTGTAGAGAACTTGTATTATGCTGATATAGTTACAATGTGCATGTTATTAGTAAATGTTAACCATGCAGGTTTTCATAAAGAGATGAGCATATCCAGGTAAGGATTATGATGTTATATACATTGAAAGTACTTTACATGCTTCAAGTATAATGATATGCTATGTTACCTGGTGAGTGGTAACATAAGAGCTTGATAGGCTGAATGAGCCATGAGAAACATATGCATTGTCATAATCAAAGGTCATATTGATAAGATGACTGGATGATAAGATGTTACTTGGTAACAAGTGTTATGATAATTCAAGGGTTTGAATACCCACATTCCTGAATCACAATGATGATATGATTAGGGATTGATATCCCAATGTTTAAAGTATGTGATGTGAACTTGATACAAATAGTACTCTTTCTTTATAGCATTTGTTTTACTGATTTATGTTTGAAAACATGCTTGATGCTAAGGAATGCTATAATGTACTTAAATAATCAAGTATAATGATATCAAGTAGAGCCCTGACCATAGAACCATCATTGTCAATGATGGTGAAACAGGTTTTCCTAAGGGAACTCCTGGAGCACATACTTTTGAGTATGTGGGGGTTATGGACGTGAATATCCTTACGTCCTAATGTTGGATTTGATAGGAGATGTATCATTAATCTCTCAATCCTTCATTATATGGTTATTCCGGGATGATGTATCACTAATATCCCGATGATGTTGTTAATTCTGCATCGATGAGAGATAAGCAAGAGATCCCTCGATGGCGAAGAGAGTACAGAATGCCATTGTAGCTCTAAATAACGAAGTTGCCAGAATACCATGGAAAGCTATCATAGCAGAGACACGAGATGTCCTACATGTTGATCCTCATACTGATTGAGGAGTGATGAGGTCATAGGAATCCGGCTCTCTTGATGACCTATGTATGGTACCGATTGCGATCTAATGATGGTCGGTTGGAGTACGAAAGGTGTAACTCATCTCCTCAGGGCATAAAGATGTTTGTAAAATGTAATCAGCCGCATAGCATATTGCTTAGGTTGAACTATGAGAAAAAATGAGTGATGATACATTGTTTATAGTGCTCTAGTTAAGTAACTAGTATACATGTTCTTCATATTCCTTATTGGTATATGTCTTGCCATTCAATTAAGTTATAATTGAATTGATTACTTATAAGGATGTTGCTTCACATAGTTTATACAATGTTACCTACTGTTGAATGTTTATAGTTCTTCTGCTTCATGTTATTCCTTTATTGCAATAACAAAGCTTCTGGATGAGAGTTATAACTCTCACTGGGACAATTATTCAATTGTCTCACCCCCATGGAATTCAACTTTATAGGTAGACGCCGAGGACGAAGGAACCCATCAGTGAGTGAGTAGCAACAGCAACAGTCTCAGGGACAGTAGTGATCCTCAGGTGGAGACACTGACTGTCAAGTTGTGTAGATAGTTTGTCCTGTGTCGTCTCTGTACTCTCAGGTCCTAGGAGTCTGTATATCTAAGATTTTGGCATGATGCCTCGAGATTTTGTATCTCACCTTGTATAGTTATCAAGGTGATTGATGTTGTAATTCTCGAGATGTGGTTATTACAGAGATGTAATGATGGATCAGTTTGTAAACAACAATTATGTTTCTTTATGAAAGAGTTTTATCGTTTGATGGTCTCTTTACAAAAAGTTTTAAACTTTTAGTGATTTTTGGTAATTCCACTGCTAATCTCTTCCGCATTCGTTGATCTTGTTTTTGTGATTCGATCGTCTCAGAACCCCTTACAGTAAGGTTGTTTGTAGGGTTGGCTCTAGAGAGAGAGAGAGCAGGACCCTAAGTGAGAAGGTTGGAAGCCTAAAACCCCAAGATATGAGGAATAGTGGGGATCGAGGATGATGCGACCTAAGTAGATGATAGTGGTTGCCTCATGCATGATCCCTGGAGACTAATAATATCTTGGTTGCCTTTAGAGGAACCAAACCCTAGAGAGAGGATGAGGCTTCTGGCACCTATGTGCCTATGGTATAAGTGTTTACCATCTGAGAAAGGAAGAAGAAGTTTTGTATACCCTGGAGATGTTTAGTGACAGGTTGAGGGGCCTTATGCCTTATTGGTTGTCCTTGAGGAGGACTCGACCCTGATGTGTTGCTTGAGTAGAAGGATGACAGGGAGTGCATGTCATGCCTTATACATGCTTGATTTGTGGTTAAGAGATCGAGCATGCAGTTGGACACCCAAAAGTGAACCTAGGCCTAAGAGGGGAAGTGGTGTACCTAATGCTCATGACGAGAATTAAGTTGTTATAGTTTCGAGCATGGTACTCCTCTTGTATAGAGGAAAAAGGGAAACTCCTTAAGTCGAAGGCATGATGAACCCCTTACAACTAAGTTGATGACATGGGAAGGTATAATCTTGACCCAATGTTGAGGATGAGAATAAGTGTGACCTAGCATGGTTTTGCAAGTGGTCCGCTTGTGCCTTAATGGCTTGCTAGGGTCAAGCATGCTCATGTGGATGTAAACCCTAGACATAAGGACGTTTGTGACTTTTGGATGTAGTTTCCTCCCATCCTGGGAGAGGGACGCTTTGGTAGGGTGTATACCAGTTTTGTGGGTTTTGAGGAAACCTAAAGAGGTCTCATAGGATCTTGAGAAGCTAAGTGAAAAGTACATGGTATGAGAATGAACCTATAGACCCATAGATAACCATCTCTAAGTGCATGTGGATGTGTTACCATGGAGGTATCCGGTAAGGGGCCTGACCAAGGTAGGCAGGTCACCACGACCCCGATGAAAGGATGAAAGCCAGCCATGAATGTAGAGAGAGAGATGATGAAGGCTTGGGTAAGGTTCTAAGTTGAACATGTGCTATAAGAGAATCCTAAGTCTATCCTAGGGTCATGTGGGGATAAGACCGATGGAAGTAGGAGTTGCCTAATTCCCTAGTTGCATATGACCATAGGGTCGGGAGGTAACAACTATCATTGTTTGAGGGCCATGGGTTAGGATATTGATCACCTTCATGAACTCATGGGACCCAAAGGGTAGATGAGTAGGGAACTCTCTGGATGCATAAGGGAAGAGGGATGACCCCAAAAGTGTCGGCACCCTATATACCTAGAGGAGATGACCAAGGGATGTGTGTAAACCTCAGTAGGTTCAAGACTAATTTTTTTTTTCCATGGAGGTAACTTTGATAGAAAGATGATTGTAATATAGAGGCATAAATGACATGTTTCAACTTGGATTTAAAGGTGTACTGGAAAGGTGGGATGTACCATCTCTACTCTTGGAACAGGAAGAACTCTATATTTGGATTGCAGCCAAAAGCTTATTTCCTCTTGTTATGGGAGTGAGAGATAGGACAGTACGCATGATATACACAAAGGATAAAGATGATGTAGGTTGGAACGTTGCCATGAGATATGGGGATAGAGGAGATAACATGCCCAGGTAAAGTGAATGGTACATGGATGGTTTGCAAACACTAAAGAGAGATAAGATAGTCATCTTATAAGGATGTTGTTAGCCTGAGCTATGTGGAATTTGCAAGGGATGCAAGGTATAGTTTGATCATCATGAGGATGAGCCCGGAGTTTTCTCGATGAAGATAGTTTTAGAGTATACATGAAGGTGTATGTCTCCAACATTACCTAATACCTAAGGATGTGAAGTGGTAATGGATGCTCTGGTTGAGATATATCTGACTAGTTTGGCTAGAAGCTAGAAGAGGTGGTTTGTCTAACCCTAAGTTTGGAAAGAAGATATGTTTGGCTAACACTCTGATGTAACGAGATCAGTTAGTGGTTGTTTGGTTAGCCAGTCTAGTCCTTGATGCAATGAAAGGATAGTGGTAGAACCTCAGATGCACTTCTTTGGAAAGGAAGGTAATGAAACCCTGACTAGAGTGGTTTAGGGTTTCTGAGGAATAGATCTTGAGGAATAATGACATACAGGAAATCATGATTGAAGATCACCATACATCGTGATACTACCAAGATAATAAGTGACAGTAGTACTTTAGATGTCTAAGATAAAGTTGCATGTGGTATATGGCCATACAAGCCGAGGGAGAAGGACGAGCACCAGTTACCCAGTGCATTGAGATAAAGGATAAAGAGTCCCCAAAAGAGAAAGGGAGTTCATCACTATGGATGTTGTAAGTCTCCCCTGGACCTAGAAAGGTCGAGATGCAATATTGGGTATGGAAAATCGTCTTACCCAGATGACATGAGAAAGAAAGAGTTCTGTCCAGGGACAGATTTGGTTGAACTACCCATGAGAGAGATGATTCAACTACACCATGTCGTGAGTTCAAAGGTTCTTAAGTTTGACCTAAAGGTTCCCTTCCAAAAGGTGGAAGTAGGTACATGAAGAACTCGATGTTAGTACAGTTTATCACCCCTAACTAATGGTTAGTATGATCCAGACTAAAGGGTCTGATGAGAGAATATGTGCTCATTCAGGGTGATAGCTAGAGACAGTTCTTGTCCTATGAAAGATGTGATGATGACCACCATAGCCAGTATCGGGATTTAAAGAAGCTCTGTAAGGGAGGTTGTGTCGGCTACCACTTCAGTAAGGTGATGTTGGTGAAAGGACCATGTGATGGTTAGAAAAGGACCACAGTGTGTGTAGATGAAGTCGCTTTGATCGTGCAATGGCTGAAAGGAGCCTAGAGATGACGAGAGACGCGAGCAGATGCAGAGTAGACTGACATGCAGATCACTGTGGGAGAATATGTGACATGAAAATCTGACCGCTCGAAGTTATAGCTAAGAGAGCTGAGTCCCCGATGCATGGGTTCTTTTGACATGGTTTAGTGGAGAAGGTTAAGTTTGATCTTACCCCTCAGGATAAAGTAATGTGTGATGAGTTCCATGTGTCCAATTTAGAGCACTATGTGAGGTACCCCGACCATGTGTTGAGCAATGAACCTAGTACGCCCCATGGGAGGCTGAAATGGCCTGAGTCACCTGTGCAGTTTATAGACGCCAGGATGAAAGAACTCAGAGAAAAGAATATGTGATGATAAAGGTTCTTTGGAAGTGCCATGAGTACGGTAAAGCCACATAGGGGCCAATGATGGACATGGGAAAGTCTTGTCCTAAATTGTTTGTTTGCTTGATAGAATTTTGAGGACAAAATTCCTATAAGAGGGGAAGGATGTTACAACCCCAATTTTTGGGTTCATTTGGTGAGAAATGTAATTTCTCATATTAAGGATATTTGAACGAATAATGATATAATGTATTTGGAATAAATGGATTTTTTTTAAATTAGCCTTGATGTTTGTGTTGTGGGCTTTATTGGCTATTGGGCCCAAATAACAAGAAAATTCAATTAGTAAATGAATAATTGAATATTTGAGAAAAGAAAAATGTGGAAACCTCTAGAAGGCAAATCCAAAGAGGGATTTCGTGCCTCTTGGGTTCCTTGGGTTCCAAGGAGTCCAAAGTTGCAAAAAAAAGGCAATAAGAAAAGAAAAGATTAATTAAGTATTTCTTTGTTAAGAAAGAAATTGAAAATAATGATAAAATGTGGCAAATGAATGGAAAGAGGCATAAATGAGATTTCTTGGTGAATTTTTGTATCCATGAGGTTGCTAATATTAAAAGGAATGCCATTGAAAGAAAAAGAAAAAGAAATGAAAAAGGAATTCAATTGGATAAAGGAATACATGAGGAAAATAAATAAAAATGATAAAGGATATTTTCCCAAAATAGAATTTCATAATATAAAGGTTCCTTGGGGATCAAGGAACTCAGGATAATTACATGATGGCAAAAGGGATAGGAAATATGTGGAAAATAAGCATAAATAAGTGATAACTTGAAACTGAAGAAAAGGGATCATTTTATTTTGATAATGACTTCAATTTTTGTATGATGAGAGATAAAAATATAAATGAGCTTTCCTCAAAATTGAATAGAAAAGGAGTTAAGAATTGGGAGTTATCAAATTTTCAAGTTATCCTCTACCTTGGAAATTAATTCGGAAATTAGGAAATTGATTTTCCTTTTGCAAGAACGGGCGAGATGAGGGTCGTTGGATCTTGATCCAACGCGTGCCACTCATCGTCCAGAGTCCCAGAGGGATGTGGACTCAGAGCTGAAATGGGATTTTCCCCCTCATTTTTTCGATCAGGGCAATGCATGTGCACACATGGGAAGAGTCCCATCGAGTTTGGGATAAAGAGACGAATCTTCCTGACCCTATTTTGATGACCTTCCATCGTGTCTTCCCAAAATGCCCAACTGGGCTAAGATGCAGTTGACGACGGGGTTAGGAAACCCTAGGAAGATCCCCCCTAGTCCTATAAATAGGCCATCACTTGAGTCCTTGTGCCCTAGCGATCTCGAGCGGCCACCTATTACACCTCAGAGCCCTCTCCCTTTCTTGATTGCCCTTGCTCCAACGAAGGACCGCCATGGCACCGCCGCGAGTTCTATTTAGAGAGAAGAGAAGGACGATGAGTAGGAGTCATCAGATCATGGAGCACGGTGGGCCGGCATGAAATCTAATGGCCTCAGGAGAGTCGCGCTGAGATAACTCGTTGAGTGGAGCGAGTAGACGTGGGTCTTTGGATCGGAAGTCCATCGTGGACTCAGCGCCATCTAACGGGCGACATCCCGCAGCCGCGTGCGTCTCAGTGCTAGTGGAGACAACTAACACAGAGTGTCAGATCCAGAGGAGGACTAGCGGCGCTTTGATCCGACGATCCAGGAAATTCGGTAAATTTCTCCCTCTGATTGAAATTACAGATAATTGTTTTTCCTTGTGAAATTAATAGAGATTGCTAGGAGTATCCAATGAAGGAACTTTATACATCAAAGTTGTATAGAAAATTACGAGGAACTTGATAAAAATAATTTGAGAACCTGGTTTTATTTTGTTTTACAAAAGTATTTTAATTTGGTAGAAAAGTGTATTAAAAAGTAATTAGAAACCCTAATTGCATATAAAGGATGATTCTTTGTAACTTAATAGGTTAAATTGAGGATTATTAACCTGTTAATTAATAATATGAAGTTTTCATCCATTTTTAATACAAATATGATTAATTTAGGGTTTATTTCTATGGATGAAAGGTAATGTATATGGAAACCCTAATTCAGGGTAAAAAGAAAGAAGAAAACCATGCTATTTCGGATTGAGAAAGTAAACTACTAAATAATGATCCTAATACTGTTAGGAGTACTAAAATAAGAAGATTTAAAGGATTTATGTAGATTTGATGAATTAGGGTTCATAATAATTAAGAAATGAGGCAAAACCCTAATTTCCAAGGAAACCCTGAAATTGGAATAGAAACCCTAAGGGATATGATGAAATTGGATAAATATTAATAAAAGTAAACTTGTACTTTTATTTCAGGTTTTCTATGCAATTTGCTTGATTGTTTGGATTTTCTCTCTCTACAAATAAATTTTGTATCTGAATCTACAATACAGGTATGTGGTTACACTTATGAATATCCCGACTAGTTTTCCGAGGATTTTATAGATGTTTCCCTCATGGCTTGAAATAACTATTGGATGCTTTTATTTCATGCAAAATATAGAGTGACTATGACTATCACTATGAATATAGATATATAACTGGCTTAGATCCGGGTCCACCCCTGTGGCTATGCAAAGGCTGAAAAGGGTAACCTAGAGCAAGGTCTAGGTTATCATGAGTTAGAAATTGGGCTACACACGTGTAGTGCCATGAGACTCTTAGCATGCCATGAGTTAAGGAGTGGGATACCTATGAGTAGTGCCATGTGACTCAGCCCTAGAAACTAATTCACCTGTTAGGTGGGATCATGAGGGGTATAATGGGGATCTACCATAAGGAAGGTAGTATTCAGGTCCACTACAGGGACAGTGCAGGGGATAGGGTACACATGGATCGCACAGTTATATTTAAAATGTAAAATTGTTTGTTAAACGGAAATTTGATGCAGTACATTGTTATAAATAATTGCATGATTATTGTTTTCCCCCACATACCAGCTTCGGCTGACCGACGTTTTGTTTGTCGGTGTTTTAGGTGCAAAGCCAAAAGGACAAACAGTAAATCGTCACATTGTGAAATACATGAAGTAAAATACAAGGAGGATTAGTTAGAGTAGAATCCATAAGTGGATATAAGTTTAGAGATCCAAGTTTTCAAAAAGGTATGCAAAAGTTTATTTTTCTTACAATATTTCAGTTTAGTGTGTTAAAATTTAATAATTGTTCTTGGTTAATTGCCAAACCTTTGATCTGGAAATTATGGGTGCGGCTTCGACCTCTCGGTCTCCCTTAATTGGGGGTTACCGGAAGGTGGGGTCGTAACAGTTGACCTAGGCTATCCAAGAGATTCCTTATCTAGCTTTTGGAGGTAGATTGAGATAGTGTGACGACCCTCTTCTTAATAGTTCCTTATGTTTCCTTATATGTACACCATGTGTGGTGAAGAAGTTTCATAGGCAGTCAATTGTAATAGTTAGATACATTTCTCTTCCCCTGCTACATTATTGGTTTAATGATACATACATGTGAATAAATTGGTTATCATCCCTTTTTGTGAAAACATTGTGGTGGTTTTGGTTATAAGGGATGTTTCCTTATTGTTTTAGTAGGGATTGGATCTCTATGGGATCCCACTCCTTACAAGAACCTTGCTAGTCTATGATTTCTCTTAGGTCAAGAGTTGTCCACAAATGTGATTCTACAGTCATTCTTGAAATTATACAACTAGTTTCTCTTGAACTACAACATGAATGATTTTGACAAGTTGTTGTCAGAATTACTTGGCATGTTGAGGATAACTGAAGCACAGATGAAGAAGGACAAACCCAAATCTGTGATGATGATTAGTAGAGGGAATTAATGGCATAGGAAAAGCTAAGAAAAGTTCTAAAGCTAGCCAGAAATCAAAGACTTGTGCACTAAAAGCTAGGGGGAATAAATAATTAAGAGAAGTGCCACCATTGTCACCAGCCTAGAAACTGGAAAAGGAACTACCCTCTTTATATAGAGGAACTTATCAAGAAGAAGGAGATAGAGATCTTCACTTCAGGACTCAAGAAGAAGTAAGCTAAAACTATGCAAAGAAAGAGTTTCTACCACTACAGTTGGAATCTATCATTCATGTAATGGGCATGTAATAGAATTAGTGAATTGCTATTATGTACTAGCCATTGATGAAAACATCATGTATCTTGTATGGACAAGAATATTATGAATATATTTGATTTTTTTCTTTCAAAGATAAGATCTTGTATGGAAGTGTCTTATGTTTCATAGTCTATACTCGATATTTCTAGAGATAGTTATATATATTGAATGACTCGATGACTTAAAAAAATGAATACCTATGGAATTGTCATCTAGAGTACACAAAAGAGAAATGCATTTCTAGAATCTATAATGATGGTTATCTAGACTCTTTTGGTTATTGAACCAATAGAGACATCCAAGTCTTATTTATTGGGCAATATGACAAAAGCAACTTTTACTAGAGGTAGTGGGAGAGTGAGTATTCTACTAGGGCTCATACATAACGATGCATATAGACCTTTCAAAATAAATGCTAGAGGTGGTTAATAGTACCTCATTATATTTACTGATGATCTCTAAGATGGTAGTTTGTATTTAATAAAATACAAGTATGAATATCTTGAAGTGTTCAAGGAGATCATGAATGAAGTACATAAGCCACTTGGTATAAGTATTTAAATACTTCGATATAATCAATGTAAAAATATTTTAACCAAGAGTTTGAGGACCTTTTGGGAGAGCATGATAGTGTATCATGATGAACTCCACCTAAAACACAATGATGGTGTATTAGGAAGAAGGAATCACATCATATTAGTCATGGTGTGATTACTCAAGAAATCTAGCTAATCTTACAATTTCTATTTTTGTCACGAGATTTACACAAAAACAATGTACCGTCTAAAATGGTTCAAAAGACACCATATCAGATATGGTTATGGGGGTGTACTGATATGTCTTTGTAACATCCCTGACCTGGGTTATGCCTTAACCCTAGATGTTTTGCTTAATAAAGTTAATTATATGCTTGCTCTTATTTCTTGAAAAGTAATTAAGGTTCAAGAGGAACTTATGTTTCAATTTTAGTCCTTTGCAAATAATGTTGAAACATTGTTTTGCTTATTTTGGACTAAAGTGAAAATTACCCAAGTTGAGGGGTTAAATTGCAAATGTTACATGATAAGATGTTCGTCATGTTTTGAAGCATCATGAGAATGAATAGGATGCATAGGTATGGCTTGTGGTAACTTGAGTACCAAGAAAGAGCTGATAAAGCAATGTTTGTGCATTAAAACCTAGTTTTGGAGTTAAGTGCAATTTACCCAAAACTTAGGGTTCAATATGCAAATTACCACTTCAATAAGGTCACTTATGTTTCTTGGCATAATTTATAACAAAGAAAATGAGAGGGGTGCCTCATTTGAATTAATTTGGAGGAGAGAGAATCTTGATATTAAAATAATCAAGATTTATGCATAATTGAAACCCTAATTCAATTTAATGCAAAAAGAAATATATTAATTAAAGAGCCCTTCAACCAAAAGTTGAAGGATGAATTTGGAAAGGGGTTGGACGAGCTTGTGCCTTGCAAAGGCACGAAAATATCCAAAGGAAGTGGATAACTCACTCACATCATTATAAGAAAAAGAAATATCCACTCACTTATGGATATTATTATAATATGATCTAAGGTGCTTAATTTGCTTTTCTTTAAAACATGGATAATTGAGAGTAATAAGAGGCAAGGAAGATAGCCTCGTAACCAAGGAAGGGAAGGGGGAAAATGGCAAGGAAATGGAGGAAATAATTCCTACTTTCTCTCTCTTAAATGAATTTTTAATAAAAGGCATATATGCTCCTTTATCCATAGCTTGGAAAGGGAATTTCGAACCCACCTTCACTTCTTGCTTGCAAAAACGACCAAGGGAGCTTGGATCAATAGGAGTACGACCCCCAACCTTTTGGTAAGATTCTTGACCTTCTTTCACCATGATTTCATGGTAGAAATCGAAAATAAATGATGGATTTCTTCTTTTCTCCATGCAATCTTCTATCCTAGCCATTTCTTTCCACTCAAAGCTTGAGGACGAGCCTTGGGATAGTGAAAGTAGTTGCATCCACCATTGTTGACGTGATCTTGGAGCTTTGGATCTCAATTAGAGGTGGGTTTTATAACTTGAACCCTTAATAATGTTATTGCATTCAATTCCTTATCAATTGATGATCCTTTCTTCATTCTCAAAATTTAATTTGGTTGATTGATGCAATCACCATGAAAATCACAGAAAGTTTCGTGGGTTTAGAGCTTGATGATGATGACATAATCATAAGCACACACCTCCCCAAATATCCCTTGCAAACGGTTTGAACAATGGGGTCCAATCGGTTTCATCAAACCGTTTGGTCTTTGCAAACCGTTTGGAGGTTTGGTCCCCAAACCGTTTAGAGTAGTTGACCGTTTGGATGGGTTAACCGTTTGAGGTCAGGACCCTATTTAATGTGGGATGATGATCTAATGGATCCAATTGATTAATTCAATTTATGGACAATTTTTCCATTAGAAACCCTAATCGGGTTAAGTGCTGAAATTACAATTGATTGATTTAATTTTTGGGTTGACTAAACCCAAACGGTCTCAAGACCATTTGGAGGTCACCCAAACGGTCTCAAGACCATTTGGAGGTAAACCAAGACCGTTTGGAGGTCTAGGGTTGAGTATGGTTGAGTAATTGAAGGACCAGAGATACTAAATTGAAATATAATAAATTGCTGATTTGATGATCAACTCAATGATCTAAACCCTAATGAAATTTCACAAATTCCAAGGATAGGATGGGGAAAACGGTCTCAAGACCATTTGGAGGTCATCCAAATGACCTCAAGACCGTTTGGGATCAGGTCATGTCAAAAGTTTGATGATGGTTCATTGGTTTCAATTGAACCAATTCCACAATGTTGATCATTGATGGCTATTAGATTCAAAGCCCTAATTGAAGGTTCCTCGAGTTGAAATCCTAGATGAATTGGGTTCAAAACCCTAATTGATGGTCTAATTGAAGGTTGATTCAATAGTTCAAGTGATAAAGAAATCAAGGACTCAATTGATAATTGGGTCATCCATTGAAATCATGAATCGTGTAAGTGTTGAAAGGACTTTTTGGTCCATTCGGTTTTGAAATGGTTTGGGCCAAACGGTCTCAAGACCATTTGGGTCCAAACAGTCTCAAGACCATTTGGGTTCAAATGGTCCCAAACCATTTGGAGACCCAAGCTCATTCGGTTTCAACACATTCTTGCTTAAACGGGTTCAAGGGCAATGTGCCCAAACAGTTTCAAACCGTTTGAACTCTGAGAGACCAAGACCGTTTAGGGTCTAAGTAATCAAAACTGTTTGAGGTTCAACATGGTTAATCCTTTTGGATACCTAATGTAATTAAAGACTCGATTGGTTAATCCACTTGGACACCTATTGTAATTGAAGATTCAATTGGTTAATTCATTTGGATACCTCATGAGAATGGAGGTCCAATGTGATCAAATCTTTTTGAATTAAGATGATGATTGATCCATTGATCCAATGATGATTATTAAGGTTAGGTACAAAGGTTGAAACCCTAGAGTACCTAGATGATCAGTACCTTTAGATTAATTAACCCTAAAAGGTTATTAAAGTAATGTCTTAGTACACTATGTCAATCATAGATGTATGTACTTGATTGGAGGGTTGATGTAACCTAATCAAGTTGAAAGGATGATAGAAAGGAATTCATACATGAGTATTGATCATGTGGTGATTAGGTTATGATCCTTAGTAAAGAGATCATGAAACCCTAATCCAGAAGGTTAATGAACCCTAACCCGAATTCAGGGTAAGATAAATGTAAAACCCCAATTATGGGAATGGAGAGTGAAACCCTAATTGGGATGAGTATCTCCAATTGATATGAAATTAGAAACCCTAATTGAGGTTGATTCCATGTGAAACCCTAATTGAGGTTGATTCCATGTGAAACCCTAATTGAGCTTGATTCCATGAGAAACCCTAATTGAGGGTGATGCCATGAGAAACCCTTGTTGGGATGAATAGTAAACCCCAAGTTTAGGCAATAAGATGAGAAAGCCTAATGAAGGGTGATGCTATATGCAATCCTCACCCTAATGAAGTATGATAGTATGTGAAACCCTAAACCCTAATAAAGAGTGATGGTATGGGAAACCCTAATCCTAATAATGGAATGGTAACTAATACATTGATGGGGGAAATACCTAAAGTGATTGATTGTAGATACCCTTATAGCAAGCAATGCTTTAACCTGAGATGAGTCCATATCATTAAAGATAGTTGGACCATTCTTATGTGTGACCTATGCACTTCATGGTAAGAGTGATAGGTTAATGGATGAAAGGATTAAGATGGGAAATACCTTAATCCGAGATAAGTTGATAACTTAAGAAAGTTGGAAGTAATGAGGAAAGTGATACATCAAGATATGAAAGATATCTCTTTTAGCATTACAGGATTGATATACCTTGATGCACCTCAATTCCAATATACTTGGACAAGAAACACATGAAGTGTGTTATGTAAATTGTTACAATGAAATGTAATGAGTTTGATATACCTTAATAAGCATGGGCTATTATACCTTGAGAATAAGGTTAAGCAAAACTATTGATTATGATGTAATCATACCATGATAAGGATGAGGAATGAACTCATACCTTGTATTGATAATCATTTAATGATAAATGTTAAGAATAATGAACATGATTGAATACTAAAGATGGGTAATGGCCTTGTGAGCCATATTGTTAGAAGTTGCCTAGTGAGAGGTGACAAGGTGTTTTATGGGCCTTATGAGCCATGAGAATGGTTGTTGCCTAGTGAGAGGTAACAAGATGTTTTAATGGGCTTTGAGAATCACATGAGTAAGTTGATACCTAGTGAAAGGTATCAAGATGGTTATAAAAGTCTCGTGTAAGGGATGAGAATGTATGCACAGGTTTGGCACAGTCCAATACCTGGAATAGTTGCACAGGATTGGTTAAATCCCAATACCTGGAATAATAACACAGGATTGGTTAAATCCCAATACCTGGAATAATAACATAGGATTGGTTAAATCCTAATACCTGGAATAATAACACAGGATTGGTTAACTACCAATACCTGGAATAATAACATAGGATTGGTTAAATCCCAATACCTGGAATAATAACACAGGATTGGTTAACTACCAATACCTGGAATAATAACACAGGATTGGTCAAATCCCAATACCTGGAATAATAATACAGGATTGGTTAAATCCTAATACCTGGAATAATAACACAAGATTGATTAACTACCAATACCTGGAATAATAACACATGATTGGTTAACTACCAATACTTGGAATAATAACACAAGATTGGTTGACTCCCAATACCTGGAATAATAACATGGGATTGGTTAAATCCCAATACCTGGAATAGCTACACAGGATTGCATAGATCAATACCTGGAATAGTTGCACAGGATTGACATAGTTCAATACCTGGAATAGTTACTCAGGATTGACATAGTTCAATACCTGGAATAGTTACTCAGGATTGGTATAATCTAATGCCTGGAATATTTACATAAGATTGGTATAAACCAATGCCTGAACAAGACATGATGATGTACACTCTCATGTCCAGTATAACCAAGATATGTTTAGCAGATTGGCTAAGGCCAATAAGTTGAAACAAGAATGTCTCATGGGTGACATATCAAGATAATGAGTGTCACAAGAGAAGTTTGATATGATGGTATAATATGATGCATAAATGATATACATGTTCTTCCTATTCCTTATTAAGAGAATAGTTGATCTATTTTTCTATCATAAATAGTTACAATGCTTTAAGATGAGAATGCTTTAAACTGCTTATCCTCTGCCTAGTTTTATATCATTAAACTACAATAATAATGTTTTTGGCGAAGAGTTATATCTCCCGCTGGGGCAATTTCAATTGTCTCACCCCCGTGGGATCCAACATTTTTAGGTGGTCAAGCACGGAGGAGGTTGAGAACATCTTGCAAAGGAAGAACTTCAGCAACAGCAGGGACATCAGTGATATCTCAAGTTGAGTGTTCTGTCTATCATGTCTAGTAGATAGAAGTCATATGTGTCGTCTCTGTACTCTCAGGTCCTCGGAGTTGATAGTTAGTGCTTTTAATGAATTGTGTTGAGATTTTGGCTTGATGCCTCGAGGTTCTTATGCTGACTGTGTTTAGCTTTTAACAATGCAGTGGATGTTGTAATCCTCAAGAAGAGATGGTACAAGTTATGTACTTATGAACCAGGATGTAAATGTAATACATTGGTTCTTGTTGAAAGAGTTTTCCTATGAATGGATCTCTTTGAAAAAGGTTTAAATTTTAGTGATTTTTAGTAATCTGATGTTAGTGATTCTCTTCCTCTTAAGTAAATCTTGATTTGTGAGTTGGATGCCACAATCTTGATATGGATTAGGATTGCAAGATTATATTAGAAAATGGTTTCTTAGAAATCTTTGTCCACAAATCACATAAATATTATATTGTTAAATACTACTTTTATATCCCAATCTGACAACCAAAGTGCTTGTTACCCGGATGGTTGAATTCCTTATGAGGAATTTAATTCCAAAGGAATCAGTGGGATAATAGTAGAACTAAAAAATTTCAACATCAACAAGAAAAACATTGAACCTAAAGAGGTACAGTTGGAATAAGAGAATCACAATTGTCGTGGAATCTCAAGTTTCCTATGTAACACAAAACTCATAGATCTATTAGAACACGCCTTGAGTTTGAAAGATTTTGATATCTTATAACTCAATAAGGTGGTGAGTTGGTCATAGATGATGAGCCAATAACCTACCTAGATGTTATTGAGGCACCAAAATCTTATAAATGTATAGAGGACATGGGATTAAAGAAGGACCCCATGTACACCAAAAAGGTATGACCTTGATGGATCCACCTAAAGTGTAAACCATGTAATGTGTGTTGACTGAAGGTCAATTAGGTCAATGTTGACTCATGTCTAAATTGACTAAACCCATGTTTTGATGATGACTAACCATTCCACATATTGGTGTCTAATGTCTCTACTTGAGTGATTTCAGATTAGGTATATACACACTCCAATTGCCCTAACTTGCGCATCTCATTTTGGAGAAAAGACAAGTCAAAAGTCATACAAGTGCACGTTTTTGTAATATGATGTATATCCATTAGAATCATGTTGTAAATCACTTGTAATGATTGTATGACTTGTAATTAAGCTTAGAAAAATATCAGGAACACTTAGATCGAATATTAGAGCACTTTAGATGCATCTTTGAAAATCAATTACAGGAACTTGGTCGGTCGAGTTTCCCACCCTGAAACTCGACCGATCAACCTTGGTCGATTTTCTGAAGATTGCATCGGTCGAGTTGTGCACTCACAGAACTCGACCGATTGGGTAGTAGGTCATTTTCAGTTGAAAGGTCGGTTGAGTTTTCTCAGGACAAACTCGACAAACTCGACCGATCCTTTGAACATCGGTTTGCCTCCTACTTGATCGGTCGAGTTACACCCATAGAAACTCGACCGATTGCACAGTACAGAAAAGTGCAAAAAAGTGTTTCTAGCCGTTGTGGAGTTGCAACAAGTGAAAATAGATCTGTTGCAAGCCACAAAACGGCTAGTTTTTGTTCATAAGTGTTCCCAAAGTCTAAGAGGCATCCCCAGCTATAAATAGGACCCCTTGGGCTTCATTCCAAGGTCAAGCATTCATTGCAAACTCTTTATGAGGTTCCTATTCTATAGTTGAGTGCTTCCTACAGCCTCCTCTCTCTCTCTAAGCTTAATCACTTGCTACATCCATTAGAGTGAGTAGGAAATCTGTAAGAGAGCTAGTCCTACATGTATATCTTGTGAGGCTCTCACTTCCACCACCTCCACTTCTCTCATTTTCAATCATGAAGATGAAGGTTCTCTCTCTTATCCAAGAGAGGTGAAGAAGAATAAGGGAAGGCGTCCCTTGGTGAAGATCAAGGCTAAAGACTTGGAGCTAGAGTGGGTAAGCCCTTGGAGAAGGCAGAAGACTCAAGCTCAAGTGGGTAAGACCTTGGTCAAAGCTTCTCCGAGTGAAGGTGAAGTCAAAAGCTGAAGATCCAAGAAGAGTGGGTAATTCCTGCAAGGCCGAAGACTTGTGCAAGAGTGGGTAAGTCCTTGGAGAAGGCCGAAGACTCTTGCAAAGTGGGTAAGTCCTTGGTAAGGTTGAAGACTCTTTGTCTTGGATAGGTAAGTCTTTTGTTTGGTCATGCATTGTATGTCTTATGAATGAATATAAGAGTGCAATAGTTTGGAAGTCCTAGAGGTTGACCTCTCTAGGCAAGTGGACTGACACACTTCTAGTTTGAAGTGTGGAACCACTCTAAATAGCTTGTCTATTGGTGCATGTTCAATCTCTCTCATCCTTGCTATGTATGATTTTGTTGCACTCAAATTTCCTATTTAGCAACCTTATCTTGTCATATATTTTGAAGGTTTAATGAGTTTTGTTTAAGTGCTTTCAGCTCTATTCACCCCCCTCTAGAGCATCTAATCACCCATCTAGGATCCAACAATGTGTAATTGGGTCTTCAAGAAGAAGACTGACATGGATGGCAATGTAGAAACCTATAATAGCAAATTGGTTGAAAATGGTTTCAAACATGTTCAAGGAGCTGAACATGGAAAACTCTTTTCACCAATTGCCATGGTTGAATCCATCAGGATCATGCTTGTCATTGAAGCCTAGAATGAATATAAGATTTGGTAGATGGATGTTAAAATTTTATTCCTTAATAGAAATAATGTAGAGGATGTGTACGTGACACAACGTGAAGGTTTTTTAAATCCAATTATTGCAAATAAAGTCTGTAAGATACAAAGGTCAATATGTGGATTGAAGCAAGCATCTTAGAGTTGGAATATTCAACTTGACAAGATTAGTCAAAGAGTTTAAATTTAGTCAAAATGAAGATGAAATATGTGATTATAAGAATTCAGTGGGAGCATATTTATATTCCACATAATGATGGGGAATTATATCCTTATACTACAAATATTAAACCTGGTAAGGAAAGTAACTTCTCTATGAAGAGTCTAGGAAAAGCATCCAATGTAACAAGAATTGAGATCTATAAAGATAAATTTGGAAAGCATCTTGACCAGAGAAAGAGCACATACATTGGAAAGATGTTGGAAGGGGTTTAACATGTAGCAATCAATGAGAGAAAACTTTTCCATATTCCATGGAGTTAGTCTCTCAGGAACCCAGTGTCCCAAATCTTTTGAAGAATAAAAAAACATGTGTAAGATGTCATATGAATTCTCAATTGGATCTATCATGAATGCGATGTTATGTACTTATCATGTTACCTCGTATGTATTGGACATGATGAACAGAAATCTGTCAAATCCTAGTAAAGGTCACTACACTACCATGAAGAACATCCTTAAGTACTTGAGAAGCACTGAAAGGATTGGTTCTTAGTTATGGTAATAAGGAAGAGTTGGATATAAAGGGTTACACTTATGCAAGCTTCCAAAATGACAAAGAAAATTAATGATCACAATATAAAATTGTGACTGACCTTGAAATAAAACTATAAGATGGAAGAATTCTGAGCAAGAGACAGTTGTTTAATGTTACAATGGAAGTCGAGTACCTTGTTGTTGTAAGAACATCATTGGATATTGTATGGATCAAGAAGTTCATGTGCATGAACTTGTGGGAGGTTTCAACCATTGATGACACAATAGAAATATTGTTAAAATAATGGAGCTACAGGATAGACAAGGAATCTCTGATAGCATACTATGATAATTCCATCTCATGCAAGAAGTCGTACAATGAGGAGATGTGAAGACTTGCAATATACTAACTAGAAGCAAACATATCCAACCTGCTATAAAAGCTCATATGCAGCATAAAGATGATGGACATGTTGAAGGTCACCTTGACTAAGATTGGTAAGTGGTTAGCTCTAAGTGCAAGTGGGAGTCTATTGGTATGTATGCCCATAGATCCAATCATATGATGATTGTAATGATGGATCAAGAAGTTCATGTACATGAACTTGTGGTAGGTTTCAACCATTGATGACACAATAGAAATATTGTTAAAACAATGGAGCTACAGGATAGACAAGGAATCTCTGATAGCATACTATGATAATTCCATCTCATGCAAGAAGTCGTACAACGAGGAGATGTGAAGACTTTCAATATACTAACTAGAAGAAAACATATCCAACCTGCTATAAAAGCTCATATGCAGCATAAAGATGATGGACATGTTGAAGGTCACCTTGACTAAGATTGGTAAGTGGTTAGCTCTAAGTGCAAGTGGGAGTCTATTGGTATGTATGCCCATAGATCCAATCATATGATGATTGTAATGAGGCATCATTTACTTAATTTAATAATGATAAAGGTAATTTTTTCTATTATGTTTGTCTCAATCATGAGATGATGACATAGACATAATAGATGTCTAGAGAATGATGTTACTCAAATGACATATGTCTTTAGGTTTGGACCTAAACAATGAGATCATTGTATGATAAGAGTACATACATTCTTGTTATATCCCTAATCAGATCTTATTGTGGAAGCATAATAGACAATAGTGATACATAAGACTAGAGTGGGTGTTGACTGATGATAAAGTCTCATTCGTCATGATATGTGTTATCAAGTCCAACACATAGGTACATGTTAGAGAATAGTGCATCAGATAGACCCACCTTGAGAGTGATACATGAATACCATGGAATGGTAGTAAGAATTAACTCTCATAGTAATAACGGTGATCATGGTTCTTAGACTTGAAGTCACTACATTAATCACATGTCGTTTGATGTAGTTTGACATCACCCAACATGCCCTTGAATAAGGGTTGCCATAAAGGTGATGCTCAAGTGTATTGTGAGACATGGGGATTGAGTGTAAGTGATGTAGATGGGATTTGTACCTCCTATAGGAGATTGATATCCAAGCCACTTAGTAAGCGAGACTGAGAAATGTATGTCCATACTCATGTGACTCGATATGTGATATGTGAGATCACATGCATCTCATACATTCTGCTCTAGTTCAAGGAACATGGATTGAGTGTTGAAGAGGATGAAGATTCCATCCCTCAAGTTCAATCTAGCTATCAATGACAAAGGAACTATAGGATCACAGTAACATTGATCACGGATTGTAGGTCAAAGTTGTTCTCCAACTTCGTGATTACATGGCTGGAAATGATGTGTTGCTAGATACCGCTCATTTCTTATTGTCATAAATTGGTTATGGAGATTCAATGTCAACATAACTTGGGACCTATAGGGTCACACACATAGGATGTACCTGGAATAGGAGTTTATTCATGAATAATATTTAACTTCATTACTAAAGTGTTTAGGTATTCAATTTAAACAATAATGATTGAAAATTGACTGACTAGAATGTGAACCGACCGGTTCAAGTGTTGAACGATCATTTTAAGTGTCAGGTCAACTTAAACAACATTGGATGAACATTGTATGAACTAGGACATGAACCGACCAGTTCAAGTGTTGAACCCCTTGATTCAATGATCAACACACACACACACACACACACACATATATATATATATATAGAGAGAGAGAGAGAGAGAGTCAGGCTAGAATACACTCGAGTGTACAGATCACACGAATACACTCAAGTGTGTTTGCATATCAAGACTATTTTTTGCAAAATGTAAACCATTGATCTTCACTGTCATACTATAACTAGGATACATACAAATTTTGTGCCCATTTGGATGAGTGTAAGTCACTCATCTAAGGGAAACAAAATCGATGCGCAAAACTAATTTGAAATATATAATTTTGTGGTCTTTATAACTTGACCTATAAATGTCCAAATGTGCTCAAATTTTGCGTATGAGCTATTCACAACATGTTTAAGAAGATCAATAGATTAGATTTTTGAAAAAAATATTGCATCATGAAAAACTACTTGAGTGTATTCTACTCTGAATACACTCGAGTGTATTCTAGCCTGACTATATATATATATATATATATATATATATATATATATATATATATATATATGTATATATATATACTAGTAAACACACACATGCACATGCACATGTCACATTAAATGTGTTAAATTTAAGTTAGATGATTTATGAAGAATAAGAATACATGTTTCAGATTTCAATATAAAGTCAAATATATGTACATTTTATATTTTACTACCTGATGATAATTTCAACTTCAACTAAAAATCTAAAAACAAAATCAAAATGAAGTTGGATGTCATATCTCATTTTTTATGACATCTTTGTGTTGTTAGTGTCATGTTCTTGTAAGTCACTATTAATTCAATACATAGTATAAAAGTGATTATTGGTTACCTTCAAACTTACTTCATGTACATAAAATTTGTTGGCATATATGCCCATAGAGCCATCCCAAGAAATTGCATGGAGTCAGATATTAATTAATCAATTAATGTGATTATTCGGTTAATTAATGAATTCCAGAATATTCTGATTAATCCATGAGTCTTTTAATTAACGTAGTGCTTCTATTTATCGATGGGTTTAGGAAACCCTACCTCCCTTCGTCTCCTATTTAAAGGAGCTTGACGGCCGATATCTATATAAGATATCGAGAGAGGCTTTTCAGTTTACACTCACGTACGTAAACCCTAGCCATCACCGTCCTTAGGAGAGAAAGGAGAGCAACGTGCCGCTAGCACGCCGCTGCATAGACACGACTCCTTCCTGCCAGCTTAGGAAGCGTGGCGTGGAGTTCTAGTCCATCCACGTGGATGAAGTAGGGACGCAGACACTGAGACACCTGTGTTCGGAGGACATCAACGACCATCCGTGCGCGTTACGAGCAGTGTACATCACCGCATGAAAGGAGCGTCGTCGGATCTTCCTGTGACAGTGAATGGGAGAGAAGTTCTATCTATGTAGGCCAGTGTCGTTGCACACCATTGTGCAGTGGGACATCGCCGGACTTGCTCCACAATAAGGTATATCCCGCAAACACTCCTACCAAATACGTTGTTGTCGACGAGATCCTGTTTCGGGTTGAGTGGAATTTTTGTTGCTTCTACCGCGCATGTTTTCTCCACAAAACCCAACAAAATTATGCGAACTCAATTTCACCACTAAAGTTGTGAAAGAAAATACATTACATGGTCCTAATTTGTGCAGATGTAGGAAAAGTCATGAACCCATAGGAACAATGATGAGAAACATTAATATTTGCAAAAATGTGAATTTCTTAGTGTAGTGGAAGATTAGAAAGTAACAATAGGGAGGTTGACTAAGATGGAGGGGTGGGGGTTGAATCACATCACATTATATTAAAACAAAAAAATATTTGTAGACAATGGATTGAAGTTGGACTCCTTAACATGAGTAAAGTACTACACACCACCCTAATAACACAAAGTTGATGTAAATTATATATATATAGTACTATAATAATAAGTATATAGCTATATATTGTTTCTTTAATTTGGGAGGGGGCTACAGTCTAGGTATCCCCCACTATCTCCACCCCTTCCTTAAAGAAGATTATTCTAATACCTTTTTCATAGTTATATTATACATTACTTAATAAACATGTTGTCAATAAAATGTCATTATGATTATATGTTGAATAATATGGACCAAAACTGAAACATTAATTGAAGTATGAAAAGAAACTGTTAATAAATACAATATTTCTCAATTTTAATTACAAGAATATCGATACATAAAGTACATATTTTGATCTATAAGTAATATCTATTTAATAAGGACATGTTGGAGAAATTGAAATGAAGCATTAATATTCAGGATAAAAATCATTTCACCATTTTTGTTTAAGTATTACATGTGTCATCAATATTATTTATCCACATTCATGCAAAAAACATTGAAAATAGATGCTTAGAAAGAGAGGTTGAGAAATAACTTTAAAACATAGAGACAAATATGAGAAACTTATCATGTTGTCACCTCAAATATTTTATCTTCCTCATCTTTTGGTCATTATCCTCATACTTGAACTGTTAAAGAATAATGATTACTATTTGTTTCCATAATACAAAAGGTTAAACCAATTGATGTGCATTCATGTCCTGCATGTAATTAGACCATGGCCATCATATAACCCATGTATTGGGAAAAAAAGTTAATAAAGTCTCCTTTATGTCAAAATAAATGAAATAACATATTTAAATAATCATGCATCTAGAATCAAATCAATCATTTTATTATTAGTGTATTATGAAAACACATATGTAGAGTGATGACTCATCTTTGTAGTCATAGCATGCTCTTTTATATTGCACATGATTTTGTAGCATGGACCGAGCATGAATGATGTATGGTGTTGTCTTAGTGAATCGAGAGGTTGAATTCAAAATCAAGGAATGATTACATGGTGGATGTGGGTTTTCCAACTGCCATTAGTATTTAGATAAAGTAAGAGACTACGTTAAGGTAAGAGAAGGGTATCACTAAATGTTGTTCGGGAAAAACAATTGTCATACAAATTTTTTATGTCACTTGTATATCATATAAATAAATTCAAAGTATATTTTATGCTACTTACGTTACCATATAATTATTATAACCTTTTTTAGAAGATTCCATGTGTTTTCATACTCTTGCTCTCAAGATTCTACAATTGTTCACCTCACAGATTAATTAGATTAATAGTTTTTACTTATGTTTTTCTTTATCGTATTAAGTGTTATATCTCTTTAGATTGTGCCTCATGACAGATAGTATACATATCAAATTAAATTAATAAGTAGATTGTTTGTTACATCAACCTATAAGGAGAAAAGTGCTCTTCTTGACATTGGTTTTCTTGAATGAAAATGAATGGATTTATATTTCAATTCAAGATTAGCTAATACCAGTAATAAAAATTGTTATATTCTTCTTATTATAGGACAAACATTTGAATGTATGTTTAACTATCTTTATTAAGATATATATTCTTTCAAAATCATTAGAGCAAATTATAAGAAAACTACTATTTTCATTGCCTTCTTTAAAAAAAATAAATGTATGACTTTGTCTGACTGTTTGCATTAATTTTAAGTTTATAAAATTAAATTTAGTGAACATATTTATTTGACCCATTTATGGGTGAGGTAAGGATTTGCATTGGGTATATATGTTTTACTTAAACACACATATATTTGCTTTATTCAAATAGTTTATGAATGTGTTTGTATTATATTTGTATGACCTATATAACCTATACAAAACTACGAAATGGAAAAATACAACACCAAAGAGAATGATGACATATATATAAGGTTGTTAATAATTTATCTCCAAATTTTTCCACATGTGCCTTCAGCCAGATTAAAAAAAATAGTTACACTAAATCACACTTGTTTTGATGTTATTAAAAGTCACTATGTTTGAAATGTAGTGATTTGGAAATTGTAGCTTGTTGTTTCAAGGAACACACTGTCATCTATTCATAGTTTCATGTTTCCATCTGAGATTACAATAGTATTGTATAACCATCTTAGGTGTAAGGATATTCAATACATTTTATTTTTTATTATAACATTATACGTTAGAATTTTGTGTTTCATGTAGTGTGTTGTTTATTGGATTGATGGATGGACATGAGATAAATACAATGAACAAAAATAGATCTATAGTAATGAATGTAACCAATGTTTTCTTGATAGATACCTATAATTCCATTAAAAAATAAAACACCTCCTAAACTGGTTACATACTACAGAATACCATTCGAATAGGATGATATATTTAAAATAGATTGCCATGATACAGGTACAATATAGTAGAACAAACATCAACCAAAGAAAAACCAACACCAACATAAGACATGTCATTGCATGATTGGAGTCATTCTTTGTGATGGCAGATGAACTACTGATATTTGAGGTGACCATGCAGTTTGAGGGAAACCTACTATGGTGGAAGCAAATTGAGGAAGTTTTTCATGCAAAGTCCAAAAGGAACTGATTCTTGAGCTCATCCGATTTTCTAGTCCTACTAAGTAAAAATGTTGTAGCTTCATGTAGGATGGCATTCCTTCTCCTTCATGAAGTTTCGTATACCTAATATTGATTGTTGCATGACATGGTAATTTTTTTGATATGATTGTTATCCACGTCTTTCTGGAAATTGGAATCATATGGCTATTTTTTTTATATTCAAAGATAGATTTTGACAGCTAAAATCACAAAATAAAATAGAGAGTCTTTGAAGTAACATGGGAGACATGAAAATATGAAATTACATACCACCATCCAGATTCATGATTCATACCACATAATAGAAATGTTCCCCATCTTGTTGTTGTTGCTAGCCCATCCACATCATATAAAAAAAAATTGGAAGCATAAACATGTACCAACTAATCAAAGAATGCTTGATTTAGGTATATATCAAATTTGTTGTTGTTGATAGCTGAGATTTGTCTATTTCATCAATCCTCAGAACCCCACCCCCATCCTGCTCAATTAGATCTTCCTTCCTCGGCGCTACCATGCTTGATACGTTTGTCAGTATGGTGGCTTTTCTTAAACAATATCAAGCCAATGGCCTCTTCCTAAGAGTCCTCCTTGCCAAGTACACCACCACTGCAGTGAGTTTTCAATGGCACATAAGCAACATTGGTCTGGTAATGGATCAAACCCAGCTCAACAAGATAGAAAGTCGTCTGCTCCATCTTTGTCATAATGTTTCCGCCTCCCCTATCCTTCCCCCCACCTCCCCTCTCATCTTCCCCTACCTCCTCTGAGTTAAAGCAAGCCTTGATGAACCTGACCAAAAACACGTACGACATCCGGTACATGAGGCTCCGCTATAACATGTTTAAAATCTACTTCTCTATATTGAGTATCTTCTCCCTATTGTACATCCTGTCAGAGATGCATATGAAGTGGTACATTTCAGGTTCCCATATCTCCTCTTACCTGTATGCAGTGAGCATGGTTGTGATGCCCACTAGCTGGAGCTTGCAATGCGGAATGGGCTCAGAGGCCAGGTAGTTTTCAACGACATGGAGTGTGAGGTAGAGAGTCTCCAGCATGAGCTTGAATTTGTAGTGCGCCTTCACGGTCCAATTTACAAGGGATGTCCCACATCATGGCATTGATCTCATTCTGGCAGGGGATGTAGTTGCAGCACTACATCTTAGATTGTTTGTAGAACTAGTGGTAGTAGATGTCATCCATGTACTTGTTGACTCAATGTCTAACTGACTCTAAAAGTCTAATTGACTAAACCCTTATTTTGATGAAGACTAACTATTCCACTTATTTTTATCTAATGCTTCGACTTGAGTGATTTCACATTAGGTATAAACATACTCCAAATTCCCAAACTTGTGCATCCTAACCTGGAGAAATACAAGTCAAAATCAATGCAAGTACACCTTTGAGGAATATGATGTAAATTTATTAGAATCAGGTTGTAAGTCATTTGTAATGATTTTATGACTTGCAATAAAACTTAGAAAAAAACAGGAGCATGTAACTCAAATGTTTAAGCACTTTAATGACATTTTCCAAAATGGATCACATGCAGTATGTTCGGCTGAGTTTCCCTCTCAAAAACTCGACTGACGCATAGGATAGGTCTTGGAAATGCCCAGGTTTGGCCGAGTTCACCTCAAGATAAATTTGATCTATGCCCTGCATAGACAAACTAATTTTAATCCACCGGTCGAGTTCCATCCAGGATAAACTCGGGCGACAATTCAAAATTAGTTTATCACATAGTATTATCGACCGAGTTACCTTTATTGAAACTCGATCGACTGCACTAGATAGAATGTATAGAGAAAGTGTTTCTAGTATTTTGAGTGTTGCAAACATCAAAAATAGATCCATTGCAACATCCCAAACAACTATATTTTGTCCTTCTTAAGTGTTCCTAGCTAGTAGGCATCTCCAACTATAAATAGGACCCCTTGGGGTTCATCCCATGCTTAGCGAAGCACTATGAAGGTCTCTATATTATAGTTGAATTCCTCCAAGAGCCTCTTTCTACTCTCTAAGCTTAATCACTTGCTACACCCATTAGAGTGAGTAGGAGATTTGAAAGAGAGCTATTCCAACATGTATATCTTATGAGGCTTTCATGTCCTCCACCTCCTAAACTCTCTTAATACCATGAAGATGAAGATTCTCTCTCTTGGATAAGAGAGGTGAAGAAGAAGAAGGAAATGAGTCCCTTGGTGAAAGCTTCTCCTTGGTGAAGGTGAAGTCAAAGGCAGAAGATCCAAGTCAAGTGTGGGTAACTCCTCAAGGCGAAAGACTTGTTGTAAGAGTGGGTAAGTCCTTGGTGAAAGCGAAAGACTCAGTGCAAAAGTGGGTAAGTCCTTGGTAAGGTAGAAGACTCTTGGTCATGGATAGGTAAGTCCTTTGGTAGGTTGTTGGCTCCCTTTTCCTCAAAGGGAAGGCTAGGTATCCTTATCCCAGAAAAGGAAGGTCTTATTATATGTCTTATAATGGTGTATAAGTATGCAATGGTTGCAAAATCCTAGGGCTTGACCTCTCTAGGTAGTGTATTGACTTACTCCTAGTTTGGAGCTTGAAATCACTCTACTTAGCTTGTTCTTGATATCATTCAATCTCTCTCTCCCTTTCTATGTATGTTTAGTTGCACTCAAAGTTCATATTTTCCATATTAACTTAGAAATATTTTCAATGTCTAATGAATTTTGTTTAAGTTCTTTTAGCTCTATTGAACCCCCCTCTAAAGCCCATCATCTACGATCCAACAAGTGGTATCAGAGCGGGTATTTTCCAAGCATACTTCCACAAGTCAAAGAAGATGGGCGATTATCAAAGTGGGAGATACTTGATCAACATTCCAATCTTTGATGGGAGTAACTTCCTCTATTAGAAGAGAAGGTTACAATACTACATCCAAGGATCAAGTATTGAACTATGTAGAATGGTAGATCTTCCATGCAACCTACCTGTGAGAAATATAGTAGAATGGGATGAGGCTACTTTGAACAAAGCAACCTTGAATACAAGAGCCATCATTCTTTATGCATCCATGTCTCCCAGGGTGTTCAACCAGATTTCTTATTGTGAGATGACCTATGAGGTATGGAGAAAGCTATGCATCCCTTATGAAGGGACAAAGCAAGTGAATGAATACAAAGTATACATGCTCAAAGGGCTTCTTGAAAACTTTAAGATGGGAAAGGAAGAGAGGGTAGTCGAGATGTACTCAAGGCTCAACACCATTGTAAATGGACATGTCACTCTAGGCCATCATATGGATCAAGGAGAAATGAATTCAAAGATCCTTAGAACTCTCCCCAAGAGGTGGAAATCTAAGGTGAATTCCAGTGAAGAAAGAAAGAGCCTTGGTGAAGTTCCTATTGAAGAGCTCATAGGAAATCTACAAGATCATGAAGTTACACTTGACAAACAAGAGGAAGAAGAAAGAGAAGAAAAGAAAGAGCTCAAGAGAATTAAGAAGGCTAAAATCAAAGCTCAAGTTGAAGCTATTGTTAGTCAAGTTTCTCCATCCTCTCAAGTTGAAGAAGATGCCATGTACTCCAAGGGTAGACACTATAAAGGCAAGTATTCCTCCTCTACCTGGTGCTTCAAATTTGGAAAGAAGGGCCACTTCAAGGAAGATTTCCCACAAGGAAAAAAGACCCATCACCACAAGAGAAGAGAAGAGAAGAATAAGAAGAAGGAGAAATGTCACAAAATCTCAAGTGACTCCTCTAACTCAAGCTCAAGTGAAGAATCTAGTGGAGGATCTAGCTCAAGCTCTAGTGAAGATGGAGAATTTCATTTTTCTCTCATGGCCTCAACAAGTGAAGACTTAAATGAGGTAAATATAAACTCTTTAGATAAAGAATCTTTAATTGCTACTATTTATTCTACTTGTGGCTCTCTTCAGTGTTCTAAAAATAAAAAGAAAAAGCTTTCTAGAATTGTTGATAATTTGCATGTAGAAAAAGATGATCTAGAACACACTAATATTTACTTGCTAGATGAAAACAATGCTTATCTAGTCAAATAGATTCTCTTAAACTTGGAAATGCGAGTTTGCTTGATAATATTATATTTATAGAAGCTCAACCTCTTGTGCCTGGTTCAAATAAAGAGCACTGTAAAATTGTGAATTCTCTCACGATTGATATCGATGTTCTTGAAGCTGAAAATGAGGACAAAGACTTTGTTATGCAAGGAATAGAATATGAAAGTAGTGTCTATCTTTCTAAAATTACTTTCCTTGAAAAAAAATGCTTACTTTCTTGTTAAAATCATTGTCCTTGAATCTTCTTCTAATTATACTAATATAGAGAATAATATTGTTGCTCTTCATATTGAAAAATATTCTGATATGACTAAAGGTCTTTGCTTAGAAAATGATCTTTTGCATGTCAGACTCCATGAGCATCAATTGAGGGGGATCATATGAACTCAATTCCATTGAAACCCCTAGGTTTATCTAAAGGTATGATTTTACGTACATGCTTTCAATACATTTATGGAATGGTTTGTCATTCAAAAAGGGAGAGAATGTTGACGCAAAGTCTAATTGACTAAAAACTTATTTTAATGATGACTAACCATTCCACTTATTTGTGTCTAATGCTTCTACTTGAGTGATTTTAGATTAGGTATAGACACACTCTAAATGCCCAAACTTGCACAACCTAACTTGGAGAAATACAAGTCAAAATCAATGCAAGTGTACCTTTGGGGAATATTATGTATCTCTATTAGAATCATGTTGGAAAATCACTTGTAATGATTGTATCTTATGGTTGGCCAAGTACTATGAAGGTCCCTATATTGTAGTTGAATGCCTCCAAGAGCCTCCTTCCACTCTCTAAGCTTAATCACTTGCTACACCCATTAGAGTGAGTAGGAGATTTGTAAGAGAGCTAGTCCTACATGTATATCTTGTGAGGCTCACTTCCTCCACCTCCCAAACTACCTTTCTACCATGAAGATGAAGGTTCTATCTCTTGGCTAAGAGAGGTGAAGAAGAAAAAGAGAATGAGTTCCTTGGTGAAAGCTTCTCCTTGGCAAAGGTGAAGTCAAAGGAACAAGATCGAAGTTAAGAGTGAGTAATTCCTCAAGGCATAATAGTTGTTGTAAGAGTGGGTAATTCTTTGGTGAAAGCGAAAGTCTCAGTGCAAAAGTGGGTAAGTCCTTGGTGAGGTAGAAGACTCTTAGTCATGGATAGGTAAGTCCATTGGTAGGTTGTTGGCTCCCTTTTCCTCAAAGGGAAGGCTGTATTCTTGTCCCAGAAAAGAAATGAATTATTGTATGTCTTATAATGGTGTATAAGTATGTAATGGTTGCAAAATCCTAGGACTTGACCTCTCTAGGTAGTGGATTGACTTACTCCTAGTTTGGAACATGAACTTAGTTTGTTCTTGATCTCATTCAATTTCTCTCTTTCTTGCTATGTATGTTTAGTTACACTCAAAGTTCATATTTCCCATATTAACTTAGAAATATTTTGAAGGTCTAATAAATTCAATTCTTACATTAATTTAATATTTGAAAAATACAACGTAGAAATATACCGACTCTATTAGGTTTGCATATATAACTAATTATGTATATATTTTAAGTGGAAGCATACTCAAATCAACTTTGTCTTCTTGCGTTGTACGCCCTTGTGTTGGGAATCGAAGCCTAACCATGCTTGTATCTCAAGAAAGATACCAAGTCACCGAAGTCGATCTCTGATAGCCGAAGGGAGTCTAAGTCGATGACTACGACCACCCCCTTGTCGTCCTCTCCACCTGAGATCAAGATCTTCTTATTGGTCTTTTTTTTCGACGATGCCACAGGCGGCTCTTGTTCTCCTACTGCTTTTGTTACTATCGTTGTTTTTTCATTTGCAGTGTGGTTGATTTCTAATGTTGTGGTGCGGCCGGAGCTTGGGTGTTCCTGTTCGCCATCACTATCTCTTTGTCTTCTCTTCTTCAGAGGAAATCAGTGAGGTCGGCAATGGGAAGTAGAACAAAGATGATCGATCATAACGGTTTCTGCTCTTCCTCTGAGCGAACCCAATACAACTGTATTGTGCTGCACACTAATAGAAAAATGAATAATACGCGACAATGTGTAATGTATACATAGTTTGGAAAGATTATCACTACATACCTTTTAAGAACATACCTTCTAAGTTCGTGACACACCAATTAGGTTGTCAAACGATTACCAAAAATAAGGAAACGAACGACCAACTTATAGTTTGTAAAAGCTTGAACAGTTGGTTAATGTACCCATTTTTTTAAACGGAAAATTGAATGAAAAGAAAACGATAGAGAGGATAATAAGGAAAACCATTAAAATTCAACTTATAGTTGGGAACAACAAAAACAATTATATAATATGAGCCCCACACTTTCGCAACTGGTTTCTGCGACAAACATGAGTTTGTAGAAGCTTGGACAGCTAGTTAATTTACACATTCTTTAAAAATGCAAACTTGTATGAGAAGAAAATGATAAGAGAGGATAATAAGGACAGGCACGCACGACGGGATTACATGCCACACGGTGACTTGGTCCCCGTCCCTTAAAACGTCCAGTTGCATTCCATCCATCGATTTGCTCCACTCTCTCCCACAGGCTTCTTTCCCCAAATCTTCCCCCCCTCTCTCTCTCTGCCTGTGCAGCTTCCCCTGCTTCCTCGCGGCGATGCAACTGCCCCGACAGCCCCGCTCCGGCCTCGCATCCACGGAACCCTAATCACCACCGCCCACGTCCTCGAATTCGGAAACTTGGTAAACGAGCTGAGAGAAAGGAGCCACAGAGTTTTGGAATACCAACTGCGGCTGCGGAATTTCCGCCTTCCGGTCATCAGGATCTCAGTTTGATTGTGCCCCCGTTTGGACCTTCCCACCACGAGATCCACAGACCCCCTGCTTTGTCGCGCCTGTCTCCCGCAGTATTCTCGTCTCCAGCTCTCTTACCTCCGGCCACAAGCCGTCGAGCCAACAGCTATTTCTTGCACACTCCTCGAACTCATCTTGCCTCGGCAAGCTCCGCTGAGAACAACTGCCTCCTACAAGCCATGAGAGCAGCTGAGCTCTTCTCCTCCCCGGCCCCGCACGTCCTCCCAACCTCCTCCCGCCCCACCTTCCCCAAACTAGCCACCTTACTCCGCCGCCACCACCGTGGAGGATCATTCTCCGTACGTGCGGCGGCGGCAGCTGCCGACGACAGCCACAAGCGCAACCCAAACCACCAGCTCCACCATGCGAGTCCCACCCCGCAGCACCGGAGGCGACGCAGCGGCGGGATTGCTCCGGATTGGACTATGGGGAAGTGCCTGGAACCCCCTTGGTTGGTGCCCCCTCCCCCAGCTCCGGAGAACCCGTTCCAGGGTCAGCAGCAGGGTGATGCCGACTCGCTTCTCGCTGCGGTACGCATCCGTGCCGCATCCGTCGACGGTGCTACGGCTGGAGGAGTGCCGCTGTCACAGCGGCTCGTGCAGATGAAAAAGCGGATCGACCAGCAGCAAGGACAGCGAGTAGGGGATGCCGTGGAGAAGGAAGAAGATGGCCCGGCTGGTAGGGCGGTCGGAGCGCTGATGGCTATGTTTGGGGAGCTGCAGGGGTTTGTTTTTGAAGGGAGGGAAGGGCTCGATAGGGTGTCCAGGGACTGCAAGGACTCGTTGGCTTGGCTGTTCCGGCGTGTATATGCCAATTCCCCCAACCTTGTTCCTTTGTTGCTCCTCACGCTGTCGTCCTATATAGCCACGTCCACGGAGATGGCTGCCGCAGCTGTATGTACGGAGGAACCGACCTCCTCCTCTACAACCCAATTGGATGAACCGGTTGAGGAGGCAGACCAAGAGCGCGCCGAATCGGTGGCCGAACCGCAACCGTCTCCTCCACCCCCTCCTCCTCCCTCCGCTTCTGCTCATAACTTCGGCATCAACCCCGATCAGCTTCCCGCGATGACGGGATTCAAATCCTGGTTCGACCTCGGCATAAAGGAAGGGGCTTTGGACCCGTGGAGAACGACCGAGGAAACCCCCGAGGATAGGAGGCGCAGGGCCTACGAGAGGCTCATCGCCGAGGGAGACGCCAACTCCCTCGTCCTCTCCAATTATGCCCAATTCCTGTATACCGTCGCCCACGATCATGACAGGTACATACATAATCAATTCAATTCTGCATCTTTCCCCTTTTCTCTGATCGTCTTCATAGGGTGATCCTTTTGAGGAATTCGCAAATTCCAATCTTTATTCTTTCCTTTCCTCGATGCAGAGCGGAGCACTACTTCCAGTGCTCGATCATGGCGGAACCCCTGGACGCGGAGACGCTGAGCCGGTACGCGTTGTTCCTGTGGGAGGAGCGTGGGGACGTCAGCCGGGCCGAGGAGCTCTTCCTCGAGGCCATCGAGCTAGACCCCGACAACTTCCACCACAGTAGCAGCTATGCCTGGTTTCTTTGGAAGACGGGCGCACAGGACACCTGCTTCCTCCTCTCCTCCCCAACTTCCGAACAGCCGTCGCCTCCTCCACACGACTCGATCACCGACATCACCTTGTGAATAAAAAGACCATAAACCATTCTCCCTCCTGCTCCTTACTACCTCTTTTTCAATGTCTCTACTAGTAAGTAGCAGTTGTAGCTGCCAGTTTCTCTGCGATCAATTTTGCTACGTCATAAGCAATTTTGGCGTTCTATTTATTTGTTTTCCCCCTTCTACGCGATCAGAAAGCTGTTTATTAGATATATAGGGTAATAAGTAGTAAAGTAATGATTAGTTATGCATTCTAGTCTTCTTTATGTGCAAAGGAAGCGTTGTAAAGTAGCTGTTATAAGGAAATAGCTGTTCATTAAGAATGAAGAAAACCTCGTGAATGATATGTTGATATGTGATGAGCAGAAAAAAAAAATGACATGTTAGGAAAACCTTTTAGTTGCACGGAGTGAAATACATATACTCGCAAGTCCCATCTTTTCGATGCTTTGTGATGCTGGGATGACCACAAATTTCAAATCAAAGTTGCTCTTGTCGTTTGTTTATTTTTTTACTCGCTGATATACTCGCAAGTCCCATCTTTTCGATGCTTTGTGATGCTGGGATGACCACAAATTTCAAATCAAAGTTGCTCTTGTCGTTTGTTTATTTTTTTAGTCTATAGTTTTGTTTGTGCTTTGAGGGAGATCATGGTTTTGGGGAATCAACTGAAGATGCTAATCCTGAGATTTCGGCAGTAGAAGATGGTTGTATTGATAGGAGATGATGGGTGCACTTTGAACAGGACAAAGCAGACTGTGCTCGTCTGAAGTTTGATGGAAGAAATCAATTGAATGTGTGGAACTATCACCAACTAGAAGTTGTGGTTTTCTTCCTGGTATGAATGTACAGTGATCTCATTACTTCCGAGATATTTTTCCCTGTGGGCTCGTCTGACACACTTTCGAGAAAAAGTATGCATGTCATAAAAATGTCCAACCTATTTTTTTTCTTCCATGTTAAACTTCTACAGCCCTGTTATTAAACCACCGATACCTAGTGAATTAACTCCCCATTCACCTTAAACCCCCAAAATATATGTAAATAAATAAAACTATGTACTTGGTCAACAGCTGCAGTATACTAGCAACACATTGATACAATATAATTTGGCTAACTTGAACAATGTATTCGATTAGTGTGTTTTGTTTGTTGAGCGGTTGATACTTGAATCTGATTCATTTATAAGAATGTAGTCAAAATCTTTCCTATATATACTGCCACTGGTTAAACTAGTGTTGATCCACTTCATCGACTAAAGTTGATACAGTAGTGGTGTTTGCTAAGTTGCGTTTTGCTCTAAATAAAACATGACCAGGTTTAAATCAATACTGACCGGTCTTACAGACAAATCAATTCTATAATGCTTGCACGGACTTGTTGCTAGTCTAAAAACGAAGATGTGGATCACACAGCATTAAAATTCAGAGTTGATTGCGATCGTACAAGGAATTCAAGTGAGTGAATCAATTATAGAAGAGTGCCAAATGTGGCAGTGGCTCGACGGATAGGTGATGAGGCGATTCAAAATATGTCCAGAATTTCTCTGTAGGCCTTAAAAAGATCGATCTATTCCTGCTGGATTTTTTTTGTTTGTTTGAACTCTACTAGGTGTCTTATCACCTAAGGAATCAATTAGCTAACAGGTTGGTGATTTTTTTAGGGGTTGGATATACAGACTCCAAACCAGACGACCCACCGGACGATCCTCTCCGGTGCACACAGCCCGAATGGAGGTTTATTCTCGGGCTGTGCACGGGAGAGGGTCGTCTAGTTTGGGGGGTCTGTATATCATTTTCTATTTTTTTATCAGTAAAGTTGTTAGAAAGGGATGGATGCTCATGTGGTTGTGATTGAGCTGGACATAGATATTTTGTGTAGAATGACAAGTCTCCTAATGCATTTTGGCATTTGATTTTAACAGTAAATAAAGTAGGATCCACTGAAGACCACATGCCTTGAGATGCCAATCCTTTTTGTGGAAGGTGTGCGCCGATGGAGATGTTTAGTTTGCAGGTAATAGAAAATCTTGCTTTTAACTACTTTAGTCTTAACAAATCCCTGAAATTGATAGGAATCTGTTTATTATGATTTGGCTTGATGCATCTTTGAAAAACTAAAAATTAGTTTTCCGTTGTCACAATAGGGGCTGTGACTGGATCTCAATTCCCTGATATGTAATATGTCAGAAAGTGTTCAGGTGTGAATCACTCTTTTCCATTTTTTGGTCAAAATCAAAAATCGAATAGATATAAATTCCGCTACAACAGAGTTCATCTAATTTGCACTCTGCCCAATTCCCCAAATAAAAATGACTGGCAGAGATGTATTGTGTTTGCACATTTCTGGCCTTGTTTGGATCTGGCCCTTCAAACCCCATTAGCCCAACGGTAGTCAGTTCAAAGTTTGGACTAGTTCAGCTGTCCAAATTAGTATGTGTAGGGCGTTCCGACGTTTGCAGGTATTGTATATTTGTAGATTATATTCGTGAACTACTCGTCAGCCACCAATCAGATTTACTAGTATACGTGTATTAACATGGGTCATCCTAATCTTTCCTTGAAAGCCTTCTGTTCTGCTACTTTGGTTTTATCCATGCTACACCACAAATACCCTGTAGGGAGTAGCCCAGCGGTGCGGTTCGGCAATCTCGGATGAAAGGACCGGGTTCGACTCTGTCTGTATAACCCTCGGGGTGTAACAAGGCCCCACGTTATTGAGCGTGCCGCGGTACCCCCGTGTACGCGGCTAGTTCCGGAGTTTACGCTTAGCTGGGTGGGGTCCAATAGTGGCCGCTCCCGGGAGGGGTTCCTCATTATCAAAAAAAATTAAGTCCACCCTTATTAAAATAAAAAAATATATCCTAACTGACCTTGAAATTGTATGTTTTCATACTACAAATACCCAGTGAATCAACTCCATCTATAAACCCGGAAAACAAGTAAAATCCTCTCTCCCCGCTCTCTCACCCTAGCGCCGCTAGGGTTTCTTCCTCCATAGGCGGCTCTACCACATATACATACTCAGGTCGAAGGTATTCCTCATAGAAAGCTGCCTTAGCCAACCAAGGAGAAGAGGGATCTATACATCATTGTCCTTATCAGATTCCGATATGAGTTTTTGTGGTGGTTTGTATCTATTCTTGATCTTTGTGTGGTCTTTTAGTTTGTTTTTCTCCTCATGTAGATGCCATATGACTCCTCCATAATGAAATTTGTCTGTTTAACTTCAAAAAAAAAAACTCCATCTATAAATACGTAAATAAATAAATGTATGAATTAATATATACAAATATATTAAATAATTATCCATACAGATCAGATATGCCCAATAAAATAGGACTAGGATCAGACCAATAATGGACTGCTGACAGACAAATAAATTCTAAAAATTGGAGGCATGCAGAGTGGAAGTTTCTCTTGATGGGTTTGTTGCTAGTCCAAAAGTGAAGTGTAACCTGGATCAATCTCAACATTGACTAGATCGAGAGCCGAAATTTCACAGATAGCAGTTTTACAAGAAATTTTCGTCAGTGGATCAACTTCAGAAGAGCACCAAATTTAGTAGTGCCTAATAGGATAGCTGATCAGTTGATTGAAAGTATTTGCAGAGTTTCTGTCTGGTGCTGAGAGAGATTGATCTGTTCCTGATGAATTTATTTGTTGAGCAAACTTGATTGGATGTGTTGAGGAATTAATTAGTTAGGATAGCTGATCAATCTCAACGTTGACTAGACCGAGAGCCGAAATTTCACAGATAGCAGTTTTACAAGAAATTTTCGTCAGTAGATCAACTACAGAAGAGCACCAAATTTAGTAGTGCCTAATAGGATAGCTGATCAGTTGATTGAAAGTATTTGCAGAATTTCTGTCTGGTGTTGAGAGAGATTGATCTGTTCATGATGAATTTATTTGTTGAGCAAACTTGATTAGATGTGTTGATCTATACATCATTGTCTTTATCAGATTCCGATATGAGTTTTTGTGGTGGTTTGTATCTGTTCTTGATCTTTGTGTGGTCTTTTAGTTTATTTTTCTCCTCATGTAGATGCCGTATGACTCCTCCATAATGAAATTTGTCTGTATAACTTCAAAAAAAAAACTCCATCTATAAATACGTAAATATATAAAATAAATGTATAAATTAATATATACAAATATATTAAATAATTATCCATACAGATCGTATATGCCCAATAAAATAGGATTAGGATCAGACCAATAATGGACTGCTGACAGACAAATAAATTCTAAAAATTGGAGGCATGCAGAGTGGAAGTTTCTCTTGATGGGTTTGTTGCTAGTCCAAAAGTGAAGTGTAACCTGGATCAATCTCAGCGTTGACTAGACCGAGAGCCGAAATTTCACAGATAGCAGTTTTGCAAGAAATTTTCGTCAGTGGATCAACTACAGAAGAGCACCAAATTTTGTAGTGCCTAATAGGATAGCTGATCAGTTGATTGAAAGTATTTGCAGAATTTCTGTCTGGTGCTAAGAGAGATTGATCTGTTCCTGATGAATTTATTTGTTGAGCAAACTTGATTAGATGTGTTGAGGAATTAATTAGTTAGGAATCTGTTGATTTCTTAATTAGTAAAGTTGTTGAATGTTTATGTGATTGTGATTTAGCTGGACAGATATTTTGTATACAGCCATATGATTTTATCAATGCAACTGGCATCTGATTTTATCAATAAATAGATTCATTGAAGAACACATGCCTTAAGAGAACGATCCTTTATGTGGCAAAAAGTGAGCGCCAGTGGAAGCGTTGAATTTGCACGCTACAGAAAATCATGCTTTTATCTGATCCAACGTTTACAAACCCCCTAGTTTTAACAAATTATAGAAAACTGTGTTATGCTTTAGGTTTGATGGATCTTGTAAAACTATATTCAGTTTTCACTGTCGCAACAGGGGAGTGCAACTGGATTTCAGTTCCCATATAATTTAGATAAATTTAACTTAATAACTTCCTATATATCAGAGAATACAGATATCAATCGCTCTTTTCCAGATTGTACAACTAAAAAGAAAATGATGTTTGGTCTATATAAGGTCCAATGCAACAGCAGCTAGATAATTTGCGCTCTGGCCCAAATAAAGAATGCCGGGCCAAGATCGAGCAAGCTTCGTCTTTGCATGTTTCTGCCCTTGTCTGGATCTGACCCTGTAAAACCTCGTTAGTCCATGCAGTCCGGATAAAATCTGAACTAATTGAGCTGTTCAGAACAACAGGAAAGTGGAGGGCGTTAGAACATTTGCAAATGCTGTATCTTTGTAGATGAAATCTTAGATAAATATATGAAGTACTTGTTAGCCCCCTCCCCTCGCATCACAAAAAAGTACTTGTTTTTCACCAATCTAATTTATTTTTAAAAGCACAACAAATAATATTATACATTGATTAACAATGGGAATATTTCCATGAAAACATTATGTTACCCTGCTCTCATGAGATAATCATGTCCATGTCGCACTGAAAATACCATGTGTATCAACTCCACCCTGAAAAAACAAAAGTCTAAATCTTTCCTTGAAAATTTTGTTCTTCTTCTCTACAGTGTCACACCGAAAATACCTAGTAAATCAATTCCACCCAAAAATAATAAATACGAAAAAAAGAATAAAATGTACAAAAGGAAATTAATAATTAATTACTTGGTAGGCAGATGCACTAAACCAACAACACCTGGATATTATAGTGCGGGCAAGGTGAAGGATGTATTTCACTTGAGTGTTTGGATTAATTGGATCAGTGGTTGATACCTAAATCACATCCGTATATATGCCGTGAGTCACACACCGTCAAAGATAAAGATGTATAAGCTATTCAACATAATACTGGCCTGGCTGGTCTAATTCAATGACTAAGCTGACTCAGTAGCAACGATTAGCTTTTTTATCTAAAGAAAACACATCATGCCTGCTTTAGCACATGAAGGATCTTATTTCAATACTGAAAGGCCGGATATATGTAGATTTCAAAGCTTAAGAGAATCGAGAGTGAAGGTTAATCTTACCCAACGGTAGTTGATGCTAATTTGTAAGTGAAGTTTGACTGAGTCAGGAGCAGAAAGGACATCGTCTACACTATTGGATCAACTACAGAGGCATGCCAAGTGTGATGGTACTTTATCGGAAAACTGATTGGTTGATTCACAGTATGTCCAGAAATTGTGGTTTTTTTTCTTCAACCCCCACCCCCCTTACAGATCATCTTTTATTCATACTGCTCTCTAATGCAACCCAAATAGAATCAAAATTGACATGGGTATCAAGTTATAAGCAATGAGGTTTCTCAATGGAAAAGGAATGGGGGTGAGAAGGAATACATGGTGAATTTTGTGATGGCATCGGCTATTCAAATATAGTTGCGCCGTATGAAGGAGATACATAGAGTATCCAATTCCCTCAACAAATTTCGGAACCTCCTCTTATGAGGCTCCAACTAGCTAGTGGTGGAATGAGATCCAGTAAGCACATCAATTGCAGAAGCCGCATCCGAGTAGATGATATCATTGACCCAATGATGCTCTTTGCATAGTTCAACCCCATGGAGAATGATTGAAACTTCAACCTCGAGCGCAGATGAAGCATACATAGGAAGGCCCCTTCCTAGTATGCATTGACCATTGGGTTGAACAACGTGGATGCCAGAGCCCATCCTCAGAGAATGTCCTTGAAAAAGAAGCATCAACGAGGACGACGATATCACATCCAGTTGGGTATCTGGTGATCAGGTGAAAGTTGCAGTGGATAGACTAGCTAAGAACATATGAGAGAGACATGAAAGTATGAGTTCTTTCTTTGATGAAGGCGAAGGTGAATGACTTGGGTTTCATAATGCCATCATGACCTTGTTCATTGTGGAATTTCCATATTTCCTAGCATGTTGTTGCAAGTAGAGTCACATTATATGAATTAGACGTCGGCATTGTGATTAAGTTGATCCAGTCCCCTTCATGTGCAGTGAAGAAGCCGAGTTTCAATTTGAAAGCCTCCCATATCGATTTACTAGTTGGACAATCCCGCAGGCAGTGGACAAGGGTGTCCTTGTCATTGTTGCAGATAGGACAAGTATCATCTTCAATGATATGCCTCCATTTCTTTTCACAGTTGGTTAGTAGAGCTTGGTGTTGCAGTAGCCATAGGAAGACTTTGTATCATTGTGGTATATGGGATGACCATATTTTCCTCCATGTTTTTGTATTGTCTTCACTTGGAGCATGGTGGAGCTAAGAGTAGACTGCACAGACAGTGAGAATCCCTATGGGTTTAGATGGCCACACCCATGTGTCATCTTCTTCCGCAATATTAGGAGGGGGTATACTGTTAATCAGATCCCATACTTGACGTGGGAGGTAGTGCTGAATGAAGTTCTAGTCCCAAGCTTGATCATTTGGAGCCATGGAGTTTACTTTTAGGTCTTGGATGTCAGGAGGTATTGTCGTTCCAGGAGCAAGTTGTATAATAGATTTGCCAAAAATCCATTTATCTTCCCAAACGTTGGATTGGAGGCCAGAGTTAATTATTTTACAACAAACAACTTGAATTGTGGTTAAGCTTTTTTTTTTTTAATTCTAAGTTGCAGAACAGGGCCTCTTAGTGATACAATCGTGTTGCATGTATTTGTCCTTCATGATTTTGACCCATATTAAGTTCATCTTGTTAAAAAATTGCCAAACATTCTTGAGCATTAAAGCTTCATTAAACCCCCTAGCTTGCTTAAGGCCGAGTCCTCCATGGTGTTTTAGTCAAGTGATTTTACTCTAGGAGACAAGGGTCAGCCTACACTGTTCTTGCCCTCCATACCAGACAAATTTCCAAACATGTTGATCAATACTGTCACAAAGAGACAACGAGAGCTTCACTACTTGCATTGTGTTTTGGAATTGTTTGAAGGAAGGACATGGTGAGGGTAATTCGCCCAACCAGTGAGAGATGGCATGCAGACCAACTGTTCATATGGCCCCAAATTGAGTTCAAAATACTTGCATGTGTGTCCTTAGGCAGTGATGCAGAATTGGAGCTCCATGATATCATGCAAGATCATCAGTGCTGGTTATACCCAAACATCTTTTGAATCTACACTTCTTATGAGTAGTAGAGTTAGGTGAGAAGTAGAATTTTGATTTATCCTTGGAAATAATTTGTCCGGAGACTGCAACGAAGTCAAATAGGAGCTTATTGATCAAATATGCTCTTCAGACTGAGACTTCTGACATGAGTAGAAGATCATCATCAAACATGACATGGCTGAGATGGCTGGTGTTTCATGACAAAATGATAGGCTTCCATCGACCCTTAGATACCGAATGAGTAATAGCATGACTAAACCTTTCCATGCATAAAACTAAGAGGTAGGGCCTCAACGGATCACCCTGACGTACCCCTTGAGTTGCTTTTAAAAGATTCAAGGTGACTTTCTTTGTAGAGGATGATAGTGTGGCCGAAGGAGATAATCTGCATGATCACAGTAACTAACTGCATAGGCAATCCAATCTTCAATAGGGTGTCGTAGATGAAAGGCCATTGCATCCTGTTAAAGACCTTCGATTGATCGACTTTGATACTTATCCACTTTCTGCCGAATCACTTATTTTTCATTGAGTGGATGACCTTTGGACCAAGAGGATATTGTCGCTATTATGGCCATGGATGAAGCTAGATTGGTTAATAGAAATCTAACTATTAAGCATTAGCTTAATTATGTCCACTATGATCTTAGACAATGGTAAAGTAGAAGTTGTTCAGTAAGATTGGCTGTAGGTTGCTACATTTCTGAGGTTGGGCAATTTTAGGTATTAACACCATTAGAGATTCTGCCATGTGATCGGGGATGTTACCGCTCTAAAAATTACCTATGCCTGTGCTGGTGAATGAATTCCCAACCTGATGCCAGTTAGTTTGGATGAATTAATTGTGCACTCAATCTGGCCCTGATGCTTTTGCAGGTGCCATTTGGAAGGCAGCTCACCAGACTTCGTCTTTGTCAGGTGAATTTTGAAGTTGTTGTCTGTAAGTTACATTTGGGAACTCCCCAGTGTAGAAGGAGATCTATTGAAGAGTTTTAGTAGGGGTGGTTAGGGTTGTGTGCAGGGTCTTGAAGTATATATAGACATGCTCTTATAAAGTTGAATCAGAGGTGATCCACTCATCGTCCACATTGAGGAGCCTAGATTTTTTGTTTTGATGCCTCCTTACTTTCACATAGGAATGGAAAAATGTATTGTTCCCATCCCCATGTTGTAGCTAGTTAATGTTAGCCTTCTATCCTCATTCAGCTTCCTCCCTTCTCAAGATTGAGTTGAGTTGTTCCTGGAGTTTAATAGAGGTCATCTCATTAGAAACATTTAGCAGAGGAGAGGTATGCACTTGTGTTCAGTCATTTGAGGATGTTGTTCTTCATTTTGCATAGTTGCTGCAAGCGTTCAGTTTCCCACGTAGTAGCCACCATCTTGAAACTTGTTAAAGCTTTGTGAAAGGGAAGGTCCACTTTCCACAAAGGTAGGACTTCATTCTTGAAGGAAGGAATCAGGACCCAACTGAGCCTAGTGCGGAAATGATGGTAATGGTGAATCTTGACTGGAGTTTCATAAATTAGGATTAGTTGTGGTCATTGTGAATGTGCGGTAGAATAGTGATGGTAGTGCCATGTGTAGTGTTGAGCCATTTAGCATTAGCTAACACACGATCCAACTTCTCATATAGCTAACCCCTTTTGAAGGTGAAGAAGTGTCCAGAGGCCTCCATTTCTGTAAGACCCGTTGAGAGTAATAGAGAGTTAAATTTAGAGCTAGAACGAGTGTTGAGGCCCTTTCAACCTTCTTTTTCTGAGACATTAAGCATGGTATTAAAGTCGCCTACAACTTCCCAAGATGCATTGATAAAATCCGACAATTCTAGGAGTCTGTTCCAAAGAAGGTTTATTCTTTATAGGCTAGGGCTTCCATATAGGATGGTGAGGTACCCAACTTCATCAACACAACAATGAATAAACTGCCGATGGTTGTAAAGAACTTCAAGATTACAACTGTGATTGTCCCAGAGCGGCCAGATGCAAGTTGATAAACCCAAAAGCTTTGACTCAGTGCGATGATGCGAACCCAAGTTTCTTGATGATGTTAATGGCTCTAGAACTACTATACCAAGGCTCAATGATAGCCAGAATATGAAGCTTACACATGCATTTATATTCCTTAAGTAAATTAATTTTATCCTTAGAGTGTGCTCTTAGGATGCTCCTAGTTGAGGCAGAAGGTAGGGAGGTTCTCATATTCAAGTATGTACTGTTTTCCATTCAAAACTATCATCGGATGCAGCGAGGTGGATGTATCCACCTCAACTGCAATCCTTGCAAACTTGCCACGATGCGCTGATTGCATGGTGGTGTCAATCTTCATCGTTTTGCCAATCAAGTTACCGATGCTAGATAGAAGTTGATTCTAATATAGATAAATAGGCATGTATGCTATTCTTTCCCAAACCATCAATTTTGAGGGATTGGATCGAAGGGACAAAAATTTGGGGACCAGGAATGAACAGAGAGGTAAAAAATTGAAAATCATCCAAGGTCATGCAGTCATAGATTTGATGAAATCATCATTTTTTGCGAGCTGGATAACATAGTACCACATGTCATGGTCAACGACCCTGAATTCCTTGGTTGGTCTCCAGAGGACAGAGATCTGGTTCATCAATGCATTGAATCCCACATTAGAGCTGACAACTTAGACAATGATGGTGAACCTCCAGGGTTCTAACAATGCTGGGAGGGTTTCAGGGTTAACTGTGATGGAGGGAACACTCCTTGATCGATCAATATGGATATTTTCCTCCTTGAGCATGTCGAGAGATACTTGGGTCAAGGATGATTGCGCTCTATTAGAACATGCATTCATTGCTTCTTTGTAGGATTTTTGTGATTCTTTGGTATGCTTTCCATTGGTGAATCCATGCTCGTGGTCTCGATCATCGAGGTGTTGTTAGTGTTCAAATTGCCACAGATTGAAAAGGAAGATGGTCGATGCGTCAGACTCTGCCCATCCCTGGAACCCTAACATTGGTCGTTTCGAAAATAACATATCTTAGCTTTTTAGTATGAAATGCTACTGCATGAAAAGAATCAGAATTTGTGGTTGTAGTGTTGAGAAATACTAATTTGCTCCTGATAAATGTTGTCCGATCTCCAACACATGTTGTAACACCCACCTATCCATTACATGCACGTAGTGGAAGAAAGTTTGAGTTATACATAACTCGTACACTTAAGGAAAATCACTTGAACATGACATCACTGTGTAATAATTGCATCCACAATAACTTAAATATGATTAATTCTCAACACAGTTCTTACAAACACAAACATGAATGTTTATAAATGGCATGAAGGAAAATGTAACCCTGACATCATGAGACAAAGTCTCTTGTACTAATATTATAAGCATGATAAAAACTACATCTCTAATAATGGGGACTTCATATAGTTGACATGATATCAGATTAGGTCCTTCTGGCTCCTCATGTTGGACAACGCTGGCTCTAAGTCTACTCTTGTTCCTCATTAGAGGACATATTTCCCAAGGCATGGACTCAAAACGACCATTATTAAGTTTCACGAGTATTCTTCAACATGCAAATGACTAAAATCATAAAGGCTAAAAATCATCTTTAAATATTTGATGAGTACAATTAACATGAAAGTATGAAAACAATCTTAAATCATAAGCATGAACATTTCAAAACATATGCGTTTTTAAATCTTGATCTAAAAATTTCTTCATTCATATATGCCTATTTTCCGTTGGAAACCAACGTCAGGTAAATTGGCCTATTTCCTATATTGTAGTGTCTAGGTTATATATCTTAAGTTGACATGCACTCTGGTGCTTGGGTCTAACTCTATGAATGACACAATCTGATAAAATCTTATTAGATCTAATCTTAAAATATTAATCATGGATCTTCAACCATCATTTAAGAAAGGTTATAACTATTCCATTACTTGAAATCTGAAAACACTTTGAACATATACTACTAGTAAATTTTGAGTAGTATTATGTGATATTATGGGACATATATTCATAAAAAACAACTAATATTGAATGCTGAAGGTATTTCCCACATACCTTGTTAGGTAAACCTTAAAATCAAACCTTCTTGATCTTGGTTAACTCCCATTTCACCTAAAAGTACTATTTTCCATATCAATTTTCTTATTATACATTATCTTATATCAGGTTTCCAATAAATTTAAGTCTAAGATATGGGAATTAGGGTCTAAACCCGTGTGATTGAGTTCCTTGTGAATAATACTTTTTGAAACATATGTTTAGCATTTTTTTCTGATAGTGGATGAGTATATAGTGAATTTTCAAGAATCAATCAATTAAGAATAATGAAAATACATTATCACTTTATAAAAGTCCTAACAATTCTTAGAATATTGGGTTCCACTTCTATTCAACCTAAACATGATTATTAGAGGCATTCACGTGGTTGGTGAAACTGTACTCCTAAGCCTTATCTCAAACAATTCAACAAAATATACAATAGAAAAAGTTCACACACTAAAAAATGATTAAATAAAAATCTATCACATTTCATGTTCCAGATGAAATCACTAAGTTATTCATAATCTTTCATCAAATGGTGATTGATAACTTTTTTCATAAAATGCTCACATGTGTGCATTTTCTCGTGCTAATAGAAACAAAATGGGGCAGAGCAACTTATGTTGTTTTGTATTAAAATGGTACACCTATATATATGGACCTGGGTAGTGACTACTAACCCAATAACACAATGTGGGAGTAATTACATATTTACAAAGGAATATAATAAAATAATAATGAATAATAAATACTTATTATTCTAACACTCCCCCTCAAGCTGGTGTATATGTATCATAGGCACCAAGTTTTTTTTTCTAGGGGAAGCCATGAGGCTATTTATTCATCTTGCCCTCCTCTTGCCATAGGCACCAAGTTTGTTATATAAGAATTTGGTCCTGCAACTATTAAGAGATTGGGTAAATTGATCTTCTACTTGATCTTGACACCGGACTGGGACAAACATGATTTGTTGATCTTGTATCTTTTCCTAAATGAAATGACAATCAAACTCGATGTGTTTAGTTTTTTCATGAAAAACTGGGTTCAAAGCAATTTAGACAACAACTTGGTTATCATAGTGGACCTCCATTACCTCAGAATGGATGTATCCAAGTTCTTTGAGGATGTTTTTGGTCCATAAGAGATCACTGGTCGCATGAGCCATGGCTCAATATTCGGATTTAAAACTAGACAGTGCTACACCAATTTTCTTTTTGCTTTTCTAGGATACTATATTGCCTCCCACAAATACACAATATCTTGACAACAGACCTATGATCATTAATACATCCGACGCAATCAACATCACATAATCCCTATAGTTTGAGATGTCCATGATTTGAGTATCATTTTCTTTTTCTTGGACTCTTCTTGTGATGTCTAAAAATCCAGATGACAACCTCCATATGACTAGAATGTGGTTTATCAATAAATTTAATAACCAAACTAGTAGAAAAGGATATATCTAGACAAGTAACGATATAATTAAGTTTTCCGACCAGTCTTCTATATCTTCATGGATCTTCCAGTGGATCCCCCTGATACTTATATAATTTGACTCTAGGATCCATTAGAGTACCCGTAGGTTTTGCTCCAAGCAGACCCATTTCTTCAAGTAGATCAAGATTGTATTTGTAACACCCCAATTTTTCTTTATCACATGAGCGGAAGCTAGACAATTTTTTTCTCAACTGGGGGTGTCACAAAAATGATAAGAATAACAATAATAATATACAAAAACCATTACAGACTAGTGTGAAAATGCATTCTCATAAATCATAAAAAACATAATACAAGAGTATAAAGTCTGAAATTTAAACATCAATCTTGGATCCTATAGATGGCACCCCACAAGCAAACCTCCTAGATCTTCACTTGCAAACTCTAACTTGGATGTTTGTCTGAAATTTGAAACCTGAAGACATCTCATCCCCAACCATGCACAAAGGAAAACTACTGTTAGAGTAAGTGGCATTGAATTTCTTATAAGATAAACTTAAATATACTACAAATGAAAGAAGAACTAAGATCTGAAATCTATAAACTTAGACTGGATCTATGTGTCTTTTATTCATGATTTTGACTTGTTTTTGGCCACCATTATACAATAAGTCCTCCTCTATGACACTGAAGTGTCTTCTATTGTGTAACACACCCTCTGTTGGCACAACATGCCCTCTGTTGACACTGAAGGGTCCTCTATGGTATAACACACCCTCTTTTGGCACAATGCACTCTCTATTGACATTGAAATATCCTCTATGGTGAAACACACCCTATGTTGGTACAATGTGCCCTTTGTGACACTCATAGTGTTGGGTTTTAGAGGAGGCAGAGAAGCAGCGGAAACAAAAATTTTCTCCCCAAAACCCAGAACGAAAGGAATCGCGTCAACGTCTATATAATAGGAAAGATGGTTTGTGAATCATACCTTGCCCCGAGGCTTGCTCGGCAATAGTACCTCGTACATTGCGCGGTCTTCACCTCCGGTCTTGGACGGTGTCTGTGCAGCTCCTGGTCGCACCGGGACTGAAGACTCCTCCTCCTACCGGACTGTCGGATGACAGTTGTCCTCCTGAGTGGAAGTGACCTCCCGCCTCTGAAGTAGTCCACACGGACCACCTGGAACTCCACACTCCTTGTCCCACAAGGAAGTGGAAGGAGTCACACCCTCCTGTTGATGTACTAGTCTCCAACACACTCTCCTGCTGCTAATTGCAACTGCAGTTGTCTTTCCCTTGCTGCACCTCCATTTGCAGGAAGCACTTGCTTGGGCTCTCTCTCGGTTACCAAAACCAGAGAGAATGACAACTTTGCAGAGCAACCAACTTACACTGAGTTGTACTCTGAGAAGCCCCCAATACCCCCTATATATATAGGCGGGTCATGGGATAGGGTTCTTTGTCCCCGGCAATATGGGACTAAAAGCAGGAGTAGAAGGGTTCGATATTTTCCACAAAAACAACCAACTCGCAACCTGAACCGATCGGTTCACAAGTGAACCGGTCAGTTGGGGACTTGAACTGGTCGGTTGGGACACCTCAACCGGTCGGTTCACAAGTGAACCAGTCAGTTGGTGGTCCTGGTCGATCCCAGATTGACTTTCCTTCTTTTTTTTCTAATTGGTATCGAATACCAATCATTGTTCCAATCAAATTGGGCAAGTGAAACGCAAGGCAAATTCTCACCAATCCTACTTTCCCAAGTTGCTCGGTTGCACCAGTTGAACCGATCAGTTCAACACTTGAACCGCTCATTTCACTCTTTGCATGAGCCGATCGGTTCAACAATTGAGCCGACCGGTTCAACAACCTCAGCCGACCGATTCATCACATGAACCGATCAGTTGGGAGTGCAGGTTGTGCAGAATCAGTCAAATGTGATTTCAATCAATCTGATACTCCAATCAATGCATCCAACACCTTGAACATTATGATATTGAGCTATCGATTAATTGAGTATTTAATTGAACTACTAAACTCCTTTAGTAATCAATCTAAACATGGCTTGTGGATAAAACTCCTCTTCCAGGTTAAATCCTATGTGTGTGACCCTACAGGTCCATTTCACGTTGGCAGTGAAAGTCCATAACACTTATGACTTCACAAGCAAAGAGCGGTGTCTAGTCACACATCATTGCTACCCAAGTGAAATAGAAAGTTGGAGAACAACTTTCAATCCTAAAATCCGTGAATGGTGTTACAGTGAATGTATAATTCCTTTGTCACTGATATCCAGAATGAACTCGAGGCATGGAACAGTCATCCTGTCAATGTTCATTCATTTCCTTGATCTCAGAGTAGACCGAGTGAGATGTGTGTGACATCAATATCACATATTAATTCACACATGCATGCGCATGCCTTTCTCAATCCTACTCATCAAGTGGCCAAGGATATCAAACTCCCTTAGGAGGGACAAATCCCATATCTATCACTCACCCCTCAAAAGCCCCATGTGTCAAAGCCACCCAATCATCACCTTTATAACAACCCATGTTTCAGGACTGCGTTTGATGATGTCAAAGTGTACCCAACGACATGTGTTGAGTGTAGTGATTTTAGGTCTAAGAATCACATTCACCACCATCACTGTGAGAGCTGACTCTGACTACCAAGTCATGGTTCCATGTGTCACTCTCACGGTGGGTCTGTCTGGTACCTTGTTCTCTAACAAGTATCTATGTGCTTGGTTTGATATCACCATATCATGACTAATGAGATTTTGTCATCAACCAACACACAATCTAGTCTTCAATGTTATTGATGTCTATGGTTATTTCCACAATAACAACCGACTAGGGACTAAACAAGAATGTATACTCTTAACATCCGTATGATCTCATCGTTTAGGTCCTTAACCTAAAAGCATACATCATTGAGTCAAAACATTCTTTAGACATATATCATGTTACACCATTATCTCAAAAATAGTTTAATCATATAGATTGGAAATTGCCTTTATTATTATTCAAATCACTTACAAAGTATCCCATTACAATCATCACATGACTTGCTCTATGGGCATACATACCAACATACTCCCACTTGCACTTAGAGCCAGTCACTAAGGAAACACAGTCCTTGTGACCTAGCATGACCATCATGCTTCTGCTGAGAAAGGGCCTTAGTCAGTGGATCAACTATGTTGTCTTCAGTTCGTACCGTGCAAATTTTCACATCTCCTCCCTGTACGATCTCTCGTATGAGATGGAAGCGCCATAGTATGTTCTTGGACCGCTGATGTGATCTGGGCTCCTTAGCTTGTGCAATAGCTCCATTATTGTCACAATAAAGCTCAATTGCATCACAACTACTAGGAACTACACCAAGTTCAGAAATGAACTTCCTGATCCACACAGCCTCCTTTGCTGCATGTGAAGCAGCAATATGCTCGACCTCTGTAGTAGAATTGGCAACCGTTTCTTGCTTGGAACTCTTCCAGCTCACAACTCCATTATTAAGGCAAAACACAAATCCTGACTGCGATATGTAATCATCTTTATCGGTTTGGAAGCTTGCATCAGTGTAACCCTCTACAACCAGCTCTTCCTCGCCGCCGTAAACAAGAAACTGATCCTTAGTCCTTCGCAAGTACTTGAGGATGTTCTTCACGGCTGTCCAGTGAGCATCCCCGAGATCTGACTGGTACCTGCTCGTCATGCTGAGAGCATACGAGACATCTGGGCGTATGCACAACATAGCGTACATGATGGATCTGATGGCTGATGCATATGGGATCCCATTCATACGCTCCCTCTCTTCACAAGATTGGGGACATTGAGTTCTAGAGACGGTGACTCCATGTAGCATGGGGATGTTGCCTCTCTTTGAGTTCTCCATGTTGAACCGCTTCAGCACCTTGTCAATGTACGTGCTCTAACTTAGTCTGAGAAGCCTTCTAGATCTATTTCTATAGATCTTAATTCCTAGAATATAGGATGCTTCTCCTAAGTCTTTCATTGAGAAAGTTTTCCCAAGCCAAGTCTTTACCTTCTCTAAGGCTAAGACATCATTCCCCATCAAAAGTATGTCATCCACATACAATATGAGGAATGTGGTCGAGCTCCCACTAACCTTCTTGTACACACAAGGTTCATCTTCATTTTGAATAAAGCCAAACACTTTGACTTCCTCATCAAATCAAAGATTCCAACTCCGAGATGCTTGCTTTAATCCATAGATTGACCTTTGCAGTTTACAAACTTTATTGGCATTCTTTGGATCTACAAAACCTTCAGGCTGTGTCATGTACACATCCTCATTTATATTCCCATTAAGGAATGCAGTTTTAACATCCATCTACCAAATCTCATAGTCATAATAAGATGCAATAGAAAGCATGATCCTGATGGACTTAATCATGGCAACTGGAGAAAAGGTTTCGTCATAGTCAACACCTTGAACTTGTCGAAATCCCTTCGCAACCAATCTGCCTTTATAAGTTTGCACATTGCCATCCATGTCGATCTTCTTCTTGAACACCCACTGGCACCCTATGGGTTTTACCCCTTCCGGTGGTTCCACCAAAGTCCATACTTTGTTGGAGTACATGGATTCCATCTCGAATCTCATGGCTTCAAGCCATTTCTCAGAATCTGGTCCCTCCACAGCCTCTACGTAGGTAGTTGGATCATCATCTATGATCAACTCACCACCTTCCTGAGTCACAAGGTATCCAAACCTCTCAGGTTCAAGGCGGGTCCTACTAGATCTACGAGGTCCTTGTGTTACTTGAGGAGAATGAGATTTCACAACACCTTGTGAATCTCCATTTTCCTCTCGTACATCTACCAGTTCAATGTTTTCTTGTTGGGCTTGAACCTCTTCAAGATCTACTTTCCTCCCACTATTTCCTTTGGAAATAAATTCCCTCTCTAGGAATACAACATCCCTGGCAACAAACACTTTGTTGTTAGTAGGGTGGTATAAGTAATATCCCCTCATTTCCTTGGGGTATCCAACAAAATAACATTTATCAGATTTGGGTCCAAGCTTATCAGGAAACATTTTCCTAATGTAAGCCTCACAACCCCAAATCTTCATAAAAGACAAAATGGGACGCTTCCCATACCATATCTCATATGGTATCTTTTGAACTGATTTAGATGGTACACGGTTAAGTGTAAACGCAGCAGTTTCAAGAGCATGACCCCAGAAGGAAATTGGAAGATCAGTAAAACTCATCATTGATCGCACCATATCCAACAATGTGCGATTCCTTCTTTCAGACACACCATTATGCTGTGGTGTTCCAGGTAGAGTCCATTGTGATACAATACCACGGGCTCGCAGAAGGTCCTCAAACTCCTGGCTTAAGTATTCTCCACCTCGATCGGAATGAAGTGCCTTAATACTCTTACCAAGTTGGTTATGTACTTCATTCATGAAATCCTTGAAACTTTCAAGGGTTTCTGACTTATGTTTCATCAGGTACACATAGCCATACCTACTGAAGTCATCAGTGAAGGTAATGAAGTACTGATACCCATTTCTGGCATTAGTTCTAAAAGGCCCACATACATCAGTATGTATGAGTCCTAATAGATCACTAGCTCTCTCAGCTTTACCTGAAAAGGGAGTCTTGGTCATCTTGCCCAACAAACAAGATTCAGATGTCTCTATTGATTCATAATCAAAAGAGTCTAGATAACCATCTTTATGGAGTCTAGAAATGCGCTTCACATTTATGTGCCCTAGACGACAATGCCAGAGATATGTTTTGTTTGAGTCGTTGAGTTTTTGCTTTTTGGTGTTTACGTAGTATACACTTGTCTCGAAGTCTATCAAGTATATACCATAAGATATAGGGGCACTACCATAAAAGATCCCATCTTTGGAAATGGAACATTTTCCATTCTTAATAAGAAATTCAAATCCATCTTTGTCCAAACAAGAGACGGAAATGATATTCCTATTTATGGCAGGTACATAATAGCAGTTCTTCAACTCTATTATTAGCCCACTAGGTAGAGTTAACTCATAGGTTCCTATGGTACTAGCAACAACTCTTGCCCCATTGGCAACACTTAGTTCAACCCCGCCTTTCCCCAAAGGCCTACTTCTTTTAAGATCCTTCACATTTGAACAAATGTGAGATCCGCATCCGGTATCAAGTACCCATGATGAAGAAGTAGTAAAGTTAATCTCTATCACGTATACACCAGAAGTAGAGATCTCTATCTCTGACTTCTTCTTCCATTGTTCCTTCCATCCTCTCCATGTAGAAGAAATTGGTTTGGCGAGAGAACACTTCTCTCCCTTACCTACTTTCTTCTTCACTAACGCATTAAGCGTACATAGAGTGGATTCTAAGGCTCCTGGTATATCTGGATTGTGCAGAACACTTCTCACAGTCCTCAACCAGTTATGGAATTTCTTCTCAATTAATTTTCCCATTTTAAAAGATGATTCTTTTGCCATTCTACAAGAGAAAATTTGCATTTGTCAAAACCTTTTTGATTTGATTTGAATAAATTTTGACGATAGTTAATTAGGCCTTTAATTAATTACCGCTCCCACTATTTTGGCTCAAATTGATAGCCCTCACCATCAATTCAGAGGATTGCAGCGTACAATCTTCTAGTGGGTCAAGATCCTAAAATCCTCTGAGCCATGGACCAGCTAGGGCTGTCACCCACAACTCAGATCTCTCAGGTAGGCAACTCTTGCCAATTGCATCATATGCAACTCTTGAAAGATGTCATATGCAACTCTTTGAAATGATCATCTCCATGCCTCAAGGTACTAGATCCCATCTAGATCACCTTTTTAAGTCCGACCCAAAGGCAGCACGATGAATATGCACCCTGCTAGGGCAGACCCACACATTCATCCTTCACGCTTCCACGAGATAGACGGTGCACCACGCTAGGACGTGCCCACACTTGGTCGATCAAGCTTTTCATGTGTGTCACATTTGGAAGGCATCTAAAACTTAATATTTAATGAGGGATTTGGTTTTTATATACATATACATATCCAATCACCACAATATATAGTACGTATCATATACATGCTATATCCCACAGAAAACATGCAAAACAATAAAAAGAAATGATTATGGCCATCCTATTGTGATTCCTCGAGACAAGAGGAATCACGGTCATCTAGGTCTACATCACATGCAACATGTACAAGATGAAATCTGTGCCTGCCTTTCTGGGTTTGATCAGCTCATCTCCATGACCGATCGGCTCGCCATCAGGTTGGTTGTTCGGGTGCCACCAGCCGATCGACTGGAGCCTCCAGTCGATCGGTTCACCAGTCGTCGTGCATCTCCTCAGGTCGCCACCCGCTCATCTCGTTCCTCGAACCGGCCGTCTGGATCACCAACCGATCGGTTCACTCCTTGAACCGATCGTCTTCAGGTCGTCCGTCGTTCTTTGACATAACATGAAATAAAATCTATCCTATTTACAAAATAATTGTGAAACCCCGAGTTACATTCGGGGGGAGCAAAGGTAGGAAAAGAATTCTTGAATTATTTCGAGTTACATCATGAATAGGAGAAAGGGAATCGGTGCGCAGACCGAGATGCAAGCAACCACACAAAAAACCACACACAGATATAGGGGTTTATAGGCCATAATCATGCTACACATCCACCACAAAACTCGTTTTAGGGCGAAGCGTATCGAATGCATTAATATTACATATCATATATGTATATTAGGGATTTGTGGATTGGACGTGTATAACACTGATATTATTCGCATCACATGCAATAAATAAAGGCGACAAACCAAAATTGATCATATCGATAATCCTAAAATATAGAACAGTTGACCTGGATCTGATACCACTGTTGGGTTTTAGAGGAGGCAGAGAAGCAGCGGAAACAAAAATTTTCTCCCCAAAACCCAGAACGAAAGGAATCGCGTCAATGTCTATATAATAGGAAAGATGGTTTGTGAATCATACCTTGTCCCGAGGCTTGCTCGGTGACAGTACCTCGCACCTTGCGCGGTCTTCACCTCCAGTCTTGGACGGTGTCTGTGCAGCTCCTGGTCGCACCGGGACTGAAGACTCCTCCTCCTACCATACTGTCGGATGACAGTTGTCCTCCTGAGCGGCAGTGACCTCCCGCCTCTGAAGTAGTCCACACGGACCAACTGGAACTCCACACTCCTTGTACCATAAGGAAGTGGAAGGAGTCACACCCTCCTGTTGACGTACTAGTCGCCAACACACTCTCCTACTGCTAATTGCATCTGCAGTTGTCTTTCCCTTGCTGCACCTCCCTTTGCGGGAAGCACTTGCTCGGGCTCTCTCTCGGTTACCAAAACCAGAGAGAACGACAACTTTGTAGAGCAACCAACTTGCATTGAGTTGTACTCTGAGAAGCCCCCAATACCCCCTATATATAGGTGGGTCATGGGACAGGGTTCTCTGTCCTCGACAATATGGGCTAAAAGCAAGAGTAGAAGGGTTCGAGATTTTCCACAAAAACAACCAACTCGCAACCTGAACAGATTGGTTCACAAGTGAACCGGTCGGTTGGAGCACCAACCGATCGATTGGGACACCTCAATCAGTCGGTTCACAAGTGAACCGGTCAGTTGGTGGTCCTGGTCGATCCCGAATTGACTTTCCTTTTTTTGTTTCTAATTGGTATCGAATACCAATCCTTGTTCCAATCAAATTGGGCAAGTGAAACGCAAGGCAAATTCTCACCAATCTTACTTTCCCAAGTTGCTCGGTTGCACAAGTTGAACTGATCAGTTCAACACTTGAACCGCTCGTTTCACTCTATACATGAGCGGATCGGTTCAACAATTGAGCCGACCGGTTCAGTAACCTCAGCCGATCGGTTCATCACATGAACCAATCGGTTGGGAGTGCAGGTTGTGCAGAATCAGTCAAATGCGATTTCAATCAATCCGATACTCCAATCAATGCGTCCAACACCTTGAACATTATGATATTGAGGTATCGATTAATTGAGTGCTTAATTGAACTACTAAACTCCTTTAGTAATCAATCTAAACATGGCTTGTGGATAAAACTCCTCTTCCAGGTTAAATCCTATGTGTGTGACCCTGCAGGTCCATTTCACGTTGGCAGTGAAAGTCCATAACACTTATGACTTCACAAGCAAAGAGCGGTGTCTAGTCACACATCATTGCTACCCAAGTGAAATAGAAAGTTGGAGAACAACTTTCAATCCTACAATCCGTGAATGGTGTTATAGTGAATGTATAATTCCTTTGTCACTGATATCCAGAATGAACTCGAGGCATGGAACAATCATCCTGTCAATGTTCATTCATTAACTTGATCTCAGAGTAGACTGAGTGAGATGTGTGTGACATCAATATCACATATTAATTCACACATGCATGCGCATTCCTTTCTCAATCCTACTCATCAAGTGGCCAAGGATATCAAACTCCCTTAGGAGGGACAAATCCCATATCTATCACTCACCCCTCAAAAGCCCCATGTGTCAAAGCCACCCAATCATCACCTTTATAACAACCCATGTTTCAGGACTGCGTTTGATGATGTCAAAGTGTACCCAACGACATGTGTTGAGTGTAGTGATTTCAGGTCTAAGAATCACATTCACCACCATCACTGTGAGAGCTGACTGTGAATACCAAGTTATGGTTCCATGTGTCACTCTCACGGTGGGTCTGTCCGGTACCTTGTTCTCTAACAAGTACCTATGTGCTTGGTTTGATATCACCATATCATGACTAATGAGATTCTGTCATCAACCAACACACAATCTAGTCTTCAGTGTTATTGATGTCTATGGTTATTTCCACAATAACAACCGACTAGGGACTAAACAAGAATGTATACTCTTAACATCCGTATGATCTCATCGTTTAGGTCCTTAACCTAAAAGCATACATCATTGAGTCAAAACATTCTTTAGACATCTATCATGTTACACCATCATCTCAGAAACAGTTTAAACATATAGATTGGAAATTGCCTTTATTATTATTCAAATCACTTACAAAGTATCCCATTACAATCATCACATGACTTGCTCTATGGGCATACATACCAACACATAGTGTCTGGCCTAGTGTGCCCTCTGAATTGCCTTTGTCTCTCTAGTGAGGACTTATCCTATAATGTATATACTTTATGTTCTGATGTCATTCTCTATCTCTATTCTTAATTTCTTATCTTTAAATCTTAATCACTTATCTCTAAATTTGTTCTTAATTTATTACTTCTAAATCTTAATATATTATCTATGACTATGTATCTTTGTTCTTAAATATCAATTGAGTCTAGGTCTGAATATGGATCTCAACTACTACATAATTGAGTTTGGATCTGAAACTCCTATCATGTACGCAGATCTAATTTTCAACTACTCACGAATGAATAATCTAAGTCTGAATTCTAAAATCTTATATCCTTATTTTTTAGATAAATCTTACTCTGAAGTTCTGACCTAATAGAATGACTAAATTTAATTATGATATCATATGTATGTCATCTGAGTCTAAAGGTTTGACAAAAATAAGTCAAACTAAATATACAAATACTAAGTATCTGAAAGTAGCTTAAATATAAGAAATCTAAAATGTGATATTCTCACAACATAACTCCATGTGAATAAATTCTAATTACTCAAAGCATCATTGGATATGTAATAAATATAAAATATTGAATGTATGTGAGTAACTTAATCTCTAAGTTACTTTATAGTAAGGTTCGCAAGTCGAATCATGATAATGAGGAAATTCAAAGGCCATGACCCACTTACATGTTATAATGCGAAATCCAAACATACTTTTAGTTCATGGTCAAGCGTTAGCTTTCCTGAATACGAACATGATGCATATATCAAAATCATATCCAAAAATTCTAATGTTTATTACATCATTACTAATATCATCAATTTCTTAACCAATTTAATCAATATAATGAACTGACTTCTCTAACATTAAATTCTCATAATACATAAATATCTCCTAAAATCAAACAAAATAATATTTTAGTGAGGCATGCATCAAAAAAGAATTTTAAATAGTTTCTACAGATTTTATCTCATCATTTTATGACTCAAATCTCCATAGTATCTCTAATGGGTAAATTCATCATGATAAATTATATTTATCACAACACTAAGATCATATCTTGCAATTAAGTTTAGAGTTGTGAATAAATCATGTGAACTTATCTGAACAAATTCAGACATTCCTATCACAATTTGTTGTAGAAACACCATCATCATATCTATTTTATTCTACTAAATCTTGTCCAATTAAACATCTAAATATCATTAAAATAGGATTTTTATAATAATCTACTCTTTAATATCTTTTCAATGGCCTCATTTTCTATGATTGGATGTACAAGCTAAAACATACAAGTTTTTCAAGTTTACCTCTTTAGAAGATCTGGCCATTCATCTTGAGTATGATAGATTACATCTCGACTTTCTATTTTTTTCCTTTACTCTAGTTCACGGATCCCCTCCTTGGGTCCACATGTCTAGAAACCTAGATCTGGCCAGTCCTCATCTCCTTCCTCTTCCTTTCTATGTCTGTGAGTGGAATCTTCCCTGGTTTGAGCATAGGACACGCCTTCAAATGTGGCCACACCACCTAGATCTAGTGAGGGCTCCATGGCCAAGTAGACTCCTCCATGATTATCCCATGATACTTGTTACTCACATGTGAGCCTTTGAACAAGACTAATTTTTGGGAATAAAGAGGATCTCCCATGTGACAATCATTGTCTATGCATCACTCTTTGAGAAGACTTCTTTCCTACTCCCTTTCTATTAAATATAGAGGAAGATAACTCAAGACAAATGTGATATTGTAACGACCTCGCCTCCCGGTAACCCCCAATTAAGTGAGACCAAGAGGTCAGAGCCGTTATCCCAATTTCCCGGATCAAAGGTTTGATAAATAATCAGTAATTATTATTAAATTCTACCATGACTATACTGAAATCTGGTATAAAATAAAACTTTGCATACCTTTTAAAAACTTTGGATATCTACTTCTATCCACAGTTTGAAATCTATTCTATCTAATCCTCCTCGCACTTTATTTCTTATTTTCACAATGTGTCACTTTACTATTTTTTCTTTTCAGGGTTGTACCTAAAACACCGACAAACAAAACGTCAGTCAGCATAAATGAATATGCAGGTATGTGGGGACAACCAAAATTTCACACATAAGGCTAACAACCTATTTATCACAATCAAGGTAATTAACAATTCAATTTACATTTTCAATGTGTCAATCTCCACCGCTTTTGCCCTAACCCTGGAATACCCCCAATAGGGTTTGTCTTTTGCCATTGACTTAATGCCACCTTCTCCATCCTGAGCTTGGTGCATGTGGTCACATCTCATGGTTCCCATTAGTCATGCAATATCATCAGGCGACCTTCTCTATCCTGAGCTTGGTGCCTGGGGTCACCACTCATGGTGCCCATGGGTCTTCCCTCCCGGGCTTGAACTTTTTGCATAATACATCAGGGTGGCATGTAGGTGCGAGAGTACACACTTATATTACAATTGTGATAATCATAGTGACTTTATGATTTGCAAGTATGAACATCCAAACTGATAGGTTGCATTCAATGCGATTAATCATCCAAAAAACCTTCGAGAAGCTAATGTGATTAACCATAATTAACCACATACCTTTCATGTTGACCTGAGTGCAGAATAATCCAACTAATCAAGGAATCCAGTAAACAAGCAAGCACACAAGTTGATCTTGAAATATGCATCCAATTTTTTCCTATCATTGATGAGGCCATGAAGGTCTATTAAGCCTAGTTGTTTCCTAGGGTTACTAGTCCTTTTTAGGGTTTTTGACTACAAATAGGGTTTCACTTTATTTTTGTTATTTAAACCCTAATTTTATAAAATTACTAACAAACCCTAATTATCTCATCTACTCCTCATGAAATATATTAAGGTTACCTTTTAACAACATATAACCCTAATTTTGGGTTAAAGGCACTTTTCTTTCCTTTTTCCCCTATTTAGGGTTTCTAAGGATATTAACCATCATATTAGCTTTAAAACCCTAAATCTTGCAATTTCATCTTCAAAACAGGTTACAATTCATTTTTATCATTTAACAAGTTAACAATGCTCGAATTAACTTATTTGCACTATTACAACTATCCTTTATCATCAATTAGGGTTTCTAATTACAAATTAATACCTTTTTCATCAAAATAATATACTATTGTTAAAAGGGATATATTCAGGCTTTCAAACTATTTTTTATCTTATTACTCGCATTTTTTTGATCAACTTTCATTTATTAAGTTTGTTAATCCAAGTTTCCTAGCGATTTCTATGAATTTCATAAGAAAAAGCATTTTTCTGGAATTTCAGCCAGAGAGAGAGAGATTTACCAAAAATTTGGGGCCGCTCGATCAATGGTCTGGTGATCTGCCTTCTAATATGACATCTCACGTCACGCACAACTTAAGTTACCCGGCTCGGCCTTGGAGCGTTGGATCAGCACATAGACTATCGTGGGCCACTATCCGACGGTTGCTGTGCGTTGTCTTTGTCCTTCTCTTCGTATGAGGCTACGACGGTGCCGCGGTAGAGTTGTCGTCAGAGCGATAGCAATCCAGAGGCAGAGAGGGGGGCGAGGCTCGTGAGGAAGCCGTTCATGATCGTTGTGAGGTGAGGAATCGAGTGGGGGTCCTTTTATCGGATTACGAAGGGTCCTCTTAGGGTTTCTCAACCCCGTCGCCGCCTGTTCCTCAACCCAATTGGGCGTTTCACCTAGAGGCTTCGAGAGATCCCCAATCCAGGGTCGAGAGGGTTCACGATCCTCTCCCGGACTCAATGGAATTATTTCCATGAGTGCACATGCATTGGGTCAAGAGGAAATCGAGGGGGAAAGTCCCTCTATAACTTGGGCAGAGTCCTGGTTCCTTTAGAACTGGATGATGAGCGGTGGTTGTTGGATCAAGATCCAATGGCCCTCATCCCTCACACTCAACCAAAAAGGAAAAGATTTCCTATTTTCAAGATAAAACCATATTTTTGAAGATAAATTGAGAAAATCATAACTCCTAATTCGTAGCTCTTTTTTATCTCAAATTTTAAGGGAAACTCATTAAAGTCTTAATCTTTCATCATGCCAAATTTGGGATTATTATATAAATAAATCAGGTCCTTTTCTTTAGTTGCAAGTCATCACTTAATTATATACATTTTTCACATATTTTCTTTTTCCCTTGCCATTAAATTATCATCTTGGATTCCTTAGACCTCAAGGAACCTTAAAGGCAGGAAAACTCACCTTGGGAAATATTCCCTTGCCCTTTCCTCTTATTCTTTTATCCCTTTTCTTATTTATCCCTTTATTCAAACAAATTCCTTTTCCTTTTCTTTTCTTTTTATTTCAATTGGGCTCACTATATCCATAAGATCAACAACATGTACTGTTACAACCCCAATTTTGGGTTCATGTGGAGAGAAATGTAATTTCTCAATTTAAATATATTGGAACAAATAATGATATAATGGTTTTCATTTACAATAGCCTTAATGATTGTGTTGTGGGCTTTATTGGCTATTGGGCCCAATAACAAGGAAATTCAATTAATTAAGAATTCGAGAAAAGAAAGATATGGAAACCTCTAGAAGGCAAAAGAATGTAATACAAGGATGGATTTCGTACCTTTAGGTTCCTTGGATGCCAAGTAATCCAAGATTGCAAAGAAAAGGCAATAATAATAAAAAAAAGATCAAATAAGTATTTCTTTATTAAGAAAGAAATTGAAAACATTGATGAAATGTGGAAAATATGTGAAAAGATGTATAATTGAGTTTTTCTTGGTGGAATTTCGTATTCCAAGGATTCCTAATGATAAAAGGAATGCCAATGAGGAAAATAGAAGAGAAATCAAAAGAAATCCTCAAAAAGGAATAATTTAATGAAAAGAATTAGGAGAATGTGTGTAATTGACAATTAAAAAGAAGATAAAGGCAAATAGATATTCCCTAATATGGGAATCTGTGCCCTTGGGATTTCTTGAGGCCCAAGGGACTCAAAGGACAAGATAATGGCAAAAGGAAAATAAATAACAATTAATTTGGATTAATTAAAGAGATAACTTGTGAGAGAAGGAAGACCTCTCATCCATTTTTATTTGTTTCCCAAATTTCGTACAAAGCTAGATAATGCCAAGGAAAACGTTCCCTTAAAATTTGAGACAAATAGAAGTTATGGTTTGGGAGATATCAATTTTCCAAGATTCTCCAAATTGGGAATTATTCTGAATTAAAAGAGATATATATATATATATATATATATATATATATATATATATATATATATATATATATATATATATTCCTTTGGATGATGGTGTGCAGTGAGATCCGTTGGATTAAGATCCAACACTAGATGCTCATCGTCCAGTCCTACACGGACATGGAATCTGCCGAGTCACAGAGAGATTTTCCCTCTTGATTTCTGCCTTATCTGGTACATGTGCGCTCATGGAAGCGATTCCATCGAGTTTGGGAGAGAATTCTGCGCCTCCCCAACCCTTTTTTTGTTGAGCTCTCGATGTTCCTATAAGAAATGCCCATTTTGGGCCAAATGCAAGGTCGACGGCAAGTTGGGAAACCCTAAAGCGAGCCCTATATTCTATAAATAGGACCACCCTTAAACTCGGGCAGACACGCACGGGCTCAACAGCCTCTTTCCTAGATCCCTCATGCCTCGGGTCGACAGGATCATGAAGCTCCGGCGAGCTTCGATCTGCGGCGCCACCGCGGTAGGAAACTACTGGTTCGGGTGGGAAAGATCCACAGCCTCCATTCGATGAAGGACCATCATAGACCAAGGGACGAGTCGACGCTCGATCTCGTCCAGCGCTTCAGAAGACCCCTAGTGGGTGCAAACCACGCGAATCGTCCGATCGCGTTTGGTCAAAAGCGACCGCGGATCCAACGAACCAAAGGAGAGCCGACTGACTTAAGCCACGCGTGATGTTAGGCGTCATATCGAGAAGATGGACCACTGGACCACGGATCGAGCGGCCCCAGATTTTTGGTAATCGACTATCTCTGACCGAAATTCCAAAGAAAATACTTTTCTTGCAAAATTCATAGCAATTGCTAGGAACCTCGGATTAACAAACCTAATACATGAAAGTTGATCAAAAAAAAATGAGGAATAACTTAAAAATGGTTTGGATACCTAAATCTGTATATTTTTGTAAAAGTGTATCTTTTGATTAGAAAAATGTTTTAATTTGTGGTTAGAAACCCTAATTATTGATAAAGATATATTTAGTCTTGCAATTAGGTTAATTCGAACATGTTTAACCTGATTAATGATTAATATGGTTTTTAACCTATTTTGATGATAGAATTACATGTTTAGGGTTTTTAACTCAATATGTTGATTAACAAGTTTAGAAACCCTAAATTAGAGAAAAAGAAAAGAAAGGATATAGTAATATGAAAATTAGGGTTTTATGGTCCAAACCTGATCTTTAGGACCTTAATGGAAAATAGGACAAGATAATTAGGGTTTGATGGATATTTGATAAAAGTAAGGTAAAAGAAATAAAAAGGAAGTGAAACCCTAATTATGGTCAAAACCCTAAAAAGGACAAATAACTTAGGAAACCATTAGAATTAATGAATCATGATGACATGATTAATAATAGAGAAATTGAATGCCTTTTTCAGAATTTTTGTGCACCTTTCTTACTTGATTAGATTTTCTCCCTCTACATTATTCTGTCTCCAAATCTGCATTACAGGTATGTGGTCACACTTATGACTACCCGAATTAGTTTTCCGGGGTTTTGCCGATGTTATTCCATCGTGACTTGAATTAAACTGTTGGATGTATTTAATTCATGCGAAGTATAATGTGAATATGACTATCACATAAGAGATATGCCTACTAGCTCAGATCCTAGTCCCTTCTGTAGCTTATTGGGTTGACCTAGTAAATGGCTACCAATGGGGTAGGCCCATCAGGTCATTGGATGATTTAGTAAATGGCTACCAATGAGGTAGGTCCATCAGGTCACATTGAGTTAGAGATTGGACTACCTATGGGTAGTTCCATGCGACTCAACCCTAGATATTGATCTACCTGTTAGGTAGGATCGTGCGGGGTTTAATAAGGATCTACCTAGAGAGAGGTGGGATCTCAGTCCACTGCAGGGACATCACAGAGATAGGGGATAGGAAATGATTGATTAGTATGGTTTAAATCGTAATCTTAGTTGTTAAATGATAATTGGATGATTACTTTGTTATTATAGTTGCATGCTTATTGTTTCCCCCACATACCAGCTTCTTGCTGACCGACGTTTTGTTTGTCGGCGTTTTAGGTACAAATGAAAAGAACAAACAGTAAAGTGGCATATGTGGAATTAACTGAGAAATAACGTGCATAGGAGGATTAGTTAGTTTAGCATCTTCATGGATAGAAGTTTAGAAATCCCAGTTTTTCCAAGGTAAGAAAAGTTTTATTTTATACCAGTTTTCAGTTTAGTTGGTAAAGTTTATTAATTGTTATTGATTATTTGTCGAACCTTTGATCCGGGTTATTAGATAATGACTCTGCTCTCTTGGTCTCCCTTAAGTGGGGGTTACCGGGAGACGGGGTCATTACATGTACTAGAGCAAGAAACATAACATGCAATGGACGATTATCAACATATATGAGTCATGCAACATAAAGAAGGTAGTATAGCTAGGGTTAGAAGTTATGTAACCCACCTTAAGCAAACTCCTCAAGCTCCAAACCTCCAAGATTTAAACTCCTAGCTCCAAGCACCCCACTTTCGGCCACCTCAAGAAAAGGAACAAGAATCATAACCACCATAGCTGAAGAGTAGGCAAGATGGAGAAGAAGATTCTAAGGAGAGAGGGAATATGCTTACCAAAGAAACAAGGTCCACCTAGGGTTCGACCACCAAGCTAGAGGAAGAAGAAGAGAACTCCTTCAAAGGAATCGGCCACCAACCTTAGCTCCTCCAAGGGTATCAGACACCAAGGTTGCAAGCGAGAGGTGAATCATGCACCAAAGAAGAGAAGGGCAACAAAAAACTAAAGGGTTCCTAAGGAAGTGAAAGGTAAGGCATATATAGATGAGGATCAAAGGGGAACCAAGGCAATGTGTCGTCCCACTAAGGGACACATGTCCAATGTCTTGCCACCTTGCAAACCTCATGCACATGCCATGCCACCCACTCATCCAAGGATCGGCCATATGTCCAAGCTAGGGTGACACAACCAAAGCTAGAGGGTCAATAAAGTCAAAGGTCGACACACCACCACCACCTTGGCCGACACACCCATGGGCGACACCCCCATGGCCGACACAAGGTGCTCCTTGCCCGATACAGGGCTCCTCAAAGCAAGGCAAGGCACAAACAAAGGAAAACAAGGCCCAACAGAGCTTCAACCAAGCCCAAGACAACTCAAGGCATGAGCCCAAACCTCCCTCTCAACTCTAGAGGAAGCAAAGAGAGAGAAATCCATCTCTCAAGGTGACAAACTTACTCTTCAACCCTAACTTAGGTTATTTTGCAAGTAGCACCTCCAACTCTCAACAAAACACAAGCAAACCCTAATCACCAGTAAAGGTGATTAACAATCAACTAAGAATAGGGTTTGGGCAAAGCAAACATGATAAGCCCAAAATGGAGGTCAGGGTCCTTACACTCATCCTTTTCAAAATCCAATTTAGGAAGTCCATTGACTAAGTCATTTTTGCTCAACTTCTTTAATTTATGCATATTTACATGACCAAGACAGAGGTGCCAAAGAGAAATATCATTCGATTGGATACTAGGCATCTACCAACCACATGCTTAATAGAGTTAAGAACAATAACATAAATATTACCACTTCTAGTTCCCTTATATATAACTTGGTAGGTGAGGGAATCTAGAATCAAACATTCAAAAGAAGTAAATAGAACAAGGTAACCATTATCACAAAGTTGACTAACACTTATTAAATTGTGATGTAGGCCATCCACAAAAGGAACATTCTTAAAACATAAGGATTCACCTACATCACCCTCACCTTTGACTTTACCTTTCATGTTGTCCCCAAAGGTGATGGATCCTCCTTTCTTCTTTGTGAAATTGTTGAAATGGCTTACATCACCCGTCATGTGCTTTGTGTAGCCACTATCAACAATCCATCTATCTTTTCCCTATAAGAAAGGATGATGTCGGTTCCCTACTCAAACTTTGGGATCTGGAGTTAGCTTGGGGACCCATTTCATCTTTGGGTTGGTCCCCTTAGGCTTGTAAGGACAATAAGTGGAATAATGGTCATCACATTTGCAATAAGAACAAACCATAGGATTCTTAGTATCCGAAGATTCTCCTACAAAGAAAGAGAGCTCCTTTCTCTTTTTCTTACCTTTGGCCTTGCTCTTGCCCTTTGAGGCTCCCCCTACAAATCCCAGACCACTAGTACCACTTTGTTGGGTAGAATGATTAAGTATTTCATTTAGGGAGTACTTCCCTTTGAGGAATTTCTATAGGGATGCTCTTAATCTATGATTACCATCATTCAAAGAAACAATAGTAGAAGATAAACTAGATATATCATCCCTAGCATGCACAAGATTAGCCTCAAGACATAAAGCTTTAGTAAGATATGAATCCTTTTTAAGAGAGATAGTAGCCACATTAACAATAGGCAATAAAGGTATAGAAGATAAATCATTTACTTGACTAAGCAACCTAGCATTTTCAGATTTTAGCATTTGAATCTCTTTGAGATAAATATCTTTCTCTTCTCTATGAGCATCAACAAGCAACTTAAATTCAGCATTTTCAGTTTTAAGAAATTCTTGTTCTTTTAGGAAATTTTGGTTCTCTTCCTTAAGATTTTCAATGTTCTTAAGGTAGACACCATTCTCAAATTCAACCCCATTGTATTGGAAATCAAGATCAACGTATTGCCCTTGCAAGTTATCAATACTCTCAAGATTGGTTTTCTCATTCAATTCCAAAATTTCAAGCTTAGCATAAAGATCATCAATGATTTTTCCTAACCATTTTCTTTTAGATTTACATTTAGCAAAAGAATAATGGGTAGTAATAAGCATGCCAATAATAACTTCTTTAGGCAGTTCGTGCAAGCTTACCTCACTTACTTCACCAATGTCTTCACTTGTAGAGGCCATGAGAGCAAGGTGGCACTCTCCATCTTCTTCGGAGCTAGAGCTGCTTGAAGATGAAGCTTCTCAAGATGCATTCTTGTATCTCTTTTCCTTCTTGTCCTTCCTCTTGTGCTTACTCTCCTTCTTGTAATCCTCTTCTTTCCTTGAGCTGCTCTTGTGGTGAGACTTTCTTGACTTTGGGCATTCACTCTTGTAGTACCCCTTTTGACCACACTTGTAGCATCTCAGAGTGGAGGAGGAGGCTTGCTTTCCCTTGAAGTGCTTGCCCTTGATGTAGTTGGCTTCATGCTCACTAGGGCCTTCATCTTCACTAGAGGAGGGAGAAGTGGTCCAACAAGCAAGTTATAGTTGAAGGATGATAGCCTCCACTTGTGCTTTGAAAGCACTATCTTTAATCTTCTTGGTTTCCTTATCTTCTTGCTTGGCATCTTCTTCTTGGTTGTCAAGTCTAGGCTCATGGGCTTGAAGATTTCCAATGAGTTCTTTAGTTTGGATGTCACGAAGGCTCCTCACTTCTTCAATGGAGGTGACCTTTGACTCCCATATCTTTGGAAGAGTTCTCAAGATCTTTGAGTTGATGACGCCTCTTTCCAAAGGAGTACCCAAAATAGCCAACCCATTGACGGTGACATTCAACCTTGAGTACATCTCCACAATGCCTTCTTTCTTTCCCATCTTGAAGTTATCTAGGAGGCTGCCCAACATGTAGATCTTTTCCTCCATGAATTGCTTTGTGCCTTCATATGTGATGCACAGCTTGTCCCAAATCTCATAGGCGGTGTCCCATGATGAGATCCGGTTGAACTCTGTGTGAGTGAGGGTTGTGTAGAGGATGCTAATGGCCTTTGCATTTAGTTGAGCTTCTTTGAGAGCAACATCACTCCATGTTGCAACAGCTCCAGTTGGCTCTTTGTAAGGTGTGACCATCACCTTCCACATATCAAAGTTCATCCCTTGAATGTAGAACTGTATTCTTCTCTTCCAATATAGAAAGTTGGTTCCATCAAAGATCGGAGGACGCATGGAGAAGCCTCCCTTTAGGTTGAGTGAACCAAGTAGGTTTTCACCCATCTTCTCATCTAGTGGGAGATTGTTGGAGAAGATCCTTAGCACTGATACCACTTGTTGAATCTAAGGGCTCTAGAGGGGGGTGAATAGAGCTACAAAATTTCTCACCAAACAGATTAGACATTCAAATTATATCAATTAGGAGAAATAGCTTAATGGAAATTTGAAGTTCTATCTAACAAGAATAGCAAGGATGAGAGAGATTGATAGCAAGTACTTGACAAAGGGATGTAGAGTGGTTCCACACTTCAAACTAGAAGTGAGTCAGTCCACTACCTAGAGAGGTCAACCTCTAGGACTTTTCTAGTGCTTTTCTCTATTATATCACCACAAAGATTACAACAATAGACCACCAAAAGACTTAACCATCCAACCACAAGGAGATCTCCACCTTAACAAGGAACTTACCCACTTAGCTTGAATCTTCAGCCTTCACTTAGGTCTTACCCATTCAAGCTCAAGTCTTCTGCCTTGAAGGACTTTTGTTCTCCTCTTGGATCTTACGCCTTTGCCTTCTCCTTCACCTGGAGAAGATCACCACCTCTTCATCAACCTTGAAGAGGACCAGCTATAGATCCTTCTTCACTCGATGGAGCTTGCTTGCTTCATTTTTTCTTCATGAAAGAAGGGGATAGGGAAGTAGTGGAAGATTGAGAGCTTTACATGCACAAAGGTGGAGCTCTCTTACAATAATCCTAAATAACTCACAAATCACAAAATGAAGTGTAAACTAGAGAGAGAAAGGGGCTCAAGGGGTGGTAGCACACTCAACTATAGCAAGGACCTTATGTGTAGTGAATGAGCAACCTTGGAATCAACTCCAAGTGGTCCTATTTATAGCTGGGGGTTCTCCCTTGAGTTGGGGAACACTTAGGGTCGAATTATAGTCATTTTTCGCATAAGGAAACTGATCTAGTTTCATCCAAACAAGTCACCAACGGTTAGAATCACTTTTTCTAAATTTTCTGTATAGTACATTCAGTCGCAATTCAAAAAGGTAACTAGATCGATTGGCTAAAAGACAAACCCAATTTTCAAACTATCGGTCAAGTTTGTCCTAGGAAACTCGACCGACCAGTTAAAATTACATTTGGTCAGTGACCCGATCGGTCGAGTTTTGTGAATGCATAACTCGACCGATACACTCATAAAAAAATTGATCTAAGAGATCGATCTAGATTGTAACTCGACCGATCAGTAGTCTATGATCAATTTGCAAATGATGTTAAAAAGTGATTAAAACTTGGTACTAAGTGTCTCACATAATTTTTTCATCTTAGTTACAAGTCATATCATCAGTACAAGTGATTACAATATTCTTCTAAGGTCATTTGAATGGATTTCCTAATTAGCACACTTGCATTGCTTTTGACTTGAACTTTGACAAGCTAGGGCTTGTGTAAATTGATTATTTTCATGTACCTAATACCTGAGATCAATCTTGAATACACATATTAGATACATATGAATGGAATGGTTGAGTCATTATCAAAATATGGACATTATATAACCTCTAGGTCAACACATATTACCTTAGATTACATGCATTAACCCAAGTTAGGGTCCTCTCATCATTTTAGGGTCTTTTACATGTAACATGACTTGTATGCCCAGCGAGTAGTAGCCCATCTGGTCACAACTCGGGGCCCCTCATGAAGGGTCCCGGGTTTGACTCCTACTAGAAGCACTGCTCAGAAGTGAATTTTCTGCAGCGTCATCTGGCCTGTGATGCGACTTATTGAGATACCAGTGTGCAAACACACGTGTCTCTCGGGTTTACCATACCTGCTATCTGGGCCTCCGCCTAGGGGGGTGGGTTTCCCCCGACAAACTAAAAAAAAACATGACTTGTATGCACATTATTGATCTCAAAATTACATATTATCTTCCCATTACTCATATGAGTTTACTCTGTAATTTTCACTATTTCTTGAGTATATTTGTAAAAAAATATTGGACATTAATTAGGGTCCCCTGCACTAATTAGCCACATTAAGCAAATTACGTGATTTCATGTCCAAACATCATCATATATGTCATCAGTTGGATTATACATCATGTTTCAAAGTTAGTGATGCATTCTCATAATATTAGATCATCATTTGATGTTTATTACACATGATATAAGTATTGCACATCTTATTGAAAATCCATATTATTTATCCATAAAAAGACTTGTTTGAAAGTTTCATATTGTTCTATGTATTTTTATGAGAATTTTGGTATTTTGTTTGTATATTTCTGATAATGGTGCTATTTTCTATTATTTATCTAAGAACCAAGGAATTTCTGGGATTTTCGAGATGATTTACATTTTTTTCCATTCATGGGCCACCACGTGGCTCCTTAGGTGTCACTTGCCCTTCCTAGGCTCACTCTAAGCCGTCCAGTTTCCTTTGGTTTGGTCGTCTGGCGATTGGGCATGGTCTCTTTTCTCTTCCTTTCTCTCACGAATCGCAATCTTAGGGCGATTTGTGTTGTGCAGCTCCCCCTGTCCTATTGTGACACGGGCATCACCGCCATCTTTCTCTCTGACGAGCAATCAGCAGTGAACCTCTCCTCTTTGGATGCTTCTAGTGCCTCCATAGACTTCGTGTTCTATGTTAGGCTATAGGAGATAAGGGTTCATAGCCCCTCTCCTCGCAAGCCACCATCCAATTGAAGCTCGTCGCCTTGGTCTCCATCACGACATCACAAAGGGGAAAAATGCCTTAACTCATACTTCATGGTGATATTTGAGGAGTTGCTATAGTAGTTGTCTAATTTTGTTGTCTATGGAGGAGCAGTCAGATGGGTCTCTGTGCAACTAGGAGTTGCACAGACACCATACAAGACAAAGTGTATATCTACACTGAAGAGGATTGTCGTTGGAGTTGCTCTAGGACCAGGTATATCTTCGTGAAACCATCCTTCCCATTGCATAGGTATTGATATGATCTACTGGTTAATGGGAAATATTTCAGTAATTTTTTTGTTTCCCTACCTATCTGAAGCCGTATTTCCCAATAGGAATAAGTAATTATATTTAATGACCTATATGTTTGTTTTGAGCTTGTTTTGTGATTGAACAATGTAAGGGTAAAATGGGAAATTGAATATCAATATGTGTAAATTTTTTTGCTACAAAATTTCTATATGATGTGATTTATGAGAAATGAACTTTGACCAAGTTTTAGAATTTAATAAGGTTCAAACGAAATATATAGATTAATTAACCCAAAAGTGATTATGAGTATTGGTAAATATTAATGTTTATTTTTAAATCTAAGTGTTTACTCATATTCCTTAAGTGAATAAACATAAGTGTACGAATCTTCATGAGTTTTAATTAACATTTGAATAGGAAATAATGTCAAGAAAGATGAGAATATGTGTGGTGAATGGTTAGATAAATCAAATAATTAGAAAGATGATAATTATATGTTTTTTTAGGTCTAAAGATGGTGACAAAGTAGAATTTGAAATTTGGTCAAACATGATAAGATTGAGATTCCTGGATTTTGGTAAAAGCAAATTAGGGAACATAGTGGTCTTAAGGATAATACCATTGTATTTGTGAGTAACATTCATTAATTATTATTGCTAATTGGAAACTAGTTTTACTTCAATTCCTCTAGAGAAGGAAAGAAGTATGGAAGAGGTTTTCTAGGAACATATAGCATGACTTTTGGGTGTTTATTCTAATAAGGTAGATACATTTTCAAAGTGGACAAGATTGTTATATTTTCCATCAAATTTAAATAGCACTAATGATTTAATGGGTGATATCTAGCAATATAGAAAATATGGATTTTATAATAGAAGTGGAGGAGAAATTAGAAGAAAAAAAATTTCTAGTATTTTCTTGATATCTTCTTATGGAGAAATAATTGGTCAAACCAAATTCATTACTTATGAGCTATGATTTAGCAAAAAATAAATATAGATTATTTGATTATTATACATATTGGTCCACCATCAACCGCCATAAATTTATGGTCTTACGTGACATAAGTAAAATATGAATAAAGGAAACTTTAATGAGATCTAAACTACCATGCATGTCAGTCCAAGGATAATATATTTTGCCAAAATTGTAGTCCATATGATATTTTGTTAAATATGAGGGTAAATATATATATAACTTGATTTGATTACATTTTCATTTGAATTTTTCTAAACTTAGGTTGATTTATATAATGGGAAAATGTTATCTCTAGTTTTGGGCCATGAATAAATTTTATGAAAGAGAAATAGACTTTGAAAAAAAATATTAGAGGATGAAAAGAACATGTGTATAATTCTTGGGGTCAACCCATTATGATGTGTACCATGGACACAGTTGGAAAGCAAGGATAATATTAAAAATTGTTCATTTCAATTTTATTAGAATACATGGTCAATGACTCAATAGTGTGGAGTTTAAGTAAAAGAAATATGGTCAATAGTGGGGACATCTAATCCATTATGACTAGAGTCAATTGAATTAATTAATTAATTACTAAAAGAAAAGAGATAACACCCTTCTTCATTGTAGAGAAGGGGCAAGTGTGGGAAGTTTTAGTTCCAATTAAGAATCAATGTTTGATCAAAATGCAGAATTTAAAGCAGAATGATTTAGAACATAGAGAAGTGATGCATTATAAAATAAGGGTATAGAATATCACATCCTTATTGAATTATCCTCATCTGTATTCAATAGAAAGGGAGTAAGAAAGAAATCTTCTCAAGAAGCGATGCATAGATAATGACTGCCACATGGGAGACTCTCTTTAGTCCCAAAAATCAGTCTCTTTTGAAGGCTCATATGTGAGTGGCAAGTATCATAGGATAATTGTGGAGGAGTCTACTCAGCCATGGAGCCCTCATTAGAGCTCACCAGTGTGGCTTCATTCGAAGGCATACATGAGATTTGTAAATCTCCTTTTAAAAGATAAAATCAATGGTTGATTATTTGTTTGAAATGCATGGTTTTCATTCCTAATAGTCTTGTTTGTTTTCTTGGTGGGCTTTACTGGCTATTAAGCCCAATTGAAATAAAAAGAAAAGAAAATGAAAAGGAATTTGTTTGAATAAAGGGATAAATAAGAAAAGGGATAAAAGAATAAGAGGAAAGGGCAAGGGAATGTTTCCCAAGGTGAGTTTTTGTGCCTTTAAGATTTCTTGAGGTCTAAGGAATCCAAGATGATAATTTAATGGCAAGGGAAAAAGAAAATATGTGAAAAATGTATATAATTAAGTGATGATTTGCAACTAAATAAAAGGATCTGATTTCTTTAGATAATAATCCAAATTTGGCATGATGAAAGATTAAGACTTTAATGAGTTTCCCTTAAAATTTGAGATAAAAAGGAGCTACAGATTAGGAGCTATGATTTTCTCAAATTATCTTCAAAAATATGGTTTTATCTTGAAAATAGGAAATCTTTTCCTTTTTGGTTGAGCACGAGGGATGAGGGATGTTGGATCTTGATCCAACGAGCACTGCTCATCATCCAGTTCCAAAGGAACCAGGACTCCGGCTGAGTTACAGAGTGACTTTCCCCCTCGATTTCCTCTTGACCCAGTGCATGTGCACTCATGGAAATAATTCCATTGAGTCCAGGAGAGGATCACAAACCCTCTCGACCCTAGATGGGGGATCTCTCGAACGGCTACCTCACGAGCCTCGACCCCCTCTCTACCTCTGGATTGCTTCTGATCTGATGAAAACTCCGCCATGGCACCCCCGCAACCTAGCACGAAGAGAAGGACGAAGACGATGCACAACAACTGTCGGATAGCGGTCCACGGTAGTCCGCATGCCGATCCAACGCTCCAAGGCCGAGCCGAGTAACTTAAGATGCACATGATGTGAGATGTCAGATTAGAAGGTGGATCACTGGACCATTGATCGAGCGGCCCTAAATTTTTGGTAAATCGCTCTCTCCGACTGAAATTCCAAAAAAATGCTTTCTCTTACGAAATTCATAGAAATCCCTAGAAATCTTGGATTAACAAACTTAATACATGAAAGTTGATCAGAAAAATGTGAGTAATAAGATAAAAATAGTTTGAAAGCATAAATATGTCCGTTTTAACAAAATTATATTATTTTGATGAAAAAGGTATTAATTTGTGATTAGAAACCCTAATTGATGATAAAGGATAGATTTAATAATGCAAATAAGTTAATTCTAACTTTGTTAACTTGTTTAATGATAAAAATGAATTTTAACCTGTTTTGAAGATGAAATTGCAAGATTTAGGGTTTTAAAGCTAATATGATGGTTAATATCCTTAGAAACCCTAAATAGGGGAAAAAGGAAAGAAAAGTACCATTAACCCAAAAATATGGTTATATGTTGTTAAAAGGTAACCTTAAAATCTTTCATGAGGAGTAGATGAGATAATTAGGGTTTGGGAGTAATTTTATAAAATTAGGGTTTAAAATAACAAAAATAAAGTGAAGCCCTATTTGTAATCAAAAACCCAAAAAAGGACTGGGAACCCTAGGAAACAACTAGGCTTAATAGACCTTCATGGTCTGATCAATGATAGGAGAAAAATTGGATGCATATTTTAGGATCAACTTGTGTGCTTGCTTATGATATTGCATGACTAATGGGCACCGTGAGTGGTGACCCCAGGCACCAAGCTCAGGATGGAGAAGGTGGCCTTAAGTCAATGGCAAAAGAGAAACCCTAATGAGGGTATTCTAGGGTTAGGGTAAAAGCGGTGGAGATTGACACATTGAAAATGTAAATTGAATTGTTAATTACCCTGATTGTGATAAATAGATTGTTATCCTTATGTGTGAAATTTTGATTGTCCCCACATACTGGTGTATTCATTTATGCTGACCAACGTTTTGTTTGTCAACGTTTTAGGTACAACCTTGAAAAGAACAAACAATAAAATGACACATTGTGAAAATAAGAAATAAAGTGCGAGGAGGAATAGATAGAATAGATTTCAAGCTATGGATAGAAGTAGATATCCAAAGTTTTTAAAAGGTATGCAAAGTTTTATTTTATACCATATTTCAGTATAGTCATGATAGAATTTAATAATTATTACTGATTATTTGTCGAACCTTTGATTCGGGAAATTGGGATAATGGTTGACCTCTTGGTCTCCCTTAATTGGGGGTTACCGAGAGGCGGGGTCGTTACATTTGGTATCATAGCATTGGCTCCTCATTTAATCTTTAGTAATTATTAATTTTACAAATTCCATAGAACCGAGGGAGTTATTAGAGGATTTTTTGAAAGACAGAGGTGTCTAGAAAAGGATCACGTTCGGGGGCTGGCAATATTTTCCTTCGCACCGCTAGTCAAAATACGAGGACTCCCAGATTTGTGTGACTGCCTAGCTAATGTCTTAGGATCTGACTCGAAATAAGATACCTTTAGGACTCTCTCACCTATTTTCATCCCTTCTCAACCCAAATTCTATCAGGATTATAAGGTTTAGGGTTTTCTCTCTCTTCCTCACCCTCTTGAGGATGGGGTATGCATGATAAGGGTAAGGAATCCTAAACTCTGGACAGGAGAGTATGTTGGATAGCTTATGAGATAAGCATGAAGAGTTTTGGATAATCTTGGGTGAACATAGGTTTCTCTCATGTAGGTGTACGCTTGTGAGCTTGATCCACCTTAGAGAGAGGACCTCCAGTAGTAAGGTTTTTGTAGGGTTAAGCTCTAGAGAGAGAGAGTAGGGCCTGAGCTAGAAGGTTGAAAGTTTAGACTCTGGGCTAGGAGAAACCCTGAGAAGTTGAGGATGATGTGACCTAAGAGGATTGTTGTGGTTTCCTTATGCACGATCCCTGAAGGCTGATGGTATCTTGGTTGCCTTTAGAGGAACCAAACCCTAGAGAGAGGATAAGACTGCTGGTACCTATGTGCCTATGGTATATGTGTTTACCTTTTAGGGATAGGCGGAAGAGTTCCTTATACCATAAAGAGGTTTAGTAACAAGTTGTGTGGTCTTATACCTAGTTGGTTTCCTTGAGGAGGAATTTACTCTGAGGTGTTATTCAAGTGGAATGATAATAGGAAGTGCATGTCGTACCTTGTACATGCTTGGTATGTGGTTACAGGGTTGAGCATGCAGTTGGACATCAGAAAGGCGAACCTAGGGTTCCTAGACCTAAGAGGGGAAGTAGTAGTGCTGGGTGTACCTGGTGCTCATGACGAGATTTGAGTTTCCATAGATTTGAGCATGGAACCCCTCATGTTTAGAGGAAAGGGATGTTGGCTAAATGGACATCTATAAATCCCTTTGTTTTGATAATGACAAACATTTCATTCTTATTGATCTAACGTGCTACTTGAGTGTGCAGGCACAAGGTGGATGACAAAGTACTAGGGAAATCCATATGCTTACATGTTTATATTTTCATGAAATGTAATCTCTTTGTAAAAACTTGTACACATATATAATGTACAAGTACTTAGATTTCATGTAAATCAAGCGTTAGATTCTCCCTAGCTAAACATCACATTTAGATAGGTCATCCCCTTGAATAGTGTCACATATGCATACTCATACACACACTTAGTGATTTAATTGGAAAAGTGAAACAGGGTAAATCTCGGTCGACTAACTCCTCAACCGAGACACTTTCGGTCGACAATCTTCTCGACCGAGAAAAGCCCAAAGTAGCCGTTAGACACAACTGACAAGGTAGTTGGCAGTTGGAGATAAATGTTGCAAAACACTTGATTCAGAGAGCCTGTCGGTCGACAAGAGTTCGACCGAGTAGGTGTCTCGGTCGACCATTCCTCGACCGAGATGAACTCTGACAGCAACTGCAGAGTAAAATTAATTAGCCGTTGCTAAAGCAACAAACTTGTACCTAACGGCTAGTTAAGCACTTAGAAACCCCTAGAAGATGTCTAGAACGTCCTTAAGCATCCATAAGCCATTCCTATAAATAGGACAAGACATAGGACACTCAAATACACTTGTTACACTTGAGAAATCCTTGAGCATACTTTGAGCAATCTGTTTGTGAGAAAATTGAGCATTGTGAAAATTGGCTACTTCCTTCCTTAGCTCAAAATTCATGTCCTATAGGCTAGCATCTCCTATCCACTACAATTACAATTCCATACACTTTGGTTAGGAGATCTACATGCTTGATCTAGGCAAATCAAGCCTTGGGCTATAAAAGGATAAGTTGTAATTTCCTTTTTCCTTTCTTGTTGTCAATTATTGTTTGTACTCTCCTTGCTACTCCTAGGTTGGAGGCTGCGGATTGGAGAGGGTGGAGATCTTCTTGGTGAAGAAGGAGACCTTGAGCTACTTCAAGAAGGCTGGTGCAACGGGAGGTTACTTCTAGAGAGGAAGGCTACTTCAAGGGGGAGCTTGGAGTTACTTCAAGAAGGCTACCTCAAGTTGGTGCATCTACTTCAAGTGAAGGCTGTTCAAGGGGTGTAAGGAAAGTATTGTATTTTGTATAAATCCTTGAGAAGGTAATAAAATAAATACTTTCAAAATCCCGGTTGGGTAAGCAACTGGGTAGTGGACTGACAATCTTAGTATTTGCTAAGATTGGAACCACTCTAAACACTTGTCTCCTTCTTCCAATTTCAATTGTGGTTGTTTGAGTTCAATAATTGTTAAAATCTTTTTAAAACTCTATTCAAACCCCCTCTAGTGTTTTTCAATTGGTATCAGAGCAGGATTCAAGGAACCCTAACCAGGTCTTGAAGAATGGAGGGTAATGGTGATTACAATCGCAACAAAAGGTGCAGCTTGGACAAATCTACAACATGTTGCAATTGGTGCTTAGGAACAAGCCACACAACAACTAGCTGCCCATGGAGATTAAAGAAGGAAGATGAACACAAGGATTGTCTTATTGCTACAACTAGTGAAGAAGAAGAAGAGGTAAGTCTTTTTGATTTATCTAAAGAAGAACTAGTTGCTAGTCTTGAAGAGACACATAATAAATATGTTGAGTGCAAGAAGAAACTAAAGAAATCTAATAAAGCAAATGATGAATTACATGCTAAGCTTCTTGCTATTACATCTGAAAATGAAGATCTTAAAAAGATCATTGAAGATCATGATATTAAGATAAAATCTATAGAGGAAAATTGCAATCTACTTTCTTTAGAAAATATTAATTTGCAAACTCAAGTAAATGATCTTAAAAAACAACCCATCTTATGCACCCATCTAGATTATGATTCTATTGTCAAAGAAAGAAATTTGTTGTCATCTAATCTTGATCAAGCAAAACTAGATATCAAGAAGAGAATGGATGAGATTGCCAAGTTACAACAAAAAGTTAGTAGTTTAAATAATAATGGCATTATTGATCAAATATTAGATAATCCCTACCATCAAATTGGGAGAAGAGGACTAGGTTACAAGCCTAAGGGGAAATCCTATCAACAACCTAGTTGGAGAAAGACACAAGCTCATCAATCCATATATGTACCTAAAAGAACATCTTCACCCAAGAACAACTCAGAACACAACCATAGAAAAAGATATGAGGTTGACTCGATATGTTGTCATTATTGTTTGCGCCTTGGTCACTATTCCTTTTCATGTCCTTACAAGAGAAAGGATGTCGAGTTAGTTTGGGTTCCAAAACCTCCAAACTAAATGAACAGAATTAAGTTGAGATATGACCAAGGACCTTAGTTGCATATCTCTATGTCTATCTCAACTCAACAGAATGGGATAACAAAATTCAATTCAAATTCCTAAACATCTAGCTTGCTTAATCGTGTCTTACTTGGAAACTGTAAATATTTCAGAAATCTTGTCGGTCGAGAAACTGTCGACCGAGAGGACCTTCGGTCAAGAAGTTGTCGACCGAGCAGGTCACTGATTTCCAGTCTGATGTAAAATTGCTGAATTCCTTTTAAATTGATCAAAATTGCTATCTACTTAATGATTAATGACTGTATATATTTCGGAAATCATCCCTGAAAACTTATATGAGATTAATTTGGTTTATTCTCTAAATGATTTAAGTTAAAACTGAAATTATGCTTAGTTTAATAAAAGGAAATTTCTGTTTTATCATTATTCACATGATTTTTTTAAAAGTATTTTTTGGTCTATCCATATAGAAATCATGTGATTACAATCATGGAATTATCATTATATGCTTTTATTGCTTTATCATTACATCGTTCAGCTCATAAAGATAATGATGTGTTAGCACGAATAGATAATGATAATTGTATGCATGGATCCTTGATGCTACATAGGCAAGCAAAATGATTCAACAATGATATATCTCTTAGAAATGCTTGCAACATATAAGGTAAAAATTTCTCAATTGGCATTTTTAATACATGAGATAATCGCGCTTTCATTTTTAAGAAGATGTTTTCATATTGAGTATCACTTAACATGCTTCAAAATTGATACTTCACATATGAGTGCTTAAATTGAAAATCTGCAATTTTTGCCTCTTGGTTGAAATGAAATTCGATCAAGGGGCGCTAAGGTCGTAGTCAAAGTCGACCTAAAATAAGTTTGACACAATACTTATTTGAATATCATTGTGATTAAAAGAACAGTTAATTTATGATCACAAAATTGTCCCAATATTGTCAATAATAAATCACAATATTACTCCCTTAGAATATATATATATATATGCTCTACAAATTTAGTCTATCATTTGCATTAAAAATCAGCTTCAAAAATTCGTATACAGTAAGTCTGTCGGTCGACGAATTCTTCGAACGAAAACATCTCGGTCAGCCTACCTCTCTCGACCGACAGAGCCCAGACAGAATTAACACCGGACACACTTCCGGTCGAAAATTGTCCGACCGAGACAGTGTTGGTCGACAATTGTTCGACTGAGTATCAACCGCTGGGATATGACCGTTAAAATCCGACCGTTACCGTTGGGCGGCCGACCGTTACAAGTCGACCGTTGGACGGCTGAGTGGCGCGTCTGGAATATGACCGTTGCGGACGCTCGGTCGACAAATTGTCGACTGACCCGGTCACTGGATTGCTATAAAAAGGACCAAAAACGGGTCATTTCCTCACACTCTCATATTCTTGTTTCCATAGCTTCTCTTTAGTGCATTCTTGTGCAAATCTTTAGTATCTTCATCCCCAAGCCTTCCTTGCTTCTTCTCCACTTTCAAGCAAAGCAATGGCATCCTCACCTGCTCGTGGAAAGAAGAAGGTTGCTGGCAGGAAAGGAAGGGAAGCTACTCCACCATTGATGATCATCAACGACATTCCCTTCGTCGACGGAGATGCTGGTGATCGCTATCTAAGGCTCTCCTCCAAAGCTCCTCTCCCACGAAGACCAGTTGAAGTTTTGGACTTACTCAACATCGTCGACTTGGAGGATCTTTTTGAGGTGCAAAAGTTGAAAGAATTCCTCAACCCTTCTTTTCCTTCCTACTCCTCCAAGGTAGTGAATGAATTCTATGCTAACCTCATCTCCCATTCTGAAAATGAAACCATCTTCTTCTATTCTATGGTCAATGGGCATAGCTTTTGATTTACTGAAGAGGATATTCTTGACATGCTAAATATTGACCTAGATGAATATCAAGACACCCTTGACCTTACCACTGGAAACCCACTTAATACTTTTTCCCAAGGTGACCATACCGTCAGTCTTAGTGACATCAAAAGAACCATTTTTCAATCCAATACAACCTGTCACGAAGATAGGGGCACATACTACGCTATCAATCTCAAACCTGCAGCTAGGATTGTAAACCTTATTGTTTCAACAAACATACATCCTAGAGCAAATAAGTTTGAAGTTCCTATTTTTTGCATGTGTCTAATCTATGCCATTATCCAACGTATTCCCACAAATTTTATCCGCATCATTCTTAAAAACATGCTTGAGTTTTCTGGCAATCCCCCATATGCTGATTTTGTATGCCAAATTACTCAACATTTTCTTAAGACACAAATTGAGGATATGGGATACACATGGGAAAGAAGACCACAAAAAATAAGCAAAAACACAGTAGAGAAAATGGGAATTGATTTTGGTCACAAGAGGGCTAGGACGGAAGATGAGATATCTACTCAAGATATACCACCACCACCTCCTCCTACCAACCCATCCTATGATCCCATCCAAAACACCTTAACCTATGTTGCTGGGTCACAATATCATCTAAGTAAACAACTAGATTATAACCATCATGCCATGATTTATCTAAACCAAAGAATGCAAACCCTTTCTCCAAACCAACCAGACGAATATCCTTATTCTTTAAATCCTGGCATGCTCAACCCATATAATCCTTCTTACAACTACTACCAAACTCCACCTCCACCATCTACAGATCTCACGCACACTCAGTTTTCCTCAATACAACTACAAGATATTGCTGCTCATTTCCGATTTGATCGTGTTCCTACCTTCTTGGAGGCGTATGCCTTAACCAAGACAGGTGCTCTGGAGTGGCAAACTTTGGTCCAATATTATGGAGCTGATCCTTTTCTTGGGAAAGATCCTGATATTGATGTAATTCTAAAGTCTTTCCAGTGAGATTTGGAGTTGTATTAGTTGTAATGAAATCTTTGCATGATTGTAATAAAAGGGTTACTCAACATGATTTGGTTATCTTTCCATGATTATAACAATTCTTTGTAATGAAATTGGTTATCTTTAAATTCTTATAGTGGATACCCTTCAAAAGCATATATGTCATCTTCTGATATGTTTTCTTCTATGGCATCTTTTGAATATGGTTTATAAGACTATTATTGTAGAGCATACAAAAAAAGGGGAGTAATCAATAACAATAAATTAAAACGGATGAAATCTTTGTAAATAATAATAAATTTAAAATTTTGGCTTTTAATGGACATCTTTTTCATTGGATTTTGATGGGACATCTAATTAAGGGGGAGTTTTAATTCTTAAACATATATCTTTTTGAAATGACAAAGGGGGAGAAATAAATATAAACTTAGTAATTATGTAAAACTCAATCAATGAGTTTCATAAATCTCTTGGCTTTACATTGAAAGTTGCTATATTCCCTAAAGAGTTGGATTTCATGTTCCATAATTCATGGGGAATAATAAGCACACATGTTATAAACAACAGAGAAAGCTACAAAAGGTAATCTTAAGGTATGAAACTCATATGTTGTATATTTCCTTCATTTATATTTTGGAAATGTTTGTCATCTTCAAAAAGGGGGAGATTGTTGGCTAAATGGACATCTATAAATCCCTTTGTTTTGATAATGACAAACATTTCATTCTTATTGATCTAACGTGCTACTTGAGTGTGCAGGCACAAAGTGGATGACAAAGTACTAGGGAAATCCATATGCTTACATGTTTATATTTTCATGAAATGTAATCACTTTGTAAAAACTTGTACAAATATATAATGTACAAGTACTTAGATTTCATGTAAATCAAGCGTTAGATTCTCCCTAGCTAAACATCACATTTAGATAGGTCATCCCCTTGAATAGTGTCACATATGCATACTCATACACACACTTAGTGCTTTAATTGGAAAAGTGAAACAGAGTAAATCTCGGTCGACTAACTCCTCGACTGAGACACTTTTGGTCGACAATCTTCTCGACCGAGAAAGGCCCAAAGTAGCCGTTAGACACAACTGACAAGGTAGTTGGCAGTTGGAGATAAACGTTGCAAAACACTTGATTCAGAGAGCCTGTCGGTCGACAAGAGTTCGACCGAGTAGGTGTCTCGGTCGACCATTCCTCGACCGAGATGAACTCTGACAGCAACTGTAGAGTAAAATTAATTAGCCGTTGCTAAAGCAACAAACTTGTACCTAACGGCTAGTTAAGCACTTAGAAACCCCTAGAAGATGTCTAGAACGTCCTTAAGCATCCATAAGCCATTCCTATAAATAGGACAAGCCATAGGACACTCAAATACACTTGTTACACTTGAGAAATCCTTGAGCATACTTTGAGCAATCTGTTTGTGAGCAAATTGAGCATTGTGATAATTGGCTACTTCCTTCCTTAGCTCAAAATTCATGTCCTATAGGCTAGCATCTCCTATCCACTACAATTACAATTCCATACACTTTGGTTAGGAGATCTACACGCTTGATCTAGGCAAATCAAGCCTTGGGCTATAAAAGGATAAGTTGTAATTTCCTTTTTCCTTTCTTGTTCTCTATTATTGTTTGTAATCTCCTTGCTACTCCTAGGTTGGAGGCTGCAGATTGGAGAGGGTGGAGATCTTCTTGGTGAAGAAGGAGACCTTGAGCTACTTCAAGAAGGCTGGTGCAATGGGAGGTTACTTCTAGAGAGGAAGGCTACTTCAAGGGGGAGCTTGGAGTTACTTCAAGAAGGCTACCTCAAGTTGGTGCATCTACTTCAAGTGAAGGCTGTTCAAGGGGTGTAAGGAAAGTATTGTATTTTGTATAAATCTTTGAGAAGGTAATAAAATAAATACTTTCAAAATCCCAGTTGGGTAAGCAACCGGGTAGTGGACTGACAATCTTAGTATTTGCTAAGATTGGAACCACTCTAAACACTTGTCTCCTTCTTCCAATTTCAATTGTGGTTGTTTGAGTTCAATAATTGTTAAAATCTTTTTAAAACTCTATTCACCCCCCTCTAGTGTTTTTCAAGGGAAACCCCTTGGATTAAGGTGTATGTTTGATGAACCCCTCACATATAAGTTGGTGACATGGGAAGGTATGATCTTGGTCCAATATTGAGGAATGAGAACAAGTATGACCTATCATGAAGACCTGGCATGGTTTAGTAGGTGGTATTCTTGCTAGCTACGCGCCTTAGTAGCTTGACAGGGTTAAGCATGCTCATGTGGATATAAACCTGAGATGTAGGGACATTTGTGACCTTTGTTCCTATCAAGATGTAGTTTCCTCCCATCTTGGGAGAGGGACCCTTCTGTAGGGTATGGATCAACTTTTATTGGTTTGAGGTAACCTAAAGAGGTCTCCTAGGATCTTGAGAAGCTAAGTGGAGAATACATAGTAAGAGAATGAACCTACAGACCCATAGATAATCATCTCTAAGTGCATGGAAATGGGGCCTGACCAAGGCAGGTAGGTCACCATGATCCCTATGAAAGGATGGAAATCAGACCACAAATGCCATGAGAGATGATGGAGACTTGGGTAAGGTTTCAAGTTGAATATGTACTATGTTAGAATCCTAAGTCTATCCTAGGGTCAGGTAGGGATAATGTCGATGAAAGTAGGAGTTGCCTAATTCCCTAGTTGCACATGACCATAGGGTCGGGAGGTAACAACTGTCACTGTCTAAAGGCCATGGGTTAGGAGATTGATCACCTTCATGAACTCATGGGACCCAAAGGGCAAATGAAGAGGGCACTCTTTGATGCGTAAGGGAAGAGGGATGACCCCAAAAGTGCCGACACCCTACAAGCCTAGAGGAGATGACCAAGGATGGTGTGATGAGCCAAGTGCATTCGAGTCCATTTTTCCATGGAAGTAACCCTGATATTGAGATGTTCATGATGTGGAGACATGTGATGCACGTTTCAACTTAGATTTGAAGGTGTACTGGAAATGTGGGATGCACCATCTCTATTCTTGTAACGGGAAGAACTCTGTGTTTGGACAGACGCCAAATGCTTATTTCCTCTTATTATGGGGGTGAGAGATAGGACAGTACACATGCCATACACCAAAGATAAAGATGATGTGAGTGGAAATGTTGCTATGATGCATGAGGATAGAGATAATAACATACCCTTGTGGAGTGTATGATGTGTGGATGTTGAACAAACACCAAGAGAACTAAGGTAGTCATCTTATGAGGATGTTTTTATCATGAGTTATGTGGAACTTATGAACTATACAAGTTAGAGTTCGATAACCAAGAGAATGAGATCTGAGTTACCTTGATGAATATAGGCTTAGAGTCTGAGATGAGATGATAAGTGGAATACAGGGAGGTGTTACCTAGCACTTAAAGATGAAAGGTAGTAATGGATGCTCTAGTTGAGATGCAGCTGCCTAGTTTAGCTGGAGGCTAGAAGAGGTTGTTAGGTTTACCCTAAGTTTGGAAAAGGAGATATGTTTGGCTAACACTCAAATGTAACGAGATCTATTGATCAAGTTAGTGGTTGTTTGGTTAGCCAGCCTAGGCCTTGATGCGATAGAAGGATGGTCGTAGAACCTTAGATGCGCTTCTTTGGAAAAGAAGGTGATGAAACTCATGACTAGAGTGTTTTAGGGTTTCTGAGGAATCAACCTTAAGGAATCATGACATTCATGAGATCATGATTTTAAGTTCATCATACGTCGTGGTACTACTAAGATAGTAAGTGGCAATAGTACTTTGGATACCTATGATGAAGTTGCATGTGGCTTGTCGCCATGCATGCCAGGAGGTGAAGGACAAACACTAGTAATCCAGTGAGTTGATATAGAGGATAAATATTCCCCAAGAGGGAATGGGAGTTCATCACTATGGATTTTGTGGTAAGTCTCCCATGGACCAAGGAAGGTCAAGATACAATATGGGTTATGGTAAGATCGCGTTAACTATATGACATAATCTAATAGAAAGAGGGAGTACTATCAAGAGATAGATCTAGTTGAACTACAAGTAAGAGAGATGGTTCAACTGCACCAGGATGCAAGTTCAAAAGTTCTTGAATATGACCTAAAGATTCACTTCCATAAGGTGGAAGTAGATACATGAAGAACTCGATGTGAGTACAGCTTATCACCCCTAACTGATGATTAGTATGATCCAGACAAGAGGGTCTGATGAGAGCATGTGTGCTCATTCAGGATGATACATGTGGGGCAGTTCTTGCCCTATGAGAGATGTGATGATAACCACCATAGCCAGTATCGGAATATAAAGAAGCTCTATAAGGGAGGTTGTGTCAGTCACCACTTCATTAAGATAATGTTGGTGAAGGGACCTAACGAAGGTTAGAAAAGGACCACAGTGTGTGCATATGAAGTCTCTTTGATCATGTGATGGCTGAGGAAGCCCAGGGGCGACATGAGTCGTGAGCTGATGCAAAGCAAAGTGACATGCAGTTCACTGTGGGAGAACATGCGATGTGAAAATCTGACCCCTCTAAGCTACAAATGAGAAAGCTAAGTCCCCTATATATGGGTCCTTTTGAGATGGATTGGTGGAGATGGTTATGTTTAGTCTTACCCCTCAGGATAATGTGATGTGTTCCACGAGTCTGATTTAGAGAACTATGTGAGGTACCCAAGCCATGTGTTGAGCCATGAACCTAGTTAGCTTTGAGAGAAGCTGAAATATCTTGAGTCACCTATGAGGGTACAAGGTACCAAGGTGAGAAAGAACTCAGATGCAAGAATAAGAGATGATGAAGGTTCTTGGGAGGCACCATGGAGAGGGTAAAACCACATGGGATCCATGATGGACATGAGGAAGTCTTATCCTATTTGTTCGTATGTTTGAGGGAATTTTGAGGGAAAAATTCATATAAGAGGGGAAGGATGTTATAACATCATTTTTTTTTCTAAACATGTAATGAGATTTGTAAATCTCCTTTTAAAAGATAAAATCAATGATTGATTATTTGTTTGAAATGCATGGTTTACATTCCAAATAGCCTTGTTTGTTTTCTTGTAAGAGAGGTTCGTGCGTTCTGTGGTCATGCAGGCTTCTACATAAGGTTTATCAAAGATTTATCCAAGATAATAAAGCATATGACCAACTTATTACTAAAAGATGTTGAATTCAATTTTTATGAAGAATACGTGAAAAGTTTCAACAACCTGAAGCATTCTCTCACAACAACACCCATCATTAGAGCTCTAGATTGGGACCACCCATTTGAAATTATGTGTGATGCTAGTGATTATGCTGTGGGTGTTGTTCTAGGACAATGTATAGAGAAGAAACACTATGTGATCTACTATGCATCGAAGACCCTCGATGAGGCTGACACACTTTTTCCGTGCGTAAAACGCAAGTGTACGCGTCAATGTAGTAAAGGCCTTTGTGAGGCCCGAGTCGAACTCAGGGACACTGAACTATCGGTAGACTACTACTAACTGTTCGCGATCAGCTAAGCCGGTTAAAATGGTTTGAGAGTTGTTTTAAAATTAAAAGAAAAAGAAAACAAAATAAAAGAACCGATTAAAGGTTTAATTTAATCAATTCAGGTGAAGATCTTTAGGATTGCGGTTTCACCGCGGGTTTTCATTGTATGAATTTTTATATAATAATTCAGGTTCATCTCTCAATTCCGGGTAGTGGCCTGTAGTCAGAATTGCCCACTGTCGTGGTACAATTCACTACCTATGTCTAGGTCGGTTCTACCATCGTAGTAACCTATACCCTAAACTAGATGCATTAGAAACGACCTCTGGGTTTCCACCTATAATCTTACATCACCTTGTTCATGGGATTTGTTAATTAATGTGATATTTGTCTCTTTTCAACCATTAATTGTTCTTTCAAAGTAATTAAGGGTATTAGATTATTATTATGGTGATCAAGCATAACAATATAATTGAGAAAATGAATTCATACTACGGATTTAAGGGATTAATGATGAATTACTATGATAAAAATGTCACACAATGCTTCCCCCGGCTACTCCTGGTCCTAAAGATAAAGGGGTTTAGCCCCGCATGTTCATCTCAGAGCAAAACATGGTAGAGTAAAGGGGAAACATGGAGAAAAAACGTGAATAAACAATAAAACCCCTGAACGGAGAAGATCCAAGCGTTCCTTGGCGTAGAATGCACGATCTCTGGCCTTTCGGCGGTGGAAAATGTCTTCTTCGGCACCCGGAATGGCTGGGGCGTGCTTCTGGGTTCCGTTCTTCTCTCCACACCTTCTCGGGATGTGTGCAGCGGCTAATGACGTGATAGATTGCTTCTGACCGCCGTCATTAGGTATAATCATCGAGTTAGGTTGCCAAAATATCACAACCGTCAGATTTAGATCGATTTGAAATAAACTTGTATCTGACGGTGTCAATACCATTGATGCGGGTTGATGGTATTGACCTTGCGCGATAGCGGCTGGTCTTCTTTTCTTTTCTTTGTCGCGACTGATACTGACTCGATACCATCGACGAGGGTCAATGGTATCGACACCCTAAGGCGTCAGTTTTTGTCCTTTTCTGTCGCTGTAGCTCCACTTGTCGATAGTATCGACTTCTGGGTCGATAGTATCGACTATCTTCTCGCCAGCAACCTGATGGTAAATCGATACCATCGACTCTCTTGTCGATAGTATCGACTCTATGATGCTCCTTGCGGCTGGAAACCTGTGGTCGTGTCGATGGTATCGACCACTGTCGATGGTATCGACCATAGCAGATATTCGTTTTTCCTGAAATTGCAACACAAAACCACATAAGCCGAAATAAAACATATTATTGTAGTCATTTATGCTCAAAATACAAAACTAAAGGAGATTTGACACTGAGAAAGATCATAGATTGAAGTAAATGAATTATGCAATATTAACCACCAAAATGACCAATAAATTCATAAAACACAAGTAAAATATGTCTATAAATGCGACTCAAAATCATCACATCAAACTCCCCTAAGATTCAACATTGCTCACCCTCGAGCAACAAAACCTTAGAATAGAATTGCGAGGGTCAACTAGAGAACAAATCATCACAACAAACATCACCATATGATCCCCACCGGACATTCACATTCTGGCCCTCACTAACCACAGAATGATAATTACCCTAAAGGCGACAGTAATCACCCATAAAAGATATCTACCTCAAAATTGATGAACACTATCGTATAAGGCATTTAACATAATAAAATTTGCCAATTCAGACTCAGTGCATCCTGTGATATCCTATTCTGCATTGCTCGCCCTAACTACCATCTACATGGAAGCAGCTCTCCTGATATTCATGAGTGAGGAGAAAATCACAGTGGCCTACCAATTCGAGCAACGGGTGGGTGGAATGGGTGGCTAAAGAAAGAAATGGAAGCATTGTACGGTTTCAACATGCATAAAGCAAACATGCCCTAAATGATGCATTTGCAAACAAAAATGCCCTAATGCCTACATTTGGGTGGAATGATGCATGCACTAACATCCCGTCTCAAGATGAGATAGAATATCTACATAAGCTACATCATGTATTTAGTCATCTTAAAATGCAGATGAGACTATGTTCATTTCTTTTTCTCTTTTTATTTATTCCTCATTCCTTTTTTTTCAATTTTTTTTCATTTTCATTTTTTTAGGCCCTTATATCCATAAATGAAAATGAATTATTTGCCGGGCTCACTTTTTCTGCAAAGCTCAAATATTTGAAGCATTCAGAAGGTACGAAACACGTTAATCACCCTTAATGCTTCAAAAGAAGTAAGATACATGATGTACTGTATGCATAAAAAAATGAATGCAGCTAAATGACACACACCTAAAGGTAATGTGCATGTATAACTACTCTAAATTTTTCTTTTCATGCAAAACATGTGAAAATACTTTGCAATGCAAAACCTATCTACATGGAATGCAATCAAACAGATTAAAACCATAATGTACTTGCAATTCTTATGGTGGAGTATGAAAACAATGGGGTGGATAGATCACAAGACTAATTGACTGAACCTTTGTAAATTATTATGTGTCCCTCCTTATTGACCTGTGTAGTAATTAAGAGGTTTCTCTCTCTTACTTCAAATGAAAATCTCATTATCATTTGGTTAGTTTAGGCTCAAACAACCAATTCCGTCCACTTTTCATGAATCATTAGTCCTGTTTAGTTGTGATTTCCTGTTCTAGAGTAGACAAACCCAATCATTTTCTTAAGTTATGTGCTCAAGGTTGAAAAACACAAGCTTGCAACCACTAATTTTTTTTTAAATTTTTCCTTAATTCCCATGTACAAGCAAATGAGATGACACATGACTTAAGACATCCACAATTACACTAGATAGAGTGTGGATCCTACAAACAAACTAAGAACTAAGAAAAACAAATGACAAAAGACAAAATAATAAAAACTAAAAACTGAGAAAACTAAAGGATAGAGGTGTTCCAACTCCCCCCCTAAGCTTGAATTCGACTATGGCCTCATAGTAAAAAACAACCTTAAAAGGTGGAACAGTGATACCGATCATTCTTCCGGAGGAGGCGAGTACTGCGGGGCCGTGGGGTCCCAGGATGGGTACTACCCCTGAAAGCTCGGATCATACTGGGGCATGGGCGGACGTTGTGGATACCCCCCAAAGTAATTATGGTTCCAGTAATGATCATAGAAGGGCTGCTGCTGCATCTCCATCCTATGCAACCTGTCATGGATGTGTTGTTGGTTGTCGAGGAGGAGGCACTCATTTTCAAAGATAGCCCTCTGGTTGTCAAGCAGCCGGTTTGTCATCTCCTGAATACCGATATACGCTGCTGTGTGGTGTTGCTGTGTCTGTTGAATATCTTGCAGCATTGCATACATCCCTTGCATGGAGTAGACATCCTCGATTTGCTGCGAGGGCTATGGTGGTGGAGGCTGGTAAGAAGAAGATGCACCCATATGCATGCGAGGATGCTTCCTAGGTGCCACTCATGCCCGAAGAGGAGTGAAAGCCTCCTCTTCCTGTTCAGCCTCGTCACCGTCATTGTCGTTGTCATCATTGCCACTGTCTTCATCCGAGCTCTCAATGGCGATGACAGGCCATCGAAAATGCTGAGCACCCTCGATGTGGAAGACAGGGTCTGACAGTGAACACTCCTGATATACTTGGTTGACATGGCAGTGTGCATATGCCAATCCATCACGCAGCAGAATGAGGTTGGAGCGGTGAAGATGCTGCAATTTGACCTTGCTCCTGTTGGAGAGAGGAGTCAGCTGGGAGAAATTCAACCCAAGATAGTGGGCCAGTGGTGTGATGAGCCCTCCAAAGTGAATTGGAGCCTTTCACATACTCCTCTTTACAGCCAACAGGTGCTGCAAGAAAAACGCTCCCCAGTTACACTCTTCCCGCTTCAGTAACTTATGCAGGAAAAATAGGTCTGTCTCCAGGAACTTGTTGAGAGACAGGTCACCCCGAGCAAACAAAGTGGTACAAAGCATGCGATGAAGAATCCGCATGAACGGATGCTCGAAGTCCACCACCGCTGCGTTGTGGTAGCTCACAGATTTGCCCGGAGGCACAATCACTAGCTCGACAAAGATAGCATCATAATCCGTCCTGTTATCTGGCCGCCGGTACTGGTCTTGCCCGTGATTCCAGTTGTAGATTTCATTGAACTGCCTGAGGGTGAGATTGTAGTCATTGTTATACAGCTGGAAAGAAACGCGGCCCTTAATCCATTCGCGATCCGTGGCAATGATGTCATTTGGCACGACACATATGTCCATCGACGCCATGAATTCTGCTACTAGCTCCTTGTATGTGGGACAGTCACCGAAGAAAGGTTGGCCGTCGGCGTGGCATTCTATCTCATCGGGCGTCCTGCCCATATGTCTCACCTGCCCCTTGAGAACGTAGGCAAGATTGGCCTCGAACCCGAAATCACGAACCATTATCCGATCAACGTAGCGCGTGGGCTTGATCTTTCGTTTGATAATCTCCTCGTAGACCTTTTTGACTTCTGTGGAAGTATGAACGATCCGTGGTCGCGAAATAGACGCAGTCGGTGGAGGAATGAACTCTGGTATCTCCATCGGCATCGCACGTGAAGAAGAAGCGCCGACAGTATGCACCATTGTCGAAGAAGAAGAAGGATTAGAAGATGGAGCTCGGAGAAGGTCGGAGAAGATTATCTCCGCTCGATGAAGGCGCGGTGAAGAACACACGCGATGGATACTCGTAGTCAGGCTCCGATTGCTCTAGAAGATGCACGACACAAGTGGAGAAGGATTGCTTTGAAGTTGTGATGTCATATGACGACAATCCATCCCTTATATAACCGTGGTCGGTGCTGTTGTATGCCCGTCGATACCATCGATGCGAGTCGATGGTATCGACTCCTGTAGCACAATCCGTCCGCCGCTGGTATCGACGATCATCGATGGCTTGATGTGGGGGCCCAGATCGATGACGTGTCGATACTATCGACAGGTGTCGATGGTATCGACCCATCCCACGGATCGACTCTCTCAATGCAGCGATCACCGTTGATCTCCTCTCGTGGATTGGTGATGTGTCGCGTCGATACTATCGACGCAAGTCGACAGTATCGACGCAAGTCGACAATATCGACTTCTGGTTAGGGCAACACCCTCGCGAGGCCCGACCGCCGCTTTCTGCCTGTAACTGGGTCGATACCATCGACAGGCCCATCGATGGTATCAACTACACTGAGACAATTTCATCTGAAAATCTCCAGAGATCTCGCGAGTATCGACACCCATGTCGATACTATCGACCTCAACTTTGTGATCAACCTGTTGGTGTGTTGATACCATCGACGAGGCCGTCGATAGTATCGATGCAGAGCGATTTCTAAAGCCGCCAACCTGTACCCATCTCAATACCATCGACACAAGGGTCGATGGTATCGACTCTGCCTCAGTCCTGCACAATGAGCAAACGATCAAGGTATCTTTTTTACACTAAAAATGAAATCAAATCAAATCAAAGTATAAATGTGAAAGAAACTAAATAAGCTACCGATGGCTGGGTTGCCTCCCAACAAGCACCCTTATTTAACGTCTTAGGCTAGACGACATTAATCTCCTCATGCCTCTGGAAGTGCAATGAGTTTGACCTCATTCACTTTCCTTGTGTGATATTCACTGAAGTACAATTTCAATCGTTGTCCATTGACCAGGAATGTTGTCTCACCATCACGCACCTTGATTGCTCCATGTGGCCTGACCTCCTCTACGGTGAACGGTTCACCATCGAGATTTTAATTTCCCGGGATGCATCTTCAACCTGGAGTTGAACAAAAGTACACAATCTCCTTTATTGAAGACTCTCATCTGAATATGGCTATCATGAATCAACTTTGTTCGCTCCTTGTAGATCCGCGAGCTTTCATATGCATTCATCCGTAGCTAGTCAAGTTCATTGAGTTCAAGTAACCTTTTCTTTCCCACTTCATCATAGCTCAAATTCAGCTTCCTCAACGCCCAATGCGCTTTATGCTCCAATTCCACCGGAAAATGGCAGGCCTGACCATAAGCCAACCTAAAAGGCATAGTGCCTATAGGCATCTTAAACGCTGTCCTGTACGCCCACAAAGCGTCTGGTAATAGGGTGCTCTAATTGTTTCTCGTGGACACCACAGTGCGCTCCAAGATCTTCTTAATCTCCCGATTGGAGACCTCCACTTGCCCCTGTGTTTGCGGGTGATACGGGGTACCAATATTATGCTTTACCCCGTACTTTTTCAACAGTGCCGCGAACTTTTGATTCTAGAAATGCGTACCACCATCACTAATGATCATTCGTGGTACACCAAACCTACAGAAAATGTATTCTTTGACAAACCTGCACACTACATTAGCATCATTAGTCCTTGTGGGTATTGCCTCTACCCACTTCGACACATAATCAACAACTAAAAGAATGTACAAGTTAGAATTTGAGGACACAAAGGGTCCCATAAAATCAATACCCCACAAATCGAACACCTCAACCTCTTGAAATACATTGAGGGGCATCTTCTGTCTTTTTGAAATGTTACCTGCCCTTTGACAGGAATCACATTGCCGCACAAAATCATAAGCATCCCTGAACAAAGTAGGCCAATACGGGCCACTTTCAAGTACTTTGGCGGCAGTCCGAGAGCTTGCATGGTGGCCACCCGTCGGTAATGTATGGCAATGACGAAGAACACTTTCGTATTCCACCTCCGGTACACACCTGCGTAAGACACCATCCCTACACCGCTTCAATAAAATAGGGTCATCCCAGAAATAATAACGCAAAGAATGGAAAAATTTATTCTTCTCTTGATATGTCCAATCATCCGGGATAATTGTGCAAGCGAGATAATTTACAATGTAAGAAAACCAAGGATCTTTCGATTTCATAGATAAAAGTTGTTCATCAGGAAATGTCTCGGTAATGGGTATATGTAAATCCTTCTCATCCACCCTTTCCAACCTAGACAAATGGTCCGCGACCACATTTTCAATGCCCACCTTATCTTTGATTTCAATATCAAATTCTTGTAAGAGTAAGATCCACTTGATCAATCTAGGTTTGGCATCCTTTTTCTCCATCAAGTACTTAATGGCGGCGTGGTCCGTCCACACCACAACTTTTGTTCCGACAAGATATTGTCGAAATTTTTCAAAAGCAAAAACAACAATGAGAAGTTCTTTTTCGGTTGTAGTGTAATTCAGTTGTGCGTCATTTAAGGTTTTGGATGCATAGAAAATCACAACGGGTTTATTGTCCACACATTGTCCCAAAACAGCCCCAACTTCGAAATCGGACGCGTCACACATTAATTCAAACGGCTTAGTCCAGTCCGGTGTTTGCACAACCGGTGCGAAAATCAGTTTTTCTTTAAGCACGTTGAAGACATGTAAACACTTGTCATTAAAATAAAAAACAACATCCTTTTCCAACAACTCAGATAATGGTTTGGCGATTTTAGAGAAATGTTTTATAAAGCGGCGATAAAAACCGATGTGACCTAGAAAACTCCGAATCCCTTTAACTGAATTTGGTGGGGGCAATTTGGAAATAACTTTGATCTTAACCGGGTCTACCTCCAGCCCTTTGATAGACACTTTATGTCCAAGCACAATCCCTTCGCTTACCATCATGTGGCATTTCTCCCAATTGAGGACCAAATGTGTGTCCTCACAACGTTGCAAAACCTTGTCCAAATTGTATAAACACTCGTCAAAGGACGCACCATAGACGAAGAAATCGTCCATAAAAACCTCCAAAAAACGTTCAACCATATCGGAAAAGATGGCAAGCATGCAACGCTGAAAGGTTGCCGATGCGTTACACAACCCAAATGGCATACAGCGGTACGCAAATGTTCCATAAGGACAAGTGAAGGTGGACTTCTCTTAGTCCTTAGGATCAATTGAAATCTGATTGTACCCCGAATAACCATCAAGAAAACAAAAATGCGATCGGCCGGCTAAACGCTCTAAAATCTGATCAATGAATGGAAGAGGGAAATGATCCTTAAGCGTAGAAGCATTCAATCGACGATAGTCTATACATACACGCCACCCGGTTACCAAGCGGGTCGTGACAGGTTCATTTAACAGATTATGTGTAACAGTAATTCCTCCCTTTTTAGGGACTACCTGTGTAGGACTCACCCACGTCGAGTCGGATATAGCATAGATGATACCTATAGAAAGGAGCTTGATCACCTCCTTCTTGACGACCTCCATCATGCTAGGATTTAGTCGACGCTGTGGCTGAATCACTGGCTTGGCTCCCTCTTCAAGCCGAATCTTGTGCTGGCACAATGTAGGGGAGATCCCCTTGATGTCCGCAACCGACCACCCGAATGCACCTTGGTGGTTCTTCAACACAATCAGCAGCTGATCTTCCTCCTTGGCACTCAGATATGCCGAAATAATCACAGGCAGCTTCTCTTCCTTAGCTAGAAAAGCATATTTCAAATGCGGTGGCAATGGCTTCAATTCCAAATCTGGTGGGCTAATTAAGGATGACTGAAGCGGTGGTGGGAGTTCGCCAAGGTCTTCATAGTACCTAGCATAAAAGCATGGAAGCACCTGAAGCATCTTGGCACACTCCGGAAGTGACTTGCTCCTCATCCAATCATGTGTTATATTGATCAAGCAGGCTTCAAGTGGTAATTCTGGATATGCATTAAAACCGAACTCGCTATGGCCTCATCTTCAGTAGAGGGGGAATGTCCTCCTCTTCATCATTAGGAAAACCCATAGCTTTGCTAAGGGACACAACCTTGGTCTGCTCCATGATGTCAACAACCAATGTCCCTTTCTCCACCTTAGTCATTACATGGGCCATATCTAAAAATGGCTTCCCTAGACAAAGTGAGATATTGTGATCAAAATGCTTCGCCATGTGGCATTGCTCCTTAGCTTTAGATGACGTGGTGCTGGAAGGCATGACCATCTCAAATCGATCATCAGCGATACCCAAGGTCAAACGACCTCTCCCCATCTCAAGTATCATGTCAGCTGTAGCTTGGAAGGGTCGTCCAAGTAATAACTCATTGCCTTGTTCATCTTGCATCTCCATTACAACAAAGTCTACTGGAAATACAAACCGATCTACTTTCACCAACACATCTTCACAAATACCATAAGGCTTCACCACAGAATTATCCGCCAGCTGTATTGTCATATTGCTCGACCTTGATTCTTTTAATCCCAATTTCTTGAATGTAGAAAGAGGCATCAAGTTTATGCTTGCCTCGGAATCACACAGTGCTTCACCAAATTTCACCTTACCAATGTAACATGAAATATTGAAGCAGCCCGGATCCTGCCTCTTAGGTGGCAATGTGCCCATTATGAAGGCACTCACCTGCTCCTTGAGAACTGCAACCTCCATGTCAGGAATCTTCCTCTTCTTAGTAATGATGTCTTTCAAAAACTTGCCGTAAGAGGGGATTTGCTCTATTGCCTCTAATAGTGGAATGTTGACTGAGAGCTTTCTGAAACTGTCCAAAAACTTCTTGAATTGGGCGTCCACCTTCTTTGCTTTCACACTATTCAGATATGGGACCGGGACAGCCTGTGCCCTTTGATGCGGTGACACATATGGTGTCCTTTTCTGTGTCTCCTCCTCAACAACAACAGGATCTGCGATTACATCCTCTGCAATTTCCTTAACCGTCTCTGTGACTGAAAGTGGCACTCCCTCAGTGGCCTCACCTTCGATTTCTGATTGGGGTTTTCTTGGTTCATCGGCCCTGGGGTTTAAAAGCTTCTTGCCACTCCTTAGCAAGATTGCCTTAGCATGTTGGTTTCCTCCTGAGATGTTTTTGTTACCCAGAAAACCTTGCTGCGCGGGCTTCTTCAGATTGGCTATTTCAGCTACCATTTGCGCCATTGACGTCTCTATTATCCTCATATGAGCCCCATGGCTCTGCAATGTCTGTCCAAACTGATTCATAAATTCCCCCTGTTGCTTGATCTGCTGACCAAAGGTGTTCATAAGTTCTTGGTTCTACTTTATCACTTGGTTGAGCAACTCCGTGCTCTTATCCTCCACCACCGGCTGGGGTTTTGCATCACGGTCCTGCAAAAAGTTATTCGGATCCTTCCATGAGAATTTCTTGTCCTTCCTCCATGAGTAATCATTATTTCTGTAACCCTGCTGCTGGCGCATGAATTTGACTTAGGCTTCATCCTCGGATTCAATATCTTCTTTTGCAAGCAGTTTCTTTGCTAGAAGGTCCATCTTCTCATTCCGCTCTTTGATGGCCTTTGACTCCCCCACAACTCGAACGTGCTCTATAGCGTTCCTGTCACCCCAAGATTGCTTCTTGGCCATGTTTTTTAGAATTTCCCAACACCTCGTGTCTGTGTTGTTCAAAAAGAATCCTGAGCCTGCGGAATCTAAGTTACTTCTATCATGCTCAGAGAGAGCAAAATAGAAGATTTTGACCTGTGTCTCCTTGTCAAGCCCGTGATGCGGGCACCTCCTAAGCATGATCTGAAACCTTTCCCAGGTCTCAGAGTAAGTCTCTCCTGCCTTCTGGGTGAAATTGTGGATTTTCCTGATCATGTCATTAGTCTTCTCGGGCGGGAAGAACCTTTCAAAGAATACCTACACCATGTGGTTCGACGATTCCACATATTCATCGTCAAGATTGTGCAACCATTCTCGTGCATTTCCTGCCAGAGAACTCGGGAACAACTTTAGGTAGAGCGTCTTCTGTGGAAATCTGTTAATTTTAATCATGTCACAATTCTCCACGAATTTGCTTATATGAGTGACTGGGTCTTCGTTCTTTAACCCATGGAATGCATTTGACTTGACTAAATTGATTAATGCAGGATCAATCTTATAAGTCGGAATGTTGATCGCCTGCTTCTTAATTGGCCCCTTTGACGCAGATGAAGAAGAAGCCTTGATCTTCTCCCATATTGTTTGTTCCTCTACCATTTCTTCTTGTTCGGATTTGGAATCTGTTTATTCCAAGTGGTCTTGATTATAATCCTCCTCGTCGTAAGGTCCCAACTGTGGAACCTCTAGCGCCTGTTGCGTGTAGTCGGTGCTACACGTCTGCACCATGCACTGTACCTGTAAAATGAAAATTTCAGTTCAGTACTGTGCTAGACGATTATAAAAATTGGAAAGATAGACTATGAATTTTAGAAATGATTTCAAAATAATAAAAATAAGAAGGTGTCCTAGAATGGCCGCTTGCAGCACTCGTAGTGCCGACAATTGCCGTGTCCCCGGCAACGGCGCCAAAAACTTGACACACTTTTTCCGTGCGTAAAACACAAGTGTACGCGTCAATGTAGTAAAGGCCTTTGTGAGGCCCGAGTCGAACTCAGGGACACTAAACTATCGGTAGACTACTACTAACTGTTCGTGATCAGCTAAGCCAGTTAAAATGGTTTGAGAGTTGTTCTAAAATTAAAAGAAAAATAAAACAAAATAAAACAATTGATGAAAGGTTTAATTTAATCAATTCAGGTGAAGATCTTTAGGATTGCGGTTTCACCGTGGGTTTTCATTGTATGAATTTTTATATAATAATTCAGGTTCATCTCTCAATTTTGGGTAGTGGCCTGTAGTTAGAATTGCCCACTGTCGTGGTACAATTCACTACCTATGTCTAGGTCGGTTCCACCATCGTAGTAACCTATACCCTAAACTAGGTGCATTAGAAACGACCTCTGGGTTTCCACCATTAATCTTACATCACCCTGTTCAAGGGATTTGTTAATTAATGTGATATTCATCTCTTTTCAACCGTTAATTCTTCTTTCAAAGTAATTAAGGGTATTAGATTATTATTATGGTGATCAAGCATAACAATATAATTGAGAAAACGAATTCATACCACAGATTTAAGAGATTAATGATGAATTACTATGATAAAAATGTCATACAATGCTTCCTCGAGCTACTCTCGGTCCTAAAGATAAAGGGGATTAACCCCGCATGTTGATCTCAAAGAAAAACATGGTAGAGTAAAGGGGAAACATGGAGAAAAAATGTGAATAAACTATAAAACCCCTGAATGGAGAAGATCCAAGTGTTCCTTTGTGTAGAATGCGCGATCTCTGGCCTTTCGGAGGTGGAAAACATCTTCTTCAGTGTCTAAAATGGCTGAGGCGTGCTTCTGGGCTCCGTTCTTCTCTCCACACATTCTCGGGATGTGTGCAGCGGCTAATGACGTGATAGATTGCTCCTGGCCGCCGTCATTAGGTATAATCACCGAGTTAGGTTGCCAAAATATCACATCCATCAGATTTACATCGATCTGAAACAAACTTGTATCTGACGGTGTCGATACCATGGACGCGGGTCAATGGTATTGACCTTGCGCGATAGCGGCTGGTCTTCTTTTCTTTTCTTTTCTTTGTCGCGACTGATGCTGACTCGATACCATCGACGAGGGTCGATGGTATCGACACCCTAAGGCATCGGTTTTTGTCCTTTTCCGTCGCTATAGCTCCACTTGTCGATAGTATCGACTTCTGAGTCGATAGTATCGACTATCTTCTCGCCAGCAACCTGATGGTAAATCGATACCATCGACTCTCCTGTCAATAGTATCGACTTTATGATGCTCCTTGCGGCTGGAAACCTGTGGTCGCGTCGATGGTATCAACCACTGTCGATGGTATCGACAACAACATATATTCGTTTTTCCTGAAATTGCAACACAAAACCACATAAGACGAAATAAAACATATTATTGTAGTCATTTATGCTCAAAATACTAAAATAAAGGAGATTTGACACTGAGAAAGATCATAGACTGAAGTAAATGAATTATGCAATATTAACCACCAAAATGACCAATAAATGCATAAAACACAAGTAAAATATGTTTATAAATGCGACTCAAATTCATCGCATTAGAGGCTAAGAGGAATTATGCAACTACTGAGAAAGAACTTCTTGTAGTCATGTATGTCTTTGACAAGTTCAAATCGTACCTCATTGGTTCGAAGGTCGTTCTCTATACAGATCATGTTGCTATTCATTACCTCCTAAAAAAGAAAGATGCAAAACCTAGGCTGATAAGATGGATTCTCTTCCTATAAGAATTTGATCTAGAGATAAGAGATAAGAAAGGTACAAAAAATGTTGTGGCAGACCACCTCAGTTACATCCACACTCTAGAAACCGAGAAGATATCTATTAACGATTCTATTTCGTATGACCAACTAATGAAAGTTTCAGAAGCTACCCCTTGGTACTCGAACTATGTGAACTACCTCACCGCTGGTGTCATCCACCCTGAATGCACTGAAAATGCATTGAAGAAATTCAAACATGATGTGAAGCAGTATCACTGGGATGAGACGTACCTCTTCAAGCTCTGTGTTGATGGTCTTTATAGACATTATATTACCGAGGAAGAATCCCAACTCATTTTAGAGCAATGTCCCTCAGGCCCAGTTGGAGGCCATATGAGTTCTAAGAAAACAGCTATAAAATTTTTTCAATGTGGTTTCTTTTGGCCAACCATATCCGAAGATTCCTACAACTTTGTCCTATCATGTGACAAGTGTCAGAGAACGGGTAACATAACAAAGAGATATGAGATGCCACTGAAGTTATGGCAAGAAGTCGAGATATTTGATGTTTGGGGTGTGGACTACATGGGTCCATTCCCATCTTCTCATGGATTTTCCTACATCCTAGTGGCGATGGATTACGTCTCAAAATGGGTAGAAGCCATACCAACCGTCACTAGCAATGCCAAACCCATCATCAAAATGTTCAAAGATATTATTTTTCCCCGTTTCGGAGTCCCACACACTGTGATATCCGATGGAGGATCTAATTTCCTGGAAAGAAGCTTTGAAACATTGCTGAGAAAATATGGTGTAACACACAAAGTAGCCTCACCCTAGCATCCACAAACAAGTGGACAGGTAGAGGTTTCTAACCGTCAACTCAAGGCTATTTTGGAAAAGACAGTAGGCCGCAATCAAAAAGATTGGTCAGTGAAAATCAATGACGCATTGTAGGCCTACCGAACCGCTCTTAAGACTCCCCTTGGTACTACACCATTTCAGTTAATCTATGGGAAGTCCTACCACCTTCCTGTAGAACTCGAACAGAAATCATGGTGGACAATAAAACAACTAAATTTTGATATGAAGAAAGCAGGTCAAGACATGATTCTGCAACTTAAGGAGCTGGAAGAACTCTGGATGATGGCTTATGGAAATGCATGAATCTATAAAGAACATATGAAACTTTGGCACGACGGTCATATGAAAAGAAAAGACTTACGAGTGGGAGACCAAGTTCTTCTATTCAACTTAAGAGTGAAGTTATTCCTAGGGAAACTTTGTTCTCGATGGTCTGGGCCTTACATTGTCAAGAGATCTCCCCACATGGTGCTTTCTCTTTATGGAGTGAAAAGTCAGGTGAATTTGTGGAAAATGGTTAACGATTGAAGATATATTTCACCTCAGCTGACATAGGCACCGTAGCAATTCAGGATCTTTCCAATCCAACATATCCACCATAAAATTGAAGGGTTCGGTCGAGCCATCTACATAAAACAAAGGCGCTTGTCGGGAGGCAACCCGATCAATAAATTCATTTTTACTTTATTGAGAATTTTCCCTAATTTTGTTTTTAAATTTTAGATAAGTTTTCACTAAATAAAAATTGCACCGCGAGATGCCATCTTGAGTTCTGATTGATCTTCATTTTGAGATTTCAGATGAAGGACACACGATGCTTGGAACGCAACCACATCTGGTGGTCCAAACGACATGAATTTTCCCCTCCATCTTGGATTTAGGGTTTGCTCAGGACGAGCAAACTTCTATATTCAGGATGGAGGGTGGGTGGTATGTACTTTACTTTCCACCTTTACCCATCTATTTCAGACTTAAGTTTTCATCGTTGCATTGTTGACCAAAATTTTCAATTTTTTTTTTGAAGTTTTTCAAAGAAATTGAACAGATACTTGATGAAGTTTTGATGCTTTCTGTTTCATTAAAAACCATTACCTTGCCGACTATGCATTTTGAATCATTATACCCTCCTTATTTGAAGCAGATCCTCAAAAGGACCACTTTTTGAAACAAGAACAAGCCTTTTTGATCAAAATCATCTTGTGAAGTTTATGATTCCTAATACCATGATACTTATGCAAAAATGATAAGTGTCTGTCGAACTGATAGGGATCAAACATGTCGTGCTTACTAACTGACTAGTGGAACAATAACATGGAATCTCCATTGGATCCTCATCAAGTCATTATTTGAGTAGAGTATAATAAAGAGAACGACCCGATGCAATGAATTGTAAATCAAGTTGCATTCTGATATGAACTCTCTTCTACACTTCTTCTATCATCTTCGTACCCCTCCATTCATTAAAAAGAAATAAAAATAGCCAAAATAGTGCCAAACCCTAAGTTCGGGGTGACACACCACTTCCCTCTACATTCGCTTCTTTCATACCCCTCACAAATTAATAGGGGCGTACCACCAAGAAAAGATGCCAAAGCACACACAAATAAATGCAATCTCGAGTCAGATAGAGGAGAGATTCACACAAAAAATGCAATAAATGAAATTGCAAACCATATAATAAAAATCTCGAGTCGAATAGAGGAGAGATTTAATTCTTCCTTCCATACCACCCTTCACTCCCTTTTCTACCTAAAGGCACAATGAATGCCTCCACTACCCTAAAAAACACCAGTATCAGATCAGATGCATACTTGTTGTTCTGCGGGTATCTCTGGACTCCTACAAAACTCTTTGACACGCTTGTTGTTGGAAAAAGTGAAGAGGAAGTGATATTGGAAAACAAACTCAGGAATGAAGATATGGTAGGATGTGTTCAGTGGTATCAAGAGGTTGAGATACTTAGTCATAATGAGTAGAAAAAAAAATCATGATGTGAAGATGAGGCAACCACTCGAGTTGAAAGTATTCATTTGGTGACTGTTTTAGTTTTTGTGTTACTCGAGGATGAGCAACATTTAAGTTCGGGGTGTTTTGATGAGTGCATATTCATCATGAAATTCAATTGCCATCTTGAGCTCAATTTGACTCAATACATCTGATTTCTTCTCCTAAATATCACAATATGCAAAATTTCTTAATTAGTGTAATTATCAAGATTATTAATTGAGTTTATTCTGATTTTATGCAGGACATGATGAGGTTGAACCATCATCTAGCACCTACCTCCATTTAACCCTAATCCACCTTCAACATTTTCATCACCACCGGTTGCCTCACTCCACCTTTATCACCATCAACCATCATCCAAATCAAACCCCAATAAGTGGGACCCACCTTTCTCAACCCTAGATCCACCTTCGCTCAAGATCATCTCATCCTTGGTCTTGACCAAACGGTCTTGACCATACAGTCTTGACCAATTGGTCTTGACCAAATAGTCTGGATCAAACAGTTACATCCATTCGGTTTAGACATCTCTCGGTCCTAGGCATTCATCCAAACGGTCCTGATCCATCTGGTTTCACCTCTTTCAATCCTGGATTTTCCTTTCACCATACGATCACGGATCGACGACCCCCATCCATCGCACCACACAATCTTATCCATCCTTTTTTCCTTAATGGTTTCTTACTTTTTCCCTTCCATACAGTCTCAAGACCGTATGGGCAGCCTCAACTCAAGACCGTTTGGCCTACATCCACCCCCGAGACCGTTTGGAAATCTAACCAGTAGAAACTGTGAGGTCCTTCACCTGCTCAACAACAGAAGTGATCATCTCCGCGAAAGCACCTGCTTCCCTTCTTCTTCCTCTCACCTGGTAACCCTAACCTCAGACGACACCTACAACACCTGCTTGCTCCACCTTCTTTCACTGCCACCTTCCTACCTCGACACCCATCTGCAACAACCACGACCATGCCACCTATCCTCCCACCAAGCATCACAACCTCTCACTCTACACCTGCAATACCGCCGCGCCTCCATCAACTTCAACAGCACTACCGCCCGCTACTGCAGTGATGGATGTCGTCATCACGAACCGATAGTTGCACCTGCAAGCCTCGCGATCCACCCTCGGACCAGGACCATGCAAATGTGCATGGTCTCATGACCGCTAGGGCATGAAAATCCCAAGACCGATCAGTCGCAGACCATGCATTAGAAAATGGTCTTCAAGACCATTTGTCTAGCAGAGGACTCATGACCGTTTGATCGATTGATGCACAAAACTGCTTGGACGATCATCGCTAATGAGAAGTAGACTAATCGGAGGTCAAAAATTGCTGCCCCCAAACCACTGGATGACCACCACAAAGGCCAGATGAAGGCCAACCTACTCCAGGACCGATCGGAAAAAACTGTTTGATGCACATCTGCAGACCGTGTAAATGATCGCACGACCAAGATCATTTGGACTTATCAGCTCCAAGACCGTTTGGAGGAAAATAACATAAGACCGTTTGGTCATCTAAACAATCTGCAAACTGTTAAGACCAAACCATGAGGAGGACTCACACCAAAAATGTGAGGACCAGACCCAAGCCTATAAATAGGACCACAAGGGTCCTCATTTGGGTATCAGATTTGGGGATGCCACCAGGACGCCCAAACGCAAGGTTCGATCCATCACCATCTATGTACACCCATGCCATTGCCACTTCACCTGCTCCTCTTATTGTAAGCAAAGAGGCCAAGACGAGAAGAAAGGTGGAGAAGAAGATCTACCTAATCTGCCTTGGTGGTTCTTCCTCTTCATCCAGATCTTCTCCAACACGGCGTATAAGACCTCATCATCTTCACCGAGCTGTGATCCCCTTCTACATCATGCTCATGGCAGAATCTTTCCTCTCTCTAATTCTTCTTGTTTCTCACATCATGAGTGAGTAGTTCCTTTTCGCTGGGGTGCGGGGACTAGCCCCGCCGCTGCCCATGCTTCCATGTATTTTCATTTTAACGTCCCAAGGCAATGTATATAACTTTTCATTTCATTGTTAATCGTTGATGTTTGCTTGTAGATTGATCACCTGCTTGCTTTTATCTTGTTCTTTCCTATGTTACAAGAACTTCAATATGTAGGATAGGATTTTGATTAACACTTTAGACTCCAAAACTAGAAATAGAATGGGATTCCTTGAGGTCGTAAGTGTATGATCCGTGAGGGGATGAGACATCTAGCATACGGTACCACTTCTGTGTGCCTAAACATCCCTCAGGGAGGGCCACAACCTTAGTTGGATTTCTATGTCTTCGGAACCATAAGTGCATGATCCGGATAGTTATGACACATATGATGCCTAAGGTGATGCTTACGTGAACCTAAACATCCCTTAGGGAAGGTTCGCAACAGTTCTATTTGGATAGTTAGATCTTGCCTGGATGTTATGTGTTTGGATGTGTTTGCATATGTAGTGGTGGTGAAACCTGAGACCACCCCAGTGATCCCATATCATTAATCTAGATCAACCTTAATTCCGCTCTTTACTTTCTTGCAATTAGTTTAATTAACATCAAATCAATCAATCATTCTAAATATTAGTCTTGCTTGAGCTATATTCGACCAACAATGATTCTTAAAAACATTGTCTCTTGGGATTCGATCCTCAACTATACTGCGATAAGACTCGTCCGCTTGCGGGTGGTATTATTGCACAAAGTTTTGGTAAAAGCTCAAGGATTTCAACCCTGAGTGAATTTGTTAGTGCGATAATAAACCACGTCATGATACTACCTTATACAAATCTCAAGTCAAACTTTGGATCATGTAGATGGCACCCCACCAAGAAAACCTCCAAAAGTTGTAGTTGCATCCTCTTGTCATGAGTATTTCTTAAAATTCTATACCTGCGGAAATCTCATCCCTAGACATGTACAAAGGGAAACCTAGGTTAGAGTAAGTGACATTGAATTTCTAATAAGATAAACAAGAATGTTATATAATTGAAAAACTAAACTGATATATGTAAGATGTAATCTTATACTGAATTGATGTGTGTTTTATTTTCATCTTTTATCTTCATGTGGCCACCATTATACAATAAGTCCTCCTGAATTGGCATATCTATGCCCTAAATTGGTACCAAAGTACATCTGAATTGGCACTACATGCCTCTGAATGACACCAAGGTGTCTCTAAATTGGCGTAACTACACCCTGGTTGGTACCAAAGTACCTCTAAATTAGAGTAAACACTCCTATGAATTGGCAAAAGATGCCTATAAATCGTCCTGGGTCTAACTGAATGAGGGCTTATTATATAATGTCTTATGTGAAGGTTTCAACTTATTATCTTATTTCTAAATCTGAACTTATCATATACTGAACAAAATACTGATAATTGAAAATGTACTAAATTCTGAATCTAATCTGAATATTTGAAAAACATTGTCTTACTTGATTGATGCATTAAAATCATTCTATTAGAAATCGAAATCTTAGTGAACTGCATTCTTGATATAAATATCTGCTCTTAAATCCTAAATTAAATCTAAACATGAACTTTGAATCTAATTTTGATTATGTATCTTTATTACTAATTAACTGAGATTGGATCTGAGATTCGTACTAGGTATATGGATCCATGAATACTCACAATGACTAATCTAAATATAAAACCTAAAATTTAGGTTATTGTTATCTAAATAAGTCATCATCTGAAACTCGTATTTAATATATCACTTAGTTAAATGTTGATATTGAATATATGACTTATGTGTCTAAAGGGTTGAGAAATAAACTGAACTGAATAATAAATACTAAGTATCAGAAAGTAGTTTAAATGTCAATAATCTATAATCTTATATCCTCAATACATAACTGCATCTGAACAATGTATGACTAATAAAAGCATTACTAGATATGAGATGAACATTAATAATATCTAAAAGTAACTTAATCTCTAAGTTACTTTGCATATGGGAAGGCTGAATAAGAATAATAAAGAAATTCAATGGACATGATCCACTTACCCTATTCGAGGAGATCCTCAACATAGCCTTGATTCCTTGGCTCACAACATATTTATCTTGAAATGAACAAAAGTCTATAAGTCCATATGTATAATCCTCTCTTCATTTCTAAATATCAAACCCCATCATCCTAATCTCCTAAACTAAATCAAGGATCATAATTAACTAAGACTAACTTTGATTTAAAGCTCGTTTAATGTCTCAACATTAAATTAAACTCAATCCATACATTATATAGAATACACATACTAATATATCCATTAAACCAAAAAGTATCATATGCACTAATATATAAGTATATACCCATATACCAAGAGTAAACTCCAAACATACTCACATATACTACTCTTACTAACTTATTTATAAAATCAGATGAACATATAATTAGAATCATTTTCCATACCAACTATACATGTTGCCTCATAAATAATTATAACTCGTCTTAGATAATGACCACTTATGCCCAAAAACTAAACACTAATACAGTCATATATGGAACTTTGTTAAACTTTCAAAAATAGTAAGTGCATTGTATATTGAGGTATGGGTAACCAGATTGCTTCATTATCAATCACTGGGTGAAATATCCAAATACCCTTATTAGGGTTAATATTAAAAAACTTGGTAAAAGATAACATCATATTGATCAGGGTTTATAATAGTATGTGAAACACCAAAATATAGTGTAGGTAAAATATACATTAATTTCCAAAGTCACATGCTATTTTTTGAGCCCAAAACATAGGAATTTTATATCTTTTAGTAACCAATTTATAATAACTATCAGATATTGAAACACTTTTTTGAACGATTTTTACACAATAATAGACATCAATATATTTCCATAGACACCTTATTTGATAAAAATCAAACTCCCTATCCAAATATATGCATTTTTGAAGTTTACCTTAATCTGGATTGATCCCTGTTGTTGGTCTAAAATATAAGGGACTGAGGCCAGCATGTGCTCCCCTTTCCTTTTCCTTCTTGGTCGTGGATCCTCCATGGACCCTGATAATTCCTGACCCGACTACGAGCCAGTCTCCTTCTCCCGTTTGCTGGGTCATGCATGCAACTTTGTTTCCTCTTTGAAACAAAGCGCCGCCTCCAGCTATGGAAGGTGTCCATCTGCAACTGTCTGACACCTTGATTTGGGAAATGTCACTGCATAGACTCCTCCTTCACACATGGGTTCATCCCAAGTGGACCTAGCGGTGACGAAGCTGGGTTTTGACCCGCCTCTGCCCCTATTTTCCATAGCAAGAGCAGGGAAGCAGTCACTTGGTGCTCTCCGGCGACCACGAGCATGATTTTAAAGGAGCCTTAATGCCAATTGAGACTGCCTAGAACTTTGAACGAGCCTCTCATCTACTGCTGAAATGATCTAGGGACATGTCATGGTTGGTATGGAAGAACCCCAACCCACAGACCTTGTGGCCATCTTTGTTCCTCTTCCTCTTCTTACATGTCCTTCTTTCTCGCATCAAACCCAACAAAACCCTACTAATAGGTATGTAGAATCTATTCTTTGAGCGTGACTCTCCAGTCCGTGAGAATGGGAGTTTCACCCCCCTTTTTATTTTTCTTTTATTTTTGATAAAAGTCCAAATCTAATAAATAATTATTTGTACTTCATGCTAATTCCGTTTAAGCCTAAATTTTGGACTTGAGCTTATATTTTCATTATCTTTCCTTTAGCATGATATTAGGTCAAAACTAACCAGATAAACCGTTCAACATACCTTTGAAGTAAAAGGTATAATTACTAAATTAATTACCTAGGTCACTAGATAATTTTAAATCATCTGAAATTTCTTCCATAATCTCATATTATGATTATACAATACAGAAAGTATTTTGACCATTTATTATGAGCACTAGATACTCTTTTCCCAATTTTGTACTATAAAGACCCATTTGTAAATCTTAATTTGCCTAATTAGGCTTGAATTGGTTTGCAGGGAACATGGCCCATTCCTTGGTCTTTTAAAGGACTCATAAACTGAATCATTTTCTCAATTTCAAAAAATTAATGTTTGTACTGACATGATTCCTCAATTGAAGCTTCCTATGATACATTTGATCATCATTACTTTACTTAGTATGAATGTTTAAATTATGTCTAAAGCTCAAACCATTAATCATTATATCTCCTTCATTATTCTTCTTTAGTGATTACCTCATATCATCAAATTAAATATCAAATTCCTAGACTTTGAGGATAATCCCAATTACACAAAAGACCCTCTCTATGTCCTTTTTCCTTAAATTCAAATATCATGAAAATTGGATAAAACCTTATTGTAACATAAATCAATCATATATCAATCTCATCAATAACTTTATCATATATTTGATGGTCCCAAAAATATGGATGTGATAGGCTCACATCCTCATCTCAGATACACAAGATAGGAACCACAAAAATAGTATACATATCACAACATTTCTCATATTTTCATATTTCATTTCATCAGAGTTCATTCTTCCTAGACATAGACTTTCACAACAAGGATTTCGGACCATAAGCATTCCAGATGACTCACTCCTAAATCTTGGTGGTCTAACCTTTAAGGTCTCGATCCACACTTCAAAAATCCTACTCATAATTCATTGATTACTACAAGGAGATCTATTTTGTTTCCCCAATGTGGTCCTCGGGGGAAACTCACAGTGCTTAGGGTACCTAACTAGATGTTTCATCATTCTACTTATTATTAATCTCTTTTACTCATTTTAAAAGAATTCAAAACATCATATATCATATGTGTGTATACTCACATAACTAGTGTAACATGAAACATATTAGGCTTAACAAAAAGACAATGAGTAAAGAATGAAGCACAACAAATTTATGTTTGCAACACATATGATTCTTTCCATTTTCTACATCATCTCATAGTATTCATCATCAATGGGCTTTCATCCCTAGACATAATCTCATTGTCTAACATTTATCCCATCAGGGTTTTATCATCATCAATTGGTTTTCATCCCGAGACATAATCTCATTATGCAACACTTACCCTCATTAGGGTTTCTCAAATGTAATCGGTGCATGTTAAATTTAATCTCAATATATGTTGGCTAAATTGGACATTATTATAATCCCTTTGTTTTGATGATGAAAAACATTTCATTCTTGTGGATCTAATGTGCTACTTGAGTGTTGCAGGAATAAGGTGGATGACAAACAATTGGAAGATCTATATGCTAAAATTGCTTTAAGTCATAAATGTAATCAAATGTAAAAACTTGTACAAGTATATAATGAACAAGTACTTAGACATCATGTAAATCAAGCATTAGATCTTCCCTATCCAATCACAACACTTAAATAGGTCATCCCCTAAAATAGTGTCACAACTGGTCACTCATACACACACTTGGTACTTGGTTTAAAACATTAAAACAGGGTTAATCTCAGTCGATAAAATTCTCGACCGAGACACTCTCAGTCGACAAACTCTTCGACCGAGAATGACCCTGGTAGCCATTAGACACAACAGACAAGGTAGTTGGGAGTTGGATTAGAACGTTATATACACTTGCTCCAGACAGTCCCTCGGTCGACAAGTCCTCGATCGAGAAGGACTCTCGGTCGACAATTTTTTGACCGAGAAGAGTTCTGTCTGCACTTTTTAGAGTTAATTAACTAGCTGTTGCTAAAGCAACTAATGGATACCTAACATCTAGTTAAGTACTTAGAACCCCCTAGAAAGTGTCTATAACGTCCTTAAGCACTCATAGGACATTCCTATAAATAGGACAAGCCTTAGGACACCCAAATATACACTTGTGCTACACTTGAGCAAAATACTTGCAATTGGCTATTCATTCTTGTGAGAAATTGAGCAACTCCAACATTAGCTATTCATTTCCTTTGCTCCAAATTAGTGTCCTATAGGCTAGCATCTCCTAACCACAACACTAACACTTTCATATACATTGGTTAGGAGATCAAAACACTTGATATAGGAAATCAAGCCTTGTGCTACAACTGTATGGTAATTTCTACTTTTCCTTCTTGTTCCTTTATATCTTTTATACTCTCCTTTCTACTCCTAGGGTTGGAGGCTGCGGATTGGAGAGGGTTTGACTTCTCAGGTGGAGAAGGGTCTTCTCGGTGGAGAAGGTGGACTTTGGACTACTTCAAGAAGGCTGTCTCAATGAGAAGCTACTTCAAGAGGAAGGCTACTTCAAGGGGAGCTTGAGGTTACTTCAAGGAAGTCTGCTTCGAGGTTGGTGAGACTACTTCTAGGTGAAGGCTATCCGAAGGGTTTGGTGAAAGTGTTGTAATTTTATGTAACATCCTTGCGAGGTAATAAAATTAAATACTTTCAAAATCCCAGTTGGGTAAGTAACTGGGTAGTGGATTGACTGCCTTAGTATTTGCTAAGGTTGGAACCATTCTAAATCCTTGTCCCCTTGTCCAATATTTTTGTGGTTGCTTGCTTTGGTTGAATTATTATTAAAATATCATAAAACCCTATTCACCCCCCTCTAGTGGTTTTTCAATTGGTATCAGAGCGGGCTTCAAGGATCTCTAATCGAGTCTTGAAGAATGAAGGGTGGTGGTGTCTACAACCACAAGCATAAGAAAAGCATGGACCATTCTTCAACTAGTTGCAATTGGAGCTTAGGAATAAGGCACACTACACCTAGCTGTCCATGGAGGTCAAAGAAGGAAGATGTGCATAAATAATTCCTTATTTCTACAATAAGTGAAGAAGAAGAAGAAGAAGAGGTAAGCCTTTTTGATTTACCTAAAGAAGAGCTAATTGCTAGTCTTGAAGAGACACATAATAAGTATATTGAGTGCAAGAAGAAATTAAAGAAATCTAATAAAGCAAATGATGAGTTACATGCTAAACTTCTTGCTCTCACATCTGAAAATGAAGATCTCAAAAAGGTTATTGAAGATCATGATATTAAGCTAAAATCTGTAGAAGCAAATTGCAATCTTCTTTCCCTAGAAAAGTTAAACTTACAAACTCAAGTAAATGATCTTCAAAAACAACCTATTTTGTGTACACATCTAGATTATGATATTATTGTGAAAGAAAGAGATTCTTTATTATCTAATCTAGATCAAGCAAAGTTGGATATCAAGAAGAGAATGGATGAGATTGTTAAGTTGCAACAAGAAGTGAGTAGTTTGAGTAACAATGATATCCTTGATAAGATCTTAAATGATTCTTATCGTCAAGTTAGAAGGAGAGGACTAGGTTATAAGCCTAAAGGAAAATCTTATCAAAAACCTAGTTGGAGAAAGACACAAGTGACAAAGAGTCAATCCATGAATGTACCTAGAGGCAAATATACATATGTACCCAATAACAACCTTGAACAAAATCATAGAAAGAGATATGAGGTTGATTCTATATGTTGCCATTATTGTTTACGTCTTGGACATTATTCCTTCTCGTGTCCTTACAAGAAAAAGGATGTTGAGTTAGTATGAGTTCCAAAACCCCCAAACTAAATGAATATAATTAAGTTGAGATATGACCAAAGACTCTAAGTTGTATATCTCCATGTCTATCTCAACTTAAAATAATAAGATTACAAATTGATTCAAATCTCTAACTTGAAAATACACATTTTATATAAATCTGTAGAGACACATCGTTAGAAATTTGTCTTAATTTGGGTTCTCAAAACCTAAAGATTTGAATATGATTAGTTGAGATTTGATCTACATATTACTTTGATATTTATATGTTTTATCTCAACTAAACTGATTTTTAAATTACATAATTGAATTGAAAGTGATCTATGTTTTACTTATAAAACAAATTACTGAAAAAAAGTACAGAAACAATCTCAGTCGAGACACTGTTCGACCGAGAACACGGTCGGTTGAGAAAAAGTCGACCGAGTAGGTTACTGTTTTGAAGCTTGCAAAAAATCTGATAAAACCTGTACAAACAGAATCATTCTCGGTCAAGAAAAACGTCGATCGAGATAAATTCGGTCGACAAATAGTTCGAACGAACCCAGTTCTGCGGAACCTATTTTAATTAATCTATCTTTCTATCAATTTGTTGTTAATGATTGATTTAATATGCAAATCAAGAATGAATCTTGGAGACCATCTTTTAATCAAGACATATTGATCTTTTACATCATGAATTGTTGAATGAAGGTATAACATTATGATATCCTTAAAACATATTGTAAAAGTATTATATGAAGACTGATATTGAACATACATTCTTCATTGATTGAAAACGTTTATTAAGGATGTTCATTTACAAGTTTTGTCTTAAATTTGAAAATCCATGAATCATGAATGAGATTATTTTAGTTTATCCTCTACATGGTTTGGCTTAAAAATGAAAATTATGAACCATGGAAATTACTGTTTTATCATAGTCCACATGGTTTATCCTAAGTATTTCTTGGTCTATCTATATAGGAACCATGTGTATTAAAATTTAAATGGTCATAATCATTGTATTTCATGAAATTGCATGCTTCTATCTTGATCATTGTATTGTGGATATGCTTCTACTGTTCTATCATAATCATTGTGCCATGATCATTATGTTTCATTAGTTTGTCTAAAATAATCTTCGATCCATATATACAAACCATGAATGGATATTGTTTTTTGATCATTGTGATTCAGCTCATATGAAGATGCCATTTTGCATAAACAGTAAAACTTCATGGCATAAATGCATTTTAAATTGAAAATCTGTAGAAATTATACTTCACATATAAGTGATCAAATTGGAAATCTGCACAAATTGCCTCTGGTTTGAAATCAAGTTTGACCAAGGGGCGCTATGGTCGAAGTCAAGGTCAACCTAAAATAATCTTGACAAAATGCTTATTTGTAAATCATTTTATTACATTAATCTTAGTATCTTGATTTGAAATATATTCATCATATTGAAAACATGATTTTAGTGCATAACTCTCATAAAAGGTCAACTTATTATGATCTAATATTGATTGTGACCTTAGAATCCTTAAATTATCTTGACTATAAGATTAAGGGGGAGCTCACACAAACTATCTTGATTATAAGATTAAGAAGCTTACAAAACTTTGTAAACATCATTTGAAGCTAGTTACGACCTTAGTATTCTTAAAAGTAATTTTGGTTATGAAAACAAAGAAATCTACAAATTTCATGAATGTGATATATATATTGTTCCTAATGGAATTCTCTAAACAAATTAGGGCTTAACACCATGTGTATTTGATTAGAGATACATTCTACTATAAGCTTAAAAGAATCTCATATCATTTTCAGGGCTTAACATCCCTTGCAAAATGGATGGGAAATCAATATGTATTCATCATGAGTTTAAGGGAATCTCATTTCATTTTTAGACCTTGTAAAATGGATGAGAAATTAATACACATATGCCATGAACTTCAAAGGAACTCATATCATTTCAAGGCTTAACATCCTTTGCAAATGATTGAGAAATAAATTATGGCTAAATTTGACATTGCGTAGTGTGCATTCATAGTAATCACTTGTTTTTAAAATTGAATATCTCTTTAAGGGGGAGAACAACATAAAATTAAGGTGGAGTAATAAAGATTCATACTAAATAATTATCTTGGATATCTTTTTGAAATGACAAAGGGGGAGAAATAATATAAAATAAAATGAGTTTCATAATATCTCGGCCAACACCCACTTGCAAAACAAGAACGGCTACAAAAGGTAAACTTTAGGTATGAAACTCATATGATTTACATTTCCTTATTTTATATTTAGGAAATGTTTGTCATCTTCAAAAAGGGGGAGATTGTTGGCTAAATCGGACATTATTATAATCCCTTTGTTTTGATGATGACAAACATTTCATTCTTGTGGATCTAACGTGCTACTTGAGTGTTGTAGGAATAAGGTGGATGACAAACAATTGGAAGATCTATATGCTAAAATTGCTTTAAGTCATGAATGTAATCAAATGTAAAAACTTGTACAAGTATATAATGAACAAGTACTTAGACATCATGTAAATCAAGTGTTAGATCTTCCCTAGCCAATCACAACACTTAGATAGGTCATCCCCTAAAATAGTGTCACAACTTCTCACTCATACACACACTTGGTACTTGGTTTAAAACATTAAAATAGGGTTAATCTCAGTCGACAAAATTCTCGACCGAGACACTCTCAGTCGACAAACTCTTCGACTGAGAATGACCCAGGTAGGCATTAGACATAGCAGACAAGGTAGTTGGGAGTTGGATTAGAATGTTATATACACTTGCTCCAGACAGTCCCTCGGTCGACAAGTCCTCGACTGAGAAGGACTCTCAGTCGACAATTTTTTGACCGAGAAGAGTTCTGTCTGCACTTTTCAGAGTTAATTAACTAGCTGTTGCTAAAGCAACTAATGGATACCTAACAGCTAGTTAAGTACTTAGAACCCCCTAGAAAGTGTCTAGAACGTCCTTAAGCACTCATAGGCCATTCCTATAAATAGGAAAAGCCTTAGGACACCCAAATATACACTTGTGCTACACTTGAGCAAAATACTTGCAATTGGCTATTCATTCTTGTGAGCAATTGAGCATCTCCAACATTGGTTATTCATTTCCTTTGCTCCAAATTAGTGTCCTATAGGCTAGCATCTCCTACCCACAACACTTACACTTTCATATACATTGGTTAGGAGATCAAAACGCTTGATATAGGAAATCAAGCGTTGTGCTACAATGGTATTGTAATTTTTTCTTTTCCTTCGTGTTCCTTTATATCTTTTATACTCTCCTTTCTACTCCTAGGGTTGGAGGCTGCGGATTGAGAGGGTTTGACTTCTCAGGTGGAGAAGGGTCTTTTCTGTGGAGAAGGTGGACTATGGACTACTTCAAGAAGGCTGTCTCAACGGGAAGCTACTTCAAGAGGAAGGCTACTTCAAGGGGAGCTTGAGGTTACTTCAAGGAAGGCTGCTTCGAGGTTGGTGGGACTACTTCGAGGTGAAGGCTGTCCGAAGGGTTTGGTGAAAGTGTTGTAATTTTATGTAACATCCTTGCGAGGTAATAAAATTAAATACTTTCAAAATCCTGGTTGGGTAAGCAACTGGGTAGTGGATTGACTACCTTAGAATTTGCTAAGGTTGGAACCATTCTAAATCCTTGTCCCCTTGTCCAATATTTTTGTGGTTGCTTGCTTTGGTTGTATTATTATTAAAATATCATAAAACCCTATTCAACCCCCTCTAGTGGTTTTTCAATTGGTATCAGAGCGGGCTTCAAGGATCTCTAATTGAGTCTTGAAGAATGAAGGGTGGTGGTGTCTACAACCGCAAGCAAAAGAAAAGCATGGACCAATCTTCAACTAGTTGTAATTGGTGCTTAGGAACAAGGCACACTACACCTAGCTATCCATGGAGGTCAAAGAAGGAAGATGTGCATAAAGAATGCCTTATTGCTACAATAAGTGAAGAAGAAGAAGAAGAGGTAAGCATTTTTGATTTACCTCAAGAAGAGCTAATTGCTAGTCTTGAAGATACACATAATAAGTATATTGAGTACAAGAAGAAATTAAAGAAATCTAATAAAGTAAATGATGAGTTACATGCTAAACTTCTTGCTCTCACATCTGAAAATGAATATCTCAAAAAGGTTATTGAAGATCATGATATTAAGCTAAAATCTATAGAAGCAAATTGCAATCTTCTTTCCCTAGAAAAGTTAAACTTACAAACTCAAGTAAATGATCTTAAAAAACAACCTATTTTGTGTACACATCTAGATTATGATATTATTGTGAAAGAAAGAGATTCTTTATTATCTAATCTAGATCAAGCAAAGTTAGATATCAAGAAGTGAATGGATGAGATTGTTAAGTTGCAACAAGAAGTGAGTAGTTTGAATAACAATGATATCCTTGATAAAATATTAAATGATTCTTATCGTTAAGTTAGAAGGAGAGGACTAGGTTATAAGCCTAAAGGAAAATCTTATTAAAAACCTAGTTGGAGAAAGACACAAGTGACAAAGAGTCAATCCATGAATGTACCTAGAGGCAAATATACATATGTACCCAAGAACAACCTTGAACAAAATCATAGAAAGAGATATGAGGTTGATTCTATATGTTGCCATTATTGTTTACGTCTTGGACATTATTCCTTCTCGTGTCCTTACAAGAAAAAGGATGTTGAGTTAGTGTGGGTTCCAAAACCCCCAAACTAAATGAATATAATTAAGTTGAGATATGACCAAAGACTCTAAGTTGTATATCTCCATGTCTATCTCAACTTAAAATAATAAGATAACAAATTGATTCAAATATCTAACATGAAAATACACATTTTATATAAATCTACAGAGACACATCGTTAGAAATTTGTCTTAATTTGGGTTCTCAAAACCTAAATATTTGAATATGATTAGTTGAGATTTGATCTACATATTAATTTGATATTTATATGTTTTATCTCAACTAAAATGATTTTTAAATGACATAATTGAATTGAAAGTGATCTATGTTTTACTTATAAAACAAATTACTGAAAAACAGTACATAAACAATCTCAGTCGAGACACTGTTCGACCAAGAACACGGTCGGTTGAGAAATAGTCGATCGAGTAGGTTACTGTTTTGAAGCTTGCAACAAATTTGATAAAACCTGTACAAACAGAAGCATTCTCGGTCAAGGAAAACGTCGACCGAGATAAATTCGGTCGAGAAACAGTTCGAACGAACCAAGTTCTGCTGGACCTATTTTAATTAATCTAGTTTGCTATCAATTTGTTGTTAATGATTGATTTAATATGCAAATCAGGAATGAATCTTGGAGACCATCTTTTAATCAAGACATATTGATCTTTTACATCATGAATTGTTGAATGAAGGTATAACATTATGAAATCCTTAAAACATATTGCAAAAGTATTATATGAAGACTGATATTGAACATACTTTCTTCATTGATTGAAAAAGTTTATTAATCATGTTCATTTACAAGGTTTGTCTTAAATTTGAAAATCCATGAATCATGAATGAGATTATTTTAGTTTATCCTCTACATGGTTTGGCTTAAAAATGAAAATTATGAACCATGGAAATTACTATTTTATCATAGTCCACATGGTTTATCCTAAGTATTTATTGATCTATCTATATAGGAACCATGTGTATTAAAATTTAAATGGTCACAATCATTGTATTTCATGAAATTACATGCTTCTATCTTGATCATTGTATTGTGGATATGCTTCTACTGTTCTATCATAATCATTGTGCCATGATCATTATGTTTCATTGGTTTGTCTAAAATAATCTTTGATCCATATATACAAATCATGAATGGATATTGTTTTTTGATCATTGTGATTCAGCTCATATTAAGATGCCATTTTCCATAAACAGTAAAACTTCATGGCATAAATGCATTTTAAATTGAAAATCTGTAGAAATTATACTTCACATATAAGTGATCAAATTGGAAATATGCATAAATTGCCTCTTGGTTGAAATCAAGTTTGACCAAGGGGTGCTATGGTCAAAGTCAAGGTCAACTTAAAATAAGCTTGACAAAATGCTTAGTTGTAAATCATTTTATTACATTAATCTTAGTATCTTGATTCGAAATATATTCATCATATTGAAAACATGATTTTAGTGCATAACTCTCATAAAAGGTCAACTTATTATGATCTAATATTGATTGTGACCTTAGAATCCTTAAATTATCTTGACTATAAGATTAAGGAGGAGCTCACACAAACTATCTTGATTATAAGATTAAGAAGCTTACAAAACTTTATAAACATCATTTGAAGGTTGTTACGACCTTAGTATTCTTAAATGTAATTTTGGTTATGAAAACAAAGAAATCTACAAATTCTATGAATGTGATATATATCTTGTTCCTAATGTAATTCTCTAAACAAATTAGGGCTTAACATCCCATGTATTTGATTAGAGATACATTCTACTATAAGCTTAAAAGAATCTCATATCATTTTTAGGGCTTAACATCCCTTGCAAAATGGATGAGAAATCAATATGTATTCATCATGAGTTTAAGGGAATCTCATTTCATTTTCAGACCGTGTAAAATGGATGAGAAATCAATACACATATGCCATGAACTTCAAAGGAACTCATATAATTTCAAGGCTTAACGTCCTTTGCAAATGATTGAGAAATAAATTATGGCTAAATTTGACAATGTGTAGTGTGAATACATATTAATCACTTGTTTTTAAAATTGAATATCTCTTTAAGGGGGAGAATAGCATAAAATTAAGGGGGAGTAAGAAAGAGTCATACTAAATAATTATCTTGGATATCTTTTTGAAATGACAAAGGGGGAGAAATAATATAAAATAAAATGAGTTTCATAATATCTCGGCCAACACCCACTTGTAAAACAAGAATGGCTACAAAAGGTAAACTTCAGGTATAAACTCATATGATTTACATTTCCTTATTTTATATGTAGGAAATGTTTGTCATCTTCAAAAAGGGGGAGATTGTTGGCTAAATTGGACATTATTATAATACCTTTGTTTTGATGATGACAAACATTTCATTCTTATGGATCTAACGTGTTACTTGAGTGTTGCAGGAATAAGGTGGATGACAAACAATTGGAAGATCTATACGCTAAAATTTCTTTAAGTCATGAATGTAATCAAATGTAAAAACTTGTACAAGTATATAATGAACAAGTACTTAGACAACATGTAAATCAAGCGTTAGATCTTCCCTAGCCAATCACAACACTTAGATAGGTCATCCCCTAAAATAGTGTCACAACTGCTCACTCATACACACACTTGGTACTTGGTTTAAAACATTAAAAAAGGGTTAATCTCGGTCGACAAAATTCTCGACCGAGACACTCTCGGTCAACAAACTCTTCGACCGAGAATGACCCAGGTAGCCGTTAGACACAGCAGACAAGGTAGTTGGGAGTTGGATTAGAACGTTATATACACTTTCTCAAGAAAGTCCCTCGGTCAACAAGTCCTCGACCGATAAGAACTCTCGGTCGACAATTGTTCGACCGAGAAGAGTTCTGTTTGCACTTTTCAGAGTTAATTAACTAGTCATTGCTAAAGCAACTAATGGATACCTAACGGCTAGTTAAGCACTTAGAATCCCCTAGAAAGTGTCTAGAACGTCCTTAAGCACTCATAGGCCATTCCTATAAATAGGACAAGCCTTAGGAAACCCAAATATACACTTATGCTACACTAGAGCAAAATACTTGCAATTGGCTATTCATTCTTGTGAGCAATTGAGCAACTCCAACATTGGCTATTCATTTCCTTTGCTCCAAATTAGTGTCCTATAGGCTAGCATCTCCTACCCACAACACTTACACTTTCATACACATTGGTTAGGAGATCAAAATTCTTGATATAGGAAATAAAGCCTTGTGCTACAACGGTATTGTAATTTCTGCTTTTCCTTCTTGTTCCTTTATATCTCAACGGGAAGCTACTTTAAGAGGAAGGCTACTTCAAGGGGAGCTTGAGGTTACTTCAAGGAAGGCTGCTTCGAGGTTGGTGAGACTACTTCTAGGTGAAGGCTGTCCGAAGGGTTTGGTGAAAGTGTTGTAATTTTATGTAACATGCTTGCGAGGTAATAAAATTAAATACTTTCAGAATCCCAGTTGGGTAAGCAATCGGGTAGTGGATTGACTGCCTTAGTATTTTCTAAGGTTGGAACCACTCTAAATCCTTGTCCCCTTGTCCAATATTTTTGTGGTTTCTTGCTTTGGTTGAATTATTATTAAAATATCATAAAACCCTATTCACCCCCCTCTAGTGGTTTTTCAATATATATCTTATTAATTCATTCTATATCATAATTCTCAACAAATATTCACAGAGACATTTGAACTAGGAACAGTAAAACATATAGATATATTATATCATTCTCATACTCAGAATAGATTTATCATACAACATATACTTATTCCATCCAATTTCAATATATGCAAATAAATTTCATGCATAAACATGCATAACACACTTAGTTCTCTTCTTTTTTTATTTCACATTCTTCAGTTATGGTTACAAATAAAAACATATTTAATATCATTTGAAGTCCATCAATATAGTCCATTCTCAGAGTACAAGTATTCTATCAAACAATCACAATCCAATAATACATTCTTGTAAATCAACTCAAATGCTTGAATCTCATATTTTAATTAAATTCAACTACATTTATGTGCATTCCTTAATCCCTCATTTGAGATCATTATTCATTAGAATCATCTAACTCACCATTTTAGGATTAGAGTTAGGTTCTTAGATTCATCTACAAATTCCCATCTTTTTCCTTTGTTTTTATATTCATTAGTCTCAGCTTCTTTCATTTCATGTTCATTACATTATTGGAACCAATCATTCTTAATTCACTTGAGATAAAATGCTTCTCTTCTCATTAACATACATAACAGTCAAATTCTAATATATTTCATTCAATTTGGATTAAGCCACATGTAATTTAAAATAAAATATTAGAGACTTCATCATAATAACTTGCACTCATTACATTTTTGTTCATATTGTTTCTTATATTTAGATAAGAGTACAATGTCATTGACTCCTAATGTCATTTCTATAATCAATAATGATCATTGCTTAGTATACACGTCACTTAAGGTAAAAAGAATGAATTAGGGTTGCATCTTCTTACACCATCATCTCTAATCATCCTTCACAATTCATTGTTATGTGACTTATATAAAAGACTCACATTCATATCTAATTCCATAAATTATATTGAAATAGATGAATTAGTATTACATCACACTGATTAGACTTATCATCTTCAATTAATGAAATAACACCTACAATTAAGAATTTAATCACATTCACAAGACTACATAGAACCTTGAGTTTTATCTCTCATACTTGAATCAATACTGAATTTCTAGGGTTTAAGAATTTATCGTAGTTCAACACATAATAAGAGTCATATTATTTAGTAATATAATGATGGTGTACAAGGGTACATTAAGTCTATTCAATGCATGGAATCCCTAGTTTCCATTTCCACATATTTCATCTATCAATAATAAATATTCATTGATTAATTGACCCATTTGATTCAATTGCTCAAAACATGGAACATCACCACCACATTCTGATCGTTGTGTATATATCATATTAAATTTAAGTAAGACTCAAAAAAACACTTGTATAATTCATTCTAATACAATTCAAATATGATTCTATACATGTCGATTCAATTCCCAAACATATTAACCATTGAGATGATTTTTTGGCAATATTCACATGAAATAGCATAGTCATCTATCTGTAGAATTTTCCATGGATCCACATTCAATATATCAAGAACTAAGCAAGTTACAAGAAATAAGAAATAATCAAAATCATTAGAATTTGATTTACTAATATCTTTGCAAATCAATGCCCAATCACATACATATAGAAGCAAGGTTTTTGATTATTTTATCTAGATATAATTGGGCTTTCAACATAAATATAGAGCTTAAGAGGGAGAGAAACACTCACCTAAGGTGACAAGAACCTTAAAAATGTAGGTCAAACGCTGAATTAGAAATCCAATCAAACTCTAGCAATTGCATCCATTTCTTCCTCCCCTCAACTAAAAAACCCTAGAAATAGAGATTAGGATAGAAAGAGTGAGAAAAGGGGGTGATTTGATGTAATTTTGAATCAAATCAGAGGAGGGACAAAATCTTGACATGTGAGAGAAGACTCACCATGATAGACTATGTGAAGAAGCTAAACTTACTTGATTTCATCATATCTCAGATAGTGAAACCCCATGTCAACATCTTTACCACTTTCTCCTCTCAAAATCCTAGTTCTCCTCTATCTCTAGGATTTTGTTTCTCTGGAATGGATCATGAAATATGAGATCGCCTTGGGTGCTAGGTTTCTCATATAGATTAATTAATGTGCTTGGGTCAGTTGCAAATTAGTCCAACTTAGACTTTCTTTTATTTCAATAGACTTTTTTGTCATAAAATATGTTACTAAAAACCATATACTGAATAGGTCAAAACTTCTTCAACAATTATGAAAATTTAGTATGTTGTTGTAGAGAGCATTTCACAGATCCACTTCAAATTTTAGATAAATAAAAGTTACAGTAAATAAATAAAAATCATTTACTAAATTGTTATTTTTCAGCTGGAATACAAGGCCGGTCGAGTTTATCCTGAGGTAACTCGATCGATACCCCTCTATATAGAGGTCAAACATAATAAAAAATTATGAAAATTTAAAAACATATCTCTATTGGAGTATTCAAATAGTAGATAAAATTTTAGAACAATTGAATATAATAATAAAGATATAAAATTCAAATACCATACTGCTATATTTCAATCTGAATACATGGTCGGCTGGGTTTGTCCTGAGAAAACTCAATTGGAAAACATATCATGGAAATATAAAAAAATTCTGATATTTTTCAAGAGAGCTCACATTTGCATTGTATAAACCTATAACATACTTGATTCCAGACACATAGGCTAGTCCTCCATTCTTCTAGGCCCTTATTTGATTATGTGGATAACCAATCTTCTTTCCAATTTTCCAGTTGACTACCTTTGAATATCTACATTTCACTGTGTTAGCATAAATGAAACCATAATTTGATCTTTAAACCCTAGATTGACTCATTTAGGGATCCTTAAAGAGGAAGTCATATGATATTGCTACCTTAGTACATGAATTGGGAAACTTATTAACAATAATGATAATATAGAATACTTTACCCTAGATTTATGAATTAGGATCGACTTGGGTATCATATAGGACAATAATTGAGTCTAGGTGGAAGGTTTGACAATTTTTGACCTTTAGACTTAGTTCATCACATTAATTGAATGATTAATGCAAAAAGTTTAAATTACAACTAAAGTAACCTCAAAACCCAAATCTAAGCCCATAATCGAGTTCCTCATAGGTTAATTAGTCAACCCTCAAAATTTGAGATTATTTGGACATCAAATTCACCCTTGATTAGACCCTAATAGACTATGTGTGCATTAACCAAAGTTTTGGATCGATTTACTCAATTGCAATTGTCACGGTCTAGACTTTGGTCCAAGGACCGGTTCTGTTCTTGTGAGCAGATCAAGCTGGGTAGCAGGACTCAGTCGTCCCCTACCTCCATCTTTCGTGCAGTTCTGATGGTAGCAGTGTGCACCTATCACCTGATCGCCCTGTGATCAAACCAGTCACCGATTCATCACGATTCCTTCACCAACAACTTCCCCATTCTCTGCCCTTTCTAACAAGCCCTAACATGAGCATCAGGATCGAGCATTGGTGAAATGCCTCATTTAGGCCGCCTACAGCCACCGCTGCTCCTCCCCCAGTCCATCGAATTCTCATTTTGGAGCCACCATTCCTTTTCTTTCGATCCAGAATCAGTCCTCGGTGCACCCTCCTCACTTTTTTTCAATCAGTTGTTCATGTGGGTGCTTTGAAGCTGCTACCAGCGTTGGTCTCCTTCTCTGGCGAGAACAAGGGGCAGTTGTTATCCCTTTCACCTTGTTTCAATTGGCGTTGAGGTAACCATCTTGGCCACCCTTCCTTCCTTCCTTCCTTCCCATGCACTCATTTTGCCCTAATGTCATTTGGTTTTCTTGGTTGACAAACACACCCGTCTTTCTCTATTTCGGGCCACCGCCGGAAGGGGTTTTAATGATCGCCGATCTTGTTTTGGGTTACAGGACTCATCGTCAGCACACCTCAAATGTAATGATCATGTTGGGGGCCTCGCGAGGGCCTCTAAGGCCTCCTACCTATCCCAACCTCTACCTTGTCTGTTCTGTGATCTGTGATGAATCCTCTCTAGTTTCTCTTGTTTCCGGCCTTCCTCATGCCTGCTTCCTCGCGAACCTCTCTTTGAGGTGGTTTCCTACTAAGTCCTAGCATCGCAGGCTAGTTCTCGTTGTGTTCCTCTGACCGTTGTCCTTGCCAGGCCCATCCCTGGTCTTCTCCACAGTGGGACTCGACTCCCGGCTACCTCAGGACCAGACTAGTAGCCCTACAGGTCTAGGGTGAAGAGGTGGAGCTAGTGAGCTTTGTTCTCACTCGCCTGGAGTCTTGGATAGGTGGTTACCTTGTCCTCGAGCTCTGTGGAGCATCCATGGCACTGAACATAGGGTTTTCAACCCCTCGGACGAAAGTCCAGTTCAACCCATGGTGGTCAATATATCAATGTCACGCCCATGGGGGCATATTGGTAATTTAGCCTCATTTGACTTGATTGACCGAAACATAGTTTCCCTTTTTATTTCTCTATAGTTCCCGTGATAGTGAACCCTGATGATTCCTATAATTACTCAGGGTAAATTTGTCATTTCACAATTCAATTTTTCTATTTCGCCAGAAATGATTTAAACTTTTAAAATTCATAAGAAATTATTCGTTTATCCAAATAGGGCATATATATACATTTTTGAAATTAGAAAAATATGAAAAATTTATTGGGATAGGTTTCATGCCTAGATTTGCAACCTAATGTAGGGTCGATTTCTAAGAAAAAGATTTAATGCATTTTATATTAATTGAATGCACACATATTATGACTAGGTTGAGACAACCTTGACCCTGTGCTTAGGAGGTGTTATCTAATATCTAGGTCTGATCATAAGTTATGTACTACCCTCTATTTTATTTTTGGCATTATTTGACTGAACCTACATTCATTTAATTAGGCATCTCTTGAACCTTTATTTTTCTTACAAATCCACTTGCTTGAACATTTATATTTTCCTGCTCTCAATTCAATATATTCATTTGGTTGTTGTGATACTTGTTTATAATGGGTTCTTGGACCCCTCATGCTTTGATTACCATTTATGAGAAATTGACCATAATGCCAGTCTTGCTACTCTATTTATGCATGCTACATGTTTGACTAGAATATCTAGAATGGTCATACTTATGTACAACCATACTTATATAGGGCGTGAGTTTCTGCCCGGGGTGTGCATTTCCACCCTTATTTATTTTTAGGCCATGATCCTATGGTGTTATGGCCCTGTTTTAGGTATATTTAGTCTACATTGTTATGCATGAAAATATTTTTTATTTACATATGAATCTGTGGATGATTGTTATGGCAAGATACTCTTTTATTATCGTGCTTGTAATCTGAAATTTAATATGCCTCATTTCTTTGGTTACTTTTGTCTTGAACATACCTAATTGCAAATAGTCCCCTTTTTCTTATGGGATCATCTTTTTTATATGCCCAAAGTAATTTTTATATATGTACATACTCAACCTTTGTTGACCTTTTTATTGTTTCCTATATTTTTGGGTGATGTTCCCTTCCACCCAGGTTTAGGTACTTTACAAGACAAAGATGCTAAAAGATTGAATATATATGGATGTGGATATTGAGGATAGCTTGGGGTAGTTGGTTTCCCTCTACAACCGACCTTATGTGTTCTTAGATGTATACTTTTTATTTTATTTTTTGTCCCACCTTATATGGTGAGGAATTATTGTACAAATTTTTTTGTAACTGTGTAATAGTTTTGCTTCCACTGCTTATTCATTATCATGCTCTGTAATATGTACCATTTGAGAAATGAATGAAATTCCTCCTTTCCTTCTTACCTTTTGGTATTTTTGGGATTGGATGGAATTATTCTTCAATTCAGTGAAGAGTGGATCCCCTATCGGGTCTCACTCTTTACAAAATGGTATCACAACCTCAGTAGTTGGTAACTTGACTATTTCAATTTATCCTTGGTTGACCCTTAATTAGATAGGTGACCCTTAGAGGTTATTGATAAACCTATTTTCTAGTAGTCAATACCAATTAGGGTTTTCTACCCCTGATTAATTTGATCACTTGCACTCCTCGACCCAGCTATGTGAACGTGAGTTAGTCTTTAGTAACCCTTAACACCCACACCTTCTTTATGGAGGTGGGATGAAGTCACATAGAAATGACTCTTATAGTATTTGGTTTACATCTCATAATTTTCGATGATATTAGCCTAAGAGCTATGAAGTGTAGATTGACTTAAATAGTCATGCATATGCATATTCTAGTTCTCACCTTAAATCCCTTTACCTTTGTTGTTCTCTAGCACTCCTTGAATACACCTACTATGGGGGTTCTGAGAACACATGAACTATAAATATAAAATTTCTGATGTAAATCTTAGGAATTTAGATGTTTCCCTTGTTACTAAGTGATGGTATGAACAAGCTTAGTTATTTTTATGCATACCTTGCCTTCAATGTGAAGAATCACAACATAGGTATGTCCCAAGACCACTCATCTAAGGTTTGGATACCATGTTTGATAAGCTTTTATGCCTCATACATGAGGTTTAGGGGGTGGAAGCTATTCAGTTTTGTATAATATTATTAGGAGTTTGTCTCTCTTGCCTCCATGGTGCAATTATATTGCCCAGTGAATGATGTTATCGGTATATTTACTATATAGTTCATCTTGTCTTATGATGGGACTATAGTTGTAAATCGCCAAGTGTAGAAGGAACACATATACCTTACTATAATTATTGGATGATCATATGACTCACTTAGGTTTTGCGATGAGGTTGTGTCAATTACTCTTAAGAGTGTCATTGGAATGGAAGATGTCTTATCTCGTTAAGGTTTGATGAATTTGACCTTGCGTAATAGGAAACCCTTCTCCCTCCCATGTAAAAATATAGTTGAGGTGTAGTCAATTGCCCTATGTGGTCTGAAGGATTAGACCCTTTAAGTAAAAGGATGTGATGATAAAATAATAGTTTGTGGTGGTTGAATTGGTTCTCTGATTGATTTTGGAGCCAATTTTGGATTTTCACCGCACGTTTTACATCGTCAAACTTATTTTCATTATTAATTTTTATGTATAAAAGAAAAGTTCTCAGATTTTATCGATGGTTTTTGGAACCAAGTCACCACCACAAGAAAGTTGAGTAGTAGAGAATCTCTTTAGTGAAGTACCCTTGGTTGGCATGTTCAACCCTAATACCCTAGGCCTACTACTGACATAATTAGTTTCAAATATATATATCAGACCTAGTGGATCCACCCTTTCCCCCTAGGTTACACACTAAGTTATAGTTTAAGCCTTTTAAGGGGTGGAGTCTCGTAGAATTTATTCATTAGGAATCAAACTAACTTAAGGAAGGACCATGATTAATAATGGTTACAATAAGTAAAACCTAGACACTCCTAATATTAATGTCAAACATATGTAGAGGCTACCAAACTGAGAATTCCAGATGAGCCTTGCTAATCATACCATAAAAAAAAAATTACCTTGACTATTAATATAGATTTTAAGATTTTACCTTGAGTTATCCTTAACGGATGTATTTAGTTTGTATGTAAAAGTAAATTTTACTTCAAAGGTCAAATTAATATTCTATACCCCAAACTGCTAATTATATGGTAAGGGTGACTATACAGTATGGGCTAGGGTGAACATGATGAGTATGTTGGAATTTTTGAATTTTCCCATGTGACCATGATAAATAGGGGTGTAAGGGGACTGACTACACATTAATCAAAACATGCATAATGTAATGTGTAAAGTTAACTCATGAATGAGAAATTCAATAAGTTGCATGAAACACACTTTAGTACTTTGATATGAACGAGAAAAGCTGTTGGAAAACACAACCCTAAACTTACACATCAACCCTACTATGCCTATTAAAGTATAACTATTGTCTTAGTCATGTAACACATCATAATTTGCCCTTTATAAAATCTATAAAAATTCAATTTAAGATATAACCCTAATATTGGTAGGAAGCAAAACATATGTGCATGTCTTACATAAAGTGACTATTATAAATAATAATAATATTGATGATGATGATGATTATGATGATGATAACGATGTTGATGATGATGATAATGATAAAAAGGAAAATGATGTGGACAATGATCATAGAATGGAAAAACTATGATAATATTTAGGTAATCCTAATGGATACAAACTGGTGGACATAATCTTAGGTCTTGTTGAATTTTATTTTTCTAGCCCAACTTCTACCATAATCAGATCAATGGATAAATGACACATGGAAACATATAGCTTCACCTTTAAAGTAGACCATAAGTGTGGCACAAATGGTGTGTTTTGACCCCCTACATTAGGTACACTAGAAATTTATAACTTGATTAAAAGTATAACTTAGTTTACCATACCACAAGTGGATAGATTTTGGGGACAAAATCCTATTTAAGGGGTGGAGTGTTGTAACATACTCGATTCCAGACACATAGGCTACTCCTCCGTTCTTCTAGGCCCCTATTTGATTACATGGATAACCAATCTCCTTTCCCCTTTTTCAGTTGACTACCTTTGAATATCTAAATTTCACTATGTTAGGGTAAATGAAACAATAATATGATCTTTAAACCCTAGATTGACTTATTTAGGGATCCTTAGAGATGAAGTCATATGATATTGCTACATTAGTACATGAATTGGGAAACTTATTAATAATAATGATAATATAGAATACTTTACCCTAGATTTGTGAATTAGGATTGACTTGGGTATCATATAGGACAATAATCGAGTCTAGGTGGAAGGTTTGACCATTTTTGACCTTTAGACTTAGTTCTTCACATTAACTGAATGATTAATTCACAAAGGTTAAATTACAGCTAAAGTAACCTCAAAACCCAAATCTAAGCCCATAATCGAGTTCCTCATAGCTTAGTTAGTCAACCCTCAAAATTTGAGGTCATTTGGACATCAAATGCAGCCTTGATTAGACCCTAACAGACTATGTGTGCATTAACCAAAGTTTTGGATCAATTTACTCAATTGCAATTGTCACAACCTGGACTTTGGTCCAAGGACCAATTCCGTTCTTACAAATGGCTTAGACTGGGTAGTGGGACTCAGTTATCCCCTACCTCCATCTTCTGTGCAGTTCTGATGGTAGTAGTGCACACCTATCACCCAGTCGCCCCATGATCAAACCAGTCACCGATTCATCATGATTCATTCACCAACAACTTCCCCATTCTCCGCCCTTTCCAACGAGACCTAACACGAGCCTCAGGGTCGAGCATTGGCAAAACGCCTCATTTTGGCCACATGCAGCCGCCACTGCTCCCCCCCAGTCCATCAACTTCCCGTTTTGGAGCCACCGTTCCTTCTCTTTCAATCCAGAATCAGTCCTCGACGTATCCTCCTCGGTTTTATTCGATCAATTGTTCACGTGGGCACCTTAAAGATGCTGCCAGCATTGGTCTCCTTCTTCGATGAGAATGAGGGGCAGCCGCTGTGCCTTTCACATCGGTTCAATTGGCATTGAGGTAACCATCTTGGCCACCCTTCCTTCCTTCCCATGCACTCATTTTGACATGGCATCGTCTGGTTTGCTTGGTCGACAAACACACCCGTCCTTCTCTATTTTGGGCCACCGCTAGACAGGGTTTCAATGATCCCCGATCTTGTTTTGGGTTACAACACTCAACGTCAGCACACCTCGAATGTAATGAGCATGTTGGGGGCCTCGTAAGGGCCTCTAAGACCTCATACCTGTCCCAACTTTGACCTTGCCTATTCTGTGATCTGCGACGAATCCTCTCTAGTTTCCGACCTACCTCATTCCTGCTTCCTCACGAACCTCTCTTTGAGGTGGTTTCCTACTAAGTCCTAGCATCCCAGGCTAGTTCTCGTTGTGTTCCCTTCACCGTTGTCCTTGCTAAGCCCATACCTAGTCATCTCCACAGTGGGACTCGACTCCCGTCTACCTCAAGACCAGAGTAGTAGCCTTACAGGTCTAGGGTGAAGAGGTGGAGCCTGTGAGCTTCGTGCTCACTCGCCTGGAGTCTTGGATCAGAGGTTACCTTGACCCCGAGCTCTGTGGAGCAGCCATGGCACTAAATGTAGGGGTTTCAATCCCTGGGACAAAAGTCCAGTTCAACCCATGGTGGCTAATATATCAGTGTCACGCCAATGGGGGCATATTGGTAATTTAGCCTCATTTTCCCTTTTTATTTCTCTATAGTTCGTGTGATAGCAAACCCTGATGATTCCTATAATCACTCAGGGGTAAATTTGTCATTTCACAATTCAATTTTCGTATTTAGCCAGAAATGATTTAAACTTGTAAAATTCATAAGAAATGATTCGTTTATACAAATAGGGCATATATATGCATTTTTGAAACAAGAAAAATACGACTGATTTATTGGGACAAGTTTCATGCCCAGATTTGCAACCTATTGTAGGGTCGATTTCTAAGCAAAAGATTTATTGCATTATATATTAATTGAATCCACACATATTATGACTAGGTTCAGAAAACCCTGACCCTGTGCTTAGGAGGTGTTATCGAATATCTAGGTCTGATCATAAGGTATGTACATCCTCTATTTTATTTTGGGCATTATTTTACTAAACCTACATTCATTTAATGAGGCATCTCTTGAACCTTTATTTTTCTTAAAAATCCAATTGCTTGAACATTTATATTTCCCTACTCTCAATTCAATATATTCATTTGGTTGTTGTTATACTTGTTTATAATGGATTCGTGCACCCCTCATGCTTTGATTACCATTTATGTGAAATTGACCATAATGCCAGTCTTGCTACTCTATTTATGCATGCTACATGTTTGACTAGAATATCTAGAATAGTGGTACTTATTTACAACCATGCTTATATAGGGTGTGTGTTTCCGCCTGGGGTGTGTGTTTCCACCCTTATTTATTTTTAGGCCATGATCCTATGGTGTTATGGCCCTATTTTAGGTATATTTAGTCTACATTGTTATGCATGCAAATATTTGTTGTTTTAATATGAATCTATGGATGATTGTTATGGCAAGACACTCTTTTATTATCATGCTTGTAATATGAAATTTAATATGCCTCTTTTCTTTTGTTACTTTTGTCTTGAACATACCTAATTGCAAATAGCCCCCTTTTTCTTGTGGGATCATCTATTTCATACTCTTAACACATTATATGCCCAAAGTTATTTTTATATATGTACATACTCAGCCTTTGCTGACCTTTTTATTGTTTCCTATATTTTTGGGTGATGTTCCCTTCCACTTAGGTTTAGGTACTTTAGAAGACAAAGATGCTAAAAGATTGAATATATATGGACGTGGATATTGAGGATAGCTTGGAGTAGTTGGTTTCCCTCTACAACCAGCCTTATGTGTTCTTAGGTGTATACTTTTTATTTTATTTTTCGACCCACCTTATATGGTGAGGAATTATTGTACAAAGAAAATATTGTAACTGTGTAATAGTTTTGTTTCTGCTGCTTATTCATTATCATGCTATGTAATATGTACCATTTGAGAAATGAATGAAATTCCTCTTTTCCTTCTTACCTTTTGGTATTTTTGGTATTGGATGGACTTATTCTTCAACTCAGTGAAGAGTGGATCCCCTATCGGGTCTCACTCTTCACAAAATGGTATCCGAGCCTAAGCAATCAGTAACTTAACTATTTCAATTTATCCTTGGTTGACCCTTAATTAGATAGGTGACCCTTAGAGGTTATTGATAAACCTATTTCCTAGTAGTCAATACCAATTAGGGTTTTCAACCCCTGATTAATTTGGTTACTTGCACTCCTCAACCCATCTATGTGAACGTGAGTTAGTCTTTAGTAACCCTTAACACCGACACCTTCTTTATGGAGGTGGGATGAAGTCACATTGAACTGACTCTTATAGTGTTTGGTTTACATCTCATAATTTTCTAGGATATTAACCTAAGAGTTATGAAGTGCAGATTGACTTAAATAGTAATACATAGGCATATTCTAGTTCTCGCCTTAAATCCATTTACCTTTGTTGTTCTCTAGCACGCCTTGCATACACCTACTATGGGGGTGCTGAGAACACATGAACTATAAATATAAAATTTCCAATGTAAATCTTAGGAATTTAGATGTTTACCTTATTACAAAGTGATGGTATGAACGAGATTAGTTATTTTTAGGCATACCTTGTCTTCAATGTGAAGAATCACAACATAGGTATGTCCCAAGACCACTCATCTAAGGTTTGGATACCATGTTTGATTAGATTTTATGCCTCATACATGAGGTTTAGTGGGTGGAAGATATTAAGTTTTGTATAATATTCTTAGGAGTTTGTCTCTCTCGCCTCCATGGTGCAATTAGATTACCCAGTGAATGATGTTATTGGTAAATTTACTATATAGTTCATTTTGTCTTGTGATGGGACTATATAGTAAATGCCAATGAAGCTTGGGCTCCCTGGTTTCTTTGAGGGAGACGACGACCCGACCATCTAATCATGATCCAAGGGCGGTCATGCGGAACTGCTAGCTGAGCAGGTCACCGCTGGTGCTGATTCATGCGATGGTGAGCTGTTGGTGGTTGTCTATGGATGCTGTGGTCGGTGAAACGCATCCAGGAATCAGGAACGACAGGAGGCACCCCTCCAGTGACTTCCTCAACCTTTAGATTTGAATCTAAGCATCCAGAACCACAAAAATTAGCTAAATCTTACATAAATGCTATATAATCACTCCTTGAGCTGTTTTGGACATTTCATATATGAATTTTGATCTACAGAATGTGATATACCTAATAAAAATACATTCAAGACCTATTTTTCCTCTTATATTCTCTGATTTTTTAAATTAAGTCACTTTATGATCCTAGTTTAGTAATCAATATCAATCATGCATGATATGAAACATTAATGATCTTTACTCTTTCATATCCCCTGAAACAATAAACATTAACTCTTTTTCACTGTGATGTTGTCTTGGAATACCTAAATTCACCCCAAAGACCATTGACCTTCTATATTCATCCTTGACCTAAAAGTGACTCATTCATGTAGTTGCATGCTATAATTTGACCATGTTTGGGAGTTTGGCTTAATTTGTCATCATATAATCTACCAATCTCGAAATTGGTAAATTTTGTCATGATTTGTGAAACACTTGATTGAGATTTAATTCCTCTTTCCATGTTTATCCCTTAAAGCCTCAAATATCTAGTTGTGCATTAAAGTGACCAAGTAGACCTAGTTGGCTTCCATGGGATGAAATAGCTAAACCCATGCTCTATCTTGTTTAAATGAGTAGATTCATCACCCTTGTATCACTAATACCAACATGACATATGCAATTCTCTTAATGCTTGTATGACTTGGAAACATGACCATATTACATGAAATGGATCTAATGTGATAAATTATTATCTTATATAATATTACTAATATCATTATTATCTAATAATGATAATCCAACCCTTCATATATCCCTTATATCTAAATCATAGGTTATCTTTATTTAATATTACTCATAATATGGATGTACGACCTAGACCTAAGGTGTTGGTATGACTTTTGAACAATGTCGAATCATTGCATGCATGTTGGGAACTTTGGAAACTATGTTTGAACTATTTGAAACCTAAATCTAGGGTAACATCCACATGACTCACATGATGTTTTTCCCTATTGATTTAAGATCCTATATTATATCTTGTTACATATTATGTCCCCATGGGTTGGATGATATTTAGATATATTCTCATATCTTGTACTTTACTTGCAAGGTACATTTTTCTTTGACACTACTATGAGATTGGCTTGATTGTATGTATGATTGTATGAATGTTGGACTACTTAATTATTTGGTTGAGAAATTATTCCTATGAATACTACTTTTATGTTTGGTTATCATATGTTGACAAACCTTGAACATTATATAAAGAAATCCATTTTAATATAATGGATAAAGAAACTAAAAATATGCTTTGTATAAGAGAATGTCGTCAAGTTTCCTCACTTGATTTCTTGTTCTTTCTTAGTACTCAATCTAGACAAGCATCATTTATATATTCTTAAACTATTTACATGCCTTTTCATATAATACTTAATGCTTTAGCATTAATATGTTTTGTCTATTGAATTTTTAGTTGCTAAATGAAGATTTGCTGCACTCAAGGATCTACTCTATGAAATGAAATACCAATGGGATGTTAGAAATGGAATGGTTACATGTCTCTATCTCCTTTAGTATCTTGTTATCTCTTTTTTTTGTTATTTCCCTTTTTATATATATTGCTTGTGGGAAACAATGTGCCATTCTGGGGACAGACACCAAAGTTCACCCGCCTTTGGCTTTGTAGCCATTAGGATTGTTGATTTTGGGTAATAAATGGTTTTGTGCAATTGGTGTTGGAACATCCGGGATAACACACATCTATGTTTCACTAGAATATAACCCAATGTTTTGTGTCTTCTAAGTTGTGGATGTGAATTGTATCCTATCAGTAGTAATCTTCATGTACACTAAGCTCAAATCCTCTTCTTTGAATATTTTTGTGGACCACAATTAATGTAATGTTTCCTTCATCTTATTTATGTAGTGGTTACTTAATTGTATAAAGTAATTTTTGAATAACTCCCCATAGTTATTATAGTTTGAAAATCAATCTCTTTGCATTTGTGGATCATATTGGGTGTGATGTTTCTATTTACACCCTCCCCATGCCCTCACTATATAATATTCCATTTTTCACATATTAATTGGTGTGGTAATTCATTATTTATTGGAGATATTTAGACTGGTTATTGGTTGAAAAAAGCTTATTAAATCTCGTTCATGTTTTTTGTAGCTTTAGTTAAGGCTAAAACTGAGAAAGGGATCTTGGTCTAACGTAGGGATGTTCACAACATGACCTTTTACCACACCATTGGGGTTACATGTAACCATCTATTGTTTTATGTTGTATATTTACATTGATCCCAAGTCATGATCGTCCTATCGATAGAGTGTTTCTATTGTGGCTCTTCCTATGTTGTTATAGTGTATTGACTCTATCTATCTGACCCAACACCACATTTTATCTAATTTTATTTTTATTTTTGTAATAAATTTATATGATTCCCTCTTACTTTAATTTTGCTAATTCTTAAAGAATGTAAACGGTAAGATACATCAACTTGTACTATTTTTCTACAAAACCTATCTAAAAAATTAATTACATAATTTGATATTTTTGGTAAATATGATAACATTTCTAAAGGATATATAAACAAATATGCCTCTTCAATGGAAAATACAAAAAAATATGTATAATATGTCTCATTTGTTAAATATATATCCATTTTTTTATGAAAATTGAAAACCAATACATTATTTTAGGTTTCATATTATAAAATACAAGAAATAACATTTCTCAACTTCGATAGATAAGGTGTTTTTCATCCCTAGAGATTATATTAATGTTGTTTTGCATGAGAGCATGAATAGAATCAATACACTATCTCATGTAAGACAAAAAATATGATTCCTTTATTAGGAAAAATCATTCTGCCGAAAATTTGATATTAGAGCCAGTTTCTTGATGAATATCCCAGACAAGTACACCACTATTAAAGTTTTTCCATGGAGAAATAGAAATGATATACCACATTTTCCAATGATGTAGGGAAAATAAAACCTTGATAGCTGTCAAAAAGTTTAAGTGCTACTTGTTCACCAAGGAAGGCCATATCCATCCCCATCTTGTAATCTCCTACATCCGTTAGGATGTTGTCAGTAATGAGATCCCAATTAACCCAAATTTGTCTGGGAATAATCTTTATTTGGGTCCTAGTAGAAATAAATACACAAAGGTGTGATTAAATGGGAACTTATCGAGATTTGGTTTGTTCATTAAAATAAAACTTTAAGAAGCTATCATCTTTATATTAGACTTGGGAGGGAAAATTTGCATTATTTGATGGGATGAGATGTTGTAGAGTATATTGTTGAAGTTGTAAGTTGTAAGGGACCCATGTAAGACAATGTTTGGTGATACTATGGGACATGGAAATAATATAAGAGTATGATCCTCAATCAAATAGTATGCTTGGAAGGATAGACTGGATTTGGGTTCCAATACTACTATAAGAGTTGATCAAGACATATAGATGACAATGTGGGTGCAAATGGGAAGATGGTAGTTGGAATTATAAAACCAAATAGCAACAAACAAATTATATGGAGAATGTGGTCATAGTGGTGAATAAAGGGCCAACATTGATGTTGTGGATCTCCAGAAAATAACCCAAATTTTGATATATATGAAGTTTTATGATTATTAATTGACATGACCTAAATTTGTGTGTAATACACAAGTTAACTCATTATAGTAGTAAGAAACTCAAAGAAGACCGATCTGTCGATCTCAGGAAATTAGGTCATCTTGAGACAAAAATAACTAAAACATAAACACTAAACATAAGAAAAGAATTATTTTGTTTTATTACAATAAGAAATGAAAATAAATAAAAAAGGATTGAATGGTATTAAGATAAGATTTTGGGATCTTTAGCATACTAGTTTCACCACTTCATGATTTATCCATGAGTTCTCTTTATTAACATAAATTATCTCTACTTCCTTGGATTAGGCGTATGTAGCTAGCACTACCTGCCCTCACAAAATTATATACTTTTTAACCTACTTGCTAACCCTCTCTTCTAGTGTCAATATAGAATAACCACTCTCGTAGTGCATTATTGATTATGTTGATAATGGCTTTTTTAATTATTAATCCCACTGTCACTGTAATTAATAATCAAACACATGTATAGTGATGAAGAAAAAATATGGAAATCCAATGAACTTCTATTACCCATATTTGAAGCAAAGAAATCCATGTTAAATTGAAGACAATCATACACAAAGTCAACATCGAGCTACTAAAGGTTCTAAAGAATAAGGGTTTAGCCCCACATGCTTGAAATGATATTAAAAAATGGTTTAGAAAACAAGAATGATATACCTAATGGAGGAAATGCATGTAGCCAAACATGATGATGATCACCTTTGAAGATTACCACATCCGGATAGCATTTCGGTCCGTGAACTACTACCTAAATGTGTTAGGATGATCCTTTGATCCACATATTTGTAACATCTATCTCTGGTCTCACGTATGATGACTCATTCCCTTTTTAGTTGTCCTATTAGGTTTTGACCAAAGAGTCTAAAACAAAACTTATCCAACAAATCGTTGGATGTTGCCTTTCTTAATTGTGGCCATCAAGTAAGTTTTGGTGCCATCAATTTAGAAGTCGGTGCCATAGAGTTGAACTTTTGCTTTATTTATGCATGCCTATCTTAATGCCACTAACTTGCGTCTCAGTGATACCAAGATTCTATTGAAGCTTTTGCTTCTTCTTGTCAGAGCCACTAATCTAACCATCGGTGGAACCTACTTGGCATCTTGTTGGTATGGAGTCCCATCTCAATGATAGCTAGATGACTCTGTGAGAAGGGATTTTCTCTCCATGATGTTTCTATTGAGAATTATGTCGTTGTTATCGTATTTGTTTAATTGGTACTTGATTTGTTTGTAATAAAATAGAAAATGCATCAGGAAATAATGAAATACAATAATTTTGAATGAAATGCATTGGACATAGATAAAATGGATGCAATAGAGATATAACATGCTATTCAGGAGAAATACATGTTAAATGTTTGAATACTAGATATTTTCTAGTGAAAACATGCCCAAAATAGCCTCTAAAATGGTAGTGAAAACATGTACATAAATTACCGTAATTTAAAATATACCTCATTCTTGAGCAAAACTATTTTATATTTTTCTGAAAGAGTAAAATGAAAGACTCGTATGTGAACTATCTCATTCTAACCATCCTTGACTTGCCAAACTCAAATCTATACCCTTAAACCTTAAAGCAAACAATTACTTCACATGCGACCAATTACAAAAAATCAAGCTATCAAAATCAGAATGCTAAGCACCCAAATAAGTTGATGCAGAGAGATATCAAGGAAAATATGAACTATGATGAGGCTTTCCTTATCCGCAATGCTATTTTCAAAGACGTTATCTATGTGGATGTAGTTCCCTTAATATTCATGAAAGGAGGGAATAAATCATTATTATTATCCTACAATTTAGAGTAGAGGTGGATGGAGTGGATGGAAAGGAACAATTTACACATAATACAAGTCACTTTTGGAAAAAGAACAAAATCATGTGTGTACATGCTAGATGCAAATGAAATTAACATCTCCTAATGCCTACAATTTTTGGTGGAATGATTCAAGTAATGGATGGCCCATTCTAATCATTATAAAAAATTCCGATTAGTGGAATTTGTTTTAGTGCCTTTAGTGAAAAAACCATTATATAATAAATTTTAAAGGAAATTGCTATTTAAATTTCCCAAATTGATCTACTATATTTTTTACAAACAAAATCCATCATTATAGGCATTTATTAGACAAAATAATGGCAATGTGGGGTTGCCAAATTTTGAAACACACATTTTCAAATGTCATGCCTTGGTATTGAATCCCTACACATAGATTTTTTTTTCATCTACCTAGTAGACTAGTGGTGATAATAGTAGAGAGAGAGAAAGGAATTGGGGTATTATCACTATAATATCAAGAGGAGAATGATCATGGGTCAATAAAGGCCCAATCACATGCCTCTTATTTGTCTTCATAATGTTATGCCTTCCCAATAATAAATGGCCTCTCCCTAGGCCATCTACATGTTGTCATGTGTGGACAACACAGAGATAAAGAGAGTCATCCTACTCCTTTATAACAAAAGGTATCATCTTGCGACGTCGATGCCATATAGAGAGCCTGATTCCACCACACTACACATTTGTGGATGTGTTTTACTATTCTGAGTATTGATTTATTGTAAATTTAATCTTGTGAAAAAAGCATTTATAATCCTTCAAGTTGCTAGTCACTACATTTTGATTCATGCATCTGTTCATATCCCTTTTCAACATGGATTGACTTTTGTTTATAGATTTTTTTCTGATAAAAGTCAATAGCCTAGCCTATAACCATCATAATTCCAAACACCCTCTCATCACTGTATGAGGTTCCCTCTTATATTTTCATGATTTCTCAAGACCCTTGTAGTGCATGTATCCTCAACTACTTATTTCTTATGGTCATGAGAATCCTAGACTTCTGGGACTTATGGAGCCTCTCATTATGTTCACTCTTTTCTTGACCTATTAGCACATGTTCCTTAATGTTTTCATACACATTTCTTTGTTTTATTCGTTATTATTTTAGCATTTGTGTGGATTGCTTACTCTTTTAAATAGTCATGGATTTTGTGTTCAATCATGGATCATGTTACAAACTTGCTGGATTATGGTCCTGATATATACTGTACACTGGTTTGGTTTTTACAGATCCTTATGTAGCTTTTATTGAACCATGATATGTCGTGCATAATTATGAGGGATTAGTCATCCTTGTCTTCAATCTTGTATTTCAAATGTGTATCAGGTTGTTAGATATCTTAATTTTTCTCTGTCATTAGTATCACTAACTCCTCATTATATTCTATCCAAACAAGATGACAATCATCCAAGATAGCAATTTAGGCTCATTTGAAGTCCAATCCAAAAATACAAGTACAGAAATGATGCATTAATATTCCCATAAATAAACAATGACACAAAAGGGCATTGATTTGTTTTGTAACATATATTGTTACCTATATGGATAGTCTCATTGAATTTTATAGCAACCCAATAGAAAGTCAAGTCACAACATTGTGGTTTCTATGCTTTGTAGTGAATATCAACTATGTTCCATACTTAAATTGAAGTAATTTAGAAATAATATCACCAATATAATCAAAGTGATTCAATTTTCCAGATCCTTAAGTAGGTTTTGCAAGATTGTACTCACTATGCATCTCCATTTATATGTTATGTTCTTAGCGACAAGCATAGCTTTTATTGTGAAATAGAGAACCAAGTTAGTTACCAAATACAATTCTCACTTTCAACCTTTTACTTTACATTTTATAATCTTAGTTTATTCTTTTGTCTACCATAACCTACTGTAAATTAACTATATAAAGTTTTTATCACCCCATGATACTAGTTTTTTAGTCCACAAAAAGGATTGTTTTAAAATAACTAAAACAAATGACAATTCTAAATCCTGTCACTTGTCAATGACGAATCATGTATATATATACTATTCACTTGATACTAGAAAGAAGTATCTTCCACCACATACATGCCTAACAAAATCCCAATCATTACATATAATGTTTAACTGATGTTTTCTAATTAAATTTCATAGAGCTGACTACTTTGCAACTATTTCTTGATCATTATTACTTATAGTTATTCTTAGGTTTGTTAAAATGTAACATCTATAATGTTGTCTTCTATGTCTTGCCTTTGTCGGGTTCCCTATTTATGTTGTGAGTGTACCCTTATATTATGATATATTGCAACATGGGTAACAAACATATATGATGATAGAAATGAGAAGATCCTTTCTCAAAGTTGTAATACTATTTAGCTACCTAATTGTCTTTTAGTTCATTTTTTTATTCTTTTGTGGATGTTAGCCTGAGGCATGCAACATCATTGGAATTACCAGAATACATCTTAAAAACATTCCTTCCAACCTTTAACGCATTGGGAATGGCCTCTTTAGGAAAATCATGATCCAGTAGGTGGAGTCTACAATCATGATTAAGAACAATTCTCAAGTTTAGGTAATGGTGCAAATCATTTGTCCCATTTACTTTGTCCTTCTCAAGGACAAAAATAATGAAGGGTTGTTGTTATTTCCTATGTGATAAATAAATAAAAATAAGCATGAATTATGACTATTATTTGAAAAATATTTTCATTTAATTAGGTATTTAGTTAAAAATTTACTCCCACTATTTTATTTGAATTAATATCCCTCATTGATGATCTGGAAAGTTACAATGAATAACTGTCTAGTGGGACAAGGTCAATTTTTCATTGAATCATGAGTCGAACTTGGATGTCCTCTGACAACTTAATTATTTTGATAGGTAAGTTTTGATAATTACATCTAATGTAACCCTTGGATAGTTGGTAACAACCATCATTAAATTCCATCAAAAGGAACACCAATTTGAGCTCAATCCTATTTAGGTTTCTCAGTGAAGAAGAACCCAACCGTCCATAGTGATAAAACTTTGTTCCCTACTTTGGGAGACACACATTCACCTTACACCTCACCATGATGGATATTGCACCTTTCTTTGGCTAGCCCACATAAATCTTTGAGGCCTTGATGTGTATCACATGTTGGAAGGCATTTCAAGATTACTATTTCACAAGGGATTTGTGACACACCATCACACTAAATGAGATTACTCAAAACAAAACATGCGATCAACTATAAATTAATGACATAGCTAAAAAAGTGGAATAACTAAAATATGATAAACATCATAAGCATATTTAGGAACATTTACATAAAGGTCCAACTTCCTGCATAAGATCATATACCATATCAGGTATTTACATGTATTCCCAATGGGATCATCTACAACATGTATCAAAAGCATATCGTTCCACATGTTCATGCCATATACAAACATTGGCATACTGCCAAATACTCGAGTCGACGTACATATCACTTACAAAACATCCCCTGCCTGAACCTTAGAATACAAGGATGACTCTCAGACACTACTAACTACTATCCAACCTTCAACTCCTACTTCTCGCTAAGCTGCTCTTCCTTAACACCACGATCCTGACCAGATCATTGACGACCACCTAAAAGATGTGGTGACCCATGAGGTGATACCAACGTTCTAATGAGAGATACAACTCTCAGTGATGATTATTGATTACATCAAGTTATATTATATTAAACAAATTAAGAAGATTAAGTAGTTTAAAAAAGTTAAACAAATTAGTATAACAACATGCATGAACATAAGCTATATAAAGTAATGGATAAAACTATCATTTAATAATAGTTGATTACTATAATTGAGTATTAACCCTAGTAGATATACAAAATTGTTGTATTACATCTTTTATTAAGCCCTATGGAGTTTGAGGTATACCACTCAGACTCCAACCGACCCTTGTGAAGTGCCATTTAATTCTGTATAAGATCTAGGAGAATTGTACATCATAAGATCTCTTCCGCCCTTAGTCAGTATGAGTCAACTATAGCGACACAAAGGTCAAGCTGCAAAAAATCCTAGTCTGCCCTTGGCATATAGGTCACAACACTAGTAACAAGGGTATACAAGACCCTATCATATGTGGTACAACATCAGATGTCCTCAATCACATCATATATACAAATATCTAAGATAAGACTTTATCTGTTATCCTACTGCGGTACGATAGAATCCATCCTCCAAAACCTTGGGGTTAGGATGTCAAAGACACACAATCTTATGCACCCCACATACTCAATAGTATGTGCTCTGAGCTTCCCTTAGCAATACTTGTTTCTCCATCCAATAAGTCCTGGCACTAGATGAGATCTACAACACATGTAACTACATTATTAGGGTTTCACTTGATTAGTTAATGCCAATTGGGTGAATTAGGGCTACATCAAACAAGTGGACATACAAATTGTAACATCCCAAATTCCATAGCTTATTTAAACCTTCAATGTGGTTATTAAGAGTTCACTAAGGGACCAAGTAAATTTAGCCATGGTTGAATGTGTAAATGAATTCATAAAAGATGTATTATATGTAACCATTACCCGCATAATGGCTTAATATGTATACTTGATAATAGGGTGTGTATAAATATGAATGACTGTTTCATACAGATAACAACTTGACCAATAGATATATTGAGATTAAAAAGGGGAGAAACTAATAAGGAATCTAGTTTATATAGCTAGAGTGTTGAACATGGGTGCGAGAATATTGAAAAATTGAGTAAGAGGCAGAAGAGTTAGTGACTTAGAAATTAGGACTTGTGCAACCATGATGGATTTTATCTTGTGGTTCTATAGGGTTTAATATATGAGAATGCATATAATAATCAGATTCAGAATATGGTCACATTTTCTGCCTAGATGAGAAGGAGCTTGTTTCACGGTCACAGTAGTGTTGGATTTATAGAAGTCTCGTGTGACATTAGGAATTTCTAATTAGGATAGTATACATATGAAGCCGCTTTTGGACCCTTGACACCAATGAAATAAAGGAAGGGTTTGTCGAGTTCCTGATGAATGCATATTCATCATGGAATCCAATTATCACTTTGGGACAAATTCAACTCTATATATATTATTTCACTCATTAAATATCAATATGAATCATAATGTGCAAAACTACTTAATTGATTCGATTATCAAGGTTTTAACTAAATATTGTTGATTTAATGCAGGTTTTGATAAACCTGAACAAGTAGTTGGGGTCCACCTTCACTCACCTTTGGTTCTGATCAAGAAATCTAACTAAGCAATTCCATCCATTCGGTCTCAAGACCGTTTGAGCCCATTCGGTCTGAAGACCGTTTGACCATCAGATATCGATTGGAGGCATAACCTAGTCACAAGGGATAGAGCATTACATGAATTCAAGACCTCAAAGCCGAAGTCTTGACCACGACCATGGTGGCTCAAAATGACCGTGATCGTTGAGCCACGATCGTGGCACCCCACCAGCATCGACCCCCTCTCACCCGCCATGCCCGTGCTAGGAAGCACGGACGTGGGGCACGACTGTGGTGTCATGCCACAGCCATGGCACAATGTCGTCAGAGCTCAATTCTTCACGCGCCACACCCGTTTCGGGTAGCACGATCGTGGGGCAGCAGCATCACCACGATTGTGGAGCCTCAACACGGTTGTGGCGCGCCACTCGATTCTGATTTCATTCGGTCTTGACCTCACTCGATTTGCTCTCTCCATCTCAAAACTGTGAGCATGTGATGTCATCAGATCATGAATCAATGGTCTGGATTTCATTTTCCCTTTCGGTCTACTCTATCATTTTACATCTTTGACTCCTCTCACTGTCTCAAGACTGTGAGAGTCCTCACAGTTTCAAGACCGTGAGAACTCTCATGCTCCCAAGACCGAGAGAGAGTTCACAATCCCTAACCGTTTGGAACTCCTGCTCCCTCTATCATCACCGACTGCAGCAGACCTCGATGATGGCATCTTGTTCCTCATGCTAGTAGCACCGACAACTTGCTCATACCTCCTCCCTTGACCACCGGTGCCGCATCCTGCACCTCCATTAAATTTTGCAATAGCATGGACGCTCCCCTCTCCATAGCTCCTCTATACACGGCAGCGCGAGACCCATTGCTAAGTTGCAGATGATCGTAGAGAGGGCGCAGACCGTTTGGCACCATGATCACAAGACCGTTTGATAGTAAATGGTCTACAAACTATTTGATAGCAAATAGTGTACAAACCATTTGGAGGATGGGTTGCAAGACCGTTTGGTCTAAATACAACAAAACCGAATGATCACTAAGGGATGCGAAATCGTTTGATAAGAAAACAATTTACAGACCATTTGGAGGATGAACCACGAGACCGTTTGGGCAAAAATATCTCGAGATCATTGGTGTCTATTAATCCAGGACCATTTGAAGATCTATGCCTATAAATAGGACCAACAGAGTCCCCAATTGGGCATCGGTTCTTGGACGGCGACAGGCTGTGTTGGTATGCCCTGAGAGCCAATCATGGGATGATTGGTGGGATACATTAAGATTGATTTGATAAACATCAAAGGAAGGCTTCCAATTCTTTATGGTTCAGTCATATAAGATAGTGATAGAACAGATTGAATGTCTAGAGAATGACAATACCCAATGACGTATGCTTTCAGGTTGAGGACCTGAACGATGAGATCATACAGATGCTAAGAGTTTGTACATTCTTGTTATGTCCCTAGTCGGATGTCATTGTGGAAGGGAAATAGACACCAATGACACACAAGACTAGATTGTGGTGTTGGTTGATGACAGAATCTCATTAGTCATGATATAGAGATATCAAACCAGACACATACGTACTTGTTAGAGAACAAGTGTACCAGACAGACCCACCGTGAGTTTGACACATGGAACCATGACATGGTAGTCACAGTCAGTACTCACAGTGATGGTGGTGAGTGTGATTCTTTGACCTAAAATCACTACACTCAACACATGTCATCGGGCATACTTTGACATCATCAAACACAATCCTGAAACATGGGTTGTTATAAAGGTGATGATTGGGTGGCTTTGACACATGGGGCTTTTGAGGGGTGAGTGATAGATATGGGATTTGTCCCTCCTGAGGGAGTTCGATATCCATGGCCACTTGATGAGTAGGATTGAGAAAGGCGTGCACACATGTGTGAATCGGTATGTGATATTGATGTCATACATATCTCTTCCAATCTACTCTGAGATCAAGAAAGTGAATGAACGTTGACAGGATGACTGTTCCATGCCTCAAGTTCATTCAGGATATCAGTGACAAAGGAATTATACATTCACTGTAACACCATTCACGGATTGTAGGAATGAAAGTTGTTCTCCAACTTTCTATTTCACTTGGGTAGCACTGATGTGTGAGTAGGCACCACTCTTTTCTTGTGAAGTCATAAGTGTTATGGACTTTCACTGCCAACATGAAATGGACCTGCAGGGTCACACACATAGGATATAACCTGGAAGAGGAGTTTTGTCCACAAACAATGTTTAGATTGATTACTAAAGTAGTTTAGTAGTTCAATTAAACACTCAATTAATTGATAGCTCAATGTCATAATGTTCAAGGTGTTGGACACATTGATTGGAGTATCAGATTGATTGAAACTGCAATTGACTGATTCTGCACAATCTGCACTCCCGACCGATCGGCTCAGGTGGTGAGTCGATCGGCTCATGGACAGGGTGAAACAATCGCTTCAAGTTTTGAAACAATCGATTCAACTGGTGCAACCGAGAAAGTTGGGAAAGTAGGATTGGTGAGAAATTTCTCTTCATTTCACTTGCTCAATTTGATTGGAACAAGGATTGGTATTTGATACCAATTAGAAATAAAAGAAGAAAAGTCAATTAGGAACTGATCAGGACCACGAACCGACCGGTTCAGAACTGAACCGACCATTTCATGGGTCCCAACCGATCGGTTGAGGTGTCAACCGACCGGCTCAGGTCCCCAACCGGCCGTTTCAGAAATGAAACGATCGGTTTAGGTTGCACAGTTGGTTGTTTTTGTGGAAAATCCCAAACCCTTCTACTCGTGCTTTAGTTCCATATTGCCCGGGATCGAGAACCCTTTCCCATGACCCTCCTATATATACGGGTATTGGGGGCTTCTCAAAGAACAACACAGTGCAACCAGTTGCTGTGTAAAGTTGTCGTTCTCTCTGGTTTTAGCAACTGAGAGAGAGCCCGAGGAAGTGCTACCCGATAAGGGAGGCACAACAAGGGAAGGACAACTGCAGAAAGAGACTGGTGGTAGGAGAGTGTGTGAGTGACTAGTATGCTGACAGGAGGATGTGACTCCTTCCAATTCCTTATGGGACAAGGAGATTGGAGTTCCAGGTGGTCTGTGTAGACTACTTCAGAGGCGGGAGATTTCTATCGCTCAGAGGACAGCTGTCAATCTCGTCAGTCCCGGTGCGACCAGGAGCTGCACAGACACCATCCAAGACCGGAGGTGAAGACCGCGCAAGCCGCGAGGTATTATCGCCGAGAAAGCCTCGGGACAAGGTATGATTCCACAAACCATCCTTTCCTATTGTATAGACGTTGACGCATTTCCTTGTTCTGGGTTTGGGGAGGAAAATTTTTGTTTCCACTGCCTTCTCTGCCTCCCCAAAAACCCAATAGTGGTATCAGAGCCACATCAACTACTCTATACTTTAGGATTATCGATATGATTGATTTTGGTTTGTCGCCTTTATTTATTGCATACGATGCGAATAAAATTGGCTTTATGCATGTCCAATCCTAAATCCACAAATCCATATTTACATATATGATATGTATTATGAATGCACTCGATACACGTCACCCTTAAATGCGTTTTGTGGTGGATGCATAGCATGGTTATGGCCAATAAACCCTATCTATGTATGGTTGTATGTGTATGCTTGCATCTCGGTCTGCGCACCAATCTTCCTTCTCCTATTCCTGATGTAACGTGAAATAATTCAAGATTTCTTTCCTACCTTTGCTCCCCTCAAATGTAACTCGAGGTTTCTCTTTTTACAATGAAAAATAGGATAGAATTTTATTTCCTGTTATGTTAAAGAACAGAGGACATCCTGACGACAGCTGAGACGATCAGTTCAAGGCGTGAACCGATCGGTTGACATTCGAGACGATCAATTCAAGGAGTGAGTCGATCGGTTGATGATCGGTTCGAGGAGCGAGACGAGCGGGTGGCAGCCATGATGAGATGCATGACGACCATGTGAACTGATCGGTTGGAGGAGCCAACCGATCAGCTGGTGGCACCCTGCCGACCGGCCTGATGGCGAGCCGATCAGTCATGTGATGAGTTGATCAAACCAAGAAAGGAAAATCATATAGTTCATCTTGTACATGTTGCATGTGATGTAGACCTAGATGACCGTGATTCCTCTTGGCTCGAGGAATCACATTAGGATGGCCGTAATCTTCACTTTTATCATTTCACTTGTTTTCTGTGGGATATAGCATGTATATGATACGTACTATATATTGTGGTGATTGGATATGTATATGTATATAAAACCAAATGCCTCATTAAATATTAAGTTTTAGATGTCGTCCAAATGCGACACACGTGAAAAGCTTGATTGACCAAGTGTGGGCACGCCCAAGCGTGGTGCACCGTCTATCTCGTGGAAGCGTTAAGGATGGATATGTGGGTCTACCCAAGCAGGGTGCATATTCATCGTGTTGGCTTTGGGTCAGACTTAACAAGGTGACCTAGATAGGATATAGCACCTTGAGGCATGGAGATGATCATGACAAGGAGTTGCATATGACATCTTATCAAGAGTTGCATATGATGCAATTGGCAAGAGTTGCCTACCTGAGAGATCTAAGTTGTGGGTGACAACCCAAGCTGGTCCATGACTTAGAGGATTTCAGGATCTTGCCCACTAGAAGGTTGTACACTACAATCTTCCAAATTGATGGTGAGGGCTATCAATTTGAAGTAAAATAGTGGTCACGATAATTAATTAAAGGCCTAATTATATCGTCAACTTTTCAAATCAATCAAATAAGTCAAAAATGAGTTTTTGGACTAAAATTGCATATTTCCTTTTGTAGTACAAATGAGAACAAACAACAATCACTTTTCTTTGTGATCGTTCCTTAAAAAGGACAAATTAAATGGGAATTTTTCCATGACTGGTTAGGACATTGAGAAGTGTTCTCAATCATAGAGTGAAATAAGTCCTAATTATACCAGAACCAGATGAACTCGATCCCACCATATCAATGGCTGAAAGTATGCTTATGGAAGCATACCGAGGAAGACATTGATGAGGAGTGCTTGATGTTGTGTTCTCTGAACTATGAGTTGCATAGACAACCTGAGACATATGATGTCTCCAAGACACTGTCCTTATATGTCATGCCAGAAGGAGATCCAGTAAGGTATTCACACACTCAATGTGATTGGGTATGTAGAAAACCTGACTAAGAAGGATTCCCTCTGAGCTAAGAGTTGGCTATTGGTATGATACTACAAATGTTGTGAGAATCATACAGTTCATGATAAACTAAAACATGAACAACTTTGACAAGCATTGACTAAGTTGTTGGACATGTTGAGGACAGTAGAGGAAAATATGAAGAAAGACTAACCCTAATATTTTATGAGATCAATGAAAGGTAAGTCTTAAGGGTAAGGGCAACGACAAAGCAAAGAAGTGTTCTGATGCTAGCCAGCAGCCCAAGCCATCTTCAACCTCAAGGCACATGGGAAAGGGTGTATGAGGGAATTACCCTCTATATCTGGAAGAACAAAAGAAGATGAAGGAGGGGATGGAGATCTCCACCTAAGGTATCATGAAATGAACCGCTTCTTTATCATAGGTATATGATACCAAGATATGGATATGTCATATATGATATGCAATATCCACAAAGAAGTGATGTCCTTTATGAAAGGACCAAGAAAGGAGTACCCATCATTGGAGAAAGTGTTGCTTCCATAGATAGGAGTACCTTTCAGTTTATTTCAACGTAAAGGGCACGAAATAGAGTTGAGAACTGATATTTCATATTTTCCATTAGATAGAAACACTTTATTTTTGCATATTGTATGACAATGATGGCAATTAATAAAGTTGATGTTTCAATCTCAAAGATATGATCTTTATGGAAATGCCTTGTTTATCTTGTGGTATTTGATATGCATAAGATAAAATTATACCTAAAAGTTTTAGATAACTCAAACAATCAAATTAGCATCAATCATGAGAAATTCATCTCTAGTTTCCATGTAATGGATAAATCTAGACTCTTTTGGTTAGAGAACCAGTAAGAGACATGAATATCTTATACATGATTAATAAATCTTCACTAATGGTAGTGGGAGAATGATTATCCAATTAGGTATAATACATGTGATGTATTTACATACCTATTGGAGTAAATGCTAATACTTCAAAAGGTGTTTTAGAGAAATACCAATATGAATATCTTGAAGTGTTCAAGAATATCATAGATGAAGTATGAACTTGGTAAAGTGTTAATTCTTGATGAGATCAATGAGTGAAATACTTAGACCAAAATGTTTGAGATCCTTATGAGTGATTATGATAGTGCATCATAGTGAGCTCATGATTAAGGCATAGTGATGTCTAAATCAAAAGGGAGTCATACTCTAAGGAGTTAGAGAATGATTATCAAATAACTAAATTCTTATTAAATAAAGAATACCCTACACTAAATAAGGACATTAAGAATCACAAAGGTTGTGAGTTCTTATATCCTTAATAGACACACCTCGATCATCTATATAATGAGTTGTTCATGAGATGAGTCAACTATCTAGATGAATATGAGTAACCACATTTTGAATTATGGTAGATGACCATTACATCCTAAATGACTTCCATGTAAACCATAAGGTATGACCTTGATGGTAGCATTCATTGGGATGAAATCCATAAGTGAGAATAAGTCTTAAGTGTTAAGACACATGGATAACATTTTGAGAAGGATGATGCTTGTTGATTGAAACTTAATGACTAAGACATTTGGCATATGGATACTAAAACCACATTCCTATGAGGAATAAAACAAGGATATGTACGTGACACAACCTATAAGGTTTATGAATCCACTAATGCAAATGAAGTCTAGAAGTTACAATGGACTAATAAATGTGATTGATTGAGTACAAGCAACTCAGAATTGGATCTTTACTTTGATGATATAGTCAAAGGGTTTGACTGATATGTCAAAGATAAAGAAGTGATTTGTGATTTAGTGGGAGCGTATTCACATTCCACATGTTGATGTGAAATGGAAATGTTCTAGAATGGAAATCCAAAGTGGAAATTATCTTTAAGGAATATAGAGATGTTTCCTATGAGATAGGAATAGAGATCTATAGAGATAGTTATCGAAAACCTCTTGACCTGGAAAAGAGAGAGCATACATTGGAAATCTGTACTGAAGGGTTCAATGTACACAGATTCAGTGGGAGAAAACTTGTCCATGTTACATGGAGTTAGTATCCTAAGGCCAAGTGTCCAATTCTTATGAAGAATGGGAACACTAAGAATAGATGTGGATCTATCATGTATGTAATCATCCCATTATCTTGCATGTATCAAAATGGAAAGAACAAAATGCATTCATCATCTTGTATGTGGGACATGGAAATATGATGTGCTCATCCTGATAACTTGTATGTGAGACATGACGAGTGGATGTCTGTCTACTTCTAGTAAGGGTTACTGGAATACCATGAGAACTTGATAAGTAGAGTTAAGGAGGAGTTCAATGTAAAGAGTTACATTGATGCGAACTTCTGAAAGGACAGAAAATTAATCACAAAATATATATAGGATATATAAAAGTGAAAGTTTGTTGATAATTGGAAGTGTTCCAATAAAACCATTTAAAAGGAAATGTCGAGTATCTATGTGTTAGAGAATAGCAGTGGATACTGTATGGATCTGGAAGTTCATGAGATGAACTTATAGATATTCTGCTCATTGATGATAAGTATGGAATCCTTGATCATGCAATGTGGCTAAAGGTTAGCAAAGGAATACTAGATCACATATTACGGAAACTCCATCTCATACGTATGACGTACAACGAAGAGATGAGAGACATGCAATTTATACTGACTTTGGAAAGGTGTTGCCATTACTCACTATGATCGCACTAGAGCACAGTAACATGTGGGACATGTTTGAAGATCACTATGAATACGATTCAAGGGTGATTGGCTCGCAGTGCAAGTGGGAGTCTGTTGGTATGTATGCCCTGAGAACCAATCATGGGATGATTGGTGGGATACATTAAGATTGATTTGATAAACATCAAAGGCAAGCTTCCAATTCTTTCTAGTTCAGTCATATGAGATAGTGATAGAACAAATTGAATGTCTAGAGAATGACAGTACTCAATGATGTATGCTTTCAGGTTGAGGACTTGAACGATGAGATCATACAGATGCTAAGAGTTTGTACATTCTTGTTATGTCCCTAGTCGGATGTCATTGTGGAAGGGAGATAGACAACAATGACACAAAAGATTAGATTGTGGTGTTGGTTGATGACAGAATCTCATTAGTCATGATATAGAGATATCAAACCAAACATATAGGTACTTGTTAGAGAACAAGTGTACCAGACAGACCCACCATGAGTTTGACACATGGAACCATGAATGGTAGTCACAGACAGTACTCACAGTGATGGTGGTGAGTGTGATTCTTTGACCTGAAATCACTACACTCAACACATGTCGTTGGGCACACTTTGACATCATCAAACACAGTCCTGAAACATGGGTTGTTATAAAGGTGATGATTGGGTCGCTTTTACACATGGGGCTTTTGAGGGGTGAGTGATAGATATGGGATTTGTCCCTCCTGAGGGAGTTTGATATCCATGGCCACTTGATAAGTAGGATTGAGAAAGGCGTGCACGCATATGTGAATCATTATGTGATATTCATGTCATACATATCTCTTCCAATCTACTCTGAGATCAAGAAAGTGAATGAACATTGACAAGATGACTGTTCCATGCCTCGAGTTCATTCAGGATATCAATGACAAAGGAATTATACATTCACTGTAACACCATTCATGTATTGTAGGATTGAAAGTTGTTCTCCAAATTTCTATTTCACTTGGGTAGCACTAATGTGTGACTAGGCACCGCTCTTTACTTGTGAAGTCATAAGTGTTATGGACTTTCACTGCCAACATGAAATGGACCAGCAGGGTCACACACATAGGATTTAACCTGGAAGAGGAGTTTTGTCCACAAACAATGTTTAGATTGATTACTAAAGGAGTTTAGTAGTTCAATTAAACACTCAATTAATTGATAGCTCAATGTCATAATGTTCAAGGTATTGCACACATTGATTGGAGTATCGGATTGATTGAAACTGCAATTGACTGATTCTGCACAATCTGCACTCCCGACCGATCGGCTCATGTGATGAACTGATCAGCTCAGCTTTGTGAACCGATCAGCTCAGGTGGTGAGTCGATCAACTCATGGATAGGGTGAAACAATCGCTTCAAGTATTGAAATGATTGGTTCAACTGGTGCAACCGAGAAAGTTGGGAAAGTAGGATTGGTGAGAAATTTCTCTTCATTTCAGTTGCCCAATTTGATTGGAACAAGGATTGGTATTTGACACCAATTATAAACAAAAGAAGAAAAGTCAATCAGGAACTGATCAGGACCACGAACCGACCAGTTCAGAACTGAACCGACCATTTCATGGGTCCCAACCGATCGGTTGAGGTGTCAACCGACCGGCTCAGGTCCCCAACTGACCGTTTCAGAAATGAAACGATTGGTTCAGATTGCACAGTTGGTTGTTTTTGTGGAAAATCTCAACCCCTTCTACTCCTGCTTTAGTCCCATATTGCCTGGGATGGAGAACCCTGTCCCATGACCCTTCTATATATATAGGGGTATTGGGGGCTTCTCAAAGAACAACACAGTGCAACCAGTTGCTCTATAAAGTTGTCGTTCTCTCTGGTTTTGGCAACTGAGATAGAGCCCGAGCAAGTGCTACCCGATAAGGGAGGCACATCAAGGGAAGGACAACTGCAGAAAGCGACTGGTGGTAGGAGAGTGTGTCAGTGACTAGTACGCTGACAAGAGGGTGCGGCTCCTTCCAATTCATTGTGGGACAAGGAGATTGGAGTTCCAGGTGGTCCGTGTGGACTACTTCAGAGGCAGGAGATTTCTGCCGCTCAGAGGACAACTTTCAATCTCGTCAGTCCCAGTGCGACCAGGAGCTGCACAGAAACCGTCCAAGAACAGAGGTGAAGACCGTGCAAGCCACGAGGTATTGTCGCCGAGCAAGCCTTGGGACAAGGTATGATTCCACAAACCATCCTTTCCTATTATATAGATGTTGATGCGTTTCCTTGTTCTGGGTTTGGGGAGGAAAATTTTTATTTCTGCTGCCTTCTCTACCTCCCCAAAAACCAACAGGCTGTATGTACATAGGTCCGATCCAAATCTAGTGCTATCCGCGCCAGTTTCATTCCACCTACTACCCCTGTTGCAACCAAGGAGGCTGAGGAGAGAAGGAAGATGGAGCGAGGGAGACTGTCCGTTCTGTCTTGGCAACTCCCGTTCACGTCTAGATCTGCTCTGACACGACGTAGAAGGCTGAATCTTCTTCACTGAGCTGCAACTACCTTCTGCACTGAGTTCATGGAGGATTTCTCTCTCTTTCTTATTCTTCTTGTTTCTCGCATCATGAGCGAGTAGTACCTTTTTGCTGGGGTGTGGGGACTAGCCCCGCTGCCCATGCAATCATGTTCTTTTGTTAAACTCTCCATGGAAATGTATATTACTTTCCATTTCATTGTTAATTGGTACATTCGTAGTTGATTTATCACTTGCTTTCATCTTGTTCTCTCCTATATTGCGATATCTTCTATATATGGGATAGAATGGCGGTTTACAAAGTTCGAATCTTTGATGAGAACTTCTGATAAGATTCCTTGAGGTCGTAAGTGTATGATCTGTGAGGGGACGAGACATCTATCCTACGGTGATGCTTTTGCGGTCTAAACATCCCTCAGGGAGGACCACATCCTTAGTTGGATTTCATATCGTCTTTGTTTATCATCGATGTTAGTTTGTAGATCTATCACCTGCTTGCTTATCGATTAATGCAGTTGACTCCCAAACTAGAAATAGAATGAGATTTCTTCGAGGTCGTAAGTGTATGATCCACGAGGGGACGAGCCATTTAGCCTTCGGTGACACTTCTGTGTGCCTAACGCCTGTATAGGGGGCTCACAACCTTCGTTGGATTTCTGTATCTTAGGAGCCGTAAGTAAGTGATCCGGTTGGTGATGAGACATTTGATTCCTAAGGTGATGCTTATGTGAATCTAACACCCATATCGGGGGGGGGGGTTCTACAACAGCTCTATTTGGATTGATATATCTTTCCTGGATTGTTTGTGATTGAATGTGTTTGCGTGTGTAGTGGTGGTGCACCCCGATACCATCCCAGTGATTCCATATCATTGATTTAAAGCCAACTTTAATTCATCTTTTACTTTCTTGCAATTAGTTTAAGTAACCTCAAATCAATCAATCGTTTTAAATATTAGCCTTATCTCGAGCTAGATTCGGTTAACAATGATTCTTAAAAACGTTGTCCTTTGGGTTTGATCCTTAACTATACTGCGATAAGACCTGTCTGCTTGCGGGTGGTATTATTGCACTTTGGTTTTGGTAAAAGCTCGGGGATTTCAACCCCGAGTGAGTTTGTTAGTGCGATAAAATATCACGTCAAATTCTGGCGCCGTTTCCTGGGACAACGTAATCAGTTAGTCAAATCTAGTTCTTTTAAGACTAATCTAGGATTTTTCTTTTTCTTTTGAAACAATCGATCATCTACTTGAATTTGACTTTACTTTGTGGTTCTCACTTTCAAAATCTTTCTAATTCAGGTACAACCCAAGGCGTAGTGCATGCACTGTTCGGACAGCCCCAGACTAACAACGAGCTTTGATTCCGAGATAGATAGAAATTTCCATCCTCAGATCAGAGAAAATCAAGCAAGGATGGCTCAGGAAGAGGAAGTAGCCTGAAGAGTGGCTCAATCCATCAATGCACAGAGATAAAGGCTCATGCAAGAAGCCAGGGCTGCGGTTCAACAACAAATCCTAGCAGCGCAAGCAACCGAACTACAAAAGGATCTTAGAGAGTTCTCAATCTTGAAAGCTGTGAATGTTCATCATCCAGTGCAACCTCCTCCCATCAACACTCCTAATTTTGAGATAAGAGCGCATTGGATCACCCTGCTTCAGAATAGGCCATTCTACAGAAAACAAGGTGAAGATAGTCAAGAACATCTTGTAAGGTTTATTGATCTTTGTGCTATGATAAAGCAAAATGGAGTGTCTGATGATGCCATTAGACTCCACCTCTTCAAGTATTCCCTTGCTGATAGAGCCATAAGGTGGTACAATTTGCTGCAAAGTGAAATACCCATCACCACCTGGGAACAACTCCAAAATGTGTTTATAGAGAAGTTCTATCCCTCATCTCTCACATATGAAATCACAGGGCGAATAACAAATTTCACTCAAGTTCCTAGAGAAACCCTTGCTGAAGCTTGGGATAGATACAAAGAGCTTATACACAAGTGTCCACACCACATAATTCTCAAGAACCAACTCATTGAAATTTTCTATAGGGGTGTGGATGATGATATTAAGAGATTCCTCGATTCCTCGTCTGGAGGAAACTTCATGTGTCAAAGTTATGACAGCGCATGGAGAGTCATCACACTGGGAGAAAAAAATCAAGCCAATTGGGGTAGATCTATAGGTAAAGGAGTTTTGAAAGTAGCTATTGCCAAAGCTACTCCGGAGTACAAGTCTATCGCTAAAACCTTGAAACTCTTAGTTGCCAAGAAAGACCATATTGAATCATCTCTTACTTCTATTGGAAGAGGACGTTCACCCACTCGACAACCGGAATAGGTCAAGTCTGCTTCCCTGTTCTGTGAAGCATGTAAAGGAACTGATCATTCCACCTTATCATGCAATGTTCTCTATGATGTTGTTCTGAGCAATGTATGTGGCCAAGGAGATATTGGTCAGATGGGAAATCTTAATGATATCAACACCATTCCTGGTCAAAGTTATTACAATCTGAATCAGAATAGGAATCATCCCAGTTTTCAATTCGAAAACCCCTATGGAGCAGTAAAATCGCACCAATTTGGTTCAAACAATCAACTAAGAGGCCCACTAGGATTCCAGTATAATCAACAACAAAATTTTGGGAATCAAGGAAATTTCAAAGGGAACTTTCAGAATAGAAACCACAATAATTACCAAAATAACTCTCAGTACCAGAATCTTAATCAACAACAAGGAAAACAAGCAGGTCCAGTTTCTCCTGATGACAAGCTATCAATCATTGAAAAGATGTTGCAAAGCCAGCAAACCATGATAGCTAACCAACAAGCTCAGCAGAAGGCTATTGAATCTCAATTAGCTCAACTTGCAGCTAGCATATAGCCACCTACTGGAGTCTTTGCTGGCCAACCCGAGAACAATCCTAAGCATCATGAACAGTTGAAGGGAGTCACCACTAGGTCAAGGAAAGACTATTTAGATCCCCCTGAAAAGACACATGTGGTTATTACAGACGAAGATGAACCTGTGATTTCCCAAGGCTCAACAACACAAGAGACACAATCAAAAGATGATAAGTAAGAAAAAGGAAATTTTGAGAAGCCTGCTCAAGAAGATGAAGAAATTGAGATTCCAGAACGTGATATCCCTGTGTACAAACCTCGTATACCTTTTCCAGCGCATCCAAGGCAAACAAAGCTTGATACCAGATTCAATAAATTTAAAGAAGCTATGAAGAAGCTTCATGTTTATATCCCCTTTCTCGATGCTGTAGCTGAGATACCAGCCTGGACGATGTACTTAAAGTCACTCCTCACCAGGAAGTATATAACTGAAGAGTATGAGACAGTAAAACTGGTGACAACTACATCTGATATCATATTGAGCAAGATGCCCAAGAAACAAAAAAACCCAGGATCCTTTGGAATTTCATGTGACATTGGCGACTCATCATGCAAGAAAGGATTGGTAGATCTCAGTGCAAGCATCTCTATTATGCCACTTAGCCTGTGCGAAAGACTAGGGTTTGCAGAATTGCTTCCTACTGGCATGACTATACAACTTGCAGACAATTCGATAAAACGTCCGTTAGGAATCCTCGAAGACGTTCCGGTCAAGGTAGGCAAGGACGCATATGTTCCATGCGACTTTGTCATTATGGACATAAAAGAAGATTCCAGATATCCTCTCATCTTTGGTCGTCCGTTCCTCGCCACTGTAAGAGCCCTAACTGATGTTGAAGCTGGCACCTTATTACTCAGGTTAGGCAAAGAAACTCTCAAATTTAAAGTTTTCGAAAGCATGAGAAAACCAAGTATGCAAGAAGAATTCTATTTGATTGTCTGCATTGAGGAAATGTCACTTCTGACTCAAGAGCATCATGAATCATACGATCCTTTAGAAGTTTCTCTAACAAACCCATCAGTTGATGATCCATTTGATGAACAAGTAAAGGATTGCATCGAATCCCTCGACTCTGCTAAAGAAGATGTTGAAGCCACCAGTGAAGAACTCAAGGCTATGGAAACTATGGAAGAAACATGCAAAAAACTAGAGGCTCCCGAAATGAAGCCCCTGCCTGAAGGAATGAAGTACGTGTTTTTAGACGATCTCAAAGTTTTCCCAATTATTATAAATTCCGATCTAACAACTGAATAAGAAGATAAACTCCTGAAGGAATTAAGGGAAACAAAGCCATCAGTTATAAAATGAGTAACCTCACTAGGGTCAGTCAAGCGCTGTGTATGCACAAGATCCCTATGATGGAAGATCACAGGCCTACTATTGAGCATCAATAGAAATTGAATCCAAATATGAAGGAAGTGGTCTGTCGTGAGGTCATCAAATTGGTCACAGCTGGAATAATCTATCTGATATCAGATTTGCAATGGGTGAACCCAGTGCATGTAGTCCTGAAAAAAGATGGAACAACTATTATACAGAATGAAAACAATGAACTCATCCCCACTCAAATAGTCACAGGGTGGAGGATGTGCATAGATTATAGAAAATTGAACAAGGCAACTCGAAAAGATCATTTTCCAATGCCTTTCCTTGATCAAGTCCTAGAAAGGTTGGCTCACCAAGAATATTTCTATTATCTTGACGGTTACTCTGGATTCTATCAAATACCCATACATCCAGATGACTAAGAGAAAACAACTTTTACCTGCCCATTCAGAACATACACATTTAAAAGAATGCCATTTGGTCTCTGTAATGCACCCACAACTTGCCAACGTTGCATGGCTGCCATATTCGCTGGTCTTACTGAAATAATTATGGAGGTTTTCATGGATGATTTTTTTATATACGAAGATTCATTCGATTCATGTCTAAAGCACATCTCCCTAGTCCTCAAGCCCCTGTTTGGGAATGGACTGAGTTCGGATTAAGCGTTGTCATTTTTTGCCACGTAGACTCAATACAGTCCGGATTAGGCTTGTTAGGTGTTTGGTTGGCAATGGGATTACAGCCTCTGTTTTGGATTCCGTAACCCCCAAAACCGGACCAAGTCAGTCCTACTCTGAGCAGGATTTTGATTTCCAACCGGTTTACGACTGTTCTCCCCTCCCGTGACCCCAACTTCTTTCCCGAGAAATCTGACGCCCCTCTTCACCTCCCTCCTCCCGACTCTCATCTCCAACTCCTTCGCCTCTCTCCTCCCGACTCCCCTCTCCGAAGAACCGTGCCGGTTAGAGAAGAGGACGGGAACCAGTCCAGCCAACAATCTTCGACGATTTTCTGGCGAAGAAGAGATAGGTGAGGTACGCCTGTTGGTGGAGAGGTCCAGCTTCTCGTGCTCCGTCAGCTTGGTGTCTACCCAGGCAGGTATCTCCCCAGTGAGATCGGCCTCGGCGAAGAAGAAATAGGTGAGCTTCGTGAGGTTTGCGAACCCTACGGGGATTGGGGCGGCCGTGAAGCCATTTACGCCGAGCGAGAGCTCCTCCAAATTGGTCAAGCTCCCAATATCCCCGAGGATGCTCCGGAACCCCCCGATCGCCCGTGGTCAGGTTTAATATCAAAAGCGGTGATCGGGTTAGTAAATATTCAGCGACACACAACAACGAAAGTAATAATAGTATAAGCAATAGTGATTCCAATCAGCCGCCAGCGATCAATTGGCAACAAGTGCACGATGTTTTCGGCCTTCCCATTATTCTTCTTTTCCGTGTACCATGTCTCCAAATTTTTCAGTTACTTTTTATTTCTTCCGCAGTAATTGGCTTTACCTTTCCCATTATTCTTCTTCCCCTTCGCACAACCTCAATGCATATGCATTTTGCTTTCAGTTGATGAACGATCATGTGTTTGGACAATGTTACTTCTCTTAGCACAGTTATATATTCTCCTGTAATAAGGCAAAATATGAAATTTTTGTGAATACCTTAAATATTCAACAAAAATTGGCCTATTACTTCTCTTAACGACTTCATGATATAGTGCAATTATAGATTAATAATGTTTTCTATTATGGGAACCAAAATCTGATCTTCATGACTATTGTTCTGGATTAGTGAGTTATGATGTGAAAAGGAACGTGACACATTATTCTTAATTTAATTCTAGATCTTTAATAATATGCTAATAGTGATCCAATGATACATACATACAACATAAAATAAACATATAAAATGAGCATATTCATCTTATATTCACTTCACAAAACAACAAACACTATCACCCACATTATGTACACAATTAAATATTTTTTGTAAATTTTAAACTTGTATTGCAGTGGCATCACAACTTCACATATTTTGTAATTGTTAAAATAATTCTGTAAGAACAGGACAGAATAAGCATATTCTGACAAGGTTGTGAAACAAAATAACACTGAGTCCAGACTGGTAGCCAAACAAAATCACACTGAAACCCGACTCAAACCAGACCAACTGACCAGAATCAGACTGGGTTTCCAAACAGAATCAGACTGGGTTGCCAAACAGAATCAGACTCGATCCTGACTAACCCCGTCTAATCCAGTCCAGACTACGAAATCCTAGTCCATTCCCAAACAGGGGCCAAATGTTACGAAGAAGCACATCTTATGCTGAATTGGGAAAAGTGCCATTTTATGGTAAAGGAAGGCATTGTTCTTGGCCATAGGGTCAACAATAGAGGAATTGAAGTAGATAAAGCTAAGATAGAAGTGATTTCTAAACTGGTTGTTCCAAAAACTATAAAAGAAGTCCATGCTTTCCTAGGTCATGCAAAATTTTATAGAAGATTCATAAAGGACTTGTCAAAGATAACCAAGCCAATGACAAATTTGTTACTCAAAGATGCTGAATTCAATTTTGACAAAGAATGTGTCAAAAGCTTTAACACTCTGAAGCAAGCCCTTACAACCACCCCCATCATTAGAGCTCCCGCTTGGGACCACCCTTTTGAAATTATCTGTGATGCCAGTGACTATAATGTGGGCACTATTTTAGGGTAGAGAAGAAACATTATGTGATCTATTATGCATCGAAAACTCTCAATGAAGCCCAGAAGAATTATGCAACTACCGAGAAAGAACTTCTAGCGGTCGTGTATGCATTTGACAAGTTCAGATCCTACCTAATCGGTTCGAAGGTCATTGTCTACAAAGACCACACTGCCATCTGTTACCTTCTGGCAAAGAAAGATGCAAAACCCAGGTTAATTAGATGGATCCTCCTATTACAAGAATTTGATTTAGAGATAAGAGATAAAAGGGTACAGAGAATGTTTTTGCAGACCACCTTAGTCGCATCCACACTCTGGATACTGAGAAGATTCCGATCAATGATTCCCTTCCAGATGATCAACTAATGAAGGTCTCAGAAGCTGTACTGTGGTACTCAGATTTGTGAATTACCTCGCTTCTGAGGTTATTCATCCTCAATGCATCGGAAATGCACTAAAGAAATTTATGCATGATGTGAAATAGTACTACTGGGATGAGCCCTACCTTGTCAAACTATGTGCTGATGGTTTATATAGACGATGTATCATCGAAGAAGAAGCTCAACTTATTTTGGAACAATGTCACTGAGGACCAGTGGGAGGACATATGAGGTCTAAAAAGACTACCTTGAAGGTTTTGCAATGTGGATTCTTCTGGCCAACAATATCCAAAGATTCCTACAACTTTGTCCTATCATGTGACAAATGTCAAAGATCAGGCAATATAACAAAGAGAGATGAGATGCCGCTGAATCTATGGCAAGAAGTAGAGATATTCGATGTTTGGGGGGGTGGACTACATGGGTCCATTCCCATCTTCTCATGGATTTTCATACATCCTAGTGGTGGTGGACTACATCTCAAAATGGGTTGAAGCTATACCAACCGTCACTAGTGATTCCAAACCCATCATCAAATTATTCAAAGATATTATTTCCCCCATTTTGGAGTGCCACAAACTATGATATCTAATGGAGGGTCCCACTTCCTTGAAAGAAGTTTTGAAGCTTTACTGAGAAAATATGGTGTAACACATAAAGTAGCCTCACCCTACCATCCACATATGAGTGGACAGGTAGAGGTTTCTAACCGCAAACTCAAGGCTATTCTGGAAAAAACTATAGGCCACAATCGAAAGGATTGGTCAGTGAAAATCAACGACGCTTTATGGGCCTATCGAACTACTTACAAAACTCCCCTCGGGAGTACACCCTTCCGATTAATATATGGAAAGGCTTGCCACCTACCTGTCAAACTGGAACACAAAGCATGATGGGTAATTAAGCAACTGAATTTCGACATGAAAGAAGCAGGCCAAGCCAGGATTCTACAACTTCAAGAGCTGGATGAACTCCAGATGACAGCCTATGAAAATCCACGAATCTACAAAGAATGCACAAAACTTTGGCACGATGGACATGTGAAAAGAAAAGACATACAAGTGGGAGACCAAGTTATACTATTCAACTCAAGGTTGAAGTTATTCCCAGGAAAACTCCACTCACGCTGGTCGAGACCATACATCGTCAAGAGCATCTCCCCATATGGTGCCTTCTCATTATGGAGTGAAAAGTTAGGTGAATTTGTTACAAATGGTCACCGCTTAAAGAGATATTTTACCTCAACTGACATAGGTACTAAAGCAACGTTGGAACTCACCAATCCAAAGGATCCACCATGAAGCTGAAGGATTTAGTTGAGTCATCAACATAAAACAAAGGCGCTTGTCGGGAGGCAACCCAATCAATAAATTTGTTTTACTTTCCTTTTCAAATTAGAATGTTTCTTCAATTTTGTTTTTACCTTCTAGTTAAATTTTCATTAAATAAAAGTTCGCATCGTAAGATGCTATTTTAAGATCTAATTGCTCTTTACCTTTGAGATTTTTAGATAAGAGGATGCACACTGATTGGAACGCAACCACATCTGGTGGTCATTCTGGCATGATTTTTCCCCCTTCAACTTGGATTTAGGGTTTGCTCGGGACGAGCAAATCTCTAAGATCAGGGTGGAGGGTGGGTGGTACATACCTCACTTTCCACCTACACCCATCCTTTTCATACTTAAGTTTTCACTATCTCATTCTTGTACCACACTTTCCACCTACACCCATCCTTTTCATACTTAAGTTTTCACTATCACATTCTTGATAAAATTTTTCAAAATTTTCAAAATTCCTTAATGTTTCTCAAAGAAATTGAACAGATACTTGACGAATTTTTGACACTTCCTGGTTTCATTAAAAGTCACCAACTAACCTGCTATGCATTTTGAATCATTATATCCTCCTTATTCGAAGTAAATCCTCAAAAGGACCACTTTTAGAAACAAGCCTTTTGATTGAAATCATTCTGTGAAGCTTATGATTCCTAACATCATGATACTCTTGCAAAAATGATAAGTGTCTATCAAACTGATAGGGATCAAACACGTCGTGCTTCCTAACTGATTTGTGGAACAATAGCATGGAATCCCCACCGGATCCTCATCAAGTCATTATTTGAGCAGAGTTTGATAAAGAGAACAACCCCGTGCACTGAATTGTAAATCAAGTTGCATTCTGATCTGAACTCTCTTCTACACTTATTCTATCATCTTCGTACCCCTCCATCCATAAAAAAGAAACAAAAATAGCCAAAATAGTGCCAAACCCTAAGTTCGGGGTGGCACACCACTTCCCTCTACATCCGCTTCTTCCATACCCCTAACAAATAAAGAGGGGCGTACCACCAAAAATGCAATCTTGTGTTGAATAGAGGAGAGATTTGCAAACAAAAAGATGCCAAAGAGCACTAAAAAAGAAATGCAATCTCGAGTCGAATAGAGGAGAAATTCACACCAAAAAAATGCAATAAACAAAATTGCAAATCATAAAATAAAAATCTCGAGTCAAATAGAGGAGAGATTTATTTCTTCCTTCCATACCACCATTCACCCCACTTTCTACCTAATGGCACAATGAATGCCTACCCTATCCTAAAAAATACCAGTGTCAGATCAAATGCACACTTGTTGTTCTATGAGTGTCTCTGGAATCTTACAAAAGTCTTTGACACACTTGTTGTTGGAAAACGTGAGGAGGCGGTGATATTGGAAAACAAACTCAAGAACGAAGATATGGTAATATGTGTTTAGTGGTCTCAGGAGGTTGAGAAGTCAAGTCATTTTGAATAGAAAGAAAACATTTGTGATGTGAAAATGAAGCAGTCACATGAATTGAAAGTATTCAATTGGTGACCGTTTCAGATTTTGTGTTACTCGAGGATGAGAAACATTTAAGTTCGGGTTATTTTGATGAATGCATATTCATCATGGAATCTAATTAAAACTTTGGGAAAAATTCAACTCTCTCTATATTATTTCACTTAGTAAATATCAATATGAACCATAATGTGCAAAACTACTTAATTGATACGATTATTAAGGTTTTAACTAAATATTGTTGATTTAATGTAGGTTTTAATAAAGCTGAACAAGTAGTTGGGGTCCACCTTAACTCATCTTTGTCTCTGATCAAGAAATCTAACCAAGCAATTCCATCCATTCGGTCTCAAGACCGTTTGAGCCCATTCGGTCTCAAGACCATTTGAGCCCATTCGGTCTCACGATTCTTTGAGCCTATTCAATCTCAAGACCATTTGACCAGCAGATACCGATTGGAGGCATAACCCAGCCACAAGGGATCGAGCATTACATGAATTCAAGACCTCGAAACCGAAGTCTTGACCATGGCCATGGTGGCTCAAAATGACTGTGATCGCTGAGTCACGGCCGTGGCCACCCACCAGCATCGACCCCCTCTCACCCGCCACGCCCATGCGAGGTAGCACGGCCATGGGGCAGTAGCCTCACCATGAATGTGGTGTGACGCCACAGCCGTGGCACAATGCCATCAGAGCCCAATTCTTCATGCGCCATGCCCGTGCGGGGCAGCAGCTTCACCACGACTGTGGTGCCTTAACACAGTCGTGGCATGCCGCTCGATTCTGATTTCATTCGGTCTTGACCTCACTCGATTTGCTCTCTCGATCTCAAAGCCGTGAGCATCTGACGTCATCAGATCATGAATCAACGGTCTGGATTTCATTTTCCCTTTCGGTCTGCTCTATCGGTTTACACCTTCAAATCCTCTCACGATCTCAAGATCTTGAGAGTCCTCGCAGTTTCAAGACCGTGAGAACTCTCACGATCCTAAGACCGAGAGAGCGTTCATGATCCCTAACCGTTTGGAACTCCTGCTCCCTCCATCATCACCGACTATAGTAGACCTCGGTGATGGCATCTTGTTCCTCACGCTAGCAACACCTATAAATTTCTCATACCTCCTCCCTTGACCACCGACGTCGCATCCTGCACCTCCACCAGATTCTGTAGAAGCATTGACATTCCCCTCTCCATAGCTCCTCCGCACATGGAAGAACATACCCGTTGCTAAGTTGCAGATGATCGCAGAGAGGGCGCAGACCGTTTGGCACCTTGATCACAAGACCGTTTCATAGCAAACAGTTTACAGACCGTTTGTAGGATGGGTTGCAAGACCATTTGCTCTAAATACAGCAAAACCTAATGATCACTAAGGGCTGCGAAACCGTTTGATAAGAAAATGGTATGCAAACCATTTGGAGGATGTACTATGAGACCGTTTGGGACAAATAAAGTGAAACTGTTTGGGCAAAAATATCTCGAGATCGTTGGTGTCTATTAATCCAGGACCGTTTGAAGATCTATGCTTATAAATAGGACCACTAGAGTCCCCAATTGGGCATTGATTCTAGGACACCGACAGGCTACCTGTACACAGGTCCGATCCAAATCCAATGCTATCTGCACCAGTTTCATTCCACCTACTGCTCATGTTGCAACTAAGGAGGCTGAGGAGAGAAGGAAGAAGAAGCGAGGGAGACTATCTGGTCTGTCTTGGCAACTCTCGTTCGCATCCAGATCTTCTCTGACATGACGTAGAAGGCCGAATCTTCTTCACCGAGCTACGACTACCTTCTGCACTGAGTTCATGGTGGATTTCTCTCTCTTTCTTATTCTTCTTGTTTCTCGCATCATGAGCGAGTAGTACCTTTTCACTAGGGTGCAGGAACTAGCCCCGCTGCCCATGCAATCATGTTCTTTTGTTAAACTCTCCATGCCAATGTATATAACTTTCCATTTTGTTGTTAATTGGTACGTTCGTAGTTGATTATCTACTTGCTTTCATCTTGTTCTCTCCTATATTGTGAAATCTTCTATATATGGGATAGAATGGAAGTTTACAAAGTTTGACTCTTTGACGAGAACTTATGATAAGATTCCTTGAGGTTGTAAGTGTATGATCCATGAGGGGATGAGACATCTAGCCTAATGCTTCTGTGGTCTAAACATCCCTCATGGACGACCACAACCTTAGTTGTATTTTGTATCGTCTTTGTTTATCGTCGATGTTAGTTTGTAGATCTATCACCTGCTTGCTTATCGATTAATGTGGTTGACTCCCAAACTAGAAATAGAATGGGATTTCTTCGAGGTCGTAAGTGTATGATCTGCGAGGGGACGAGCCATCTAGCCTTCAGTGACGCTTCTGTGTGCCTAATGCCTATATAGGGGGCTCATAACCTTCGTTGTATTTTTGTATCTTCGGAGCAGTAAGTAAGTGATCCGGTTGGTGACAAGACATCTGATGCCTAAGGTGATTCTTACGTGAATCTAACGCCCGTACGTGGGGGGGGGGGGTTCTGCAGCAACTCTATTTGGATTGATATATCTTGCTTGGATTGTTTGTGATTGAATGTGTTTGCGTGTGTAGCGGTGGTCCAACCCGATACCATCCCAGCGATTCCATATCATTAATATAAACCCAACTTTAATTCATCTTTTACTTTCTTGCAATTAGTTTAAGTAACCTCAAATCAACCAATCGTTTTAAGTATTAGCCTTATCTCGAGCTAGATTCGGTTAACAAAGATTCTTAAAAACGTTGTCCTTTGGGTTCGATCCTTATCTATACTGCGATAAGACCCATCCACTTGTGGTGGTATTATTGCACTTTGGTTTTGGTAAAAGCTCGGGGATTTCAACCCCGAGTGAGTTTGTTAGTGCGATAAAATCTCACGTCAGTTCCAGTAGGAAAGGCCAGCGCCTAAGGAACCTAGCTAGTTTTGATTATCCAGATCTTGGAAAACCTTGACCCTATATAAAGTAGTAGAATGATGAGACCACGCCGAGGGAGTTAGGGCCAACATCATATTTGCAAAGGCTCCCCATCTTGTTCTGTTTGATGAAAACACATTGAAGGACCAGTAGCAGCACCCAAAACATGGCTGTGGTTGTTGGGGGAGGATCAAACCACCAACATAGCCTCTTGTCTCTAGCACAACGTCCATGACAAGTGAGGGCGAGACTGTGCTGAGGTGAAGGGCCATCCTACGAGCGATCAACAACGTCAAGGTAGCAGATGCATCACCAACACACCTGGGCAAGAAACAAGGGAGGTGAGGTCTGGTCGTGAGGGGGAGATCCCAACCGATTCCCACAAGGGTCAATGTTTGTGTGTGCCTCACTCTCAAGGGGAGGATCAATAGAAACATGGTCCAAATAGGGTCACTGGATCGGTCTTAAGTAGTCAGAATTGCTGGGGATGATGCAACTTGTGGCGACAACTTATTTTTATAGAAGAACATGGGAAGAGTGATCCCTGAATAGTGCCCCGACGAGAAAAGAGGGCGGGTTCCTCCGTGCTGAGCCACCAGGTCATGCGGCCCAATTATGCTAAAAGATACAAGAAATCAAGGTAATAAGAATGATCAGATTTATATTGTTAAGAAACTTTAGAAATTCATGGGGATTGATGTGATTGTTAGAATAGTGCGTATAAGGGATCATTGGAAATGTTGAGATATGAAGAACATCTTGAAGGAGATTCTAGACTCTAACATGATCTAGATTAGGTAATTTAATTTGAGGAAATGCTAGGTAAGTGGAATAAGTGCATATATGTTGATACTTTGTTAAATCAATGTGATAGGTGTGAAACTCATCATGAACTTCAAGGAAGTGTTACACTACAAATTTTAAAGGTATGATGCAATGAGAACTAATAATGATTTGGAGATTAGATCATCCTGATATAATATTTTGTGTATACTTTAATACATGCCAAAAGATTATGTAGGGTGAGACTAAATAATAAAGATGACTATAGAAGAGTATTTGAGTATATAAGAATACATTATTAAGAAACCCTAGAAGTTAACTACATTGTAGTGGTGGGAATTGAAAGTAATGATAAATTGATTAAAATGGGTTTGAATGATAGGGAATCTCGTTTCAAGATTTGGACCCGACTAGAGGAATCCAAGATGAAGATTTTATCCTCTCTAACACAGGTAAGTGGTTCATTCCCATGAGTATTCATATTTATTTAGTTCATTACATTTACATGTTTCTCAGATAAGACAATATGAATTTAGTCCCAATATTTTAGATTTTAAGTAAGATATGCAATTAAAGTTTTCATATATCCATGATGGTGTTCTCACTTATGCCCAATATCTCAAGTAGAGATATATTTCTTAAATCATTGAGATTCATGAACCTGGTTCATGAAAAAATTAAAGGGCCATATTCTTATAAGATTTCATATTAATGAATAAGACTGCAAGATAAATATGCAAGTAATATAGTCCTACTTGTTAATGTGCAACAATGTTCTATTTAAGAAAGTAGAAATATGGTATTAAGAGATCTTAGATAGATTAGGATCTACGAACTAACTATTATTTAGATTTCTTAGATTAAGATCTAAGAATCAAGTACATGATTAGATATAAGAGTAAAACACATTTATGTATGATTAAGTTTGGAAGATAAGATTTTTATAATATTCAACTTTTAGGATTTAAGATTTAAGCTCACATGAAAGCATTAACGTTCATGTTGAGATCAGATTTAATGAGACTTTAATGAGACTGAGTTATTTTATCAGAAACTTATTTGAGATATTTGATAAGTCATTTTCATATACTTGCTAATTCTATATTCATACTAGATTATTTTCTTATGCTTTTAACTCATATGTCAAAAATATGATATAGAATTATGTTAAGTCCTCAAGTTAAAACAAGTCTTTAGATTAAGATTTATCAGATAATAAGAATATTAGATTTTAGATCCAGAGTTAGATTCAATTTGAATTGAGAACATAGATACAAATATAGAGATACTATAGTAGATTCAGAGATATTAGAATAAGAGTCCGAGATAAGAAACTAAGAACAAGATAGAAAATGACACCAGACCATTAATACATTATTGGATAAGTCTTCACCAGAGAGTACCAAGACGATTCTGAGGGCACATTTCTCCCAGCATTGCGGGCGTCATAGAGGGCACTTTGTGCCAACAGAGGGTGTGTTGCTGATAACCTCCTATTTTAGTAGTTTATCTTAGTCTTTTTCTTTAGTTTTCTATACTCTTTTTACATTTATACGGTACATAAACCTAATTTTCCCCCTTTTTGTAAATACATCATCAAACTAACCTTTTCCTTTTACACTTGCAGAAAGAGCACAAAAAAATCATAAAAGAATAAACCAACCTCAAGGCCGAGTGAAGCCAAACGGTCCCAAGACCGCATGGAGTTCAAACGGTCCCGAGACCGAGTGAAGCCAAACGGTCCCAAGACCGCATGGAGTTCAAACGATCCTGAGACCGCATGAAGCCAAACGGTCCCGAGACCGCATGAAGCCAAACGGTCCCAAGACCGCATGGAGTTCAAACGGTCCCGAGACCGCATGAAGCCAAACGGTCCCAAGACCGCATGGAGTTCAAACGGTCCCAAGACCGCATGAAGCCAAACGGTCCCAAGACCGCATGGAGTTCAAACGGTCCCAAGACCGCATGGAGTTCAAACGGTCCCAAGACCGCATGGAGTTCAAACGGTCCCAAGACCGTTTGACGCCAAACGGTCTCAAGACCATTCGACGCCAAACGGTCTCAAGACCGTTTGACGCCAAACGGTCTCAAGACCGTTTGAACCCAAACGGTCTCCAGACCGTTTGACCTCACTCAAGGCCTATAAATAAGACCTCAAGGGCCATCCCTGAGGGGAGTCCAGACGTCCAGAGGCTGTCTCTCTACTACCAGAACAACTCCATCCACCGCCCGAGGCTGCCGGTCTGAGACTCATGTTCCATTGAAAAGCTACCTTCTCTCTCATCAACAAAGAAGGTGAGAGGAGAAGATCCGTCGTCAAGCAAGCCGCGAAGGGTGGAGATCGTTTCTCTCTCCACCAAGGGTTCAACCTTCTCTCCTCAGTGGAGATGATGTTCTTTCTATCTCTTCTTGCCTCCTCCTTTGTTGCTCCCTCTATGAGGAGCGAGTAGTTCCATCCACTGGGGCGCGGGGACTAACCCCGCTGCCCATGTCTTGTATTTTGTACTAAAAAGATGTTATCCTTTCGTTTTAATACTAAATCGTTTCATACATGCTTGAATGATGGCCACGTTCTTGTATGCATCTATTGTCTTTTGTTGTGGTTTGTCTACGACCGCTCTCGAGACTCGAATACCGATTTCGTGTTGGTTTCTGGTGTGTGTATCCACCACGCATCCGTTTCGGTGTCTAGGAGTGTATCTCAAAGAGTGGAGTAAACTCACTATCATCCGTTTCGCTTCCATCTGTATGGAAGTAACCTTGGTAAGTCGAGGAACATGCTTTGCGAGGGGAATGATGTAAAGCATGTGACCATTTGTTCGGGAATGGCTGGCGTTGCAACATTCCCGCGCTTCTCGTAGCTAGGTTATCTGAATAGGAGACTAGGCCTACAAAGATGCTATTCGATTTGATAATTATCGCTCGCTTGTTAGTTTTAGATGCACGTTTCATGAGGTTGAGTAAGATTCTCTCTTTAGAAGACTACATATCTTCATTGACACGTAGAAATGTACCGAATGAGAGCTACTTAACCCTTGAAGGATGCGATGCATTGCTCTTGTCTTATATGGGCATCGGTCTTGTGGAACATCGAAGGATGCAATGCATCACTCTTGTCTTATATGGGCATCAGTCTTGTGGAACATCCTTGGATGCAATGCATCACTCTTGTCTTATAAGGCATCGATCTTGTGGAACATCCATGCATCTAGCTTATGAGTCTTGCTTGTTTAGTACATATACAATGCATGTGTAGCGGTGGTGAATACCTGCTTAACCCCAGTGATTCATCATCATTTGTTAAATCTTAGTTTTACTTGCTTTATTTACTTTTCATGCTTTAGTCTAAAAACCAATCAAAATCCAACCTTTTGATATAAGTGCCAATTAGTAAAATAACTAAGTGAAGTGCTGTACGTTTTCCATCTTGTTGCTTGCAACAAGACCGTTGTCGTTTGGGTTCGATCCTAAATCTGTACTATGATAAGGCTTCCATACTCTTATGGGGTTGGAGTTGTTATCTAAGCACCAGTTCTAGGTAAACCTAGGGAAGACATCAATCCTCTCTAGGGTTTTTGGTGATAGAATTCTGGGACTCCCATTGGAAGACTGAAAATCTTTTGGTGTAAGTCCTAGCTCCATCAAAAAATGGCGCCGTTGCCGGGGACAATGGAACGTTAGTTTTTCACTAAGTTTATTTTTCTAGTTGGTTAGGATTTTTACACTTTCTTTTTTTTGAATCATAACTCATCATCTTCTTGAAGCTTTCATATTGTCTCCATTATCTAAAGGTGTTCTCTTTTCTTTACTCAGGTAGAACCTGTATATGCAATCACCGCATAATCGAGGATTCTCCCCTGATCCGGAGTTCGACTCCGAGGTAGAGAGAAGTTTCCACCGCAGAATCTGTCTCAATCGCCAACGCACTAGTCAAATGGCTGACGAACAACATCAAGCCGCTTTGGTAATGGAGAGAGTCAATGCTGCTATCGCCGCACAACGGGCACAACTCATTGCAGACACCCGTGCCCGTTTACAAGCGGAGATACGAGCAGAAGAGCAAGCCCGCATAAGAGCAGAGACCGAGGCTGCTCAGCTCGAATTACGAAACAAGCAACTGAGGGACTATGCTGTCCCGAAGAATTACGAAGACAACCACCCGGTCCTGCCTCCGATCATCAACATCCCAAACTTTGAGATTCGGACCCAGTGGATCCAGATTATGCAAGGAATTTCCTTTTCAGGAGGTTCAGGAGACGATTGCATGGACCATTTGAAACGGTTTAAGGCATTATGCCGCCTGGTCCCGCAAGCTGGTATTGCTTTCGATGCAATAATGCTCCACCTATTTCATTTCACCTTATCTGGAAGGGCCTTGAGTTGGTACAACTCATTGGACAGAGAACCCATCATAACCACTTGGGCCCCTCTAGAGGAAAAATTCTTGGAGAAGTTCTTTCCACCCTCGCTGACCTATGAAATTAGAGGGAAGATCAACCATTTCTCCCAGCTACCTGGAGAAACCCTCGTTGAGGCATGGGAAAGATTCAAGGAACTTCTACGCAAATGCCCTCATCATGGAATTTCACAGAATCAATTGATTGAAACTTTTTATCGGGGGGTAAGCGATGACATTAAACAATTCCTAGATTCCTCATCTGGAGGAAATTTCATGAGGAAAAATTATGAAGATGCCTGGAAAATCGTTACCTTAGGAGCTGAAAACCAGTCCAACTGGGGGCGGTCAGCCGGAAAAGGCGTCCTTAAAGTCTTTAAAGCTGAGGAATCTATGGAACTAAAGTCAATAGCCGAAGCTTTGAAGACAATAGCTCATAAACTGCAAACCCTTGAAACAACTCTAGGGGAAATTGATAAGAAGAAAACCCTGCTGGTTCATCAAGTCAAAGCTGTCACAGGATCCTGTGAGGCTTGTCATTCTTCGGATCATCCGACTCTTTCCTGTGGAATGCTCTATAACGTGATGATGGATCTGCATCCACCACCACAATCCTATGAGGCCATCACTAATCAGGCTGAAGATCAGATTCCAGAGCAAGTCAACTCCATCCATACTATTCCCGGACAAGTTTATTATAATCCCAGTCAACCAAGGAACCATCCTGGGTTCTAGTATGGGAATCCCTCAGGAACTGCGAATCCGCAACATCAGACACAAGGGGGATTTGACAATAGGCTGCCTCCTGGGTTTCCAAACAATTTTAACCAAAATCAAGGGAACCCAAGGAACAATTTCCCTAGGGCTAATTACCCTAGAAATCAATCAGCCTACTATCAGTACACTCATCCCCCGCTTCACCCACAGTTGCATACTCAACAGTCCCAAAACCAAAACCCTCCGAAAAATGCTACTGCGCAGCCAGAAGATGAGCTATCTTCAATAAGACAGATGCTGCAATCTCAGCAAACCATGCTGGCCAACCAACAAGCTCAATAGAAGGCAGTTGAAGCACAGCTTGCCCAGATTGCTGCACAATTGAAACCCCCAACAGGCACTTTCGCTGGGCAGCCTGAATCGAACCCTAAACATGGGCCAAATAGACATGAGCAATCAAATACTATGACAGCAACATAATAATGTTTTAACTTCGTCGAGCCAGCGACATAAAACCAAGGCGCTTCTTGGGAGGCAACCCAAGACCTCAGTATCACCTTCTCTAATTTCTAGTCTTTTATTTTTCTTTTGAATTTGTTTTGCTTTCTTTAAGTTCTTTCATCATTAATCTAAAAATACAAAAAAAAAATCTACATAATCAAAACTACAAAAACAATACATAAAACAAACAACATAAAAATTCATAAACCAAAATACAAAAAAATAATATACATACTCAAAAACAAACATAAAAATATACAAACCCTTTGTGCCCCTCCAAACCGTTTGGAGCCAAACGGTCTTGAAACCGTTTGGACTCCAAACGGTCTTCAAACCGTTTGGGACCAAACGGTTCTGAAACCGTTTGGGACCAAACGGTCTTGAAACCGTTTGGGACCAAACGGCCCTCAAACCATTTGGGACCAAACGGTCTTGAAACCGTTTGAGACTAAACGGTCTTGAAACCGTTTGGGACCAAACGGTCTTGAGATCGCTTGGGATCAAGCGGTCTTCAAACCGTTTGGAATACAAAAGGTCACCAACCAATCACTATAAATATCAACCCTACCCCTCCGTCTTTCTCTCTTCGAATCTTCGAATTCTCCAGAGTTTTCGTGCGAAGAACTTCCCTTCTTGCTCCTGTTGCATCCGCGCAAAGTCACCCTTCCGTCCACCTTCCGCAAGGTAGTCCGGCGACTCCACGCTGCTCATTCCGTCGCTAGTCGCTGCTTACGCTGCCATCGCCGTCGTTATCGAATGGTTTCATCAACCGACCCGTCGCCTTCGTCGCCGCGCCGTTCTGTCGCCACCATCATGGCGCCAGTGCTGTTCCCTTTACCATCGCACGACATCTCTCGCTCCGCCATCGCCGTCGCTGTCAAAAGATTTCACCGACTCTCCCATCGTTTTCATCGCCGTCGCTGTTCTTCTCATCGTTTTCGAAGGCGCCGGCGCGTTCTTCACCTTCGCGCCGTTCCACCTTCTCCCGTGCCGGCGACCTGCGACTCTTCGCTTTCCAAACGGTCTCGAAACCGTTTGGGACCAAACAGTCTTGAAACCGTTTGGGACCAAACGGTCTTGAAACCGTTTGGGACCAAACGGTCTGGAAACCGTTTGGAACCAAACGTTCCTCAAACCGTTTGGAACCAAACGGTCCCGAAACCGTTTGGAACCAAACGGTCCTCAAACCGTTTGGAACCAAACGGTCCCAAAACCGTTTGGAACCAAACGGTCCTGAAACCGTTTGGGACCAAACGGTCTTGAAACTGTTTGGTTTTCGTTTCCCTTTTGCTTTCACAAAATATAAAAGATATAACTACAAATCAAATTTACATTGTTTCAAATCTTCTCTAATTATGAAACTCTTATTCTTTTTCAGAAATGGCGTCACCAGCAAACAAAACTTCCGGCTCAGGAACTGCCGCTGCTCTGACAAGGGAGCAGATGATGGAAGAGCGAGACAGGCTCATACAGATCAGGGACACTTACAACACCACCAGCGCCGTCCCTCCCAAGACCAAGATCATCGACGTCCTGTGTGAGATAACTCGCCTCACCAAATGCTTGGGTGAGGCCCCTGAAGAGGACATCGAGCACATCTCTTCTGACGATGATGAAGGATCGGACTACATACCGAATCCCGATGAAGACTCCTCTGCCCAAGAGACAGAGGGAAAACGCAAAGCTGCAAAGGTTGCATCTGGGCAGCCCCCCAAGAGGGCAAGAAAACAAGTCCACCCTCTATCTGCCATGGACCAACCCTTCGCCAAACCATCCACCTTTGCTGCTACCACTACCACCCCTGCAGCTACCATCCCTACCACCTTCATTCCCATCACCGCCCCAATACCACCACCAGAGCACCTATCCATCCAAACCTCCATCACCACCGATAAAACCCTTAAACCAACCAAGTATGTTTGCTCCAGCATACTAGCTAAAATGGGAATTCACGAGCGCATCTTCAAAGCACTACAAAAAGCCAACCTTACCAGGTTGTGCTTAATACCTGAAATATCCTACATTGAGCCCACAGCGGAATTCTTCTCCTACCTGACAAAGGAGCCCGTCGACATTGCAGATAGGTCACGGGATGGGGGTGATAGAAGGATTGTCACCCAAATCTTCGGTAGCAACGTCGTCTTAACAGAGAATATGCTAAATTCAATATTCATTGACGACCTGGAGCAGCTAAAAAAGGCCAAATCAGTGGCAACTGATCATCTAGAATTCAACCGCCACACATTCTGGAAAAGCTTAACTGGGATTCCCACATACGACGCCAAAACATGCAAAGCGTCCAACATACACTCCGGATTTGTGCGCACTCTGCACAAAATCCTAGCTGGCACACTTTTTCCGAGAACGGAAGGAGGAAACGTTACAATATCAGACCTCTTTGTCCTCTGGTCTATCCTCAACGGAAGGCCAGTCAACATCGGACGGTTGATGGTCCAGAAATTATCCGCCGCCTTCATAGGGAAAGAGATCTGTTTGGGGGGCCATGTCACATCCAAAATTAATTTTTTTAAGATGGACAGGCTATTACCCCAATGCACGCAAATAAAGGGAGACATCCTTACAAACGAACAATCTTTGAAAAATTTGTTTATAATCAAAGAAAAGGATGGAAAATTACACTATGTATTCTGCCCGATGGTTAAGTCATCAAGAACCCTCCTTCCGTTACCGGAGCTAGCACACTATGATATGTCACAGCTCCTCTTTTCTGACGAGGAGCTTACTCATCTACTAGCTTCGGTCACACCCGCTGCAAAGAAACAAACTGCGGGCCCAACTGAAATGAGCATCACAACTCCGACAGCTCGACCTACAAAAGTCCCTGTCAAATGACCTTCTAGGAGGTTGCTGAAGGCCCAACAACTGTCGGGGACACCAACGTCCCACCCAAACCCGGAGGACGAGCGGTTCAACGATGAAATCTTAACAACTTCCTCATTTGACTCTTTCATCCAGAGTCTAAATGAGCAGCTCTCCGCTGCCCCCACCACTACTTTCCTTCCCACATCCACGCCAGCATTCACATCCACCTTTTCACCCACCCTAACATCGGGCTTCCCTTTCTCCACCTCCATACCCGACTTCACCACCTTTCCATTCACATCCACAGTTCCCACCCCTTCATCATCAGTGCCACCTTTTTCGCCACAAATACCACCACTCTTCACATCCGCCACCACCCCGCCACCGCTGGTGACTTCATCAACAGTCACTACGCAGTTCGGGCCATCATCAGTGTCTCTTCCGCAAGACACTACCACCATCCCACATAGGCCCCAGCCACATCACCCTTCTGCCTCTGGGGCCCCCCTTACTAACATCGGTGAGGAATTCGGCCGTCAATTTGACGCTGTCCGAAACCTCCTCACCGAGCCTTCTAACCTATTACATTCTATTTTTTCTTGTGTACAGGATTTATCTAAACAGGTAACCAGGATCGACAACCAACATCGAGCTCTTCCTGTCGTCCTACAAGGCATCCAGCAACGACAGGATGAAGTGGCTAGGCAAGTTGAGCTTATCAACAGCCACACTAACAACCTGCCAGACCTGATCCTTGGGGCAACGCGCCAGCAAGAAGCTACGACAAGAAAAGTCGATGAGATCTCTAACCAGACTCACCCTCTGCAAGAGAATCTCCGCAAGCTTGAGCAGAATCAAGAAGAGCTAAGCAAGCACCTGGCCACCATCGACGACACAATTACGCAGCTCCATCATCATCAAGAGGAAGCTAATATCAATGAAACACAACAACTACGTGCCCAAGTCACAGATCTGACAGCACGCCTCCTCTCCACCGAGGGCAGATACACAGATCTCAAAGAAGCCCACGACGCACTGCTCGAGAAACACGAGCATCTGCAAGTGGCTTTCGATGAGCTACAAGCCACTCACCGGCGGTGCAAAAAGTCGACTAACAAGAAGACAACCGACGAAGCTGCGGCCGACAACGACGATGATGATGAAAAAGAAGACGAATCCGATTCATCTGCTGACTCCAATAAAGACACATCTTCAGGAGACAAGCACGATGACGGTGAAGACCCCGAGAACGCAGCAGGACCCTCCCATAAAGGGTCTGATAAAGGTCACCAGGAAAGTGACTACCACCCCAAGTCCCCACAGCATGACAACGTAAACATCTCTTACGGGGACCAATTCTTTGATTACTCCGCTATGGGGTCAATGGGGGAAACTGCCAAGGATGCGGCCTTCGCTGAGCTCCAACAATGCATACTAGGAGCCAGCGCTACCTCGCCAAAAACTTCTCCCCCCTCCTCAACACCTTCTCCCCCTTACCTAGACGAGGCAGACCGCGTGAGTCTAGATACTGACGCAGATCTTGACTCCGCCTCCGATCTAGACGACAACCTCAAAGGCCATGAAGAGGCCCCCGAACAGCACGCCTCCCCTCCACCACAAGACCTCCCCCCGCCACCTCCTCTCCCACAAAAAATGCACGATCTTGATACGACAGCCATCTCTACTTTAGATGCTCAGGACATCTTCATCCTGAACACTATAGTAGACGATGCAAAAGCGGGGGACGACATAGTTTACAAGAATACAAAAACCAGGCGTACGTTGACACGTGAAAATTTTCGTTGCATCCTCCGACCCCAGTCTACGATGCCAATGCCAATCTTCCGTGTCCTCCTCGCCAACTGTATAGAAATCTATAGAAGTAAACAGCGGATACAACCAGCCTTCAACGCTTCACCCGCATTGTCTTTTGGCCTTTTACACAAAAGCTTGCGCGCGAGGTCGATTGAGCGGCTGCGCGCCGGTTTAGCGCGTCGGGCACGCTATATCACAATGCCATTCCAAGTCTCGGACCACTGGCTTTTTATGATAGTGGATACCGAAGCAAGGGACGCTAAGGTTTACAACTTCAATAGCGCCGAGCTACCAGCCGGCATAATAAACTTCGTCGGAGACGCTGCAGGTGAAGCCCGATGTATACCCTTCCGGCTGCTCAAAGTAATCTGGGCTGTACGCCCTTCTCTTCGTCAAGACTGGAGCCAACCCTGGTTCAGAATCATTAACCCTCCAGTTCAAGCCACCACGGGATCTGGGGACAGCGCTTTCTACACCATCCGACATATCCAAGCGCTGAACCAAGAAATTCCTTTCACCGACTTGGCAGCTGAAGACTTCCATTCATTACGAGGACGCTATGCCATGGAGCTCATCTGTGACAGAAGATATTTCAACGATCCGACTATGTCACCAGATGATGTTCCAAGGTATCTCTATTCAGCTGTACAACGTCGACAACGGCGACCCTTCCGCCAAATTCTGAAAGAGTCTGAACAACATAAGTCGCCAGAAGAAGATACCAGCAAGAACGATCCTGCTTACACCACTAAACCAACTTTTCCTTATTTGGATCGCGATTCTTGCAAAGGTCTCACCGACCTTGAAATGCGCATCATCATGGCGAATCTTTCCGCAGAAAAAGATGGCATAGTATTCATGTCTCAAGACATTATCGTGATGGCCGATTCACTGCGAGAGACTTTGCAAGATAAGGGGTAACTTTCTATCAGTCTCATGACAGCTTACCAGTCTCAGATTGGCCAACATAATCCAGATACATACATGGCGTCCCCATACATGAAGGATGATCTACTCAAACTCAAAAACTTCGGCACAACGGAAGCGTTGATCGCATATCTCCAACATACAACGCCGAAGTTCATCATGTTACCAATTCTGCATCAAGGACACTGGATTCTTCTGGAAACTAACCTCCAAGACGGAACAACTACAATATACAACAGTTCTGACAGCCAGTTCAATGCCTGACAATGACACTACGTCGTAACGCCCAAGACGCCAACAGAAGAAACGGCAAAAGAGTGCGCTGCGAAATTAATAGAGCTTCTGAGTCAGCACACTAAGGCATACAGCAAAGAACACTTTAATCGCCCCGCCTTCTGCCACAAATGCCCCCAACAAATATGAAAATCCAACGACTGCGGCTTCCACGTCCTCTATTGGATGTACACCATAATCGTTCTCCAAAGACCAGTGGAGGAAATGACTGACGTGGACTACCACGCCTTACGTGGGCAGTTCGCATCTACACTACTCCGTTCTCCAGGGGCAAACGAAAATCTACCTTAACCTACAACCCTTGTTCTAATGATTTCTCAACCTATCACTTTGCCACTCTGGGGACAGAGTGTGTGATAAGTTAGGGGGGGATACATTAGACAAGGGCTAGGTATCAACTTCTATACTTCCTTTTTCCATACATTTCTTCATTCTTAAAATTTTTTTCTTTTACAATTCTTTAAGTCTTAATTCTTTTCACAATTCTTTTTCAAAAATAGTCACCTCAACTAACCCTAGAATCATGTTAGTCTCTGCAAGTAAATAGCACTCAGACATCAAATGGCGATTTATCAATTTCCACCTACTATGGATCCCGTATTTTTGCTTCAATTCATTATCTGACTCTCCACAGGTCAAAATCAGGGCAGAAATAAGCCGAGATCTCGAGGATGAGAGGGAAATTAGGCAACTTCCGAATCAAAAAGTTCTGCAAGTGGACCACAAACCAAATAAGTGCATGCTGAAAAACTTTAAGAACAGCTTTCCTCTCTTCAAAATAAAAGAGGCTTGGCCGCCCAAAATAAATCCTCATTCCAAAACCCAAGCCTGTGAGTTTTTGAATAAAAGCCAGAGAGACGAATAAAATCATGAGAGTTGTGCCACGCATAAGGACCTATATGAAGAACTGATAAAGGGCTCACCCGGCCGGCACATTCCGCTGCCCTCACAAAGGCAGATGTGTCGCGTCCGGTAGTGAAACCCTAAAAGTTCCAAGTATATGAAAAGGCTCATAAAGGACTTGCCCGGCCGGTACATTCAGCTGCCCTCATAAAGGCAGATGTGTCGTGCCCGGTAGTGAGATCCTAAAAAGCATAGACAGCCCCTCCCCCACTCGAAGGGGAGCTACACTTCAAAGCCTTTAGCCAACCCTCATACCCTCTCTAGCTTCCAGTAGGTTTCCAGAGAGGTATAAAGTTGATTAGAGTCAACGGCATGCACAAAATAAATGTGGTCCCAAGGCAAATTTTGAGATACGGAAAAACCCTGAGATCCAAGCAACTCTCGAAATCCAAAAGAATCAAGGCATGCAATAAGCCTCGATATGACCCCTGGGGAACTCAGGTCAAGAATTGAAGCAAGAGTATGGAGACCCTAATTAAGATCGCCTCTCCATTTCATGTCTCAGCTCTATCTAACTTGAGGACAAGCTAGACTCTAAGTTAGGGGGGGTGATAACCTCCTATTTTAGTAGTTTATCTTAGTCTTTTTCTTTAGTTTTCTATACTCTTTTTACGTTTATACGGTACATAAACCTAATTTTCCCCCTTTTTGTAAATACATCATCAAACTAACCTTTTCCTTTTACACTTGCAGAAAGAGCACAAAAAAATCATAAAAGAATAAACCAACCTCAAGGCCGAGTGAAGCCAAACGGTCCCAAGACCGCATGGAGTTCAAACGGTCCCGAGACCGAGTGAAGCCAAACGGTCCCAAGACCGCATGGAGTTCAAACGGTCCCGAGACCGCATGAAGCCAAACGGTCCCATGACCGCATGGAGTTTAAACGGTCCCGAGACCGCATGAAGCCAAACGGTCCCGAGACCGCATGAAGCCAAACGGTCCCAAGACCGCATGGAGTTCAAACGGTCCCGAGACCGCATGAAGCCAAACGGTCCCAAGACCGCATGGAGTTCAAACGGTCCCAAGACCGCATGAAGCCAAACGGTCCCAAGACCGCATGGAGTTCAAACGGTCCCAAGACCGCATGGAGTTCAAACGGTCCCAAGACCGTTTGACGCCAAATGGTCTCAAGACCGTTCGACGCCAAACGGTCTCAAGACCGTTTGACGCCAAACGGTCTCAAGACCGTTTGAACCCAAACGGTCTCCAGACTGTTTGACCTCACTCAAGGCCTATAAATAAGACCTCAAGGGCCATCCCTGAGGGGAGTCCAGACGTCCAGAGGCTGTCTCTCTACTACCAGAACAACTCCATCCACCGCCCGAGGCTGCCGGTCTGAGACTCACATTCCATTGAAAAGCTACCTTCTCTCTCATCAACAAAGAAGGTGAGAGGAGAAGATCCATCGTCAAGAAAGCCGCGAAGGGTGGAGATCGTTGCTCTCTCCACCAAGGGTTCAACCTTCTCTCCTCAGTGGAGATGATGTTCTTTCTATCTCTTCTTGCCTCCTCCTTTGTTGCTCCCTCTATGAGGAGCGAGTAGTTCCATCCACTGGGGCGCGGGGACTAACCCCGCTGCCCATGTCTTGTATTTTGTACTAAAAAGATGTTATCCTTTCGTTTTAATACTAAATCGTTTCATACATGCTTGAATGATGGCCACGTTCTTGTATGCATCTATTGTCTTTTGTTGTGGTTTGTCTACGACCGCTCTCAAGACTCGAATATCGATTTAGTGTTGGTTTCTGGTGTGTGTATCCACCACGCATCCGTTTCGGTGTCTAGGAGTGTATCTCAAAGAGTGGAGTAAACTCACTATCATCCGTTTCGCTTCCATCTGTATGGAAGTAACCTTGGTAAGTCGAGGAACACGCTTTGCGAGGGGAATGATGTAAAGCATGTGACCATTTGTTCGGGAATGGCTGGCGTTGCAACATTCCCGCGCTTCTCGTAGCTAGGTTATCCGAATAGGAGACTAGGCCTACAAAGATGCTATTCGATTTGATAATTATCGCTCGCTTGTTAGTTTTAGATGCACGTTTCATGAGGTTGAGTAAGATTCTCTCTTTGGAAGACTACATTTCTTCATTGACACGTAGAAATGTACCGAATGAGAGCTACTTAACCCTTGAAGGATGTGATGCATTGCTCTTGTCTTATATGGGCATCGGTCTTGTGGAACATCGAAGGATGCAATGCATCGCTCTTGTCTTATATGGGCATCGGTCTTGTGGAACATCCTTGGATGCAATGCATCGCTCTTGTCTTATAAGGCATCAGTCTTGTGGAACATCCATGCATCTAGCTTATGAGTCTTGCTTGTTTAGTACATATACAATGCATGTGTAGCGGTGGTGAATACCTGCTTAACCCCAGTGATTCATCATCATTTGATAAATCTTAGTTTTACTTGCTTTATTTACTTTTCATGCTTTAGTCTAAAAACCAATCAAAATCCAACCTTTTGATATAAGTGCCAATTAGTAAAATAACTAAGTGAAGTGTTGTACGTTTTCCATCTTGTTGCTTGCAACAAGACCGTTGTCTTTTGGGTTCGATCCTAAATCTGTACTATGATAAGGCTTCCATACTCTTATGGGGTTGGAGTTGTTATCTAAGCACCAGTTCTAGGTAAACCTAGGGAAGACATCAATCCTCTCTAGGGTTTTTGGTGATAGAATTCTGGGACTCCCATTGGAAGACTGAAAATCTTTTGGTGTAAGTCCTAGCTCCATCAGTTGCACCATAGTGGACACTTCGGTGTCAATAGAGGACACTTTTTCTAATGAAGGGTGTGTTGCATCATAAAGGACACTTCAGTGTCAATAGAGGACACTGTGTGCCAACAGAGGGTGTGTTGGACCATAGAGGACACTTCAGTGTCAAAAGAGGGAACTTTGTGCCAACAGAGGGTCTGTTGCACCATAGAAGACACATCAGTGTCATAGAGGAGGATTTATCATATAATGGTGGCCATAATAAGATAAAAATCATAAACAAAAGATATATTAATTTAGAGAATGTTCATAATCTCATTTATAAGTATGATGAAAGAGACTAAGATAAGAGAGACATGACTCATTCCCTTTGTGCAAGTATGTGGTCTTGGCACCAAAGTGCAGGTCAATTCAAATTAATAACCCAGGCCCAGAGTGCAAGTTATGTGACCCAAGTACCCTAGTGCAGGTCATGAGACCTAGGTACCAGAGTACAAGTCTCTAGAAAAAGATATAGATAAATGATAAGAACTAAATTGAACATAAAAAAGTTTATTATGCTTCAGATTTTTATACAAAGTTCAATGTTAGTTTCATGTTTATAATTTTCAATAATATTTTGTAATAACTTATTACGTTAGTTTTGTATATATTAGAATACTCATGCCACTTATGCTAACAATCATTTTTCCAAATGCATGGCTTGGGAGGAGATGTCTGTAGGTAATGATCATGAGAAGAGTAGATCCCAGAGAGTCAATGCACAAGGATAGAGCATGATATGATCTGGTGGGGTGCCAACTGTAAGATGATCCTTAGATTTATAGATCCAATTATGTGTTCCATCTTTAGAGTAAAGACTTTGACAATACATTTTCCATGTAATTATATTTATGTTTCTGTTTGTAAGAACAATGATGAGAATGTTTATATTTGAAGCTTGTATGATTGACTATATTGTTGTTATGAGTGCTAGTTTTATGTAATGTCCCCTTGAGTACATGAGTTATGGACAACTCAGTATTGCTTTCGTTATGAGAATGTGTGTACTTAGGGAGGGTGTTACAAAATGGTATTAGAGTGACATTGTAGTTGGACACCAGATGAATTCTCATGTTCTTACTTAAGATCACCCTACAAGAAGTAATTTGAACGTAGATTGTGTATTCAAAAAGATGACTAGTATCCCTAGGTATAGAAGGAGTAAGTGAAAGATATTAGGAATATAAGTAGAGCTCTAGATACTAGACAAAAGTTTAGATGATGATTAGGGTTATGTGCCTAGATGTTTTAGACTTTTATGTTAACATCATAGTTTTATATAGCATTCTTTCTCTTTTTTCCCACATGTTTTTGGCATGTAACACAACCTTATGGGTTTTTGTTTCCAGAGAGAAATGTTTTGTGCATAATCATGCTTGTCTTGTCCTTTCAAGTGCATGTCGTATGGGACAAGTGCACAAGGGAGGTGCTAAGATAAGTGTGATAAGACATGTCACCTTTGAATATATGACCGAATGACATGTATCCAAAGGCGACCAAGTAAACAAGAATTGGTATTATAAGTTTGAAACATATAGTCACCTAAACCTAATTAAATACACAATAAGACTCATGATGCATAAAAAGGTAGATAATTTTGACATAGATAAGTGGGTCATTTATTAAAATAGAAAAAGACTCATTTTTAGTTCCCTTTGAAAAGAAGCAAGATAGGTTCCTTACTATACTTGGATGATGATGAAGACATGATTTGGATTTCAAGCTCCATTAACAATATGTGCACATACTAGTTTTGATAATGATGCTAGATATGGAAGGCTTTACTTTGAAAAGTGTTTCTATGAAAAAAATGATGAGATTTAGCAAGAATCAAATAGGTGAAACCCTATGGTGGGTAGACTAGTATAATTTCGAGGATGAAGTTCATATATGGTGGGTAGAATTACAACATCTGAAATTTCATAGCTTATTTAAACCTTGAATGTGGTTTACTTATAAGAGTTCACTAATGGACCAGGTAAATTTAGCCATGATTGATATGTAAATGAATTCATGAAAGACGTATTATATGTAACAAATACCCACATAATGGCTTAATATGTATACATGATAATTGGGTGTGTATAAATACAAATGACTATTTCATACAGACAATAATTTGACTAATAGATATAGTGTGATGAAAAAGGGGATAAACTAATAAGGAAACTAGTTTATAAGACTAGAGTGTTGAACATGGGTGTGAGAATATTATAAATCAAGTAAGAGTTAAAAGAGATAGTAACTCAAAAATTAGGACTTGTGCAACCATGATGGATTTTATCTTGTGGTTCTATAGTGTCAAATATATGAGACCACGTCTGATACTAGAATTCAAAATATGGTCACATTTGCTGCCTAGACGAGGAGGAGCTTGCTTCTCAATCCCAGTAATGTTGGATTTATACAAGTCTCTTATGACATTAGGACTTTCTAATCAGGGTAGTATACAGATAGAGCCGCTTTTGAACCCTCAACACCAATAAAATAAAGGAAGGGTTTACCAAGTTCCAGTAGGAAAGGCTAGCACCTTAAGGAATCTAGATAGTTTTAGTTATCTAGATCTTGGAAGATCTTGACTTTATATAAAGGAGTCAAGGGATGAGACCGTGCCAAGGGAGTTAGGGCTAGTACTATCTTTGCAGAGGCTCCCTAGGTCATCATATTCGATGGAAACACACTGAAGGACCAATAGCGGCACCCAAACCTTGGATGTGGTTGTTGTGGGGAGGATTGAACCGTGAAGAGAGCATCTTGGGCTAGCATATATGCTTGTAAAAGTGAGGGCCAGACTGCACCAAGGAGAAGGACCATCCTCCCAGCGATCAGCGACGTCGAGGCAGCAGATGCATCGTCAACCCACCTGGGCAACTACCTTTTTTCTACCACGTAAACAAGGGAGGTGAGGACATGCCATTTGGTGGAGATCCCAACCGACTCATGCAGGGGTTCCATGCTTGTGCGTGCCTCATGGTTAAGGGGAGGATCAGCAGCAACATGGTCCAAATAGGGTCACTGGATGGGCCTCAGGCGATCAGAATCACTAGAGACGATGTAGAATGTGGCGACGCCCTATTTCTGTGGAAGAATAGGGGAAGCACGACCCCTAAATCACACCCGTATGAGTGAAGAGAGTGGTTCCCTCCTTGGTGGGCCATTGGGCCATGAGGCCCAATTCGGCTGAAAGGTATAGGAAAACAAGATAATACGAATGATCATATTTATATTGTTAAGAAACTTTAGGAATTCATAGGGATTCATGTGATTGTCACAATAGTGCATGTAAGGGCTCGTTTGAAACATTGAGATATGAATAACATCTTGAAGGAGATACAAAACTCTTAAATGATCTAGATAAGGTAATTAATTTGAGGAAAGGTTAGATAAGTGGAATATGTGCTCATATGCTAATACTTTGTTAAATCAATGTGATAAGTGTGAACCTCATCAATGAACTTCAAGGAAGTGTTAAACCACAAGTTTTAAAGGTATTATGCAATGAGATCTAATAATGATTTGGAGATTAGATTGTCCCGACATAATATTTTGGGTATACTTTTATACACGCCATAAGATTATGTAGGGCGTGACTTAGGAATAAAGATGACTCTAATAGAGTATTTGAGTATATAAGAATACATTAAGAAGAAACCCTAGAAGTTAACTACATTTTAGTGGTGGGAATTTCAAGTAATGATAAATTGATTCATATGTGTTTCAATTATAGGGAATGTCTTTTCAAGATTTAGACGCAACTAGAGGAATCCAAGATAAAGATTTTATCCTCTCTAACATTGGTAAGTGGTTCATTCCCGTGAGTATTCATATCTATTTAGTTCAATACATTTACATGTTTTTCAAATAAGACAATATGATTTATATGTCCCAATATTTTAGATTTGAAGTAAGATATGGAATTAAAGTTTTCATATGTCCATGATGGTGTTCTCACTTATACCCAATATCTCAAGTAGTGATATATTTATAAAATGATTGAGATTCATGAATTAGCTTCATGAAAATATTAAAGGACCATATTCCTATAGGATTTCATATTAGTGAACAAGGCTACAAGATAAAATATGCAAGTAATATAGTCAAACTTGATAATGTGCGAAAAGTTTCTATTTAAGAAAGTAGAAATATGTTGTTAAGAGATCTTAGATAGACTAGTATCTAAGAACTAACTATTATTTAGATTCCTTAGATTAAGATATAAGAATTAAGTACATTATTATATATAAAAGTAAAATGCATTAATTTATGATTAAGTTTGGAAGATAAGATTTTATAAGATTCAACTTTTAAGATTTCAGATTTATGCTCACATGAATGCATTGAGGTTCATGTGGATATTAGACTTAATGAGACTTTAAATAGACTGATTTATTTTGTCAGGATTCCTATTTGAGATATTTGGTACTTAAGTCATTTTCATATACTTGATATTTCTACATTCGGACCTGATTATTTTCTTATGCCTTTAAATCAGATGTCAAAAGTATGATATAGAATTATGTTACATCCTCATATTAAAATAGGGCTTTAGATTAATATCTATCAGATAATAAGAATATTAGATATTAGATCCAGGGTTAGGTTCAATTTGAATTAAGAATAGAGATACAAATACAGAGATAATAGTGCAGATTCAGAGATAAGAGATTACGAGTCAGAGATAAGAAACTATGAAAAGAGATAGAAAATGATGCCAGAACATTAATACATTATAGGATAAGTCCTCACCAGAAAGTCCTAGGACGATTCAGAGGGTTCATTACGCCAAACACAACGGGTATCACAGGGGACACTTTGTGCCAATAGAGGGTGAGTTGCACCATAGAGGACACTTTAGTGTCCATAGAGGGCACTTTGTGCCATCAGATGGTGCATTGGACCATAGAGGACACTTCGGTGTCAACAGAGGACACTTTGTGCCAATAGAGGGTGTGTTTCACCATAGAGGACACTTTGGTGTCAACAGAGGGAACTTTGTGCCAACAGAGGGTTCATTTCTCCATAGAGGACACTTAGGTGTCACAGAGGAGGAATTATCGTATAATGGTGGCCACAATCAGATAAAAGTCATAAATAAAAGATATATTAATTTAGATCATGTACATAATCTCATTAAGAATTATGATGAAAGAGACTAAGATAAGAGAGACATGACTGAGGCCCTATGTTCAAGTCATTTGGTCTAGTCACCAGAGTTCAGGTCAATTTGGATACATAACCCAACCCCATAGTGCAGGTTGTCTGACCCAGGAACCCTAGTGTAGGTCATGAGACCTAGGTACCAGAGTACACGTCTCTAGCAAAAGATAACGTAAAAATATAAGAGCTAAGTTAAAGAAAGAAGAGTTAATTATGTTTCAAATTTTATACAAAGTTTAATGTTAGTTTCATGTTTAAATGTTCAAGAATATTTTGTAATAACTTATTACATTAGTTTTGCATATATTAGAATACTCATGTCACTTACAATAACAATCATTTTTCTAATGCATGGCTGGGAATGAAATGTCTACAGGTGATGAGAAGGAGCTGAGTAGATCCCAGAGACTCAAAGCACAAGGATATATCATGATATGATCTGGTGGGGTGCCATTATATGATCCTCAGATATATATATCCAATTATATGTTCCATCTTTAGAGTAAAAACTTTGACAATGAGTTATCCATGTAATGATATTTATGTTTCTTTTTGCAAGAACAATATTGAGAATTTTTATCTTTGAAGCTTTTGTGATTGATTATCTTGTTTTTATGAATGCCAATTTTATGTAATGCCCCCTTGAGAACATGAGTTATGGATAACTCGATATTTCTTCTGCTATGAGCATGCATTTACTTAGGGAGGATGTTATAGAATGGTATCAGAGCAACATTATAGTTGGTCAGTAGGTCATTTCTCATGTTCTTACTTAAGATCACCCCATAAGAAGTTATTTGACAGTAGAGTGTAGATTCAAAAAGATGACTAGTATCCCTGGGTATAGAAGACTCTTTTTTAGTTCCCTCTAAAAAGAAGCAAGCTAGGTTCCTTAATATACTTAGATGATTATGAAGACATGATTTAGATTTCAATCTCAATTAGCAATATGCTTACATACTAGTTTTGATAAGGATGTTAGATATGGATATTTGGTCAAATGAAGGTTGTACTTTGAAAAGTGTTTCTATGAAAAATAGATGATGATATTTAGTAAGCATCAAATAGGTGAAACCATAAGGTGGGTAGACTAGTAAAATTTTGAGGATGAAATTCCTATAAGGTGGGTAAAATTGAAACATCCCAAATTGCATAGCTTATTCAAACCTTCAATATAGTTTACTAATAGGAGTTCACTAAAAGACCAAGTAAATTTAGCCATGGTTAAATATCTAAATGAATTCATAAAAGACATATTATATGTAACCAATACCCACATAATGGCTTAATATGTATACTTGATAATTAGGTGTGTATAAATATGAATGTCTATTTCATATGAACAATAATTTGACCAATAGATACGGTGTGATGAAAAAGGGGATAAACTAATAAGGAATCTAGTTTTTATAACTAGAGTGATGAACGTGTGTGTGAGAATATTGACAAATCAAGTAAGACGACAAAGAGTTACTAACTTAGAAATTAGGACTTGTGCAACCACGATGGATTTTATCTTGTGGTTCTATAGGGTATAATATATGAGAATGCATTAGATAATTGGATTCACAATATGTTCACTTTTTCTGCCTAGATGAGGAGGAGCTTGCTTCACAATCCTAGTAATGTTGGATTTATACAAGTCTCCCATGACATTAGGACATTCTAACCAGGATAGTATATAGATGGAGCCACTTTTGGACGCTCGACACCAATGCAATAAAGGAAGGGTTCGTCGAGTTCTAGTAGAAAAAGTCATGCACCTAAGGAATCTTGGTAGTTTTGATTATACGGATATTGGAAGACCTTGACTCTATATAAAGGAGTAGAGGGATGCGACCCAACTGAGGGTGTTAGGGATAGCGCCGTCGTTGTAGAGGCTCCCCATGTCGATCTGTTCGATGGCAAGGCACTGAAGGAACAGTAGTGATGCCCAAAAATTGTTCGTAGTTGTTGTGGGAGGATCGAACCACCAAGAGAGCATCTTGGCACTAGCACAATGGCCAGGACAAGTGAGGGAAAGGATGTGCTGTGGTGAGGGACCATCTTTCATGCGAGCAACGACATCGAGTTAGGAGATGCATCACGAACCCACTTGGGCGACTGCCTTGTTCCTGCCACAGAAATAGGGGAGGCAAGGTCAGGCCATGTGGGAGAGATCCCAACTGATTTGTGTAGGGGTTACATGTTTGTGCGTACCTCATAGTCAATGGGATGATCAACAGAAATGTGGTCCAAATAGGGTCTTGGATCAGTCTCAGGTGATCAGAATCGCTGAAGACGATGTAGCATGTAGAAACACCCTATTTCTGCAGAAGAACAGAGGAAGCTTTACCCCTGAATTGCACCCTTAGAGAAAAGAGGGTGGGTCCCTCCTTGCTAGGCCTTCGGGTCATGAGGCCCAACTAGACTAAAAGGTACAAGAAAACAAGTTAATAAGTATGATCAAATTTTTATTGTTAAGTAATCTTAGGAATTCATGGTGATTGATGTGATTTCCATAATTGTGCATATAAGGGCTCGTTGGTAATGTTGAGATATGAATAACATCTTGAAGAAGATTCTTGACTCATAAAATGATCTCGATAAGGTAATTTCATTTGAGGAAAGGCTAGATAAGTGGATTATGTGCACATATGTTGATAATTTGTTAAATTAATGTGATAGGTGTGAACCTCATCAATGAACTTCAAGGAAGTGTTGCACCACAAGTTTTAAAGGTATTATCCAATGAGAACTAATAATAATTTGAAGATTAGATTTCTTAATATAATATTCTGGGTATACTTTTATACATGCAATAAGATTATGCAGGGTGTAACTAAGGTATAAATATGACTCTAGAAGATTATTGGAGTATATAAGACCAGATTAAGAAGAAAACCTATAAGTTAACTACATTGTACTGATGGGAATTTCAAGTAATGATATATTGATTCAAATTGGTTTTAATGATAGGGAATGATGTTTAAGGATTTAGACCAGACTAGAGGAATCCAAGATGAATATTTTATTCTCTCTAACACATATAAGTGGTTCATGCCCATGAGTAGTCATATTTATTTAGTTCAATACATTTACATGTTTCTCAGATAAGTTAATATAATTTATATGTCCCATTATTTTATATTTTTAGTAAGATATCCAATTAAAGTTTTCATATGTCCATGATGATGTTCTCACCTATACCCACTATATCAAATAGAGATATATTTCTAAATGATTGAGATTCAAGAACTAGGTTTATGAAAAAATTAAAGGACCGTATTCCTGTAATATTTCAGATTAATGAAGAAGACTGCAAGATAAAATATGCAAGTAATATAGTCATACTTGATAAAGTGCAACAATGTTCTATTTAAGAAAGTCAAAGTATGTTGTTAAGAGATGTTAGATAGATTAGGATCTAAGAACTAACTATTAATTAGATTTCTTAGATTAAGATATGAGAAACAAGTACATGATTAGATATAGGAGTAAAATGCATTCATTTTTGAATAAGTTTGGAAGATAAGATTTTAAAAGATTCAACTTTTAAGATTTCAGACTTAAGCTCACATGAATGCATTAAGGTTCATGTGGAGATTATATTTAATGAGAATTTAAAGAGATTGAGTTATTTTGTCAGAAATCCTATTTGAAATATTTGGTACTTAATTCATTTTCATATACTTGGTATTTCTTTTTTCAGACTTGATAATTTTCTTAAGCCTTTTACTCAAAAGTCAAAAATATGATATAGAATTACATTATGCCCTCATGTTAAAACAATGATTCAAATTAAGATTTATCCGATAATTAGAATATTAGATTTTAGATCCAGAGTTAGATTCAATTTGAATTGAGAATAGAGATATGGTTACAAAGATAATAGAGAAGATTCAGAGATAAGAGATTAAGACTCAGAGATAAGAAACTAAGAACAGAGAAAGAATGAGACTAGAACATTAATGCATTATAGGATAAGTCGTCACTAGAGAGTCCCGGGAAGATTCAGAGGGCGCATTACACTAGACATTGCGGGTGCCACAGAGACCACTTTGTTCCAACGGAGGGTGAGTTGCACCATAGAGGACACATTGGTGTCAACAGAGGGCACGTTGTTCCAATAGAGGGTGTGTTGCACAATAGAGGACACTCTAGTGTCAATAGAGGGGACTTTCTTCCAACATAGGGTGTGTTGCACCATAGAGGACACTTTCGTGTCAACAGAGGGGACTTTGTGCCAACAAAGTGTGTGTTTCACCATAGAGGACACTTTGGTGTCAAAGAGGGGGACTTATCATATAATGGTGACCACAATAAGATAAGAGTCATAAATAAAAGATATTTTAATTTAGAGCATGTATCTCATTTAGATGTATGTTGAAAGAGACTATGATATGAGACACATGACTGAGGCCCTTTGTGCAAGTCATGTGGTCTCGGAACTAGAGTACATGTCAATTCAGATACATAACCCTGACCCAAAGTGTAGGTTATCTGACACATGCACCCTAGTGCAGGTCATGAGACCTGGGTACCAAGGTACAAGTATCTAGAAAAAGATAAAGTAAAAAGATAAAAACTAATATAAACGAAGTTGAGCTAATTATGTTTCAAATTTTATACAAAGTTTAATGTTAGTTTCATGTTTATAATGTTCAAGAATATTTTTTAATAACTTATTACATTAGTTTTATATATATTAAATACTCATGCTACTTATGCTAACAATAACTTTTCCAATGCATGTCTGGAGACAAGATGTCCACAGGTGATGAGAAGGAGTAGAGTAGATCCCAGAGACTTGAAGCATAAGAATAGAGCATGATATGATCCACATGCGATGAGAAGGAGTAGACTAGATCCCAGAGACTCAAAGCACAAGGATAGAAATTGATATGATCTCGTGGGGTGCCAACTATAAGATGATCCTTAGATTTATAGATCCAATTATATGTTCCATCTTAGAGAAAATACTTTGACAATGAGTCTTCCATGTAATGATACTTATGTTTCAATTTGCAAGAACAATGATGCGAATGTTTATATTTGAATCTTGTGTTATTGATTATATTGTTATTATGAATGTCAATTTTATGTAATGCCCCCTTGAGTACATGAGTTATGGATAACTCGGTATTTCTTCCACTATGAGCATGTGTGCACATAGGGAGGGTGTTACACAAACCCTAATTCATTTCTAGAAGGTATTCATAAATAACAACTTCAGAAGATATAAATTGAATAAGACAAAATTCCTCATTTTAACATCACATGTTACTATCTCATTATCATTCATGAGACTATACTAGTCATTAAACCATCACAAGATATAAATTATTATCACATTATTCAAGGGTTCCAACCATTATCATGTCATGAAGAGAATTACACCTCCATTAGGGCCCATACCATGCCCAAAGGTCATTAAGACCATCACATCATTCCATGTAAGAACACATCATCTTTCCAAGACTTATAAAAAGGCTCATCCAACCATCACCATACTTGTGACATATAGGTTTAGTATAAAATTGCATTAAGAAGCTGATGATGTTCATAAAACAACATATTACGGTTAGAACAACATTGAGAAAGCATGCCATCATCATACTAATCACACAAGGAAGCTAATTATGACTAACCATCATCACCTATTTGTATTATGGTTAGGTTTAACAAGATAAGCTAGATTAGTGTTACACATCAACTCATTATGGTGACTATTAGTTTACATTCATACAAGGGCAATAGTAGTACTACAAAGTTATGGGCTCAGAACAAACAATTCTACATCACCAAATCCAAACCATCAAATCATGGGCTTCACCCAAAACCATCGGATGTTGGAATATCAAACCCTAGCCATTGAATCATGATCTTCACCCAAGACCATTTAATGTTAGATAAGAAAAACCATAGGATGCAAAACAAGCAAAACCTTGAACCATTCATCCAGGGAAACCATTAATTTATGACCTAGAGGAGTCATCACATGACCTAGTCAAACAATAGGCTATGAACATATGATCCACCATCGGTTGTGTCATCCAGTGCCACGATCGATTGTGGTACCCAATACCATCATCAGTTGTGGTACCTAGTAACACCATCGGTTGTGGTGTGTAGTGCCACCACCAATTGTGGTGTCAAGTGCCACCATAGGTTGTGGACCATTGGCCAAAGATTCAGAAAAGTGATCGATTTTTGAACCAGAGAGACCACTAGTTGATGGTTTAGTGAGATCATCTAGTTGCAAAGCAAGAAGAAAAAAATCTCAAAAACCCTACATGGTGACCTTTGTTTGAAGAGAAAAAACCATTGTTTGTGACATGCAAGTAAGGTATAGAGATTCCTCTACCAAGGAAGATTCATGCACAAAGTTTTAGGGTTCATCCAATAGTTAAACTATTCATGAATCATCACTTAAACTCAAACCCTAGGTAAAGGTAGCATCTTTACACTTAGAACTTCATTTTAGAACAAGATCATCTACATGCAAGCTAGTAGTAAGCAATAAATGTGAAAAAAGTTATATAACTCGCCTACAGGGTGATGATCAAGCTTCAAATAGGAAGGTAGCTTGAGGAAAGAAGGAAGACACCCTAGCTTGAGCACTTCACTTGGCCAAACTATCTCCTTCTCCAACAAGGAAGAAAACCCTAGGTCAAGGAAGCAAGAAAGAGGTGTTCATCAAGCTCTAGCTCATGCTCTAGCATGAAACACCATGGTTCTGACCCAGAAGAAGAGAGAAGGTGGTAGGATAGTAGGGAAAACAAAGGAAAGGAGGGAGAGATTTCTGTTGGTATGGTATGCCCAAAGAGTGGATCATATGATGATTGACATGGAATATAATATAAAGGATTTTATTAATATTCATAAAGGCAAGCTTCTGATTCATTCTATTTCACTCAATTATGAGATAACAATGAAACATTGTGAATGTCTAGAGAATGATAATAATCAATGATGTATGTCTTCAAGTACATGATTTGAATAGTGAGATCATACATATGCTAAGAGTATGTTCATTCTTATTATGTCCCTAGTCAGTTGTTATTATGGAAGGTAGGTAGACACCAATAACACTTAAGACTAAAGTGTGGGTTGGTTGATGATAGAATCTCATTACTCATAATATATGATATCAAACCAATCACACAAATACTTGTTAGGGTATAGTGTATTAAACATACCCACCTTGAGAATGACACACGTAAACCATCATTAGTGGCCATAGTCAGCTATCATGGTGTAGGTGGTGATTGTGATTCTTAGACCTAAAGTCACTACGTTCATCACATGTTGTTCAATATACTTTGACATCATCAAACGTAACCATGGATAAAGATTGCCATAAAGGTGATGATTGGTAGGTGTGACACATGGGGAATGACTGTTAGTGATGTAGATGGGATTAGTCCCTTGTACTGGAGTTTTATATCTTGGTCATTTGATAAGTGAGACTGAGAAATGCATGCACATGCACCTGTGAATTAATATATGATATTGAGGTCACATATATCTCAAATAGTCTACTCTTGGTTTAAGGAACATGGATTGAACATTAAGAGGATGATGAAATTATGCCTAGTGTTCATTCTAGATATCAGAGACAAAGGAATTATACAATTACTATAACACCTTGCAAAAATTGTAGGTTGAAGTTGTTCTCTAAGTTTCCATTCACTTGGGTAGCACTGATGTGTAACTAAACACCACTCTTTGCTTGTGATGTCGTAAACTAGTTATGGACATTCACTGCCAATGTGATAGGGGACCTATAGGGTCACACATGTAGGAACTCATCTAGAACATGAGTTTAAACATGAATGATGATTACTAAAGTATTTAGGTATTCAATTCAAGCAACAAATCAGCTGACGGAACTGCCAGTTGATCGGCTCAAGTATTCAGATGACCGTTTGAAGTGTCAGGTTGATTAGAATTGAATTGGCTGAATTCTGCATGAATCGATGCACCAACCAGTCGACTTACTGAGTGAACCGATCAGCTCATATTGGGTGAGACGACTGGTTCATCTAGTGACCTGATCAGACCAGTCATGCCAACCAAAGGTTATGGTGGTTTTCTCAAATTCACGAGAAAAGTTGATTGTTTCACTTGTTCAATTCGATTGGTACAAGAATTGATGTTGTCCACTAATTGGAAATAAAATTGCTAATTCATATGCGATTGGGAAACATGGAAAAATGACTAGTTCAAGATTTGAATTGATCACCTCGCATGTGAACCAACTGGTTCAGTTTCCAACTGACCAGTTTGGGCTTCAAACCCATCAGCTTGCATGTGAATTGACCGGTTAGGTTGCCAACCTACCAGTTAGAGATTCGTAGGTTGAAAAAATTCATGATCTTATGGTCCCTTCCACTCCCACATAGATTGGGAACCCAGACCCTAGCCCCTCCTATACATAGAGGGGTACTAGAGGCTTCCCAAAACACAATTCATTTGCCTCTGATAATTGTTGTCCTCCCTGGTTGTGGTAACCAATAGAGAGCCTGAGAAAGTCCTACCCGCTAAAGGGAGGGATAACAAGGGAGAAATAATTATGTGAGATCAAGTTGGTGACCAGTACACCAACAAGAGGGACAACACCTTCTTGTCTGCTCTACTAGAAAGACAGGAGTTCTAATTGGTCTGTATGGACTTCTCTAGAGGCAAGGAGGCCTTTGCCCATCACTAGGAGGGCAATGTCAGCTTGCAGTCCGTGGACAGACCGCAGGAGCCACTGTAGACATTGTTCGAGTCTGCTGTCTATGGAGAAGAATAGGAGCTGCAGAGACACCGTCCAAGATCAACTAGAAGATAGTTGCACTGAAACAAGTTGTAGTCATTGGACTTGCTCCAGGACTAGGTATAAACTTGTTAAACCATCTTTCATATTTCATAGTTATTGACGTGATCTTACTGTTATGGGGAATATGAATAGATAATTTTTTTGTTTCCGTTGCCTACTCTATGTCTGTATTTCCCAACACTTTCTTGTTTAGGACAATAACAAGCTATGGAAGCTCCACAAGATCAAAGAGAGGGTAGATCCAAGCCCTAGGTGCACATGAAAGGTAAATCGGCCAAGCTTCTTCTACCATGGCTCCTTCTTCTCCACCAGGAAAGGAGGACGACCTACAAGAAGAAAGGAAGAAGAAAGAGAGAGCTAGGTGTGTAAAAAGCTTGTTGGTATGCAAGAGGGAAGGTATATAAAGCTATGTATGAGAAGGGAGAGATGGTTAAGGTTCCTAACCATGTTTGGCATGTGTCCATGGACAAAACCAATGGTGGAGCCACACTGGGGCTCCACGAGGCACTTGCCTCACCCAATTTTTGAAAATTTAACTTGAAAGTATTAATTGCAGGAGGCGGTGCCCCACTATGATTGCAACTGGGCCACAAACTCCCATTCCAAATTGGCTTGCTTTCCTTATTAGTGTAGTAAATGATGCTCACAGTAAATAGGAGTGTCTCAATTGCACTATATAATAGTCTGTCTGTTAGACAAAGTGTAAAGCATGGTAGGAATTTATCAAGAGAATGCCATAATTATTAAGGGCACTCTGCGCCTTAATTACAGTGGCCACCGCCATAGACATCACACTTTGCACCGAGAGTGAGAGGTCATTTCCTCTACCAATTAAATAAAAGCAGATCCAGTACAACTCTATTGACTAGTCTACATGCAGTGACCAAACAAATTCTTTGGAAATCGACATTACTGGTCATTAAGCAACAATTTTTTTTGCACAATGCCAATGCTGCATTTTTGTAATATATGCTTTTTGGTAGCCGACTGGCTATCATTATAATGAGACGACATTTCTTATTTGCAAGTCGTTTAAGTTTTGCATCATATTTTTGTTAATTTATTTTAGTTCTTGTCATTTCTACTGTCTTCTCGTTCTTTGAAGATCTACTTTTCTATTATTTAGATGTCATACAAGAGTGGATTACAATAGATGCTATTTTATTGATAAGGAGGCTTATGGATAAGTATAGAGAAAGCAAAATAGATCTTCATATGGTGTTCATCTATTTGGAAAAGGCTTATGATCGACTACCCAGAGAAGTGTTGATGATGGTTTGAACAAAATGGGTGTGTCAATCCAATACATTGACTTGATCAAAGACATGTATGATAGCTCTACTACAAGTGTGAAGACTCTTGGAGGAGAGAAACCAACTTTTCCTATCACAGTTGGGGTACACCACGGATCCAAACTCAGCCCATATAAGATCATTCTTGTTATGGATGAGCTGACAAAGAATGTTCAAGATGATATTCCTTGGTGTATGTTATTTGCTGATGATATTGTTTGGATTGACAAAACTAAAGATGGATTAAATGATAACGTTGAAAAGTGGAGAGAGGCACTGGAATCAAATGGACTGATGATTAGCAGGAGCAAAACTGAGTATATGCACTGCAATTTCAGCCAATCCCACAGTGTGAATGATGGAGCCAAGTTGGACGGAGTAGATATACCAAAATGTGATAAATTTAATTACTTGGGTTCTATTATTCAAATAGACGAGGATGTCCAAAATGATGTTCATCACATGATCATTGTAGGATGGTTGAAATGGAGGAGTGCAACTGGAGTATTATGTGATCGGAAAATCCCTCTCAGGTTAAAAAGTAAGTTTTATAGAACAGCTATACGACCATCCATGCTCTATGGGAGTGAATGTTGGGTGGTGAAGAAACAAGGTCTCAAAGATGAACATGGCTGAAATGTGTATGCAGAGCTGGATATGTGGGAAGACTAGAAAATATTTCTTGATAAATGATTATATTGGGAATAAAGTGGCGGTGGCGAGCATTGAGGACAAATTATGTGGGGATCGACTCAGATGATATGGACATGTGCAACGCAGACCGATTAATGTGCCTATATGAAGCAATAAATCAAAAAAGAGGAAGACCAAAATTAACATGGGATGAACTTATAAAGAGATATTTTTAATCTCTACATCTCAACTAGAATATGGCCCATGACAGAACTGAATGGGAACGAAGGATCCATGTAGCCGACCCCAAGATAGTTGGGATTGAGGCTTAGATGATGATGATTATGCTGATGATACAATAGAGGATTACACATCTCATTGACTTCTTTCTTTATTATATAATTATTAATTATAAATATTTATTTGTCATTAATGTGAGTACTACTTTCCTTTAATATAAGATATTTAAAAGACAAGAAAACACATCAATTTAAATGCAAATGAGTAGATTTTTTTACACGATCTTGTGAAAAGGGATACAATTGTGTATCTTGAGCACCACATGCAACTATGTGAGTTGAAGCTACATATTCTCTAAGTGTCCCTTAATCATCTACTACACTTGATAATAGAATTGTCAAAAGGACATCTATAGTTCTCTACTAATTCAAAATGTTAATATCCGATGAGATCCTTTGCTAATTATTTATACTTACAATACTTGTTTGATTTTTTTTATGTATCAATCTTCTATTTTGTATTTGTTAAAATAGGAAGCAATCAAAGATGGAATTTTTTTAACTAAGACAAAAAATGTTGATGGATTATTACCTGATAAAAAGGAATGTGGGCCTAATAGTGAAGTGGATGATGCTACACCTACTTATCAACCTACGTCTCAAAGTGTAGCAATGGGATCAATTTCAAAGAAGAAGATATGATACTTGATCTTGGAGTTAGATCACATAATTCTCATTATCACCCCAATGTGCAAGATGTGGTTAGAAGAACATACTTAATAAGTGGACCAAGCCATCTGTGTCAGTATGAATCCCTTGTGAAAACTTTTGGATCTAAAAGGCATCCATTTTGACTGAGTTGGTGTGATGAACATCACAATTTGTTGGAATATAACATTGCTAAAGATATTGTTTTTTTGTTTATTTTGTTATGTTTTTTCAATTATCACACTGAACCATCATTTATTATTGACATTTGGATATTGGAAAGATAAAGAGAGACTTGATAATCTTGTAGATGGGCCAACAAGTCCTCATAATACTTCAAATGGAAAATGTCAAGCCCTAATGAATGATAGTCATCAATTAAACATTCTTATAGTTGAGAAAACTAAAGAACAAAAGAGTGAATATCTCTTATGATTGAAAGAAACTATTGTCTGCATAGGATTTATTTTAAATCAAAGCTTGACCTTTTGTTGACATGATGAGTTTGATATTTCTAGTAACTAGACCAACTTTGTTGAGCTACTTACTTATCTCTCATGTAAAAGAAATGTCATCAATCAATTTTTTCTAACTAATGCTCCAAAAAATCTAAAGGTCGTCCCTCCTATTCAAAAAGATATCAATGCTTCTTTCGAAAGCAACTACATTTGTTGAAAGAGCATTTTCTATGATAAAAATTGTAGAACATCGCCTATGGAATAGGATTGGAGACAAGTATCTCAATGATTGTTTGGTGTGTCAAAAGAGATATCTTCAAAAAAAACATGAAATGGATGTTATCATGGAATGATTTCAGATGATGCAACCTAGAAGAGGAAGTCTATGATATATCTTGTGAAAACTCAATACTATTTTTCATTTGTATTTATAATGTGCTATTTTAATGTATTTGAATCATTTTTCCGTATCAACAAACATAGTGGTTTAATAAAATATTATCTACTTGTTCGTCACCCATATTGAAATCCTGGATCCACCACTGGACAAAACCATCATGTTCATGTGAACTAGTAGGTCCATTGGTTGTGGGAGCTAGGGTAGACATAAGTTGTAGAATACCATGCTAGCCATCAGCCTAAAAAGTAGGCTAACCATCAAATCATGACCTTTTAGTCACAAAGGTGAAAACCCTAGTCCACCATTAGTTTGCACATCCAATTATGAAGCAGCGACCAAAGGAGCTCCAAGAGGGGAAACCATTGACCCTCAGATCTATAGGGACCAACATCAAATCCCAACACCATAGAATCCCAACAAATAATGGGGAAACATCAAGATCCACCACTCAAGAGACCTCATCTATGAGAGGGAAACCTTAATTCAACACTAGAAAGATATCACTACCAAATCAAGGTGTAACAAGGCACCCTAAGGCACAAATAACTCAAGCATGATAAGAAAACATGTAAGGCACAACAAGCATGTAAAAAATTTCAAGATAGTCTTTGATATGGGTAAATATCACAAAAGCCCAAAACAAGCATACAAATGCATAACTTGCCCAAAGAGTGTCGAAACTGGACAAACTTGAAAATTAAGCTTTTCACATGATATCAAAGCACATATTAGGGTTATATTAAGGTTTTAAGTATATAATTATGACATGAAAGGATGTTCAATCATAAATTAAGGTCAGGGTCCTTACATCATAACCCCTAACAAGGATTCCGGTCCCACTGTACTGCGCAAATAGAGATAGGTACTTCCTATGCATCTAATCCTCTAACTCCCACATGGCTTCCTTTGCACTATAGTGATGAAACAAAACCTTTGCTAAGACCATATCCTTCTTCCTCATCTTCTGCACACACACCTATCTAGGATCAACATATGACCCTCAACATAAGAAACATCCTCATCCAACTCAACTTCCACTATTGCAATGTTTGCTCTATATCTAGATGACACTTCCTCAGCATGGAGACATGAAAGACATTGTGCAACCTGTGCAACTCTTACAGTAAATCTAACTTATATGCTGCCTTTCCAACACGTGCTATGATAAGGTATGGGCCCATAAACCTAGGATCCCACTTACCTTTCTTACCAAACCCCAACACACCTTTCCAAGGGGAAACCTTGAGGTACACCCTGTCTTCCACTTGAAACTCAAACGATCTATGACGATTATCAACATACAACTTTTGTCTGTCTTGGGCTGCTTTTAATTGTTTTTGTATCACCTTGATATTCTCTATAGTATGCTACTTTAAAGCTATATAACCCCGATCTTCTCTGTAGTATGTTTCACTAAAGCTGTATCACCTTGATCTTCTTTGTAGTATGATGCACTAACTCAGGAAACAAAAGTTGGTACTCACTTATCTTATACCAACAAAGCGGTGACTAAAAATGTCTCTCATACAAAGCTTCATAAGGTACCATATCTGTACTTCTCTGATAACTATCGTTGTATGCAAACACAATCAAACTTAGGTGCACATCCCAATTCCAAGAAACTATAAAACACAAGCTCTCAAAATATCCTCCAACGTCTGAATGATCCTTTCAGTCTGCCCATCTGCCTATGGGTGAAAATTTGTACTAAACCTCAGTTGTGTCCCCAAAGTTGTATGTAGGTGTTCCCATAAATGACTCATAAATGTGGACCTCTATCAAATACTATGGTTACTGGAATACCATGCAGATGAATGATCTCAACAAAGTATATCTATGTCAACTTCTCTATTATATATGTTGTCTTAACTGGAAGAAAGTGAGATAACTTGGTCCACCCGTCAACTATCACCCAAATGGAATCATGACCTTTGGTTGTCCTAGGAAGACCAACCACAAATTCCATGGTAATATGATCCCTTTTCCACTGTGGTATTGGGAAAGGTTGTAATGTCCCTACATGCTTCTGATGTTCTACCTTGACATGCTCACAAATTGGGAACTTAGCAAGGAACTCTGCCACATCATGCTTCAGAACTGGCCACAAAAATATATCCTTTATATTGTGATACATCTTTGTATTTCCAGGATGCATCACATACATCAAGGAATGAGCCTCATCAAGCAACATATTCTTTAGGCCTTCAACATCTGGAACCACTATCTTGTTATGAAAGCAATGTGTCCCATCATCTGACTCATGGAACCCAACATGCTTCTTGTTGCCAAACTCTGACCCAATATTCTATATCATAATATCATTATTCTGAGCATCCCTTATCTACTATATAAAGGTAGGATTAGACACATCAAATGGGTGGGTGGGTTGGGTTTGGGTTCGGTTGTTGGGAGTGTAGGTCTGGCGGGTGCGGGTAAAAAAGATACACTTCTAAATGGGTGGAAGAAAAGCACCCCCAAACCCGACCCAGCGAGTTGTGGTTTGCCCATGGGTGGCCATTTAACATGTTTCCAATCAACAATAAGTTGCTAGTTGCTTTCCCTAATATAAAAAATAACATTTAAAACATCTTGTAACTATTGTTTTTATGTCAAATATAGTGTAACGAAAGCAACCAACTACTATGTTTTATGTCAAATTATTTGATTAGTTGTCTATATATGTTTATGCAAACTTAAAGAAAAAATAGCATCTAGTTGTTATATGTCAGTATAAAATAGGAAAACCAAAGTGGTTTTTATAGATAAGTATCACAAAAACAACACATAATCTTATCATGTAATATTAGACATGTCTAATATTACATGTACTTATTATTTCCTATCACAAACACAAAAGAAAGAACATACAATTTTTTTTGGTAAAGGCAAAGATTCGACTTGTATGAAACAAGTAACATCTTTTACAAAGTGTATGCATATATTATATAAATGTATTTGCTTTAGTTAATTGGGTCACCTGTGGGTGCCCACAGGTCACCTGTGAAACCCACTAAATAAATGGGTGGGTATGGGTTTGGGTGATTTTCAGCAAGTGGCAAATTTCTCCACTCAAACCCAACTTAAACGGGTTGACCCATGGGAACCTGTGGATTTTGACCCAGTTTGACAGGTCTAGGTAGGATTTACCTATAACCGAGGTAGCAATACAACCAATAGAGAAACCTCCAACTATACATTCATCTGGAGAAGAGACACCAACATATATCACTTGTGGCACACCATAGAGTGTAATTGTGCCTTATCTGCTGATGATGACGAAGATGCTTGTTTCTCAATGCATCAGCCACCATGTTTGCCTTACATGAATGGTAGTCTGTCATACAATCATAGTCTTTGATCAACTCCATCCATCTCCTTTGTCTCATGTTCATCTCCTGCTTCGAGAAGATATACTAAAGGTTCTTGAGGTCGGTGAATATCTGACACGTCTCCCCATATAGGTAGTGCCTCCAAATCTTTAGGGCATGAACCACTGCTGCCAACTCTAGGTCATTTGTTGGGTAGTTTTCCCCATGTTTTTTAAGCTGTCATGAAGAAAAAAAAATGATGCCCTTGTCCTGCATTGGCACACATCCCAAGCCATTCCTTGAAGCATTATATAAGACAACGTATCATTTCCCTTACTATGGCAACACTAACACTAGAGCACTGGCCATATTCTCCTTCAACACCTAGAAAGAATGTTGACACTTGTCATCCCAGACAAAAGGAACACCTTTCCTTGTAAACTTAGTTAGAGGTAATGCTACAACACTGAAATTCTTTATGAATATCATGTAGTAACCTTCCAAACCTAGGAAACATCAGGCTTTTGTTTCTATCTTTCGCTGGTCCCATTCCAGCACTAACTCTGCCTTCTTAGGGTCTAGACAAACACCCATCATAAATATAATGTCACCAAGAAAAGACACTTCAGTCAACCAGAACTCACACTTACTGAACTTGGCATACAACCTGTGTCTCAAAAATGTCAACACCTGGTGTAAGTGCTTCTCATGCTACTGACTATTCCTGGAGTATATTAACATATCATCTATGAAAACAACAAAGAACTAGTCAAGGTACATCCTAAACACTCTATTCATCGGATCAATGAATGTTGTCGGTGCATTAATTAGCCCAAACAACATAACCACAAACTCATAGTAACCATACCTAATCATAAAAGTAGACTTGGGTGCATCATCCACCTTGATCCTCAACTAGTGATATCCTAACCCCAAGTCTATCTTGGAGAACACCATAGAATCTCTCAGCTGATCAAACAAATCATCCATCCTCAGTAATAGATACTTGTTCTTCACTGTAACCTTGTTCAATTACAATAATCTATACATAGCCTCATTAATCCATACTTATCCTTCACAAATAGCATGGGAGCACATCAATGGGAAGTGGTCAGTCTGATGAAACCCTTCTCCAACAAATCTTGCAACTATTTCTTCAACTCATGCATCTCTGTTGGTGTCATCTTGTAAGGTGCTTGTGTTATGGGTTGCATTCCAGAAATAAGATTGATCTCAAAATCAATCTCTCTAGGAGGGGGAACACCAAGAAACTCCTCAGGAAATACATTCTCAAACTCTCACACTATAGGTACCAATTGGAGACTAGGACCTTTTCCTCTTGGTATCCCTGACATGTGCCAAGAAAGCCTCATATTCTTGTCTCAACAACCTTTATTGCTATCACATTCAACATCAAAAACATAGGAAGAACATTCCTATCACCTTGGAAAACCCAAGAAGCCTCTCTATCATGGAAAATTGCCACCTTGGAACTACAATCCAAACCAACCACTACTACAGAAATGGCTTATGAAGTCACTTTCCATGTGTCGGTTATTAAATAAGAACCGACGCCTAAAACCTACATGGTCGGTTAACAACACAAACCGACATATATCGTATACGAGTGGCCAGAAACGGGTATCGCTTTGTATTTAGCGTCGGTTCTAGAATAAACAACCGATGCCTAAAGTAGCCCACGAAATCCAATTTTTTCGAGTAAAAAAAATTGTGCCAAAGTATCAGATACAATGTCGGTGGTTTACCTAATAACCGACATTAAATGAAGATAAAATTTGCACCAAAAGTTACAATATGGGTGTCGGTTGTCTTAGAATAACCGACGCTGATAAGGGTCCGCGCGCCGTCCCCGCCAAAAAAATTAGGGTAAAGGAATGTCCAATTGACGTCAGTTGTCTTTTTATAACCGACACCTAATAAGAAAGGTGTCGGTTGTTATGAATAACTGGTGCCGTTTAGTAACTTAATAGCCCCCACGCACAGCGAACTCTTCCCCCTTTATCTTCTGTTTCATTGAGATCGCATGATTTTGCTCTGATGATTCCCGACCTGCTGCTATGTCGTCGCCGCCTGCTGCTGCGTCACCTGCCGTCTGCCTCTACGCCGCCGCCTACTGCTGCTGCAGCTGCTCGCCACCGTCGCCGCCTACCTCTCCTTCTCTGCTCACCGCCGGTGCCCTCTCCTTCTTTGCTCGACGCCGGTACCTCTCCTTCTCTGCTCGCTTGCCTCCGCGCCGTCTCCTGCTGCTGGTGTGCTCACCGCCGCCTCCGTCTCCACGTTGCTACCAACAATAGGCCCTCCTTTCTTCTTCTTCTTCTTCTTCCTTCTCCCTCTCCTTATCAACAACAACCACGGTCGTGTGGGCTGGCACGACCATGGCTGTGTTGGCCGACCACACGACCGTGCTACCCAACACGGCCGTGTGGTTGGCCAATACAGCCACGGCCATGCCAGCCCACACAGACCGTGGTTGTTGTTGGTTATTACTCTTCTAAAATTATTCGTATATTGTTGAATCGGGTCAATGACCACACCTGCTATTATGCCTGAATTATGCCATGTATGTTTGTATAAAGTGAATCTTATCGCTCTAATTATGAATTATTGCATGTTTGAAACTATTGAATTCTTGATTTATTATTTAATAATGTTGTAATTGTGAGTGATGCAATGTAAGTGAGCAAATACATGTAGTGGATATGTACTCATTAGCCTAGAAACCCGTCCAAGATTTACTCATTAGGAGTAAATCTTGGATAGTCCCCGGTTTGGGACTGTTTTTGAACACCTAATCTCACTTAGGATGTAAGTGTATAATGTGTATTGGGTTTTCAAGAAAATTTCAGTAGCATTTCCCCGTTTGTTCTCTAAGTACATATGTACTTGGAGAACAGTGGGGAAATGCTGCCGAAATTTTCTTGAAAACCCAATACACATTATACAACTTACTAGTGATATTAGGTGTTCAATAATGGGATAGGTGGTGCACATTTATTGTATATAAGAATGACAGCACATGTATTTGTTGGCCTAGAAACCCGTCCAAGATTTACTCATTAGGAGTAAATCTTGGATAGTCCCTGGTTTGGGACTATTCTTGAACACCTAATCTCACTTATGTACTTAGAGAACAGCAGGGAAATGCTGCTAAAATTTTCTCGAAAACCCAATACACATTATACACTTACTGGTGAGATTAGGTGTTCAAGAATGGGATAGGTGGTACACATTTATTATATATAAGAATGACAACACATGTATTTGTTGGCCTAAATTTTTAACCATGCAAAAACTCTAATCTGTTAACCCTAGACCCTAATCTTGTTGTAATATATACTTGTTTTCTCTTTGATCATAGAATGGATAGATCATGGATGTCCATTCACAATCGCTGCACCCCAGAGTTTATTTCTGGTCTTGACCAGTTTATTAGATTTGCCGAGGAACATAGGAAACAACCTGGAGATAGGTTCTACTGTCCATGTAGGCATTTCGGTAACAACTTGAAAGTCAGCACTGGTGACGAAATCAAAAGTCATGTCATGTGCAACGGGATTATACAAGGCTATATAGAATGGCACTAGCATGGAGAGATTTCAAACCCGAAACCAGTAGATGTCGATAGTAGTGCTTGTGTGGAAGAAGAAATTGCCTATGATGACGTAGATGTGAATGAACCAGTTCCAGTAGACATCGTTGATGTGATGTTGGATAGTTGTGGGGTAGAGCACACCGATCCACCTCCCATTTTTAGAAACATTGTGCATGATGCTGAGATATCATTATACACAGGTTGTACTAAGTTTATGAAGCTTAGCGTTGTGTTGAGATTGTATACGCTGAAAGCTAACAATAGATGGAGCGACAAAAGCTTCACGTCATTGTTGTCTTTGTTGAAAGAAATACTTCTTGAAGGAAACAAGCTGTCAATCTCAACATACCAGGTAAAGAAATTGTTGTGCCCAATGGGAATGGATGCCAAGAACATACACACATGCCCGAATGATTGTATAGTATTTCAAAAGGACTATGTGGATTTGAAAGATTGTCCAAAATGTGGTGCGTCACGGTATAAATTGACGACTTCGGGGGAGTCCAAAACTGGTTCTCCTGCCAAGGTGATGTGGTATCTACCTATAATATCACGGTTTCAACGCTTGTTTGCTAATCAGATAGATGCGAAGAATTTGAGGTGTCATGCAGATGTTAAGAAAAATAATGATGGGATCCTACGACATGCGTCTGATTCCCCATGGTGGAAGAAGATTGATCTATTGTACCCTGAATTTGGTGAAGAAGTCAGGAATCTAAGACTTGGGATTTGTACAGATGGGATGAATCTGTACGGGACATTGAACAGCCAACATAGCACTTGGCCAGTCATGCTTGTTATATACAATCTTCCTCCCTGGCTGTGTATGAAAAATAAGTACGTAATGTTGTCGTTGTTGATATCGGGCCCTAAAGAACCTGGAAATGACATTAATGTCTATCTTGAACCTCTGATTGATGACTTAAAGAAAATCTGGGGTGAAGGTGTGATGACCTATGATGCTTCACGAAGAGAGACATTTCATTTGCATGCTATGTTGTTTTGTACTATTAATGACTTTCCAGCATATGGGAATTTGTCTGGATATAGTGTCAAAGGAGCTAAAGCGTGTCCTATATGTGAAGAGAACACTGATTCAACAAGACTAAAATATGGCGGTAAGACTGTATATCTCGGTCATCGAAGGTTTCTTACAAAATTCCATCTGTATCGTAGGAAGCGCAAAACATTCAATGGATTTAATGAGGAACAGAGTGCACCTAAACCTATACTAGGGGAGGTTGTTTATGAAAGAGTAAAAGACTTTGTCAATGAATTTGGTAAGAGATCACAATGTACTATGGCCACACGGAGTGACAAATCTTTATTCAAGAAGAAGTCAATATTTTGGGATCTTCCTTATTGGAGTTCTTTGACAGTCAGGCATTGTATCAATGTCATGCACGTTGAGAAAAATGTCTGTGATAGTGTCATTGGTACTTTGTTGAATATACCAGGTAAGACTAAAGATGGGATAAAATCCAGACTGGACCTATGTGAAATGGGAATAAGGTCAAAATTAACAGAATTTTGTGAAATGGGAAATCGGAGAACATACTTACCTCCCGCTTGTTACACATTGTCTAGAAAGGAGAAGAAAGCTTTTTGTGAATGTTTGGTAAATGTTAAGGTGCCATAGGATTACTCATCCAACATCCGTAGATTGGTATCAATGACAGATCTGAAGTTGATAGGTCTTAAATCTCATGATTGTCACACTCTAATGCAACAAATATTTCCTGTGGCAATTAGATCTATATTGCCGAAGCATGTAAGGTTTGCAATCACCAGACTTTGTTTCTTTTTCAACAGTCTGTGTAGCAAAGTTATTGACCATGATACTCTCGATAAATTGCAAAGAGAAGTGGTTGTTACCCTATGTCAGCTTGAGATGTATTTTCCTCCGTCATTCTTTGATATCATGGTACATCTTGTTTTCCACTTGACTAGGGAAGTGAAAATGTTGGTACCAGTTTTCTTGCATTGGATGTATCCCTTTGAACGATACATGAGCATTTTTAAAAGTGATGTTCGAAACCGTTATCGGCCTTAAGGGAGTATTATCGAGGGTTATGTGGCGAGAGAGGTTACAGATTTTTCCAATGACTTTCTCAGTGGTAATGACACTCCTAATAATGACAACAATATTGACGAGCAATTAGGCAAAGGAATTTTGGGATCACGTGTGAAAGTAATCAGCCGTGAGCAGTTGGAACAAGGTCACTTGTATATTTTAAACAACATGGAAGAAGTGAACATTTATATCGAGGAACATACCAATTTCATCAAGAGACAATATCCTCGAGCTAATACAACGTGGCTTGCTAGAGAGCATAACAAAACATTTATTAAGTGGTTTGAAAATAAAGTCTTACATCAACTATCTCAAACACTAGATGATATTACTGAAACTATCAAATACCTCGCCTTTAAACCAAAATTGACTGTTATGTCTTATGAAGGGTATGACATTAATGGATTCACATATTACACAAAGCGCCAAGATGATAAGAGTGTCGTCCAAAATAGTGGGGTCACCCTTCAAGCATCGACTATGTTTTTTGCAAGTGCAAAGGATAAGAGTCCACGTGAAGCTAAAATGTCATATTACGATGTCATTGAAGACATATGGGAGTTTGACTACATAGATTTCAGAATTCTTCTCTTCAAATGTAATTGGGTTGATAACACCAAAGGAGTTATAGTGGATGAATTGGGTTTCACTTTAGTGAACTTTGAAAAGATTGGCGAGAAGGGTGAACCATTCATATTAGCATCACATGCGAAACAAGTATTTTATATCAATGATCCTGCAAATGATAAATGGTTGATTGTTCTTCATGGTAAAAGACAGTTCATTGAAGATCCTATAGATGAAGAACAATACTATGATAAGTATGATGACTCCAGTCCATTCTCAGTTGGGTTGCCAACACCAGCAAATATTGAAGCTAATGATGACTTGTATGTGCGCGGAGATCACAATGAAGGATTGTTAATTGATAAAAAATCACAATATTAGAGGCATGTTTATATTTTTTTATATGTTTTATTTTTCTGAATGTGAACTTTACAATGTGAATTTTACAATGTGAATTACTTTATAATGTGAACTTTACAATGTGAATGTGAACTTTACAATGTGTGCTTTACAATTTGAATTACTTTACAATGTGAACTTTACAATGTGAATGTGAATTTTTAGATGGTTGAGCATTCTCCTGATGACCGTGCTGATGATTACCGTGAAGGTGAGGACATCAATGTGCCGCCTCACAATGTAAGTTTTAAAAATATATCATATATTTATATCTATATGTCCATTTATAGTTATATCTTGTAAATGTGTTTATTTTGTCAAATTTTAGGTTGATGATGCACATGTACCATCTGAAGCACTTGAGGCACTTGATCAGCAACACCAAAAAGTTGACAAGAGAAGGGGCATCACTATGATGAAGAAGTTAATAGCACAAAAGGGCAATGGACCCAAACTTGTTGTGGATTTTGATAATGTAGGAAATGCATCTGGTGTGAATCACAATTCATTTGTTTCATATCTTGGGTATGTTACTCGTAGCCATTGTGGTTGTAAGATAGATTCTTGGCATAAAGTTTCTAAGGAGAAGAAAGACGTAATATGGAAGGATTTATGCGTGAGTTATTATTAATTTGCAATTCTATTTTATAGATTAATAATTTTTTGGATACTAGTTAATAGCAATTCTAATTTGTAGAGTATATTTGAATTGGATGAAAAGCTGCATCGTAAATGTGTGATGCAACGTTGTGGGAGAGTCCTAAGGAACTATAGGACAAATCTCACCCGAGAATACATAAAAGAAGCTGACAAGAGGAAGAAGACAACCACTGAACAATGGAACTTCCTGGACAAAGAAGAATGGGACGCGTTTGTTGCTTCAAGACAAATTGATGAATTCAAGGTATTAGGCGTCAGTCCCAATCTCATTAATATATGTTGTATTCACCTATTCAAGATTAACATTTACTATTACTAACCAAATTATTAATGTGCATACTAACTAGGCCCTCAGTGAGGCACAAAGATCAAGGTGTGCACTGAATGTGCATGACCACACAATGGGTCCAAAGGGGTATACAGTCTGAGGCTACTGCTCAGTCTGCTACTACTCAGGAGTCCTCCACTATAGGTAGCACACCTCTGCCTCACCATGATGTCTGGATAGCTGGGAGGCAAAATAAGAAGGAAGAAATAAGGAAGCCCGCAACTGCTGAGGTGGCTGCAAAAATGGTAAAATACAACTCTTACAACAATCGTTCAAATATTGATTATTTGTGGTGTTTACTTAATTACAAATTTTTGTTTTGGCGATTAGCGGGAGCTGTACGAGCTGAGGAAACAAGGCAAGTTCATCCCTGAGGGCACAAGGGATGAATTGACAGTTGCTCTGGGTAACCCAGAGCATCCTGGACGTGTTAGGGCTGCAGGCGCTGGTGTGGGCATCAAATCTTTTTTTGGGCCATCCCAGCGCAAACATGTCCCAAAAGTGGGACTTTCACAAGAAGAGGTAACATATTTTTTCCTTGTAGATGTTACTGTAAAAGAGAATTCAATAATTAGAATTTGACGTTTCTTTTATCCATGTATAGGTAGATAAGCTATTTGATAGGAAACTCGAAGAAGCAATGAAAAAGTGGCAGGCATCTCAGACTGCCACTTACCAGACAATACCTATGGTGTCTCCTACTGTAGGCTCTACTCCTACTGCAAAGGTTGGGAGTAATCCTGTAGACCCACCACCTAGCAAATCCGTTGTAAGTATTTTTATGACATAGTAACTAGTTTTTTAATTCAATATGATATGTTTTCAAGATGATATGTATATATGAAATTGTAGTCGTTTCAAAAAAAGATGATATATATATATGTATATACCATTCTTTACATAAAAATTTGTAGGGGTTGAAGCCATGCCGTCTAAAAGTTAATGAATATGTCGTTGTAGAGGCGTCGGCTTACCCATCCCTACCAGGGGAAATGTTTCACAGGTCTCCATTACCAGCTGGTTGGATTCGTGTGAGCCTGATACATATATTCCCCAAGTGGATGGATCTTCCATTGCCATATGCCCACCCAGATTGTGAAACGCTTGGTGAGGCAGAAGGCGGAGTGATATTGTGGCTAAAAGTGGATGTCCTCTTTACTGAAACTGTATGGTAAATTTACATTACGTTAAATTGTTAGTGTGTGTATATGATGTCAGTTGATATGAAATTATTATATATATATATACAGGTTAAAAAGAAGACGCCCACAACATCTAGGCCTCCACTTCCACCTCCTACATTACCCAGTTGGGTTCCACAGGAATTAGCTGTCCCGTTAGGTCCTAACTATAGGGGTATGGCAATATGGTTAGGCAAACATGATATAAATTGCCCTATAACTGTTTCTATAGATTCAGATGTTGTAGGTCAATCATACGAAAGCAAACTATTTATACAAGATATTTTGGAGTTGTTTCGATATGATTGGCTAAATACATCTGTGATAGAGCTATGGATAAGGTGAGATCTTCTTTATACATCCATATACCTTGTGTAGGATCTGGTGATCTGGTTTCTTATTTATTAATGCATGCATAATTAATACATATTTTTCAGCTACTTAGACAAGATATGTGCAAATTTTGCATTCGAACATGTAATATTTTTGATTCCATCTTTGATTAGTCTAGTAGCTAAAGACCCTCCATCAGTTCAACAATACTACTGTGAGGCTTTTACAATTTTTGCTCAAAATAAGAAGATAGTGATAATGGCTCAATTCAATGTAGAGTAAGCTTACTTTGCTTATTATAATTTGGACTTAAGAAAATTACATTTTTATTGTGGATTTTGAGTTATAAATATTTAACTTTTTTTACCTCTAGTGGTATGCATTGGGAGTTACTGGTTATTGTCCCCGAGGCATTCACTGTCTATTATCTAGATCCTAAGGGGTGTAAATTGAATACAAAATATGGACACATAATGAAAATGGCATTATTCCGGTGAGAAATATTTCATTTTCATATCCGTTAACATATGTTATTACATTACTATTTAATTATGCAATGTACTGTGTTACATTAACATGTAAGGGTTTTGATGAGTTCAAAAAGGGAGGAAAGGTCCCCACGAAAAAGAACCAGCCAATAATTTGGAAGAACGTGAAAGTAAGTTCCCAACTGCAATATATGTATATATTATTTATGTGAACAATGCTTAATTAGTTGTATTTTTTAATATTTTTTATGTTTGAATTTATAGTGTGCTACACAAGACAACGGATGGGCATGTGGATACTATGTGATGCAATTTATGCACATGATTATCAAATATGCCGCAATGGACATCGATTGTATTGCTGAGGTATTATATAGTCTCATTAGATAATATGAAATATATCAATCTTATTTATAGCTCATTAATTATATATACATCATTCTCTTTATAGGGGTTTAAAACTGACCACACTACAGGAACGGCCTTACCAGATGTACATGCTCCCTATACGACAGGAGAACTAAATGAAGTAAGAGAAGAATGGGCAAAAGCCATACAAATAGTCGGGGTTTTAAGATATTATTGGGATGTTGATAGCAAATAATGACTAAAGAATGATATTTTGTAAATGAATTTCTGAATTATAATATATGTGTGAATGTTGCTACATGAATGTTTCTACATGTGTGAATGTGAAAATGAATGGAACTACAGATTGCTAGCTACATGAATGTTTCTAAATGTGTGAAAATCAAATGGAACTGCAGGTTGTATTGCTAAATGTGTGAATATTTTTGTTGTTAATTTTGTAGGTTTGTGGCCTGTTGTTGGCTGATATCAATGGATGTCGTAAAACCTACAGTTCATAACTGAACTGCAGGTTTCTCATCCTGCGAACAACCATACAGTAGGTCTGCAGACTGACAGAAAAAAAAAATAGGCGTCGTTTATTTGTGTAAAACCGACGCCACATGGTTACAGTGTCGGTTTCTAACAGTAACTGACATCTATTTCATTAACAACACGGCCGTGCTGGCCAGCACGGACGTGGCAGCGGACCAGACACCACGAATGTACTGGCCAGCATGGCCGTGTTGGGAGTGCATGACCGTGGCAGCAGACCAGACACCACGGCCGTGCTGGCCAGCACGGCCGTGTTGGGAATTATATGACGTCAGTTTCTTATCTAATAACCGATGCTGATAGTGCCCAAGATGGCACCCTTCTTTGGCACGAAGGTATATGGCATCGGTTGCTTATCTAATAACCGACGCCTATAGTGCCATGCTGGCACATTTTAGGTGGCACGCGAAGGGTTTTGGCCTTGGTTTTTGAACCGACACGTAACGACTGGGATTTTAGCATCGCCCACATAGGTGCCACTTAGAAACTGACACTAAAGGCCTTAAATAACCGACACTAAAGGTCTGTTATGTACTAGTGAACCTTGTACTTCTCCAAGATATCCATCCCTAGGATCACATTGAATCCATGCATGTCAACTGACATAATATCCACTTGAATGTTGCATCCTGAGAAAGAAAGAATGAAATATGGACACAACTCCCACAACTCAGTGGAACCAACTAAAGGGGTTTCTAGCTGAAGACTAGTAGATATATGACAAATAGGAAGATAACAACTACTTATCACCTCTCTAGTGATAAAAGAGTATGTCACATTCAGGTCAACCAAAATAGATACGAAAGAAGAAGTAGATAATTCAGAATGAAAACATTCCATCTGACCTATCATGGCTTGTAGATTGACCACTCCCTCTGGAGAATGATAACACAAAATCTAGTCGACTCATGTTGTTGTCCACATCCTCTACTAGATAGTCTAGAAGATCCTTCCTGGCCTGAATGCATCCTCTACCACAACCACTATTAAAATGATGCTATAGTGAACCTTGTTGACTCTGCCTCAGTTGTTGTGTCACTTATTCATTCTTCATAGGCCACATCCACCTTATATGCCCTACTTGTCCACACTTCTGGAAAGTTCTTGGATCATGCGGCGGCCTAGACAGCCTTGTCACTGACGCAAATATTGTTGGAGGAAAACTATAACATTTGCCCTTGGTTGGGGACCACTCTGATGGTATGTGTGATCTTAACTAAAAAAAAGTCAACCTCTGTTATGAATTCAGTGATAAAAACCTTGGCTTCTTAAAACCTCCATACGACTATCCCTGAAACTAAGCTGGCCTCTTCTTAGCATTGGCTTTACGCTTCCCGATAGAAGACCTCTCAATCCTCCTTACCGACTCTGCGAAGGTAGAAAACCTCTATCTATTCTCCAAAGTTGATGCTATCGTGGATAACTCTGAGCTCAAACCATTCTCAAACAAGAAGATCCTCTCCTTCTTTGTTGCTTCCATATGAGGATAGAACCTCAAAAGCTCCATAAACTTCACCTTATACTCATTGATGGTCATCAAACCCTAATGTATATTCTCAAGCTAAGCTATCTTTTCAACCATGTATGTCTTAGGGATGTAATATCTCACACACTCTCACCAAAAATCTTCCCAGCATATCATAAATCCTGGCCTATTCTCCTATTCTATGGCCTAGTAATCACCAACACTTGCCTTTAATAGGTAAACAACATGTTTCACCTTATCCTCTTCCAGGTTGCTCACGATCTTGAGCACCTTTTCAAACTCTCTTAGCCACATGTTGACCTATATTGGGTCTGATGTACCACATATTTGATAGCTCTAACATTTGTCAACCTCTTGAAAGTCTTCCCAAAACCCCAAGATTTTACATTAGGGACGACTGCCCTAGCTTGAGGTATGGAGGCATATCTGCTAAATGTGTAATTGTGGCCATAAGTTGTTCAAACATGGACTGAAATGTTGGATTAGCCATGATTGATGGGTCTAACTAAGGAACCATGGGCTACTCTGGTCTCGTCTCTGACGATCTCCCATAACATGTCAGCCTCCTACCGCCACCTTTTGGCATGACGTAGCTACTCTGTACATGTACTTCATGTTCTCCAAACATATCTGCAATGACATAGGCCATGATTAGATATGTTGGATTACATTAGAACAGACACAAAACCCTAAGTGATATGTTCCTTTAGACTCAGTGAACCTAAAGCTCTAATACCAACTTAATTGTGACACACCGTCACACTAAACTAGATTACTCAAAACAAAAGATGTGATCAACTACTAATTAACAACATAATAACTAAAACTGAATAAACATCATAAACATGTTTAGGAACTTTTACATAAAGGTCCAATTTCTTTAATAAGATCATATGCCATATAAGGTATTTACATGTATGCCCAGGGGAATCAACCATAACCTATATACAAAAGCCTATCGTTCTACATGTTCATTCCATATACAAACATTGACATACCACCAAAAACTCAAGTTGAATTACATATCATCTACAAAACATCCCCTGCCTAGACCTGAGAGTACAGGGATGACTCTGGGAGACTACTAACTACTGTCTAACCTTCTGCTCAACTGCTCTTCAAGATGCTTTTCCTCAACCCCATGATCCTGACCACGTCACTAACAACCACCCAAAAGATGTGGTGTCCCACGAGGTGAGACTAACATCCCAACGAGAGATATAACTCTCAGCGATGATTATTGATTACAACATGTTATATTATATTAAATAGATTAAGCAGGTTAAATAAGTTAAACATATAGGTATAATAACATGCATAAACAACAAGGTATAAAAAGGAACGGTAGACACTGTCATTTACTAATAGTAGATTACTCTGATTGCATTATATAACAACTAGAAGTATAACAAACAAGGAAAGGTTTATCTTCCGATGTGAAGTGCATTTAACCCAAGAAAACATACTACACAACTATATTACATCTTTTATTAAGCCCTAGAGAGTTTGAGGTATACCACTCTAACTCCAACTGACCACTATGAAGTGCCATTAAGTTTTGTATAAGATCTAGGAGAACCAGAAATCCTAAGATCTCATCCGCCCTCAGTGAGTATGAGTCATCCGTAGTGATACATAAGGTCAAGCTACAAAATAGCCTAGCCCACCCTTGGTAAATAGGTCATGACACAAGTAATAAGGGTATACAAAACCCTATCATATGAGATAAAATTGCAACTATCCTCAATCTCATCATATATACAAATATCTGAGATACAATTGTAGTCATTCTCCTTATGAGGTATGACCGTATCCATTCTCCAAAACCTCGGGATTAGGTGTCAAGGAGACACATTCTCATGCACATCATATACTCAATAGTATGTGCTCCTAGATTCCCTTAGGAATACTCATTTCATCGTCCAATAAGTAGTGACACTAGAATGGATCTACAACACATAGAACTACATGATTAGGGTTTCACTTGATTAATTAATTTCAATTTGGTGAATTATGGATGCATCAAACAAGTTGACATACAAATCCTAATTCAATTCTAAAAAGCATTGATATATAACAACTTTAGAATATATAAAATGTATGAGGCATAGTTCCTCATTTTAACATCACATGGTACTATCTCATTATCATCCATGAGACTATACTTGTCATCATACCATCACAGAATATAAATCCTTACCATATTATTCCAGGGTTCAAACCCTTGTCACATCATGAAGATGATTATACCTCCATTAGGGCTCATGCCATGCCCAAATGTAATTAACACCATCACATCATTCCATGTATGAACACAATTATCTTTTCATATCTTATAACAAGGATCAACAAACCATCACCATACTTGTGACATATAGGTTTAGCATAACAATACATTAAGAAGCTTATGATGTTCATATAACAACATATTAGGGTTACAACAACATGGAGAAAACATTTCTCATCAAGCTAGTTACACAAGGATGCTAAGTATAACTAATTGTCATCAGCTATTTGTATTAGGGTTAGGTTCAACAAGATAAGTTGGATTAGTGTTACACATCATCTCATTATGGTGGTTATTAGTTTACATTCATACTAGGAAAATTGTAAGACTACAAAGTTACATGCTCAAAACCATCAAATATACATCACCAAATCCAAAACTCGAATTGTGTTCTTCATCTGAGACCATTGAATGTTGGATATGCAATACCATAGGATGAAAAAAAAGAAAAACCTTGGACCATTCATCTAGGGAAACCATCGAGTTATGACCTAGAAGAGTCACTAACATGACCTAGTCAAACCATCAGTTGTGAAGAGAGGATTACCATCGGTTGTGGAATCCAGTGTCACCATCGGTTGTGGTACCCAGTGCCACCATCAATTGTGGTGTCCCGTGCCACCATTGGTTGTGTTTTATAATACCACCATCAGTTGTTGTGTCTAGTGCCACCATTAGTTGTGGACCATCAACCAAAAGATAGAAAAACCATCGAGTTTTGAACCAGAGAGACCATTAGTTGATGGCTCAATGAAACCATTGAGTTGGAAAGCAAGAAGGAAAAACAACTCAAGAACCCTAAATTGTGACCATCTTTGAAAGAGAAAAAACCATTATTTGTGACATGCAAGCAAGGTGTAGAGCTTACTCTACCATTTAAAGGTTTGTTCACAAGGTTTAGGGGTTAATCCAAGAGATAAACTACTCAGGAATCATCACATGAACTCAACCCCGAGGTAAAGGTAGCATATTTACACTTAGAACTTGCTTTTAGAGAAAGATCATGTACATGCAATCTAGTAGTAAGAAATAAATGTGAAGAAAGTTATATAACTTTCCGCTAGGGTGAAGATGAAGCTTAAAGGAAGAAACCCTAGCTTGAGCACTCCACTCAGCCAAGCTAGCTCCTTTTCCAACAAGGAAGCTAGCCCTTGGTTAAGGAAGGAAGACAGAGATATTCTTCAAGATGTAGCTCAAGCTCCACCATGAAACACCATGGTTCTGACCAAGAATAAGAGTAAAGAAGGTAGGACAACATGGAAAATGAAGGAAATGAGGGAGATCTTATAGGCTTAGGTCAAGAACAAGTTAAGGAAGCTCTACAAGCTCAAAGAGAGGGTAGATATGAACCCTAGGTGCACATGCAAGTTAGAATGGCCAAGCTTATTCTACCTTGGCTCCTTATTTTCAACAAAGCAAGGGGGATGAGATCCAATCAGTAAAGAAGAAGAAAGAGAGAGCTCAGTGTGTAAAGAGCTCATTTGTATGAAAGAAGGAAGGTATATAAAGCTATGGATGAGAGGGGATAGAAGGCTAAGGTGTCTAGCCATGTTTTCCAACTGTCCATGGCCAAAGCCATCACATCCATCAATTGTGGGAGCTAGGGGAAAAATTCTTTGTTGACTACTAGGCCAAAATCAACATATAAGAGCATACTAACTATCAGATCATGATCCTTTGGTCACAACGGTGAAAACCCTAGCTCCACCATCTGTTTGCACCTCCACTTGTTAAACCACTGACTGAAGGAGCTCCAAGAGGGAAAACAATGAACCTCACACCTCTAGGGACCACCATTGCATCCCAACAAATAAGGGGGAAGCATCGAGTTCCACCACTCAAGGTAGCTCATCTATGAGAGGGAAACCTTAACTCAACCCTAGAAAGATATCACCACCAAACCAAGGTGTAACAAGGCACCCCAAGGAACAAATAACACAAGCTTGATAAGAAAACATGTAAGTAAAAAAATCATGTAAAAAATTGTAAGAAAAAACTTAGATATGAGTAAATTGTATAAAATCTCAAAATAAGCATATAAATGCATAACTTGCTCAAACAATGTCCAAACTAAACCAAACTTGAAACTTAAGTTTTTCACATGATATCAAAGCACATACTAGGGTTATATTAAGGTTTTAAGCTTCCAATTATGATAAATAAGCATGTTCAACAATAAAGCAAAGGCATTGGCTTTACAAGATTTTGTATAATGCACAGACATATCCAATCACCATATATGTATATATCATGTATCATATATATATATATAATATATATATATATATATATATATATAAGAACCACAAATGATAAATTCAAATTGTAATGATTATGACCTCCTAGCATAATATTTCCAAGATAATGGAAGATTGAGGTCATATAAGGTGTCATGCATCACATACACAAATGAAAGACAATAAACCATGATCCTAGGATTCTTTAGTTAGGAGTGGCCACCATGGATTATCCCTCATTGTGATAATTTTTTTCATTCACCCTTCTTCATGTCTACCATTTTGGATAACCTATATGCTACAATATCCTAGAAGATTACATCATTTGCAAGAGAAACCTCGAGCTATCTTCATGAGGAATAGGCGGGATGTCATACATTTGGAATCATTAGAGAAGGTATAACATGCATGCCATATTAAGATTACAAAGAATCAATTGTATGTAATAAAAGAAATGACAACTAGGGTTTGGTCAGAATCATGCATCACACATCTGAAAAACCATTTTGAGGTGTTTCTTTGTATTTGCATATATATATATATATTTATATATATATATTATCATATCATAATGATCATGGTGATATTAATTGGTACATTTACATTAATTAGATTTCATTTTAATGCACATCATCATATAATATATATGTGCTATTGTCATCCAAAAAAAAGTCAATTCATAATTGAAAATTCCACTGAAGAGCGTTAGACATAGCTTTGATACCACTCTTGGAATCTTAGGATCGGAGAAGACAACAAAATAAAACTTTTCCTGAAAATTCTTTGAGAATGATACATCTAATGAAACAAAAATGGATTAGTGTTTATAAGTTACTACCTTAATATAAAATAGGTTCCAACAATTCAAATTATAATTATCAGTGTAGATATGGATGCTCTAGTTTAAGCCTCTCTCAATTTTTATTGGATCTGGTATAGAAATTTGTTTCACCTGTCTCAGGAGCTCTGGGAGTCACCTTCGGATGTGTGTAGAATTTTTTGTGTGTGGTTAATTACGGAAATCTGCTGGTGAATGTTAGTGGTGGATCATGGGAACCCGTAGACAATTTGCATAGATCTAAGGTCACATGGTCACTAATTGACCCCAAATATGACTCATGAATCACCTCTGGCAAATTGTACTATTTTATCAGTGACATGGGTAGAGGGATTGCACTTTCCTCCCCATCGAATCCTTGCTTCAATTTGTGTGCTCTCTATAGAATATCATGTCTTTAATTTAGGGATAATGTATCCTCAATTTACGTGTTTGGTGGATCATGTCGTTCCATCATCCATGTCTATGACAAATTACATTGTTCCACCATCACCTTGATTATAGCTCTATTTGTGAAGATTTTTGTCCGAAATGAATTCACTATGTGAAATTGTCTTCACAATATCCACATGAGCAATCAAAGACACGTGACATTTATAGTCTCCTCCTCTCCCTCTTACCCTCTCATAGTTTCTCTTAGGGTTTCTTAGACCTTGGAAGCAAGAATGAGAATATTTGTGTGCATGCCCTGAAGGCCTGCTCTCATATCATATATATGGAGGAGTGGAGAGTTAGGTTTTCCTAATTCCTATTTGCCCAATCTATGGACTCCCTAACTTATGGAAAACTTATTTCTTAATATTGTATCCATATTTTATACAAGTCCTCAAAACTTAATTTGACGTCCCTAGATTTGTTTGAATAATTACAATAAGGTCCAATCCAACCTTCCTTCAAGTTGTGTCTTTCTTTTTAACAATGTAGGCACCATACTATGCTAGAAATGGATTCAATATTAAGATGCATAAGAAATGAGTGGTGTCTACCTACACATTATTTCTATCCAAGTAGTAGGATCTATCATATGAGACTAGTAGCAACGAATAAGGTTACCATGTTGTATAATCCTTTTGTCATTGGATATCTAGATTGAACTAGAGGAATGGACATGCCATCCTTGTTATGTTCAATCTATGTTCCTTTGTATCCAAGTAGACTATCTAGATACATATGAGCTAGGTTGCATATATTGCCTCATATGAGCATGCCTATACATTTATCTATTCTCACTTATCTAGAGTCCTTGGATATATCTCTACTTATATTCCCTCATGCTCAAATTCCTTCTACATCACTCACAATGTGTAGCATGATTATCATCACACCCAATCACTATTGTTATGCCAACCTTCTTCAAGATCACACTGGGTAGTATCTAAGAATGATGATTTTCATAAAAGCATTGCAATGACTTTACTTTGAAGGACCAAAACAACACTGTCATATTTGAGATTCGATTATTTCATCATATAATGTTCCATTAATCACTCTCAAGGTGGGTTTGTCTAGTAAACTTGTTCTCTAACAAGTACATATGTGTCTGACTTGGTATAAAATACATATAACCCATGAGACTTAGTCATTTGTCACCACACATACTAGTATGATGTGTATTATTATTGTTCGAAACACAATAATACTTGTCTAAGGGCACTTCAAGAATATTGTAATTATCATCCATTAGGATCTCATTTAGGTCACATACTTGAAGTCCCATGTCTTTGAACCAGTCATTCTAGGGACATTTATTATAGAATTAAAACTGTAGTAATTAAATGTGCATAAATAAACTATAATCACCTTTATTAATAAAAGTAAAAGTAAAACATATCCCTATAGACCACCTAATGATTGTCTTCTAGGGCATATAAAAAATAGATATTGCCTCCATCCACTTGGAGACCTAATCAACAACTAGCAAATATAAATATTCATATCTAAAGACACAAATGACCCCTTCAAATAAATCCCGCATAATAAAAAAACCTCAACTTGAAACGCAATGAGGGGCAATTCATGTGTGTTCTATATGTTGCTGATCCATTCACCCACATCACAAATTTTGAAAAAAATTATATGTATCAATGAATAAGGCCACTATATAAATTAAACACTCCAAAAACTTAGTTGTTGTTCTAGAGATTACATGATGGTTGCATGTGGGCAATGAGTGACAATGAGCAAGAATGTTGCCCATATCCCACTTAGGAAGACAACATCTGAATATGACACCCAGTATTGTTTCAACAATATAGGGTCATCTAAAATATACCAGTGCAAATAATAAAACCATATATTCCTATCTTAGGTATTCCAATAATCAAGTGTTACTCCACCAGTTAAATAACTCACAATCATAACAAATTAGGGCTCTTAGTGTTTAAATCTAACAATTTCTCATCAAGAAAAGTTTGCTAAATGCTTACCTCTAACCTAGTCTCGTCAACTCTCTCAACATGAGTGAGATGGTGTACCCTAACATTATGTATGCAGCCATGTCCCTAATCTATGTATCAAATTCTTGTAGGAAAGATGCAACAAATCAAATGGGGTTTGGGTTACTTTTTCTGCAATAGATACTTTATTGAGACATGATATGTACAAGCAATTATATTCTCTCCAAACAAATAGTCTAAATTTATCAAAGGAAAACACCATAGACAAAATATTTTCTCTGTGGATGTGTAGTATAACTAATCATCATTCAAAGTTCAATTAGCATAGAAAATCATAGATAAAGCATGACTTTTCCTTAGGCTCAAAACTACCTTGACTACATTGTCAAAAACACCAGACAACTACTCAAAAGGTAGACTCCAATCTGGAGCTACCACCACATGTGTAGAGATCAATTTCTCCTTAAAAGAATAAAAGGCATGTTAAAATACGTCATTTAAATAGAACTCCACATGCTTCTTAAAACTTCCTAAAGACTTTTAGCAATTCATAAAAGCTATTTGATAAATTGCTTATAACAACTCATGTGTCTTATTAAAATCTTCACTCCTTCATAGTTTGTAGTTGAGAAAAGCTTGGAGATTACCTTAAGTTTAACCATCTCAACTTCCATTCCCTCATTATACACCTAATGTTCCAAAACTATACTCTCATATACCATCATGTGGCATTTTACCCAGTCCAAAATGAGATGAGTCTTCACATCTTCGCAACATGCTATCTAATTTCGACATTAAGTCCAAGAAGTACTCCCCATACATAGAAAAATCATCCATGAAAATGTCAAGGCCCTTCTCTACCATATAAGAAACTATGGCAAGCATGCATCTTGGAAATTTTGCATACACATTACAAAGTCCAAATTAGATATGGTGGTAGGAAAATGTTCAATAACAAAAATTGTAGATGGCCTTATCTTGATCATTAGGCTCTATTGAAATTTGGGTGTACCCAAAAACTTCCAAAAATAAAAAAATTGGGAGCGACTGGAGAGACACCCCAAAATTTGGTCAATAAACGATTATAGAATATGGTCTTTAAGTGTATTGACACTGAGTCAATAGTAATGCATGTAAACATGTCAACCCATCATTAGCCTAGTGGACACTAATTTAATTGCAACACTGGTTGTAATTGTGATACCAACTTGACTTGGAACCACCTATGTCAAACTTACCCATTTAGATTAAAAAATTGCATAAATTATACTCACTAATAGGAGTTTGGTTACCTCCTACTTCACTGTCTCGATCATGATTGGATTTAATCTCTTTTGATGATGATTTATTAGCTTGTCTCTATCATCTAAATGGATTGGTGATGGAAAATATTTGGAGAGAACCCCTTAGATCTCTTCTGTTGACCACCCAAATGTGGCAAGGTGGTCCTTGAGTTCTTTTATCACACGATCCTCCTTTGAGTTGCTTAATGAAGAAGAGATGATCATATCAAGCTTCTCTTATGTAGCCAATAATATATACTTTAGAAGTGGTGGCAATGGCTTTAGTTACATCTCAAAGGTACACTTGAGTGACATGGAGGCGGTAATGTACCTATGTCCTCAAAGTGATTGATGTAGCAAGTTGGAAATGCCTTCTGAAATTTGTCACATTCATTTATCATGTCATCATGAATGGTAACCTCTCCAAGATTTATCAAGAATTCATTAATTGGAAGTGATGTTTGTTAATGATGCATAGTTTCCCTTATTCATAAATATGAGTTATCTTAAGGAAATCTTCTAGTTCTTATGGATATCTAGTGGCTTCAGCAAGCAACTGTGAAAACTTACTCCATTGCCTCTACCTGAAGACACCCATTATCAATGTAACACATGGTGTTTTCCATATCGAAGAAAGGCTTTCCCAAGAATGTGAATACATTTATATCAACATCTTTCATTGAAAGGTATGCGGCTATAGTGCCCAAATTTTTACTATTATTGGGTTGTTTTGCATGTTTGAACTCCATACTATAATCTTTAATGTTGAGAGTCATCCTTCCCCTACCCATATTGAATTTGATGGTTTTTGTGGTATGGAATAGTCTGTATATGATAATCTTAGATCCGTAGTCCTCTTGCATCTCCATAAATACAAAGTATGTATGAAATAAAAATATTTCCACTTTGACCAAGACGTTTTCATAGATGCCATGAAGTTTGTGAAAAATGTCAAAAAAATTATTAAATTGTTGATGTTCCTTAGTCTTCATAAATTCTCTAATAAAGGCATAAGTCCACTATCATCCTGGGATGTGGTGGAATATAGCCCTAATTAGGGGATTTTTTCTGCCCCAAGTTGGACTCAATAGAGTCCTCACCTACTAGTTTCTCATGTATTCAAAGTAGAACTACCTTCTATCCTTTAGCTATTTCCCCAAGAGTGATTGTAGTTGATTCAATCTGATTTTTATTTAGCCTAGTTGATTCTTCCTTATTTATCACCTTCCCACTACAGAGTGTCAACACTTTTTCTTATTGATTATGTTGTGGATGTCAGTGTTCCCTAAAAACCCTTGTTGAGTATCTTTCTTCAAATATGCAAATTCTGTTTATATCTAGGATACTTGAGTTTCCATACTTCTAATTTAGGCTTCCTAGTTCTAGTTCTCTCTCTTTGATTGGTCAAGATATAACTCATTCTTAGTCATAAACTGCCCAAACATGTGTTCTAGCTTCTCAAGTCTGCTTGGACCCCTTCCACCGCTGTCTTTTTGTGATTCATTTTGTTGATGCACTTGAGGTTGTTGCACCTCTGATGGGTCCTTTTGGAAATTTTTAGGATCCTTCCATGAAATTTAGTATTGATCCTTGATAATAACCCATTCTTTATACTTTTAGATGGTTTCATGTACAATCATTTTTTTATCTCTACAGGAGGTGATATTTTTCTTCTTCAATTGCCTTGTCAACTTGTCCATATGTGCCTTGAGATCCATGACTTCCCTTGATTTCATGACACTTTTAGTTGTTGCACGATATTCACGATCATCACGTGATGATTGATTTTTGGATATGTTCCATAGAATTGCATGACACTGAGATTCCTTGTTATTTAGAAAGAACCCTGCACCTAAACTATCAAGTGTAATCCTGTCTCCTTTGAGAAAGTAAGTGTACAAAGTCTTTTACTGACCATAAAGATCGTTCCCATTATATTTCACCTTCCCCATCCTATTTTGATACTCTCCTAATCTCTTAATATGTTTCATTTACAGCGCTGACTATAGACAAGACGTTTTCCTACTAGATCATTGGTCTTTTGGGGAGGAAAGCAAAGAAAGTATCAATCATCTTATCCCAAGATCTAATGGGTTCTAAAGGTAGAATGAGTAACGAAGATTCTGCCTTGTCCATAGTTGCATAAAGATATATTTTCAGATAGATCATTGCGGTTGGGATTTTGTCTATCGTCAAATTATCATAGATCCCAAAAATGTTGTTAATATACTTCCGTAAAGGACATTGTGATGTGACACCCAAATGGTAAAATTGCAGATGTATGACTGAGAGGTCACATGATTAAAACTACCTTACCACGGGATGAATGAGTGGACAATTAAAAAAAAGGTTCATCGTGATATCCCCATGGAATGCTTATGATTTGGCCAATGCAACAAAATCTCATATCATATTTTTAGCTTCCCAAATTGACTTCCTATTCCCTTATATGGCCCATTTGAGTTGTGTCTAATGAAAACTTTGTTTACTCCCAAATGGTTTGATAACTATATGTAATTTCCACATCCTCAATGTTTTCCCCTTGGTTGGACATATTGTCTTCCTCTTCTTATTCTACCATAATTCCCCCTTGTCCACTAGTGTAGAATTTTGTGTTCTTGAAAAAGTACTAGGAATTAGCCCTGGAGATAAGTCTATGTATTTCTAAACTTGATCCAAGAGCTTTGTAGGAACTGCCAACCTAGTAGGATCTTTCTAGTCAACAGTCCAAGTTTGAAACATAAATTAGTACATGAAATGCAAATAATCTAAGGGAGAACACAAAGTACTAGTTATGAGTAACAAATGGATTTTGCAACTAATTTTTGTTAGAAGGAAATAAAAAAGATGGCCCAGATTGAACAATATTAGAACTCGTAGTGGTAGCTTTTCCCTTTCCTCACAACTAGCTAAAAAACTTGATATGACAAACATGCATGAAATGTGCAAGTGTACACATCAAAGTAGTAAGGGATGCAAAAAAATATTGAATTTTGGATCTAAAGGAATTGAGATGACTAGAGACTACTACTAACTAAAATAGATCTTCTACACCTAAGAAAATATTTGGTTTGTTTGATTAAACTATGAACTAAAAATAAATAACAAAGGACAAAAAAAGTTTTAAGTGGTTCACCTGGCCCAAAAAATCCAATGGATCCTACGATCATGGAAACAATGAAATAGCAAAGAAAATGATAATTTAGTAAATCTCCGAGTGGCCACCCAATTTTATATGTAAAATAAGGAAAAAAATATAGATAGGTGCTTAAATCAGCAGAAACACACATAAAAACCCAATTCTGACTCCACCCAATGGCGGACAAGAAAGGTATTCATTAATCCAACGATTTTATTTGGCAATCTTGTTATGAGTGGAAAAGGTGTTAGCAACCCCATCTTGCCCAATAAATAATATTACAACCTTTTTAGTCATTTCAAATAAAAAAATGATGATCGAGATTGTTCTTGAAGAAAACGACCGTAAAATGATCAAAAAGCAATTTTTATTGCTGGCGGACTTTTTGGGGCTAGAGATAGTAGTTGCTTTCCCATCGTAGCCCTAAAGGTCCTAGTTTTTAGGTGTATTATGGTCTAAATCACCTCCGGACCTCCCATAGTGGATATCCATTGATTGCAGTTGGGACCATTTCTTAGAAAGAGAGAGAGGCGAGAGAGAGAGAGACTTAGTTGACCACGATTGAATCTTTGAGAAAGAGCGTGTAGATGTGAGAAATTATGTATAGATCAAAGGAAGCAACAATTATTGATATTGATATAATAGAGAAAGAAACATTTATTTTTGTGTAGTAAACTGACATTAGCACAACAGTTGGTGTCAGAGGAAGGATCCTCTGATCACATGCAAAATACAAAGGAGGGAGCAAGTCATTTATCTCGCTTTAGAATAGACAAAAGGAGCCTCAAATACATTGGGTATGAGGGTCTATTTATATGTGGATTTTAGGGTTCATGGTTCTTGGTATAACCTTATGAAATAAGCAATAGATCACTATGATGTGCCCCACATAAGGTCACATAGATCAAGATTCCCCCATCTCATTTTTAGCAAGAGATCAAGGGACAAGTTCCCCGGGGTGTCCCCTGGGGGCCGGATTACTCAATCCTTGATTGAGAGAGGTCAGAAAATAAAAAAAGAATGAAAGTCATGTGATTTACTATAATACTCCATTGAGCCCTCTCGCTTTACTCGAGCTATTTCATTCCTCTCCCTATCAGTTGAGTGACTTCACTCCTTGACCATCTTCCACATGTCACGTGGTGGATGGTTGTGATTTACCCGGTGTCCCTAGGTGGAAAAAGAAATCTCACGTTAGGAATGTTGGGGTGAAAATCGGGGAAAACATGCAAACAATGATAACTCATAGTTATCTCTCAGATTTTTTAAAGAAAATTTTGAAAAAAAATAAAATATTCTATTTTAGGCAATTTAACTCGGAAATTTGTAAGGAATAGCATATTTATGGAAGAATTCAAGGATAATTGCATAGAAGATAAGTAGAGTTATCTCTTGAATTTTTAGGACAAGGAAGTTGGAAAGGGAATATTTAATTCCAAATAATTCAATTGGTAAATCTATGAAAAATATCCTATTTAAGGAAGAATTGAAGAACAAATTGCAATTTTAATCTAAAATAAGGTTTCTTTGAAGAAAGCCTCAAAATGGGTTAAAGTGGGTGAAAATGGATTGAAAATGTGAAAAATGTGGAAATGGATAAAATATGGAAAATGTGTAAAACTCTATTATTATATAGATAATAAACAATTAAGCATGATTTTCTGTTGAGTGAGTAAAAATGGGGTGTCAATAGTTTTCCCCTCTCAAGGAAAGGCTTAAGATAATAGTGAGAACTACATGCTTGAGCCAAGTCTAATTCTTATTTGGTCACTAAAGGCCAAATAGGTTGTGCTCGTCAAAGATTTTTTGACAAACCTTGTGGAGGGTGAAAAGTGAGCGTGATGTCTCTTTCTTTTAAAACTGAATTAGGGAGAAAAATATTAGGAATAATGATTTTCTCCAGAGTAAGGGAAGCCTATGACTAGGGCATATTCTTGTATTTGACCAATCATTAAATCCCCTTAAGTTCTGATGAGTGTCTTCCATCATAGCTTCAGTTCTTAAACCAATGCTTGTCTGATTTTCCTACTAACTCATGCCTTAGTGAGAAAAGGTTGATGTGAAAAAGTGGATATGATTTGTGGTTTGTCTAAGATATTAATATCAAGAGTTTGTTATCATTGATAATAGTGACAACTGATATACTATGAAAAGATCTTGAAATGTAGTTATTGTCTCTCTTCTCTATTTAAGCATATAAGTTTTACTTTCTTTTTCAAATTTTTTTTAGAGTAATACGCCAATTTGAGTTAGGATCATGAACCTAAAGAAGTAAAATTGGGTGACTTTTTCGATTTGGAAATATGTCTTTAATCACTCAAGATTGAACTTCGGGGCCACCAGAAAAATTCCCAGTTTAGATGACCTTTATGGGCATGTATTGTGTCAATTAATTTTTTGCTCTCTCGATCAGGTGTGATCACATAAAAGCTCCTTCTAGATGTAGGGATTGGAAATCTTGATATTTTTAAGACATTACTAGTATAGTATGAGTCATGATGTTGTATCTTGAAACATTTGAAAATATGAGAACATGATTGGTTCAATTTTAGGTCATTATGTAGGACCATAGATTAACCTAGAGATAAAGCCATGATTGTTAAGTTTTAGTTCATGAGCTAGGACCATAGATTGGGTATCATACAGATACCTAGATTTAGAGCATTTCCAATTTTTTGAAAATAGCTCAAGATAGGTAAAGTTGATCACTAGACAAATTTCTAGATTTAAGGTGGCCTTTACGACATGTGAATTCATATATCATTTGTCTAATACTTAGAGCATCATCTAGCTATTCGAAGAGTTCTATGTAGCAAGTTAGTATTTTCAAAAGCATCACCTTGGCTGCTCTATATGAGTGTTCAATATAGATACATTGGGTATCATACAAGTTTATAAATTTAGGATGACCTTCATGGCTAGTGATTGTATCAATCCTTTGTATAATACTTAGTGCATCTTCCTATGTTGACAAGATTGATGTATTGATAAGATTGATAATATGGGGTAGACACATTTCTTGATTTAAGATGGCCTCCATGACCAGTGGCTATATCAATCATTTTTTTATTCCCCTAAGCCTTTCATGTTTATCAAAAAGTACTTAAGATAGATAAGATTGACCACTAGACAAGTTTCCAAATTTAAGATGGCCTATAAGATAACTGATTGTATCTATCATTTGTCTAATTCATAGAGAATCTCTTGAATATAAGATGGTTTAGTGTGACAAGAGTAGGATTTGCCTATTGTGCATAGGCCTTCGCAAGGAGTGACCTCTAAACTGTAGGGCTATGTGAGGCGTGCCTACCTAAATGTAGGTCTTGTGTGATGTTCCTACTTAAATGTAGCGCTTGAGTTATAGGGGACACCTATTCAGGATACAGATTCAATGTTGATGCCTATTTAGGATAGGAATTTTTTCATGAAGAATGCCTATTCAATATTGGCCACATCAAATCTACTAGAGTCACTCTATGTATGTCCATTTGTATAGAGATTTATAATTGGTGTCTATCTGAGTATCAGGATTTTCACAACGGTGCTTTACTATATGTAGGGCTTTCAAAAGAGGAGAGGCCTATTCCTATATAGGTCTTGGATAAAGGTGCCTCCTGGATATAGGGGTTAGACAAAAGGAAATGCCAATTCTAGGTATGTCATGGGAGATGCCTACCTGATTGTATGGATTAAAAGGAGGTAATGCCTACTTTAGATAGGACATGAGAAAAGAAGCATACTGGATGCAGGGGTTAAACTGGATGGAATGGCTACTCAAGATAGGGCTTGGACAAAGATTCCTACTAGATGTAGGGCTTAGATTGGAAGAAATGCCTATTCTAGATAGGTCTTAGGATATGCTTACATAAATGTAGGGATTAATGAGATTCCTTATCTTGTTAGAGGGATATGTTGGGAGTTCCTATATCGAATAGGACTTGAGGTGATGCCACTTGAATATAGGGATTTAACAAAGGGATATTCCTACTCAGCATAGGTCTTTCAGAATAGAAATTCCTATTCAAGATAGGGCTTGAAAGCATGGATGTATCATGGTCAGAACAAATTATGAGATTTTGAGTATCAGTATCATGGACCACAATGCAAGAGTCAGGATTTAGATGAAATGTAGGCCCGAGGGACACTCAAGAGATTAATTTGTGAGTGCCTACGTGGTGTAGAACTTAGATCGTGTAGATCCCTACCTAAACTTAGGCCTTTGAGAAATGAAATGCCTATTCTGGATAGGGTTTGAGAGAAATGGTTCTTTATAATAAGAGGGCTTAAGTGTATGTGCCTACATCAATGTAGGACGTTTTGGTTAGAAAGGTACCTATATATGATAGGCATAAGATGGGGTTCACCTAGTCATGGTAGGGATTAAAATTTGAGTGCCAATTCACCATAGGGCTTTGAAAATGACCAGTGGCTACCCCAGTTAGTGATTTTGAAAGATAGGTCCTACCCAGGGTAGTGCTTTGAAGAAGTTTTCCTACTCAGGATAAGACTTAAAAGTTGAGTGTCTATCGATATGACTTTAAAAACCACAAGTACCTACTCTGGCTAGGGATCTTGAATGTAAGGTACTTACTCAAAGTAGGTACTTTGAAAGTGAGGTGCCTACCCAAGGTAGGGATTTTAAAATCATAAAGTTCCTATTTAGCGCATGGCTTGTGAAAGGAAGGTGCATCCTCAGAGTAGGGATTTTATTGTTAGGTTCCTACTCAAGGTAGGGATTTGAAAGTGGCATACCTACTCCGGGTAGGGCTTTTAAAAGAGTAAAGTATCTATTTAGAATAGGTCATATGAAAGTAAGGTGCCTACTTGGGGTAGGGCTTAAGAGTGAAATGTTAAATATAAGATGTCTATTCAGTATAGGAATTTAAGGTGAAGATGCCTATTCGGTATAGGTCTTAGAAATAAAAGGTTCCTATCTAGGATAGGGCTTTGAAAAGTATTTCCCAGCCATGGTAGGGATGTAAAGTTGATGTGAATTGATTGAGGATAAATATTTATCGATGTCAGGTGTCTACTAATGGTATAGCTTAAAAATATAGGGAGCCTACTTAGTGTAGGGATTTTAAAATAGAATAGTGTCTGTTCAGTGTAGGGCTTGAAACAAGGAGAGCCTATTCAGAATAGGTCTTTGAAGGGAAAAAAGTTGAGTGCCTATTCAGGGTAGGGATTGAATGTAGGTTGGTAAATTTTAATTTCCTAATCTAGGATTTAAAATAGGTTGTCATGAAAAGAGAGGAGAGGATCATGTTCATGACATGACTTGTGATCTAGCTCAAGGTCTTGGCACATGATCCAAAATTATTGGAAGAAGCCATCTGTAGGAGCTGTCATGGTTGAGGATGTAAAACCCCGGACCTTGCTTTAGTTGAACTTGATTAATTATCATAATTGGATTATTTAAACCTTCATCTAACCTTGTGATATGATTTGAGATCATGTGACAAGTTTAAGTTTCAATTTTAGTATAGTTGTGATGCTATTTGAGCAAGTTATGCAATTTTGTGCATGTTTTAGACTTTTATACAATTTACTCATATCTAAGGTTTTTCTTGCAATTTGTCAAATATTTTATGTTCCTTACATGTTTTCATAAATTTTTTGAGTTTTTTATGGCTTGGGGAACCTTGGTGCACCTTAGTTTGATGGTAACACCTCTTTAGGGTGAGTTAGTGTTTCGACTCTCATGGAGGAGCTACCTTGAGAGGCCAACCAAAGGTTCCCCTATATGCATGACAACCAATCTCCATCATCAGGTGGGGACAACCGATGGTGTTTCCTAGAGGTGTTAGGTTTATGGTCTTCTCTCTTGAGGTCATTTGATCGGATGGTTTGCTTGGAAGGGGTGACCATTTCATGGTTTTTCACCTAGTGACCTAGGGTCTCATCAAACAGCGGTCACCAAGTGATGAAACTTGATGGACACCATGGGAGGGTCAAGATCCGATGTCCTAGAAAACTCTACAAGTGATGGAGATTCTTCTTGCATTGACGTGATGTTCGTTGGACATGGACACTTGGCAATCATGTTAGGACACCTTAGCTTCCTCTTTTGTCTCTCCCATAGCTATATAAACCTCCTACCTTCCATGAAAACAAACCTTTTGGACTCCTTTCTCATCCTTGCTATCTATAGCTTTGTTCCTCCTTGCTCTAGTGGAGAAAAAGGTGCCCAGGGTAGAACAAGGTGGTCGATCTCCTTACATGTGCAACTAAGGTTCAGATCTACCCTCTCTTGGATCTTTTAGAGCTTCCTTTACTTTTTCTTGACCTAAGAAAGTAATCTAACCCTCTTTTCTTTAGTACATATAAAATAAGGAGAAGGATAAGGAAACCTAGGAAGATGAACCAAGAGATTGAGATCTCTACTTCTGGTATATATGTTATAAGGTTAACTTTAGTACTTTCTCATCGTGGGTACTAGATATCGGATGTGGATCACACATTTGCTCAAATGTGAAGGATCTAAAAAGAAGTAGACCTTTATAGAAAGGTGAGGTAGAACTATGAGTCAAAAATGTTGCGGCCAGTGCAGTTGGAACCTATGATTTATCTCTACCAAGTGGGCTAGTAATAGAGTTAGAGAACTTCTATTACATACCTACCACTAATAGGAAGATCAAATCTGTATCTTGTTTGGACAAGAACGAATTCCAATTTCTTATAAAGAATGGTAGATTTTCTATTAGTAAAGATGGGATCTTTAATGTCAGTGCCCCAACGTCTTATGATCTATACTTGATAGATCTAGATACAAGCACATATAATGTAAATACCAAAAGAAAAAAACACAATGACTCAAACCAAACTTACCTTTGGCATTGTTGTCTAGGGAACATAAACGAGAAACACATATCTAGAACTTACCTTTGGCATTGTTGTCTAGGGCACATAAATGAGAAACACATATCTAGACTCCAAAAAGATGGTTAATTTGGACTCTTTTGATTTTGAATCAATAGAGACATGTGAATCTTATTTGTTGGGAAAGATGACCAATACTCCATTAAGTGGAAACAGTAAGAGGCCTAGTGATATATTAGGACTCAAACATAATGATGTATGTGACCCTTTTAGAACAAATGCTAGAGGTGGGTATTAGTACTTCATTACCTTCATTGATGACTTTAGTAGGTATGCCTATGTTTACCCAATGAAACATAAGTAAGAAACTCTTGAAAAGTTTAGAGAGTTTATGAATGAAGTACAAAACAAGCCTGGTAAAATTATTAAGGCACTTTTTTCTGATTGAGGAGGAGAATACTTAGGTTAACAGTTTGAGGACCTTCTGAGAGCCCATGGTATTATATCACAATGGACTGCACCTACAACACCACAACATAATGGTGTGTAAGAATGAAGTAACCACATATTATCGAATATGGTGGGATCTATGATGAGTTTTGTTGATCTTCCAACTTCCTTCTAGGGTTATGCTCTTGTAACAACAACATTTACAGTTAATCGAGTACCGTCAAAATTAGTTCAAAAGACACCATATGAGATATGGTATGGGAAACGTCCCCATGTGTCTTTTATGAAGATTTGGGGGTGTGAAGTTTATGTCAAGAAAATGTTTCCTGAAAAGCTCAAGCCTGAATCAGATAAATGTTATTTTGTTGGATTTCCCAAGGAAACTAGGGGATACTATTTTTATACTCCATCAGACAACAAAGTGTTTGTTGTCAGGACTGGTATATTACTTGAGATGAATTTATTTGTAGAGGAATCTATGTGGTAAAGTATATCTCAAAGAGGTCCTGGACCAACAAGAAAAAAGTGAACCAGTTGAGGTATAGGAGGAACAAGGAGATTCACAATGAGTTGTGGAATCCCAAATTCCTCAAGTAATATAGGGGCCTCATGGATCTAGTAGGACATGCCTTGAACCTGATAGATTTAAATATCTTGCATCTTAAGAAGGTGGTTATTTGATCATAGATGATGATCCAACAACCTATCTAGAAGATATTAAGGGACCAGAGTCTGAGAAATGGCTTGAGGCCATGACATCTGAGATGGAATCCATGTATAACAATAAGGTATGGACCTTGGTGGAACCACCTGAAGGGGTAAAACCCAGAGGGTGCAAGTGGGTTTTCAAGAAGAAGACATACATGTATGGTAAAGTAAAAACTTATAAGGTAGATTGGTAGAAAAGTGCTACAGACAAGTTCAAGGTGTTGACTATGATGAAACCTTTTCTCTAGTTTCCATAGTTAAGTTCATCATGATCAGGCTTACTATGGTAGCTTATCATGACTATGAGATTTGGGAAATGGATGTTAAAATTGCATTCCTTAATAGGAATCTTCATGAGGAAGTGTATATGACACAACCTAAGGGATTTATCAATCGAAAGGATTCCAATAAAGTCTATAAGCTATAAAGGTCAATCTATGGATTGAATCAAGTATCTTAGAGCTCAAATCTTCATTTTGATGAGGCAGACAAAGAGTTTGGTTTTGTTCAAAATTAAGATGAACCTTGTTTGTACAAAAACGTTAGTGAGAGTATGGTAGTATTCCTGAGCATAGTAGTATTCCTAATATTGTATGTGTATGACATATTATTGATGGGAAATGACATCCCTACTTTACAAAAGGTAAAGACATGGCTTGTAAAACATATTCTATGAAAGAATTGGGAGAAACATCCTACATCTTGGGGATAAAGATCTATTGAGATAGATCAAGAAGGCTTCTTGGACTAAGTCAGTGCACATACATTAATAAAGTTTTGAATTGGTTCAACATGGATAACTCATACCCATAATACATGGAGTTACCATCTCTAAAGTTCAATGTCCCCATTATTGTGTAGAAAGGGAGTGCATGAGTATGATTCCATATGCGTTGACAATTGGATCCCATAATGTATGAGATGTTGTGCACCTGTATAGATGTATCGTATGCCTTGATTATGACGAGTAGATATCATTCAGATCTAGGTGATACTCAATGGAAAGCCATGAAGAACATCCTCAAGTACTTGAGGACTAAGGATCATTTCTTGGTATACAGTGGAGAGGAAGAGTTGATTGTAAGAGGTTACATCGATGCAAGCTTTCAGACTGACAATGATTATTACAAATCACAATTAGGATTTGAGTTTTGCCTTAATAATAGAGTTATAAGCTGGAAGAGTTCCAAGAAAGAGACAATTTCTAATTCTACAACAGAGGCCGAGTATATTGTTGCATCGAATGCATCAAAGGAGGTTATACGGGTCAAGCATCAATAACACAATGGAGATATATTGTGACAACAATGGAGACATTGCACAAGCTAAGGAACCCAGATCACGTCAGCACTCAAAGCATATAAAAAGGCACTATCATCTCATATGAGAGATCATACAATGAAGATATGTAAATATTTGTAGAGTACCAACTGAGAACAATGTTATTAATCCCATGACGATGGCACTTTTGGAGCAGAAGTTTGATGGTCATGTTAGGTCACTCGGAATAAGATTCATGGGTGATTGCCTCTAAGTGCAAGTTGGATTCTGTTGGTAAGTATGCCCAGAGAGCCAATAATATGATGATTGGAATGGAAAAACTTGTAAATGATTTGATTAAATAAAGGAAAGCTTCTAATTTATTCTATTTATTTAGTTTTGAGATAATGAAATAACATAATAAATGCCAAGAGAATGATATTACTCAATGATGTATGTCTTCAGGTTGAGGAATTAAATAATGAGAACATACAAATGTTAAGAGTATATGCATTCTTGTTATGTCCCTAATGGCTGTTATTGTAGAAGGTAAATAGAAAAAAACAATTCATAAGATTAGAGTGTGAGTTGGTTGATGAAAGAATCTCATTATTCATGATATGACAAAAGAAATGTGATTGTTCCCAATATGATTTCCTTGGTCATTAAACTCAACGACCAACTTTGGTCCTTTACCCCTTTTTTCCACTAAATAGTTCATCATAGTAATGCCTCTTTGATGTGCAAGATCACAATGTTTCTCATCAAGATCAACAAAATCCTCAGGGCTCACATCCTCAGGGTGCACATCCTCAGGCCCAACATGCTATAATTGATAAGAAACACATATAAGACATAAAAAAATGTAACTTATAAATGTGATAGACATTGTAAATTGCACATCTATGTAATAAAACAATACAAGTTACACCAGTGTCATTGTCACAATGCTCATCCTCATAGTAATCATCCTCACAGTCATTGTACTCACGGTCGTACACCATCTAAAAAATGACATAACATTTAAAAAAAATAGCCAAACAATAAAATATAAGCGATAAATAATGGTAAATGCACGTCTAACATTTAAAAATATAAAATGCATTCCTCTAGTATTGATTGGATCTTAAATCAATTAACATTCTTTTTTTGTGATCTCTTTGCATATATAAGTCAATGTTAGCTTCAACAATTGGTGTTTGCAAGCCAACTAAGAATGGACTTGAGTCTTCATACTTTTCCTAGTAATCTTCTTCATCTATAGGATATGCAGTGAACTACATTTTACCATGAAGAACAACTGAGCATTTTTCATTCACAGGATCATCAATATAATATATTTTCTTCACCTATGATGCCATTATGAATGGTTCACCCTTCTCACCAATCTTTTTCAGAATTCACTAATGTGAAACCCAATTCATCCACTACTACTCCTTTGGTGTTATCAACTTAATTACACCTAAAGACCATAATTCTAAAATCTATGTAGTCAAACTCCGATATGTCTTCAATGACACTATAATATGACATCTCAGCTTCACATGGGCTCTTATCCATTGCACTAGAAAATACAATGAAGACGCTTGAAGGGTGATCCCACTATTTTGGACAACATTCTTATCATCTTGATGTTTTGTGTAATATGAAAATCCTTTTATGTCAAACCCTTCATAAGACATAACATTCATTTTTGGTATAAAGGAAAGGCATTTCATATTTTCAGCAACATAATTTGGTTTTTGAGATAGTTGATGTAAGACTTTATCTTCAAACCACCTAATAAATGTCCCATTATGTTCTCTAGCCAGCGACATTGAATTGGCTTGAGGATGTTTAGTCTTGATGAAATTGATATTCTAGGTGATGTAAATACTCACTTCATTGATCTTGTGTAAAATATACAAGTATTCTTGTTCCCACAGGTCATGATTGATTACTTTCACCTGTGCTCCTAAATTCCCTTTGTCGAAATAGTCCTCAATATTCTTGTTGCTTCCAGGAGCTTTATTACAACTCAAAATGTCATTGGAAAAGTCCATAACCTCCATGGCCACATAACCCTCAATTATACTCCCTTCAGGCTGATAACCATTTCAAATATGACCTTTATAAACACTCATGTACCATTCAAAAGGATACATTCAATGAAAAAAATTGTCCTAACATTTTCAGTTCGCTAGTCAAGTAGACATCAAGATGTACAATGATATCAAATAATAAAGAAAATATGTATCAAGCTAGCATAGGGTAATGACCACTTCTCTTTGCAACTTATCGATATTCTCAGGATCAATAACTTTTCTTCATAGAATGTTGAATAAGAAACAAAGCCTGGTGATTGCAAACCTTACATGCTTCGACAATATAGACTGAATTGATACATGCAACATTTGTTTTATTAGAGTGTGACAAACATGAGACTTAAGACTTATCTGCTTTAGATCCTTCATTGATACTAATCTATGGATATTGGAAGAGTATCCTTGTCATACCTCAACATTAAGCAAGCACTCACAAAAAGTTTTCTTCACTTTTCTAGACAAGGTGTAATAAGAAGGAGGTAAATATGTTTTTCAATCACTACTAACTTATGTTGTCAATTATTTTCTTATGCCCATTTCACATAGGTCCATTCTAGATTTGACTCCATCTTTAGTCTTATCTAGTATATTCAACAGAGTATCGATGATGCAATCATAGACATTTTTCTCAACATGCATGGCATCAATACAATACCTAACAGCCAAAGAACTCCAATAAAGAAGAACCCAAAATGTTGACCTCTTCTTGTTCAAACATTTGCTACTCTATATGGGAATAGTAAATTGTGATCTCTTACTAAATGCATTGACAAAGTCTCTTACTCTTTCATAAACAACCACCCCCGATATAGGTTTAAGGGCACTCCATTCCTCATTTGATCCATTGAACGCTTTGCGCAACCTTAGGTAAAGATGAACTTTTAGAAGAAACCTTTTATGACCAAGATATACTATCTTTCTACCATATTTTAGTAGTACTGAATCAATGTTCTCTTCACATATAGGACATGCTTTGAATCCTTTTACATTGTATCCAGACAAATTCCCATATGTTGGAAAGTCAGTAATAGTGCAAAACAACATAGAATGCAAATGAAATTTCTCTCTACATAGAGAACGACAAGTCATCACACCTTCTCCCCAATAGTTTCTTTAAGTCATCAATAAGAGGTTCAAGATAAATATCAATATCATTGCTAGGTTGTTTAGGGCCCATATCAACAATGACAACATGACGTACTTATTTTTCATACACAACCAGGGAGGAAGATTGTATAAAATAATCATAAAATAATAGTGCTATGTTGGCTACTCAATGTGCCATTTGGATTCATTCCATTGTCACAAAGCCCAAGTCTTATATTCTTGTCTTCTTCTCTAAATTTGGGGTAAAATAAATTGATCTTCTTCCACTGTGGGAGATTAGACACATGTCATAGGATTCCATCATTATCTTCTTTGCCTCTTCATGCCATTTTAAACTCTTCACATCCATGGTATTGGTAAAGAAGCATTAAAAGCATGGTATTATAGGTAGATACCACATCACCTTGGCAAGAGAGCCAGTTTTGGACTTCCCCGAAGTCATCATTTATACCTTAACACCCTACATTTTGTACAATCTATCATATCAACATAGTCCTTTTGAATAACATATAGTCATTCGGGCATGCATGTATCTTCTTAGCCTTCATTCCCATTGGGCACAACATTTTCTTTAATTTTTATATTGAGATTGGAAGCTCGTTGCCTTTAGGAAGAATTTCTTTCAACAAAGTCAACAATGATGTGAAGCTTTTGTCGCTCAATCTATTATTAACCTTCAGAGTATACAATCTCAACACAATGCTCAACTTTGTAAACTCAGTACAACCTAAGTATAATGATCTATCATCATCATGAACAATGTTTCTAGATAAGGAAGGTGGACCAATGTGCTCTACTCCAAAACTATCTAGCATCCCGTGAACCATGTCTATCAAAATTGGATCATTCGAATCTACATCATTGTTGGAAATTTCTTCTTCAATACAAGTATTGTTATCAACATCTATTGTCCTCATAGTAGAAATCTCTTCATGCCAGTACAATTTCATATAACCCTGTATAATCCTATTGCACATGACATGACTTTTCATTTCATCAACAATGTTGACTTTCAATTTGTTACTACAATTCATGTATGGACAATAGAACCTATCATCATGTTGTTTCCTATGTTCCTTTGCAAATCTTATAAACCGGTCCATACTAGTGATAAACTCTAAGGTGCAACAATTTGGAATGGACATGAATGTTATATCCATTCTATGATCAAAGAGAAAACAAGTATTAGGGTTTAGGGTTTACATGATTAGGTTTTAGGGTTTAGGGATAAGGGTTTAAAGATGAGGGTTTATTATTTAGGGTTTAGGGATAAGGGTTTACAGATCAAGGTTTAAGATTTATATATTAGGATTTAGGATTTACAGTTTACAAATTAGGGTTTAGAGTTCAGTAATGAATGTATGTACCACCTATCCCATTCTTGGATGCCTAATCTCACTAGTAAGTGTATAATGTGATATTCAGTTTTCAAGAAACTTTTGGCAACATTTCCTTGTAGTTCTCCAAGTACACTGATGTATATGGGCAAATATCCACCTACATATGTACATAGAGAACAAATGGGGAAGTGTTGCCGAAACATCTTGAAAACCAAATAAACATTATACACTTACATCCTAAGTTATACTAAGTGTTCAAGAATAGTTCCAAACCAGGGACTATGAAATATTTACTCCTAATGAGTATACCTCAGATGGGTTTCTAGGTCAACAAATATATGTCCAAAATTAAGGTTTACAATTCATATCAATTTAGTGTAAATACAAACCTAGAAAAATAAGATATATGTCTAAAGTAAGGTTTATAATTTAGAGTTTAGGTAAATACATAACAATTTTATTCTAAATCAAGTTAGTTTAGGTCATTCGTATCAATTTGGTGTAGTTCTCATGTGTGATAATGTATCCATAAAACATTCATATTAAACAATGCAACCAAATATACAAATACTTAATACATATATTTCAGTTATAAAAGAAATTATAAAAGTAAAATTTCTCCAATTGATATCAATTTAGGTATTAAAACTCTAGTTACATTTCATCAAATTACAAAATAGTTTTATTTAAACCCCTAGTTACATTTAATCAAATTACAAAAAAAATGTAGATAAAACATTAAAAAATCATTGATTTCCATAACTTTATAGGTTGTTGAAATAATAACATAGCTAGCACTAGAGTTTTAATCCATTGAATCCAAATTCTCCTTATATGTCCCTTAATTTTAATTTGCATTGATCTTCTTTATTTTCTAATGGGGCATCATCTTCTCATACCATTATCTAAGTCATATATGCATATGAGTTGTATATTTGACTTTGTGACTTGTATAGAGATTCAAAAAAAAAAAAATAAGAGATGATTGGCTCTATGTACATCTTGATGGTGGGGTTGATTTGCTCCAATAGGCGGCTGCCATTGGAGACAAAGATAGGGGGTGAGATGGTGGGGTTGGAGTAGAAGCTCCAGTGAGCTCCAGTGGTGACAATGGCGAGCACAACCCCTACCATAATAGTGTCAGTTAGCACAACAACTCCATTGATGATGGCAGCGAGCAAAGTGGCAACAACGATGAGTACAACAACGCCGACTACATCAACTATCACAGAAACTTGGAGCAGTGACTCTGGCAGAGCAGGGGAAATTGTTAGAGCTTGGGGGAAATCTCAATGAAATAGAGATTTAAGAAGATTCTATTTCACCAGGTGATATTAAGTTATCCATAGTTGTCATTTGTTTGTAAAAATTGAAAACTAGGAGGTTATTCAGCAGTTGAGAATCCAACACTGACACCTAAGCTAATGACTTAGATGTCGGTATGCTGAAGGAAACTGATGTCAGAGGCCCTTATCTAAATGAAAAAAATTGGCATGAGTAAGGTCTTAGTTGTTGGTTGACAAATACAAAACTGACGCCTAAGGTAAGTTCTAGACATCAGTTTTCTAAGGAAAACTGATGTAAGAGGCCCTTATCTGAATGGAAAAAATTGTCCTAAGTAAGGCCTTTGTAACGACCCCCTCCCCCTGTTGTCACCTATTCAGGTGGACTGAGAGGGCAAGGGAAACTATCACTAATACATGATGGAAGGTTTAGTGATTAACTAGAAATAATTGATAAATTTCACTATTAAAAAGGAATTTGATACAAAACTGATGAAACATCTATAGATGCAACATAAAATAAAATCTAACTATAACCTCCATGTTTACATTATGTTTCTTCATCTTGTGGCTTCTTTCTGGATAATCAGTTTCATCATAATTGTAGAAAGGTAGATTATCCTAAAATTCTAAAAACAAAACGTCGGTCAGTATAACGAGTTATACTGGTATGTGGGGGAACCAAAAGTTCCCATATACTTGTAACAACATAACTACAACAATTATTTGTTACAAAACAAAATTTACATTTTCTTTTTAACTTCTCAACCATTTTTACTCTACCTCTAGTATACCCTCTCTTAGGGTTTTGTCCCTACAATGGACTTTAGGCTACCTCTCAATCTAGAGCTCGGTACCTTATTAGCCACCTCTCAATTTGGATTTAGGTACCATTAGGCCTTCCCAATCTGGGGCTTTACCACTTATGACCTTCACAATATAGGGCTTCGTCTGACCTTCCCAACCTGGGGCTTGGTCTGTTAGTCATCACCATGACTTTACTTCCCTGTTCATTCACAATTTCCAGATTTGGTATGCAGGTTTGAGCAAGTCATAAACTTACTATTGTGATATCCAGAGTCACTTTATAGATTGTAGGAATTAAAATTCATCCAAGCAATTAATTTCAAGCAATCAGTAAAACCCCAAAAATCATCAGGAAACTAGAGCAATTAGTCACATGTGTGATCTAGAATCTAAATGTCCAAGAAAGAGCAATCAATCAATCAACCAAGCCAAGTTACCCTGGAAGATAATGAAATACACTCATGCATTATTATTTTTATCCAAATCATCATTAAGACTAACTTGGGTCAAACGTGGGTTTGTAGGTCAATATTAGGGTTTCATTAGGGGTTTTTCTTGCCAAAACCTAGTTTCAACTTTTTATGCCCATTTGGTTTTCAAACCCTAATTCATCATTAATTACATCTTTTATTTCAACAAAACCCTAATTTACCAAATTATGGGTTGCTAAGTTCAAATTACTTTCAAGTTGATCTTTTTATTCATAAAATATTAGTCTTTTATCAACAATAATAATTGCACATATTAAGATCATCAATTCTCAAAAATTAGGGTTCTAGTTCATTTAACATGTTAAAGATGTTATCTTCAAGAACTTTTCAAACTACAAGTAAAACTATGCTCTGATAACATATTTATTGGATTCTATAGATTTTTCTGAGAAAAGACCATATATTATTTATTCCCATTGGATAATCCTACAATTAGTAATGATTAATCCAAATAAATCCTTTTTAGGCCAATAGCAGGCTGCCAACTAAGCAAAGGGCTTTGAGACTTGCCTTGCCGATGCAGTTGGGCTAAGCCAATGGGCTGCAGCCAACTTAACTTCCCTCACTGGTGTAGCAACATAGCTGGACCAGGTTAAAAAATGAGCAAAAAGACTAAAAAGTCTTACTTGTTTCAAAGGGGAGGATGGGTAGAAAGGTCTTTTCTCTCATACTCACCTTCAACCTTAAGCTCATCCTTCATTCATGACCTAGCTTCCAATCCAGGAAACTCCTCAGTTGACTTCGAGAATCTTGCCTCCCCAACAGCTGGCGAAGGACCAAAAATGTCCGCTACTCCTCACCGAAGTTGAAGGCGGCGTCAATGGCCTATGAAGAGGCCCTAACAAACAAGGAGGAGAGGTGGGTCTCTGGTCGATAGAGGATAAAATTAAGTTGGGAAATGAGGGAAAGAGGTGTAATTGGATATGGGAGCAACTTCATTCGGTCTCGTAGAGATTCATGAAAGGATTTGTAGTTCTACAAAGGGTATGCACCCCTCTATTTATATCTACCCTTCATCAACAGGGTCGTCTCCTAAAGACAAATTGAGGGATCCTTCTAGACGCCTCAATGTAGGTGAAACGTAGGGTAGGTCGGTTTGATTTGATCTTACAAACTCATTGGGATGGTTTCCCAATCTGCTCATGCACTAAAATGGAGGTAATTGCCCTTGAAAATAACCAGTTCAAGGTCATGGTTTCCCTACTTGGCCGAAGGATGAAAATGAACGTGCATCATTAGATATTATATATGATGGTCCACGTCACACACACCGATTAAAAGGATAATTAAAAGAATTCTAATGTGATTAGAAATTGTGACATTACTGATATTCCAATCACTTTGGGGATTTTCAAAAATCCATAACTTTTAATCCATCCATCCTTTTAATTCCAAATTTTAAGGGTAAGTCTTTAATGTCAAACTAATCATGTGAAAATATTGGGACCTAACTTCGAAGAAAAAGAGACTTTTCTTCATATGCAAGTCATTCACTTTTAAGGCATATATTATGCAATTAAAATTCATCTTTTCTCTTTCTTTCTTTTCTATTTCCTTTTTTTATTTCTTTTCTTATTAGAAACAATGTGGAACTGCAAACTAATCAATAGTTGTCATCCATGCCACTTTCTAGTGAATTCTACACAATTATCATATATTCACACAATTATCTTCTTTTTTTCCTTTTTTTTTTTGCAGAAGTCAGAGGGTTTTTATTCATCTCGCCCCTCTCTTGCAAGCAAAATCTTTGGGATCAAAATGGCATACACTTCTTTCAGTAGAAATAAACTTGGTAGTACTACTACCATTACATGACTCGGACTTAATTAAGTGAAGAAGACTGCTAGGAGGTACCCTATAAACTAAGGAACCCTCCTTGGATTTTTGGTGATGTTTAGCAAGGTCATCATCAACCTTGTTGCTCTCTCTAGGGATATGAACGAGCTTCTAGTTATTTTTCCACCCCCTCCTGATGTCAACTATCCAAGGCATCAGCTTCGGAGAATGAAGCATATCTCCTTCAACAACATTGATAGTTTTCTGTGAATCAGTCTCAAAACAGATATGAGTGCAAGTAAACACACTGCTTACTTCCACTGCCCAATGAACAGCCCTAACCTCGGCTTCCAAAGCATTGTTGGCATATATCTTCCTACTCCATCCCCCTATCCATCCTCCTGTCCAGTCTCTACAGACAAAAGCAATTGTTGAGAGCTTTTTCTTGCTTCTGAAGGTTGCATTCGTATTTATCTTCCAGCAGTTGAAATTCGGGGGTTTCCATCCTCCAACCTCCAGGTCTGGCCCTTCTTTATCGCTTCCTTTTGTTGAGAAAGCTTGTTCAGCTAGCTTACAGTCCTTCCTTATAAGATAAACTATGTAGTTGCTAGAGAGAGCTGTCCCTTCAAACACTTGTGCGTTCCTTCCTTTCCAAATTTGCCAGCAACCCACCATGAAGATCGTGCTTCTGCTGTTATCAGTATTGATACACTTCTCCAACCAATCCCAAACATCAGTGATCGAGAAGAAATTGTTCCACAGCTTATTCCTCAGAATGGTTTTCCAAATAGCTTGGGCTCTGGGGCAGTCCCTAAGAGCATGTAAGATGGACTCCTCCTGGTCGCCGCAAATGGGGCACATAGCACTGGTAGTCCACCCTCGATCCATCCTTTTCTTGTTAGTTAGAATAGCCTTGTGACCAACCAACCAGAAGAAGAATTTAACTCTGCTCGCCACCTTTGCATCCCAGATAATGCTCCACCTTCCATGGACTTTAATATCCCTGTTCTGTCGAAGAAGTTGGTAGGCACTCTTAATCGTGAACTGTCCAGTGTCAGAGTGATCCCAAGCTAGGACATCCTCCTCCTCCCTCTATCGAGGAATATTGGTTTTGGTAACCTGGGTTACAATATCATTCGGTAACCAAACAGAAAGGAAGTCAGTGTCCCATTCATTGTTCAAGTTAATCAGGCTCTCTACTTTCAAATCTTTTAGTTCCTCCGGAATGGGTCGACGGCTGTAATGGAACAACCTGCTATCGAGAGCATTCCATTTGTCATACCAGACGTTTATATTATGTCCATTAACCGGTATCCAAGTCGAATTGTTAGAGATGAACTCTTTAAAGTGCAGAGATGTGCGTCCAAGCCTGGATAGGTTAATCCCTTTCCCTTCAGTGTAATTGCTGTACTTGTGAGCCATGCTAGTGCTCCAGCTAGAGTTCCTTTTAGTAGCTATATCCCAGGCGTGATTGGCAATGTGAGCAGCGTTCAGTTCTTTCATACTACGGATCCCAATTCCCCCATGCTCCTTACTGCAGGTGAGCTTGTTCCAGGCAACCATCGCGAGCGGGTGGCTTTTATGATTTCCACCCCAAATAAAACTACGGATCGAGCTATCAATGCGATCGCAGACTTTGATAGGAATCACAGCCGTTTGCATCACGTAGCTAGGAATAGCAGTGAGAGTAGACTTTGCCAGACAAACTCGTCCAGCCAGGTTCAGACAGCGGGCAGACCACGCAGCTATAGCAGACTCAACTTTCCTAAGCGTAGGGTTGTAAGTGTCTTTGTTCACTCTGCCATGAATGAGAGGGACTCCTAGGTATCTGCCTAGGTTATTTGTAATGGTGAAGCCACTAATTCTACCAATTCTGGATTTCATGACTTGGCTTACATTTCTAGAGAAAAAGATGGTAGATTTTCTAACCGAAATGGCTTGACCTGAAACCCTTCCAAACTGCTTGAAGCATCGAAGAATAGTTTTCATTTCTTTTGTATCAGCCTTGGCAAAGAGGACCATATCATCAGCAAAGCATAGATGTGAAATTCTGGGACCTGACTTGGAGAGTTTGACAGGAGTCCATTGTTTCTCCAGAACCAGCTTGTCGATGGCTTGACAGAGGCGATTTAAGCAAAGCACAAACAGGTAAGGCGATAAAGGGTCGCCTTGTCGCAGACCTCTAGTAGATTTGAAGGATCCCGCTTCTCGTCCACTCCAAATAATAGAGCTTTCGCCAGTAGAGATGGACTGTATGATATAATCACAGATGGAGCTGGGAATACCCGTTTTATCAAGAGTGTCCCTAATGAAGGGCCAAGTCATTTTGTCATAAGCTTTAGACAAATCGATTTTGATTGCCATCATCCCATTTCCAGTTCTCCTATTCCTCATAAGATGAATGATCTCTTGAGTGATGACAATATTATCAGATATTTTTCTACCAGGTACAAAAGCACTTTGCGCCGGGGAAACCCACTGAGTAAGGTGGGATTTGATTCTCTCAACAATGATCCTGGACGTGATCTTCAGACATAGGTTATTTAGAGAAATAGGTCAAAAGTGTTCACACACTTCAGGCTTTGGATTCTTAGGTATTAGAACAATAGTCGACCTGCACATATCTTCATCTAGCTCACCACCTTGAAGAGCCTTGTTGATAGTCAAAAGTAAAGAGTGCTTGACGGTGTGCCAGTTCTTCTTGATGAAGCTGCCATCCGCACCATCAGGCCCTGGTGCCTTGTGTGGATTCAGCTTGGTCACAATATTGTGGATCTCTTCTAGAGATGTATTGGAGCTTACCCTCTGTTGTTCCTCCTCGCTCAGTTTATTAAAATGACCAATATACTCTTTAATATCAGCAGCAGAAGTGGTGACAGGCTCAGTGAATAACTTATTGAAATAATTAAGAATGAGATCACGCATTTCCTCCTCATTACTGGTCCAAACGCCATTATCGTCTTTGAGCATGGTAATGGTGTTTTGACGTCTTCTTTGTTTAACATAAGTATTATAAAACTTTGTGTTGAGGTCTCCATCAGTCAGCCAATTAATATGGCTTTTTTGTCTCGCATCCTCCTCCTCCTTCTTTAGGATTTCCCCATACTGAGTTTCCATGTCGGTAATCATATTGGCAGTGATCTCGTCAAAATCCTCAGCTAGATTCTTTTGCAGCAGGTCGATGTTTCTAAGGAGTCTCTTCTTATCATATGCAGTCCTTTTCATATTATTATCCACCCATTTATTGATGGTCTCGTGTGAGTTCTTCAAGGCTTCATTGAACCTTAGGTTGGAGTTCCAGTTGGTTTTGACAGTACATTGAAAGTCCTTAGAATTAGTCCAGGATTCTCTGATAAAGAATCGGTTGGGACGAGGAAAACGCTGCGTGTTCCCAACCGCAATGGGACAATGGTCAGAAAAAGCCTTAGGGAGATGCTCGATGATGAAAGTAGGATAGTTGTTAAGAAATTCAGTGTTGGCCACTGCCCTATCTAACCTTTCCTGCAAGCCTCCATGGATATACGTGAACTTCTGTCCATTGAAGCCAAGGTCAGTTAGACCTGCCTCCATCAGGGTGTTGCTGAACACACGAGCTTCATTGAAGTTATAGTGTGTGCTTCCACTCTTCTCCTCCGGCAGCAAAGTAGTGTTGAAATCGCCTATGACAATCCAAGGCATGGTAAAGCTCCTGCCCATTGATACCAGGTGTTTCCAGAGCAGGTTTCTAACCGAAACATTTGGGTGAGCATATACGAAGGTGACCAGTACCTTGTTATTGACCTTGCAAGTAATGAATTGTCGATGGTTGTTAATGATTTGAACAGATCATTCATCATCTTTCCAACAAACCCAAATACCTCCAGAGAAACCTCGAGCTTCACATCGGAAAGATTTGTTGAAGCCAAGCTTCTTAATCGTTGTTTCAGCCTTTCCACCACTGATACGAGGTTCCAGAATACCGACCAGGCGTGCTTTCTTTAAGGAGACTAACTCTCTGAGGACACGACATGTATCTTTGTTGCCGATTCCTCTAACGTTCCAACAGATCGTATTAATCATCAAAAAACTGTTGAAGGTGGAGGGATAGCAGAACAGCAGCAGTTACTGGTTGTTCTCCTGTGGATCCCTGTTCTCTCTCTCTTCCTCCTCTTCGTCAACTCCTTCCAACGCTGACGTTAGGCCGAAATTCAGACGTTGGCTCGTTCTTCTTTTATCATTTGGGGGTTTAAACTTGGTGTGTTTTATTTTAGGGATAATCCCTTTACTCTTCCGCTCCCCAGGGTGAGGTGGGATTCCAGTGGAACCATTCTTCTTTATGCGTGACATGATCCCAATGTCGTGGTTAACAACCTGTTTCATATTTACCCCAATGATAGTTTCACATTGAACAGGTGGATATTCTTCTGACGTTTCCTTCATCTCCCCATTTACAGTAGTCTTCTCACGTATATCTTCTGACATTTCATCATGCTCCTCTATCTGTATGATTTCCTGTATGACCTCATCGACATCAGGGTTGACGACAATATGATCCTTTGTGCTCTTCTGGCCTTGATTTTCAGTGATCTTAATTTCCTTCAGGACCTGTCTTTTGTCATCGCTGCTTTGCATATGTTTCTTCTTCCACACCTTACCTTCTCTCATATTTTCTCGAGTATGGTCTTTCTCCTCTGTGTTTCGTCGTTCATCTTCCAGCTGCTGCTGAGCATCCTCTTCCTGGGCCGCAGATTCCTGCGTGGTTTCTTCGAGATCCTCCAACGAATGAAATTTGTTCCTTCGCGTTGGCTTCTCTTGTTGCTTTTTAGTATGCCTGGCATCCTCCTTGTTGCGCTACTTATTGACAGAGTTCTTCCTTTGTTGGGTGTGCCATTTATTCAGTGACTGCTCACTATCCTCATTAGTAACCGACTGTGGTGGATCTCCATTTAGAGCACCTTCTTTGTTCTGCCCAATACGTGTGCATCTCTCCTGGGAATGTCCCAATTTTCCACATCCATTGCAGGTTTCAGGGAACGCCTCATACTCTATTTGGTATATGACTTCATTAATGGCAATAGTATGAATCATAGGTTTCATGGTATCCACTTCCACTGCAAGTCTCGCGAATTTGCTTCGCGTTCTTGACATGGTGTGCGCGTCAACCTTCACAAGACTACCCAGAGCAAGTCCTATATAGTCGAACATGGTCGGGACATAGAGATGCAGCGGTAGATTCAGTATTCTAACCCATGTGACAAGATAGTGAGGTAGATCAACTGTGGGTCTAAAGGACGGGTTCCATTGCCAAACTACTAGGCAACACCCAAACAGTTTCCATGGACCTCCAGTCAGAGCTGTGTCGAAGTCCCGTGCATAGGAGAATTGGACCACGTAGTGTCCTAGATCCATTTCAAACATGTTGAACCTACCGATCGGTTTCCATAACAACTTTAATCAATCCCTCATAGTCATATATCCCACATCCATGCCGACGAGCCTTGCAACCACTGTATACATCCACGGCTTTGCTAGCGTCTCTTCTGCGTCTGGATTAATCGTCAGGGAAGGTCTCACGTCTCCCAGGTTAAGCTGAACATCTGATACCGATAGAGACTTCTCGTATAGGGTTTCGAGGAAGACGTCTTTTTGCTTGTTAGAGTGAGGATCCATGATATCAGGATGAAGATCTACGTCGTGTACTGTCGATGGCCCTCCTTCTTCCATCAAGTTCTTCTGAGGATCCCAAACCCTAAGGGATGGTTGTTCGGAGTTTGCGTGCAACGGGGGAAACTGTTCCGCTTGCGCAGAAACTTCCATGGTTCCTTCTGATGTAACCGCGTTGGTCGACTTAGTACCCGTTCCTTTCATGCCTGCGTATTGGAACTCAATGCCGACTGCCAGAATCCTAACCCTAACTCCTTTGGTAACATGACCTCCGGGGTCTTCTTGCTTCTCCGGATCCTTCCATGGTGCGCTCTCCTCATAGAGATAGTGTTCCCCGCCTTCCCCTGGATCTTTGTGTCCCCCCCTTGGATCATGGTTCCCCCGGTGTGCGTGCCCACGGCCGCCGCCGCCACGCCCTCCTCGTCCCCCTCGTCCCCCTCGTCCCCCGTCCATCTTAACAAGGAATTTTTTTTTCTTTTTTTCCTTTTACTTGTTATAGAATTTTGTTTTATCCTTTTTCTCCTTTTTAACCATCATTGGAATATTAAAACTTTATAAACCACAAAATCATAGATCCAACAGAAATTTATAAAGAAGACCATTCTTTAAAAACAAAGCATACAAATTTCATTCAAGTCTCCTTCACTTACATATTTGCATTTTAATTTATTTAAATACAAACAAAAATGGAGGTTACAACATCCTTTCCCTCTTATTGGAATTTTGCCCTCAAAATTTTACTAATCAAGCAAACAACTTAGGGTAAGACTTTTCCATGTATGTCTTCAACTCCCATGTGGCTTTATTCTCACCATGGTGCTTCAAAGAACCTTTACCATAACTATCTTTTTCCTCATGAGCTCTTTCACCTTGGTATCCTGTACCGTCATAGGTGACTCAGGGTATGTCAGCCTCCCTTAGAGATCAATAGGTTCAATGCTCAGCACATGGCTCGAGTCCTTCACATAGTGCTTCAGATTGGACACATGGAACACATCATACATCATACTATATTGAGCGGGTAAGGCTAAATGATAAGAAGCATCACCAATTCGTTCTAAAATCTCAAACTAACCCACATATTAGGGACTTAATTTCCTCTATTCTTAGCTATAGCTCAGAGAGGTCGTGTTTTTAGAAACACATGTTAACCGACAGTGAAGTGCAAGTCAGTCTACTTTGCATCATTATACGACTTCTGTCGATAATGGGCTCTCTTCAACCTTTGCTTGATCAATGCGACTTTATCAACATACACCTATAGTTCCTCTGACTGACACAACCTTCCATATAGAGCTTTGTATGGCGGAATCCCAATATTGGCTTAGTAGCTATTATTGTAAGCAAACTCAGTTAAGGGCAGGTGCTGCTCCCATGACCCACCCTAATTGAGCATGCATGCTCTCAATAGATCCTCTAAAGTCTGGATCGTCCTTTCTAACTGTCCATATGTCTGGGGTGATAAGTTGTGTTAAACTTCAATCTAGTATCGAGTTCATCATGCACTAGGTTCCAAAAATTAGAAGTGAACTTAGGATCATGATAAAAAATAATTGAACTCATAATACCATGCAGTCGAACTATCTCTCTAATATACAGTTCAGGTAGGTCTGTCACCTTGGCAATGATCTTTAAGGAAAGGAAATGTACTGACTTGGCAATGCAATCTACCACAACTCATATTGCATCATGACCTTTCTTTGTCTTGGGGAGATCCCGCACATATTCCATGGTGTTTTGTTCCCATTTCCACTCATGAATCTCAATTGATTGTAGTAATCCACTGGGTTATTGGTGTTCAACCTTCACATCTGGCATGTGACACAACTACCCACATATGTTGTTATGTCCCTCTTCATTTCAGGCCACTGAAAATATTGCAGCAAGTATTTGAACATCTTGGTAGTGCCAGGGTGTACTATATACCTAGAACCATGAGATTCTTGAAAGATATGATTCTTCAAGGGTGAATCTTCAGGAACCGAATACGACTCTTGTAGCATATTCCACCATCTACTCCCACTGAGAGATGTGTCTAAGGTTTCTCCAATAAAACTTTCATCTTGTCAAGCTCTGGGCTAGGTAACTGGGCAGCAACCAACTCAGTCAACATGTCTAGTTTTATTTGAATGTTAGCCACACAGATCTGCTCTTCTAATGGCTGCAGTGTCCACCTAGAAAACTCTTCCATTCTCTCCACTAGGTAGCTAAGACAGTTGCACACCTGAGTTTTTTTTTTATAAAGAGCATATGTTACTATGTTAGCTTTTCCAGGATGATAGGTGATGGTGAAATCATAGTCTTTCATATTCTCTATACATTGTCTTTGTCTCAGGTTTAGGTCCTTCTATGTCCGGAGGTACTTCAAGCTCTTGTGGTTTGTGAGGATTTCAAAAGTGTCTCCATAAAGATAGTTTTGCCAAATCTTCAGGGCATGTATAATTGCAGCCAGTTCTAAATAATGTGTTGGGTAGTTGACTTCATTGGGCTTGAGCTTTCTGGAGGCATAAGTAGAAAAATGCCTATCATGCTCTACAATGCATCTAAGCCCCATTTTTTATTGGTTTGTGAAGGTCATAAATCGTTCATTGCCTGACGATAGAGTCAACATCGGAGTCATGATCAACTTTTCCTTCAATTCTTGGAATCGAGCTTTACACAAGTCTGATCACACAAACTTCTCATCATTCTAGGTAAGCTTGGTGAGAGACAAAGCATTCTTTGAGAAATCTTTTATGAATCACAGATAATATCTGGCCAATCCTAGGAAGCAACAAATCCCAGAAAGGTTCTTCGGTGCTGGTCAATCGCGTACGGTCAACACTTTTGCAGGATCCACTGAGATGATCCCTCAGGATATGATGTGTCCAAGGAACATGACACGGTCTATCCAAAATTCACACTTTGAGAATTTCCCATAGAAGTTCTGCTTTTTGAGGATATCAAGGACTCTACCCAGATGGTCACAGTGTAGTTGTAAGTCATTAGAGTAAACAAAGATGTCATCGATGAATGTTATGACAAAGGAATCTAGGAAAGTTTGGAACACACTATTAATGAGATTCATAAACACACTCAGGGCATTACACAAGCTAAGTGGCATAACCACAAAATCATAGTAGCCATAACAGGTTCAAAAAGTGGTTTTTGGGATATCCTCACTCTTAACTCACAATTGATGATACTTGGATCTTCAGTCAATCTTTGAAAAGTCTAGGGACGACATGGGATGGTCAAACATGTCATCAATACGGGGTAAATGATACTTGTTCTTAATGGTATCATGGTTAATTATTCTACAATCTATGCACATTCGAAGCGATCCGTCCTTCTTCTTCACAAAGAGGATTGGTGCTCCCCATGATGATGTGCTAGGTCAGATGAAGCCTTTGCTAGCAATACCAACAGTTTCTTTTCCATCTCAAGCAACTTAGTGAGGGACATTCTATAAGGTTCCATAGAAATATGGTTGTCTCGGGAGCTAACTCTATAAAATTTTTACCTATCTCTCAAGAAGAATCCCAAGAAAATCATTTAGGAACATATCGACGTAGTCTCTTACTACCTCTATCTCCTATAAAGGATGCACCTTATATGTTGGCTTGGTAACTAATGCTAGGAATGCTTGACAACCTTTGTCTATCATTTGTTTTACCTTCAAGGCTGACACACATAGTCTAGTGGTATCATCCTTCCATTCTCTAATGGTGAACTGTGGATGACCTAATCTCTCTATTCTTATTTTCTTTTCCCTACAGTTGATCTTTACCATGTAGGTATAGAGCCAACCATACCAATGATCACATCAAAGTCATTCATGTCAAGAAGGATAAAGTCCATAGGGAGCTCATAATCTAGATACTTAACAAGTGTAACTGGGGTTTTCAAGAGAGGCATAAAGATCTAGTTGTTTGGGGTTGTAACACCCAAAACATATTGTAAATCCTTGATGTCCAAAAAAGCATAGTTGTAAGATTTCTCGATATTAAAGTATTATTAGAACCAGAGTCAAACACAACTTTTACATTATGTCCCATGATGTCAAGCATGCCTACATAGTTTTTTGTAATAAGTCAGACTATTGCATGCTTAGATAAAACATGAGATAAAACTCTAAGGTTTATTACCCTCTATAAAATGGTTAGCCATGGCTTGAGCCACTTCATTGTCAATGGTGAAAACTTGAGCTTGCCCTCACTCTCCTATAGGTGGGACTACAACTGGTGCAACTATTGCCACAAGTGGTGTTGCTTCCACAAGATGGACTTCTACTGGGCCTGGTCCTCTCAGATAAGGAAGGGGTAGTTAGCCTGAATGTGTCCTTCTTGTTGCCAACAAAACCACACCTTCTTCACGAAGCGGCACTTGCCCGGGTGTGACCTTTCATAGTTGTGGCACCTCAGATGGTGATTCTCATTGTAGGGCTTTCTTTTTCCTCCATGTCTTCCTTTGGCATGGTTGTGTCCTTGTCCTTTCCTATGGTCGTTCTTTGGGCCAAAAGTACCTTCAATGAAACACATGTTCCCTTTTGGTGGCTTCAGTGCAGGCATCGCCGTCTTCTTGATACCTAGGGTGGTGTTGTAAGCATTAGTGAAGTTTGTTGGTTTGCTCTCCATCACATGAGGCTTGATGGTAGGATGCATATGCTCTACAAAGTGATCCACCCTTCTTTTCTCAGTCAATGTGTAACCAAACTGCTCCCGAAGGTGGAACTTGCGGGTGTAGTCTACCATAGAGAGATTTCCCTAAACTAGGTAGGTGAACTCCCTCTCATTCCCTTTCTTGGTTGATATGAATAAGAATCTGGCAGAGAAGATGGTTATGAAATCAGTCCAGGCCATCTGTCTTGAATTAGGTCTTGGCCCATGATGTGGTTCTCCCACTAGATCTTGGCTGCTCCTTCTAGGAGTTGAGTGGCAAAAGGGCCCTTCTTGTTTGGTTGCACTTCTAGCATGAACACTCCTTCTCTACTACTAAAAGCCAAGCGTCAGCTTTGTCTTCTACTTCTATCTTGTCTGTGCCCCAAAACTTCTCAATGTTTTTCTTCACAAAGTCCAGAATGGTTTCTCCCAAGCATGGATGAATGGGTAGTGTCTCACCATTTTCATATCTAGCTATGTCCTTGAGGTCCAGGGCACTAATGGCCTCAGTCAAATTCTTTTGTTGTTCCATCTAGAGGGCATTATGAGTGGGGAACACTACTTGCCTGACTATAGGTCCTGGGCCATAAGTCAGGTTCTCCTTGGGATTGACCTTGTCTTTTAATATTGGTTCACCTTTCTGGTGTTCCACTAAGTTTAGGTTGTCAAAAGGAAGGGGTCTAGGGTCTGATCCTTCCTCAGAGGCTTCCTCAGGTCTCTTCCTCTTCTGGGAGGACTCTATCTCCATTGCCTTTCTCTTCTTCTATAGAGACCTCCTGTAACACCAACATCCCAGGATTTGAGGCCTCAAATAATATGATCTTAAAAGGAATGATTGGACTACCCATATCACCAAGGTGCACCTCCTTTTCAGGGAGCCCATCTCTAAAGAACTCCATAGTTAAGCATGCTCAGCTTGGAGTAGTACTAGGATGGGTGACTAGTCGAGAAGTTGATCCTGGCTTGCGCATGAGTGTGGACAAAGGGCGCAGTTAAGGCTAGTGGTGGTCTGTGGGGCCAGTCTTCATTCCTAAAACTCTACTAGAGCCTTGGGCAGTGGGTCGGGTGTTACAAATGGTATTAGAGCCATAACCCCTCCAGTAGGTGGGTCCCACATGGGCATGTGGCATGCCAATATTAAGTCGTGTGGTCCATGCATGTAGGAAATGGCTGTCCATGGTTGACGTAGCCACCCTTGTGCTGGTATTCCATTATTGGGAGTTGGGTGTCCATGGGCCATTGTGGGTTTGTACTGAAATGGGGTCAGATTATGAGGCCATATAGTTGAGCCTTGACGAGGATGTCAAGAGTCTAAGTGGGGGAGATTGTAACATCCCAGGATTTGAGGCCTTAGATAATATGATCTTAAAATGAATGATTGGACTACCCATATCACCATGATGCACCTCCTTTTCAGGGAGCCCAACTCTAAAGAACTCCATAGTTAAGCGTGCTCATCTTGGAGTAGTACTAGCATGGGTGACCAGTTGGGAAATTGATCATGGCTTGCACATGACTGTGGACAAAGCACGAAGTTAAGGCTAGTGGTGGTTTTTGGGGCCAGTCGACATTCCTAAAACTCTATTAGAGCCTTGGGCAGTGGGCCCGGGTGTTACAAAATTGATCTGAAACAACTACAATCCTCTGCTCTACAATCCTCCGCTCTGATACCAACTGTCATGGAACCATTCTTACCTCAATCCCAATCCTACTGCCTAGACAGTAGTAAAAGGATTGAAGTGCCCATCCCTGAATGGCCCAATTTCTCCTTGCCACCTCCTGCTGCCATAGCGGCACCGCCATATAGGCACCTCTGGGCACATGCGCTGCTTTCCCTCACACCTCAATCCACCTACGTCATCCACCTCGCGAGCCCCCGCTAGACTTGAACGGTAGCGAAGCTCCCTCTACCTGCCCCTCCTCCTGCTAAACCCCCTCTACTTCGGCGGGCTCCTCCACCACACTTCCTAGTCTCATGGAAGCCTGTACGAGGAAGGGAGGAAAGCATAGACTGCCAGTCCAAGAAGGGATCAACCTAGTCCAAAAGACCAAGTAACCTGAGCTCGAACCAACCAAATTGAAGGGGTTGAACCCACAAATCATGAGTGAACCAGTTCATCTGATCCAGCAAGCCCCCTCACTCACATGACACAATCTGGACCACCCGTCCTGAATCACACAGTCCTTGTTTTTCCTAATTAAAGGTATTTCTCCTCCTCTCAACTAAAAAATCCAATAATTTGTCATATCTTGCAAAAATTGTATCTAATGCATCAGAACTCCAAAAATGATGAAAAAATAGTCAATCTTGATCAGAAAAATCTAGTGAAACTTTTAAAAATAATTTTGAAGCCTAATTATTGATATGTATCACCCATATTCCAAGATCTTGTTCCTTTGATTATTTATTATATCTAATGATTCAACAATGATGATTAATCCTTGAGAAACCCTAATTCCGACTATAATGATCATATTGAAGGAAGAGAAGATCATTATTGGGAGTGACTTAATTGGCCATGTAGGGAGTAACAATGTTGGATATGAGAGAGTTCGTGGAGGTTTTGGATATGGCCGCAAAAATGGAGAAGGAAAGAGGATATTAGTTTTTGCAGTTGCTTATGATATGATTGGAAAATACAGGCCTTACTGGAGTAATAGGATGTCCGAGCTCCTATGGCGGTGAAGCTTTACAACTTGATCATAGGTGCTAGTTGACCCACTCTTTTTCTCCTATGTGGCTCCAATTGGTGATGCAGTTCTTCTCGTCGTGATCTTCGGAGAATACAAGCTCAGTTGATTGGAGGGTGCAGACTCCGGGAGCTAGGGGTGCTTGGGTTCAGGTGAGTTGGAGGTGGTTTAGGTTAGGGACCAAGGAGAATCCTTCAGGGAAATTGAGGGTAAAGGAGGGTAAAAGAGATGTCAGTGATGCTAATGAGACCCTTAAATAGGCAGGAGAGTGGGCTTAGGAGGAAGCCCTAAAAGTGGCATTACAGTCAGGTGAGATACCCGGGAAGTCAGGAGATCGTTCTCCCTAATTTGAGGACTAGAGATGATCTGGTTTGGCTCATTGAGCTTGTCTTGATGAGAGGAGGTTATCCACCATATATCTCGCACTGATATTCCTTAGTCGGATGCGCGAAGTGCGGTTGATTGGTCTGATCATTTGGGGTCGGGGCTGAGATACACGGGAGGTAGGAGACAAAGCCTGATCCATTGGATCTCCATCCAATATATGGTGATCAGATCATACAGTCATGATTCCTTAATCAATTAAGCCTCCCATGCCTAAGGTAAATAAGGAAGGTGTGACACATAAATGTCACACATCTAATTAAAAGTCAGAACTTAGGTCCTAGTTTAAATAATGCACTTAAAACTTCAATAAATCATAGAAAATTATAGGAATGTCCAAAAGAGGTGAAATTTGGTCCAAAGGCTCAAAAATATGTGTAGAATTTATAGAAAAATTTGGCAGCCATATGATGAATTATATCCTTTAATGTACTAATTTAATTAAAGTAGATAATTAACCTAGTTTAAAGTCATATAGTGCATATTATTCAAATTAATTATCATATTTCAAGATGGAGGGTCCAAAAAGGTTGAGTAATTAAGATTAAATGATTTAAAGATATTAGTGAACATAATTGATAATAAACAAGGTATTTCGAAAACTCATTCTGTCACATTCTCCCCTCCTTTTAAGAATTCTGCCCTTAAAATTCAAACTACATGAGAGAGATGTGGATATTTCTTCTCAACCTCAGACTTGTTCTCCCAGGTGGCATCAGTCTGATCATGGTGGCTCCAGAGAATTTTCACCATATCTATGAACTGATTACCGTGAAGCTCCTTTGTCTTGAAATCAAGAATTCTGACTAGGGACTCAGCATAAGATAGACCATCTTTTAGCTCTAGAGGCTCATGATTCAGAATGTGAATGGGGTCCTTGACATAAAGGTTTAGATTTGATACATGAAAGACATTACACATGGCACTATATTAAGGTGTCAAAGAAAGATGATAGGAACATTCACCAATCCTTTCTAGGATCTCAAAATGTCCCACATGGAGAGGATTGAGCTTCCCCTTTTTCTTGGCCAAAGCTCAAATAGGTCGGATCTTCAGAAAGATGTGATTACATTCCTTGAACTATTGGTGAGCATCTGCATAAGATTTCTGCCTATCATGTGCTCCCTTCATCCTTTGCCTAATTAGTGTGACTTTGTCTATTTACACATGCTTCTCCTCATATTTCATCAAGGTGTGTTCCCCGATGCCATCCAATGTAGAGGAGATCTACACAGTCGACTATAGAGAGCTTCATAGGGAGGCATCCCAATACTCTCCTGATAGCTATTATTATATGCAAACTTAGCTAAAGGCAAATAGTGGTCCCATGAGCCTTCCCTATCAAGAACAAAAGCTCACAGAAGATTCTCTAGAATCTGTATTGTGTACTATGATTGCCCGTCTGTCTGCGGATGGTAGGATGTATTGAAGTTCAATTTGGTGTGCAATTCTTCTTGAACATGTTTCCACATCTTTGAGGTGAACTCATGTCACTGTCTGAGACAATGGACACTGGAATTCCATGTAGACGTAATATCTCCCGCATATAGAGGTCAACTAGATTGAAAACTTTTATAGTAGTCTTTACATGGAGAAAGTGAGCTGATTTTGTGAGACGATCCATTATAACCTATGCAGCATTGTACCCCTTTCTGGTCTTGGGTAGTCCCGCCGCAAAATCCATGGTGATGTGTTCTCATTTCCATTCCGGGATTCCCAAGTGTTGTAGAAGATGACCTAATCTCTGGTGCTTGACCTTGATTCTCTAGCATGTCAGGCATTTGGACACGAATTCAACAATATCATGCTTCATGCCCCTCCACCAGAACTGACGTTTTAGGTCTTTGTACATCTTAGTTGTACCAGAATAAACTATGTACTTTCACCCATGTGCCTCATTGAGAATCTTCATCTTCATAGATAACTACTTAGGAACCCACATACGATTCTTATATCGAAGACCACCATCAAGACCCACAGACAAATGTGTATGAGGTTTTGATAGGAGAGAGAAGAGCTCGTTAAGATTAGGATTGGCCTTTTGTGCTTCAAGAAGTTTGGACTGAAGATTAGACAAGATGGAGATGTTTTTGACCCGAAGATGATCAGATAAAAAATGTGGCTTCCAGCCCACCATATCCTCCATAATCCTCCACTCAAGAACAGACAAGGATGCACATACTGCCCTTTTCATGATAAGGGAATCTATGAGTACATTTGCCTTTCCTGGATGGTAGCCAATAGTGAAATCATAGTCCTTCAGATACTCTATCCATCACCATTGACACAGGTTTAGGTCCTTCTGAGTCAGCATGTACTTTAGGCTTTTGTTGTCATTGAAGATATCAAAATGTCACCCCATACAGGTAGTGCGTCTATATTTTGAGAGCATAAATGATGGAAGCTAACTCTAAATCATGTGTGGGATAATTAAGCTCACCAGGTTTTAGTTGTCAGGATGAAAAGGTCGCTACCTTTACATGTTATTGCAAGACACATCCTAACCCATTTCTTAAAGCATCAGTGAAGATCACAAACCCTTCATTGCTAAAGGTAGAACTAGAATAGGAGTCCATGTCAACTTCTACTTTAATTCCTGGAAACTAAACTAACAAGTAGCTAACCATATGAAGTGTTCGTCCTTCTGAGTAAGGTTAGTTAGAGGAAGTGCAACTTTGGAGACGTTGGGAATGAAGCGACGATAATATTTGGCTCAACCCAAGAATCTCTAGATTTAAAAAGGGTTTCGAGGAGGTTTCCAATCAAGAATAGCAGACACCTTGGTGGGATCAACATATATATTTCCCCCAGAAATGAAATGTCCAAGAAACATGACTTTATCAATCTAGAATTCACATTTAGAAAGTTTGCCATAGAATTGATGGGCTTGAAGGATTTCAAGAACTGCTTTCAAGTTCTCATGGTGCATCTCCATGGAGTCAGAATAAATCAAGATATCATCAATGAAGACGACCACAAATTCATCTAGATAAGGTTGAAAGAATTTGTTCGTCAGATGCATAGATACACCAGGTGTGTTGGCCAACCCCAATGGCATCACTAGAAATTCTCAATGCCCATAACTAGTTCAGAAAGTAGTTTTAGAAATATCAGAATCTTTGACTTTAAATTAATGGAAGCCAGAACGAAGATCAGTTTTTGAGAAAACTTTGATGGTGTGAATGATCAAAGAGGTCATCAATATGAGGAAGGGGATACTTATTTTTAATGGTGGTCTGGTTCAACATGTAGTAGTCAATACACATATGCATAGAACCATCTTTCTTTTTGACAAAAAGGATAGGCTATACCCCAAGGGGAAACACTAGGATAGATAAATCCTTTATTGAGAAGTTCTTTTAGTTGTTTCATCAATTCCATAAGCTCAACAGGAGCCATCCTATATTGTGCCCCAGAAATCGGAGTGGTTCCAAAGAGAAGATATATGGAGAACTCAATGTTTTTATTTGGAGGCAGACTAGGAAGCTCCTATGGAAATACATCAAGGAAATCATGTACCACCTCCAGTCTTTCTACAGGCCTGCTACTAGGACTGGTCTCTGAGACTAATGTGAGGAAGAATTTACACCTTTAGAAATGAGATTTTTATCTTTAAGAGAGGAAATTATAATACTATTATAGAATCTGCTTCCCCTAGGGATCACCACAAGACAAGAATGAACTTGAGAGAGGACTACCATCTTGTTTCTACAGTCAATTTGAGCATGATACTTGTATATCCAATCCATATCAAGTATAATATCAAAGTCTTCCATAGTTAATAGGATGAATTCAAAGGGAATATCATGATTTTAAAATTTTATAGGTAGGACATCAGTTTTCTATAATGTAGTAAATATTTTTCCACTAGCAATCGACACATCAAGAATATATCATGTCCCTTATATGCAGATGTAACACAGATGCTAGATTTTGAGAAATGAATGTGTTTGTTGATCCAGAATCAAATAGAGCTTTAATAGAATGATTATTCAAGAATACAATGCCTACATAGGATAATTATATGAAGAATAATTTGGAGGCATTGAGGAAGATATTAGATATATGAAAAGAATTTAGGTTACCTTTAGCAAGCTCATTGGGATTTGCCTTGGCTTCCTCTATAGTCACTGTGAATACTCTAGCGTTACAGTGTCCCTGAGGGGGTAGAGCACCTGTTTGAGGGTTGACAAGGATGGACAGAGTAGGGAACTTGGTGATGAAATGGTTCTCCTATTTGTAGTTGTAGCAAATAGGTGACAAGGTCCCTCGTGTCCTCGTCCACATGTCTTACATATATTGTGGTAGGTATTTAGTTGATTCTGGTTATTTTGCTATCCTCCTTTACTTGAACCTCCTCCTATTCTTAATTCCTTATTATTATGGCCAGGGTGGAACTTCCTAGACTTATCCTCCTCTATGGTGGTTAACCCTAGGTATCCTATACTTGACGGCTTCTGCAGACCTTGTTCCCTTTCTTGCTTAAGTGCCATATATAGGGCTTCATCTATGCTTATGTATGGGAGGCGATGAATAGGTTTTTCAGGTGGGTGGCTAGACAATCAACATAGTGCTCTGTGAGGTGGTGTTCAGTCTGAATGGGTGTGTATCACTCCATTAGTTTAAACTTTAGGGTGTAATTGGCCACAAAGATATTACCATGTCTAAGCTTAGTGTACATCCTCTCCTTTTTACTCTTAGCTATGGGCATGAAATGGTTGGTGAAAAGGGTTTTGAAGGCTTCCCATTCCATGTTGTCCACCTCTCCTCACCTATTCCCACCGTAGTTTTCCCACTAGATTTTTGCCCCACCCTTAAGCAGATGGGTGGAAAATTTGGCCTTCTTTTCATTGGGTACTTCTACGGTACTGAAGGCATTTTCCACAGACAATGTACAGGCTTCAACCTTATCCATCACCTTAGGCTGGTCTCCCCCCCCCCAAAAGGTGTTAGGGTTAAGTTTGGTGAAATCTAATACATTTACTTCCTTCTTCCTAGATGAGTTCGGTTTAGGGATTCCTTTTAGGTAAATGGTCTCCATGAAGTCTAGAAGACTTTCTTTTCTTCTTCCCACATATCCCTGGCCATTTTCTTAGAATCAGGTTCTTCATGAGGTTCAGGTTCTTTCCTCTTCTTAGAGGATGATTCTTCAGAGGCCTTGGAGTTATGAGTCTTCGGAGGCATCCTGAAATTAGGTGGAATATATTAGATATATCATTATCATTTTTTTGTCATGTTGTATTTCATTATTCTTCTTTATTAGTTATTAATGATCTTAATGTTATGATTTGTGTAGGATACCCTAGAATCCTTATCAGTCAATCCTTAGGACTTCTAAATAGAGTGACTCTTTTCCTAACCTTATATTGTAGAGATGAGAGGGAAAGATATTTATAAAATAAAGATGAGGGGGGAGATTTTCTATAGATGGGGTGAGAGGGAATATATATAGATGAGAAGTTTCCTTAATTAAGGTAGGAACAAGAAGTAGGGGACACTTAGGGTATCATCCATGTAGACTTATAAGGCAATATAGGTAGCCTCGTGATTGCTAAGCTAAGTGGCTCAGAGACTTTAGCCAGAGCCATGGCAGATGCTATCCTAGTCACCTCCACCCTTCATATCCCTAACTCAATGACTACCCTAGAATCACAATAGGGTGAATGAGGTTCATGTGACCATGATGTGTAAAATTGGCTCTGATACTAACTGTGACGACCCCAATTCTTGTACACTTTCCAAGTTTACATTCCCTAGATATGTGTGCACTCATATTTATAAGATGTCAAGAGGGAAAATGTAAGGGATTGTGATTGTCATATAAAGCTACATAGAAGTTAGATCGTTGTTCACAAAATCACACAGATGGCCACATAAATCATCATTCATAAAGGTAAACGTCATAAAACATTATTCAAGAAGAGAAAGATTAGTTCTATGGAATGGAAAGCACATAGGATATAGAGTATCATGTACATCATCTAGAGAATAGGAAATAACTATATAACATAAATAAAGACGAGAAGCAAAAGTTTAGCTAGTAATCTTCCATGACCATTTATTTAATTGCTTTTGGTACTCTAAAATGCATTATTTGTTCCTTGCACCTAGAAAATACGAGAAACAAAATCATCAACACAAGGTTGGTATGTGGTTAAAAAATATAGTACAATACTGGCATATTTCAAAATAGTTGAAGATTGAAGAAAGAAAGGAGAACCATTATTTAAGTCAGAAAATTAGGTAATCACATCTTTTAGGTATATCTTTAGATGCAGTTGTACAACTATTTACATCAACACTTTATCATACATCCATACTGGGAAATTTATCATACATCCATAATGGGAAATTTATCATACATCCATACTGGGCCATTCCCCACCTCCTAGGCTATGGGGTTGTGCTAAATTTAGTAGCTACAACTCATCAATATTCTTTTATGTTCCTTTAAGTTTTAGAGAAGCATACAATACTAGTAAGCATCCAATAGTTCATAAACAAATAGATTCATACAAGGTACATCGTATCATTATGCAACTATGGAAACCTAGTCTTATACTTATATCCACGTACCTTGAATCTCAAATCTTGATTTCAACAAGTCTACATTAAGAGAGTAGATCGCCCTGAAAGAGAAATAAATACCTAGTGTCATTATGTGTTTTCAACACCTCATATTAGGATTTCGGACTTATTAAGGTTTTCATATGGAGTCATTGGCTCTGTTCATAGTGTTTAGAGGTGGGATCCTCATTTTAGGGTTTTGAGAGTGGGTCAGGTATATTGGATAATTGATTTTTCCATTAATTACCATTATTGAAAAAGAGAGAGAGAAAGACATGGTTATTTCATATGATGTTAGGAGTTCCAAGTCTATTATTGATCAACAACTTAGGATTTTGAGTTAGAGGACTTAGGGTCAGGTTTGATATCACAAGGTTTAGCAAAATAATGACATCTAACTTTGTATTCATTTTCTTCAAGTTAAATACTAAAAATGACACAAATTAAAGTCAAAAAGGACACATCGATCTAGATTTGGATTTAGGCACATGTGATAATTTACAAAGGTTCTCATTTTTCTGAGAACTTGGGTATTTTATGGGAATCTTTTGGGTATTGAAATCATTTATTATGGATTTAATAAAATTGACCAATCAGAAAAAGGATATGGTTTTAAAAAGAAAAAAATAGGAAAAGAGGTTGGGCCTCATGGATCATAGGAGGGATCCAGCTCTGCGGATCCTTGTCTTAACCTACAAGCTAGTCCTACTAAAGAGAGGGTCGAGTGAGGGTTAGATGGACCATACTACCCATGGCGTAAAAATGATATATGCGACCCAGTGTGTTTGGAAAGGGAAATGCACATGCCTGATTCATCAATGGATTGCACCATGGTTGCAGCGTGAGCAGAGTGAAGGTGGTGATGGCTCACGGTAGCTAGGTAGCTATTGAGTGTGTATTCATGAGTGGGGTTGTGTTCCCATGATCATGCTGAGTTCCAAAAACCAGAGAAGGGGGTCGAAGGGGGACTATATTCATGGTTTCAATAAGAATAGGTGTGATGGAGGTAGAATGGAGTTCAGAGGCTTATCGCCCCTCTAGTTGAATTGAGGGATCAGGGAGCTCTATGTGAGGTCCAGAACTATTCCACAAGCCTTATTGGAGCATGAGGATGTCCCATCTCCTTTGGAAGTGAATCTTTACAGCTTGATCACAGGCGCTAGTCAACCCATGCTTTTGCTCCTCTGTGGCTCCATTCGGTGATGTGGTTCTTCTCATCGAGGTCTCTAGAGCATACAAGCTCGGTTGATTGGAGGGTGCAGGATCCAGTAGAAAAAGGGTGCTCGGGTTTAGATGAGGTGGAGGGTCAAGGAGGGTTAAAGGGACGTCAACAGTGCTAATGAGACCGTTAAATAGGCAGGAGACTGGGAGTAGGAGGAAGCCCTAAAAGTGGTTCTGTCGTCAGGTGAGATACCAGGGAAGTCAAGAGGTCGTTCTCCCTGATTTGAGGACTAGGGGATATTTCATTTGTCGCATGGAGCTCGGATTGATGAGAGGAGGTTATCCTCCAAATATCTCATATGAATATTCTCCAGTCAGGCACGCGAAGTCATAGTTGGTTGGCCTGATCAGCTGGGGTCGGGGTCGAGGTACACGGGAGGTAGGAGACAAAGCCCCAGCTGTTGGATCTCCATCCAATCCATGGTGATCGGATTGGGTGGTCATGATTCCTTCATCAATTAAGCCTCCCACACCTAAGGTAAAGAAGGCGGGTGTGACACATAAATGTCACACATCTAACTAAAAGTCAGAACTTAGGCCCTAGTTTATATAAAGCATGTATAACTTCAATAAATCATAGAATATTATAGGAATGTCCAAAAGAGGTAAAATTTGGACCAAAGGCTCATAAAGATGTGTAGAATTTATAGAAAATGTTTAAGATCTAAATATTAAAGTTATATCCTTTAATGTACTACTTTTATTAAAGTAGATAATTAACCTAGTTGAAAGTCACATAGTGCATATTATTCAAATTAATTATCATATTTCGATATGGAGGGTCCAAAAAGGTTAAGTAATTAATATTAAATGATTTAAGGATATTAGTGAACATAATTGAGAATAAACCAGGTATTTGGAAAACTCACTCGGTCACAATTATCCACTAATATTAACACCTTGTATGGCATATGTCATTAATATGATTCACATCACTTTCATATTTGGTTACAAACTTTGTTAGTGACTTCATCACTCGATTGGCCAACCATAATGTCATCATTATTTATGTACATGGTTAACCATACATATTAAGAGATATACTAAACCATCACTAGGTTTTTCCATCATGTCATATCCATATATGATCTATTAATAGTAGATCCCATTCTTACATATATTGTATCATGGTAGTGCTAAACAAACTTATACAAGTGGCTGGTCAAACATATGTCAAAACATTATCTAGTCTAATGTAGGTTCTCCTAACCCTTATCATGAGAGAAGTGTCATGCTCAATCTCTTTGAGCTCACTCAAATTTATGAGTGTAAAGAGGCGAGATCACCTTACTAAAATTAATGGAAAATACACAACATCTATCTTCTATAAAATTTTGAATATGGAGGATGTAGGCATAATAATTCCATTTAAATAAGAATGAATAAAATACAAAATGTCAATAGTAGCAGCGGAAGGAAAATCTATGCTATTACAACTTTATTTCAAATGCTCAAAAAATAAACTAGAAAGTAAACTACAAGATCCAGCAATAGTAACCTAGCCATCTTGGCAGCACTACTCCTAATCAGGTACTCCTTTCTATGGTCCTATCCCTTGTCCTATCTCTTAATCACCATCTTGTTCATTAATGTGTTTATTAATGTATAAGAAAATTGAGTTAATATGAAAACGTTTTTCCAAATAAATTCTTGAACAAAACTTTCTGGTGGTCATCCTACAATAACTCAAAGGTCATCAATTAACATAATATTCTCTTTTTTTATGATTTATTTTCTTTTAATGGGGAGAGAGGTAATTTAAGGTGATTATGATCTTCATTAACTATTTTCATTTACATGATGTCTTATTTCTAACTTTATTTAATAATCATCTCATTTTTGTGGACATTTGTAGCACACTTCTTGATAATTGAGGTAATTTTGCACTAACCACTCATGTTTGCATGCATATTTACTCCAAACCACTCAGTTTCCACAAAATCATCATTAAGGACAAATTGATAAGAAAAATAAGATAACTTTATGAATGGGATGGAATTTCAATTACATTGTGATTCAATTCGTTACAATAAGTATCTCATATGTACAAACTTTGTTTTCCCTCTTTGGTCTAGGGTTTCCAGGTGTACCTCATTGTCACCAAAAGATATCTTTACAAACTCTAGCCACATAAGCACAAACTAAAACATGATATGGCATGGCATTATCTTCATATGTCTCTACCCACGAATTATTCTTACCCAACTCTCTCTCTTACATATTCCACTAGAGTCCTATGCAGGGAACCACCAACACGAGAATGAGGCATTGCAACATACTAACATCATTTACCTCCTCTAGAGTCTTGGGGATTTCCCTCTCTCACCCAGATGGTAGGTACTCATAACCATGTTCATATGTACACATATAGACTGCCTCTATTTGACTCTAGGGTTTGGTCGTCCCAAGGACATCTAGGGTCCAACAAAGCTATATGAATCATGCATAAAACCACTCAACTCATTCACTCTAGAGTAGTCTAGTTTAGGACATATCACAACACATATTTATCATCGTTTTTATATCTTGGAGTTTAGGTTCTCTGACATTCTCCTAATGGGTCTCACTTTCTCTAGAGTTAACCCTGAAACTGGTTCTAACATTAGAAGTCCTCCTTCATGAAAGATCATGTGGCTCATACTGATTCACACCTTATCTTAACTTATCTTAGCTTATCTCATAAAACCCTATGTACTTGCATCATCAAGCTTATCTCAAAACATCAAATCTAAACTTAGGTCCTCAAAGATAAACAGTATATCATCACAATTCATCTTATATCATATATATAAGGCTTATTTCTTATCATCTAAACATATTTCATCTTTTCCATCTAACACATATTCTAACAAGGCTTTAGACATCTAATCTAGAACTATTCTCTCTTCTAGACTGATGTCATTCACTTTATCTTAGGTTGCATGACTACCTCTTACTCTTACATGTGTGGGGACACAATTTTGTGATACTTACATATTTAACAAAATATTATATAGTTTTTCTCTGATAAAACATGCATCAGGGAAAACTGTCGAGGTTCGATCTGATTGGAATAAAAAACCAAATCCAAAAAACAAGTGTCCCACACATAGTAGAGAGTCTAGTACCATGTCACCTAGTGAAAAGGGTGATAAAAAAGTGTAGAGTAGTCTAGCTACCCTAGACAACGAATGCTAAATGTCTAGGATTTATCTTTCCTTGATGCACATCATCTCTAAATAATGGAATGCCCCATACAACCACATTATAAGGAAATAATGACATTTTAAACTTTCTATACACAAGCACTAGTCTAGACCAACTTCTTAGACATCAAGGTGCTAACCTAGAGGTAGGTCAGATCTTGTCTCTCTAAAAGATGACTAATCTAAACTTAAAAGTTTCTAAGTTTAAGGTTCTTTAGTTTTGAGTTGCATAGTGCGCAAATTTCAGGCTTTTCTATCGTTCATGCTCTGATACCACTTGTGACTCCTCGAATTTTCTAAAACTTAATCTAATGTGTTACATCTAAGTTGAAACCCTCACCTCAGCAAGAATCCCAATTTAAACACCACACACTAGGCTAAGAAGGACTAAATCAAAGGAAGTCAGAAGGAAACAATAATAACACACACACATGAACAATAAACAAGACATACAACACATGTTCACCATTCAACATATAATTACAAAATGAAGTGTTACAACATTTGAGATTACATATTGAACAACAAATTTTTACATATACATGTAGTACATCTACAATAGGATCTTAAGGCAATAGGCCCACCTGTACATCAGCTCGTCACACAACTCCCAATTATCCTAGTCTTCAAGAGCATATGTCCACAACCTAAACAAAAGATTACATGTGGTACGTGTCAGCACAATATTCTAAAATATTGTACTACGTACATCTATGTGTCTTTTTATATACCTCTCATTACTGTAACTTGGCAATAAGATAAAACTAATACTAGTAAATAATAAGAAAATATAGCAAAAGTATACTCGAATTAGAGAATGTTTATTAATAAAAGAAAACACATGTTTTAGGCACATTTTCCATTATATCATCCATGCATTTACTACCTAAGAGTTGAATGCATTAAGGCCTTTACGATCTACTACCAAAGAGTTCGATCAATTCACAATGTGATCTACTACCAAAGAGTTGGATCACTTCCAAGTACTTTACTATCAAAGAGTTGAAGTACTTACTGTCTAGCACTTTACTACCAAAGAGTTGAAGTGCTTGGATATAATGGAACAGATATATTATATTTCATGTGTTTATAGAAATAAGTATGTAAAATCAAGCAACATATCATACAAGAACAATCATTTCATCCAATATCATATGCCAAGTATTTTACTACACATATAATTCAAGTATACTATATAATAAGTCAAGTAAGAGGTAAATCATACCTTGATCAAGAATCCTAATCATCACATAATCATGGATTCAACTACCACTCTTAGTCAAACCATGATTAAGACAAGATTACATGTATCATCATCAAATTCTCATCATCTTAACCCTATTTATGTTCATTAGGGTTTAGCTTGGTCATTAAGATATGTGCATCATTATTTGTTTTCTTATCTTGGAATTATAGTATTGATTTCATATTCCATATTATAGTTCATTAACTAATAATTGTATTTCACATTATTATGTGAACATATTACCTTAGGTTACATGCATTAACCCAAGTTAGGTTTTTCTCATCATTTTAGGGTCTCTTACATGTAACATGATTTATATGCACATTACTAATCTCAGAGTTACATATTATCTTTTGAATATTGATATGAGTTTACTCTGTAATTTCCAAGGTTTTTTCAATATATTTGTAATTATTGCACATTAATTAGGTTTCTCATCCCTAATTAGCCACATTAATAAAATTAGATGATTTCATGTCCAAACATCATCATATATGTCATCAGTTGGATTGTACATCATGTTTCAGAGTTAGTGATGCATTCTCATAATTTTAGATCATCATTTGATATTTATTACGCATGATATAAGTATTACATATCTTACTGAAAATTCGTATTATTTATCCATCAAAAGACTTTTTTGAGATTTTCATGTTGTTTTACTGATGTTTATGATAATTTCAATATTTTGTTTGTATATTTATGATAGTGGTGCTATTTTCTATTATTTATCTAAGAACCTAGTAATTTTTGGGATTTTCTAGATGATTTACCTTTTCTCCATTCATGGGTCGCCATGTGGCTCCTTAGGTGTGACTTGCCCTTCCTGGGATCACTCTGAGCCAGCTGGTTTCCTTTAGTTTGGCTAGTTGGCAACTGGGCTAGGTCCTTTTTGTCTTCCTTTCTCTCATGAATCACGATCTCAAGGCAATTCACACTTTGTGGCCTCTGTCATGCTGCGACGCGGGCGCCGCCACCATCTTTCTCTCTAGTGAGCAATCAGCAGTGAACCTCTCCTCTTCAAACTAACCTAGTGCCTCCATAGCCATTGTGTTCTGTGGTTGGCTAGATGTGACAAGGGTTTAGAGCCCCTCTCCTCTCAAGACACCATTGATGTGAAGCTCGCCACCTTGGTCTCCATCACGACATCAGAATGGGGTAAAATGTGTCATCTCATCGTCGTGAATATCTTATTATTTACAACGAAATGTGGTTTCTTCTTGGTTATCTCGGTGCCACCCAAACTCAGGGAGGGATCCCTGGAAGCCTACTCTAACCTCCACCGAATGATGTGTGTGTCAGCTCCCATCACCACCAAGAGGTTTACCTAACAATATGAACACCTCAGGGCATCTTGGAAAGGCACTAGATCAGCTCCTCTAACTCTACTCTCTATTTTCCTTTACATATCTTCATCTAAGCACTCCTTTGTATCTGTATCCTACCTCTTATATTGGTCTCTTCATGCTGAGCGTTGGCATGGAGACGATGGGAAAAGTGGGTGTTTAAACTCCCTGCTCCTAAGGTTATAGGGCTCGGCTAAAGGCTCAAAAGATCACTCATGCGATGAAAGTCTAATTGTCTACTCACTTTCCTCCTCGACGCACGTCTAGAGTGGTGTTGGCATTGAAAGTGGGACACGACCACTCCATGTATGTACCCCAAATGGTTGGAGGTTGTTGACATGTTTGTAGCCCTTAGATCTATCTAGACTGCCCGGATCAATGACATCTACAAGCCAATCTGTAGCTTCTCAAGACTTTGTGGCACGGCCCTTTGTGTTTCTATTGGCCATGGTCCCCACATATAAACTAGCCACAGCTTAGCTATAGATTGACAGGGATATTGATCAAAGACTAAGCTAATATACATGAATATTGACTATGATACATGATTATATACCTTATTACATCATTTTCAAACCTATATAACTTCCTCTAGTAATATATAATATTCATGAAAATTTAACTGTAGTTTTGATACAACTCAAGCTACATTCTTCTAAAATGTTGTATCAAAATTGAACTGTATGATCAGTCAATTAAATGCCTCAAAAAGGCATGAACTTAGGGATGTAAACTATGATATGAGCATCAATCAAAAATTAAAATTTACCAAAATGCTTGTAGCTCCCAATATTATAAACCAAACACATTAATTCACTTATGTCCTTGATATTTAAGGATTCCAAAAGTTCACTCCATCAAATCCTACACATCTTAAAAGAAATTTCATCCTCAAAATTAAGCCAAAATCCAATCCATCACATCATATACATCTTGATGAATTTTTTTTCCTCGAAATAAAGTCACACTCTTACTCCAAGGAAAATCCAAAAAGTCTTCATTCACATGTAGAGCATCACTCTAGGTGCAACATATCCACAAATAAAAGTTCAAGAACTATTTCTATATGAGTCCAAGGAGATTCTAAAAATATATGGGGTGAACCCCTCAACATATAGCATGATTTCGATACTTAGGTTATGTCATGCCACATTTCATATCGTAGGATTTACATTGTCATTTTACCCAAGCATAAAGGATTCCATCAATGCATTTATCATATAGATTATTACAAGGTGTCATCAACATTATATTATGTTGTTTGTTACAACGTAGTCAACATATTAATTATGCACTAATATTAACACCTTGTATGACATATGTCATTAATATGATTCACATCACTTTCATATTTGGTTATAAACGTTGTTAGTGACTTCATCACTCGATTAACCAACCATAATGTCATCATTATTCATATATATGGTTAACAATATATATTAAGAGATCTACTAAACCATCACTAGGTTTTCCATCATGTCATATCCATATATCATATGTAAAGATTAGATCACATTCTTACATATATTATATCATGGTAGTGCTAAACAAACATATACAAGTGGCTGGTCAAACATATGCCAAAACTTTATCTATTCAAATTGAGGTTCTCCTAACCATCATAATGAGGGAAATGGCATGCTCAATCTCTTTGAGCTCACTCAACTATATGAGTATATCAAATGCACAAATTTTGTTTTCCCTCTTTGGTCTAGGGTTTCTAGGTGTACCTCATTGAAACCAAAAGACAGCTTTACAAACTCTAGCCACATAAGCACAAACTAAAACATGATATGGCGTGGCATTATCTTCATAGGTCTCTACCCATAAGTTATTCTTACTCAACTCTCTCTCATACATATTCCACTAGATTCCTATGCAGGGAACCACCAACCCGAGCATGAGGCTTCTCAACATACTAACATTATTTACCTCCTCCAGGGTCTTGGGGCTCTCTCTCCCTCACCCAGATGGTAGTTACTCATAACCATGCTCACATGTACACATATAGACCGCCTCTCTTTGACTCTAGGGTTTGGTCCTCCCAAGGACATCTAGGGTCCAACAAAGCTATATGAATCATGCATAAAGCTACTCAACTCATTCATTCAAGAGTAGTCTAGTTTAGCACATATCACATCACATATTTCTCATAATTTTATATCTTGGAGTTTAGTTTTCTCTGACCCTCTCCTAATAGGCCTCACTCTATGTGGAGTTAACCCTTAAATTGGTCCTAACGCTAGAGGTCCTCCTTTATGAAAGAGCTTGAGGCTCATATTGATTCACACCTTGTCTTAACTTATCTTATATTATCTCATAAAAGGCTATGTACTTTCATCATCACGCTTGTCTCAAAACCTCAAATCTGAACTTAGGTCCTCAAAGACAAACATTATATCATCATGATTCATCTTATATCATCTATATAAGGCTTAGAACGTATCATCTAAACATATTTCTTCTATTCCATCTAACACATATCCCAACAAGGCTCTAGATATCTCATTTAGAACTATTCTCTCTTCTACACTGATGTCATTCACTTTCACTTAGGTTGAATGACCACCTCATACTCTTATATGTGTGGGGACACATTTTTCTAATACTTACATATATAAAAAAATAGTATATATTTTTTCTACGATAAAACATGCGTTCGAGAAAACTATCGAGGTTCGATCCAATTGGCATAAAAAAAATCCACAAAATGACTATCCACACATAGTAGAGAATCTAGTGCCATGTCACCTAGTGAAAAGGGTGAGAACAAAGTGTATACTAGTGTAGCTACCCTAGATAACAAGCACTTGATTTCTCTTATCTTAATGAACATCATCTCTAAATAATGTAACATCCCATACCACCGCATTATAAGGAAATAATGACATTTTAAAACTTGCTATACCCAAGAACTAGTCTAGACCTAGTTCTCATACATCTAGGTTCTAAACCTAGAGGGTATGTCAGATCCTGTCTCTCTAAAAGATGACTAATCTAACCCTAAAGATTTTTCAATCCAAGGTTCTTTAGTTTTGAGTTTCATAGTGAGAAAATGTCAGGCTTTGCTATTGTTCATGCTCTTATACCACTTGTGATGTCCCCAAATTTTCTAAAACTTAATTTGATATGTGATGTCTAAGTTGAAACCCTCACCTCAGTGAGAATCCCAATTTGAACACCACACACTAGGATAAGAAGGATAAAATTAGAGGAAGTCAGAAGGAAACTACAGTAGCACATGCACATGAACAATAAACAAGCCATAAAACACATGTTCACCATTCAACATATAATTACAAAATTAATTGTTACAACATTTGAGATTACATATTGTATAGTAAACTTTTACATATGCATGTTCTACATCTTCAACAGGATCTTAAGATAATAGGTCCACCGGTACATCAAATTGACACACAACTCTCAATTATGCTGGTCTTTAAGAGTGTATGTCCACAAGCTAAACAAAAGATTACATATGGTACACTTCAGCACAATGTTCTAAAATATTGTATGGAGTACGCCTGTGTGCCCTTTTATATACCTCTCATTACTGTGACTTGGCAATAAGATAAAACTAATACTTGCAATAATAAATAAATATAAAAAAAGCATACTCGAACCAGAGAATGTTTATTAATAAAAGAAAACACATGTTTGAGGCACATTTTCAATTATATCATCCATGCATTTACTACCTAAGAGTTGAATGCATTAAGGCCTTTATGATCTACTACCAAAGAGTTGGGTCATTTCATAATGTGATATACTACCAAAGAGTTGGATCATTTCCATGTACTTTACTATCAAAGATTTGCAGTACTTACTTTCTAGCACTTTACTACCAAAGAGTTGAAGTGCTTCAATATAATGGAATATATATATTATGTTTCATGTGTTCATAACAATAAGTATGGAAAATCAAGCAATATATTATACAAGAACAATTATTTCATCCAATATCATATGCCAAGTATTTTACTACACATATAATGCAAGCATACTATATAATAAGCCAAGTAAGAGGTAAAATGTACCTTGATCAAGATATCCTAATCATCACATATTCCTAGATACAACTACCATTGGTCAAACCCTGATTAAGACAAGATTACATGTATCATCATCAGATTCTCATCATCTAAACCCTATTTATGTTCATTAGGGTTTAGCTTGGTCATTAAGGTATGTGCATCATTACATTTCTTCTTATCTTGGAAATATCTTATTGATTTCATATTCTATATTATAGTTCATTAACTCATAATTGTATTTCACATTATTATGTGAACATATTGTTGGATATAAGGGCTCTAGATGGGGTGGTGGATAGAGCTACAAAATTTCTCACCAAACATATTAGACCTTCAAATTATATCAATTAGGAGCAATAGCTTAATGGAAATTTGAAGTCCTATCTAACAAGCATAGCAAGGATTAGAGAGATTGATAGCAAGCACTTGACAAATAGATGTAGAGTGGTTCCACACTTCAAACTAGAAGTGAGTCAGTCCACTACCTAGAGAGGTCAACCTCTAGGACTTTGCAAGTGATTTTCTCTATTATATCACCACAGAGATTACAACAATAGACCACCAAGGGACTTAACCATCCAACCACAAGGAGATCTCCACCTTAACAAGGAACTTACCCACTTAGCTTGAATCTTCAGCCTTCACCTAGGTCTTACCCATTCAAGCTCAAGTCCTCTGCCTTGAAGGACTTTTCTTCTCCTCTTGGATCTTGCACCTTTGCCTTATCCTTTACTTGTAGAAGATCACCACCTCTTCATCAACCTTGAAGAGGACCAGCTATAGCTCCTTCTTCATTCGATGGAGCTTGCTTGCTTCCGTTTTTCTTCATGAAAGAAGGGGATAGGGAAGTAGTGGAAGATTGATAGCTTTACATGCACTTACAATAATTCAAACTCACTCATAAGTCATGAAATGAAGTGTAAACTAGAGAGATAAAGGGGCTCAATGGGTGGTAGCACACTCAACTATAGTAAGGACCTTGTGTGTAGTGAATGAGCAACCTTGGAATGAACTCGAAGTGGTCCTATTTATAGCTGGGGGTGCTCCCTTGAGTTGGGGAACACTTACGGTCAAATTGTAGCCATTTTTGCACAAATCAATGGATCTATTTTTATCCAAACAAGTCACCAACGGTTAGAATCACTTTTTCTAAATTTTCTATATAGTACATCTGATCGAGATTCAATAAAGGTAACTCGACCGATCGGCTAAAAGACAAACCCAATTTTCAAACTATCAGTCGAGTTTGTCCTGGGAAACTCGACCGATCAGTTAAAATCACATTTGGTCAGTAACTCGATCGATCGAGTTCTATGAATGCACAACTCGACCGATGCACTCATCAGAAAATTGATCCAAGGGATCGGTCGAGATTGTAACTCGACCGATCAGCGGTTTGTGATCAATTTTCAAATGATGTTAAAAAGTGATTAAAACTTGGTACTAAGTGTCCCACATAATTTTCTCATCTTAGTTACAAGTCATATCATCAATACAAGTGATTACAAAATTCTTCTAAGGTCATTTGAATCGATTTCCTAATTAGCACACTTGCATTGCTTTTGACTTGAACTTTGACAAGCTAGGGCTTGTGTAAATTGCTTTTTTTCATGTACCTAACACCTGAGATCAATCTTTAATACACATATTAGATACATATGAATGGAATGGTTTAGTCATTATCAAAATATGGACAATGTATAACCTCTAGGTCAACATTCTCCCTCTTGTTGACAATGACAAACCATTCCTCAAACATATTGAAAAGAATATTGAAAGTATACCTTTGCCTTGTGAATTAGGGGGATTCAAGATTTATACAATGTGAATTTCTCCCCCTCAATACATCCTTACTTTAACCTGCATAATTTCTCTTTCTACACAAAGCAATATAACATACATGTACTGTATTATCCTTTGGCAAGTCACATGATAAAGCATATAAAGAACAAGAAAAGAATCACTTAAGCAATAATAGCAATATGATTGAGTTTTAAAACATTGAAATTTCTCTCCCTTCCTTTTGAAGAACATACAAAAAGTCTTCTCGAAACATAACCAAGCAGATATTCAAACATGCAATCACATAGCATATATCAAACAGAGATGAGAGAAACACACAAGCTAGGTCATAATCAAAATATGGTGAAATATGGCACCAACTCATGAGATGTAACTGATCAAAGATTAAGAGTGCTCAAAAGATAGATTACAACCCATAATGCATGTTCTCATAAAAACAACTACAAGCGAGAGTCGATGAAAACTGAAGATAAAATAGTACATCTCGGATAATGTACCCAGATGTTTCTAATACAAAATTTCCTAGAAAGATATATATGATCAGCAAACTAGACTAGAAACTAAGAAACCACTACATATCTAAGCTATCTATGTCCATAGCATCATCATCATCCTCGGCATTAGGCTCGTAGTCGTTGTCTCCATCTGAAGGTTCAACAGGAGTGCCTTCATCACCGGAGTCACCACCATAGCCATCACTGTTACGACCCTACCTCCCGATAGCCCCCAATTAAGGGAGACCGAGAGGTCGAAGCCGCACCCATAACTTCCAGATCAAAGGTTCGACACTTAACCAAGAACAATTAATTAAATTTCAACAATCTATACTAAAACACTGTTATAAAATTTTTCATACCTTTTGAAAACTTTGGATTTCTAAACTTCTATCCATGTATGCATTCTACTCTAACTAATCCTCCTTGCATTTTATTTCATGTATTTGCAATATGATAATTTATTATTTGTCCTTTTGGCTTGAACCTAAAACGCCGACAAACAAAACGTTGGTCAGTTGAAGCTTGTATGTGGGGGAAACAATAAACGTGCAACTATGATAACAACGTAATCAATCAATTAATCATTTAACAACCAAGATTACATTTTAAATATAACTTCGCGATCCATGAGTTCCCTATTCTCTGTGCTATCCCTGCAGTGGACCTGGATACTACCTTCCTTATGGTAGATCCTCATTAAACCCTTCATGGTCCCATTTATAGGTGAACCAGTTTCTAGGGTTGAGTCACATGGCACTACTCGTAAGTAGCCCACTCCTTAACTCATGGTAGGCTAATGGGTCTCATGGCACTACACTTGGTAGCCCAATTTCTAACCCACAATAACCTAGACCTTACTCTAGGTTACCCCTTTTAGCCTTTACAAGTCACAGAGGTGGACCCAGATTTAGCCAGTTATACATGTATATTTATAGTGATAGTCATAGTCACTCTATAGTTTCATGAAATAAAAGCATCCAACAATTATTTCAAGCCATGAGGGAAACGTCGATAAAATCCTCAGAAAACTAGTCAGGATAATCATAAGCGTAACCACATACCTAATTTGATGATTTCACAAGCATTAAGTAAACCCAACCAAGAATGAAAACCAACCAAGCAATTCAATCATCACATAATTCCTGAAAAGAATATGCACTCTATTTATTACACACTTTATCAAGAATCTACTTTATTGACTTGGATTCACTTTCTACGGTTTCTAATCCACATTAAGGTTTCATTAATATTCATTAGGGTTTCTGAGATTAATTTCTCAAACTTTATCCCTTTTAGGTCAACAAACCCTAAAATACTCTTTTCTACTTATATGAACCTTAATTGCTCAACTATCCTTTTTAATAGTCTTTTATACCCAAATTGACTTTGGATCATCATATCCCTATTTATTTATGGATTTGAACAATTAAAACAATTAAAAGACATATTCACCTAAATTAGGGTTTTCAAGCTCATTAATGCATACTCATGCACGAAACCCTAAATTAAGCCAATTATATAAAAAGATCATCTTTTAACAACATATTTCCATATTTTCGATTTAAACATGATTTTCTCTTTATTTACCCTAAATTAGGGTTTCTACATATAATATCCTTCATACATAGACTAAAACCCTAAATTAGTCTACTTTTCATGTAAAACAGATTGAAACCCTATTTTAATGTTCAATAGGTTAATACTTCTCAAATTAACCTACTAAACCTCAAAGATTCATCCTTTATGTGCCATTTAGCACTACTACAGAAGTGCCTTTTAGTGTCGGTTGTTTAACCCCCTTTGGCGTCGGTTTCTGAACGACGCCTATGTGGGCGCCGCTAAAAGGTTGGACACTTCAGCGTCGGTTAAAAAACCGACGCCTATTTAACATAAAGGCGTCGGTGTATTATAAAACACCGATGCCAAAAGGGTTCGCGCCACAGAAAACGGCGTCATCTAGGACGATTTCTGCGTCAGTTATATACTAAAAAACTGACGCAGAAAAGTGTCCTAGATGACTCCCATTTCCTGTAGCGCGAACACTTTTGGCGTCGGTGTTCAACAAAAAACCGACGCTGTAAGTCTGTGCTGACGGTTATCGGTAAATAACCGACGCCTATATCTATTTTTTTTTATATAAATCTGTTTGCAGGCCTGCTGTGGCTGGTCAGCAGGATGAGAACCTGCAGTTCAGTTTTCTGAACTGCAGGTTTACGACATCCATTGATATCAGCCTACAAACAGGCCACAAACCTACAAAATTAACATAAAAAGATTCACACAAGTAGATACATTCAGACATCAATTCAATTGTCACGTTCACACATATAGAATCATTCAAATACATGTTTTAACATTCAGAAACATTCATTTACAAAGTATCATTCATCATCACTATCAACATCCCAATTATATCTAACAGTTTATGACCCCACATGCCTTCCTCCCCAGTTCCTGCCGCTAGACAACCACACAATGGATCCAAGAGGATATGCAGGCATTTGCCAAAGACTATAGGCTGAGTTAACTATTGAGTTAACTCAGCCTATAGTCTTTGGCGAACGCCTGCAATCCTCTTGGATCCATTGTGTGGTCGTCTAGCGGCAGGAACTGAGGAGGAAGGCATGTGGGGTGATAAACTGTCAGGACTAGCACAGCAAGTTGCGATGGAGGTGGAGACGACGACGACGGTGGTGCTTCAGGCGACGCCTGCTTGGCCGGGTAGGGCTCGGCGAAAGGGTTCAACTGCGGCATGGCTTCGATGTAGTAGAGGGAAGGGAGGGGTTCAGAATCCTACGAGAAACGTTTAGAGATGAGGATATTACTGCGGAGGAGGAGGAAACGGTAGACGATATCTCGAGTTGGAATGTCCTCTCCACGCATCAAGTTGCTCCAGTGCTTCAGTGGGTACATGTGCATCATCAACCTAAAATTTGACAAAAATAAACACACTGAATTAGGCCAATATAGAAATATAGGATATATGACATAACTAGAAGATAATGAATTTTATAGAAATACAGGATAAGTTTTTAGAACTTACATTGGTATCCTCGCCATGCTCGTCATGGACAACATGCTCATCATGGACTTCATGCTCATCATGAACATCATTCTCATCATGGTCAGCCATCTGAAAATGTCATAAAAAAGGCAAACATTTAGCATTTGTATCAACTAGAAAAAGGAAAACATTTATCATTTGTATAAATTAGAAAAAAGAAAACATTTACCATTTGTATAAACATACATGTCTCTAAAATTGTGATCTTTTATCAATTAACAATCCTTCATTGTGATCTCTGCGCACATATAAGTCATCATTAGCTTCAATATTTTGTGGAGTTGGCAACCCAACTGAGAATGGACTGGAGTCATCATACTTATCATAGTACTCTTCTTCATCTATAGGATCTTCAATGAACTGTCTTTTACCATGAAGAACAACCGACCATTTATCATTTGCAGGATCATCGATATAGAATATTTGTTTTGCCTGTGATGCCAATATGAATGGTTCAGCCTTCTCGCCAATCATTTCAAAGTTCACCAAAGTGAAACCCAATTCATCCACTATAACTCCTTTGGTGTTATCAACCCAATTACATATAAAGAGCGGAATATTGAAATCTATGTAGTCAAACTCCCAAATGTCTTCAATGACACCGTAATATGACATTTTAGCTTCACGTGGACTCTTATCCTTTGCACTTGCAAAGTACATAGTTGACGCTTGAAGAGTGACCCCACTATTTTGGACGACACTCTTATCATCTTGGCGCTTTGTGTAATATGTGAATCCATTAATGTCAAACCCTTCATAAGACATAACATTCGGTTTTGGTTTAAAGGCGAGACATTTGATAGTTTCTGTAATATCATTTGGTGTTTGAGATAGTTGATGTAAGACTTTATCTTCAAACCACTTAGTAAAAGTCTTATTATGCTCTCTAGCAAGCCACATTGAACTTGCTCGAGGATGTTGTCTCTTTATGAAATTGGTATGTTCCTCGATATAAACACTCACTTCGTCCATATTATGTAAAATATACAAGTGAGCTTGTTCCAAGTGCTCACGGCTGATTACTTTCACCCGTGATCCCAAAATTCCTTTGCCCTCCTCAATATTCTTGTCATTATCAGGAGTGTCATTACCACTGAGAAAGTCATTGCAGAAATCCATAACCTCTCTCGCCACATAACCTTCAATAATACTCCCTTCAGGACGATAACGGTTTCGAACATCACCTTTAAAAATGCTCATGTATCGTTCAAAGGGATACATCCAATGCAAGAAAACCGGTCCCAAGATTTTCACTTCCCTAGTCAAGTGGACAACAAGATGTACCATGATATCAAAGAACGAAGGAGGGAAATACATCTCAAGCTGACATAGGGTAACAACCACTTCTCTTTGCAGATTATCGAGAATATCAGGGTCAATAACTTTGCTGCATAGACTGTTAAAAAAGAAACAAAGTCTGGTAACTGCAAACCTTACATGCTTCGGCAATATAGATCGAATTGCCACGGGCAATATTTGTTGCATTAGAGTGTGACAATCATGAGATTTAAGACCTATCAACTTCAGATCTTTCATTGATACCAATCTACGGATGTTGGATGAGTAATCATGTGGCACCTTAACATTTACCAAGCATTCACAAAAAGTTTTCTTCTCCTTTCTAGACAACGTGTAACAAGCGGGAGGTAAGTATGTTCTTTTATTACCCATTTCACGTAATTCTGTTAATTCTGACCTTATTCCCATTTCACGTAGGTCCAGTCTGGATTTTATCCCATCTTTAGTCTTACCTGGTATATTTAATAGAGTACCAATGATGCTATCACAGACATTTTTCTCAACGTGCATTACATCGATACAATGCCTGACTGACAAAGAACTCCAATAAGGAAGATCCCAAAATATTGACTTCTTTTTGAATGAAGAATTGTCACTCCGTGTGGCCATACTACATTGTGATTTCTTACCAAATTCATTGACAATGTCTTTTACTCTTTCATAAACAACATCCCCTGGTATAGGTTTAGGTGCACTCCGTTCATCATTCCATCCATTGAATGCTTTGCGCTTCCTACGATACGGATGGAATTTTGAAAGAAACCTTCGATGACCAAGATATACAGTCTTGCCGCCATATTTTAGTCTTATTGAATCAGTGTTTTCTTCACATATAGGACACGCTTTAGCTCCTTTGACACTATATCCAGACAAATTCCCATATGCCGGAAAGTCATTAATAGTGCAAAACAACATAGCATGCAAACGAAATGTCTCTCTTGTTGAAGCATCATAGGTCATCACACCTTCAGCCCAAAGTTTCTTTAAGTCATCAATCAAAGGTTCAAGATAAACATCGATATCATTTCCGGGTTGTTTAGGGCCCGATATCAACAATGACAACATAACGTACTTATTTTTCATACACATCCAGGGAGGAAGATTGTATATAACAAGCATGACTGGCCAAGTGCTATGTTGGCTGCTCAATGTCCCGTATGGATTCATCCCCACTGTACAAAGCCCAAATCTTTGATTCCTGACTTCTTCACCAAATTCAGGGAACAATACATCAATCTTCTTCCACTGTGGGGAATCAGACGCATGTCGTAGGATCCCATCATTATTTTTCTTAACATCTGCATGCCACCTCAAATTCTTCGCATCTTTCGGATTTGCAAACAAGCGTTGAAACCGTGATGTTATAGGTAGATACCACAACACCTTGGCAGGAGAACCAGTTTTGGACTCCCCCGAAGTCGTCAATTTATATCGTGACGCACCACATTTTGGACAATCTTTCAAATCTACATAGTCCTTTTGAAATAATACACAATCATTCGGGCATGCGTGTATCTTTTTGGCCTCCATTCCCATTGGGCACAACATTTTCTTTACCTGGTATGTTGAGATTGGCAGCTCGTTTCCTTTAGGAAGAATTTCTTTCAACAAAGTCAACAATTCAGTGAAGCTTTTGTCGCTCCATCTATTGTTAGCTTTCAACTTATACAATCTCAGCACAGCGCTAAGCTTCGTAAACTTAGCACAGCCTGTGTATAACGGTATCTCAGCATCATGCACAATGTTTGTAAAGATAGGAGGTGGATCGGTGTGCTCTACCCTACAACTATCCAGCATCGCATCAACAATGTCTGCTGGAACTGGTTCGTTCACATTTACGTCATCGGAGGCAATTTCTTCTTCCACCCAAGCACTGCTATTGACATCTATTGGATTCGATTTTGAAATCTCTCCATGCCAGTGCCATTCTGTATAGCCTTGTACAATCCCGTTGCACATGACATGACTTTTGATTTCCTCACCAGTGTTGAGTTTCAAGTTGTTACCGCAATGCCTACATGTACAGTAGAACCTATCTGTAGGTTTTTTCCTATGTTCCTCGGCAAATCTAATAAACTGATCAAGACCAGATATAAACTCTAGGGTGCAACGATTACGAATGGACATCCATGATCTATCCATTCTATGATCAGAGAAAGCAAGTATATATTAGGAAAGCAAGTATATATTAGGAAACAAGTATATACGCAAGTATGTCGTATTACAGTTCATCATTAAGAAAGATATAAGCAAGTATGTCGTATTAAAATAGACTAAACAATAAAAGAAATTTTTTTTGAGGCAAGACAATATGAGAAAATAGTAGTGTAATCATGTAAATGGGAACATTCATGGGAACACACACTTCAGTTATAAGCATTCATGTAGCAACTTACAGTTCCATTCATGGGAACACACACTTTAGTTATAACAATAACTAAACAAAGGGGTTGGTGTACCCCTAAACATGCGCATAATTAAAAAAACTATTAATACAGACAAGTCTAGATAGATAGACAACTAAATACTACATCAACATGGTGCCGCATGCATCAATAACTTCTTTTTGATGATGAAGCTGTGTCATGAAGCTCTCCAATCCAATCACGCCTCAGATTCAGATTCCGATTCCTCATAGATGATATCCGACGCCGTGCGCTCATACCGCAGAAGATGATCGAGGGTGTCACAGTTGTTGTTGGTTATCCAAACTTTGATGGAATTATCGCCAACTGGACGGAGAAAAAGCCTATTCCAACGGACCAGATACAACTCTCCAATCCAATCACGTCAACCGGATTTTGATACAAGATTTCCCGCCAAATCATACTCAACCTCGATTACATGTGAATAATTTCCAAAAGTTAGGGTCACTTTACCAGGCATGTAGTGTCTTCCTTTTAGAAAACGCCAATGTTTGGGTATGACCAATTGGTTTAAGGAACGATCATCTAGGATGATGTCCAATTGTTCTTCAATAGGGAACGTTAACATTGACATAGAGGCCCAATTCATAGTCATTGTTATGGGAAGACAGAGACTGCACAATATTAGTATTAACAAAGTGTAAGTACATATAACGATGTTATATATTTTCAGAAAAAGTTGTATAACATCAGTTAACCTTTTAAACAAGTATATATTAGGAAACAAGTATATATTAGTCAATCTTGGACGGGTTTCTAGGCCAACAAACACATTTGATGTCAATCTTATATATAATAAATGTGTACCACCTATCCCATCCTTGAACACCTAATCTCACTTAGGATGTAAGTGTATAATGTGTATTTGGTTTTCAAGAAAATTTTGGCAGCATTTCCCCGTTGTTCTCTAAGTACATATGTACTTAGAAAACAAACGGGGAAATGCTACCAAAATTTTCTCGAAAACCCAATACACATTATACACTTACATCCTAAGTGAGATTAGGTGTTCAAGAACAGTCCCAAACTGGGGACTATCCAAGATTTACTCCTACTGAGTAAATCTTGGACGGGTTTCTAGGCCAACAAATACATGTGTTGTCATTCTTATATAAACCCTATAATTCATGAAATCATTCTAATTCAATTTAATATGTTGGGATCACATAATTATATAATGACATCAGAATATATAGAAGAATCATAATTAACATGATTAACAACATGCTCATCAAACTAGGGTTTTCTTGAATATCATCTAATAAATCAAGAATTTCATAGTTTCAAACATGCAATAATTCACAATGCAATGTTATAAACTATAGGCAACATGGATAGATGAAATAAATAAACATCCAGCATCTATCACTTATTCAATCTTCAAGAAACCTTGACAAACATCCAACATCTATCACTTATATAATTTGCATGTATATACACCCTAAAGTGCCACAAATCATATAATAAAACTATCATGTTATGATATTAGGACCACTTAAAGCAGATTAGGCACATTAAGCAAGCACAGTACGGAGCCAATTTTGTGCAAGCAGATTAGGCAAGCAGATTAGGTCAGCACATAAAGAACCAATTTCGCGCCTGGGTAGGTCTGCAGGTACCTGGGCAAGAAGAGTAGGGTGAGGTCGAGCTGGTTGAGTACGTGGGTGGCGGCCGACGAGCTTCAGAACCAGCGGCAGTGACTCCGACGAGCAGGAACGTCAGCCGCAGCAGGCAGGCAGGCGGTCAGGCGGCGGCAGGCAGGCAGCGGCCAGGCGGAGGAGAAGGAGAAGGGGGTACGGCGGCGCCGGTTCTCAGGCGTGGCAGGCAGGTGGGCACCAGGCGTTGCGGCGGCGCCGGTTGTCAGGCGTGATGGCGGCGCAGGCGGTTGGAGCAGCAGGGCGGGCAGCAGGGGTGCCAGAGAAGAAACGCGTCAGAGAGGGGCGCCGGAGAGGGGACGCCGGAGATGGGGCACCGGAGAGAAGCGCCGGAGAGAAGCGCCGGAGAAAAACTAGTACCAGCAGCAGAGAAATCACCGGAGAAATCGCCGCAATAGGGAAATAGGGTAGCAATGAAACATAAGAAAGGGGAAGAGTCGGGCGATCGAAGGTTATGAAGTTCCCCAATAGCGTCGGTTGTTTACAACAACTGACGCCTAAACATCTTTACCGTCGGTCGTTCGCAACATCCGACGTCCATTTGGACGATATTTTCGTGAAAATGTTTGGCGGGAACCACATTCAGCGTCGGTGATTAAAGGACGACCGACGCGGAAAAGGACACTTTTCGCGCAAATTTCCATCGCACATAAGCGTCGGTGTTTTAACTACAGACTCGACGCCGAAAGTGACATTATTTTTTTCGCTCGAAAATTGGATGACATTATGCGTCGGTTTTGTATAAACAACCGACGCTGTATACAAAGCGGTACCCGTGTTTGGCTGGTCTTTGAATATAGACGTCGGTTCTTCTAAATAACCGACGCCTTTAATATAAGGCGTCCGTGTTCCTTAAAAACCGACGCCCAGAAAAGCGACACTGAATGCTATTTCTGTAGTAGTGTAGGGTTTCTAATTAACTTTTGATACTTTTTCTATCAAATTAATATACTTTTGCAAATAGGAACGAAATCAGGTTCTAAAACTATTTTTATCAGGTTCCTCATATTTTTCTGGTCAATTTTCATATATTAAGTTTATCCATCAGAGCTTCCTAGCAATTTCAAGGATTTTTGCAAGTTAATCACTTAATTGACCAATTGAGAACTGACACATCAGCATTAAATCCTTAACATTAACTTACCAAACTCGGTGTAGAAAATAGAGGAAAACACTTGGCCGCCCTTGGGTCATGTACGTGTGAACAGGGGCAGAAAGGTCATTTGACTCTTTCCCCTTTCTTCTTCCTCGTGACCCGTTTTTTCAGCAGCAACGTCCGTCGCGAACGCGGTCCTCCTTCCTCCTGCGCTGGCGACGAGAGGCAAGCTTGGGGAGGGTATCTGCACCTCTGCAGACCCTTCCCAGAGCTAGAATGACCCTCAGCGGAAGGGTTCCTCGACCGACAACGGGTGTGACAATTTCCGCTGTCTCAACGGCTATAACAAGGCCAAAAACCCAGGGCAAGGCTTCGGCGGCATAACTGGCTCATGGGTAGTCAAACAGGTCCGTACTATGATTGCACACCTCCTCGCTACAACCTCCGACGACCTCAGCCATCCACCAGACCTCAATGTCACCATGGAAATTGCTGAAGAAGGAGGAGGAGGGCGTCGAGGTCTAAGCTAGGGTGCAGGTTTGCACTGGTTTGGGATTATACTATATGTTGCACAACGAACCCATCTAATCTTTCTTTTATAGCCTAGGTTTCGGCTTTCTCCCGAAATCCTTCCCCTACGAGCAGGTTACAGAAGACAGTAGGTCTTCAATCATTATTAGGAAACGTGAAGGAGACTTTCCTTCATCTATTATTTGATAAAACCCCCTAATAAGGAAATCATTATATATTTTCCTCAAAAGCCACTCTTCACACCAAAAATTAGGGAAAGTCGAATTATGGTGTTTCCTCTTATTGGAACCAATAATTACTCAAATTACTCCCATATCTTTATGATTCTTGATTTCTAAAATAAAACTTAAATATTTATCAAATAAATTACTTAAGCCACAAGGTATCTTGGAAACACCTGGATTTTCTCCCACCATATTAAATTGGAATTATCTTTGATCTAAAATTATCTTGAACATAAATCTTGTGTACGAAATTCCCTTTTTCCTATTTTGGTTCTTAAGGATTTATATGTAAACTTTTTAATTAAAAGTAACGTATTCTTTTCTTCTTCTATCATTTTAATTCCAAACTTTAGGAGAAAGCCCATAATGGCTTGAATTTATTATGTGTCAACTTTAGAACTCAAACTCGAAAGTTATCTATCAATAAAGCATATTTTATGCATTATTTCTCATTATCATGTGTATTTCTTATTAAAATATTTCTTTTTGAGGATTTCTCTTTATTTCTCTTTTATTTTCCTCATTGGTATTCCTTTTATGATTAGGAATCCTTGGGATACGAAATTCCACCAAGGATAACACAATTATACCTTTTTCCACTCATTTCCAATATTTTATCATTATTTTCAATTTCTTTCTTAATAAAGAAATATTTAATTGATCTTTTCTTTTATTATTGCACTCTTTATGCCACTTTGGACTCCGTGGAACCCAAGGAACCCAAGAGGCACGAAATCCCTCTTTGGATTTTCCTTCTATAGGTTTCCACATTTTTCTTTTCTCAAATATTCAATTATTCATTAACTAATTGAATTTTCTTATTATTTGGGCCAAATAGCCAATAAAGGCCACAACACAAACCAAGGCTACTGTAAACAAAATCCATGTATTCAAAATGAATTATATCATTATTTGTTCAAATATATTTAATATGAGAAATTACATTTCTCACCAAATGAACCCAAAATTAGGATTGTAATATGCTTCCCCTCTTATTGGAATTTTGTCCTCAAAATTCTATCAATCAAACAAACAAACAATTCAGGATAAGATTTTTCCATGTCCATCATTGGCCCCTATATGGCTTTATCGTACTCATGGCGCTTCCACAGAACCTTTATCATCACATATTCTTTTCTCTGAGTTCTTTCATCCCGACGTCTATAAACTGCACAGGTGACTCAGGCCATGTCAACCTCCCTTGGGGCTCACTAGGTTCATTGCTCAGCACATGGTCGGGGTACCTCACATAGTGCTCTAAATTGGACACCTGAAACTCATCACACATTACTTTATCTTGAGGGGTATTGTCAAACTTAACCTTCTCTACCAAACCATGTCAAAAGAACCCATGCATCGGGGACTCGGCTCTCTTAGTTATAACTTAGAGGGGTCAGATTTTCATGTTACATATTCTCCCACAGTGAACTACATGTCAGTCTACTTTGCATCTGCTCATGAATCCCTTCATCTCTAGGCTCCTTTCAGCCATTACATGATCAAAGCGACTTCATCTACACGCACTGTGGTCCTTTCACCAATATCACCTTACTGAAGTGGTGACCGACACAACCTCCCTTACAGAGCTTCTTATAAAACCCCATACTGGCTATGGTGGTCGTTGTCACATCTTTCATAGGACAAGAACTGTCTCTAAATATCACTCTAAATGAGCACACATGCTCTCATCAGACCCTTTAGTCTGGATTATACTAACCATTAGTTAGGGGAGATAAACTGTACTATCATCGAGTTCTTCATGTACCTACTTTCACCTTATGGAAGTGAACCTTCAAGTCATACTCATGAACTTTTGAACTCGCATCATGGTGTAGTTGAACCATCTCTCTCATATGTAGCTCAACTCGATTTGTCCCTTGATAGTACTCTTTCTTTATTATGTCATCTAGGTAAGGCGATCTACCGTAACCCATATTGCCTCATGACCTTTCTTGGTCAAGGGGAGACTTTCCACATCATTCATAGAGATGAACTCCCATTCCCTCTTAGGGACTCTTTATCCCTTATATCAAATTATTGGGTTACTGGTGTTCGTCCTTCACCTTCTGGATTGCATGGCAGCATACCCCATGCAACTTCATCTTAGGCATCCAAAGTACTATTGTCACTTATTATCTTCGTAGTACAGTGTATGGTGATCTTAAAATCATGATCTCTTGTATGTCATGATTCCTCAAGATCGATTCCTCAGAAACCCTAAACCACTCTAGTCGGGGTTTCATCACCTTCTTTTCCAAAGAAGTGCATATGAGGTTCTACCACCATCCTTTCATTGCATCAAAGACTAGACTGGCTAACCAAACAACCATTAACTTTTCAACATATCTCGTTATATCTGAGTGTTAGCCAAACAGATCTCCTTTCCAAACTTAGGGTTAGCCTAACAACCTCTTCTAGCTTCTAGTCAAACTAGTCAGATATATCTCAACCAGAGCATCCATTACCACTTCACATCCTTAGGTATTAGGTAACATTGAGGACCTACACTTCCATGTACTTCACTTATCATCTTGATATCTAAGTCTATCTTCACTGAAAACACCTTGAGCTCATCCTTTTGGTGATCAAACTCAACCTTGTATGACTTAAATCTCTAGGTGAAAACATCCTCATAAGGTGACTACCTCATTTCTCTTAGTGTTTGTAATCCATCCATGTATCATTCACTTACCAGGGCATGTTATCCTCTCTATCCACATGCCTCGTAGCAACGTTCCAACTCACATCATCTTTTATCCTTGGTGTATGGCATGCGTACTGTCCTATCTCTCACTCCCATAACAAGAGGAAATAAGCATTTGGCTGCAGTCCAAATACAGAGTTCTTCCTGTTCCAAAAGTTGAGATGGTACATCCCACCTTGTCAGTACACCTTTAAATCTCAGTTGAAACGTGCCTCATATGTCACTTCATCACAATCATTTCCATATCAAAGTTACTTCCATGGAAAACTGGTCTCGAACCTACTGAGGTTTATATCCTTGGTCATTTCCTCTAGGTCTATAGGGTGCCGGCTCTTTTGGGGTCATCCCTCTTCCCTCATGCATCAAGAGAGTGCCCTACTCATCTGCCCTTTGGGTCCCATGAGTTCATGAAGGTGATCAATCTCCTAACCCATGGACCTCAGACAATGATAGATGTCACCTCCCGACCCTATGGTCATAGGCAACTGGGGAATTAGGCAACTCCGACTTCCATCGGTCTTATCCCTACCTGACCCTAGGATAGACTTAGGATTCTCCATTTATAGTACATGTCCAACTTTGAACCTTGCCCAAGCCTTCATCACCTCTCTTTGTATACATGGGCTAACATCCGTCCTTTCATAGGGGTCATGGTGACCTACCTACCTTGGTCAGGCCCCCTTAGCGGTTACCGCCATGGTAACACATCCACATGCACTTAGAGATGGATATCTATGGGTCTGTAGTTTCATTCTCATACCATGTACCTTTCACTTAGCTTCTCAAGATCCTATGAGACCTCTCTAGGTTTTCTCAAAACCCACAAAATTGGTATACCTCCTACCAAAGGATCCCTCTCCCAGGATGGGAGGAAACTATGAGCATAAGATCACAAACATCCTTAGGGTTTTCATCCATATGAGCATGCTTAACCCAGCAGCTATTAAGGCACAAGAAGACCACCTACTAAACCATGCTGGGTCATTCTTTTTCTCTTTTCTCAACACTAGATCAAGATCATACCTTCTCATGTCATCAACTTAGCGGTGAGGGGTTCATCAAACATACCTTAAACTTAAGGGACTTCCCTTTTCCTCTATATATGAGGAGTACCATGCTCGAAACTATAGCAACTTAATTATCGTCATGAGCATTAGGTATACCACTTCCCCTCTTAGGCCTAGGAACCCTAGATTCACTTCTTGATGACCAACTACATGCTCAACCTATTAACCATGAACCAAACATATACAGGGTATGACATGCACTTCCTGTCATCCTTCTACTCGAGCAAACACATCAGGGTTGAGTCCTCCCCAAGGACAACCAACAAGGTACAAGGCCTCGCAACCTGTTACTAAACCTCTTTCGGTCCATAGGCACATAGGTACCAAAAGCACCATCCTCTCTCTAGGGTTTGGTTCGTATAAAGGCAACCAGGATATCAACAACCTTAACGGATCATGCATGAGGCAACCTCTATCATCCACTTAGGTCGCATCATCCTCAACATCCCACTGCTCTTCATATCTTGGGGTCTAGGTTGATGACCTTCTTGCTTGGTGTCCTGCTCTCTCTCTAGAGCTAACTCTACAACCAACCTCACCATTAGATGTCCTCTCTTCATGAAGGATCAACCTCAAAAGCATGCCCCTACCTGGATGAAGCATAGGTTTAACTTATGTTTGCTCAAGGTTATCCATATCTCTTTATGCTTATTTCATAGGCCATCCTTCCTACTCTCCTAATCAGGGTTTCAACCCTTTGCTCACACTACTCACGTACCCTGGGTGCATGCTATGCCCTACTCGCATAAGCCCATAGGGTTTCTAAGGTCCTTCACTAACATCATCATCTAAGGAGCTATCATTTACCCTAACATGCACGACCCTTCCCAGGGTTGGGTTGCCAAAGGTGCTAGGTCACCGATGGATCATATGGCATCCCAAAGGCATGTCCTTTCAAACACCTAGTCTAACTCATCTCTCTCTAACCTTCACTTAGGGTTAGGGTTAGCATCATCCATAGAGGATGTGCCAGGTCTCTACTTGCAATGGAGATCTCTATCTCTAAGACTAACTTATCCTCCTGACAAGAAGGTCTAGCCTCAGGTCTCTTCTGAGGACATGACAACTTATGTCATACGACCTAAGCATGTATCTATTCTTTAATTTGCGCTTAATCTATTAAGCTTATGTCCATGACATTTTATTTACATGCTTTTTATTAATTTGGTGGAGGATTCCTTAAACCTTATTAACCTTACCCATACCTCAAGAGGGTGAGGAGAAGAAAGAAAACCCTAATCCTTCAGGTCCTTAATAGAATTTTGTGATGAGAAGGGATGAATAAGATGAGAAAGTCCTAAAGGTATCTTATTTCGATTGATACCCTAAGACTTTGGCCAGGCAGTCACACGGATCCGGGAGTCCTCATATTATGACTAGCGGTGTGGAGGAAAATATTGCCAGCCCCCGGTCGTGAACCTTTTCTAGACACCTCCGTCTTTCGGATAATCCTCTAATAACTCCCTTGGGTTCTATGGAGTTTGTAAAATTTAAGAATTATTAATAGTTAACTGAGGAACCTAAGCTCTGATACCAAATGTTATGACCCTACCTCCCGATAACCCCCAATTAAGGGAGACCGATAAGTCAAAGCTGCACCCATAACTTCCGGATCAATGGTTCGACACTTAACCAAGAACAATTATTAAATTTCAACAATCTATACTAAAAAATTATAATAAAATTTTTCATACCTTTTGAAAACTTTGGATTTCTAAACTTCTATCCATGTATGCATTCTACTATAACTAATCATCCTTGCATTTTACTTCATGTATTTGCAATATGACGATTTACTGTTTGTCCTTTTGGCTTGAACCTAAAACGCCGACAAACAAAATGTCGGTCAACCGAAGCTGGTATGTGGGGGAAACAATAAACATGCAACTATGATAACAACGTAATCAATCAATTAATCATTTACCAACCAAGATTACGTTTTAAATATCACTCCACGATCCATGAGTTCCCTATCCTCTGTGCTATCCCTGCAGTGGACCTGGATACTACCTTCCTTATGGTAGATCCTCATTAAACCCTTCATGGTCCCATTTATAGGTGAACCCGTTTCTAGGGTTGAGTCACATGGCACTACTTGTAAGTAGCCCACTCCTTAACTCATGGTAGGCTAATGGGTCTCATGGCACTACACTTGGTAGCCCAATTTCTAACCCACGATAACCTAGACCTTACTCTAGGTTACCCCTTTTATCCTTTACAAGTCATAGAGGTGGACCCAGATTTAGCCAGTTATACATGTATATTTATAGTGATAGTCATAGTCACTCTATAGTTTCATGAAATAAAAGCATCCAACAGTTATTTCAAGCCATGAGGGAAACGTCGATAAAATCCCCAGAAAACTAGTCAGGATAATCATAAGCGTAACCACATACCAGATTTGATGATTTCACAAGCATTAAGTAAACCCAACCAAGAATGAAATCCAACCAAGCAATTCAATCATCACATAATTCCTAAAAAGAATATGCACTCTATTTATTACACACTTTATCAAGAATCTACTTTATTGACTTGGATTCACTTTCTAGGGTTTCTAATCCACATTAAGGTTTCATTAATATTCATTAGGGTTTTTGAGATTAATTTCTCAAACTTTATCCCTTTTAGGTCAACAAACCCTAAAATACTCTTTTCTACTTATATGAACCTTAATTGCTCAACTATCCTTTTAAATAGTCTTTTATACCTAAAATGACTTTGGATCATCATATCCCTATTTATTTATGGATTTGAACAATTAAAACAATTAAAAGACATATTCACCTAAATTAGGGTTTTCAAGCTCATTAATGCATATTCATGCACGAAACCCTAAATTAAGCCAATTATATAAAAAGATCATCTTTTAACAACATATTTCCATATTTTCGATTTAAACATGATTTTCTCTTTATTTACCCTAAATTAGGGTTTCTACATATATTATCCTTCATACATAGACTAAAACCCTAAATTAGTCTACTTTTCATGTAAAAAAGACTGAAACTCTATTTTAATGTTCAATAGGTTAATACTTCTCAAATTAACCTACTAAACCTCAAAGATTAATCCTTTATATGCCATTTAGGGTTTCTAATTAACTTTTGATACTTTTTTTATCAAATTAATATACTTTTGCAAATAGGAACGAAATCAAGTTCTAAAACTATTTTTATCAGGTTCCTCATATTTTTCTGGTCAATTTTCATATATTAAGTTTATCCATCGGAGCTTCCTAGAAATTTCAAGGATTTTTGCAAGTTAATCACTTAATTGACCAATTGAGAACTGACACGTCAGCATTAAATCATTAACATTAACTTACCAAACTCGGCGTAGAAAACAGAGGAAAAGACTTGGCCGCCCTTGGGTCATGTACGTGTGAATAGGGGCAGAAAGGTCATTTGACTCTTTCCCCTTTCTTCTTCCTCGCGACCCGTTTCTGCCGCAGCAACGTCCATCGTGTGCGCAGTCCTCCTTCCTCCCGCGCTGGCGACAGAAGGCAAGCTTGGGGAGGGTATCTGCACTTCTACAGACCCTTCCCGGAGCTAGCATGACCCTCAGCGGAGGGGTTCCTCGACTGACGACGGGTGTGACAATTTCTACTGTCTCAACGGCTGTAGCAAGACCAAAAACCTGGGGCAAGGCTCCGACGGCATAACTGGAGCATGGGTAGTCGAACAGGTCCGTACTATGACTGCACACCTCCTCACTACATCCTCTGACGACCTCAGCGATCCACCAGACCTCAATGTCACCGGGGAAACTGCTGAAGAAGGAGGAGGAGGGCGTCGAGGTCTAAGCTAGGGTGCAGTTTTGCACTGGTTTGGGATTATACTATATGTTGCGCAACAAACCCATCTAATCTTTCTTTTATAGCCTAGGTTTCGACTTTCTCCCAAAATCCTTCCCCTACGAGCAGGTTACAGAAGACAGTAGGTCATCAATCATTATTAGGAAATGTGAAGGAGACTTTCCTTCATCTATTATTTGATAAAACCCCCTAATAAGGAAATCATTATATATTTTCCTCACAAGACACTCTTCACACCAAAATTTTGGGAAAGTTTAATTATGGTGTTTCCTCTTATTGGAACCAATAATTACTCAAATTACTCCCATATCTTTATGATTCTTTATTTCCAAAATAAAACTTAAATATTTATCAAATAAATTACTTAAGCCACAAGGTATCTTGGAAACACCTGGATTTTCTCCCACCATATTAAATTAGAATTATCTTTGATCTAAAATTATCTTGAACATAAATGTTGCGTACGAAATTCCCTTTTTCCTATTTTGGTTCTTAAGGATTTATATGTAAACTTTTTCATTAAAAGTAACATATTCTTTTCTTCTTCTATCATTTTAATTCCAAACTTTAGGATAAAGCCCATAATGGATTGAATTTATTATGTGTCAACTTTGGAACTCAAACTCAAAAGTTATCTATCAATAAAGCATATTTTATGCATTATTTCCCATTATCATGTGTATTTCTTATTAAAATATTTCTTTTTGAGGATTTCTCTTTATTTCTCTTTTATTTTCCTCATTGGTATTCCTTTTATGATTAGAAATCCTTGGGATACGAAATTCCACCAAGGACAACCCAATTATACCTTTTTCCACTCGTTTCCAATATTTTATCATTCTTTTCAATTTCTTTCTTAATAAAGAAATATTTAATTGATCTTTTCTTTTATTATTGCACTCTTTATGCCACTTTGGACTCCTTGGAACCTAAGGAACCCAAGAGGCACGAAATCCCTCTTTGAATTTGCCTTCTAGAGGTTTCCACATTTTTCTTTTCTCAAATATTCAATTATTCATTCACTAATTGAATTTTCTTATTATTTGGGCCCAATAGCCAATAAAGCCCACAACACAAACCAAGGCTATTGTAAACAAAATCCATGTATTCAAAATGAATTATATCATTATTTTTTCAAATATCTTTAATATGAGAAATTACATTTCTCACCAAATGAACCCAAAATCAGGGTTGTAACAATCACCATCATCATCAACATCCTCACCAACACCAGCATCCTCATCAGCATCAGTAGTCTCAACATCATCCTAGTCAGGCATCTCCTCATACATAGAAGGACCAAAGCCATGACTGGATGAACGAGCATTCTGCTCATCCCAAGTCAAACCTAGAGCATAGAGCCCATTTGCTTGAGGGAAGGAGGGAGAAAAATCACCCAGATTGGCAAGCAGAGTGGCCAAGGGGCTAGTAGGCAATGGCAGGAAGACAAGAGCAGGTCCACTAGTAGTAGGGTGTGTGGGAGCAGCAGCGGAAGGCTTAGGAGTAGGGTAGAAGTGATGGTATGTATAGGATGCATAATCACTACCAGATTAAGGCTGTTAGGTGGGGTATGGGTGTGCACAGGATAAGTTCATGTTTGACATGATTGAACATAAATCTTGGTGTAGATGCTCCTAGACCTGGAGGTTGTATGCCTGTTGGTACATCATGTAAGACATGAGGGTTTCATTGGTTACACGGAATGAGGAAGGGCTGGGTTGGGGTGGCTGAGGAGGTGGAGCTCGGGTAGAGGTAGAGGCTGGTGCAGCTAAGGAAGAGGCAGAGGGTGAAGCATCGGGTGTGGTGGAGGAAAAGATAGGCATGGATTTCTGAATTGCGGTCTCACTGATGCACACTCGCTTCTTGGTAGGTCTGTAATGGAAGTTAGAGAAGAGTGATTTCTCAGTGGAAAACTAGAAAAGACCACAAATCAGGGTAGGATACGGAGGATGGGTGCCACGGTTGTTCTTTCCAGAGTCAAAGCAAGACATATCGTGTAAGATATATCTAGACCACTTAACTCTGACATTCTCTAAGATGTAGTACATGATCATCGCGGTGTTCTCTACAATATCTGTTTGATTTTTCTTTGGATGGATGTTGTAGTTGACCACTAGGGCTAATATACGCTTCTTGAGATCTAAGGAGGAGGAGGGTAGGGTGCTCTTATTATTATATGGAACATCAGGTTTGTTCAGATAGTGATGCATATCAGGAAGAGTGATCTCATTTTACTTGTACAAACCTTTAGGGTCCGAAAGGTCAAAATACTCACCATAGTCTTTACGCCAGGTGTCATTCTCATCAGCTCCTGAAAAGAAAACATTTAGGATATCCTTAGAGATTTGGAATCTCTTCCCGACAATCAAGAAAGTAAGGATTACTTGAGTATTCAGAGGGGGTACAAGGGAGTCATAATTCCAATGCAAATTTGCATAGAATTCATGAACTACTTTTATGCTAGACATCGAATTATGAAAGAAATCACGATCGACATCCAGGGTGGATAGGTGATGAATGGATAGAAGACTTGCCACTTGATCGATGATTACTTGACGCATAGGGCTAGGCTCAAACAAGGCTCTAAAAGGAAAAGGAATCCTAGGATTAAGGCCCTTATACCTATTTATAGGCTCTATTGAGACAAAGAGGGTCTCATCAAATGGAATCAAGTGAGAGGACAAAGAAGAGGATGGTGCATTGCTAGGGGCGGGTCTCTTTCTTCTATGAGAAGTCATGGAGGTGAAAAGAAGGAGAAGAAGAGAGAAAATGCACAAAACAAACCACCAAAACCATTCACACACCAAGGAAGAGCAAGGGGAAGGTCTACGATGTCTATCTAGGTCGTATTAGGGCGTAGGTTAGGGAAGGTAAGGTCTGGGGTTGAGAGCTTAGGGCTAGAAGAAGGGGAAGTGGTCATTTATTCTCTAGTTGAGAGGGAGAATAGTCGGCAGAATCCAACTTAAGTTGGCAACAGCCCACCGATCAGTCGAGTTCTATGAGTCTGAAACTTGACCGATTGGTCATTTTTTAAAAAGCTCTCAGCTAGGGATCGGTCGAGTTTGTCCTGGGGGAAACTCAATCGATGGTCAACTTGACCTAAAACCATCAAAATTAATTTCTAGCCATTTGAATGTTAATTAAATTTATTTTTCAAGTCCATTATGTATATTAAACATACTTAGGCACATATCACTCATCATTGGGTACTATTTTGTGATAAAACAAGTATTTACAAAAAATACCCAAAAACAAGAGAAAAACAAGGCAAAATGAACATGAAAAAACAATTTTAAGCATATAAGCACTCAAAGATGATCAAGATAGATGTAAAACATATAGGATAGATGACTACTAGCTAGAAGTCATATCAGATTCATCCAAAGCAGTTATAAGAAATTTTGATCTAATAAAATTAAATTGCTCTATAGCTAGTGATTTAGTGAAAATGTCCGCCAACTGATTTTTTGTGTCCACAAGTGTGATATAAATATCCTTCTTAGTAATGTGATCATGAAGAAAGTGATGGTGAACCTCTATATGTTTACATCTACTATGCAATATAGGATTGTAAGACAAGTTAATTGCACTAGTATTATCAAAAAAGATAGGAGAAGCATCAAAATTAATGTTAAAGTCTTGGAGCATTTTCTTCATCCATAGGACTTGGGCACAACAACTCCCAGCTACAATGTACTCTGTCTCGGTGGTTGATAATGCCATTGTTCTCTCTTTCTTGGAGAACCAAGACACCAAGCATGGTCCTAGGAGGAAACAAGTGCCACTTGTGCACATTCGATCAATCAAGCAGCCTGCATAATTGACATCACTATAGGTGTAAAGAAGTGAAATCAATCCACCTCTCTACTAATAATAATGGTAAACAAAATCCAATTGAAATAGCAGTGGAAGATAAAATTTTTGACTATATTCAATTTAAATAAAGTGTACATAAAAATTTTCCCAATATGGGTGTACATGCTTTATACAAAAAGAGGATCTAAGTAGAGGGAAATCTAACTACCCCACTTTTGTCTCCAAGCAACATGTCCATCATCTAAGTCCAAACCAAAGCCAAGATCTTCAAGTCCTATTCAACCACCTTGCTTCACACCTGGGTGGTTGGGAAGTCACCCAGCAAAAGGGAAAGGAAAATAAAAGTATGCGTTACAAAACTATTCTAAGATGGAAAGATAAGTAAAGCATGTGAAAACAGGCTATGGTTCATCATAAGATGAGACATCAAGAGTATGAGGTTGTTATTAAGGAAACTTGCCAATAACAAAAGTAAATAAAGGATTTGCATGTAAATTAATATGTCTACCTAACTAAGTAGGGTTGAGGCACCTACCGGACCTCTAACCTTAGGTGAGGGAAGAATAAGACATTTCCAGTCACCTATAATTTTTTTATTGGGGAGAATTATAAACATTCCCCTAGGGCGATTATATACATGCCCTGTATGGGTGGTTGTACATAAGTACCACTACTTAAACATTAAATAGATCATTTAATTACATGCTAACAAAAGAGTTATGGCAAGGTTAAGCAAAAGAATATGTAACATGGTAGTGGGGCATGAATACCCAATCAAGATAATACTACATCTACTTTTGAGGCAATAAGCAAGTTAGGTTTTAGGGTTCAAGGATTTAGATCAAGTTAAACCTCATAAGAAAGTATGGGTAATGGATTAATGTTTTCCCAACTGAAAGGTAGATGCACAAACAAAACACATACCTTAGCCTCAGGTGTTCTAGAATCCCTCTTTATAACTTTTACACGAGATCAGATCCACTTTCCCTAATATGATCATCATATTTATGTATTAGATATATGTGTATTCATTAAATGCTTAAAACCTCAAAACCATCGACTTTTTCCACAAACGATCAATTTAGACTCTAAAACCTCACTACTGTCTTAGTTACATTCTTCTGATCAAAATAACATATATGTTTGTATATTTTTGAGTTACTGACTTTTTAGAGTATTTTTCATATTTATTAATTAATTAAATCCACTCGAAAAATACATATTCGAAAAACTCAGAATCAAATCACAAAATTATTTTTATTAGATAGATCTCATTCTCCCGATTCCAAAACATATTTTATTTCTATTTTTGGACAAACGAGTAAAAAGTTACGATTTTTCAAAAATAGACCAATCAAAAACTGCCACGTAGGCATTTTGTACCAGAGAGAGAGCGAGCGCCCGGGCCCACCTGCTGACTTGGCCCAATAAGGGGTGGCCAAGTCACGCGGTCAAGGCTGAGTCATCTCGGTCAAAACGGAGGGAAAAGGACAGATCAATCCCTCGCGCGGGACAGAGAGGTCAGAGGGAAACGAGCGGAGGGTAAAGAGGTAAATCGGCGAGCGACCATCTTCCTCGTTTGATCTCGACGCCATGACCAGCAGCCGTAGCTGCTGTTGGCTTATGGTTTTGGGGAAAAAACTCGATACTCGATCAAATCTTGATTTTAAACATGCAAATTAAAGCTTAGAGCAAAATTAAGCTAATGATACCTTTAGTTGGGCCGATGGTGGAGAGGGAAAAGAGAAAAATGCGCCGCAATGCATGGAGCTTCGGCGGCTTATTGGGGTCCAAAACATGATGGAAATTGTAACTGAAGGTGGCGTTGAGTTGCAAACATGTCGGCGCACGTAGGGGTAGGGGTATATATAGGTTAGGGGCCTAGGTTTGGGGTTTAGCCATTGGAGGTGAGAGACACGCCTCGGCCATTTTGGGGGTCTCCCGAAAGTTCAAGAAAATACAAAAATCTTAGGATAATTAGAAGCGTAATCTCACAACGAATCCGTAGAACCAAAAATCGTCGAATTTGGTTAATCGTAGCTCAAGATAAATGGATTTGAAAACTTGGCAAACAAGCAACCTGTTGCCAAATCGGGCTAAGGGAATAGACAACCCGCGGATCCTTAGATCGAGATCCAACGGTCGACGATCATCGCGATATTCCTATTCAAAATCGACTAAAAGGGCATATTCATTTAAATGTTTTTCTCTCTCCTCGTTTGGAGGCCCAAACGTTATCCAAAAATTACCATATTTTATATTCTAACTTATTTTGACGCGTAGAATCGAAATATAAAATTAGTTTTTCCTTTTGAGAATCTTTAATGTGTTAAATAATTCAAAACACATTTTCTCTTTCCTCATTTATTTATGACTCTATGATTATCCAAAAATTACAAAACTTCACCCATAACTCATATTAAGTATGCTAGATACGAATTTACTATAATTTCCATTTGTTGAAATTCTTTATTATTTTAAATAATGAGTTGCAAGTTTTGCACACTTTTTCTCTCTTGAATTTATCTTCTTATCAAATATTTTCCAAATTGATTCAAAATTCATTCAAACATATATTTTAACATATAACAAACGAATTTGGAATTATTTTATTTTTTGAAAACTTTTATTATTATTTTTAATTCATTTAAATTTTATCACTTATTTGTCCTTTTAATTTATTAGAGGCATTTAGAAACTTCCTAAAAATATAAAACTTGGTATACAAGTAATAATAAACGTTAGGAACACGTTTTTGAGATTAATTAATTTTATCAACATATATTTATTATTTTTGATCTTTAAATCATTTTCTCTCTCCAGATTAAAATAAAATATTAAACATTGACCAAATTAAATGAAAATTTTCCCAAAGGCTTAGTTTTTTGTTTATAATACGAATTTGGAGTTATTTTTCTTATTTTAGAACATTAAGTATTTTATTTCACGTTATTGGCATATTTCATATTTTCTTTTGATAATGTCATTAATATTTATATTATGTTCCACTTTAAATGATACTTGGCCCTTAAGTTACTTTTTGCTCAAGGAAACGAATTTAAGTGTCAAAATATCCTGATGGTTTGAAATTATAATATTTTGTGCAATATCTTCCTCATTATCTTCTTTACCCATTAATTCCCATATTACCTTTAATTATTGCATTTATCTTATTCTTTATTTCAAATTTGGATTTTCTCTTATTTCTCTTATTCTAGGAAGTGCTAGAAAGTTCTAAGATGAAATATTTTATTCTTTTTATTGGTTAGTGTACAATTTGCACTTTAGGCCCATTATCTAAAGTCTTACTGAGGTATTTGTGCATAAACCCAAATATTGGAATCAAAGGTGAACAAATGTTCATTAAACCATCATATTGTCCACAAATTAAATAGAAAGGCCAAAGAGGATAAAAATGAAAGAAAAAGATGGAAAAGAGGATCAAAAAGGAAAAATGCCCAGATTTCGGTATGTTACAATAGGCAGTAAGAATAAAGTCCCTTGACTTGGGATACCATAGTCCAAAGTTTTGAGTTTTGGCTAGGTACCTTAGAATCCTCTTAACAACTATAAGATAAGATTTTTAGGATTTGATTGAAATCTAGCACACAAGCCAACACTAAACATTATGTCAGGTCTAGAGGCATTTAAGTAAAGTAAACTTCCAATCGTACCTATACAGAGCTTCTCATCTACCTTCTCACCTTCTTCATCTTTATCAAGTTTGGCAGTGTTTGACATGGGTATGTCCATAGGCTTAGTATTCTCCATCCCAAAGTGCTTAAGTAGTTAATTTGTGTACTTGCCTTGGTTGTTGAAGTTCCCATCTTTTATTTACTTGATTTGAAAGCCGAGGAAGAATGTGAGATCACCCATCATACTCATCTCAAATTCACTTTGCATAAGATCACTAAATTCCTTGCAAAGATCAAGGTTAGTTCCACCAAAGATGATATCATCAACATATATTTGAATGGTAAGAAAATTTTTAGAAGTGTGATTTAGAAACAAGGTAGAATCCACTTTGCCCATGATATAACCATCATCTAACAAAAAGTTCTTTAATTTCACATACCAAGCCCCTGGTGCTTGTTTGAGTCCATAGAGAGCTTTTTGCAACAAATAAACATGGTTAGGTAGATTACCATGTTCAAAGCATGGAGGTTGTGCAACATACACTTCCTCCTCAATTGTACCATTCAGAAACACACTTTTAACATCCATTTGATACAAAAGAAGGATTTATGACTAGGAAAGGCAAGCAACATACAAATGGACTCATGTCTAGCTACAAGTGCATATGTTTCATCAAAGTCAATACCTTCATGTTGATTGTAGCCTTGAGCCACTAGCCTTGCTTTGTTTCTTACCACTTTGCCGCTTTCATCTAGCTTGTTGCGGTAGACCCATTCGGTGCCAATTATCTTTATATCACTTGGTCTTGGCAAAAGGGTCCAAACTTTGATCTTCTCAAATTTTTCCAGCTCCACTTGCATAGCTAGGATCTATTCTTCATCCCTAAGGGCTTCCTTGACATATTTAGGCTCTAGTTGTGAGATTAAGGAATTGTTGGCTTGTTCTTTATTGAATGCAGCCTGTGTCTTCACTCTCTCAAATGTATCACCTAAGATCAGCTCCTTAGGATGATTCTTTGCAAACCGGGAGTTGGATCCTTCTTTTCATCATCTTTTTCTTCTTCTTGAGAAGCCACCTCTTTTCCCTTTTGGGTGATGTTGAGTTCTTTAAGAATAGGAATTACTTTATCTACAACATCATCATTTGAAATAATATCTTTGGGAATAGAGGGGTTAGTTTCAATAAACTTCACATTAATAAATTCTTCTACTTTAGCAAGATCAATATTGTAAATTGTATATGCCTTGCTAGTAGTTCTATAGCCAACAAAGAAAGCCTTATACAATTTTGGATCAAACTTGTCAAGAGAATCCTTCATGTTCAAAATAAAACAAGGACATCCAAAAACATGGAAATATTCAATAGAAGGATTCCTACCATGTCATAGTTAATAGGGGGTTTTCTTAAGCTATCGATGAGTAAAAACACAGTTTTGCACATAACAAGAGGTATTGACAACTTCAGCCCAAAACTTATTAGGAGTACCAAACTTAAGAAGCATGGTCCTAGCCATCTCCTATAGAGACCTATACTTTCTCTCTACAACCCCATTTTGTTGAGGTGTACGAGGTGAAGAAAATTTGTGTGCATAACCTGATTCTTGACAAAAATGCTCAAAAAGCTCATTTTCAAAATTCTCCCCCATGGTCACTACGGATGGAAACAATTTGGCAAGAAGCTTCATTCTCAACTCATTTACAAAACCTAGAGAAAACATCAAGTGTATCACTCTTTGAAATGAGAAAGAAGGTCCAAGTATATCTCGAGAAATCATCCACAATAATAAGGAAATACTTGGAACCACGAAGCGATTGTGTTCTCATTGGTCCAAATAGATCAATATGAAGAAGCTCAAGAGCTCTCTTAGTGCTAAGGACTCCTTTGGATTTGAAGAAGGACTTGCTTTGCTTTCCTTGTGTACAAGGTTGGCATTCCTCATTGTGACACCCCGCCATCACACAGACAGTGAGATGACACGTGAAAACGTGTGGAACCACATATTACCAAAAACACGGGTTAATTAAAATCGATTGCAGAAAGCCTGTATAAGGGAACTTTTGCATCCAGATCCTGCAGAGAAACATGATATAAAAAATATTACAAGCTTTGATATATGTCCACCACTTATCGAGACTAATTGTACTGTCAGCATCAGAGATCATCACCAGTTTATACATACATAATGGGCCACATACGGCCAGCAGTAGGATAGAGCAAAATTACAATAGCTAGACATCGTGAAACATCGTTAAACACCTCTGAGGACCTGAGAGTATAGGGATGATTCTAGGACTCTACTACAAAACCACCAAAATAGCAGCATGTCTATCTCTTACCTTCTACTACTTTTCTTGCTGCTCAGCTGCAACCTCACGACTACCACCACGTCTAGAGAAATCACCTAAAAAAGGTGTAAACTAGCGGGGTGAGACACACAGTCCCAGTGAGAAACATAACTCCCCGCCGAAACTATAAAACCTCAGAAGATTAAAGCAATAAAAGCAGGTAACTAATAAAGTGTATGACAAGAGCAGTATGCTGAGCAAGACCATTATTCCCATCATTCTTACCAAGATATCCAGGAGGTATATAACCAAGTATTTCTCTATGGAACATGATTGACAAGATAAGTTTTATAAGAACTTATCACAAAGTATAAGGATCGTACACGTAACTGCAAGGTATAACTAGATCATATATATAAGCAAGGCCTCAATCAATGTTCTGTGTTTTGGTTTAAGCAAGATATACTATTCGGCTGGATTATGTTTTATTATGCCCTGAGGAAGTGAGTTGTCCTTGCTTAAATCCAACCTTTGGCTACAAAGCCCAAAAACTGATGCCATACAAGGTCAATGGGAGAGCCGGACTCCATGACGTCACCTCCTCGTGGTTAGTGCATGAAAACCAAAGCAGGACCGCAGTCTCATGCTTATATGGCCTCAACCTCAGGGTCAGCTCCGCAAGCTACCCATATCTCTAGCTCACCTTGACACAGGTGCTAGTACATACATTCGAGCCATGAATGCATCATGCTCATCATCACATATCCTGATCCATGGGTCTGTTCACCATGCTCCATATATTCATAGTGGTACTCAGATTCCTCCTATTTTAGGTTAGGGAAAAACCTCACATATTCAACAATATGCACTCCATGCAAATCCCGTAGGATAAACCTATTTCACCATCACCATGATACTGACGATGGTGGATCTATGGCTAGGGAAAACTACATGATGTGTTCATCTATAATTAATTAGTATATTTTAAGCCAATTATTAAGGCAACCAAAGTATAAGCATAGCCTTATAGAATTACATCATTACTTCCATCATCATATTGTCCCGGGACCTCAATCCCTCATTATTTCAACCACTGCCTCTCAAGGCATCATAATCATGCATCAGCATTCTGGGAACACATCCCTTATCTCATCATCAGAAGATAACACCTCAACTAGGCACTCAGCCTTATATCAGGTCCTCAAACCTATCAACTTGTTATCTCATTACCACATGGTGATACTCAAGAACATATGTCTCATAGCTCTTACCAGGCTATGAATCCACATAAAAATACCTACATGGTTAGTATACATATCCATAGAGATAACTGAAGCCAACATGGATTAACAGGATTATCATGCTATCAAGTATAAAGCAACATCCATGAGTATATTACACATAAGTTGTAGAAATCATAGTTTTATTATCAATCACAAGCATATATCATGTCTGATACATGTGATCGTATACATGTGTCACATTATCATGTGTAGCAACATCATATGTAACAACATCATGACCTTCCAAACATACCTAGTTCAAAACCTATCATCATATCTCATCATCATCATAGATGCGGGGCTCAAGGTGGTTAAATCATATCATCCATATCATCATTATCGTCAAAGATATAACTACATGATCAAGAACTATCTGCTAGGTTCCCGGGTTATCAAAAACCCTCACTAAAATCTCCTGCTACCATCACTAAAAGTGTGGTGGGTAGCATGTTCCTCACCACAGGTGGTATCGGGCAAGGTAACAACCCTCACCAAAACCTTACCGGCCTAGGCATTTAGCCACATATCGGCCAACCCTAGAAGATATCAAACCACCACCCAAGGTGTATCGTGCAACTAGAGAACATGGCGTTATCATGCAACCTTTTCGTGCATACCAGGTGCACAACGTGTATCGTGCAGCTAGTGCCCAAGAGGTGTATCGTGCAGCTAACTCAAGAGGTGTGTCGTGCATCTAATGTAACAGCTAGAACCCTACCGACCAGCTAGGGTTAGGGTTGTATTGGGCAACCATTCTCACCACTACATCGGCCAAGATCATGGCACCCCAAGCCATCAATGTATCGCCCAACATGTTCATAACATAGGAGACACAGAAGCACCTCAAGGAAGCCTATCGATCAACAAGGGCAACACTCCATATCGGCCTCTATCAAAGAAACAACTAGGGTTTCCACTCAACCCATATCGGGTAGCTCAAACTCGCCCAACTTGTGTTGTCCAAGGAACCAAATAGAGATGTAGTCTAAGCATTATATCGGCCAAGGGAGACAACACCACTTAGGTCAAGAAGTCCATATCATCCATCTAAGTCAAGCTTCTCATATCGGCCACCACTTAAGGCACCTACTAGGATTTCTCTATACCACCATATCGGGCACCAAACCAACCATCTCAACTAGGTGTATCAGCCAAGGGTAAAACCCTAGAAAAGAGGCTATCAAACAACACTTACAAAAAGGACATATCATGCAAGGCATAAGGCCCATCTTGACAAGGTCATCTTCAACCTCAAGTACATGAGTAACAAACCCTAATTGATCAAGATGATTGGCTCACCTCTCGACAACCAAGAGAGGGGTTTTGCACCACCTCTGTCACAAATTGGGCAACAACAAGGATCATCCTCAACCTAGGTCATCATCCATCCAAGAGCTCACCTCTCAAGTCCATGGTGAGAGGAGGGTGTTGCCCAAGAAACTATAGTATAGACTCACCTCTCAACATAAAAGAGACAGGGGTATTGCCTATATCACTAGGGCTCAAACTCACTTCTCATGACCAAGGAGAGAAAGGAGTATTTCTACCAAAGAAAACTCCAAACTATAGGTTCGGCCAACTAGATCCAAAGAGATATAAACATCAACAACATCATCAACAACATGCTCACTATATCCATAAGATCAACAACATGTACTAGAGAAAGAAACATAACATGCAATGGTCGATCATCAACATATATGAGTCATGCAACATAAATAAGGTAGTATAGCTAGGGTTAGAAGTTATGTAACATGCCTTAAGAAAACTCCTCAAGCTCTAAAGCTCCAAGCTTTAAGCTCATAGCTCCAAGCACCCCACTTTCAGCCACCTTAAGAAAAGGAACAAAATCCATAACCACCATAGATGAAGAGTAGGAAAGATGGAGAATAAGATGCCAAGGAGAGAGGGAAGATGCTTACCAAAGAAACAAGGTCCACCTAGGGTTCGGCCACAAAGCTAGAGGAAGAAGAAGAGAACTCCTTCAAAAGAATCGACCACCAACCTTAGCTCCTCCAAGGGTATCGGCCACCAAGGTTACAAGGGAGAGTTGTATCATGCACCAAAGAAGAGAAGGGCAACAAAGAGCTAAAGGGTTCCTAAGGAAGTGAAAGGCAAGGCATATATAGATGAGGATCAAAGGGGAACCAAGGCAAGGTGTATTCCCACTTAGGGACACATGTCCAACGTCTTACCACCTTGAAAACCTCATGCACATGCCATGCCACATACTCATCCAAGGATCGGCCACATGTCCAAGCTAGGGTGACACAACCAAAGCTAGAGGGTCAACAAAGTCAAAGACTAACACACCACCACTACCTTGGCCGACACACCCATGGGCGACACCCCCATGGATGACACAAGGTGCTCCTTGCCCGATACAGGGCTCTTCAAAGCAAGGCAAGGCCCAAACAAAAGGAAACAAGGCCCAATAGAGCTTCAACCAAGCCCAAGACAACTCAAGGTATGAGCCCATACCTCCCTCTCGACTCTAGAGGAAGAAAAGAGAGAGAAAGCCATCTCTCAAGGTGAAAAACTTGCTCTTCAACCCTAACTTAGGTTATTTTGCAAGTAGCACCTCCAACTCTCAACAAAACACAAGCAAACCCTAATCACCAGTAAAGGTGATTAGCAAGCAACTAAGCACAGGGTTTAGGCAAAGCAAACAGGATAAGTCCAAAATGGAGGTCAGGGTCCTTACAAGCCATAAACCTCTACAAAGGGATTTCTCCCCCGAAATCCAAAGAGAAAAGTGAGGGATACTTCTGCCTCATCTCTTACTCAAGCTCCCACGTGGCTTCCTCAACGCCATGGTGAAGCCAAAGAACTTTCACAAGAACCAGGTCCTTCCTCTTCAACCTTTTTACCCTCCTGTCAAGGATCATTATTAGTCCTTCCTCATAGGTCATGTCTTCATCGAGCTCAACCTCAACTGGTTGTATCAATGTTCCTGTGTCTGGATGACTTTCCTTCAGCATGCTGACATGGAACACCGGATGTAACCTGTGCAACTCTGGCGGTAGCTCTAACTTGTAAGCTACCTTGCCAACATGTGCTATCACCGGATATGGCCCCATATACCTGGGTGCCAACTTTCCTTTCCGGCCAAACCTTAACACGCCTTTCCAAGGTGAGACCTTGAGATACACTTTGTCTCCCACCTAGAACTCTAACGGTCGTCGGCGATTGTCTGCATAAGACTTCTGTCTGTCTTGTGATGCTTTCAACTGTTGTTGTATCCCTCTAATATTTTCTGTTGTCTACTACACTAACTTAGGACCCAAAAGCTGATACTCACCAGACTCATACCAGCATAAAGAAGATATGCACTTCCTTCCATATAGAGCCTCATAAGGAGCCATGTCAATGCTCCGCTGGTAACTATTATTGTAGGTAAACTCTATTAGACTGAGATGCACATCCCAACTGCCTAGGAACTGCAAAACACATGCTCGGTGTTATGACCCCACTTCCCGATAATCCCCAATTAAGGGAGACCGAGAGGTCGAAGCCGCACCCATGACTTCCGGATCAAAGGTTCGGCAATTAACCAAGAATAATTATCAAATTTTAACATACTATACTGAAAGCTATAAGAAAATAAATTTTTGCATACCTTTTTGAAAACTTGGATCTCTAAACTTCTATCCACTTAAGGATTCTACTCTAACGAATCCTCCTTGTATTTTCTTCATGTATTTCACAATATGATGATTTACTGTTTGTCCTTTTGGCTTGTTCCTAAAACGCCGGCAAACAAAACGTCGGTCAGCCGAAGCTGGTATGTGGGGGAAACAATAAATGTGCAACTATGTAATCATTCAATTAATCATTTAACAATCAAGATTACGTTTTAAATATAACTCCGCGATCGGGTACCCTATCCTCTATGTTGTCCCCATTAAACCCCTCATGATCCACCTATAAGTGAACCAATTTCTAGGGTTGAGTCACATGGCACTACTCGTAAGTAGCCCACTCCTTAACTCATGGCAGGCTAATGAGTCTCATGGAACTACACATAGGTAGCCCAGTTTCTAACTCTTGGTAACCTAGACCTTGCTCTAGGATTACCCCCTTTTTTCTTAGCCTTTTCAAAGCAATAGAGGTGGAACCGGATCTAGTCAGTTATATACACACATTTATAGTGATAATCATAGTCACTTTGTAGTTGCATGAAATAAATAAACATCCAACATTTATTTTCAAGCAACCGATTAAACTTCGGGAATCGCCGTGAAACTAGAGCGATTATTCATAAGCGTAACCAAATACCTGATTTGATGAGTCATGCAGATTATTCAACATACACTTGATGTATATATAATCAAGCCAATCAATAGATCCAAGCCAGTAATTCAATCATCACATAATCCAGAAAAGAATATGTACACTATTTATTACACACTTTATCAAGAATCTACTTTATTGACTTGGATTCTCTTTCTAGGGTTTCTAATCCGCATTAAGGTTTCATTAATATTCATTAGGGTTTCTTACATCAATTTCTCAAACTTTATCCCTTTTAGGTTAACAAACCCTAAAATATCCTTTTCCAGTTTTATGAACCTTAATTGCTCAACTATCCATTTTAATAGTCTTTTATACCCAAATTGACTTAGGATCATCACATCCCTATTTATTCATGGATTTGAACAATTAAACCAATTAAAATACATATTCACCTAAATTAGGGGTTTTAAGCTTATTAATGCATAATCATGCACGAAACCCTAAATTAAGCTAAATATATAAAAAGATCATCTTTTTAGATCATATTTTCACTTTTATTAACAACAGGTTAATATTAGCTTGAATTATCCAAATAACATCATTAAGTCCATCTATCATCAAATCTAAGGGTTTTTCCTTAATTAAAACATTAAAGATGATAACTTTATGTCCTTTTCAAATTTCAAGCATATTTAAGCACATAAACTCTAAATTAGATTAATCATGTGCAAAGTTCTTCCTTTTTGAACATAATGTACCCTTTTTACATTTAATAGGTTAACATCAACTCTAATGATCCATTAAACCCTATTAAACACATTAATCATATCAAAATAGGGTTTCTTAATCTTTAATTCATTAAAGATGATGATTTACACTACTTTTCAAACTAATGATCAGATTTAGGCTATAAAACTATTTTTAATGGATTCCTTGTGTTCTTCTGATCAAAATTCATATAAAGTTCGTTTTAAATTGAGTTTCCTAGCAAATTCTACACTTTTTGCAAGATATGCAAATTCTGACCAATCGCAGATTGACACATCAACTTTATCGAATATTCGTTTATCAGCGGATCAACTAAAAAAAGAGTCGAATTACCTCTTTACACTTATGGGTCATGTTCAGCCCCAGGGGCCCTCGCGTCATTCCGCTCTATTATCCCCTTCCTTGCGGTCCTCACGGACGCCAGCCTCGACGCTTTGCATCGGCATCCTCCTGCGCGTATGCTGTGCAGCGAGGCCATGGCCTCAGCGCAATTCCCTCCACCGTGTCTGCCCCCTCTACAACTCAGGCACCTCCATCTGCTACACCTCCACAGCTGCCCGCCTCGCTCAAGCTTGCATCCCCGTCAGGGATTCTCTGTCGGTTCTATGGCAGGACCCTCAAGTCCTGCGCGGACATAATAGCTAACAGCGGAGCTTCTTCCGCAGCTCCAGGAAAAGGAGCAGTAAGGAGGGGAACGACCTGCAACCGGTCTGGGTAGGGTGTTCTACCGGCTCAGCGATGGGAAGGGGTGGATCCGAACTAATTAGGAACCTTGGTCGGCCTCGTCCCAACCGCCAGCAGCACCAGGGTGCACGTCGGTGGCTCCCATCGCTCCACCTCATCCTACCTCACCACCAGGAAGATCTGCCCACCCATATGTATCGCTTAACGGCCACCCCAGGGGACTCCCTCCAAGGTGTTAGTGTATCCTCCCTGCTGTCATCATGGTTAGGTCAATGGCCACCCATCAGGTGGTGTGATCAACACTGGTTAGGGGAGAAACTAAGCGAATGAGATGGGAGAGGAATGAAGGGTTGAAGATATACATGCCCACACCGTACGCCATGTGATGTCAGGGATCTGCCACCCTCACGCACATGTACCCTTTATATAACATTAGGGTTCGTGTTAATTGATTTATGTTCACGTTATACATCATTGCGTAAGGCAACATATTTAGCAAGTACATGAATACATCTCCTTTAACTTTTCTTACTTCCCCTTACATGACTTATTCCTTTTGAGACTCAAATTTAAAAGTCTAAGAGATTTTGCTTCATATACAAGCCATTACTTAAAAGTCATATTACATATATTTTTCCTTTATAGAAAATATCATCCTTTTAAACAATACCACACAATTCATTAATAATTCAACACATTATCCTCTTATTTTGCCTTTTTAGTATTTTCTCTTTCTTTCCTCTTTATTGGGTCTCCTTGAATCCCAAGAAACTCTATGATTTCGAAATTCTTTTTATTGGATACTGATTATCCTTCTAGATGCATCTTTATGCATTATTTCACATTATCTTGTTTATTTCTCATTAAAAATATATCTTTTTGAGGATTTCTCTTTATTTCTCTTTTATTTTCCTCGTTGGCATTCCTTTTAATATTATCAACCTCATGGATACGAAATTTCACCAAGAAATCTCATTTATGCCTCTTTCCACTCATTTTCCACATTTTATCATTATTTTCAATTTATTTCTTAATAAAGAAATACTTAATTAAACTTTTCTTTTATTATTGCCTTCTCTATGCAACTTTGGACTCCTTGGTACCCAAGGAACCCAATAGGCACGAAATCCTCTTTGGATGTACCTTCTAGAGGTTTCCATATTTTCCTTTTTTTCAAATATTCAATTATTCAGTTACTAATTGAATTTTCTTTGTTATTTCCTTGTTATTGGGCCCCATAGCCAATAAAGCCCACAACACAAACATCAAGGCTATTGTAAACAAAATCCATGTATTCAAAACAAATTATACCATTCTTTGTTCAATTATTTTTAATATGAGAAATTACATTTCTCACCAGATGATCCCAAAAATTGGGGTTGTAACATCCTTCCCCTCTTATAGGAATTTTGTCCTCAAAATTCTATCAAACAAACAAAGAATTCAGGATTAGACTTTTCCATGTCCATCATTGGCTCCTATGTGGCTTTACCATACTCATGGCGTTTCCAAAGAACCTTTATCATCACATATTCTTTTCTCTGAGTCCTTTCATCCTGGCGTCTATAAACTGTACAGGTGGACTAAGACCATTTCAGCCTCCCTTGGGACTCACTAGGTTCATTGCTCAGCACATGGTCGGGGCACCTCACATAGTGCTCTAAATTGGACACATGGAACTCATCACCCATTACTTTATCCTGAGGGGTAAGGTCAATCTTAACCTTCTCCACCAAACCATGTCAAAAGAACCCATGCATCGGGGACTCAGCTCTCTTAGCTATAACTTAGAGGGGTTGGATTTTCATGTCACATATTCTCCCACAGTGACTTGTATGTCAGTCTACTTTGCATCTGCTCACGACTCTCATCATCTCTAGGCTCCTTTCAGCCCTTGCACAATCAAAGTGACTTCATCTACACGCACTGTGGTCCCTTTTCTAACCATCATGTGGTCCTTTTCTAACCATCATGTGGTCCTTTTCTAACCATCATGTGGTCCTTTCACCAACATCACCTTACTGAAGTGGTGACCGACACAACCTCCCTTACAGAGCTTCTTATAGAACCCGATACTAGCTATGGTGGTCATTGTCACATCTTTCATAGGACAAGAACTATCTCTAGATATCACCCTGAATGAGCACACATACCCTCATCAGACCCTTTGGTCTGCATTATACTAACCATTAGTTAGGGGTGATAAACTGTACTATCAACGAGTTCTTCATGTACCTACTTTCACCTTATGGAAGTGAACCTTTAAGTCATACTCATGAACTTTTGAACTCGCATCATGGTGTAGTTGAACCATCTCTCTCATATGTAGCTCAACCCGATCTGTCCCTCGACAATACTCTTTCTTTCTTTCTTATGACAACTAGGTAAGACGATCTACCATAACCCATCACTACTACAAAAAATGGTTTTTACAATAGTTTATTTTTCCATTTTACAATGGGTGTCAACTATTGTATTAGATCACGTGTTCTTATGGGGGTGTTCTTTATACAACAGGTGTTGCGCATGTTGTAATATATGTAATTTTATACAACAGTTAATATATGTTGTAGATCATTGAACACACCTGTTGTAATAGGGGTGTTGTATATAACATGTTGAGACAAAAGGAAAATACATCTAGACACAAGGTTTCGAACTTGAGACCACTTGAAAGTAAGGCACATCTCAAACTGATGAACCAGTTTCATTTTATGCAACACATATATTCTTTATTGTACATATACTACAAATGATGTGCAAACATGTTGTGTGATTGTGGTCTATTACAACGGGTAACTATTACAATAGGTGAAAGCCTGTTGTGTAATTATAGTATACTACAATGGGTTATAGTATGTTGTGTAATGATGGTCTATTACAATGGGTTAACATATGTAACTATTACAACGGGTAGAGCATGTTGTGTAATTATGATCTTTTACAACGGGTTAGAGTATGTTGTGTAATGATGGTCTATTACAATGGGTTAACATACATGACTATTACAACGGGTTAGAGCATGTTGTGTAATTATGATCTTTTACAACAGTTTAGAGTATGTTGTGTAATGATGATCTATTACAACAAGTTACCATAAGTGACTATTACAACGGGTTAGAGCATGTTGTGTAAGTATGGTCTTTTACAACAGGTTTGAGTATGTTGTGATATTACAGTCTATTACAACAATTTAGCACCTGTTGTAGTATCACATATACTACAACGAGTTTGGCCCGTTGTATATAACTTGTGTTGTATAAAATGTATTATTCACAACACACAAATAGACTTGTTGTAAAAGATATGCTAACTACAACACAACCAAGAGAACTATTGTGTTTTTCCCGTTGTAAAAAGCATTTTCTGTAGTAGTGCATATTGCCTCATGACCTTTCTTGGTCAAGGGGAGACTTTCCACATCATCCATAGTGATGAACCCCCATTCCCTCTCAGGGACTCTTTTGCCCTTCATATCGATACACTGGGTTACTGGGGTTCGTCCTTTACCTCCTGACTTGCATGGCCATAAACCACATGCAACTTCATCTTAAGCATCCATAGTGCTATTGCCATTTACCACGGTGTATGGTGATCTTCAATCATGATTTCCTGTATGTCATGATTCCTCAAGATCGATTCCTCCGAAACCCTAAACCACTCTAGTCGGGGTTTCATCGCCTTCTCTTCCAAAGAAGTGCATCTGAGGTTCTACTACCATCCTTTCATTGCATCAAGGACTAGACTGGATAACCAAACAACCCTCAACTTTTCAATGTATCTTGTTACATCTGAGTGTTATCCAAACACCTCTCCTTTTCAAACTTAGGGTTCGCCAAACAACCTCTTCTAGCTTCAAGTCAAACAAGTCAGATGTATCTCAACCAGAGCATCCATTACCACTTCACATCCTTAGGTATTAAGTAACGTTGAAGACATACACTTCCATGTATTTCACTTATCATCTCACCTCAAACTCTATGTCTATCTTTATTAAGAACACTCTCTGATTTCATCATCATGGTGATCAAACTCAACCTGGTATAACTTGTAAGTTCTACATAGTTCATGATAAAAACATCCTCATAAGGTGACTACCTCATTCCTCTTAGAGTTTGCAAGCAATCCATGTATCATTCACTTTACCAGGGTAGGTTATTTTCTCCATCCCCATTTCTCTTGGCAACGTTCCAACCTACATCTTCTTTTATCCTTGGTGTATGGCATGCGTAATGTCCTATCTCTCACCCCCATAACAAGAGGAAATAAGCATTTGGCTGCAGTCCAAATATAGAGTTCTTCCTATTCCAAGAGTATAGATGGTACATCCCACCTTGCCAATACACCTTTACATCTAAGTTGCAACATGCCACATATGTCTCTACGTCACAGACATCATGATATCAAACTAGTCTTGAACCTACTGAGATTTATATCCTTGGTCATCTCCTCTAGGTCTATAGGGTACCAGCTCTTTTGGGGTCATCCCTCTTCCCTCATGCATCAAGGGAGTGCCCTACTCATCTGCCCTTTGGGTCCCATGAGTTCATGAAGGTGATCAATCTCCTAACCCATGGCCCTCAGACAATGATAGTTGTTACCTCCCAACCCTATGGTCATGTGCAACTGGGGAATTAGGCAACTCCTACTTTCATCGCTCTTATCCCTACCTAACCCTAGGATAGACTTAGGATTCTCCATTATAGTACATGTTCACTTAGAACCTTACCCAAGCCTTCATCATCTCTCTTTGTATACATGGGCTGACATCCATCCTTTCATAGGGGTCATGGCGACCTGCCTACCTTGGTCAATCCCCTTACCGGTTACCTCCATGGTAGCACATCCACATGCACTTAGAGATGGATATCTATGGGTCTACAAGTTCATTCTCATACCATGTACCTTTCTCTTAGCTTCTCAAAATCCTATGAGACCTTTTTAGGTTACCTTAAACCAACAAAACTGATATACACCCTACCAAAGGGGTCCCTCTCACAGGATGGGAGGAAAACTTTCTCTTGACATCATAGTCACCAAAGCTCTTAGGTTTAGGGTTTACATCCACATGAGCCTACTTAACCCTAGCAAGCTATTAAGGCACAACAGATCACCTACTGAACCATGCTAGGTCATACTTGTCCTCTTTCCTCGATGCTGGATCAAGATCATACTTTCCTTTATCATCAACCTAGTTGTGAGGGGTTCATCAAACATACCTTAAACTTAAGGGGCTTCCCAACCTTCTTGGAGGGGTTTCCTGCTCTCTCTCTAGAGCTAACCCTACAACCAAACTCACCATTAGAGGTCCTCTCTTCATGAAGGATCAACCTCAAAAGCATCCTCTACATGGGTGAAACCTAGGTTCAAACTTATGTTTGCTCAAGATCATCCATAACCCTTTATGCTCCAACATGATTCCTTATCCAGGGTTTCATCCTACTGTCAGTACTATGACGTACCCTAGGTGCCAGCTATACCCTACTTGCACAAGCCCATAGGGTTTCTATGGTCCTTCACTAACATCATCATCTAAGGAGCTATCCTTTACCCTAACATGCACGACCCTTCCCAGGGTTGGGTTGCCAAAGGTGCTAGGTCACCCATGGATCATATGGCATCCCAAAGGCATGTCCTTTCAAACACCTGGTCCAACTCATCTCTCTCTAACCTTCACTTAGGGTTAGGGTTAGCATCATCCTTAGAGGATGTGCCAAGTCTCTACTTGCAATGGAGATCTCTATCTCCAAGACTAACTTATCCTCCTGACAAGAAGATCTAGCCCCAGGTCTCTTCTGAGGACATGACAACTTATGTCATACGACCTAAGCATGTATCTATTCTTTAGTTTTTGCTTAATTTATTAAGCTTATGTCCATGACATCTTATTTACATGCCTTTCATTAATTTGGTGGAGGATTCCTTAAACCTTATTAACCTTACCCATACCTCAAGAGGGTGAGGAGAAGAAAGAAAACCCTAATCCTGTAGGTCCTTATCAGAATTTTGTGATGAGAAGGGATGAACAAGATGAGAATTCGTAAAGGTATCTTATTTCGATTCATACCCTAAGACTTTGGCCAGGCAGTCACACAGATCCGGGAGTCCTCATATTCCGACTAGCGGTGCGGAGGAAAATATTGTCAGCCCCCGGGCGTGATCCTTTTCTAGACACCTCTGTCTTTCGGATAATCCTCTAATAACTCCCTTGGGTTCTATGGAGTTTGTAAAATTTAATAATTATTAATGGTTAACTGAGGAACCTACGCTCTGATACCAAATGTTACGAACCCACTTCCCGATAATCCCCAATTAAGGGAGATCGAGAGGTCGAAACCGCACCCATGACTTCCGGATCAAAGGTTCGGCAATTAACCAAGAATAATTATCAAATTTTAACATACTATACTGAAAGTTGTAAGAAAATAAATGTTTGCATACCTTTTTGAAAACTTGGATCTCTAAACTTCTATCCACTTAAGGATTCTACTCTAACAAATCCTCCTTGTATTTTCTTCATGTATTTCACAATATGATGATTTACTGTTTGTCCTTTTGGCTTGTTCCTAAAATGCCGACAAACAAAACGTCGGTCAGCCGAAGCTGGTATGTGGGGGAAACAATAAACGTGCAACTATGTAATCATTCAATTAATCATTTAACAATCAAGATTACATTTTAAATATAACTCCACGATCGGGTACCCTATCCTCTATGTTTTCCCCATTAAACCCCTCATGATCCACCTATAAGTGAACCAATTTCTAGTGTTGAGTCACATGGCACTACTCGTAAGTATCCCACTCCTTAACTCATGGAAGGCTAATGAGTCTCATGGCACTACACGTAGGTAGCCCAGTTTCTAACTCTCGGTAACTTAGAACTTTCTCTAGGATTACCCCTTTCTTTTCTTAGCCTTTTCAAAGCAATAGAGGTGGACCCGGATATAGTCAGTTATATATGCACATTTATAGTGATAATCATAGTCACTTTATAGTTGCATGAAATAAATAAACATCCAACAGTTATTTTCAAGCAACCGATTAAACTTCGGGAATCACCGTGAAACTGGAGCGATTATTCATAAGCGTAACCACAAACCTGATTTGATGAGTCATGCAAATTATTCAACATACACTTCATGTATATACAATCAAGCCAATCAACAGATCCAAGCAAGTAATTCAATCATCACATAATCCTGAAAAGAATATGTACTCTATTTATTACACACTTTATCGAGAATCTACTTTATTGACTTGGATTCTCTTTCTAGGGTTTCTAATCCGCATTAAGGTTTCATTAATATTCATTAGGGTTTCTTAGATCAATTTATCAAACTTTATCCCTTTTAGGTTAACAAACCCTAAAATATCATTTTCCATTTTTATGAACCTTAATTGCTCAACTATCCAATTTAACAGTCTTTTATACCCAAATTGACTTAGGATCATCACATCCCTATTTATTCATGGATTTGAACAATTAAACAAATTAAAATACATATTCACCTAAATTAGGGTTTTCAAGCTTATTAATGCATAATCATGCACGAAATCCTAAATTAAGCCAAATATATAAAAAGATCATCTTTTTAGATCCTATTTTCACTTTTATTAACAACAGGTTAATATTATCTTGAATTATCCAAATAACATCATTAACTCCATCTATCATCAAATCTAAGGGTTTTTCCTTAATTAAAACATTAAAGATGATAACTTTATGTCCTTTTCAAATTTCAAGCATATTTAAGCACATAAACTCTAAATTAGATTAATCACGTGCAAAGTTCTTCCTTTTTGAACATAATGTACCCTTTTTACATTTAACATGTTAACATCAACTCTAATGATCCATTAAACCCTATTAAACACATTAATCATATCAAAATAGGGTTTCTTAATCTTTAATTCGTTAAATATGATGATTTACACTACTGTTCGAACTATGATCAGATTTAGGTTATAAAACTATTTTTAATGGATTCCTTGTGTTCTTCTGATCAAAATTCATATAAAGTTCGTTTTAAACCGAGTTTCCTAGCAAATTCTACACTTTTTGCAAGATATGCAAATTCTGACCAATCGCAGATTGACACATCAGCTTTATCGAATATTTGTTTATTAGCGGATCAGATAAAAAAAGAGTCGAATTACCTCTTTACCCTTATAGGTCATGTTCAGCCCCAGGGGCCCTCGCGTCATTCCGCTCTATTATCTCCTTCCTTGCGGTCCTCACGGACGCCAGCCTCGCCGCTTTGCGTCGGCGTCCTCCTGGGCGTCTGCTGCGCAGTGAGGCCATGGCCTCGGTGCTATTCCCTCCACCATGTCTGCCCCCTCTACAACTTAGGCACATCCATCTGCTACACCACCACAGCTGCCCGCCTCTCTCAAGCTTGCATCCCCGTCAGGGATTCTCTGTCGGTACTATGGCAGGACCCTCAAGTCCTGCGCGGACATAGCAGCTAACAACGGAGCTTCTTCTGCAGCTCCAGGAAAAGGAGCAGTAAGGAGGGGAACGGCCTGCAACCAGTCTGAGTAGGGTGTTCTACCGGCTCAGCGACGAGAAGGGGTGGCTCCAAACCAATTAGGAACCTTGTTCGGCCTCGCCCCAACCGCCAGCAGCACCAGGGTGCACGTCGGTGGCTCCCATCGCTCCACCTCATCCTACCTCGCCAGCAAAAGGAGCCGCCCACCCATCTGTATCACTTAACGACCACCCCAGGGGACTCCCTCCAAGGTGTTAGCGTATCCTCCCTGCTGCCGTCATGGTTACGTCAACGACCACCCATCAGGTGGTGCGATCAACGCTGGTTAGGGGAGAAACCAAGCGAATGAGATGGGAGAGGAACGAAGGGCTGAAGATATACATGCCCACACCGTACGCCATGAGAAGTCAGGGATCTTCCTCCCTCACCCACATGTACCCTTTATATAACATTAGGGTTCGTGTTAATTGATTTATGTTCACGTTATACATCATTGTGTAAGGCAACATATTTAGCAAGTACATGAATATGTCTCCTTTAACTTTTCTTACTTCCCCTTACATGACTTATTCCTTTTGAGACTCAAATTTAAAAGTCTAAGAGACTTTTCTTCATATACAAGCCATTACTTAAAAGTCATATTACATATATTTTTCCTTTATAGAAAATATCATCCTTTTAAAAAATACCACACAATTCATTAATAATGCAACACATTATCCTCTTATTTTTCCTTTTTAGTATTTTCTCTTTCTTTCCTCTTTATTGAGTCTCCTTGAATCCCAAGAAACTCTATGATTTCGAAATTCTTTTTATTGGATACTGATTATCCTTCTAGATGCATCTTTATGCATTATTTCACATTATCTTGTTTATTTCTCATTAAAAATATCTCTTTTTGAGGATTTCTCTTTTATTTTCCTCATTGGCATTCCTTTTAATATTATCAACCTCATGGATATGAAATTTCACCAAGAAATCTCATTTATGCCTCTTTCCACTCATTTTCCACATTTTATCATTATTTTCAATTTATTTCTTAATAAAGAAATACTTAATAAACTTTTCTTTTATTATTGCCTTCTCTATGCAACTTTGGACTCCTTGCTACCCAAGGAACCCAAGAGGAACGAAATCCTCTTTGGATGTACCTTCTAGAGGTTTCCATATTTCCCTTTTTTTAAATATTCAATTATTCAGTTACTAATTGAATTTTCTTTGTTATTTCCTTGTTATTGGGCCCAATAGCCAATAAAGCCCACAACACAAACATCAAGGCTATTGTAAACAAAATCCATGTATTCAAAACAAATTATACCATTCTTTGTTCAATTATTTTTAATATGAGAAATTACATTTCTCACCAGATGATCCCAAAAATTGGGGTTGTAACACTCAGAGAAGATCATCTAAAGTATGAATAGTCCTTTCCGACTGTCCATCCATTTGTGGGTGGAAAGCGGTACTGAACCTCAACTACATTCCCAACGCTTGGTGCAACTGTTCCCAGAAATGACTCGTGAACTGAGGACCGCTGTCGGAAACTATTATTGTTGGTACACCGTGCAAATGCACTATCTCATCTACATACACCTGAGCAAGCTTCTCAGTTGTATATGTTTTCTTTATAGGTATGAAATGAGCGGATTTTGTCAGCCTGTCCACTATTACCCAAATGGAATCATGATTCCTAGTTGTCCTTGGCAGACCAACTATGAGAACCATGGTTATATGATCCCATTTCCACGGTAGCATCGGCATGGGTTGAAACGTACATGTCGGCTTCTAATGCTCAGCTTTAACTTGCTGACATACTGCACACTTAGCCACAAATTCGGCTACATCCTTCTTCAAGCCAGACCACCAATATAGGTCCTTCAGATTACGATACATCTTGGTGACTCCTGGATGCATAGCATACATCAACGTGTGTGCTTCCTCGAGCACCAGCTTTCTTAGATTATCAACATCGGAGACCACCATCCTACCATGATAGCAAACTAGTCCATCCTCGGACTCATGGAACCCATCACGCTTTTTGTTGTCGAGCTCTGACCTGATCAACTGCATTATATCATCTGCCTGTTGTGCATCTTTGTTCTGCTATCTCAGTGTAGGCTTGACTTGCATCTGTGCCAACAGTCCTTCCAACAAGGAAACTTCCAACTGAACATTCATCTGTCGCAAGGAGACAAACATATCCCTCCTATGGCATACCAAAGAACTCAATTGTGCCTTCTTCGTGGGGAGACAAGAAGACTTTCTACTAAATGCATCAGCTACCACATTTGCCTTACCAAGATGATACTCAATGGTGCAATCATAATCATTGATTAGCTCCATCCAACGACACTATCGTATGTTCAGCTCACTCTGCGAAAAGATATACTTTAAGTTCTTATGATCTGTAAAGATCTGACACACTTCCCCATAAAGATAGTGACTCTAAATCTTTAATGTATGAACCACCACTGCCAACTCCAAATCATGTGTCGGGTAGTTCTCCTCATGTCTCTTAAGCTGTAGCGAAGCAAAGGAAACCACATGATCCTATTGCATTAGCACACATCTTAGGCCCTTCTTGGAAGCATCGCAGAAAACAACATAGCCTTTCCCAGGCTCTGACAGCACCAGCACTGGAGCACTAGATAGCTTCTCCTTCAAACTTTGGAAAGCTCATTGATAATGAGCATCCCAAACAAAAGGTACATCCTTCCTTGTCAGCTTTGTCATCAGCAACACGATCACACTAAAGTCCTTGATTAACCTCTGGTAGTATCCTGCCAAACTCAAAAAACTATTAACTTATGTTGGTGTCTTTGGTTGCTCCCAATCTGCCACTGACTCCACCTTCTTAGGGTTCACTTTGACTCCTTCTACAGATATCAAATGACCTAAGAATGTCACTTCCTTGAACCAGAACTCAGATTTGCTGAACTTGGCATGCAACTGATGTTGGCGAAGAAGAGTCAACACTTGTCAAAGATGTTGTTCATGCTTTTGACTGTCTCAACTGTAGATCAAGATATCATCTATAAAAACTACAACAAACTGATCTAGAAATAGACAGAACACTCAGTTCATCAAATCCATGAAAGCAGCAGGTGCATTGGTTAGCCCAAACGGCATAACCACAAACTCAAAGTGACCATACCTCATCCTAAATGCTGACTTTGGTATGTCGTCTGCCTTAATCCTCAACAGATGATATCCAGACCGTAGATCGATCTTTGAGAATATTATAGCACCACACAACTGATCGAAAAGATCGGCTATCCTCAACAATGGGTACTTGTTCTTGATTGTGACTTAATTCAACTGTCGGTAATCTATACACAACCGCATCGACCCATCCTTCTTCTTTATGTACAGGACCGGATCACCCCACAGTGATGTGCTCAGTCGGATGAAACCTTTGTCCAACAACTCCTGTAACTGCTTCTTGAGTTCTTCCATCTCAGTTGGAGCCATTCGGTAAGGTGTCTGAGCAACTGGCTGTGTTCCTGTAACCAGATTGATCTCAAAATCAGTCTCTCGAGGTGGGGGAACACCGGGGAACTCATCAGGAAACACATTCGCAAACTCTTGGACAATCGTCACCTCCTCAAGGATAGGACCTTTTTCCTTGGTATCCACAACGTGAGCTAAGAATGCGTTACAACCTTGTCGCAACAACTTCTCTGCCACCAAAGGTGACACTAAACATGTCAAAATAATCTTCCTGTCTCCTTGGAAGATCCAATTCTCTCCGTTGTCATCAAACACTGCCTGCTTGGAACCACAGTCCAAAACAACCTTATACGTTTCTAAGGTATCCATCCCAAGGATCACATCGAATGCATGCATATCAAGTGGTATAAGATCCACTTGTATATTGTGTCTCGATAAAGATAGGACACAAGACAGACACTCCTCTCGAAGCATCGAGGAACCATCGAGAGGGATTTCTAACAACAGGTTATCTTTCTTACAACTAATAGGTAAAGGATAGCTATCAAGCAGACTATGTGCGATAAAAGAGTGCGTAGCACCCGGGTCAACCAAAGCAGATATAAAGAAAGAAGAAGACAAATCATAATGAAATAACTCCATCTGACCTGTCACCACTCACGGGTTGACTATCGCCTCTGGCCGACTCATAACATAGAATCGAGTCGTTGCTTTTTGTCCACATCCTCTGCTTCCTTGAGTAGATGATCTCGCTTGTGATGCTTGACCACATCCCCACCCTCTACTACCAATGGGTTGTTGTCTGTCTGACCCTTATTGATTCTGCCTCAGATGCTTTGTTACTTCAACATCTCTCTTTGGGCAATTTGACCTTAAATGCCCAGTCTATCCACAGTGATAACATGAACTTCCTTCTATCTATGGCCTAGATGGCCTTGTCACGGCCATAGAAGCTATACTATGCACCTTTGACAGAGAAGAAACATAACCTCTTCCCTTACTCGGAGACCATTGTGATGGTACACGAGAACTCTATATCGTGGAAGGTGCTGAAAACCTTGGCTTATTGAAGCCACCAGATCTCTGTCCCTGGAACTGAGCAGGCCTTTTCCTGGTCATGGACTCCCTTTTCTCCCTGACACACCATTCAATCCTGCGGATAGACTCCACAAATGTGGAAAACCGCTCCTGATTTTCCAAAGCAGCAGCAGGTGTCGACAGTTCAGCACTCAAACCTTTCTCAAACCGCCTGATCTGCTCATCATTTGTCACCGCCATGTGAGGACAAAACCTCAACAAGTCCATGAACTTGGCTTCATACTCGGTGATTCTCATTGATCCTTGGCATAGACGTTCAAGCTGGTTGATCTTCTCATCCAGGTACGTCTTCAGGAAGTATTTGTTGATGAACTCTCATCAAAAAACCTCCCAACCGTTCTCCTCACTGGGTCGCTTCTCCTCCTTGATGGCCCCCCAGTGGCCAGTACTACCCTTCAGAAGGTAGACAGCGTGCTTGACTTTGTCTGCTTCAGGGATGTTGAGGATCTGGAAGGCCTTCTCAAGACCTATCAGCGATAGATCTGCATCCGCTGGATTAGCCGTTCCAGCATAATCTGAAGCTCTGACTCGATGAAGCCGCTCAAAGGTCTTCCCAATGCCTGATGATTAACCATGGGGAGCCTGTGCTCTTGGTGGAGGCACTGGCACTCTTTCCACCATGTGATTCTTCATAGCCATCAACTTCCCCCATAAGCTACTGGTAGGCAGGGTTTTCAAGAATGGTTGGGTCAAGTTGGAGGACCTCAGGAATCCAATCTTCATGTTCATGCACTCTTGCTCCACCAACTGACGCAACATCGCTGCTCTCGGAAACATGTTATTCATGGTTTCCAGACCTCTTTAAGCCTTATCTTTCGCTGAGGGCAGAAGGTCATTGTAAGAAAATCTAGAAAACTGACAAGAACAGACACAACCTAGTCCTAGATCCCTGTAGACTCAGCAAACCTAGAGTTCTGATACCAAACTAACTGTGACACCCTGCCATCACACAGATAGCGAGATGACACGTAAAAACATGCAGAACCACGTATTACCAAAAACACGAGTTAATTAAAACCAATTGCGGAAAGCATGTATAAGGGAACTTTTGCATCCATATCCTACAGAGAAATATGATATAAAAATATTGCAAGCTTTGATATATGTCCACCGCTTATCGAGACTAGTTGTACCGTCAGCATCAGAGATCATCAATTATTTATACATACATAACAAGCCACGTATGGACAACAGCAGGATAGAGAAAAAGTACAACAGATAGACATCGTGAAACGTCATTAAACACCTCTGAGGACCTGAGAGTACAGGGATCACTCTAGGACTCTACCAAAAAACCACCAAAACAGCAGCATGTCTATCTCTTGCCTTCTATTGCTTTTCTTGCTTCTCGGCCACAACCTCATGACCACCACCATGTCTAGAGAGATCACCAAAAAAGGGTGTAAACTAGCGGGGTGAGACACAAAGTCCCAGTGAGAAATGTAACTCCCCGTCGAAACTATAAAACCTCAGAAGATTAAAGTAATAAAAGCAGGTAACTGATAAAGCGTATGATAAGAGCAGTGTGCTGAGCAAGACCATTATTCCCATCATTCTTACCAAGATATCCAGGAGGTATATAACCAAGTATTTCTCTATGGAACATGATTGACAAGATAAGTTTTATAAGAACTAATCACAAAATATAAGGATTGTACACGTAACTGCAAGGTATAACTAGATCAGCTATATAAGCAAGGTCTCAATCAATGTTCCGTGTTTTGCTTTAAGCAAGATATACTATTTGGTTGGATTACATTTTATTATGCCCTGAGCAAGTGAGTTGTCCCTGCTCAAATCCAACCTTTGGCTGCGAAGCCCAAAAACTGGCACCATACAAGGTCAATGGGAGAGCCAGACTCCATGAGCTCACCTCCTCATGGTTAGTGCACGAAAACCAAAGTGGGACTGCAGTCTCATGCTTATATGGCCTTAGCCTCAGGGTCAGCTCTGCAAGCTACCCATATCTCTAGCTCACCTTGACACAGGTGCTAGTACATACATCTGAGCCATGAATGCATCATGCTCATCATCACATATCCTGAGCCATGGGTCTATTCACCATGCTCCATATATTCAAAGTGGTACTCATATTCCTCCTATTTTAGGCTAGGGAAAAACCTTGCATATTCAACAATATGCGCTCCAGGAAAATCCCACAGGATAAACCTGTTTCACCATCACCATGATACTAACGAACCTTCCATGTGCTATCATAACTTTGACGCATGAAGTTCCCTCCAGATGAGGAATCGAAGAATCTCTTGATATCGTCATCCACACCCCTATAGAAGATTTTGATGATTTGATTCTTAGGAATGCCATGGTGTGGACACTTGCATAGAAGTTCTTTATATCTTTACCACGCTTCCGTAAGGGTGTCTCTAGGGGCTTGAGTGAACATTGTTATTCGACCCCTAATTTCATAGCTGAGAGAAGGAGGGTAAAATTTTTCCAAGAAAATGTTTTGTAGTTGTTCCCATGTAGTGATGGGCTCGCATTGCAAAGAGTTGTACCAACTTATAGCTCTATCAGCAAGTGAATACTTGAAAAGATGGAGTCTAATGGCATCGTCGGACACTCCATTTTTCTTTGTCATGGCACATAGTTCAATAATCCTCAGAAGGTGTTCTTGACTATCTTCTCCTTGTTTACCATAGAATGGGTTGTTTTGAAGGAAGGTAATCCAATGTGCTCGTATCTTGAAATTTAGAGCATTGATGGGAGGAGGTAGAACTGGGTGATGAACATCAGTATCTTTAGGGATTGAGAACTCCCTAAGATCCTTTTACAGTTCTGCTACTTGTGTTGCTGCTTGTGCTGCTAGGATTTCTTCTTGAACTGCAGCTCTGGCTTCTTGTACAAGCCTTTCTCTTTGTGCATTAATGGCTTGAGCTACCCTTTGGGCTATTTCCTCCTCTTGAGCCATTCTTGCTTGATTCTCCATATTCTGACGACGAAAAGTTCTGTCTATCTCAAGATCAAAGCTAGTAGTAAGACCGAGACTATTTGAGCAGTGCATGCACTAGTCTTCATTGGTACCTGATATGGAAAGATTTTTTAGAATTGAGATTGACGGAATAGCACCGAATTCAAGTGAACGATCAATTATATCAAATGAAAAAAAGCAAAATCCTAGATTAGCCTAAAAAAACTAGATTTGACTAACCGATTCCGTTGTCCCCGGCAATGGTGCCAGAATTTGACGTGGTTTATTATCACACTAACAAATTCACTCAGGGTTGAAATCCCTAAGCTTTTACCAAAACTTTGTGAAATAATACTACTTGCAAGAGGATGGGTCATATCGCAGTATAGTTGAGGATCGAATCCCAAGAGACAATGTTTTTAAGAATCGTTTTTGGTCGAATCTAGCTCAAGCAAGAGTAATATTTAGAATGATTGATTGATTTGATGTTAATTAAATTAATTGCAAGAAAGTAAAGAGACGAATTAAGGTTGATCTAGTTTAATGATATGGGATCACTGGGGTGGTCTCGGGTTTCATCACCACTGCATATGGAAACACATCCAAACACATAACATCCAGGCACGATCTAACTATCCAAATAGAACTGCTATGAACCCTCCCTGAGGGATGTTTAGGTTTGCATAAGCATCACCTTAGGCATCATATGTCTCATCACCATCCGGATCATGCACTTACGATTTCGAAGATACAGGAATCCAACTAAGGATGTAGCCCTCCCTGAGGGATGTTTAGGCACATAGAAGTATCACCATAGGCTAGATGTCTCATCCCCTCACGGATCATACACTTACGGCCTCAGGGAATCCCATTCTATTTCTAGTTTGGGAGGCAACCATGTTAATCGACATCCTATTCTACATATTGAAGTTCTCGCAACATAGGAAAGAACAAGATAAAAGCATGCAGGTGATCAATCTACAAGCAAACATCGACGATTAACAACGAAATGAAAAGTTATATACATTGCCTTGGGATGTTAAAATGAAAAGACATGGAAGCATGGAAAGTAGGGCTAGTCCCCGCACCCCAGCGAAAAGGAACTACTCACTCATGATGCGAGAAATAAGAAGAATAAGAGAGAGGGAAGATTCTGCCATGAGCATGATGCAGAAGGGAATCGCAGCTCGGTGAAGATGATGTGGTCTTCTACGTCGTGTCAGAGCAGATCTAGATGAGGAGGAAGAACCCCTAAGGCAGACCACACAGATCCAGAATTTGACGGGGTTTATTATCGCACTAACAAATTCACTCAGGGTTGAAATCCCTGAGCTTTTACCAAAACTTTGTGCAATAATACCACCTGCAAGTGGATGGGTCTTATCGTAGAATAGTTGAGGATCGAATCCCAAGAGACAATGTTTTTAAGAATCATTGTTGGTCAAATCTAGATCAAGCAAGACTAATATTTAGAATGATTGATTGATTTGATGTTAATTAAACTAATTTCAAGAAAGTAAAGAGCATAAATAAGGTTGATCTAGATTAATGATATGGGATCACTGGGGTGGTCTCGGGTTTCACCACCACTTCATATACAAACATATCCAAACACATAACATCCAGGAAAGATCTAACTATCCAAATAGAACTGCTGCAAACCCTCCCTGAGGGATGTTTAGGTTCGCGTAAGCATCACCTTAAGCATCAGATGTCTCGTCACCATCCTGATCATGGACTTACGGTTCTAAAGATATAGAAATCCAACTAAGGTTTTGGCCCTCCCTGAGGGATGTTTAGGCACACATAAGTGTCACCATAGGCTAGATGTCTCGTCCCCTCACGGATCATACACTTATGACCTCAAGGAATCCCATTCTATTTGTAGTTTGGGAGTCAACCGTGTTAATCGACATCCTATCCTACATATTGAATTTCTCGCAACATAAGAAAGAACAAGATAAAAGCAAGTAGGTGATCAATATACAAGCAAACATAAACGATTAACAATGAAATGAAAAGTTATATACATTGTCTTGGGATGTTAAAATGAAAAGACATGGAAACATGTGAAGCGGGTCTAGTCCCCACACCCCAATGAAAAGGAACTACTCACTCATGAAGTGAGAAACAAGAAGAATAAGAGAGAGGGAAGATTCCTCCATGAGCATGTTGTAGAAGGGGATCACAACTCAGTGAAGATGATGTAGTCTTCTACGCCATGTCAGAGAAGATATGGATGAGGAGGAAGAACCACCAAGGCAGGCCAGGTAGATCTTCTTCTCCATCTTCCTTCTTGTCTTGGCCTCCTTGCTCACAATAAGAGGAGAAGGTGAAGTGGCAATGGCGTGGATGTACGTGGATGGAGCTAGATCGAACCTTGCATTTGGGCAACCTGGTGGCATCCCCGAATCTGATACCCAAATGAGGACCCTTGTGGTCCTATTTATAGGATCGGGTCTGGTCCTTACATTTTTGGTGTGAGTCCTCCTCACAGTTTGGTCTTAACCGTTTGGAGACCATTTAGATGACCAAACGGTCTTGTGTTATTTTCCTCCAAATGGTCTTGGAGCTGATAAGTCCAAATGATCTTGGTCATGCGATCATTTACACGGTCTACAGATATGCATCAAACGGTTTCGTCTGATCGGTCCTAGAGTAGGATGGCCTTCACACGGTCTTTGTGGTGGGTGTCCAACGGTTTGGGCGCAGCGATTGCTGATCTCTAATCGGTCTTCTTCTCATTAATGATGATCATCTAAGCGGTTTCGTGCATTAGTCAATCAAACAGTCATGAGACCTCTACTGGACAAATGGTCTTGAAGACCGTTTGCCACTGCATGGTCTGCAACTGACCAGTTTTGGGATTTTCATGCCCTAGATGTCTTGTGACCGTGCACATTTATGCGGTCCTGGTCTGAGGGTGGATCGCAAGGCTTGTAGGTGTAGCTATCAGTTCGTAATGACGACGTTCGTCATTGCAGTGGCGGGCAGTGGTGTTGTTAAAGTCAGCAGAGGCTCGACGGTATTGCATATGTAGGGTGAGAGGTTGTGATGCTTGGCAGGAGGATAGGTGGCACCGTCATGGTTTTTGCAGATGGGCGGCGAGGCAGGCAGGTAGCGGTGAAAGAAGGTGGAGAAAGTAGGTGTTGTAGGTGCCATCTGAGGTTAGGGTTACTAGGTAGGAGGAAGAAGAAGAAGGGAAGCAGGTGCTTTCACAGAGATGATCACTGCCGCAGTTGAGCAGGTGAAGGACCTCGTGGTTTCTGCTGGTTAGATGCCCAAATGGTCTCGAGGGTGGATGTAGGACAAACAGTCTTGAGGTGAGACTGCCCATACGGTCTTGAGACCGTATGGAAGGGAAAAAGTATGAAACTGTTAAGGCAAAGGATGGTTAAGATCGTGTGGTGGGATGGATGGGGGTCGTCGATCTGTGATCATGTGGTGAAAGGAAAGCCCATGATCAAAAGAGGTGAAACTGAATGGATCCAGACCATTTGGATGAATGGCTAGGACTGAGAGATGTCCAAACTTAATGGATGAAATCGTTTGATCAAGACTATTTGGTCAAGACCAATTGGTCAAGACCGTTTGGTCAAGACCAATTTAGTCAAGACTAAGGATGAGATGATCTTGAGTGTAGGTGGATCTAGGGTTGAGAAAGGTGGGCCCCACTTATTAGGTTTTGATTTGGATGATGGTTGATGGAGATAAAGGTGGAGTGAAGCAAGGGGTGGTGATGATAATGTTGAAGGTGGATTACGGTTAAATGGAGGTAGGTGCTAGCTGATGGTTCAACCTCATCATGTCCTGCATAAAATCAGAATAAACTCAGTTAATAATCTTGATAATTGCACCAATTAAGAAATTTTGCATATTGCGATATTTAGGAGAAGAAATCGAATGTATTGAGTCAAATTGAGCTCAAGATGGCGATTGAATTTCATGAAGAATATGCATTCATCATATCATTGTATTAAGTTTCTTTTATAATAGAGCTTCTTTTCTAAGAATTAATGAGAATGCATTTTTACACTAGTTTGTATTGGTTCTTATCTATTTTTATTGTAATGCATATCATGTTAGTAACACTCCTTAGATGAATTTTTTTTTCTTCCACTCATGTTATATGAAAATTTGGGGTGTTACAATATGGTATCAGAGCGATAATGTAGATGGCCAACAGGCAAATTATCATATTCTTAGTTTATATTGTCCAATAGAAATGAAGTGAGACTAAACAGATTTAGAATCCAGTAACCCTGGTGATAAAATAAGTGAGTGAAAGACAGTAGAGAATGGATTAGAGGTTTAGTCAGGTAGTAGAAGTTGAGGTATGTATTACGGTTAGTGTCTAGATGATTTAGACTTTTTATTTTAATTTTACATTTGTGCATGTTATTCCCTCTCTTTTCCTACATGTTTGTAGTATGGGACACAAGCTTATAGGGTATTGTAGAAGGGATGTTATATGCATAAATCTAAACTTATTATGATTGTATCATTCTTTCTAGTGCATATAGTATGGGACATATGTACTATCAAGTGAGATAAATATGATAAGGCATGGCACTTTCAGATCTATGAACGGCCGACATGCATCGGGAGGTGACAAAAAAAAGTTGTTGACATAAAAAATTTGAGGTATATGGTCACCTAAACCTAATTGCATACCTATTAGAACCCTAGAATGCATACTAAAGGTAGATATTTTGAAATAGATGAGTGACTTGGCCATAGATTGAAATAATGATTGAATGGAGATGATGTCTTTTTCATATTATACTTGATGAGAATTTTAGAACTCTTGATGTCCTTATGACCTTCATCCAAAGGAGGGATTACAACCACAAGTCTAATCATAATGGTTTTTAAAGAAAATACTTGAGGATAATAGAATTGATGTTATTAACCAAGTTTAAGCTTAAGATATGATGATTGCTAGAGGTTACTAAAAGTCTTTAAGGTTATTCATGAGGATGCTTTAAGCATATGGTGATATAATATAAGTGATAGTATGGATCATTAGTCTATGATAATAATAATGTGGAGTTCTACCTAATTTTGATATAAGATAGATCCTAGAAAAGATGATTGATTAATGTTGCTTTGGATATTTCTAGGGATGATAATGGTTGTATGGTAAGATAGTGACTACAAATACCTTGTGCTTATCTTACTAATAGAACCATGATAAGATGAGGAAATGTCATTTTGACCTAATAGTGTAGTATATGATTAGAGGAGAAGGAAGTCTGAATGACTTTAGTGTGGGATTTCACCAATCAAAATATGTGGTCCATGCCCATTAGTATTCAATTATAGTTACAGTCGATATGTTTACATGTTTCATATCACTCATCATGGTATCCATAATTTACTTGGTATTATGATCTCAAGTAGGGTAATGTAGTTAATATTAATTAGTGGATATTAAGATGTTGGTGAATTAGTTACCAAGTAAAGATATATTATCATTATTTCTCAAGATGATCATGATTTTGGAGGTAAGTCCATTAAGATTTATGAATTACTATTTCATGACAAGTATTTATTAATCTCAATACATTTACATGATTCTTAAATAAGACTTCATGATTTATGTAATCCAATTTTCCTAAGATATTAAGATAAGACATACAAGTAAGATTTTCATACCTTCATGATGTATCCTTACTGTGTATAGGAACTCATGTAGAGATATGTTAATAAAAATTCTTAGAATGATTAAGATATAATAATTAAATGCATGATAAGATAATAAGATATGAATATGCATTAATATTCATATAAGATCAGATTTAATGAGATGAAATGAGATTATGGAGTTTGACCCAGGCCCTAGTATAGGTCAACTCAATAGACATGATCCAAGCCCTTAGTGCAGCTCATGATACCCAGGTATGAGAGGCAAGGCATCTAGAGAAAGATACATAAAAAGAAAGAATTAATAGTAAAGAAGTAGTCATTTATGTTTATGATTTTCCTTTAGATTTTCTTGTTGTTTGACAGTTTGACAAGGTTTTTGGACATAGTAGTCATGAGAAGGCCATACTTTATCGGTACCTATGAGACTCCATAACAACCATCAAGAATTAGTATATGTAAGTTATTGATAAACCCTAAGGTGGTTATCATCCTATAGTTTAGCTGAATTTCGAGGATGGAATTCCCAAAAAGGTGGGTAGTATTATCACACCCATATTTTTGGGACTATCAAATATATGATTAAGTTATTGATGAGATTGATATAGGCTTGATTTATGTTACAATAAGGTTTTATCCAATTTTCATGATATTTAAATTTAAGGAAAAAGAACATAGAGAAGGTCTTTTGTGTAATTGGTGTTATCCTCAAAGTCTGGGAATTTGATATTTAATTTGATGATATGGGGTGATCACTAAAGAAGAATAATGAAGGAGATACAACGATTAATGGTTTGAGCTTTAGACATATTTAAACATTCATATTAAGTAAACTAATGATAATCAAGTGTATCATAGGAAGCTTCAATTGAGGAATCATATCAGTACAAACATCAATTTTTTAAAATTGAGGAAATTATTACGTTTATGAGTCCTTTGAAAGACCAAGGAGTGGACCATGTTTCCTAGAAACCAATTGAAGCCTAATTAGGTCATTTAAGATTCACAAATGGATCCTTGGAATAACAAATTGGGAATGGAGTATGTACTGCTCATAATAAATGATCAAAATACTTTCAGTACAAGGATAATCATAATATGAGATTATGGAAGAAATTCCAGATGATTTGAAATTATCTAGTGACCTAGGTAATTAATTTAATAATTATATCTTTTACTTCAAAGGTATGTTGAACGGTTTATCTAGTTAGTTTTGATCTAGTAGCATTCTAAAGGAAATATAATGAAAATATAATCTCAATTCCAATTTTTGGTCTTAAATAGAATTAGCATGAAGTAGGTGATTATTTATTTAATTTGGACTTTTATCAAAAATAATAGAAAAAATAAAAAAGGGGGTGAGACTCCTAGTCTCCCAGACTAGAGAGTCATGCTCGAGAAGAATAGGACTTGGATAGAGTCCGAAGAAGGAGCCTCGTCTGATTTCCTCTGGGTAAGAGGCCATAAAAACCTAATGGGATTCAAGAACCAGGTCTTATGGATCTATTGCTAGGGTTTTGTAGTGTTTGATGCGAGAAAGAAGGACATGTAAGAAGAGGAAGAGGAGCGACGAAGGCCACAAGGTCTGTAGGTTGGGGTTCTTCCATCCCAACCATGCCATGCCCCTAGATTATATCGGTAGCATATTAGAGGCTCGGTCAAAGTTTTGGGTAGTCTGATCTGGCATTAAGGCTCCCTTAACATCATGCTTGCAGTCGTAGGAGAGCACCAAGCGACTACTGCCCTGCTCTTGTTGTAGAAAAATGGGGGAGGCAGTGGGTCAGAACCCTGCTTTTTTGCCTCTAGGTCCTCCTGGTATGATCCCATGTGCGAAGGTTGAGTCTATGCAGTGACATTGCCCAAATCAAGGTGTCGGATCAGTTGCAGATGGTCAACCTTCCATGGTTGGAGGTGGTGCTCTATTTCACATAGGAAATAGAGTCACACATGTGACCTAGCAGACGGGAGAAGGACATTGGCTCATAGCCAGGTCAGACATTAATCAGGTCCATGGAAGATCCACAACCAAGAAGGAAAGGGAAAGGGGAGCACATGCTGGCCTCAGCCCCTTAGATTTCAGACCAACGATAGGGATCAATCTAGATTTAGGTAAACTTCAAAAATTCCTATCTTTGCATAGGGAGTTCAGTTTTTAGCAAATAACATGGAAAGATAATGATGTCAACTATCGTGTAAAAATGGATCCAAAAGGTTTTTTGAATGTATGATAATTACTATAAATTGATTACTAAAAGACATAACATTTCTATATTTTGGGCACTAAAAATAGCATGTGACTTTGGAAATTTATGAATATTTTACCAATAGTATATTTTGGTATTTCACATATTGTTCTAAACCCTAATCAATCTGATGTTATCTTTTACCAAGGTTTTTAATATTAACCCTAATAAGGGTATTTGGGAATTTTACCCATTGATTAACAATGAAACAATCTAATATTTTACCCATACCTTAATATACAATGCCCTAACTATTTCAAAAATTTTGACAAACTTTTGAATCTGATTATATTATTGTTTAGTTTTTGGGAAACAGTGGTCATTATCTAAGACGAGTTATGATTATTTGTGAGGCAACATGTATATTTAATATGGAAAATGATTCTAATTATATGATCATCTGATTTTATAAATAAGTTAGTAAGAGAAGTATATGTGAGTATGTTTGGAGTTTACTCTTGGTATATGAGGTATATACTTATATATAAGTGCATATGATACTTTTTGGTTTAAGGGATATATTAGTATGTGTATGCTATATAATGTATGAATTGAGTTTAATTTAATGTTGAGACATTAAACGAGCTTTAAATCAGAGTTAGTCTTAGTTAATTATGATCCTTAATTTATTTTAGGAGATTAGGATGATGGGGTTTGGGATTTAGAAATGAAGAGAGGATTAAGCATATGGACTTACATAATTTTGTTAATTTCCAGATAAATAGGTTGTGAACCAAGGAATCAAGGATATGTTGAGGATCTCCTAAAATAAGGTAAGTGGACAATGTCTATTGAATTTTATTATTATTCTGATTCAGACTATACATATGCAAAGTAACTTAGAGATTACGTTACTTTTAGACCTTTAGTTATCAATGATCATCTCATATCCAACAATGTTTTTGTTAGTCATACATTGTTCAAATGAAGTAATGTTTTGAGGATATCAGATTATAGATTATTGACATTTAAACTACTTTCATATACTTAGTATTTATTATTCAGTTCAATTTATTTCTCAAGCTTTTAGACACATAAGTTATATATTCAATATCAGTATTTAACTAAGCGATCTATTAAATATGAGTTTCAGATGAAGACTTATTTAGACAATAAGAACCTAAATTTTAGGTTTTAGATTTAGATTGCTCATTATGAGTAGCGATATACAAAGTAGGAGTCTCAGATCAATCATGAGAAGATCAATAGATGTTACTTAATTCAGGATGACAATCTTTAGTACAAGTAACAAGTCAAGATCTAAGCATTCATGATCAATATATAACAATAACATCATCTTTGTGACACCCCAATAGTCAGACCAAGAACACATCATGTAGTCCCGAAGTTGAAGTACACATAAGATATGTCTACCAAACAGTCTTATAAAAAAGAAAACAATCTGAATCATATTTAGAGTGGATACAAATTTCAATATTCACTACTTGTCAACAAGATAGATCAAAATATGAAACAAATAATCTCTATAACAACATGATTATTTTCCACACCAAGAAACATAATCAATAATGAAAACTTATTAACTAGCAGAACAAGAATGTAACAAACATTCAAATCATATTCTACACGTCTTTCCATCTTTAATGCATTTTCTCTGAAACTACTTGGCTTGTACCTCACCAAGTAGTAGTTGTCAGACCTGATTCTCGTGTCAATGACTCACTGTCACTATCTTAGGGTTTAGCTGGACACCCTAAGATATCAACAACAGACCCTGGCCACCACAGAGTTGCCTAAAGAGGCTCATAACACCCCAATTTTTCATATAACATGAGTGGAAGCAAAACAAAATCATCTGAGGAGTGTTATTAACATGATATGCATTACAATAATGGCATATAAGAACCAATATATACTAGTGTAAAAATACATTCTCATTAATTCTTAGAAAAGAAGCTCTATTATTAAAGAAACTTAATACCACCGTACTATCTACTATTCTACCAATCTAAACATGAATACTCATCTCCGTCCATGCTGGTGGCCATGTAATTCTGGACTTTGTTCCTAACACACTAAATATATTTTTCACGTTATCTCCTCCTGTAAGATAAAATCCGTCTACATGAGGGTGTTGCTTCTATATATCTGGAGTTTGGACTCCAAACAGTTCTGTCCGTCTTGCCCTTTAACGTGCTATTGCATCATAGTGCGGACATCACTGGTGTATGGATCTGTGCATGCCCATAGACAATCAAGTGATTGATGGCTAACATTCAGTATTGACCGTAACAGTACCTCTTAGATTTGTGGTGGGTAGGTAAGCATCCAAATACTCCAGTTACTATCAGGCAAACTTCGGTTATTGATCTCGTTCTTATTGTTTGACCTGGTGCTAAGGAGAGTCAAGGATCTCTACTCTGCAGTTCAACCAGACGACTTGATTTCATGATAACTATTGTTGCTTCTTAGCTGATATAAAAACATAAATATATATGAGGTCACTTCTTCTATTAACGAAGAGTTTGGACTCCGAACAGCTGCGTCGGTCTTGCCCTTTTACCTATACTTGTATCATAGGCGTGGATAGCACTGACTTAAGGATCTACGCGAGCCCTTGCACGATAAAATGGTTGATATCTGACGTTTTGTACTGATTGTAAGAGTACTGCATATATCGTGATCTTATTATGTGACTTGGTGTGAAGGAGAATCCAGATCTCAATTCTGCACTTCCGTCGGACGGTTGGATTCCATGATAACTAAGATATGTATACTACACTGTTTAGAATGATTAACCTTATGGTGTTCCTATATTATGTGATGTTTAAAATTGCAAATATGCTATATTAGGGTTGCAACGACAAGTCAGGTGTTATATATAATAACAAATTTATGCCTTCTCATTAATGAACCATTTTTGCCAATTAACGAAACACATCAATATATGAACAAATCTAGACAGGCTCTGATTTTGAAACACCTATTTCAATTTGTCATTTTATAAGTCTTATAAAAGTTAGATTGATCATAACATATCTTTAATGTCGCTCTTGCAGAACTGACATGAATGAATTCTGTCGGTCTGTGGTGGTGCCACATAATCTGCTTGTTGTTCTATCTTCTCCAATACTACTTCCTTATGCTCCTATGCCACATGAAATATGTTGTTCCTCTATGTGAATGGCTCTTCCTATATCAACAAAGTGTAATGTGTCAACGTATGACCCTTTTATGTCCTCTATGCTGGTTGTTCTATATTTCATATTTATCTGCGTACTAATATTGATATCTAACAGTCTTTCGAAGTGTTCTCTACGATCTGGTATGGACGTCATGCGCTTTTGACTAGAGAGGAGGGTTCAGTTATATGACTAAACTTTCATTATTTGACGCTTGAAGGTAAGCCTCCTGGAGTAAATAACAAAAAATGATTCATAAAGGTTATTTTATAAATCACGTTACGTATGTAGTGGGTCCCTTTAGATTTGTGGTTTTTACTTGCTTATTATATCTTATAGTAGAAATTGCTTGAATGGAATGTAACACTTTTGTTTTATATGCACCATAGACGTCAACATTTATGCATGCATAATTTTTTGCACTAAATATTCTATGATTCCAAACCTTTCCGTTCATTTTACTTAGTTTATGTATCAGTCACGACAATGTAGTTTTCTGAGACACTGAAGCAATTACAAGTAAAACTAATTTCCTTTTTAAGACAATTGTTTTGGTAACTCAATGTGTTTCGCTCCTCAATTGTAAACGGTTAGTCCTTGTAGGTTAGCACAAATACCACACATTTATTTTGAACAAAATATACGTTTCCATAATTGAAATTGCTCTATTTTGCTATAGAAATATGAACTTGTATTCCTATCAAACATTGAACCAATCATAGGATATATCATAACTGTAATTAGTATTTATATGTATAATGAAATAATGAACGAAATTGAGCACCATAAATATATGAATTATCAGAATACGTAATTTTATTTTTGCAGCTAAACAGAATGAAAGCTTATTTTTCGAGGAATATGAGGGTTTGAATTCATTCCATCATGGACTAAAAAACACCACAGAGTGTGTCACTCATATATGCATATTATGCTAGCTACAATTAATAACTCCACTACGGATGCCCTTCTTCTTCCGCTTTGATAATCTATAACTGCATATTACCATCCACTCGTGACGATTTTTATTAATATTTGTTTAGAAAATCGTTTATGGAATACCACTGGTTACCCACACTATGAATAAGTAGAAGATATTGCATGACATCAGACATCTATGTTTTGGTGGTTCCAATATAGTTGCCACATTGATGGATGAAGCGATGCATGTATAGTGCTACCACCTTATTCAATTCTATCTTTCACATTTCAAAATGTATGTACAAATAACACAAAATACAGACAACAAAACCAAACCCGACAGAGTTACAAGCCATTGAATACACTTTAGTGACACAAGCTTAATATTCTAGCATATTTATGTCAACTATTGTAAGGTAACTTATGGTACCAGTCTGATTGGATAATTACTAACTTTTTTTGCCAAAAATTTATATATTCTCAATCCTTATGCAAGTCATTAGTATACTTTCTACATGGGTGTAAGAAATATGCCTAAAGAACATGGTTAACAACTTCATAATCCTAATCAAAATTCTAATATTCATTGAGATGTGTCTGGTGGCTAGAACTCTGATGTGGCGGTGGTAAGTTTAGTTATATTTCTATTCTGTCTAAGGATAATATGCTTTTGTGATGTAAATGATTTCAAATAATCGTAGAAAATGTATTGGATATTCATATGTGTTTTTGTTTGGTAGAATATCATGGGTGGATGATAATTAGGAAAAAGGTCTATCATCACATTCATTTGATCATGGTGTGCAGGTTTTCTTGCTCTCTGATGCACTACTATCTATGAGAACTAAAATTTGATGTCAAAATTTATATTTGGGACTAGAAAAAGCATAATACCTTAGATCATAATTTGGATCATATATCTTTCTCAACTTATGAGGTATATTCATGTATCCTTAATTCAAAACATGACATACATGGATAGTGATAAAAATATATTACTTAGTGACTTTAACTGTAACATCTTTTAATTAATCTTTTTCCTTGAGCAGATTGTTAAAATCTATATTTTTCCTTATGTCCAATGTTATATTATGTTATTAGACCTCGTTCTTACATAGTAACAAAAAACACATTTTACTAAGTTTTTATTTTTATTATTCAATGTTTGGTTTCAGCAGGAAAATAGATGCATAGAAGAATTTTCAAACTTTTAGTTTGGATTGCATTACAAGATAATAAATCTATTTGAACAATAAATGAATGGTTTTTTATTAAAGAGTAATTTAAGCATACATAGGGAATGCACTTATAACAATATTGTAAGCTTGTCTCCATATTAGCTTATACAATTCTCATAATAGCCTTAATTCTATGGTTAAACATGATGGTGATACTAATATAGGTGTTTGGAAATTAAAATTTATGGTTTATACTAATTTTTGTGTTTGTAGATAATTTGTTAATGGTATTTCATATAACTTGTTGATTTCGATTATTACTTTTTGCTTTTGTAGAAAGAAACATATACATTAAGATGATGAAGAAATATGTTTTTGAATGAACCAAGCAAACACATGTGTCATCAAAGTTTCATAATTGATTGTAGTAAACCTCAATGTTCATATAGTATTCTTGGTCAATATTACTATGTAGAACAACATTCAATTGCTTATCATTATTTAATATTATAGAATGCATGACATGGTATCAGTTCTTTAAATAATATATTACATATGATATGAGATTCTTATAATTGGTTTTCTTTTGATTTTCCAGTCACTAAAATAGTAATTATTACTATTCACAATCAATTAATCTAAAAATAAAATTTATGTCATATTAGAAATATCTCTAATATTAGTAAATCAAAAGACAAGTAGATCACAAGTCCAATTATAATATCATTAGAAGACCGAACAATCATTGTAAGAATCAAACTATAAGTGCTCTAAAACATTATATTATTGATTATAAAAATGCAAATAAAATTCTGAACATATTTTGTAAGTTTATGGATGTAGAAAAAAAATCATTAGTATGGAAAGAAATAATATTTATATCTATTTAAGTATTCATATATGATAAAATATGATCAATATATACAAGGATATAAATTAGGTGATTCATAAGCTTCATAATCAATCAATATGACAAAAGAATGTTAACAAGAACGCACTGCTATAATAGAGAGATAAAAATTTGAAATTGGAATACTAAACTAAATTAATGTTTCACAACAATGAAGTATCAAATACGTCAAAATGGGGGATTAGATATCCAAAAACATAGTAAAATAATTATTATAAAGCACTATTTTCAGTTCATATCAATTAAAATAACCTATTTGCATGTATAACTTTTCCTCAATATTTCATTTTAAGACACTGGAACAAATAAGATTCTTTGGTTTGGGTTTGGTGGCTAATCATAAAATATCAATTGAATGAAATTTATATTTCCTTATATCAAAAGAAGAGGTAAATCAATGCAAATGTAAATTGTATTTAGTTTAGTTTAATTATAGTTATTCTTGCATTTTTTTGTCATGGCATTTAATTTTATTTATAAACATTATGTATTTCTACAAGTGACTATTACTTGAAACCACCATGCAAGGCATACATGAATCTGAATATGATATCAAGGATGTGATTATGAAAAAAAATTAGAAAGGACATTGACATAGACATATTGGATAATGACCCATAGAAGGAAGTGAAGATTATTGTAATCATCATTGTCAAATATTCATGAAAATTTGACAAAAGAAATAACATGAATAACATATATTCCTCAATAATAAAATTAATAATTAGAAAAATAGCAAACATTTTGATATATTGGTGCAAACAAAAAAACAACAAAAGTAAAAAATTCATGAAATTGAAATTTTGGATACAATTAGTGTTGTATATGGTTGTATTTACTTAAGTAAAATTTTTCCATCAGTTTATCAAATAGATAACTTGTAGTGGTTATGTGCAAAGCATGTGCACTTACTAGTCTTATATAAATCTCAAGTCAAACATGGGGCCGTGTAGATGGCAACCCACCAAGCAAACCTCCTAAAGTTGTTATTGTATCCTCTTGTCATGACTATTTCCTTAAGTTATGTACATGTGGACATCTCGTCCCCAGTCATATACAAAGGGAAACCTAGATTGGAGTAAGTGGCATTGAATTCTAATAAAATAAAAATGATTGTTATATAACTAAAAACTAAACTAATATCTAAAAGTTTTAAACTTATACTGAATCGATGTGTCTTTTATTTACATATTTTATCTTCTTGTGGCCACCATTATATGATAAGTCCACATAAATTGGCTTATCTACGCCCTAAATTGGTACCGAAGTACCTCTGAATTGGCACCACATACCTCTGAATGACACTGAGGTGTCTCTGAATTTGTGTATCTACACCCCACTCGGTACCAAATTTCCTCTGAATTGGAGTAACACTCCTTTGAATTGGCAATAGATTCCTCTGAGTCATCCTAGGACTAATTGAATGAATATTTATCATATAATGTCTTATGTGAAGGTTTCAATTTATTATCTTAAATCTAAACTTACTTATTTCTAAACTTGAACTTATCACATACTGAACTGAATATTGATAATTGAATATGTATTGAACTCTAAATCTAAATTTGAATCTAGTCTAAATATTTCAAGAAATTTTTCCTCACTTAACTGATACATTAAAATCATTCTATTAGAAACTAAAATCTTAGTGAACTGAAGTCTTGACCTAAATATCTTCTCTTAAATTCTAAACTAAATCTAAATATGAACATTGAATCTAAATCTGAGTATGTATCTTGATTACTAAATACACTGAAAGATGTTTTAAAGTCAGATTTGATCTTAGTGATTACCCTATATATAATGTTAGACAATCATTGTAAACTAGATTTGATTTGATATCACTATCTACTAGACCTTTCCATATCTGAATGTTTCTTTTAAGTTCATTATACTTAATCTGATGTTGATGCATGTACTCATTTTGAGTGGGAGGTATCCACTAAATGTGGCTCTATATGAGTCTCATGAGGTTGTTTTAAATTTTTTTAGGTATGATGCTATCCAGCGGATAGGTTGTGACAAAGAATATATAAATAGAATAATCTAGATAGATTAGATTATCCTTGTACACTCTCTTTCCTGGGATGGATAGTATAGAAAGCTTGTTTATTCGTGTACATGCATCTATTGTAAACTAAACTGCACATGAGCCATAAGATTTGATTATAGTTTTGATGGAGTTGAATAATATTTTTGTTATCTTATTGTGAGGTCCTTGATGTGACATTGGTTAGTAAAAATTGTGAAGGAAGAAAAAAAGAAAAAATTGTTTGTGATTTTCATATACTATTTTAATCGTCTTTGTTGAGAATTTGTTGTTTTATTTCATAACTTGGGTTTAGTTTTAGGGATTATCACTAATGGTTGGCATTTATACTAATCAAAAGAGAGGTCCCGACACATTATGTTGTAACAGGCACCATATACTCAATACACGTCATTGACCCTATTCACCCTTATTGATGTTTTAGATTAAAAAATTACATGGATGTAGGAATGAAATTATGAGTGTTGTAAGAATGAGTTAGGTGGAAAGTTTTTGTGGATCTTGTAACAATTTATACATGTCACAATTGGAATGTATACCTTCAAAATGCAAATAAATCATTTAATAAATTCATATAATATTTTATATTTGTGTAATGGAAATTTCTTTTCGTGAATTTTATGATTTTCCACATGCAAGTAATCTCAATCATCCATAATGTGTGCTTTTGATGCCTTAGGAAGTGGTTTGGGCTGTTGTTGTGAGATTAGGGGTGGTTACAGTTGGTATTAACACACACAAAATTTGTTACTATTACAAGTTCTTATGAAACAATAGTTATCTCTAACTTAAAAACAAAAACATGTAGTAACCTTAAGTTTATTTCCCATATCACACCAAGACTTTAGATTAGAAACCTAGACGTTCTTATTGTTCTCTAGTATTCTTTGAGATAAACATTTGGCATATGTGTGACGATTATTATTTTGGTAGGTATTGACCTCAGGGAAACTAAATATTCAATATCTCAATAATATTATTAGCAGAGGGAAAGATAATAATATATATTTAGTTGATTTTTAGTTTCACTGTTTACTTGGATAGAAAGTTATTTAGCATTAATTGTTTTCTTCAAGAATAAGAAAGTTTGACGACTATTGACTGAAACAAACCAAAACTTTATTATCTCCACAATATTCTTAACAAATGAAAAGATAATGATATAGCTTCTATTCAATGTAAATATTTATATAAAATTATGTCACTGTAACTTGGATAGAAACTAATTTGGTAGAAAAGTTTTTCTTCAAAGAAAAAAGTATCAACAAAGAACTAATTTGGTAGAAAAGTTTTTCTTCAAAGAAAATAATTTCAACAGATATTTGTATGGGAGGAACAAACATTGAATGAAAACAAGTGTTTAGAAGAAACTAAACTTTTGTGGGAACTTCAAGTTGTAATGAAATATAATCACAACATTACAATTATTTGAAGAAGTGTTTCATTGATGAGGGAACCCAGGAAAGGAACGAGTTCTTGACAAAAACTTTAATTGAAGTGAAATATATAATGAAAATAAGTTTTTAAATAGCAAGGAAATAATTTTAGTTGAGAAAGGTTAGCTTTATAAATGATATAAAATGTCAGAAGAAAAAGTTTACCTGGAGAAAATTACTATAGATAAATAATACTTTGAAGTAAAAATATTTATGCCAAAAAATTAGTTTGTATTTGTGGGATAATATTGGAGGAAAACATTTTTGCTTAGAGATGGAAATTATTTTAAAAAATTTGTGTGTGTCTAAATAACTGGTGGAATCTTGAAAGAATTTTGTTTGCATGATTCATTTTCATGGTAACAAAAGTAAGATGAATTTATGAATGGATTCTTCATGGAAAATTTCTCTTTCCCCATCACCATTTTAACCAAATAACATTTCATATTTCTTCACCATTTTCCTCCCATGGTTCACCATGTACCAATGCAGCCAAATTGAAAAATCGTTAATGTGAACAAGGTTAATCATATTAAATATTTGAGAGATTCAAAACTTGGAAGTGACCTAACAAGTGCAATAATATTTAATCACACCATACATTGAAAATTTGAAATGCCTAGTAAATGAATCTAAGATTTTTTAACTTTTTTTTTTATAGTGGAAAGTTTCACCCATGTCCAAGGTAGTAGGAGAGAGAGAATAACCAATAGAAAACGTCATTAGTCTTTAGTCCCTTCCTGTAGTGCCCCAACGTGATTCACTGAGATTTGATCCCGCAACCTATGCTTCACAAGTAGCATGGGTGACCTGCACTTAACAATCTAATATTTTTTTTACTTATCTACATCAAACAATTTTTTTCATCCACTATAAAATATATTGATGTGAACTTTGATAAATCTTCATGACCGATATCAAATTTATATGTAAAGAAAAACAAAATTTACCCTCAACTAAATGCTTGACATTGGGGTGTTATGTACGGGATCAAAACTTGATTTTTATTTTCGAACATGGTTTGCCGTAGAAAAGGCAAGGCCAATCTACACTTACACTATGTCATTTTTTCATTGTGTTCTGGGACACAAATTATCAAATAGAAACAATATATTTCAATTTTAATATTTCCTCATTATAAAATATTCCGATGTAAGCCATTAACATTTTTAATTTTAGAATTATGTACCCACATATTTTAAATAATACATATAGAATTATATTTTTTTTAATTTCACAATTTCATTTATTTTAATGGTGTTAAGAAATTCAATATGTAAAATTTCCTCATTATATCTCAAGTTTTATAAACAAATTTAGTTTATATCACCCATAATAAAAAAATTGTTCATGGTTACCTACATGCACAACTACACATATGTGTGGAATTCAGGTGTGCAGGCTTACGCTTATGCGCACATATACATGTATGATTTATGAAATGTCATGTTTATCTATGCATCTCACTAAAAATCACTATAATCCTTAAGAGGTTATCATTTTACTTATTCATCCACGAATGTTAAATTTCATATTGACTCATGCTTAGTTACATATTGCACTCCTAGTAAATGCTATCAACCTAAACCCCTATTTGAATGTAACACAATGTTGTTGGATTTATCACTTTGAATGTGTCTATATGAATCATCATTTGTGTGCATCTTTATCCATTTCACTGTTATTGATTAATACTTATCCTTTTCCACACTTATTGATGAATATTTCCCCTTATGCAATTATCACTAAAAAAAGAATACATTCTCAATGCAAATGCTTAACCACGATGGATATAAATGCACATCATTATGACAAACTTATACACGTCAGGATTATCTGTTATATATTATTACTTTCAATGTGTATGTATGAATCAATTCTCCTTATCATTTTTCATCTGTTTCCTAGTTAGATATGTCAAGATATATGTTAATCCATCTACTAGAATGAGAATATGCCATGTTCTTATGTATACCTTAGATGATAATATATCTTTGAGTTCCATCCATAAAGAAAATATAAATCTATAGAAGTGTAAGCTAGGATCTCAAAAATAATACCCATCATCTCGTTTCTTACCATAGAACAAGGTTTCTTCCTTATATCACCATTTCCCAACCATTTACGTTGCTAATATTCATTCTTGAAGAATAGGAAGTCATTTTTTTGTCTGAAACTGGAAAGCTTTCTTGTAGAACATTTCCACATGAAACAAGAATAAGTTTCAACTTGGCTATTACATGACTTTTGATTCATATTGAAGGTGTAGTTTGTATGATTGTTTTTTTCCTTCTTACACATGTTTTTGTTTTCATTCATTATAGAAGACATCATTATGATTTCTTTTCTATTCAAATTCTCATTTATGAAAAACATTAGGAATAATTTGACTATATTATTCCATGTATCATTTTATCTCCTTAATACAACACCAACATCACATTAAGAATAGTATATCCTAAATTCATTATCATTTGGATGGATTTGGTATGTAATTGATTCGTTTGAGGTCTACAATGCATCATCCCCTTACATTTCAAAATTTAAATTCCAAAAATAGCTATACGGATATACGGATCTTGAATGTCTAAGTGAATGTCCATTGGAAGTGGTTTGGTTGAACCTACTCTATTTTTAATTTAAATTGTGAAAAATAGGTTGGGATAAACTGGTATGTAAGTCATCACAAGAAGAAACTAAAATCTAAATAAATCAATAAATACATGTGACAACCATATGACATAATATAATATTTGCAGGTTCTAAAATACTCTTGATAATCCTAATTTGGAATGGACATTCCACAATCATGGCCCTACTTATTTAAAATTTGATAAATTAAAAGATGTCATTCATATAAATATAGCAACAAGTCATAAAATTTCATTGAAATCTTTCTTTAAATATAATGAAATGAGTCAAATTTGAATCATGTAGGGGTAATCTTTACAACATTATATTTGGTTGTAAAGAAAAAGACAATGGTTCAAACTTCACAATGGCGATCCAATTCTTGAAGAGGATCGGTGAGGAGGTGCTTCTCTTCTCATTTTTTGTTACAAAGGGTAAATATAATAGGAACAAACTGATCTGAGGGCAAAATCTCCAAGAGTGGGATGAAGCAAACCCAATATGAGAAGGTATTGTAATATTCTAACACCTAACATTCCCGGGTCCAAATCTTCTGTACCTATTGTCTGTCCCAACCTCTGTCCCACAACATCTAATCCATTGGTTTGTGAGCTCCACAACAAAGTATGCGGTTGGGATGTGCGGGGCACATTATCCTAGGCACACAGAGGATGTGAACCCAACATTCCATTATGATATGGTATGTGAGATACTACTCATCAAATTACTTTGTTATATTCCATTTGAGAATGTAAACCACAATAACTAAAAGATCAATATTCAAAAACTAGTTTTCATTCTTCTAATTGGTGAGCATACCTAGAAACCAAATTTGAAATTGATTTTTTGGATGAAATTCCTTTACTTAATTTACAATTTGGAGTTTATGCTTTCTTTGATTAGTTGTATGCTTTATTTATCATTAGATGAGTATATGAAAAATATTATCAATTTTAATATTTAGAAGTTTCAACTTTTGTAAATGGATTTCTAATGTAGTATTTCTTGATCCTTTTAAAACTTCAATGCACATTGTACTAACTACACTAAATAGACTTTCCCAAAGCATATTAGAAGAAAACTTGAATCATTATATTCCTTCTTGGATTTAGTCCTTCGAGAGAGATTTTATTCACAGTTATTTACCTAATTCCTTTTCAATAGATTTTTAAATTGCTTGTTTAAGTTAGTGTGTGTCTTTTCTCAACTTGGGAATGACCCGCAAGAAGGTATATAGAAGTTCAACAATTTTTTCATATTATAAATTACAAAAACTTAGTTATCTATTTCTAAAAATTTCAGATAAGATAATAAATAATATTATTCAAGCTTAAGATAATTATGCATAATTGAATAATAAGAAATTAGGGAAATGTTGTAGCAATTTTAATGGCAATTTCAATAAATTCATAATTAACTAATAATATATTATGCATTCTATAAATCAACAAATGTGTCTATGTACAAACTATTAATTAAAAGGGTAATTATCTTAAGTGGTTCTTTTTCTTTATGATTTAATACATTGTTTGGAAATTCTACTCTTTTGATTTCATACTAAGGGTTAAATGCATTCTCATATTCTCTTGATTAATTTCTTTCTTCCACAAAACTTTATTTCTCTATTCCTTTTCTGATATACTATATGATTATTTTATATTATAAATTGTACTTTTTTATTGTGTTTACTTCCTTAATACTTTGGTATGATACAAAAGTTTCTTGGATATACTTACCCAGTAGAAACATCTTTGCAATGCTTGGTAATTCAACCGTGGAATTTTCTAGGATTCTTGCAGTTAAATTATTAAATTTCTATAACACCACATGCTATTTTCATATCTAGATACAAAGGATTAATATGTTTGGTTAGAGACCATATACCCTATAAGACATGGAAGGTTCCTTGTCTATAAATGAAAACTAACTATAAGTTGATATAACCCTAGGACCATTAGTTATTTTTGGTTACCCACTGTACATATTTTGAAGAACTCTAGTCCGAGTTATAACTATATCATCACTTACGGTATGTTTGGTTTGTAGGAAAGTATTACGATGGGATTCATTGAAAGTTAGGATAGGGTGGAATTTGTGAATGTTAGGATACCTAATTTCCTCTCCCGCATTTGGATGCACACGGGACAAGATTTTGTAACCTGTCTTCTTCATTTTTCATATCAGATCGCCGATAGTGGTGTGTTGATTTACATCATTCATTTTCTGGTACTCCCGCCTCTGAATTTCACTAAAGATTACGAAGGGCTACGGCCATTGACCTATATGATTGTCATTACCTAAAATCTTAGTTGATTGCGATCTTACATATTTATGTACCTAGGAGGAGTTTTTGGGCATGTTGTGTAGAATTCATTACAACGTAACATTTTTTTTTAGGAATCTGAACATCTTCATTACTGAAAAGCCATACGGCATCTACACATAGGAAAAGTGATTCTGGAAGTACATACAACCAAGAACAGGGCTATCCGATCCCCAAAACACATATTGGAATGATAATAGAACGCTTCTGTATTGATCTCTTTTCCACTAGGCTGACCAAAGCAACTTTTCATAAGAGATTTCTTCAACCTGAGCATAGATCGGAGATGATAAACCTGCAAATGAAAAATATACAGACCAGTATTTTTCACCACATGCAGAGCCATAGACCCAGTAGTAAATCCGAACAGAAGAAATTGAGGTCAGCAAGAGCCAAGACTCATAGCTTCCAAATAGAGAGAACAACAACGTTGATAAGCGGCGACAACAACGCCGACGAGCGGTGAGAAACAGGAAGAAAAACCTACAACAAAAAAATAAGAAAACAACAGGGAGGCCCGCAAAGAAGCATGGGGGCGGGGGGGGGGGGGGGGGGGGGGGGTCTCGACTGTCATAGGGACTGACGATCAGGGCACGTCGCCCACTCTCCGCTCCACCCCAGCGAGCCAAAGCACCATCAGGGCACGCCGCCCAAACCACTAGCGTCACAGCCTCTAGATCCGAGGCCGAGTACCACCGCTGAGAAGGACGGGTCCTAGACAAAGCAGGCGAAGACTCCGATCGTCGAAGCACCTTGAGACAGCCGAGGAAGAAGAAGCCCAGGGGGAGAGGAAACGATGTGCGTCGGCAGGCAACCTCTCCCCCGAGCAGAGTCGGCGACGGGGCAAGCCCTAGATCACGGGAGCTAGGGAGAGAGCCGCCGCTAGGAGCCTAGGAGAGAGCCGCTCATTACAACGTAACATTATTAGTAACGTATAAACAAAACAACAACCAGAACTCAAGTAGGAGTCATTGTTATTCGTTCATCCATGACATACAAACATAAATCTTACATTTTATTATGCCAAAAAAAAAAATCAACATACAATACTCATGGGCACGAACAGAGTAAATCCATAATCTCTCTCCAACATGACGGAACTCAAAACATAGCTTCATCTCATTCCAGATTCTATGTTACTGCATCACTTTAATGTGCTCCGCTAAACTTGTTCCAGGAGTGGAGATGAAGCATGTTTTTTATTGGAGGGGGCAAAAGAGTGGTGGGGAAGGGGACTACTATTTTGAGAAGCTGGAAGACCAAATAGCCATGCTGATCGGAGTTGTAGCCGGTAGGAGTGGCCTCGTTACGTAGATGCAAAATAGGGATGGAGGTATTGGGAAGTTCGGATTCTCGAAGAGGCATAGACTTTCTTGCTTGACGTTGTTGTATTTGGATTTTCAAACTCTTTAAAAACAATCAATATTCAAAATAGAATGTAAATCTACCTAACCCATTATTCCTAGTGGTTCACAATCAATAAAGTATTTTTCCTAGAAGATAAGGGCTCTGATCTATATACATGCAGTCGGGAGGGCGGATGATCTCAGGGGTATCGGGGCTTCTAAGTTTTTCTATCCGGACTAATACATGGGGGGGACCTGGTATTCAATAGTCCCACATGTCTGGGATTCTGTTGCCATTGGTTTAGAAATCCTACACAGATAAAATGCAACCAAACATAGGATGAAAAAATGAGACGGATTACTGTCCAATCCTACGTTTAATACTGCGTACCCAACACACCGTTATATCATCACCGGGTGTTGGAGGCCTACCTAGAGAAAAAAAATTGAATAACTACTAGCTTCTCTTACCAGATAATTAACTTGCTTACAAAGCTTCAAACTCATGGAACATAATAGGATTATTTTCTCATGTGTTCATGGAATCTACTAAAATCCACTAACTTTTTGTTATATCTCATAGTTTCATTTTTTCCTCTTTAGTCGTTAAATGTAATTGTTATTTCATGCAAATTTATTCCCATTGACAATATCATAAGAGCATTTTAATTACATTCCAAGTAACAAAGAAAAATATCTAGTAATATTTATAGTCCATTCATGTTAGAAAATGAAAATGGAATCATAAGTACAAAAAAAACTTGTAAGATATATTACTGAAAATCGAATTACTGAATGTTTACTAACTTTGTACATTACTTCATGATACATTGATGACACTTGCAACAAGTGTAGAAAATCTTTATTCATGACTTATATGCATTTTATCTTCAATAGACGATATCATTCACTTATGTTCATTTTGAATCTTTTTCATGCAAGAGTACATATTAATAGTGCACTCTAAGTTAGAGTACTTATAAATATTAGATATTACTATAGTTCTTAACTTAGTTTGATTTTTTAAATTGAAGGCCACATTACAATACATTTTATCATGTGGTTTGGTATAGTAAATCATAACTACCATTATAGTTAGTATCTTGAAAAAATATGAGCTATACTACATTGTATATCTTACATTTATCTAACAACATAGTAAGTATTACTATTTATGCCAATGCACCGATAGAGTTAGACAAATAAGCACCAGTACCAAACATCTCAAAAGGAAAAGTAATATTGGGCTTTAAAATCTATTTTAAAAACTTGACTACAAACATATAATGTTGGAGGTAGGTTGTAGTCCAAGTGGAACTGGCATTGAGTTTAAACACAACTAACTATCATCTAGATAAAAGACACTAAACATTATCTCCAAACTTCATAAGACATATGTCTACACAAGAATGCAAAAGACAAAACAACATAAAAGTAATCAACAACCAAAAATGAAACTAAAAGGGAACTACAAAAGGTAAATAACAAGAAAATAAAAAATGGAAAATGGAATGTTGAAATGGACCAAGTTTTCCTTTGATGCGCACATTCCCAAATATATATGTAATCACTCTATTATCATAAATTCCCCCTCCAAAGTGTGGGATGTGATTCAATTTACTAGAATATATCCTAGCATATGGAATAGGATCCACAGTCTTGAAAATCTCATGGAGGATTTTTCACATAGAAACTTATTTTTTCTCATTAGTCCTCCGATCTAGGGTTTAATTTAGGAGTAAAAACCAAAATAGCACAGTTTAATATAAATATTTATCCTAATAGCATGAAATCAATCTTATTCCCAAAAATAGCACACCTTCCTTAGAAAGTGCCAACTTTCTGGCGTTTTTAGTGTTGTGGATCAGAAGGCGCCATCGTGTTTGGCGTTTTTACCCAAAAACGCCTATTTTCTGGAGTTTTCACCCAAAAGCGCCTATTTACTGGCGTTTTCACCCAAAAGCTTTGGGCGTTTTCACCATTTATGGCATTTTCCCTCCTGGAGTCCACTGTCCTTGTTCCTCCTGAAGTCTCTCCCTGACCATGATCGCCATCGTCACTACCACAACCCACTACTCCGTCGTAGCTAAGGACGGGCTCACAGGACGCCGGTGACACACCGAGCAGCGGATGGAATTCCGACGGCGAAGAGCTAGAAGAAAGGGGACGGTGAACACCAGGTATAGCCAGCGTGCTATGATGGGTAGGAACAGAGAATTCTGGTGTTGACATTTCCTTAAACACGCTGGCCTACGCGTTTGGGTTCCTCTCCCCGAAGAATGAGCAGAGACTTGTACTCCAGAGCATTTGCAATATGAAGTTGAAGTCTGTGAGCTGGAATGCAGCATTTATCCAGCTCTGGTGACAGATGTGTTCATGTGGATCAGGTTGAGAGGCAACATGTTTATATAAAAAAATTGGCTTTAGTGGTGTGTTTGAAAGGGAAGCTTGGTTGACAGTTTTAAAACATGTTTAGGGTGTGAACGGAATAACTCCCATGCAAAACAGAAATAACGGTGACGCGAGGAAGAAAGAAATGAAACTGGGGGGTCATGTCCATTTAAATAATCTGTAGCTGCTTTCCAAGCCAATCCATGCGACATAGTATTAGAAATTAGATATATTTTGAAGTCAGCTTTAGCGCAGGGGCCTGAACGGATCAGAGCTTTTCTCCGCATAAATTTCCATATGGACGCTGCTTATCAATCTTGAAAGGAAGACGAGGACAATTATGTGTTGCTCAACACGGGGGTGTTGGCCTGGGTATCCGCTGAAGCACGTTGTTGATTGAGCGGCCTGAGGCTCCGTAGCCACGGGAAACCTGACGGCGATGAGGAAACCTGTGAAGAAGGAGAGTCAGCGGTGTGACGAGGAGGGAAACTGGAGGAGGGAAAGTGGAGGATGAGGGAAAACGGAGGAAGAGGAAACTGGAGGAAGAAGAACACGGCCACGGGTCTGTGTTGTTTGTCCTCAACCTTGGCGGCCTGAGGCTGCGTCGCCACGGCCACGGGTCTGTGTTGCAGGGGGCGATGGGGACGGGGGTGTGAACGGAGGAAGGGGGCGATGGGGACGGGGGTGTGAACGGAGGAAGAGGAAGCTGGAGGAAGAAGAACACCGCACCTGTGAAGAAGGAGAGTCGGGGTGTGAACGGAGGAAGAAGAACACTGCAAAGCAGCCGATGGAGGAAAGGATCGGGTTGGAGGAAAGGATGGGGTGGGGTTTAAGGATGAAAAGATGGGGTGGAGTTTAAGGCTAGCCACCGATCCAACCACCGTGTTAAAGGCGAGGTATCGTGAAGGGACGACGGTACGGCTGCCAGGCTGCGTAGCAGGGGAGAGAAAAAATGCCAAAAAGATGGCGCTTTCGGGTGAAAACGCTACAAAGTTGGCGTCTTCGGGTGAAAATGCCCGAAAGTTGGCGCCTTCTGATGAAAACGCCAGAAAGTTGGCGTCGTGCGGGTGAAAACGCCATAAAATGCGCTTTTGTGTGAAAACGCCAGAAAATAGGCGCTTTTGGGTCCACAACACTAAAAACGCCAGGAAGTTGGCGCTTTTTAAGAAAAGTGTGCTATTTTTGGGAATAAGATTGGTTTCATGCTATTAGGGTAAATATTTATATTAAACTCTGCTATTTTGGTTTTTACTCCCTTTAATTTATATTTTTCCCTCTTATGCATTAGAACAAACATATCATGTGCACACAAAGTAGGAAAAACAAGGTGATGCAAACATTGTAACATGATCAAGATCACAATAAGAGAAAAGAAAACAAATTTGATACACAGAGAAATGCTTCACAAAAATAATGGTCATTGGTTAGTCCCATACTCTTGAAACATAATCTATCCACTCATAGTGGGGATGAACATGTTCATCACTGATGTAATAAAAAAACTAGAGACATAGAAGAACAATATTAGAAAGAGAATGCCTCCAAATACATCTTAGGATTCCTCTTCTCTAATTTTGACTTTTGTAGAAGCCAAACAATAATAGTTTAAGCTCTGATGAAGGTAGATAATGAAGATAATAATTGGATTGGGCTCAAATAAATGGTAATGGGTGAAAATATCGCTATAAGGTGAAGGAATTTATTTAGTCTTTTAATTTAGCAGTATCGGGGTGAGAGTGGTTCACTTCATGCATTGTAAGTGTTCGAAGATGGTATATATCTTTTTTTGGGGAAATTGAATACGAATACCTATGCTCAGTGGGAAATATGAGTCACAAATTGATGAATCCACAATGATTATATATAGCACGATCGTCCAGGGCACTGGGGCAATGGTAGGCTAGGGTCTATATGTTTGTGGTTCTTTATATAGGATCAATGTTTTAAAAGGAGGTATGTGTTATGTGTGCATAGAGGTCACCTTTTAGAGTATATGCGGCATGCAGGAGTACATGTAGAAGTTTATGCGGTTTGGGATTTTTATAATAATATAATGATTACATGTAAATGAATCACACAGTTGCATAACTAACTTGTACATTTACATATTTGGACCCTAAAATTTGACATAGATGAAAATATAAAGTTTAATGAAAAGTAAAACACCATTAGAATGAATTTTATAATCATTTAAGCATAAACTCAACTAAAGCACACATGAAATGGTTCATCACAAGTACATATTGATGACGACAAACAAAATATACAAAAAGATGGTCCCATGTCCTAGAGGTCCAAAATAATTAAATAAGCATGCAACTCATTTACAAAACATACATTAAAATAGTACATCAAGAGAATGTTATCAATAAAGTATAATCTAGTTCTGATGGAGATAACAATTGTCCATCTAAAATCCATCGATTAATCGACCTTATAAGCGGGTAAGTATATTTGAGCCGCCTATGCGGCCCGTGTGGCCTTTTTTAAAACAATATATAGGATCCACTTAGTAGCGGTGTAACATTAACCTAGTGATATATATTAGCACAATGTTTTCTGATGACCATGCCACCTAGATGGTAGCTCCAAATATAAGATTTGTGGTGATTTAACCTTTTTACAGTATTCAAAATTCTCATTTAATTAGTAATGTTGTGCTATCATAATAAGTTGTTTACTTATGTTTTAAATTTTGATTTAATATGAGTAGTCAGGTTGTTCACCATCATAGAGGAAAATTTATTATTTTCATCTTTATCCTTAACATATCCAAAAATTTCCACAATTAGAATTACATATTGAGTGGTTATTTTTCCAACCTTGAGGTGTCTAGTTGCAAAAACTTTTCCAAAAGAGGAACCCATTCAACTCTTTGGAACAATTATCCTTTTTACTTAACTAATAATTGGCACATTTTCCTATTGTTTGTGTATAAGTAAGCCGGTCAATGACCTTAATCGGCGGTCATTCTCTCAACTTAGAGAACTAATGTAGAATTTTAATGCAACTTTATTTATTTTCCAATCACTTTGAGTCATAAATTTCAAGTGCCTAAGATTAAAAAACAATAACAGAAATAAAAGAAAAAGTAAATATATCAATTAAAAATGGAGGAGATGAGAGATTTGACATATAAATAATGTATAAGAATTGTTTCTATCAAGAACTTTCAATCTAGATCTAATTTCATCATCAGTCATTAATTTTAAAACATGGACATGTGATAAAAGAAAGATCCAATGGAGAGAGTCAAAGCCAAAATCCAAAATCTTCTCCCTTAATATAGAGCATCCCAAAGCTTTGATTTACCTATATCAAGACTATAAAATATTTTAGAGGTTTTACTTTAATTTGGTATGTGAAGAAATAAACAATAAAAAATTAAAGCCAAAAGTGGGAAAATGGGGTAATGAGCCAATACCTAGGTATTTGGTTCCTAACTAATGTAAGATCATGGAAACTTTCAATGTTTCTACTCATTCTCCTCAAGAGAACAAATACAAGGACATACAAAGATATGTACAATAACTCTTGATCGCCTAGTGGATTACAAGGGGGTGATACAAGACTGGAGAACAACCATTTTAATCCATTTTATCATAGGATATGTAAAAGTGTATTATTATTTATTATTAAAAAGTAAAAGAACAAATTTCATGTAAAAAGTTTCATATGTGCAATGATTAGATACATGATATTCTGATTTTGGCTTACTACTATAATACATAAAGGACTCTACAAAACTACTTTTAAAATGGGAGGTGGTCTTCAACAATTAAAATGTTCAAAACCCACATTGTAACCTATAATATTCGTGCGGAAGATCTAATATCACCTGGTTTTCATAAGTGATCTTGTCTATAATTATAGTTATACCTCATTTTTATCAACAGAAAATGAACTAAATTTGAATTTAGACTTGGTGTATTTATCATGGTGCAAACATTAATATAATTTTAGGCAATAAAATATCTCTATGCTCTCATGGTAGATCAACATTCCCTAGGCCTGAGACGCACTTAAATAGGCCACCAAGATGAAAAAATGATTTAGATTAGTGAGTTATAGTTCCTCTTCAATTCTTAATGCAGAACTAATAACTTTTGAGCTTCCACAATAAATATCTAATAATTGGATGATGAACAATATTCATTATAGATATATGTATATATATATATATGTATGTGTATATATATATATATATATCAAATTTATTTTTATCAACCAAATAACCGCATCAAGTTTCGTTTGAACATATGGTTCTGTGAGGAATTTGTATAATAAAAAATTTATTTGTGTTCATACTGATCAAACCCAATTGATAGAAATATTAATCTTATAAATTACCTTATAAAGTTGTTTTCTTCATCATCAAGAAAATGAATCCCAAATTTTTTGTATGAGTGCAAGAACTTGCTAGAGGATCTAATAATGAACTATAATGGTTATCTCAGGCTGATATCAAGTGGAGTGGGATGATCAAGTGAATCTTGGAATTGATTGTGCATATTCTTAATAACCATTAGGATCCCTTATAACATATAACATCATCTGTATATTTTTCATATTCTTAGTGAACATTTTTTAGTCCTATAGTAAACTCTTTTAAACATTACGGCCTTAGAAGTTGTATGGTGTGGAGTAATTTCATATAACTAAGTCCAATTCAAGCATAACTATATGTTATCAGTTGTGCATGATGTAATTTCAAACTTCTTAATAACTATAACAAAAACATTAAGAATGTTTCACTTATGCATGCATACATATCATGGGATGAAGGAATATACATCTAAACAATACATATTAAAAGATACATTCAAACTGCAAAAATTTACAAAACTCTTCATCAAAATTTTAAAAAATTGTAAGCATGCATGCCTTATTCTAGTCTAAGCAGAGAAAAAAGCACCATATTATCTAAAAATACCAGAAGATAGGTCTACAACTATGTGAGAAAAATAATAGAGCATGAAATAAAATACAAATGGAATAAACCAAGTATTAGAAACTTAAAGTAACAAGTAAATAAATAAATTGATCATTAGTGTGAAAATATGTATGGATTTAATCTCAAGTCATCTATTTATATTTTCTTATTTATAAATAGTTTTCAGGTTTCTTAGTTTCCATTTCAAATTTGGACTATGTTACTAAGATTAACTACCCATCACCCTTGTGTACCATATCTCACCATTCCTGATTGTAAGTCTATATTCATCACTTCAAACCTTCTACTTTCATGATATGCATGGTGGAAGCGAGATCCCCATAATTATATGTGTGTTTACCATCTAGGTCATACATAAACATGCCATGAACATAACTAAGTTGGTCATTCACGGTGATAGAATGTTGAGAAACACGTATATGAAAGAAAATGATGGGATAAAATATCTTAGATGGAGACACAATTCATACATGTGAACCTATAGGGTTACTCCTCATCGCCTATGATATTGATACTAGAAAGGAAGTCATTCGTATGGGATGTATAAGCATAGAAGAAAATAAGTGACCAACTAAAAGTAATATTTCAAGCCAAGACTATCTTCAAAAAATGTTTCAAAACATCCTTAACATTCTTTCCCCTTGGAGTTGTGGTAAGAGATTCACCATTATTTTATACCATATGATGATGCACTAGTACAAAAGCCTCTAAAGTATATATATGTAGTGTTTCATAGGAATGGTTTTGTCATCCAAAAGGGGATGGTAACACAGCTTGTTACCCACCTTCTTTCTATTTGGTGTAATTTTTTTTATATTTGTAACAAGAGATAACTTCAACTAAAAGCCTCCCATGTAATCAAAATTATGTCAAATATTTGAAAAGGTTATAAATGATGGTGTGTTGTTTCACTTTTATAGGCATGATGAAGGGTGAGGCCCTAACCAATGTCTTCACGTCATGCATCATATGAAGAAACCTTTTTTAATAGTTTCCATTAGAAATCATAGTAAAAATCACATAAGTGCACATAAAAGCTAAAAAATCAATTACAACAAACACTAGAAAGAAATTTTGAATAATCAATCTTTTTAGAAAAAATCAATGATGCATGTATTACCATCATCAACATGTTATTCTACTAGTATGTCAAAGTTCTTGCATGTATTATCATCATCAACATGTTATTCTACTAGTATGTCAAAGTTTCTTAAGTATTTTGTAACTTCTACTGATGAATTTTCAAGAAAGAAGTATACGTTCAATAAAATTAACCAAATAACATATACATGGAAGACCAATATGCCAAATATGTTGAGCTTATTGGATATTAAAGGGATTTAGATATTAATAATAGTGTGTTAGAAATGGAGGGAGAACAACCCATGTAAGCAATGTATGTAATCAGAACTGATCCTGATGAATACGACAAATTAATTGATCAAACCCCATATGTCTGATTAATTAATCAGAGTAAAACAGTTTACATGTTTCATATACATCAATAGTTCAATTCATGGATGTGATTTAGCCCTCATAATAATTATCTGAATCCCGATCATTATAAATCATAAGTTTGTGGAATTGGGAATGGTACAAAAACTGTAATATTGATATCAATCTACCAACTTAATTAAGAACTCATCAGTATAAAAAAAACAGTTTCAATTTATGTATCAAGTATAAGATGCTCCATGGCAATGATATATACATCATCTCTACATGAAAAACCATTATAACCATAAGTACACAAACTATATAATTATAAATTAAGAAACACTAAGAAGCAACATGCCTACATATCTCTTATTTTATCTAGATGTATCTAGGAGTACACTTGGTAGTTCTCACAGAAGACAATAGGATGTCATTTTTACATCTCTTTATTCTGTCCTATGTTTCTATGAAAATATGATACAAAAAATCAGTCCATGTCATCATTTACTTGGGATACTACACAAAAAGAAACATAGTAAAACAACGTTCTACAATAAGTAACCTTCAATATTAAAGAAATAACTATTTTTTCATTGATATATTTATCTAATCCAATATGTGAAGTTGAACCAGTTTTATTAATTTTTTGTGACCGGTCTAGAAAAAATATGAACTTTCATGACTTTTATATATAAGCCAAAAACTCGATTTGTAGTAAATTCTATGGAGTTCCTTAAAGATATGAAAAAAATCTTCAAATTTTCTACTAATAAAAGTGGAAAAAAGATCTAGGCTAATTAGCAACATACCAAGTTCTCTTATTATATTCTTATCAATAGAACAAATTCAAGGATTTCATTACGATGTGTCCCCATTAAATGTATTACTAATCAAAATTATAAACATATAACCAATCACGGGGACCCAACTAACATTTTTTATGGGAACCAAACTTAACTTCCTAAAAAATATCTTACGAATTACAAAAAAATCAATTTTGGTCTTACAAGTACTGTATGTAAAAAATTGTAACACTAAAGCCTACAATCAAAAACTGTACTAGAGATTTTCTAATGATGACTGGCCTATACAACAAAAAATTGCCTCAGGCACACACTAGTCTGCACACAACTTTCAAGCTTGTTAATCAATTTATTGATTAGAATATAACCAACTTTTTTTCTCAATCATTAGTCTACCAAATGACACCTATTTGATTAGTTGAAATAGAATGTAACCATGTTTGAGGCATTGTAAGTTGTCTGAGTTGACCAAATTGCCAAACTCCAAGTTATCTAACTTGGAAATTTGGTGGAATATTATATAGGGAAAACTGTTTAGTTTCATTATGCATAAAAATATGATATCTTCATGGTGAGGATAATATGCTAGAGGAACAATCCTCAGCAAAAAATGGAACCAACATAGCATAGAAATCCATATTCAAAGGTGATCGGAAAGTTTAATCATAGATTCCTCCACAATAGAATTGATTAAAGTATCTAAACAAGAGATAAACCTTCAATCTGAACATGTTTTTTAAGTTAGAAGAAAGACCAATAATTCTTCTTCGAAAAGGAGAAATTCTCCACACACATATGCATACAAGACATGAGATAATAAATAAGAAACTACAAAAATGATGTATTACAATGCTCTAAACTGAGTATATCCAAAATCCATCCAAGAAGGGAGATAAACTTTGGAAAGTAGAAATAGAAACATTGTAAGGAAAACAAAACAAAGGGAAGAAACTGAAACAATAAAAGAAAATTGAAATCCAATAATGTGGTTGGGTATGTCCCCACCCTAGAAAGATGAAGAAGCATGTTGGCATCAACAATAATGGTCCAAACTTTGAAAACTCTAAATTTGACCAAGAGGAAAAGTGATTATGATGCCAATGATCCACTCTAGATTGACTATGCATCCCTAAGCCAACCACTACAGTCGCTCCACATATGAAGGGAACAACCAACCAAGAAGATGAGTCCCAATAGGTCTTGGATTCAAATGGCCAATGGTCGACTAGAGGACTATATTGCACCATACCAATTCTAGCAAGAGACGGTGTTACCGTCAAGAGTGTGGAGAAGATGAGGAAACTAAGAGAGAGAAGGTTGTGATCTATCCCCCCTCAAGTCTCGATACATGTAGAAGCTCCCAAGAGTCTCTTAGGGAGCACTCATAGTGAAACCACTACAACAATACGCCCATCATAGAAATAGAAGGAGAAACAGTAACATGGTATCAAAGTCAACTACTTTGATCCTAGTTTACTAACACAAACATCCAAGTAAATAGACATGATTCTTGGAATCCTATTTAGTTGTAAACTAGTAAAAGTGTAAACTTGCATCTTTTGAAGAACCCAAATTTACTAAAATATTTGAGATATCAAATCTAACCAAATTATTAGTAAACTAGTAAAACTCTAACCTTGTTCCCTTAAGCATCAAATTTGTCCAACTTGAGATAGACAAGTTAATTAGTTTGCAACATTAAAACTCTAGCTCATGTTATCATTTTAATGACTCAAACCAACCATTTTAGACATCGATCAAGTTATAAATAAAGTAGTGCCTCATTTCTATAATAGTAGAACATGTTAAGGGAAAAAAGTATAACTCTATTTTCATATGTTAGATTGTAAACTAAATCTCAAGAATAATTTGATTGTATCTATCATATCAGGGTGAAATGTGTATTCAAACTAGGCCATCAGAGGAGAAATATATGAAGAAAGAATGACCAGGAATGTTTTTGACTAATATCAATGTTATCGTATGTAGCCAACAACAAGGAAAAGTTAGTATTCACCCTTATGTATGTGTCTAGAATAAAACTCCATGACAGAATCAAACTATCTAAATGATGCCAAATATTCTTGAAACTCAATTTTTGTAGATTGTTTTTGGATTGTACTCATATTCTCAAATGAATATGAACTCGTCACTGCAAATGTGATGCAAGTTATAAATGTATCATATAAAAATTTAGATATTTATGTTGCACTATCATATTGCTTTGGTAACTCTCAATCATACACTAGATGGAGAAGGTTAGTAACGTTGATTTGAATTTCTTTTCTTATTAAGATTGTTGTGCTACATCTTTGCATTAGATCTTTGTTTTTGATGAATAAGAAGGTGGAGATGGGTGTGATCAACATATATCACTTATTTATACTTCATTTGGTTAAGTGTCCACTTATTACGGAATAAATCATGATTTCATCCCAACTGACATAGGAGGTAACTTTAATGGGGATTGAGGTGAAGGTGGTTCTCCACTGTAACTGTGACGGGTGCAACAATAAGTTGAGGAGGATTGTGCGTAAGATGGAGGGTAAGCATACAAACTCCATTTATTTTCTTTGATTAGCTTTTTGTTTTTATTTATATCTGGGAACCATACATGGATTCTTTCTGCTTTTTTTTTGGTAGTTTAACCTTTTGTAGATTATCAAAAGTCTCCATTTCAAGATAGTGGACTCCATTCTCTAACTCTTAATCAGATACTAAAATTGTAAAAAAAACCATAGACATCAAGAGTGATTGGTTCATTTGAAAACTCACAAATCCTATTTTTCAGATACACATCAAGTATTATAGTGTGCCTCCAAACACTCCCCCAAATTATGACCTATCCTTCATTGACAAAGAAATAAACAAAGGGATAAAAACACGTATGTTACTTGACCAGCTGTTTGTTAAAGATTTTACTCCCTTTTAATGCTCATAATAACACACCACTCAATCACTCCAATTCCATGTATCAGGAATTAAAATGATTTGCCTTTATTTAGATGTAAACTGCAAACCAAACCCTTCATGCTTTGAAAACTATTAACACTCACTAGCATCAAATGCAATCAGACCGAAAGTGTAGTTGGTTTAGTTCTGTTTGTTTTGCCATGTTAAATCCAGAATCATTGTCATTTGAAATTTTCAATGTCAAGGCTTTACCTACATAATTGCCCAATATAGATAATGTAATTAATCATTGTCATTTGAATTTTTCTTTTTATTTTATTTGTTGTACTTATCAGTACTATTTTTTCTATATATTTTTTTTCCTGGTTCGTTCGTACAACAACAGGTCTGGACCTGAAGAGCGTTGCCGTGGACGAGGGATCATCCGTGACCTTGAAAGGCGTCAGCAACCTGGACGCCAAGGCCGTAGAGGACCATCTCAGGGAGAAGCTCAAGCATGGGTTTAATGTCAGTGTGACCAATATAGCAAATCGTAGCAGCAGTGATGGCAAAGATGATGACGGCCAGAATGGGGGAACTAATATAGCAAGTCGTAGCTGCAGTGGTTGGAAAGACGAGGGCGAGAGCAACATTGATGTGAAGGAGGAGTGCAGTGGTGTCAAAGATGATGACAAAAAGGTAGACGAGAAGTGTGAAGCTGAAGTGGGCAAGGAGTCCAGTGAAAGCAATGGCGATGATAATACTAGTGGACAAGAGGACCAGGATGTTGGCAACGGCTCACCCGACAACAAGGGAAATGGTGATGATGAGGTGGAAGCCAAAGAGGAAAATGATGTCCATAAGATGTGATATTTCTCATTAACTTATGTCGAACTAGTATAGCATGGTTTTAGTTTGGGGCGAGGAATAGCGAGCATATGTATTTTACATGATGACCATGTGGTAATGGACAGTTTTTGCGGTTCATATGAACTATTTTCTTGCAGCGCTGAATTAGACTGTAATTACTCTTGATAGTGGTTTTCGCTTTCACATGTTTAATTTCATTATGGATATATTACTTGATTCGCTTGGAGGTCATAGTTGGGATGTGCTTTAACACGTTTGGCGATGTGTAGCTTGTTTGGTTTGGTGGTCTAAAATGCCCATTACATAATTTGCAAATTATGTACTTAGAGAACAAACCATTTGTGTATAAAAATGCCCAGAGTACATATGTACTTAGAGAATAAACGGGAAAATGCTTCCGAAATTTTCTTGAAAACCCAATACACATTATACACTTACATCCTAAGTGAGATTAGGTATTCAAGAACAGTCCCAAACTAGGAACTATCCAAGATTTAGTCCTAATGAGTAAATCTTGGATGGATTTCTAGGCCAACAAAATCATATCATTAAGAGCATGATTTCATGTTAGGTCATCATAGGTCATAATAATCCACTAGAATGAGCAAAAAAGGTCTCATGGTGTTAAAATAGCATAAGAGTATTACATCTTGATTCTAGAGTGTACAAGACATAATAGTGACTACTGATTTTGTGGGGTGATATCATTTCAGAGGATTTATATATTCAAATTTAACAAGTATACAAGTTGCATCATTTTAATACTCTAAAGGTGACTAGTGGGTCATAGCACATAAAAGATGGCATTACAAGGAAAGTAAGCAAGCTAGATCAATTAACACTCATTAGTTACTGAGGGGACCAGGAAAGAGTCTTTTAATCACTAGGATCATACAAGTAGCAATGTTGATTAAGTCTATGTGCTTACTAAAATAGAACCATTATATGGAACTAATCCCACATTATACAAATACTTTTCCTGAGTAAGATAATGTGCACTTCATGGAATTATTAAGATCTGAATATATATAAGTTGTTTTTACCTACTTTGATGGGATTTTATAACATTCGAGTCTTCCATTTAAGGCATTAGATGCATATATTGCAGTCCATTGTGTTGAGGATAAGAATCCCATATGATACACACGATTGAGAATCTTTCATCATACTAGGAAAATACTATAGCATGTCCTCTCTAAATCTAGGTTCAGCATATACATCCAAATTAAATACACAACTAGATATTCATTTAGGTATTAGACATTCATTTAGGTGTTCCTGATAACTCTCAAGTATGCACAACTAGACAACGGTGGCGGAGCAGTACTGGAGGAAGCATACCTTTAAGTAGCGGCGGCGGACAAGTAAGCGAGCAACAACAACGGACCTCCAGCAGTGGTGGCGGTAGCCGGTGATCTCCACAAACGGCGTGGCGGTCCAGTAGCGGCGGTCGGCGAGCTCCAGGCGACAGGGAACGCAGGTGCAGCGGTGACCGGCGAGCTTCAGAACCAGCAGCCGCAGTCGGGAGTGAGCAGGGAGAGGAAGGAATAGGCGGTGGTGGGCGGCGGTGAGCAAAGAGAACAGCGGCGGTGGGCGGCGACAAGGAAGGAATAGAGGCGGCGGCGGCGGGCGGCGGCAAGGAGGAAGGCGGAGGCGACGCAGAGTAGTAGGCGACGCAGAGCAGCAGCAGCGGCATCAACGACGAGCAAGCAGCAGGCAGCGTCGGCGGCGAGCGAGAAGCAGTGGCGTCGATGGCCAGTAGCAGGCGACGAGCAGCAGCGGGCAGGCGGGTGGCTTTGCGATGAAACAGAAGATGATGAAACAGAAGAAAGGGGAACCGTTGTTGTTCATGAGTCTATTAAGTTGGTAAACGGCGTCAGTTATCAAATACAAACGACACCAAAACTCTTCGGCGTCAGTTGACCCTTAAGAACCGACGTCCAATTAGACAATCTTTGCCATAAATTATTTGGGGGAACCATTATCGGCGTCGGTTATCAAAGGATAACCGACACCAAAATTAGAATTTTTTGCATAAATTTTCATCGTATATAGGCGTTAGTTAGAAGTTAAAAAACCGACGTTGTATGTGACACTTTGGGGCCAATTCTTTTTCGCTCGAAAATTGGATTTCGCGGGCGATTTTAGGCGTCGATTTTGTGTTACCCTACCGACGCTGAATACAAAGAGGTACCCGTGTCTGGCAGGTCTTTGAATATAGACGTCGGGTTTCCTAAATCACCGAAGTTGAATGTTATAGGCGTCGGATTTCCTAAATAACCGATGCCCAGAAAAGTGACATTGAATGTTATTTCTGTAGTAGTGCACAAGGAATATCATATGTGATATTATGAAAAATCCATCTCATACGAGAAGTCGTACGCAAAAATATGTGAAATATGCTATATACTGACTAAAGGCAAAATGTTGCCAACCCACTGGATTAGCACTTGCGCACACAAGGATGATGGACATTTTTAGATCACTAAGAATATGATTTGTGGGTGATTGACTCTAAGTGTAAGTGGGAGTTTGTTGGTATGTATGCCCAGAGAGCCAATCATGTGTTGATTGTTATGGCATATTATGTATATGATTTGATTAAATATAAAGGCAAGCTTCTGATTTATTCTATTTCACTCAATTATTTGGTAATGAGGAAACATAATGAATGTCTGAATAATGATATTAATCAATCATGTATCTCTTCAAGTACAACACTTGAATAATGAGATCATCGAGATGTTAAGAGAATGTACATTCTTGTTGTGTCCCTAGTCAGATATTATTGTTAAAGTGTGATAGACAACAGTAACACTTAAGACTAGAGAGTGTGTAGATTCATGAAAAAATCTCATGAGTCATGATATGTGATATCAAACCAAGGACATACATACTTCTTGGACAATGTATTAGACAAACCCACCTTGGGAGTGACACAAGGAAACCATTATTAGTGGTCATAGTTATCTCTCATAGTGATGACATTGATTGTGGTTGTTAGACCTAAAATCATCACATGTCATTCGGTGTACTTTGACATTATCCAACGTTACCTTGAATGAGGGTTTCAATAAAGATGATGATTGGATGCACTGTGACATTTGGGGATGACTGTGAGTGACATAGATGGGATTTTCCCTCCTACTGGAGTTGGATATCCATGCCACTTGATGAGCGAGATTGAGAAAATCATGTGCGCACACTTGTGAATAAATATATGATATTGAGGTCACATATATCTCAGACAATCTGCTCTAGATTCAAGTAACATGGATTGAACATTGAGAGGATGATAATTCCATGCCTTGAGTTCATTTGGAATATTAGAGACTAAGGAATTATACAATCACTATAACATCTAACATATATTGTAGGTTGAACTTCTCCAACTTTCCATTTACTTGGGTAGTAATGATGTGCGACTAGGCACCACTCTTTTCTTGTATTGTCATAATTGGTTATGGACAATCACTACCAATATAATATAGAACCTATAGGTATAATCATGAATGATAATTGAATTGATTGCAAAAGTGTTTAGGTATTCAATTTAAGAAACAAATCAACTGATTGGATTCCCAACTAATCGATTCAAGTGTTGAATCGGCCGGTTGGAGTGCCAGGTTGATTGGAAATTACATTGGCTAAGTTTTTCTTGCATTTTAGGGGAGCGAACCAACCAGTTCACCTAGCAAAGCAAGATGCCTGGTTCGTGGTTCAATTCAATTGAATCGTGGATTAGTGCTGAGATCATGCCCTGCATTATTTGGATTGTAATTGTCAATTTATCTGTGATTTGGAAACATTATGAAATGACCGATTCACCAGGTGAACCGATTGACTCACATGACAATTGATTGGTTCACCTAAAAAACTAACAATTTCTCCATTTGTAGGTTGCAATTTTGTGAAATTTTGGTCCCTTCAATTCCTAATCAGACAGAGAACCCTGATCCTAACCATCCTATAAATAGAGGGGTATTGAGGGATTCTCAGACACAACAACTCAATTTCCTCTGACAATTGTTGTCCTCTCTGATTGTGGTAACTAACATAGAGCCCAAGAAAGTCCTACTTGATAAAGGGAGGGAAAGCAACGGAGAACGATTGTGGAATAGAAAGTTGGAGACTAATACACCAACGAGAGGGATAACTCCTTCTTGTTTTTTCTAGTAAAATAACAAGAGTTCTAGGTGGTTCGTGTGGACAACTATAGAGGCAAGGAGGTTGTTTTCTACCACTAGGAGGACAACACCAGCTTGTTGTCAGTGGTGATGACCAGGAACCGCACACACCGTACGAGTGCAACTAGAATACATCTACACAACTGTAATGAGGATTAGTCACTGGACTTGCGCCTAGACCAGGTATGAACTCATTAAACCATCCTTCCCATTACATAGTTGTTGACATGATCTTGCTATTATGGGGAATATGTATAGAAATTGGTTTGTTTCCACTGCCTATTCTCTGTCCATATTTCCCAACAGTAATATTAGAGCCACGTCAATGAACTATATTTTGGAATAATCGATATGATCGAATTTTTGGTTGTCATTATTTATTTATTGAATTGATGTGAATACTTAAACTCATTAATGTACAAATCTGATTAAAGACCACATATGATCCCAAACTTATATATATATATATATATATATATGATGTATATGCAATTGACATGCATCACCCTAAAATTGATTTTGATGGTGTACGTGTAGCATGGTTTTGTCCAATAACACAAACATCTGTCTGTGGTTGGATGGTTTATTTAATTCCTATTTTATCTCAGTTTTCATATCGATCCTCTACCTTATTCTTCCCAATGTAAAAGTTTCTTTCCTACCTTTGCTCCCCTAGAATGTAACTGAGGTTTCTCTTATCCATGTAATAAATTTAATATCAATAGGATAGTTTCTTTACTTGCAATGAAAAAGATAACAATCAGTGTCACGTGAGCCGATTGTTTCACGGGATAAGATGAACGGATGGAGGATCAAGGAAGGAAGATTGTAGAAGGAGTGAATCGACCGGCTGGTGAACCCCATCGAACTTTTTTAGGTGCCCTGAATAGGAGAATAGACGATCATTTATGATGACCAACTGACCGACCAAGAGATGAGCCGACTGATTCAAGGGTTGAACCGATCAACCTGGATTGGTTCCAGAAAAGATCTACACTAACAACGGGTTCTTACATGTGATGTAGACCTAGGTGGTAGTAATTACTTGTGGATCCAAGTAATTATAGTAATATGACCACAACCATCAATAATGTTTTATATTGCATTTTTATGTTGTGGGATATAGCATGTATATGATACTTACAAGTATGTGATGATTGGATATGTATATTGATAACACTCTATTTTATGTACTTTATGTATATATTTTACACCACTTTTAGTATATCTTTTGTTAGCTTTTCACATAATTTTTCTATCTTTTTGACTAAAGCCTCACTTACACAGTTTTAGGAACATTCACAACCCAGGTCACGGTTCAGGAGCCACGACCGAGGTCCACTTATATCTCAACCGCGATCGCGGTTCCAGAGCTCTCTAGAGATCGTGATCATCAAGCGTCAAGGAAGGATCGTGGCTAGTTTATAGACCGCGCTCATCGCTTAACTGTGACCTCAAGGATGGTTATGATCAGAACATGCACCTCCAAGATAGACCAGTGGTCGCGGTGTGGATACAGATCACGATCAAGAAAGACTGTGATCAAGAAAGACCGCGATCAAGAAGGACCATGGTTAGCTTGGAAACCACGATCACTGATGAGCTCTTGAAAACTATGACCGAGCGGGAAGACCTCGACCTCAACCTCCCGGATGCAACCCACAAGCAGACCTCGACCACAATTATCACCAGGCCATGACCAAGCTCAACCACAGTGAAAGATGAATAAGGCACAGACCGCGACTGCGGTCTCACCCACACTTAACTAAGACCGCGACCGTGGTCCAGTCTTAAGTCGGTTGAATGTGCCTATAAATAGCACACCCACCTATTTTGTCAAATCACCATATCATAGATTAGATCTCGAGGACCATGAAGTGCTACTACATTCCAGATTCATCCCAGACCATCTCATCCATCAGTCTTAGATCTCCAAAGGTGGAAGCTGAGGAGAGAGAAGATTGAAGACCCCTTCTTCGAGAGAAGAAGACCGTCCACACCATCCATGTGATAGATCTAGATTTGAAGAAGTATTGTGTCGTATCACGTCTCTTCCTTTCTAGATCTATCATTCCATCCTGATGTACTTCCCTCCTCTCTTCGTGGGCATCTCATGAATCTATCTTTCTGTAACATCATTATGTTGTCCGCAAGCATGAGCGCCTAAATACCTTAAATTGGGTTGGGAGTAGCCACTAAGGCTCTCCCAACATGTATATTGTCTCTTTCTGTTGAATATACGTATTCTTATCAAGATTATCTCCATGCACCTACTTTAATGCTTCACTTGTATGATTAGCTACCATCTTGTGATGTTCGATTGTGATATCTCGAGAGAGTAATATCACTTTTATCATGTTTCATGGAGTAGTATGAATGCACGAGAGTGTTGGAATGCTAAGGCTTTAAAACCATATGTTCTGTTGCAAGGTTTATGTGTGGTCACATGGAGAGAGGGACTACCCTTAGACTTAGATATATCCTCGTCTTGAGAAAGAGTGGAATAGATGCTTTTGGTGGTTGCTTGTAATCTTGGTAAGAGTATGCACGAGAGAAAGATGATGTTGCATGTTGGTGAGATGCTTTAGTAGGTGAAACCCAACCCGGGTTTCCTTCCCTATACTTATTTCATTCTATTTCTTGTCTTTCTTTTGTTCTTGTCATTTTTGGTCTTTCTTTTGAACTACTTTAGTTTGCGTGTCACCGTCCCTTAGGGAACACCTTTTATATACCCTCTTGGATTGGAATATACAAGTGCTAGATTCTGAGTGCTTAACACTGCCAACCTTGTCCCTGTGTTCGACCCCGATCGCTACATCAGACCTCCTTTATCATTGCAGGGGATTGAGAGTCAGGTTATCTCTTTAAAAGTCGTACTACTCTAAATCCACTCCTTTTGGACGTGCTATTTAGGCCGGTCATATATGTACCTATATATTTGTGTGTGTGTGTGATATATGTAAATCCCTCAATCAAACATATTAAGTCTAAGATGTTATCCATTAGCAATACACATTAAAAGCTTGATCTACTAGATGTCGGTTACACCCTACCATGGTGTGTTGTCTGTCTCGTAGAAGTGTGATGGTAGTCATGCATATCCACTCAAGAGGGGAGTATTATTATCATTTTGGCTTTTGGGTCAGGCTTAATTGGGTGACCTTAATAGGAATAAGTGCCTAGAGGCATGCATATGACTATGGAAAAGAGTTTTTCACAACATCTATCCAAGAATTGCATAAGATGTAATTGACAAATGTTGTCTACCATAATGATTGATTATGGATGATGGCGATTGTTGGGTATAATTGAATTGTTTTGGATCTTGGCTCATTAGAAGTTTGTTCACTGTAATCTTTTGAATTGATAATTGAGAGTTGTCAATTTTATCAAAATAATGAGAGTGGTTTCAATCTAAAGACCTAATTAAAACTATCAGTTTTATAAAATCCAATCAAATCAAAATTGAGTTTCTAACAAAATTACAAATTCTTTCGTAGAATCAAATGACAAAACACAACAACAACTTTTGTTTGTGATCAGTAGTTAAGAAGGAAAGCTAAATGTGAATAACTTCCATGCCTGGATCAGGATGTTGACAATCGTTCTAGCACAGGAGTGCAAGCTCTATGTCTTGGAGATACCATAGCCAAATGATCCTCTTCCCACTACACTTAATGCTGAAATGGATGCTTATAAAAAACATACTGAAGATGTTGTTGATGTGAAGTGTCTTATGAATGATCCATGAACTATGAGTTGTAAAGGCATCATGAGAATATGGATGTTATTGAGGTGGTCACACATATTCAAAAAATATTCTAAGATTAGGCAAGACATGAGATATATGATGTTTCCAAGGCATTGGTAGAAGGAGATCCAGTAGGTCATCATGTGCTCAAGGTCATTGGGTATGTGTAGAATCTTTTAAGACTGGGATTACCCTTGGGTCAAGAGTTTTCCACTAATGTGATTCTACAATTTTTGGAAAAGTCATACAGTCAGTTTTTCACGAACTAAAACATGAATGACTTTGAAAAGTCGTTGATAGAGTTCCTTAGCATGTTGAGAATACCTGAGGCACTAATGAATAAAGACAGTCATAAGTATTTGATGATAATTACCAAGATAAAGAGAAAGTCTAAAGGAAAAGTCAAAGCTAAGAATATTTCTAAAGATGGATAAAAGCTCAACTCTTCAACACACAAGGAAAAGGGAGGAGTAAAGAAGGGAGGCAATTGTCACCACTGTCACCAGCTTAGACACTGGAAAAGGAATTGCCCTCTCTTTGTAGAAGAATTTAAGAAGAAGAAGGAAGGGTTAGAGACCTCTACTTCAGGTATAAATGTTATAAGATAAATTTGATTACTTCTTCATCTTGGTATGTGATATCAGATCTAGATCTAACATACAATGATGTGCAGGATCTAATAAGAAGTAAAGCCTTTATGAAAGGGCAAGGATGGGCTACGCAGAGCAAGAGTTGTTGCAACTTCATTCTATATTTAGAATATATCTTAGCCTATTGGGAATGTAATAGACTTAGTTGAACTGCTATTTCATTATCTCAATAATAGAAACATTTACTTTATACATCTTGTATAGACAAGTATGATAAAATCATAAAGAGTTGTTAATAGTTCTATTTCAAAGATGTGATCTTGTATGGCAATATATTGAACAACTAGTGATCTATAAGTGAATGGATCTAAAGATGAATGTTTATAATGAAAATACCTAAAGGTTACAATTGATAGCTCAAACAATCAGTATCTATAGCATTGTCATCTAGAGCACAAATATAAAAATGCATTTTTTGAATTCATGATGATGTCTATCTAGACTCTATTAATTACTGAACCACCAAGAGACATGCAAGTCTTATTTTATGAGCAAGATGACAAACTACATCTCACTAGGTGCAGTGGGAATGAAAGAATTCTATTAGGGTTTATACATGTGGATGTATGAAGATCTTATAGAATGAATGGTGGATGTCTTTCTTTTATACAACATTATATTTACTGATAATCTCAGTTGATATTGGGTTTGTATGTGGGGAAATATAATCACGATTCTCTTAAAGTATTCAAGGAGATTATAAATATAGTATAACTTTGAGAAAAGTATTCAGAAACTTTGATATATCAAATGATTGAACTACTTTACATCAATAGTTTGAGGACCTTCTGGAAGGATCGTGATAGTGTATCACAAGTCAACTTCACCTCAAACATGATGATGTATCAGAATGGAGGAATTACATTCTGATGGATCATGATGCAATTATCATTTAATATAATATTTTATTTTTTGCATAGATACATACTTTACACTAAAAACAATGTACTGTCTAAAATATTTTGCAAGACACCATATATGATATGGTATGGAAATGTCCTGATATGTCTTAAGGATTTAAACTTATATCAAGAAAGTAATTTCTTGAAAAGTTTGTCCATAAACCACAACTGTTGAATACTACCTTTAATCCCAAACTGACAAAAAAATGTTTTTACTAGGATAACTTAGTTCCAAAATAATCAATGGAAGTAAAAGTAGAACTCGAAAGGTTTGAGGACAACTAGAAGTTAGAATGAGAACAAGTGGGAATCATAAATTGTTGGAGAATCTCAAGTTCCTCATGGAACACAAAATCTCATAAGTTCTAGTAGAACACATCTGAGATTGAAAGATTGAGAATCCAACAACTCAGATAGGTTGGTCATAAGATGATGAGCCAACAATTCAACTAGAAGCTATAGAGAACCATAATCTCATAAATGGATTAAGGCCATTATGGAGTCCATGTACACTAACAAAGTATGACCTTTTTAGTACCACCTAAAGGGGTAAAACTCATAGGGTGGAATTGAGTTTTTAGGAGGAATACCAATATGGATAACCAAAAAGGATAAACTAGATATCAAGATTTTCAAATTAGTTCAAATTGTTGAACATGAAGAAATTCCTTCACCAATTATCTTGTTTGTTGTTGTAGCTAGTATAGATTAAAGATTTGTCATATGATGAAAAAAACCACATTTCTTAATAGGAATAATTGAAAGGATGTGTATGTTACACACCATAAAGGTTTTATGACTTCATGAATGCAAATAAAGTCTATAAGTTATCACGTTCAATCTAGAAGTTGAAATAAGCATCTCCAAGATAGGATCTTTTGACTTGACAAAATAGTCAAAGAGTTTGACTTGAATCAAAATAAAAGATGGAACCTGTTATTATAAAAGAGTTAGTGGGAAGATATATGAATAATCCACATATTGATGAGGAATAACATCTCAATACTGTGAGTATTGATACCTGGCATGGAAAACACCTTTAGTGATGAAGGATTAGGTGAAACATCCTATGTGATAAGAATTGAGATCTATAGATATAGTTCTGCAAAGTTTCATAACCTAAGTATGAGCACATACATTAGCTAAATGTTGAAAGAGTTCACCATGAAGGATTCAATGAGAGAGAATTTGACCACGATTCATGGGATTAGTCTCTCAAGAACACTGTGTTCTGATTCTTACGAAGAATGGAAAAACATGAGTGTGATGACATATGCACCAACAATTGGATCTATCATATATGTTATATTATGTACTCATCCCATTATCTTGTATGTATTGGACATGATAAGATGATATAGGTTAGATTCCAATGAAGGTCATTGGAATGTCATTGAAAAACATCGATTTGTACTTGAGAAGCACTAAGGATATGTTGCTAAATTACAACAAGAAGGAAGACTTGGGTGTAAAGGGTTACACCGATGCAAGCTTCTAGAATGACAAAAAGTGATTACAATATAAAACGTGTTTAGTTTTAAGAAAAGAGTTGCTAATTGGAAGGGTTTAAACAAAAGACCATTATTTTAGTTCTACAATAGAAGTCAAGTGTCCTGGTGTTATGAACACATCAATGGGTACTGTATGGATCTAGAAGTCCATATGGATGTTCCAACCACTAATGACAAAGTAGAGATACTGTGGTAACAGTGGATCTATAGGTTAGGCAATGAATATCAGATGGCATATTACAACAATTCCATCTCATATGAGAATTCATACACTAAAAAGATGTGAAACATGTTATATATTGAGTAAATGCAAAATCTTACCAGCCAATTGGATTAGCACTTGCATAGCATAACATGATGGACGTGTTTAGATCACTAAGAATATGATTCGTGGGTGATTGGATCTAAGTGCAAGTGGGAATCTCTTGGTATATGTGCCCAAAGAGTCAATCATATGATGATTGTGATGGCATGTTATGTATATGATTTGATTAAATATAAAGGTAATCTTATTATTTGTGTTGTTTCACTAAGTTATGAAAAAATGAGGAAACATAGTGAATGTATAAATAATTATATTAATGAATGATGTATATCTTCACGTACGTGACATGAACAATGTCATGATCTGGATGTTAAGAGCGTGTACATTCTTGTTATGTCCCTAGTCGAATATTATTGTGGAAGGCTGATAGACAATAATAACACTTAAGACTAGACTGTATCTTGGTTGATGACATAATCACTTCAGTCATGATATGTGATATCAAACCAAGCACATAAATACTTCTTGGATTGTGTACCAGATAGAACCACCTTGAGAGTGACACATGGAAACCATTATTGGTGGTCATTGTTATCTCTTAGAGTGAAGGCGGTGATGGTAGTTCTTAGACCTAAAACTACTACACTCATCACATGTCGTTCTATGTATTTTGACATCATCCAATATGACCTTGAATCAGGATTGCCATAAAGATGATGATTGGGTGCATTTTGACACATGGGGATGACTGTAAGTGATGTAGATGGGATTTTTTCCTCCTACTGGAGTTTGATATCTAAGCCACTTGGTAAGTGAGACTGAGAGAAATGTGTGCATACACATGTGAATCAATATATGATATTAAGCTAACATATATCTCAGGCAGCCTACTCTAGATTCAAGGAACATCGAATGAACATTTAGAGGATGAAGATTCCATGCCTTGATTTCATGACGGATATCAGAGACAAAGGAATTATACAATCAATGTAACACCTGAGACAAATTGTAGGTTAAAGTTCTTCTCCAACTTTCCATTTACAGAAATATTGTCTGACTTGGAACCGCTCTTGGCTTATGATGTTATAATTGGCTATGTGCATTCACTAACAATGTAACATGGAACCTATAGGGTTGGACACATAGGATACACCTAAAAGAGGGGTTTAATCATGAATGATAATTGAATTGATTAATAAAGTGTTTAGGTATTCAATTTAAGAAACAAATCAACTGATTGGACTCCCAACTAACCAGTTCAAGTGTTGAACTGACCAGTTGGAGTGTCAGTTTGATTGGATATTGTATTGTCTAAGTTATTCATGAATTGGGGAGGGAACCTGTGACGTCCCCAGATTTTATAGAACTTAATCTAATTTGTGACGTCAAAATTGAAACCCTTATCTTAGCGAGAATCCCAATTTAAAAACCACACACTAGGCTAAGAAGAAGAAAATCAGAGGAAGTCAGAATGAAATAACAGTAGCACATGCACATGAACAATATTAAAACCATACAACACATGTTCACCATTCAACATATAATTACATAATGAATTATTACAACATTTGGCATTACATATTGAATAACAAACTTTAACATAGACATGTACTACCACTAAACAACAGGATCTTAAGACAACATGACCACCTGTACATCAGCTCGCCACACAACTCTCAACTATCATGGTTCTATAAGATCACTTGTCCACAAACCTAAACAAAAGATTACATGTGATACACTGATGGATGAATATTCATCTTAGTTTTAGTCGCCATTTTCGACCCAGATTTGCAGTGAATGCTAATATACACCCCCTAAATATGCTCATAAACAATTTTCCTCAGTTACATATCATTATTTTGAGTTTTGATCAAATCTATTTGTCTCCATTGCAGGATTGAACATTGCACTATGTGTACCAGTGTAGGAGGTGTAGGGGACGGTGGTCCCACTAGTCAGTGGCCCAAGAAACTTTCGATAATTTGTACCCTTTTACAATGGTCAGATCCTTCATCAGAATGCATCCTCACCAGTCAGTGGATTTATCAACGCAGGCCATTCGACCCTCAGCAATACCCCCCCCAGGGTGGGTTTGATTCAGAAGGACTGCAACCACAATCTTAAAGGAGGACCGCAACCACGATCCTAAAGGAGACATCGTGACCTCAAAAGATCACAAATGGCCACGAGTTAAAGTGCACTATGATCGAGGTCCACACATGCTCAAACACGACTGTGAAGCTAGAAGATGCCTACACATCGACCTGCATGGAGATCGCGGCATGAAGAAGACCACGACCAAGATCAATGATAACCGTGACCGCGATCCATGCTAGATCGCAATTGCGATCTTACCCCTCTACAACCTGACTTTGACCGCGACTAGTACCACACCACGATCGTGGAACATCAATGCAACTACATAATACCACCGCGACTGCGGCCAAGCAAAGAAGAACCATGACTGTGGTATACACCCTCAACCGTGGCCAACACCTCAACTGCGGAGTTAAGTCGGTGGCCTGCACCTATAAATAGGCCACCCAACTGTTTTATGAAGGCATATCTTCCATGACGCTGGGAGGCTTCCGCTCTACACCCAGCCCTTAGGAAGATGATCTCCTCTGCCAATGACTACCTTCGTGGAGTTCTTACCTCTCCTCCCTCCCCACTCTGCCCAGATCTATCTTCTAGCCACAGAAGTGATTGGTCTTCAGATCTATAGATTTACTCCGTCGTCAGTCACCTACTGCTCCTTCTTCTACAAGCAAGTACATGAGAAGAGAAGGAAGAAGGAGAGAGAAGATCTACCTCATCTACCTTGGTGTTCTCTTCATCCTCGTTCCAGATCTGCCCTGACATCGTGTAGAAGACCGTTTCTCCATTGAGCTCCGGCCACCTTCTTCACCATGACCATGGCAGAATCTTCCCTCTCTCTTATTTTTCTTATTTCTATCATGAGGAGCGAGTACTCCTCTTCAGTGGGGTGTGGGGACTAGCCCTAATGCCCATGCTTACATGTTCATCTTAAAACATTCCATGGCTTGTATATAACTCTTCATCTTGTATTGATCGTTTGATGCATGCTTGTGGACTAATCACCTACCTTGCATGATCTATTATAACCCTTTGTTGTGAGAACTTCAATACTTAGGTTTATTAATATCATTTAACATGGTTAATGCCTTGACGAGAACTTCTGAAAGATATCTTCAGAGTAGTAAGTGTGTGATCTGTAGGCGACGAGACATCTGATGCCTATAGGTGATGCTTACACGAACCTAACTTCCGTATGGAGGGTTTGCAACTCCATTTGGATGGTTTTATCTTTCCTGGATGTGTTTTGGACATGTTTGCATGTGTAGTGGTGGTGAAACCCGACACCACCCTAGTGATTCCCATCATTAATCTAGACTTTATTTTAATTCCCGCTCTTTAACTTACCTTGCATTTAGTTTAACTAAACCCAATCAACTCTTTGTTCTAAGTATTTGTCTTACTTGGACTAGATTCGACTAGAAAGATTCTTAAAAACATTGTCCTTTGGGATTTGATCCTTAACTATACTGTGATAAGACCTGTCTGCTTGTGGGTGGTATTATTGCACGAGATTTTGATAAAAACTTAGGGATTTCAGCCTTGGGTGAATTTATTAGTGCAGTAAATACCACATCATACACGTCAATACAATATTTGAGAATATTGTATTGAGTACGCCTACATGTCTTTTTATATACCTCTCACTACTAAGCTTGGAAATAAGGTAAAACTAATACTTGGCAGTTATAAAGAACTATAAGAAAAAGCATAATCTTGCACAAAGATGTTCCAAAAGAGAACACATATTTTAGCTCATTTTCCATAATATATACATGCATTGACCGCCGAAGGTTTTGATGCATTCTCTTGGGTCTCAAGGAGCACAAGATTAAGGTTTTTATGATCTCCTGCCAAAGAGTTAGATCATATTTACAATGTGACCGACTACCAATGAGTTAAGTCACTTCCAAGCACTGTACTACCAAAGAGTTTAGTGCTTTCATATAATGGAACAGATATATATTGTTTCATGTGTTCATAGCCATACCTATGAAAAATCAACCAACATATCATGCAAGAACAATCATTTCATCCAATATCATATGTCAAGTATTTTACTACACATATAACACAAACATATTGTATAATAGGCCAAGTAAGAGGTAATGGCGTACCTTGATCAAAAAAGATAAACCTAAACCACATATCCCTGATGTCATCTATATCCTTATCAACCCCTGATTAAGACAAGATCACATACTAGCATCATATTATCATCATCATTAACCCTAGTTATGATATGTTTTAGGGTTTCGCTTAGATCATTAGGACATTTCCATCATTACTTCTTGTCTTACTCTTCTTGTTATCTAGGACTGATGTTACTGATGTTGTATTCCATATTATAATCAGTTTCATGAACATTAGTTTCCATAACATTGTTAGCATGCATTAACCCTATATTATATACATTAATCCAATTAGGGTTTTCTCATCATTAAAGAATCCTTAAACACGTAACCTTATTTATATAAATAATTTTGATCTCATAATTACATATTAGCTTCTAGTTACTGATATGGGATTTCTCTGTAATTTTCAGAGTTCTTGAGCATTTTTGCAATTATTGCACATTAATTAGGGTTATTAGCTTTAATTAGCCATATGGAGTAAATTACATGATTTCATGCATCAACATCATAATCACTGACCATAAATGAATTATAAACATGTGCATGGATTTACTAACATTTATCATAATTTTTGGACATCCTTTGATATTTATTATCCATGAAATAAGCATTTCACAACTTACATGCTATCACTAAGATTAATTCATCAAAATTATGATATTATAATTTTATAATGTTTTACATAATTTTCTGAGAATTTTGGTACCTTATTTGTATTTTTCTGACATCGGATGTATTTATTATGAAGTTTCTAAGAATTGTGAATTTGTGACATATTTACCTTAAGAGGCCAATCCGTGGGCGCCACCTGGCTACTAAGAGGCGCACTGCTCTAGGCTTGATCCGGCTGGGTTCATTACTAAACCGGGTCAGGGATTGGTCTGGCGGTCTGGTCTGGGATTTGATCGTCCGCTTCCTTTCCTCTTCTATACCGACTCACGCGATCTTCGCGTTCACACCCGCCACCGCCGCCTGTGAATGTTGCTTGGGAGGCTGGCTATGCCTCTGCGACGCCACCAGTTCGATGCCGCTCTCTCTCCGGCAAGCAAGGAACCGCATCCAGGTGCCAGTTTGGTAGGATGCAGTTTGTTCGGATGAAGCTGAAATGTCACGTTTTTTCGTTTATCAAGTATTAATTGGTAGAATGCAGTTGAGTGAATCGGAACAACACCGGACTACTCAGTTGATGCGCAACTCTAGGAGTTGGTACCGCGCCTAATTAGCTGGTGGTCGGGTGGAGTTGCACTTTTCCAGCTGTATACGTGGTGTCAGGTTCGCCTAGAAAAATCTTGCCGTTTTCTGTAGCTGCTGTGAGGTTGGTGTCACGCCGCTGCAAAGTAACCACTGTGGACAGTGCGCTGCAAACCTTTGCGAAATGCACTTTGTCCTCACGTCCCATACGATGCATGCACCTTATTAAACTATAAAACATGACAGGGTAGATGAAGGAAACGGAGACAATGTGTTTAACCAAACGTACGAAAACAAATTCAACGAGTCACAGTTACAACCAACCAAATAATTATTTTGTAGATAAAATTCCAGGATCTGAAAAGATCTACTTTTCGAAACACCATTTAATTTGCACACCTACTACACCCTACCAAACAGGGCCGTAAGGCCATCATCGTTAGCTTCGTCAGATCATTCTCTAAATCACCAGCTTCAAACACTGCGACTGGGGGGCTTTCCTCGTTTTGGCGCCGTCGTGGCTGGAGGAACAGCGAGGAGGCCTGCCGCCTCCAGATCTTCTACGACTTCTTCTGGACCTCTGCGCGTCTCTGGTCTACCGTGCGTGAGCGCCGCCGGTACAATAGGTACGGCCACCATTCTCCTCGCCGTCCCATGCTTCCAGGATCTCTATTCTGCGTCTCTCCATGTCGAAAATCTTGTTGGTTCTTCCAGCATCGCTCCTCCTCCACGAGCTGCCTGCTGCGTTCTTTCTCCACTTGGATTAGGCTGGCGGCGACGCCTCTTCACGTTCCTCTAGGAGCTTCGATGTTGCAAGGTTAATGGAGAACCAGCAAGGAATAGGGGCTCATTCTCCCTTCACACTTCCGCTAACGCCATCTCCTACCTTTTGCCTGCACCACCTGTAGATTCAGCGGAGAGGGGCAACTGGCGATGGGGGTTGGATCTCGGTCTCCTTTCACTCTCACAACCTGAGTAATGGTTTGTCCAGTCCGTCATCATGTAGTAGGACAAACCCCAGTTTATGATTCACTCTCAGCCCACGTTCAGTGACGTGGATGGGGCAGTTTGATGGTGTGGCTACAACTTGCCAGCATCATGTGAACAAGAACTGAAGATAACGTTGTGGTCATCCATTCTTTCCATCCGACGTTCACTGAGATGCCGCATTACATATCCTTGGCTTCTTCGACTCTAGGGTGATGACCATTGGATTAAAGATCTAGGGCCGAATCCACCCACATAGACTTAGCCCAAAGCAAGGGCGTGTCACAGCCGATCAAACCCCTACTAGTTCCTTTTATAAAAGCTTGCTCCATAATACTGCCGAACACATTATTTGATAATATTCAAACCCAATTAACTTTCGCTAGGAACCTCATTTGATCATAAAGTTTGAGACATTTCTTTATCACAAATCAGGCAATATTTTACTCAATCTAGTGTCAAAACTCAACATTTGATCAGTCCAATAAATACCTCAAAAAGACATAAATTTAGGGATCTTGATCATAATATCAACCTCAATCAACACTCAAACTTCACCAAAAAACTTGGAACTCTCAATATAACTCAACATATCAATTCCAATATGTTATTGGAGATTAAATGTTTCAAAAGAGCACTCTATCACTGAACCGACCGGTTCACCTAGTGAATCGATCGGTTGATGACCGGTTCACAAAGTGAGACCTAGGTTCATGGTTCAATTCGATTGAATCAAGGATTAGTATTGACGTCATGTTATGCATTAATTGGATTAGAATTGCCAACTCATATCTGATTGAGAAACATGATGAAATGATCAGTTCACTGGGTGAACCAATTGACTTCATGCCAACCAATCAGTTTGCGTAGCGCACCAACCATTTCTCCATTCACGAGTTGCAAATTTTATGAAATTCGAGTCCCTTCCACTCCCAGTCAGATTGGGAACCCTGACTTAGCCCTCCTATAAATAAAGGATATTGGGGGCTTCACAGACAAAACAACTCAATTGGCTCTAATAGTTATTGTCCTCTCTGATTTTGATAACCAGTAGAGAGCCTGAGCAAGTCCTACCCGATAAAGGGACGGATAACAAGGGAGAACCATTGTGCGAGAGTAAGTTGCTGACAAGTATACCATTGGAAGGGACAACTCCTTCATGTCTATTCTGGTAGAATAATAGGAGTTCTAGGTGGTCTGTTTGGACTACTATAGAGGTGAGGAGGTTGTTGTCTTTGACTAGGAGGACAACGTCAGCCTACTCTCAATGGCAAAGATTGGATCCATAGATGTTGTCTAAGTTCTACTAGAAGACAGTTGCACAACTGCAACGAGGATTAGCCGTTTCACTTGCTCTAGGACCAAGCATCACCTCATTAAACCATCCATAACATTACATAGTTGTTGATGCAATCTTGCTATTATGGGGAATATGGACAATTTTTTTGTTTCCGCTACCTACTTTGTGCCCATATTTCCCAAAAAAAGGCTAAAGACTATAATAACTCAACTGAGGCATGACGAGGGGGTATGGATCGATGATGGCACTACCCTCAAGAAGATGGTAAGAGAATTATTTCTGAAGCTTCTCACTGAATGGAACATTGACTGCATGACACACATTCAAAACTACACAGGATGCTTCCCAAGCCTCACCACAGATGAAATGAACTGCATACGTAACACTCCTACTGAGGAGGAAACACTATCGATACTCATGAAGATAAATTCATTCAAGGCTCTAGGCCTAGATGGAGTGGATGTGGGATTCATTCAAAAGAACTGGACCCGACTAAAAGCCCCAAACTACAAATGCTAGTTAAGGGTCTAGCAAGAAATTCCATCAACGATGATAACTAACCTGGTTCTTATACCAAAGACACCCACACTAGAATTGTGCAACAATCTTAGGCATATTGCTTTGAACAATGTCAGTCTCAAGCTTATATCCAAGATTGTGGTTTATCAAATTAAAACCCACCTTCCCGAGTGGATATCATAATTATAGAGCAACTTTGTATTGGGCAGACGCATAAATGACAGCGTCATCATTGCCCAAAAACCCATCCACTCCATGTGAATGATATTGGGGAAAATGAATCAATGGTGGTGAAGATTGACCTCTCAAATTCATACAACGGGATGAGCTGGGCCTTCATCCTTGATACTTTGCATCAAACAGATTTACCACACAACATCATCACACTTATAATGAATATTATCACAACGAGGGACATGGCATTTCATGCCAGGGAGAAACCCTTCAACCCTTTAAGGAATCTAGGGGAGTGAGGCACGGTGACCCACTCTCCCCCTACTTATTCATCATGTTCCTTAATAGGATGATCTGGGACATAGTGAAAGGAGAGGGTTGGTCATTGGAAACTTTTTCAAACAACTAGAGGAGGACCTGGAGTACATCATGTCTACTTAGCATACGATTTAATTATGTTTGGTGATGCCATAACTACCCAAGTCTGACACATGATTTGAGTGCTGAGGAGATTTGAGGAAGCTTCATGACAGATCATGCAAAGGAGAAGTCGCGATCTTCTTCTCCAAGAACAACAACACCACAACCAAAAGAATGATCTTGAGAATCACATGAATTCCACTCACTGAGAATTTAGGCAAATGCCTTGGTGTACCAATCATCAATGACAAAGGAAATCAGGTGATGGTGTACCAATTACCCATGACAAAGGAAATCAGGTGGTGTTTATGGATACCATCACAAATATTGAATTTGGGATTTTAACATGGGTCAATAAATCACTCTCACTTGAAGGGAGGTTAGTTTTTGCTAGTGTTCTTTCCTTTTTTTTTCTATTCCTCAGTGATTTCTTTTCAACCCACCCCAGAAGTAGCCATCCCTAGGACTAGGGAAGAAAGGATTTTTCTCAAGACTGAGTACAACAATAAGTTCTATGATAGGCAGTTTGATCACCACAATGAGATCCTGATATTTTGGATTCACATTTTAGACATTTGACATTACATGGCCCAATGTTTAGTTGAACAATTAAATTATGTAATAGTTAGATTTTTATTCTGCTGCCATAAACTATCTTTCTGTACTCAATGTTTGAGAAAATATAATGCACCCATTTTATTTGGTCCTATTTGTGTTCTTGGAGTTTTATGAAAATTATTTTAATGAATTAAGTAAGGATTAGTCCACTACAAGGCCCCAATACTTACAAATACATTCTCATGACATGTCCAAATGCAATTCACATTGTTTTCATTTACCTTCACATTCATTCATACACATTCATATATACACATCATTCACATATACTTACAATTCACTTGCATCAAGTTTAAAGTTGCAGAATATCTTAACCACCACATGTATATATGACATCAAGTTTTAGAAAACTCATATATTATCCCATTAATATTCAAAGTTGACTTCCTTAATGAAGGAGTGTTTGCATTATTCTAGTATATCATCGATCTCTTCTTTCGCATATCTCTTTCATGTCAAGCAGCTGCAAAGAGAATGACATAATTGAGATTGATTTGATTTTTTTTTCATATTGTCAAATGAGACTATTTACTAATGATGATCAAGACTATATAGATTACCTTTTGTATGCAACAAATGTCCATTACTGTATGTCTAATAACAAGGTCCATATATCACATCACATAGTATCTGACATGCCCAACCCTTGTCTTGTATAGATCACTATAAATTTACAATTATCCAAAATGTTAATAAATATAAAAAGTAGGCATAGTTGACATATATATGCATTGGAGTAAAAAAACTACCGAAACATCCTTCCAAGTTAATGATTTCTCTATCTTGTCTACCTTTCCTCTGGTCTATTTGAATTATTTTATAGTTCTATAAGTTAAATTAACACATTTAATTTGGATTAGTAAATAGTCATGTATTTAATAATGCAAACATTAATATATGTTGATAGAGATATAAGAATTTACTCATGTAATAATGCCTTCTTCATTGTGTTTTTCCCACTATCTACTTCCTCACCCAAAGGATTTAGATAATATGTAGTTAACATCTCAAGGACAATTACCAACAACATCCAATGATTATTGTTTAGTGGAAAGAAAGAAAACAAAAGAAAACTCAAAATCCACAATGAAATGTAATTTGTAACTCAAAAATATAATCAAAGTACCCAAAAAATACCTAACATTGAAAGGAGCTACAGTCACACTATTTCTCACATTATCAAAATATTTAAATGACATAGAGTAGTAATCATTAACATATTTTAGGTTTTTATGTACATGGCTTATCAATGATGGAACTAGAAATGCCACATTGGTTGGTGTGAACTCTCCACACACCCTATATAAGTGGCCACAAAATATATGTGTGTGCAATAATACATAAGAAAAGAGATAAACATATATATTTTTACATATGTCGAATGAGGTATTTAGACATATTATCTCACCATATCTGAATTTTTATCATAGTGGTATTCAACCAAGCATAAGTAAATAGCTACACAACATCTTGCAAAAATACAATAGTATGTTAAGGATGACCTAGAGAGTCATCCTTAATATGGACCATCCTAGTTGACCCTTCTTCTAAGTTTCCTAGACATATTGTCAATCCCATATACTTAGGACCTAGATGCTTGAATAGGTCCTTTGCAATCAAGTAGGTAATTGAATATCTAGACTAGGAAGTGGAGGACAAACGGTAAGGGGTTTATTAGGTGCTATGACCCACTTATATACATATATTCTCATATCAATTGCCAACTATACACAGGTAGAAAAGAATAAAAAATATAAGCACAATTAAAATTTAGCATACATGAGTGTAGACAACTCCCGCTTTGGGCCACACAACCATGCCACCTTCTGCATCACCTATCGTGTCATGGTCATGATGGGAATGTGGAAGTGGTGTTTGTTTCCAAGCAGGATAAACAAGCCTAATAGACACACGAACCATGTCATGGGGTATTAGATGAACATGAATCATGTCACCTAGAAGGGTTGGGTAAGCCTAGCCCAATGCAATGTCATACTAATCTTCTATTAAATGACAGTATGGGCTCAACCCCTACAAATTTGTATATATAGTGTTATATATAATTAAACACAAACATATTATAAATTCACCTGAAAGGCTATCATATCAAAAAAAGATTTACACTAGGCATGCTAGTTGGTGGGTCCATGGGATTACTTCCAATAACCTCTATTGTAGGGGGTACTTGTATGAAGAGTGGAGCGACATAGGTATTGTCTGAGGAGGCAGAGAATTAGAATCTGGATACTATCTTTTCACATCCTCTATTCCCTTTGAAATCATGTCTTGTACCTGATCTTATGACCAAACTCCTTTCTTGATAGATTTGCACTCTTTGATGACCCAAAAAGGATCTTATACTGACACCATCCCCAACGGCCCTAACATGGCCAAGATTCTCAAAAATACCTAGAGCAACTTTCAATTCATCCCTTTAGTCCTCATGGATGAACTTGCCTTCTTTCTTTGCTTATAGAGCTCTTGCTAATCTTGATCAATAGTAATTTGTAAGTAAAACATAACAATTGGTAACCAAGGGAAAAAGTGAGCATATAGAGCACAAAGTTGAATTTTTACCATTTTTGCATCCACCTCAATAGATGTGGGGTTGGGTATTTCGCCAGATCAATTTGTCCTAATTGTTGTCCACTTCAAATGGTGAAGTAAAGGTGTAAGAGTAGTAAATAACTTAGAAAACCCAAGAGTTGGCTACTCAGAAGAAGAAGCTACTAGTCTCTTTTGCCTATGCATGTTGTGGCCACCTAGACTCAAGTTGTGGTTGTTCACATTCGTTGCATGCCATTCTTTTTTATCACCGTGTAAATCCTAGTTAATTCAAACCATATGTTAATTACATAATACATTGAATTCATCTAATTAGTCATTAAGAGTAATATGTACAAATTAAGGAGGCTTAATACCATTAATTCATCAGTTTGTCTTGAAGCAACAAATGCTTCCGATACCTTCAGGTAAAGACATGCCCATTGCCCAGTGCAAGACGTCTTCTTCTTGTTGCTCATTATGTATTCTTTTCTCAGACTATTCCAATAATTCCTTAATATCCTTCCATAGTGTTGCATTACTGCTTCATGATGTAATTTTACATCGAGATAAAAGATTCTCAACAAGATTTCATATACATAATGAATGGGGTATTAATAAAAATAGAAATGAGAATATCTTTAAAAAGCATAATATCTCACACATACCCCTTCCATATGTAGTTTTTCTTGGAAGCATCAACTTTATGCCAAGATTCTATTATTATATCCACTTTTTTATGAATAAGAACCACTAGATATTGTAGGAAAGTATTGTGATTCTTTACAATAGGATTTCCCACATCATCAAAGCCAAAGGCCAACTTGGGTCCTTTACCCGTTTGCGCTACTAACTTGTTCATCAAGGTGATGCCTTTTCTATGTACATGATCACATTGTTCCTCAACAAAGCCAGAAAGACCCTCAGGGTCCACATCCTCAGGATTCTCATCTTAAAATTTTCAAGAAACACATATAAGTGATAGAGAATGTAAAATGCTCATATATAAATAATTTTGATAGAGAATGAAAAATACTCATCTATAAATAATTGTGATAGAGAATGTAAAATACACATCTATGTAATAAAACAATACAACTTACACCATCAGGTGCTCATTCTCTTAGTGCACATCATCATGGTTCTAATTCCTCACAATTAGATTGCATCTAAAAAGTAGTCAAAGAATAAAATATAAGTGATAAAGAATGTAAAATGTACATGTTGCATATGAAACATATATAACTATAGAAAGAATGTGAAATGCACTTCTAGAATTTAAAAAATAAAATACATGCATGTAGGATTGGTTAGATCTTTGATCAACTAATGTTGCTTATGTGTGATCTCCAGACAAATATAAGTCAGTGTTAGCTTCAAAATTTTGTGTGGGCAAGGCAACTGCAAATAGATTGGAGTCATCATACTTGTCATAGTACACATCTTCATCTATAGGATGTACAGTGAACTGCCTTTTCCATGAGAACTGCCTTTTCCATGAAGAACGACAGATCATTTTTCATTTGCAGGATCATTGATGTAGAATGTTGGCTTTTCTTGTGATGTCATTATTAATGGTTCACCCTTCACACCAATCTTTACAAAATTCACTAATGTGAAGCCCAATTCATTCACTACATCTCCTTTGGTGTTGTCAACCCAATTCAACCTAAAGATGGGAACTCTAAGCTGTATGTAGTCAAACTCCCATATGTCTTTAATGACACCGTATTATGACATTTTTAGATTCATGTGGACTCTTATCCTTCGTACAAGAAAAATATAAGAATATGCTTGAAGGGTGACCCCATTTTTTCTATGACACTCTTATCATCTGGACATTTACTGTAATATAAAAATTCATTTATGTGAAATATTTTATAATACAAAACATTAAAGGAAAGCAGTTTGATATTTCAGCAACAATATATGGTGTTTGAGATAGTTGACGGAAGATTTTATCTGGAAACCTCATAATAGTTGTCCTATTATGATCTCTAGAAAGCCACATTGTACCAGCTCGAGGATAAATTGTCTTGATAACTATGTTGATGTTGTGTAAAACATAAACTCATGAGATTTAAGACCTATCAGCTTCATATCCTTCATTGATACCAATTTATGGATATTGGAACAATATCCATGTGGTACCATAACACTAAGCAAGCACTCCCAAAAATTTCTCTTCTCCTGTCTAGACAACGTGTAACAAGCAGGAGTTAAATATGTTTCTCGATGACTTCTAACTTATGTTGTTAATTCTTTCCTTATATTCATTTCATGTAAGTCCATTCTAGTTTTGGTGCCATCTTTATTCTTACCCGGTATATTCAACAGAGTACCAACGACGTTGTCACAAACATTTTTTCAACATGCACGACATCGATACAATGACTAATTTCCAAATAACTCCAATAAGGAACATCTTGAATATTGACCTCTTCTTGAATAAAAAAAATTCACTCCATGTGGGGACAATGCATTGTGATCTCTTACCAAATGCATTGATAGAGTCTTTTAATCTTTCATAAACAACCTCCCCTAAAATATGTTTAGAGGCACTCCATTCCTCATTTGATCCATTGAATGCTTTGCAAAACCTTCAATAAGGATGAACATTTGAAAAAACCTTTGATTACCAAGATATACAGTCTTTCTGACATGTTTAGTCGTATTGAATCAATGTTCTCTTCACATATATGACATGCATTGGATCCTTTTATGCTATATACAAACAAATTCTTATATGCTAGAAAGTTATTAATAGTGCAAAACAACACAACATACAAACAAAATGTTTCTCTATGAAATGCATGTTAGGTATCACACCTTCTCCCCATAGTTTCTTTAATTCATCAATCAGAGGTTCAAGAAAAACATTGATATCATTTCCAGGTTGTTGGGGGGCCCGATATCAACAAGGGTAACATCAATTATTTATTTTTCATACATAACCATGGAGGAAGATTATTTATGACAATCATAACATGACAAGTTCAATGTTGTCCTCTTAATGTGTTGTATAGATTCATCCCATCGGTTCAAAACCAAAGACTTATATTTCCTACTTACTCACCAAATTCAGGGTACAATAAATCTTTTTTTTCATTGTAGGAAACTAGACGCATGTTGTAGGATCCCATTATTGTTTTTCTTTCCCTCTACATGCCAAGATATTTTTTTTTGCATCCATGGTATTCACAAATAAGCATTGAAACCATTGTATTATAGGTAGATAGCACATCACCTTGGCAGGAGAGCCAATTTTGGTCTTACTTGAAGTCATCATTTTATACCTTGACAACCCACATTTTGGACAATCCTTCAAAATGATATTTCCTTTTGAAATAACACACAATCATTCAGGAATGCATGCACCTTCTTATCCACCATTCCCATTGGGAACAAGCTTTTCTTTAATTTGTATGTTGAGATTGGAAGCTCGTTGCCTTTAAGAAGAATTTCTTTCAATAAAGACAACAAAGTCGTGAAGATTTTATCTCTTCATCTATTGTTAGCCTTCAGAGTATATAGTCTCCATACAACAATTAGCTTCATAAACTTAGTACAACCTAAGTATAATGGTCTCTCAACATCATGCACAATGTTTCTAAATAAAGAAGGTGGATCAATACAATTTACCCCACAACTATCTAGCATCAAACCAACCATGTCTATCAGAATTGGCTCATTCACATCTACATCATTGTTGGAAATGTTTGCTTCAACACAAGTACTGCTATTGACATTTGTTGATCTCATAGTAGAAATATTGTGCATGATGCAAAATATTTCTAAATAAGGAAGGTGGATCGATATGATTTACCCCACAACTATCTAGCATTGAATCAACTATGTCTGTCATAATTGATTCGTTCACATCTACATCATAGTTAGAAAATTTTGCTTCAATACAAGTACTGCTATTGACATCTATTAATCTCATAGTAGGATTCTGCCCATGCTAGTACCATTCTGTATAGCCTTGTACAATATCATTTCACATGAAATGACTTTTGATTTTGTCAACAGTGTCAACTTTCAAGTTGTTACTGCAATTCCTACTTGAACCTAGAGCCTATGTCCAGGTTGATTCATATTTTCTTCGAAAAATTGTATATATTGATCAAGACCAGTAATAAACTTCATAGTACTACAATTTGAAATGGATGATTTATTCATTCTATGATCATAGAGAAAGTAACTATTGAATCAGGTATTTGGAGATTAGGATTTAGATATTAGGACTTATTGTTTAGAGTTTAGGGTTTAGGGTTGACAAATTTAAGGATTAAAAATTAGAGTTTTGTAATGAATGCATACCACCTATCACATTATTGAACACCTAATCTCACTACTAAGTGTATAATGTGTATTCGGTTTTTGATAATATTTTGGCACCGAATCCTCATAGTTTTCCAAGTACACCGATGTAGATGGGAAAATACCCACTTGCATATGTACTTAGATAACAATCGGGGAAGTGATGACAAAACATGTGCTCGAGTAAATTACCATACCCGGGACTATCCAAGATTTACTCCCAATGAATAAATCTTAGATGGGTTTCTGGGCCAACTGGTAATGTTGTCGTTTATATACCTATAATCTTTATGTAATCATTCATATCATAGGTGCAAAAGAATACACATTGAGATAGGCCTAAAATAATACATGCATTTTTAGGGAAGTGTGGTCTACATATCAATAATGTTGATGACCCATTCTCTTTATATGATTATTACAATATTGATGTCATTTATGCACAAGAAATTATAAGGTTCATTAAGACATCAAAATTAGAGTAGTTATGAGTGGATAAGAGCCACAAACCTCCTTATATCAAGGTTAATGTTTTATACATATATATACATATATATATACAAATATATCAAGGGTAGATCCATTTCAGACAATGCCCTTCTAGCTTCAGAGTTTCTACTGGATTTTCAAGTCAAAAATCGATCCAAAAAGGCATGCATTAAAGTTGACATCTCCAAAGCTTATGACCATGTCAGTTGGCTGGGGCTTTGGAGCACAATGGAGGCATTGAGGTTTGACAAGAAGTTTATTGATATAATCAAGCAATGTGTGATGACCACATCCTTTTCTATTTTGATTAATGGTGCGCCCAAAGGGATGTTCCTAGCATCCAATGGTCTGAGACAAGGGGACCCCCTATCTCCCCTTCTTTTCTCTCTTATCATGGAGAATCTTTCTTGTCTAACCAAACTTGCAGAGGAGGTAGGTTTTGTGCTCCCTTTCAAAGTACAGGGCACTAAGGTCTTGAACCATATGATCTTCGTCGATGATGTACTTTTCTTCATATCGGGGCATGCTAAATACCTTCGGGGGCTTAGAAGAATCCTTCAAAGCTTTGGGAAAATCACTAAACTCTACATCAGCGACATCAAATCCCGTGTCTTCTTCTCTAAATCTTGTGACAGCAGGAGAGGTAGGCTCAGAGAGGCCATTGGGGTGTCAGAAGGGATCTTCCCCACTAGATACTTGGGTGTGTTGATATCTGGTGGGGTGGGAAAAGGAGCTAATTATAAGAGCTGTGTTGACAGCCTCCGGAAGGTGGTGGACAACTGGTCTAGCATCCGTGTGTCACTTGTTGGTAGGGCGGTCCTTTCAACTCTGTCCTCTTTAGCAAGGTCAGATACTGGTGCAGGATGGCTGAGATGCCAAATTTCATTATGGAGAAGTTTAGAGCTGTCATTGCCGGTTTCTTATGGAGCAGCAATGCTCATGCGATCTCGTGGGAGACGGTGGCTCAACCATATTTTTGTGGTGGTTTGAATATTATTGATTCTGTGTGTATGGCTTGGGCTGCTTCAGCCAGCAGAGTTCATGATTTGCTGACTAAACCTGAGTCCCTTTGGGCCGTGTGGATTGCCAATACATACACCAACGTGGAGGCGATCAATGAAGGGTGGCAGTCTTCTAGGTGCTGGAAAAGGATGAAGGTAACCTGGCTGGTTATCAAAGATGATTACACCTTCAATGTGGGACACTAGAGGCTGATCGGCAATCGAAAACCTTAGATTCAACCTTGCTTCAATCCCCGGGTGGTTTGGGACTCTTTTCTTTAGCATAAGATGAGATGTCCCAAATGTAGTTTTTGCTCCTATAGAGCCATCATGAAAAGGTTGCATACCAAGGATTGGTTAGCCAGATGGGGTTTGAATTGTGATCCAGTTTGTTTGCTTTACTCTGAGGAGAATGAAACACATGGGCATCTGTTTTTTGGCTGTAGGCATTCCAAGTACCTATGGTGTAGAATGGCTCTGAAATGTGGTTGGGGTGGTTCACCACCTGATAGTATGGATGGTATCATTCCTTGGATGTTTGAGAAAACTAGAAGGAACATCAAAGATAGATCCTTGGTGGGCGTGATCTTCAAGAACATCATTTACCTTGTTTGGGCAGAAAGAAATAGTAGGTTACATGGTAAGAAGGCCTGCGATAACATTTTGGGTTTTGAGATGGTTGTAAATAGGTTGAGCTGGCATGTTAGAGCCATGCCGGACCTCTTGCTAGGGGTCAATACTCTTATAGCTCAGAAATGGGATCTTGCCTAGATCTTGTACAGTATATGGGATTTTGTGGCTTCCCTTATACGGTTTTTGGTGTTTAATAATATTCAACCTTATCCAAAAAAATATATATCCAAAATATCTAATATAAATGCACATTTGTAATTGAAAATAAATAGAAAACTAGGCATCCAAATATAATTAATTCATTTCTTAGTTTAAACAAGAAGCACAAACAAATTCCATCAACACAACATAACTAGAATTCATTTCATCATAAGCTATAAAATATAGAAAAAAATATACATGTACTTTAAATTCTAATTCGATAAAATAGGTTATGCTACATAAATTCTAATTGTGTAAAAGAATATAAAAAAAGTAAAAAATAAATCAAACAAACAATTTACAAATAATATGGTGTGATAAAAAGTGAAAAAAAGGATAAACAAAAACGAGAAAAAACATCAGGTCATAATAGAAGAGGCCTCAATGGTGGGTGTTATCTATAGAGAAGGTAGCAATAGCACAATAGAGAGCTCAAATGGCAGTGACAATGACTAGAACTAGCAGCAAGATAGGACAAGTAGCAGCGGTGGTAGAGGCAAGCGGAAATAGTAGAAGCACCAATGGTTAGCACCACAGAAGTAGGGAGAAATGGTGGTGGTATGATAGTAGGAACACAAGGAAGCATGGGTGGTGAGCATAGCTTGAGAAGGGATGGTGATGGTGGCCAGCATGAGTGGGGACAATAGCATAGGGGCACACCAATCGCCATATAAAAGAGGGCTTAGGGTGATGAAACAGAGAATGGTAAAAGAAAAGTTTTGTGGGTGCTATTAAGTTAAATTAGTCTTCTATTTGATTCCACAAACCGATGAATAATAATTTAGTCATCGATTTGATCTAAAAAATGATGCCACATGTCAACCTCTATCATAATTTCCCACCAAAAAACCAAAGACACATATACTTATCCCTAATAAAGAATGCCAACGTAAAGAAGTGAAATCACCTCTCTACTAAAAATTTGAAGAATAAAACCTCCAGTCCAAACACACTTCAAAGGTATGCTTGAAGTGGGTATAAAATTTTCAAATCTTTATTAATGGTATTCAAAATAACCAAAGTATAGTAGCGGAATAAAAACATGACTATATTCAATTAAGTTCTTTATCATCCTATTATCAACAAATGAATTATTAAACATATTAGAATACCTTATTCATGCATTAAATTATTAGGATAATTCTAACCTCAACCTTGTTTGGTCAAACCCAAAAGGTCAAAGTTCTAGGGTGGGGTCCAAGATCCGGCATGTTACATCAATCCACCCCTTAAAAGGATTTCATCCTTGAAATCTATAGATTCAAACATCAACCACCAACTACTCTCCACCCCTTAAAGGGTTCAACCTAACAAGTCAAACTAAACAACTTTCTAGAGCTACCCACATCTCTTAGTTGTGAAAGTTTTAGAGATTTATGTTTCTCATGTATCCAACTATTAAGTCATACCTTCTAGGGTTGAGTTTTAGGTCCTCGTGTCTCTAACCTATCAAACCTACATGAACATCCAAAATTCATAGGGTAGGTCAAGATACACCTTTATATCAATCCTACTCACAAAACTAGGGTTAGATTCTAATCAACTAATTCTTAGATTTTTTCTTCATTGTGACTTAGTTCAAGAAAACATTGACAAACTAGAGAATTTTTTTGTACATACAGTAGTATAATGAAAATAATTTTTGTTGATGAAATACTTTGCGAGTGTAAAACCAACATGCTGACAAAATCAATATGAAAACCAAGTCACAATATTTCCATATGAATATCTCCTCATAACCTAATCTCATCCTCAAATCAAACCTTATTGCATAAGAATATCATCATTGGAAGAATCTAGGGTGACCATCTCACCTATAGATAACTAGTCAAGTCAAGGGTTCTAATTAGGGAGACAAAATTGAAATAGTCATATTCCAACTATCATGGGCTCTGATACCATGTTGTAAAGAAGTGAAATCACCTCTCTACTAAAATTTTGAAGAATAAAATCTCCAGTCCAAACAAACTTCAAAGGTATGCTTGAAATGGGTGTAAAATTTTCAAATCTTTATTAATGGTATTCAAAACAACCAAAGTATAACATCGGAATAAAAACATGACTATATTCAATTGAGTTCTTTATCATCTTATTATTACCAAATGAATTATGTGACATATTAGAATACCTTATTCGTGCATTAAATTTAGGATCATTCTAACCTCAACCTTGTTTGGTCAAACCCAAAAGGTCAAAGTTCTAGGGTAGGGTCGAAGATCCGGTATGGTATAGCCAACCTCGATAAGACTTGGTCATTGATTGCTAACAAAAAACAAACATCATAAGTCAATCTTTGTCATTAGTTTCAAAAAAACCCAACACGAAGCCTTTAGACGTCGGTTGTTAGCACAAAAATTGACGACATTTCTTAATCTATATATTCGGTTGCTTTCTAGAAAACCTACACCACTTGTACTCATCCCTGATAAAAAATGCCAACCTTTCTAATACTTTAGTCATCCATTTGTCACTTAAACACCAATGTCATAAGACAATTTGGGGGGAAATATTTTTCACTAGGCACGTGAAGGGAACCCTTTATCGTCAGTTGTTTATCAGAAAACTGACGCCACATGTACTTATACGTAATTAAAAAATTCCAACTTCGGCAAGACTTTAGTCGTCAATTTCTATCTTAAAAATAGATGTCATAAGCCAATTTGGGGAGATATATTTTTCATTGGGCACGTGGTGGGAACTCTTTATTGTCGGTACTTTTAGAAGAACCCAAGAACATAGGGCTTCTAGGGGGAAAACTTTTCACCGTGTACTTGACCTACGGTGTCCATTTCTATACTAAACCTACGACGTCAGTTTTTGGGGTAGGAACTGATGATAGATTCTTTTTGGAGGCAAAACTTATTTCTCAAGAAGGGATTTTTCATCAACTTTTTACAAATGACACAATAGTCTTATATCAAAATTTTCAACTAAAAAAATGAATTTCACTGGTTTTTTAAACGTTGACTTTTCATTAAAAATATTGATGTTATAGTAAAAGTGTTACATGTGGTTTTTCTTAATCAGAAATACTTGACCGGTAGTTATATTGTGTTGTATTAACTGACACTATAGGCCTGTTGTGTTGGTTTTCTATATAAATTGATGTTAAGAAAAGTGAGGTCAAAGTTCAGAAATATACTAGTTGTGAATAATAGATAATGGTGGTGAAACTTATTCCACCCTAGTATTTTCATCCATTGATAACCAAAACATGAATCTAGTTCCTTGATTCTTGCAACCTTAGTTAATTAAACCAAACTCGATCCTGTGATAAGTACTAGTCCTTTCTTGGTTACTTAATCTGATAATTCTTAAAAATGGTGTCCCTTTGGTTTTATCATTAACTATACTACAATAAGATGTGTTCACTTGCCGATTGTGACTATTTACGTAGTCTGGGTAAAAGTTTAGTGACTTTTTCCTAGTTAAATTTACATCTATAATATTTGGTACATTAGAAGGCATCATAAATTTGTTTGTAAAAATAAATATGTGATATGTTTGATATAAAAATAGATTATTACTTTTGCATTTCTTTTCGGGAATAAATAAATAGTGGAGATTTTCAATATTTTCATATTTTTATTAGTAGAAAGCTTAAATATCAATAGTTATTTACTCATTGATGTCTTATTGATATGGAAGTCAAAATTAGAGTTAGAAGGGATCCAAGGAGAAAGTTGTGAGGCTTTAGGAGAACATTACGTTGTATAAATAACTAGTCTAAGAAAGATTGTCATTTAAGCTTTTTGGTAACTGATATGCCATAAAAATATGGTAAATTATATAGATTTTGTGGTCATGGATAATCATTGACCAAAAAATATCATAATAGAGCTTTTAGAAAAGATGGAATAGTATTGAGAATGCATAGTGATATATATATATATATACATATATATATGTATATTTATTATTTTTACATCTTTTAGATTTTTCTAGGATTCTTTTGTTGTTTATTTTCTTAGTTTTTTACTAATTGTACTAATTTAGATTTTCTCTAATTATTTGGAGTTTTAATTATATTTTATTGGAGTTTTGCAGGAAATATCCTAATCACTTCAATTATTAATTTCTCTTGGATGGTGTTTTGCATAATTCTGCAGTACCTGAAATTCATGCATAGATGGCACCAAAACAATATAAACTCCAACATACAAATTCCAAATTTAGAATTTAGATATGTTTTGAAAAGATAATTTTAATTTTCACAAGAACATATTTCTTGATGACTCTGGTAGTCATTTGACTATCCAACCTAACCGGTGAACATGCCTTTTCATTTTCCTACAGTTCCTGATATAAATATATGTTCTGTACTAAAATTGACATAACTTTCACATCCCAAGGTAGAATTTAATGTTCAAATATGTGTTGAAAAGAAATTCAAAGGCCTATAGTAAAAACCTATTTTTGGGTGCACTTTAAAACTTATTACTAGTCAAAATTCACATGAAACTTTGGGAACAAAAATCTACAGAGACAGTTAGAATTTGAAGAGTCAAAAAAAGGAAATCAATATTTTTTCTATTACCCGTTGACAAAGAAATTTTTCTTGACCAGGACATACAATAGCTGCCTCTTCCACTTTATTCTCCTCCCCTTTCAGAGTTTCCACCCCTCCTTCCCCTATAAAAGGAGGTGGGACTCCACAAGAAAAATATCGCCGAGTCTTAGTTGTAAATCGAGTCTTAGTTGTAATAGAGTCTTAGTTTGTAGTCCTTAATTTTTTACTTGTATTTTAGTTGAAACTTTGTTACTTTCAATTTTTAGTGTAACTTTTGCATATTGAAATACAATTTTAGTTCTTCAACTCTAGACCTTTTGCTATTTCTCATTCTTCATTCCTTGTTCTTCTTTAGGAACAGACGACTAAGAAATCAAGCCATTTAAATGTCACCACCTTTGGTCTCATTGAAGATTCTGGACTTGTGGTCTATGTCTTCATTCCTTTCTTCTCTTACTTTCCCTCTTATGGCTAGTTAGTAGTCTCCTTATCGAGGCAAGGGGAATAGCCCCTTGTCTATTGTGTTGATCAGATTAAGTTTATATAATTTTTTTTATACAGATGGCTTTTGGTTTAGAAAATCACCAATTTAAATGAAGTGATTGATCATTTTCATCATGAGTTAATTTCAGCAGATGTGACTATAGAAATCAGAATTTAGAATGACTAAACCAGTTGTATGGGGATTTGGATGCGACTATAGAAAAATCTCCATTGGGATGATGAACTATAAAATGTGAGCGCCAGGACCAATGTGCTCATGTAGAGTTTGCCTCTTTTGTTTTGTTTATGAATGATTCACATACCCACTTCAATCTTTAATTATTGTGTATTCTTTGATTTTGTTTTTACTTTGACTAAGGTAGTGAATACCCTTAAGAGTCAATGTTTTTCCCCATCTAATTTAAACTGTTTCTTCCAATGCTTGTTTTAATCACTTTCCTTTTGATTCTTGCAATTTTATTCTTGTCTTTAGATAATCTTTTATTTTTTTCTAACCATATTCTTCTGTTACTTTTCTTGCTTTAGTTTAATATTTTCATTTCCTTACTTTAGTGCATTCTTTACTTTCTTTGCATTTTAATCTCTTATTCTAGTATAATCAAACAACCCTAATCAGAATTTACTTTATGTTCTTTATTTAAAAATACCAAAAAGTAATAATTTCAAAAATCAATCGAGATTAAAAGGGGAAAATCTTAAAAACTTTTCATGTGGGATTGAACCTTCTATACCAACCTTAACTGGAAAGTAAAAAAATGATCAAATTCTATGATAATAATCTTAGTGAATTGGTGTGTTCTTCGATCCGTAACATATATACATATATATAGTTGAATATGTATGTATTTATGAATGTATATATGTAGTCTAGGGTGTTCCTCGGGGAAGATATGATAGTATGCAAAAAATAAGATTGTAGTGGTGCTAAGGGACACACATGGAAATTCTCAATCAAAAGGTGTTTCTCCACCATCACGGGTGGAGGATGGCTTATAGTAGTTATAGTGTGGTTTTCTAGGTATGAGGGGTGGTGCGAACACCTCAAAAATCATTCTACAAGTTAGATCACTTAACATCTTGGAAACCTCACCACCACAACTTAGGGGGTACTATGTTTCATAGAGAAAATTTGAGCACTATTTGGTTCAAGAGAACGCATGTGGGTATGCACACACATGGAACCGGATGCAGGAGGAGATCTGCATGCATGAGATCTCTACTAAGGCAAGGGCATGATGCAATACAACTACAATCATTAAAAAACTTTTTTGAACAATAAGGTAAATAGGTTTGGAACCCAAATTGATACTACCATAAAGGATTGCCTTGGTACCAAGGTAAACGGGCCATGCTATTGCACACATTTATCTTGGTTGATTTTCTTGTTTATGGGTTTGTATACTTACACTCGCCTTTCCATCCCATCCAACCACCAAGGAGAGAGGAGGATGAGTTGATTCTACTAGGATATGAAGAGGGAGGAGTCTTCACCAAGACTCCATGGCTATATTCTCCTCTACTTCTTCTTCTTTTACCATTTTTTTATTTCATGCATAGTAAAGTCCCTTCAAGTGGGTTTTTTGGGGTTAAATTTGACTTTGATATCATGTGGGGGGAAGTAACATGTAAACCGTATAATTTTGTTTTATATGAATTTTCTTCTACTTTTATCTCATTTCTATGAATTCTCTTGTGGTTTGTGCTTGAAAACATGGATTATCTTGTAATTGTGCTTGAAACCACCTAGGCTATTGGATAAAATGACCTATATGTAGCTATTTTAGGATTTTATCCTAGGTCCAACTAGTGTATCCCTAGATAGAACCCCATATTCCCACACATACATCCCTTCTCCTACTCCTCGGTGTAAGATATAAGTAGCTAGTTTAGAAGCACTTAGTTAAATTGGCTTGGAGCTACCTAAAGCCTAGGTGGTAGGTCATGTGATGTGAAATATCCTCATTTCCACTCTCCATTACTACCCTTGGAACCCAATTAACCTAAGATCCTTTATCATAGACTACTAAAGAAATGAGATGCCACGTCAGTCATTTTAGGCATACAACATCGGTTAAAAACTAACGACCAAGTGGGAGACACTAAAACTCAAGACATTTTTCATCGATTTAGGAAACGGATGACAATATTTTTTGTCAATAGGGGTTTCGTATTACAACAAAATTGATGATGTCACACACTACATGCAATGAATTTTTGGTCTCCTTTGATCTTTCCTCCATAGTTATATGAACCACACCTGACACCTTTAAGCTAATTATGCAACAAAAATGGTTTGTTGTGACAGTTCCTCATTGGTTGATTAATGAGATGACGCTGAATAGCATGACATTAGTTTTATTAGTGAGTGAACAGATAAAAGTTTAGGTATACCTCATCAGTTTACTATAACTAACTGATGTAGAATTTGTATTATTCAGTTATTTGTAAATAACCAATGAAAAATTTCTACATTTTTTTATATAGTAGCTCTGCAAACCTACTATCGGGCTACTAGCTTGTCTATTTCATATATTTTTTAGAACTAAAAGTTCTGTATAACTGTAGGTCTCCGGAAGCATTGTAGCATAACAACAGGCTAGCAAAAATTCAAAAAATAATGATTTATATGCAAAAATCACAATGCATTTGATATAATATAGACAAAAGTGCCAACAAGCCTCAACATTCTATCATTTTTCACTTCAAATGCACACACATATCCATGAACTCACAACTCAATTGATTCATTTCTCATACATACATTCAATTTTGTACATATACACAAATACACATCATTGTCTTCCTCATGCACTTCACTTTCATTTCACACACAAATACACACTTCACATTCAATTCACACACACAGAGATACATATCAACTTCAGCTACCATCTCAGATTAAAGTCCATAATGTATAATATTATAACAAACAAAAATCTAGTATCAAACTTTGAACTACAAAAATATCAATCAACCCTCCTACTCATCATTCAAGTCTGCATGTTTGACAAAATAGTTTATCTATTGTTCTCATAGGACATTCAGCTGCTCCAATGTATAGGGTTGGGTAGTGTTAAAAAACTACAAAGAGAATGAGACATAATTCTAATTTGATTTGGTTCGTTGTATTATGAAATGAGACTACTTCATTAATATGATCCAAGACTAATAACGTTACCTTTTTCAATACATTTGATCTATTATGCATACATGACAACTGTATGCATGTAGATCGTCACGTAATATACACATCCCCAATCATTGTCTTGTATAGGGACATGTAGATTTATAATTATGTTAATAAATGCAATTAAGAAGAGTTGGTAATATATGTATATATATACGCAATTGGAATGAGAATACTATATCAACACTCTTCCAAGTTACTAATTTCCTTTTCTTACTACTTTCCCTCCACCTCTATGGAATGCTTTCACACCATTATAAGTTAAATTAACAAATATTTTCCATTATTAAATTGTCATATATTGCAAACAATAACAAATATGTTGAGCACAGAAAAACTATACTTTAAGTGAATCGCCAATTTCATTGGATGTCACTCATTTGGTGCCAATTTTATAACCGAAGGATCAAAGAAATACATATTCCAAGTCTCACTAACAACTATCAATGCTTATTTCTGAGTGAATACAAGGTAGATAAAATAAAAATTAAATTCCACAAAAAATTGTATTAATAAGTTAGACATATAAATAACAAGAAAAAAACTTACACAACTTTAAAGGGAGCTATGAGCACGATGTTGGAAGCACCAAAAACCTACATTGCAGTACTCACGTAATCTTTGACACCACTCGTATCACTTGGAAGCCCAAACTTATACAATTTTGAAGAGAGCTTGTGCTGTCTAAGAATCCTTAAATTCCTATATGACTACAATTACCAATATTTACACCTCCTCTATGTCCATTCCTCCTTTCTTAGTAGATTTGTGCTTTTGTAGGGATGCGAAAAAAAATATTTTTATCCCATAACCAGCTCCAACGACCCTAACATGTCCATGATACTCTTTCATCCCTAGAGTAACCGTCAATTCATCGTGTGTGTCCTGAGGGGTGACCTTTGCCTCCTTTGTTTGCTCACCCAACTCCAACAATTCATCATCAAAACCAACTAATTAGTAAAACTAAAAAATCTATTAAAAAAGAACATGGATATATTGTGAGTCCAAGAAATGTACCATTTTTCAAGCCACCTCATGTACTTCTTAGACGGGGGTTTCTTCGGCTTTGTTTTTCCTCACATATATCCAATCCAATATAGCAAGGCAACCGTCCAAAAGCCCTAGAAGACTTAGATAGTGGAAGGAGTAGAAGTAGAAGGCCCTTGCTCTTTCTCTATCATCTGATGGTGTTTAATATAACCACCTGAACCCAACCAATGGTTGTCCATATTCTTGGCACACCAATCTTTTTTAGCATCATGAATGACCTGATTAATTTAATAAGACATATTGTTAAGTAACCATAAGAAATTATTAAAATGTAATTGATTCAATAAGAAATATTTTTAAGTAACCATAAGAAATCATAAAAATGTAATTACTTTAACACCATGAACGTGTCTATTTTTCAACGCTCAACAAACTCCTCCCAATCATATTTATCAATATATTTCCATTTAAGATTGGGGTCCTGATCCTTCTTGTCTCAATAGATGTAGTCTCTTGTGAGGATTATCATCCAATCTCTATGTCTTCACCCAACGAGCTGCATAATAAACTTGCAATGCAACTTTTCATCATGCTCATAATGACCCTAAAAGGATTCAACATTAACTACTATTTATAAATGTTAAAAGAAAGAATAGAAAAAGAATATAAAAATATAAATGCATTTATCTCATCACCTCTAACTCCCTCCATATGAGGTCTTTGTCGACCGTACTCACTTGTCTCCAATCCTCAACAAGAAGAGTCTCTATGCTTCAACCAAGGACCCCATAGTAGCTAACAAACTCTTTAGTAATCGATGTGCCTACTTCATTGAATTCAACATTGCCCTTCCTCCCTTCCCTTTTTGTAGCAATTTCCATCAAAGTTATCCCTCTCTTATGTTTTGATTTATCCGCATCATCAACACCCTGGTCTAGATGCTCAGTAGGATCCTCACACTGAGGATCATTGTGCTCCTAGTCAGATGTCCTCTATAAAATCAAAAGTGAACATATGACAAAAGTCATATCATATATAGAAAGTCAGATTGTATGTGAAAGAGTCATATCACTTATGAAAAATTCAGATTATATACCCAGAAGTCAGATCAAATATGAATAAATAAACATGTTATCCAATGCAAATAGCATATGAAATATTTCATGTAGTATACCTTAAACTAATATCTCTTTTGTGAGATCTTCATGTGTATAGCCATCAGTTTTATATTCAACATTTACACCTGGTAAGCCAAGAGAGAATGGACTAGAGTCAACATACTTGTCACAATACTCTTCTTCATCAATAGGATATGAAATGAACTATCTTTTCCCATGAAGAATGATAGACGGATTTTATCATATTGAATTGTCAAAAATAGAATACCTATTTTTCCAGTGATTCCATGATGAGGGGTTCATCCTTCTCACATGTCCACTAAAAATTCACTATTGTGAAACCAAGTTTATCAACTACAAATCCTTTCTTGTTATCAACCCATTGACACCTAAATAATGGAACTCTAAACTTTGTGTAATCAATTTCCCACATGTATTCAATGACACTATAATAAGTCATATTTCCTTCAAGTGGACTCTTACCATTGGCAATAGAAAAATAAAGTGAAGACCCCTGAAGGGTGACCTCACTATTTTGAACAACACTCTTATCATCTTGATGTTTTGTGTAGTATGAAAATCCATTTATGTCAAACCCTTCGTAATATGTAACGTGGGTCTTTGTCTTATACACAAGCCATTTGATAGTTTTTGTAAAATTATTTGATATTTTAGATAGTTGATTGAACACTTTCTCTTCAGACCACCTAATAAATGTATGATTATGCTCACTAGCAAGCTACATTAAACTGCCGTGGGGATAACTTGTCTTGAGATCATTGATGTGTTCAGTGATATAAATACCCACACCATCAATTTTGTGTAAAACATACAAGTGTGCTTGTTCCCACTGCTGACAACAGATATTTGTCTATCATTCCCTCAAAATACCTTTCTCAAAATATTTGTCAGGATTCATAGTATTAGCAGGGATTTTGTTGCAACTAAAAAAGTCATTGCAAAAGTACCTAACCTCATAGAATTATAGACCTCAATGATACTCCGTTTAGGGCGACAACGGTCCCGAACATCACCTTTAAAAGCACTCATGTACCACTCAAAAGGGTACATCCAATGCAAGAAAACTGGACCTAACATTTTCTCATACCTATTCAAATAGACAACTAGATGTACCATGATATCAATGAATGAAGGGGGAAAATATTGCTCAAGTTTGCATAGGGTAACGACCACTTTTCTTTGGAACTTATCTAGAATCTTAGAATCAATTAATTTTCTACATAGAGTGTTGAAGAAGAAGAAAAGCCTAGTGATTGCAAACCCTGCATGCTTAAGGATAGATCAAATAGCCACATGCAATATAAGTTGCATTAGAGTGTGACAATCATGAGATTTAAGACCTATCATCTTCATATCCTTCATTGATACCAATCTGTGGATATTGGTTGAGTATCCCTATCGTACCTTAACATTAAGGAAGCTCTCACAAAAAGTTCCCTTCTCCTTTGTAGACTAGTTGTAACAAGCAAGAGGTAGATATGTGCGGTGATCCTTGGTAACTTCTTTTGTTACTTCTTTCCTTAGGCCCATTTCACACAGGTTCATTTCGTATTTGATGCAATCTTTTTTTCTTATTAGGTATATTAAACAAAATATCTATAGGTCTATCACAAACATTTTTCTCAACATGTATGACATCAATACAATGTCAAAATGTCAAACAATTCAATAAGGAAGATCTAAGAATATGGACCTCTTTTTTAATAAAGACTTTTCCATGTGGGAGTAGTAGACGGTCTCTTACCAAAACGATCTACATTTTTTTTTACTCTTGCATAAGAATCCTCCCCTTACATAGGCTAGGGGCACTTTGCTCCTCAGTTGAGCCATTGAATGTTTTGTGCAACTTTCTGTAAGGATGCTCCTTTGGCAAAAACCTTTGATGACCAAGATATACAGTCTTACCACCATGTTTTAGAAAGGTTGAATTTGTATTTTCCTCACATATAGGACATGCCTTGGTTCATTTGATGTTGTAGTGAGACAACTTCCCATAAGTAGGAAAGTCATTAATAGTGCAAAACATCATAGCACGTAAACTAAACATATCTCGGTGCAAAGCATCATAAGTCATCACACCTTCTCCCCATAGTTTCTTTAGTTCATCGATCAAAGGTTCAAGGTAATATCAATATCATTGCATGGTCGTTTGGGGCCGGATATCAGCAATGTCAGCATGACATATTTATTCTTCATACATAACCACGGAGGAAGATTATATACAACAATCATGACAGGACAAGTGCTATGTTGGTTGCTTAATGTTCCATTTACTTGATTTCTTTTGGTTTTATCTTGATTAATGGTGATAGTTTGTTATGATGTTTTGAAAATTATTATGCACTTTAAAACATGGTCATAACTAAATATTTATCATTTGTAAGTGAAAAACTAATCAGTGGAAATATAGGGCTTTGAAAATACATGAATATAGAATTTGATCAATACAATGGTGGAGTAAATTATTTTTAGGATTTTATAGGTAACTTGAATTTGTTTGAGATTTGGATATTATTTGTATATCTGAATTGTGTGTTGAGAGTTTTTTTAGAATATTTAGATGTTGTTTGAAAATGTTGGCCAGTCATATTACAATTTGACTGACCATGCTATAGACTGCAATACTACAATGTAGTGTATAACTTTTATTCTTTATTAGAAAATCTAAAAGGGCTAAAATTTATTTTGAGCTTTTAAAATTTATTTAAGACAAAATAATAAAAATCCATAATTTCAGAGAAGTTTCTACTGGAGTAACATTGAATGGTTGAAAATTCTGCTACTTTAAAAGAAAATGTAAATGTCAAACTAATTTGTAAAGATCCCAAGCACATTGATTTCTCTACATGAGTGACATAACACACTAGAAGATCCCATATTTCATGATTTATTCTAGAGAAATGAAATCTTAGAGAAATGGAAAATTAGTGCTTGAGTGAGAAAGGAGGTGGAGATGGTGATCTAGAATTTTCTCTTTCGGGGAGTGATGAAAGCAAGTAAGTTTACCTTATTTAGATAGGTTTTCATGGTGAAGATTCTCTTTCATGTCTTAAATTTGTCCCTCCTCTGATTTGGATCAAAATGATATCAAATCACCCTCTTTTATCGTACTTTCTCATCACCCTCCTTTTCTAGGGTTTTTGAGCTGAAAAGAGTAAGAAATGAGTTTAATCCATAGGATTTAATTTCATTTCTAGAAATTTAGAAGTTTGCAAACGTTTTTGAGGTTCTTGTCACCTAAGGCGAGTGTTCATCACCCTATTAAGCTATGTAATCATGTTGAAATCCTAACTATAAATGACTAAAATGAACAAGATCATTGCTAGTATATGCATGCAATTGGGTAATCAATTAGGGATATTTTAGGTAATTGAATACTACTAATTTATATACTTTATCATTGTTTCTTATTTATATATGTCTGGATATATTGATTTAAGTTATGTGGAAAATCTTATGGATAGAGAATGATGTTGTTTTATACATATATTTCCTATAGCCGATCTAGTGAATGTTATGTTTGGAAATTTAGTTACCAAATATGGAATTATGTATGAACTTAATATCAATGAGTTATTAATGGTATTTTAAAATATTTGATAGTATCACATATGGTGTGAACATAAGGATCAGTATTGACGATTGTAAGTGGAGATATTCCATATCTTGGGTTAGTTCTTCCAAATCGACTCAAATGAGCCTATGAATCCATGCATACTTATAGTTGACAGATGGGTTGTGTTAAATGGAAACTAGGATTTCTATGTGTGTATAGTCTTAATGATGCCTTGCAAACCATAATTAGGTTAGTGAATAGCAAGGTTCTTCTGATGATTTGAACTAAACTAGCTTATTGAATACCCTACAAATTATGTGTTAAGACTTTTATGAGAGATAAACCCCAGACTTGTATAAATCTTGTAAATGTGATGACATGGTATATTATAGGTATTATTACTTCAATTAAGGTGATAAGTCTAATTAATATGATCTAAGAATAACACATCTGTTACATTATAATTTGTGGAATAATGAGTAAACCCTACTTGAATGCAAGACTTTTCTACATGACACATAATAAGAAATTGAAAAAATGACAAAGAAGAAAGAATAAGAAGAACAAACCCTAATCACTAATACTACCAAAATTGAGAATTTATAAGGAATATAAGGATTTATTTATTTACCCAAATTTTCTTAAAAATCAAAGGACATGGTACATGTATCTAACAACAAAAAAAGAAATGGACAAGCGTGAATTGAATTGTGATGATAAGTAATTATTCGAATTTTAATGAAATGAGTATGAGGAAGTCTTTCATATGTTTACTATAAATATATGTAGATTAATCTAAGTTGAATGAAATATAATAAAATCATATTTTGAATGTTTTCAATGAGAAACAAACTTTATACAATAAGTAAATTTAAAATGATTGATTCCAAAAATAGTAGTGAACATGATGTGAAATAAGTTATGACTAATGAATGTGAAATGAAGGAAAAATGAAACAAAATTGATAATTAGATCTAAGAACCTAACTACACCCCTAATATCATAAGCTACACGGTAATAATTACTTATAGTCTTAAAGAAGTGATTATGGAATGCAATAAGTATAGTCTAATTCAATTACAAGATGAAGTTCAACTATGAAATTGAATTCATAAGAATACATATTTGGATTGTAACTATCTATAGAACACTTATATTTTGAGAATGGTCTAATATGATGGATTTCAAATGAGATTGCATATGTGTTTGAAGTTAACTCTATCTAGAAGAAAAAAATTGAAAGAGGAGTACTAAATGTGTTATGCAGTTTTATGCTTGAGATTTATTTATATATGTAGTAATCATATGGAATAAGTATATGATACATGATAAATATGTTTTGAGCATGATAAATGATAGGAGATGTCTGTAAGATTATATTTTTTCTAGTTCTAATGTCTCTGTGAATATCTAATGAGAATTGTGATATGGAATGAACTGACAAGAAATATGTTGAGATTGAATTAAAATGCATTGATGATATGTAAGAAACCCTATTTAGGATAAATTTTGGATAATGAGATGATGTATTGGGTTAATATCCCACTGATGATAACTTCTATGAATTATGAGCAAATGGAAAGAGTCATATGTGTTGCAAATTATAGGTTGTTGTGATCGTTATTGTAGCCATTGTCATTCTTAAGCCTAATATGATTCATGTCCTTATAGTTGCATGAGAATATGCACATATGATAAATGATAATTTGAAATTTTTAATGGGTGAAAATGATTAATAACAAGTGAAATATTGACAATCTAGTTAGGTGACCTGAACACTGTGAGTCTCCCCTAAGGTCAACAAGAGGGAAATGATACAGATCTCGTTGTAGTAATCAGAGAATTATGAAAAAGATTTCAAGAGTGTGGATCGAGAGCTTAAATGTTGGATTTAGAGGTGAGTCATCTAGTGTTATGTTGGCCCTAAATCCTCAATTTTGATAGTCTATCTCTATGAGGAATAGACATTGATGAAATGACAACTATGAACATGAGAATTATGATATATTGTGTGATCATATGTGATATTTTGTTATATATTTTGCTATCTCGTGTACCCAAGATGAGGACCTAAGTCTTTTTTGGAAATGATGTTGTGGACCAGGGTTTGTTGTTAATATTGTAGGGTGGTCATCTAAACCCTAAGATAGTGATGGTGAGTCATTGACACGAGAATTAGATGTGACAACTTATACTTGGTAAGGTACAATAAACGTAGTTTTAGGGAAAATGAGTAAAAGATGAAAAGTCATGTAGAATATGAATTGAATGTTTGTTACATGCATTTTACTGCTAGTTTATAAACATGTTGTTTTTAAATGTGTTCTTGTTGAGGAAATAAATCATTCTTTTATAAATATGATCTATTTCCATATTCTTATTTGTCTGGTTTGGAATCTAACCTTAAATGTTGACAAGTGCTTGATGTAGGGATTTGATATCCACTCTTATTATGATTTAATTTTGTTGTGATTTGAATAGTTCTATTTGGTAGACATATCTTATGTATACTTTAGCATAAGGACTACATGATGTGTTCCATGTATGGCGGGTGGGGTGTCATAAAAATGATGTTATTGTTATGTATTAATTGTAAATGTTAATATTTGACTTGTTACCTCTATAAAACGTTGGGAATTGACGAAATGAATGCCTTTAAGATTAGTGAGATTATTCTCATGTAAAAGTATTCATATGGGGAAGAATCCACTGCCTCAGGCCCCACATCATCATCAAACCCTGGAAACCCCCTACCACCTCCTCCCCTTTGGTGTGGACGGACCTTGGAGCAGACGTGATGCTGGGGAGGAATTGGGTGGTGGCCTTATCCAAGCCGATAACTGTGCATGGGAACTTTTTGCTGGTTGTTTGAACAAAACATCCCAAGGCCCCAGTGTTCAAGCTAGGGAATGATCGACCATGGATGAGTTGCTTGCCACCAGTGGTCGAAGCCATGGAGGTGTTCCACCGGAGATCCATCATTGTCCAAGTCCTTGGAAAGGGGGCGACAACTGAGTAGAATTACATATGGATGTTGAGGACTTGGAAAATTAAAGGAGAGCTTCAATTCTCTCCATTGGTGGGAGGCTTGTTCCTTGTCAGGTTCTCAGCGGAGGCAGACCTCAACATTGCCCTCATCCAAGTCCTGTGGTTCTTTGATCAACAACGAATGTTAATAAGGAAATGGACATTGGAGGTGTATATACGAAGGGCCGCCCTCACTTCTTCTCATGTATGAGTCACCCTTCTGGATGTGGGACAACACTGGACCAGAAGATCCATCTCCATCATTGGGTATGGCATAGGTACTCTGAAGGTTATCGATTTCCTCACCAAAGGGAACCTTGCCAGAGCAGCACACCTTTGCATTGAGATTGAAGCAGCAAAGAAGCTACCTCCCATGGTCATTGTCAAGCTCCTTGATGGAAAGGCGTTGGAGATCAAAGTCCTGTATGATGCATTGAAGGACAGGTGTGAAGAATGTAAGGTGTTTGGGCATGGTACAGGGCAATGCCCTGGATATAGAACTTTTCATGTTGAACCACCAATTGTGAGAGGGTGTGAGGAAATAAGGCCTCATCGGAGGTCCAAGAGGAAGCCTTCCAGGAGACTTCCACCTGTGCTTTAGGAGTAGGTTGTCAACATGCCTCCAGTTGAGGCCCCAGTATCTGGTGTCTCCCTAGATCCTCCGGTGTGTGACCATGAGCCTACGTCTGAGGTCCCAATGTTAGGTGTTTCCCCAGAATCTGTAGTGTGTGGCCCAGTGGTGGAGATAGTCCAAAGAGAACAGAGCTTCTGCGATGCACAAAAAGTGGTTGAGAATTTTCCTGAGAAGGGAATGGATGCTGAGGGGATTTTCTATGAGGTCAGGAATGGTGCCAAGAAGGACTCCACACCTCACAACAAAGGTAAATAGAGAGAATCTTGCTTTGATTCTACAAATTAGTTTGACCTGTTGGAAGGGCTAGAGGAGGAGGTCCTAGTAGAAGAGGCGGCTATGACTAGTAGACCCAACACATCGCGTAGAAGAACCAGAAGAGGGGGAACCACTCTAGGAAGGGGTGGTCAGAGTAGGAGGTTTTAATGTGCATCTTTTTGTAGAATTGGTGGGGTGCCTCCCGACCTGGCAAACAAAGGAAGCTGAGGGAGATAATAAGTGAAGTCAAGGCTTCATTGGTGGTCTGTTTGGAGACCAGAATCAGGAGGAATTTGGTAGATAGGGTGGGAGGGATGTTTCCTGATGGATGGCAATATGCTTCCAATCTCGAGCAAATTGAGGGAGGAAGGATAGCTTTTGGATAGAATCCTCAAGTTTGGGATGTGAAAATCATCTTCCAGATGGATCAGATGATGACAACTAGTTGTATCAATCAAGGTGGGTTACACATTGTTGTTTCAGGTGTGTATGGACACAATTCTAAAAGCTTCCAATGAAGACTCTAGGAAACCATGAGGGAGGTAGACTAGAAGGAGCTACCACAGATGTTTGTGGGAGATTTTAACCATATTAGAAGAGTTGGAGAGAAGAAAGGCGGGCTCTCGGTTCCAAACACTTATCTGGATCGCTTCAATGATGTTGTGGATGTGGCTAATCTTATCAAGTTGAACATGAATGGAAATATGTAGAGGCTTCCAGGAAGCTAAGGGCTGACCCCTTGAATAGCCAGCTGATTCTGGAGGAGGAAGACATCTCTAAAAGACTTCTAAGACTTGAGAAGGCTAAAGAGCTTTGCTTCTGGCAGAGAAGTAGGATGAAGTGGATACATGATGGAGATAGAAATACTCACACCTACCCTGCTATTGTCAAAAGGAATGATATGAAGGATGTAACGAACTCACCTTCCAATAACCCCCAATTAAGGGAGACCAGTACGTAGAGTCGTTATCCCAATTTTCTGGATCAAAGGTTCGACAAATAAACATTAATAATTACCAAACTTTACCAAACTATACTGAAAAGCTGTACTAAATAAAATTTTGCAAACCTTTGAAAAGTTTGGATTTCTAAACTTCTATCCACGTATGAATTCTAGTCTAACTAATCCTCCTTGCACTTTAATTCATGTATTCACAATATGCCAATTTACTATTTGTCCTTTTGGGTTTGTACCTAAAATGCCGACAAACAAAACGTCGGTCAGCATAAAGCTGGTATGTGGGAGAAACAATAATTGTGCAATTAATAACAACATATTGTAGTCAATTACAATTTAACAACCAACTTTACGTCTTAAATATAACTGCATGATCCATACATACCCTATCCTCTACATTGTCCCTGCAGTGGACCTGGATGCTACCTTCCTTATAGTAGATCCCCATTAAACCCCTCATGATCATACCTAACCGGTGAATCAAATTCTAGGGTTGAGTCACATGGCACTACCCATAGGTATCCCACTCCTAACTTATGGATTTCTATAGAGTCTCATGGCACTACACGTGGGTAGCCCAATTTCTAACTCATGATAGCCTAGACCTTACTCTAGGTTACCCTTTTTAGCATTTGCAAAGCCACAGAGGAGGATCCAGATCTAAGCCAGTTATATATATATTTATAGTGATAATCATAGTCACTTTATAGTTGCATGAAATAAAAGTCATCCAAGTTGTTTATTTCAAACAACAAATAAAATCTTTGGGAATCGTCATGAAACTAAGGTGGTTAATCATAAACATAACCACATGCATGTGATTGTAGATTTTGAGACAAAATCAATCAAATAGAGAAATCTCAACCAAGCAACCAATTATGCATATAAATCTTAAAATAAATATACAAATTTCATTTTATCAAGATTTAACCAAACTCATCTTATTTCTTAGGATTTCTATTCCAATTTTAGGGTTTCCTTTGAAATTAGGGTTTTGCCTCCACTTTTAGTATTATGAACCCTAATTCAACAAAACTACATAAAACCCTTAAATTTCTCATGTTAATACTCCTAACAGACTTAGGATCATTATTTAGTAACATATTTCCCTAATCTGCAATAAACATAGTTTTTCTCCCTTTTCACCCTAAATTAGGGTTTCTATATGTATTATCCTTCATTTATAGATTAAAACCCTAAATTAGTCAACTTTGCATTCAAAACGGATGAAAACTCTATTTTAGTATTCAACAGGTTAATACTCCTCAAATTAACCTATTAACCCACAAAGATTCATCCTTTATATTCAATTAGGGTTTCTAATTACCTTTTAATACCTTGTTCTACCAAATTAATGTACTTTTCTAAAACAAGATATAATCAAATCACCAAATTATTTTTATCCTGTTCCTTGTACTTTTCTAAGAAACTTTCATGTATAAAGTTTTCTCATCAGAGATTCCTAGCTATTTCTATGAATTTTGCAAGGAAAACCCTTTTTTTGGATTATTTTAGCAGAGAGAGAGCTAATTATTGAATTTTTTTGACCATTCGATTGATGCACCACTAGTCCCCCTTCTAATCCAATGCTCCGCATTGTTAGTGAGGTAACTTAGCTGACTGCTCCTCGCACTATCAGATCTTCACGTGGGTTCACCGTGGATTTCAATCCAACAGTTTCTGCTCTTCGTCCTCCTCCGTTTCTTTACTCAAACGACGAGGCGGTGCCACGATTGGACCTCATCGGAGCGAGAGCAATAGAGAGAGGGAGAGGGTTATGGGACTCGGGAACTAGCCGCCTAGGTTCACGAGGGTGTGAGGAAGCATCTGAGGGTCTTTATATAGGACCAGGGGGCTTCTTTAGGGTTCCTTCAACCCTGCCGCCACCCTAGATCTCGGGTGAATTGGGTGTTTCATGTAGATGTGATGAAAGCCAGCCAACCTAGGGTTGAGAATCTTCATTTCTCTCTCCTGGACCCAAAGGACACTACTACAGATCTGCCCTTTAGCGTCGGTTATTTAAGCCCTTTTCGCGACGGTTTCCAAGCGATGCCTTTGTGGGTGCCACTAAAAGTTGAACCCTTTCAGCGTCATGTTTCCAACCGACGCCAAAATGCTTCATGCCACCAAAAATACACCAGCAGGGCCCCCATCAGTGTCGGTTATAAGTAACTAAACCAACGCTATAATCATCCACGCCACAAAACGGGTGCCATCTAGGACGCTATCGGCGTCGGTTGGCTACTAATAACTGACGCCATATCATCTGCCGCCACGACTGTGCTGGCCAGTAAGGCATCGGTTGGCTACTAATAACTGATGCCATATCATCTGCCGCCACGACCATATTGTCCAACACGAACATGCTAGCTAGGATGTCTGGCCACATAAGGCGGAGGTTTTTTTGCTATTAACTGACGTTGTAATCCTTTGTTGTCAATTTTTGACAAATAACCGATGCCTATGGTTTGATTTTTTTTTCTTATCAGTTTACAGGCCTGCTGTGGCTGGACATAGGATGAGAACCTACAGTTCAGTGGAAATGAACTATAGGTTTACAACATCCATTGATATCAACCAAAAAACATGCCACAAACCTACAAAATCAAGAAATATTCTTTTCACGCATAGGTAGATACATTCAGACATCAATTCAATTTTCACATTCACACATGTAGAAACATTCAAATACATGTAGAAACATTCAGACAAGAAACACATGTATAAACATTCATTTACAAAATATCATTCATCATCGCTATCAACATCCCAATTATATCTTACAAACCCCACTGCTTGTATGGCTCTTGCCCATTCTTCTCTTACGTCATTTAATACTTCCATCGTATATGGAGCATGTACATATTTTAAGGCTTTACCTATAGTGGGGTCAGTTTTAAACACCTGCAAAGAGAATGATGTCTTATATATAAGTAATAATATATAAATAAGATTCATATATTTCATACTATCTAATGAGACTATATATAATACCTTAGGTATGGCATTGATTTCATCTGCATGTTTGATAATCATGTCCATAAACCGCATCACATAGTATGCACATGCCCAACCGTTGTCTTGTGTAGAACACTATAAAATGGATATAAAATATTAAAAAATACAAATAAGCATAGTTCACATAAATAACATATACATTGGAGTCGGGAACTTACTTTCACGTTCTCCCAAATTATTGGCTGGTTCTTTTTACTGGGGACCTTTCCTCCAGCCTTTTTGAACACATCTAAACTCCTACAAGTTAATATAACACAATAAATTGCATAATTAAATAGTAATGTAATAACAGATGTTAACATATATAAAAATGAAATATTTCTCACCAGAATAATGCCATTCTCATTACGTGTCCAATTTTTGGATTCAATGTACTCCCCACAGGATTTAGATAATCGATAGTGAACGTCCCAAGGAGAATAACTAGTAACTCCCAATACTTAGTGCTAGAGGTAAAAAAGTTAAAAATTAATAACTCAAAATCCACAATAAAAATGTAATTTTCTTAAGTCCAAATTATAAGAAAAGTAAACTTACTTCACATTGAATGGAGCTATTATTATCGTCTTCTTTTTTTTGACCGAAAATTGTAAAAGCATCACAACAGTATTGTTGAACGCTATCAGGGTGTTTAGCTACCAGACTAATAAATGATGGAATCAAAAATCCCACATGTTCAAATCCAAATTGTTTACATTGAATTTCGACTAAGTAGCTGCAAAACATGTATTACGCATGCATTAATATATAAGAAACCAGATCAACAGATGCTACACAAGGTATATGGATGTATAAACAAGATCTCACCTTATCCATGCCTCTATCATTGATGTATTCATCCAATCATAGTTAAACAACTCAATAATATCTTGTATAAATAGAGAGATTTTGTATGATTGACTTACATAATCCACATCTAAAGAAACAACTATAGGGCAATGTGTATTATGTGTGCATAGCCATACTGCCATTCCCTTACAAGTAGGACCTAATGGGAATTTTAGGTCAATTGGAGCCCAACTTGGTAATGCAGGAAGTGGAGGTGGAGGCCTAGATGCTCTGGGTGTCTTCTTTTTAACCTATATATATAATTTCAGATCAATTGACCTCATATATACACATTAACAATTTAACGTAATGTAAATTTATCTTACAATTTTAGTAGTGTAGACGACATCTACTTTGGGCCACAATATCACCCCACCTTCTGCCTCAGCAAGTGTATCAATATTCGGGTGGGCATATGACAATGCAGCTTCCCTCCAATTGGGGATTACATGTATTAGGTTCACACGAATGTAACCCTATGGTATTGGAGTCCCATTAATCATTGCCCCAGGAAGGGACGGGTAAGCCTGCACCTCTGCAACAACATAATATTCAATTTTTAAGTGACATGGCTTCAACGCCTACAAATTTACTTAAAGAATGTTATACATATATACATATCATCTTGAAAACATATCATCTTGAAAAGACTAGCTACTATGTCATAAACAATACTTACAGTAGACGTGCTAGGTGGTGGGTCTACATGATTACTCTTAGCATGTGCATCAGGAGAAGAGTGGGTCGCCATAGGCTGATTGGAAGCCTGAGATGCCTGCCACCGCAACATTTCTTCCTTGACCTTCTTAGCAACTATATCCTTGACTCTCTTATTCTCCTATACATGGATAAAAGAAACATTAGCTTCTTATTATTGAATTCCCTTTTTTAATAACATTCTAAAAAAAGAACAGGTTACCTCTTCTTGTGAAAGTCCCACTCTTGCGAGAGGTTTGCGCTGGGATGGCCCAAAGACCGCTTTGATGCGCACACCAGTGCCTACACCGCTAACACGTCCAGAATGCTCTGGGTTACCCAGAGCAACTGTCAATTCATCCCTTATGCTCTGAGGGATGAACATGCCATGTTTCCTCTACTCTTGCAGGTCCCGCTAATCACCATCAACAAAAATTGGTAAGTAAACACCACAAATAATCAATATTCGAACGACATGCATTGTTGAGTTGTATTTTACCATTTTTGTAGCCGCCTCAGCAGTTACAGGCTTCTTTATTTCACCCTTCTTGTTTTTCCTCCCAGCTATCCAGACATAATGGCGAGGCATGGGTGTGGTACATGTAGTAGGGGACTCTTGAGTAGTAGCAGACTCTGCCTGTAGTCTTTGGTGAACGCCTGCATAGCCCTTTGGACCCATTGTGTGGTCATGCACATTCAATGCACGCCTTGTGCTTTGCACCTCACTGAATGCCTAGTTAGTATGCACATTGATTTGGTTAGTAACACTAAAGGTTAGTCTTGAATAGGTGAATACAACGTATATTAATTAAATTGGGAGTGACGCTTAATACCTTGATTCTTTAGTTTATCTTGAAGCAACAAATGTGTCGCAATCTTCTTTGTCTAGGAAGTTTCACTTTTCAAGGGATGACTTCTTCTTCTTATCACCATCTTTTATGTATTCTATGTTGAGATTTGTCCTATAGTTCCTTAGCATTTCCAGCGCATTGCATCACACTTTTACGATGCAACTTATCATCCAATGCAAATAGATTCTGTAAAATAGAATTGCAATTAACTAGTATCCAAAAATAGAATTGCAAATAATATAGATTTGTAATCTACAAAATAGAATTGCAAATAATAATAACTCACACATAAATCCTTCCATATCAAGTCTTTCTTTGCATGAGGAACTTTATGACAATTATCATACTTAACACCACAATGGCTTTGAGTGACAAACCCAAGATAGTTTACAAAATTATTGCGGTTCACTCCAATTGCATTTCCTGCATTATCAAACTCCATAGCCAATCTGGATCCAGTGCCCCTTAGCACTGTTAACTTCTTCAGCAGAGTGATGCCCCTTTTCTTGTTAACTTTTTGGTGATGCACATCAAGTGCCTCCAGTGCTTCAGAGGGTACATGTGCATCATCAACCTAAAATTTGACAAAATAAACACACTGAATTAGCCCAATATAGAAATATACGATATATGACATAACTAGAAGATAATGAATTTCTATAGAAATATAGGATATGTTTTGAAAACTTACATTGGTATCCTCACCATGCTCATCATGTACATCATCCTCATCATGGACATCATGCTCATCATGGACATCATCCCCATGGTCAGCCATCTAAAAATGTCATTAAAAAGGCAAACATTTAGCATTTGTATTAACTAAAAGATATTGAAACATTATATATAAAAATGATATTGATATTAAAAAAGCAAACATTTAGCATTTTATATAGTTCACATATAAAAATGAAACATTGAAAAATGAAACATATAAAAAATATAAACATGCATGCCTCTAAAATTGCGATCTTTTGTCAATTAACAATCCTTCATTGTGATCTCCGTGCACATATAAGTCATCATTAGCTTCAATATTTTGTAGAGTTGGCAACCCAACTGAGAATGGACTGGAGTCATCATACTTATCATAGTACTCTTCTTCATCTATAGGATCTTCAACAAAGTCAAAAATGAAGTGAAGCTTTTTTCGCTCCATCTATTGTTAGCTTTCAACTTATACAATCTCAACACAACACTAAGCTTTGTAAACTTAGTACAACCTGTGTATAACAGTGTCTCAGCATCATGCACAATGTTTCTAAATATGGGAGGTGGATCGGTGTGATCTACCCCACAACTATCCAGCATCGCATCAATTATGTCTACTGGAACTGGTTCGTTCACATCTATGTCATCAGAGACGATTTCTTCTTCCACCCAAGCACTATTATCGACATCCACTGGTTTCGGGTTTGAAATCTCTCCATGCCAGTGCCATTCTGTATAGCCTTGTACAATCTCGTTGTACATGACATGACTTTTGATTTTGTCACCAGTTCTAACTTTCAAGTTGTTACCGCAATGCCTACATGGAAAGTAGAACCTATCTCCAGGTTGTTTCCTATGTTCCTCAACAAATCTAATAAACTGATCAAGACTAGATATAAACTTTGGGGTGCAACAATTGCGAATGGGCATCCATGATCTATTCACTCTATGATCAAAGAGAAAACAATTATGTATTAGGACAAGATTAGGGTCTAGGGTTAACCAATACATGTGATGTCATTTTTTTATATAATAAATGAACATGTACCACCTATCCCATCCTTGAACACCTAATCTCACTAGTAAGTGTATAATGTGTATTGGGTTTTCAAGAAACGTTCGGCAACATTTCCCTACTATTCTCCAAGTACATATGTACTTAGAGAACAAATGGGGAAATGCTATCAAAATTTTATTGAAAACCCAATACACATTATACACTTACATCATAAGTGAGATTAGGTGTTCAAGAATAGTCTCAAACCGGGGAGTATCCAAGATTTACTCCTAATGAGTAAATCTTGGATGGGTTTCTAGGCCAACAAATACATGTATGTTGTCATTCCAATACCTACAATCCTAGTTTCATCTTATATATAATAAATGTGTACCACCTATGCCATCCTTGACCACCTAATCTCACTAGTAAGTGTATAGTGTGTATTGGGTTTTCAAGAAAATTTTGGCATCTTTTCCCCATTGTTCTCCAAGTACATATGTACTTAGAGAACAAACGGGGAAATGCTGCCAAAATTTTCTTGAAAACCCAATACACATTATACACTTACATCCTAAGTGAGATTAAGTGTTCAAGAACAGTCCCAAACTGGGAACTATCCAAAATTTACTCCTAATGAGTAAATCTTGGACGGGTTTCTAGGCCAACAAATACATGTATGTTGTCATTCCAATACCTACAATCCTATTTTCATCATTCATATCCTAGGTTTCATGTAACATCATGTAATCTAGGTATCATATTCTATAACATTGATTTCAACATTTCGAGTGTCCATGCATGTTCATCATCTTGGATAGATATGTAAATGTTAGGGTTTCATCACAATTGATGTTAGGGTTTCATCACAATTTTAGGTATCATATAGAGTATGTAGATGTTAGGGTTTCATCATGCAATAGGGATTTAGATTATAGGGTTTCATCACAATTTTAGGTATCATATACCCTCTTTTCATCCTGCTCCCTCCTTACCAACAACAAGCATGGTCGTGGCTGTGTTGGAGGAGCATGGTCATGCTCGGCCAACACAACCACGGCCGTGCTTGCTGTTGGTAAGGAGGGAGAAGGAAGAAAAGAGAGGTTCCAAGGAGAAAGAAGAGGAGGAAGAAGGGTACCTGTAGGAGTAGCGAGCGGGTGGCTAGAGTAGCAAGGAGGAGGGAGACGATTGGGAGCAGGAGACCGGCGACTAGGGAGGTGACCAGGAGTAGGGGACCGGCGAGTGGGAGACGACCAGTGCAACTGGTGGCAGCGACAGAGAGGAGAGTAGCAATGAGAGGCGGCGGCATAGGGGAGCAACGGTGGCAAGATCGACCAATGAAGCAGGCGCGGCGGCGGTGGCGGCGGGAGGAGAAAGATTAGGCACAGTCATTTTCGCGATGAAACAGATGTAAGGGGAAGAGTCTCCTTCTCACGAGGACTATTAAGTTAATAAAAGGCATCAGTTATCTTAAAAACCGACACCTAAATAGAATAAGTGTCAGCTGAATATAACAACCGATGTCAACTGGACAATCCTTTACCCTAAAATTTTTGGCGGGGAGGGCACGCAAACCCTTATCAGCGTCGGTAATCCCACGACAACCGAAGCCCATATGGTAAACATTGCGCACAATTTTTATCTACTTTAGGCATCAATTATTAGCTAAAACACCGACGTTGTATGTTACACTTTGGGGGCAATTTTTTCGCTCAAAAAAATTGGATTTAGCGGTCTATTTTAGGCGTCAGTTTCTTTTCTTCAGCCGATGCTGAATAAAAAGTGATACCCGTGTCTGGCTGGTCTTCCAATATAGATGTCGGTTTTCCTCAATAGCTGACAAGTAATGTTTATCAACATCAATTTCATTAAATAACCGACGCCTAGAAAAGTGACGTTGAACGATGTTTTTATAGCAGTGGGAACACCTTCCATGAGTGCGCATGCACTAATTTGATCGAAAATCAAAGGGGAAAGTTCCCCTGAACTCGGCCACAGTCTGTGTCCTACTAGGACTTTGACGATGAGAGGTGCATGTTGGATCAAAATCCAATGGCCCTCATCACACATGCTCAACCAATCAAAGGAAAAGATTTCCCAAATCCAAAATAAATCCATATTTTTAGGATAATTTGAAAAAGCCATAACTCCCAATTTAAAACTCTTTTTTATCTCAAATTTAAGGGAACCTCGTTTATGATTGTATCTCTCATCATGCAAAAATTGGGATCATTATCTAAAGAAAACGAGTCCTTTTCTTCAGTAGCAAGTTAACACTCAATTATTCATATTTTCCACATATTTTCTCTTTCCCTAGCCTTTATATTATTATCATTAGTTCCTTGAACCTCAAGGTACCTTAATATCTCGAAATTCCATCTTAGAAAATATTCCTTATCCTTTTATTCTTCTTTTATCTATTTTCTTGTTTATTCCTTTATCCAATTGGATTCCTTTTCCTTTTCTTTTTCTTTTTCTTTAAATTGGGCTCAATAGCCAATAAGGCCCATTAAGAAAACATACAAGGCCATTATACACGAAATTCATTCAAATCAAACCATTAAATCAACGATTGATTTTATTTATCTTTTGAAAGGAGATTTACAAATCTCATTACATGATTTAGAAAAAATGGGGTTATAACATCCTCCCCTCCTTATAGGAATTTTGCCCTCAAAATTCAACAGTCAAACAAACAAATCAGGATTTGCTTTTTCCATGTCCGTCTTCAGCTCCCATGTGGCTTCATCCTCTCCATGCATGGTGCTTCCAAAGAACCTTTACCATTTCCATATTCTTATTTCTGAGCTCTTTCACCTTGGTATCTAGAATCCACAAAGGTAACTCAGGATAAGTTAGATTCCCTTGAAGCTCAATGGGTTCAATGCTCAACACATGGCTTATATCTTGCACATATCGCTTCAGATTGGACACGTGTAACACGTCATGCATCATACTATATTGAGGGGGTAATGCCAAATGATATGTGGCTTCACCAATCCATTCTAACATTTCAAACAGACCCACGTATCAGGGACTCAACTTTCCTCTGTTCTTGGCTATAGCTCGGAGTGGCCGGATTTTCAAAAAAACATGCTCTCCCATAGTGAAATGCACATCAGTCCGCCTCACATCAACATATGACTTCTGTCAATCTTGGGCTCTCTTTAGCCTTTTCCTGATCAAAGCAACTTTATCAGCATACACTTGGAGTTCATATGACCTCAATAAGGTCCTTTCACCAACATCATCCCGGTGAAGTAGTGACCGACACAATCTCCCATATAGAGATTCATACAGAGGCATCCCAATATTGGCTTGATAACTGTTGTTGTAGGCAAACTCAGCTAGTGGTAGATATTGCTCCCATGATCCACCCTAATCGAGCACACAAGCTCTCAGCAGATCCTCTAAGGTCTGAATTGTTCTTTCTGACTGACCATCTGTCTGGGGGTGATATGTGGTACTAAATTTCAACCTTGTACCAAGTTCCTCTTGAACTTGCTTCCACAGCTTGGAAGTAAACTTTGGATCTCTATCAGAGATGATGGAACTAGGTACGCCATGTAAACACACTATCTCTTTGATATATAGCTCAGCTAAATCTGACACCTTGGTAATGGTTTTCAAGGAAAGGAAGTATGGTGACATGGTAAGGCGATCTACCACAACCCATATAGCATCATGATCTTTCTTAGTCCGAGGTAGACCCACCACAAAATCCATGGTGATATGCATCCATTTCCATTATGGAATCTCTATAGACTGTAATAGTCCACTGGGTCATTGGTGTTCATCCTTCACCATTTGGCATGTAAGACAGCTGGCCACATATGCCGCAATATCTCTCTTCATTCCTGGTCACCAGAAAAACCTCTGCATGTCCTTAAACATCTTGGTTGTTCCCGGGTGCACCGTGTACTTAGAACCATGAGCCTCTTATAGGATATGTTCCTTCAATGGTGAGTCATTAGGAACCCATATGCGATTCTCAAATCTGATCCCTCCGTCTATTCCCAATGAAAGATGAATCTGAGGCTTCTTCATAAAGCCTTTCATCTTGTCAAGTTCCCCACTAACCAATTGTGCTTCCACAATCTCACTCAACAATTCCGACTATATCTGTATGTTGACCAATCGAACTCGATCATCAAACAGTTGAGGAGACCATTCTACCAGCTCTTCTAAACTCTTCAACTGACTTGACAAAACAGATGCACACCTGAGCTATTTCTGACTCAAAGCATCTGCTATGACATTCACCTTTCCTGGATGATAAACGATGGTGAAGTTGTAATCCTTCATGTACTCCATCCATCGTTGCTGTCGTAGGTTCATTTCTCTCTGTGTCAGGAGGTATTTCAGGCTCTTATGGTCAGTGAGGATCTTGAAAGTAGCACCATACAGGTAATGCCGCCAAATCTTTAATGCATGGATGATAGCAGCTATCTCTAAGTCATGCATCAGGTAATTCACCTCGTTGGACTTGAGTTGTCGGGAGGCATATGCAACCACATGCCGATTCTGTTCCAACACATAGCCAAGTCCCATCTTCGATGCATCAGTGAAAATCATGAAACCCTCTTTGCCTGACGGTAGAGTCAAAACTGGTGTAGTGGTTAGCTTCTCCTTCAGCTCCTGAAAACGAGCTTCACACACATCAGACCATACAAACTTCACATCCTTCCGAGTCAACATGGTCAAAGGCAAGGTGGTTTTTGAGAAATCCTTGATAAAACATCGATAGTACCCTGTCAACCCCAAGAAACTACATATTTTTGAGGGATTCTTTGGTGCAGGCCAGTCTCGAACTGCCGACAATTTAGCTGTATCTACAACGATCGTTCCTCTTGAGATGATGTGTCCGAGGAACATGGCCCGGTCTATCCAAAACTCACATTTGGATAATTTCCCATAGAACTTCTACTTTCTCAAGATATCAAGGACTTTACTTTGGCGGTCTCAGTGTTGATCTAAGTCATCTGAATAAATTAGTATGTCATCTATGAATACAATGACAAACGATTCAAGGAAGGGTTGAAACACATTATTTATAAGGTTCATGAAAACACTGGGTGCATTGGACAACCCAAAAGGCATAACCACAAACTCATAGTGGCCATAACATATTCTAAAAGCTGTCTTTAGGATGTCCTCACTCTTGACTCTCAACTGGTGGTAACTTGATCTTAATTCAATCTTGGAAAAGACTCGTTAAGACTTCAACTGGTCAAACAAGTCATCTATCTGGGGTAAAGGGTACTTATTCTAAATGGTAGCCAGGTTGATCATCTAGTAGTCTATGCATATTCTAAGAGAACCATCCTTTTTCTTTACAAAAAGAACCGTTGCTCCCCATGGTGATGTGCTAGGGCGGATAAAACCCTTGTCTAGCAATTCCTGCAATTGTTTCTTCAACTCGAGCAACTCCGTAGGGGCCATTCTATAAGGTGCTCGTGAAATAGGGCTTGTCCCAGGAGCTAGCTCTATGGAAAAATCCACCTCTCTCATGGGAGGAACCCCAGGTAGATCATCCAGAAAAACATATGCAAAACTCCTAACTACCTCTATTTCTTCTAAGGGTTGCACCCTGGGTTCTAGCTCGGTAACTACTGCTAGGAAAGCGTGACAACCTTTACTCATCATCTGCTCTACTTTCAAGGGTAACACATATAGGCTGGTGGTGGCATCCTTCCTACCTCTAATGACAAAAGGTGGGTGACCTGGTTTCTTCACGATCACTTTCTTCTCCCTACAGTCAATATTGGCCCTATAAGTATAAAGCCAGTCCATACCAATGATCACATCAGAGTCATTCATATCAAGAAGGATAAATCTGTAGGAAACTCATGATCTCGATACTTCACAGGTATCACTGGATTTTTCAAAAGAGATGTAAAGATTCGACCACTCGGGGTTGTAACGTCTAAGACAAATCCTTGATATCCAAACAAAGCATAGTTCTGAGATTTCTTGAAATGAAAGTATTAGTAGATCTAGAGTCAAACAAAGCTTTTACATTGTGTCCCATGACTTCAAGCATGCCTACATTGTTTTTCACCATACATTAGCCCATTACATGCTTATCTTAAAACATAAAGGAAAACTCTAAGGGTTATTACCCTTGATTAACCGATTAGCATTTTCTTAAGCCCCCTCATTGTCAATGGCAAACACCCGAGCTTGTCTTCTCTCTCTAGCAAGTGGGGCTGCAGCTATAGGTGGAGCTGCCACAGGTGGGGTGATAAATGTATATTTATCCCTTTTATTTTATATTTTTGATATTTATTTAGGATTTTTTTGTTATTTATTCTATTAGTTTCATAATTAATTGTGCTATTTTATATTTTTCTCTTTAATTGGAGTTTTAATTCTATTTTCTTGGGTTTTGTAGGAAAATTACACAATTTGCAGCAGTCCTGAAATTCATATATACCCTCCACCAAATGTGACATAACTCTTGCATTCGCTCTCCAAATTAAGTGAACAAGTATTCATTGGAAAGGGAATTTAATTTCCTAAAATAAAATCCTATTATTTGGACCGCTTTTGTGCTTTTAGCGGGAGAGAAATATGTTAGAAATCGCTGCTGTGAGAATCTGCATTAAAGGGAGTTACATGATCAAGATAATTAAAGACAACAAACTTTCGATTTGACCAGATCCAAAAAATATAAAAATTGGTCTCCCTATCTTTTTCCCCCTCTTTTGAGGGCATGCTACCCCCTCTCCCTCCTATAAAAGGAGAGACTCTTCACTTGTAAAAGCATTCCATTCTTCATTCAATTTCATCCATTTTTTAGTTGTAGACCACATCTTGTATAATGTTGGATCTCATTTTAGTTTGCAATTCTTCTGGTCTTGTTATGTCTGAGTAAATCTCTCTGGGGAATGTAAGTAGCCCCTTAGTCCGGTTCTATTCAATATAATCAATTATATTCCTCCATCGAACAAATGTCTTCTCTCTATTTATGTGTGGTTATTTGGATGATCTGATATATTCTTATGGAGTGATATGACTGTGGATCTCTGTAAGAATGAAACAATAGTCCCTTAATTGCGATTATCATCTTTTCATCTATTTAATCTTATTCTTGTTATAATCCTTGGTGACGCGACCACCTGAGCCTTGGGTTTGAACGCCGATTTGAATTCACATGCCTTTTGATATGACCGTGGATAATGGCATGTTGGATGGTTGGGCAATGATCTGTGAACGCCGGGACCAACGGGTTCACGGGAAGTCTGTCCCTTGTGAGTTTGTCCGTAAGGACATGTAAACACAAGGTCCTGATTTGATCCTTGGAGTTTAGAATTTGATTAGTTGAATAGGAACATGGTTTTGGTAGTGATCTTCCGGACCCCAGATCTTTATCTTTTGATTAGTTAAATGTTATTTCAGCACTTTTATTTTTTGTTCTTAGTTTTAAACAACTCTCTCAAATCGGGATTTAATTCTTGTACTTGCAATCGGATTTGGATTTCGACTTTTCTTTTCCGCCGTCCCTTGGATCGATACCTATCTATACTAAGTTGACTTGTTGTTCACAACAAGTTGACAACCGGGTTAGAAGGTTAAACTCTAGGACTTTTCCTAGTAATTGTTGCGTGTATAATGACACACATCAATTTGGCGCCGTTGCCGGGGACAGCACAATTGTTTTTCAGATCTACTTGCATGTATATCTTGTATAATCCTTTTTCATATTCTCTAACTTTCATAACTTTAGTCTTTTTTATAATTTCTTTTAGATTTTTGTAATTTCTTTTTGCCTTCCGAGCACAATTCTGGAAGTGTATCTCCTCTTTCTGATGAGTTTCCATTCCAGCAGTACTGCTTTCTAGTTTTTTTTTGTAATTTTAGTTTATTTCATAATTTTTTTAGATTTATAATTTTTAGTTCTCTTTGTAATTTTTTACTAACCTTTTATCTCACAATCTTTCTTCTCTCATTCATTGATTGACATATCTTTTTGGAACTTTTCTTTTCAAATGGAGTGGACATCCCAATATCCCCCACAATGTTATTATTGTGGTCTCTACCACCATGCATCTCTTGCCTGTACAACTCTACCCCATGCTCACAATAGCACCCCTTTTTGCGAGCCCTTTCATCCTGGTGGATACAATGTGAATCCACATTTTTATGAGAACCATTATGGGGAACCTTGATATCCATATTCTAATGGGGGATATGATCAACAAAATTTTGTGGGGTGTAACCAACAAAACCTTGGGGGTTATGAACATGTTTATGAAACCCAATGTAATCCTCAACAAGAAGAGAAACTTAAGTCCCTAGAGAATATGGCAACAAAACTCCTAACTAGCCAAACCTTATTGGCCACCTTACTAGAAGCCCAAACCCAAAATATAGATTGTTCAAATATGTTTCCTCATGAATTGGTGACACCTTATAATATTGAATCTTCCTACTACGATGGACACAATGGAAATTAGAATCCACCATCTTCTGGAGATTATTATGAGGAGCAATGCCACCCAAAACAATATGAGGAGTACTATGGCCAAGGACACTATGGGGAGTGTGGCGAGGATGACCAAAATTTTGGGGTGTATAAATCCTATGGTGAAATGCAAATTGATCTTGAATTGGAAGAGAGACTTAAGGCCCTAGAAAAGATGGTAGCAGAAGCACAAGCAAAACTTGAATCCAGTCAAGCCATGTTAGCTACCTTTCTAAATGATCAATCACAAACTCCCCCTATAGAGCTTGAGTAACCCAAGATGGTTCTTCCTGACGATGACGATGATGATCCTTATTTTGTGTCATATATGTCAGATCCTGAAGAAATAGAACAAACCATGGAGCCATATTTTGTGTGTGATGAGGACGTTGGTATCCCTATCTTTCCTTTAGAGACTCTTTTACTTGAATATGAAATGTCAAAGCAGGAGAGTCATTCTGAAGATCCAACAACTCCTCCCATCCTCAACATAAATCTGAATGATACCATAGACCACTACCCTTCTTTTGAATTTATTTTGGATAATGAGAATCTAACCCCCTTTATGATTCTTCCCGAGCCGTCACATCCAATTTCCATCCCACACATGGCTGATCTAGAAAGGGAGATACCACCATTGGAAGAAGCCCACACACCCCCTTCTATTGTTTGCAAGGAAGACATCATCATCCCTCCTAAATACTTGGGGAACCCTTGTACAAAAAAATTAGAGACATATGTTACATCAACAATGAAACTTACCAAACCCAATGTTGATGGCATTAATTTTAAGGAGAAACAAAACGCTTTTGTAAATGATTTTAAATTTTTTGTATTAGCATCAATTCTCCCATATGCAGGTCATCATGATGGTCGAAAACCTGAACCAGATCCTCCACCCGACTCAATTCATCATACTCTACTGGCATTACTAGTCGGGTACCCACCAACCTCCCCTTATCCACATCCATCTTCGACACTTCCCTTGCTATTGAAGGAAGATCTATGGAAATTATTGGAGGGAATGCGAGCTAAAAGAAAATATGAGCACCCCACTAAGATTATACAATTACCCTATCATAGGGTACATTATGAAGCACCTCAGATAAAGGTCCCAGCCCTCATACACATCCCCTTCAGCTGGACATTTTTTGAGCTACCTGGGCCACCTGGAAATCCTCGCTCTTCTCTTCCCTCCATCTCGGGTTTTGATTTTGCTCGGGATGAGCAAAAATCTAAGTCCAGGGTGGAGGTGGGTGGTATGTTTCTATTCCACCCCCTTATCTTTTTTTTCTTGCATTATTTCTACCTTTTTTATTTTGCATATAGTTACTTTGTTCATGGCCATTATCTAGTCGGCCATGTTTTTATTTCTTTTGTTGCAAAATGGCCTTTATCTAGTCGGCCAATATGAATAAATGTTTATCATTGTACCCATTTGAATTTAGTAAATCTTTTGTAAATTTTTTTACAAATCGCCATGTCTAAAACCACCATGTCACCTAGGATCCCAAAATAGCATCACTCCTTGGAAAAGTTGGCAAGCCGTATGGAATCAATCAAAACCAAACACAAATTTTCTCTATTTTTAAACTGTTGATTAACTTGATATAAATCTTGTATAATTTGATTGATATGAATGTTCTTTCTGATGTAATGACACTTTCAAAAAAAAGAGAGAACATAAATGTATGAAGTTATAAGCACAAGGACACCTTTTGTTTCCCCCTTATTTTCTTTCTAAAAAAAAGAGAAGCAAAGAATCACCACCAGACAAAAATCAAGTCCGGGGCGGCATGCTTCCCATATAAAAAATTCCATACCCCAGAAAGGGGCGTACCATCAAAAGATGCCAAAAGTGCACATAAAAAAATGTGACCAATGTAGCCACAACTCCACAAATTTAAATCCCAAGTCGAATAGAGGAGGGATAAAAAAAATCATCACTTCCTTCTTTGTTTTCACACCGCCTAATTTCATCTTGTTCTTGTGCAAAAACTAAAAAAAACATTTATAAAAATGAGAGTGTCAAAGAAAAAGTTAGATGAAGCGTGTTTTTCTACAAAATCTTGATTTTGAACCAAGATATGATATTTGTTTTTAATAAGGAATATAGAATTTTGTGTTTTGTGGTTTTAGGAGATTGGGTTGCTTGGCCAAATTTGGAGGTAAGGAATAAAGTGATGTTACAAGGGTGAGGATAAACATGCTGTTAGTATAAATTGGAATAATTTGTAATTTTATTTGTTTGAGGACAAACAAAGATTCAAGTCCGGGGTAATTTTGATAAACGTATATTTATCCCTTTTATTTTATATTTTTGATATTTGTTTAGGATTATTTTGTTATTTATTCTCTTAGTTTCATAATTAATTGTGCTATTTTAGATTTTTCTCTTTAATTGGAGTTTTAATTCTATTTTCTTGGGTTTTGTAGGAAAATTACACAATTTGCAATAGTCCTGAAATTCATATATACCCTCCACCAAAAGTGACATAACTCTTGCATTCGAACTCCAAATTAAGTGCACAAGTATTCATTGGAAAGGGAATTTAATTTTCTAAAATTAAATCTTATTATTTGGACCGCTTTTGTGTTTTTAATAGGAGAGAAATACGTTCGAAATCGCTTCTGTGAGAATCTGCATTAAAGAGAGTTACATGGTCAAGATATATAAAGACAACAAATTTTCGATTTGACCAGATCCAGAAAATTCAAAAATTGGTCTCCCTCTCTTTTTCCCCCTCTTTTGAGGGCAGACTACCCCCTCTCCCTCCTATAAAAGGAGAGACTCTTCACTTGTAAAAGCATTCCATTCTTCATTCTATTTCATCCATTTTTTAGTTGTAGACCACATCTTGTATAATGTTGGATCTCATTTTAGTTTGCAATTCTTCTGGTCTTGTTATGTCTGAGTAAATCTCTCTGGGGAATGGAAGTAACCCCTTAGCCTGGTTCTATTCAATATAATCAATTATATTCCTCCATCGAACAAATGTCTTCTCTCTATTTATGTGTGGTTATTTGGATGATCTGATATATTCTTATGGAGTGATATGACCGTAGATCTCTGTAAGAATGAAACAATAGTCCCTTAATTGTGATTATTATCTTTTCGTCTATTTAATCTTATTCTTATTATAATCCTTGGTGACGCGACCACCTGAGCCTTGGGTTTGAACGCCGGTTTGAGTTCACATGCCTTTTGATATGACCGTGGATAATGGCATGTTGGAAGGTTGGGCAATGATTCGTGAACGCCAGGACCAACGGGTTCAGGGGAAGTCTGACCCTTGTGAGTTTGTTCGTAAGGACATGTAAACACAAGGTCCTGATTTGATCATTGGAGTTTAGAATTTGATTTGTTGAATAGGAATGTGGTTTTTATAGTGATCTTCCGGACCCCAGATCTTTATTTTTTGATTAGTTAAACGTTATTTCAGCACTTTTATTTTTTGTTCTTAGTTTTAAACAACTCTCTCAAATTGGGATTTAATTCTTGTACTTGCAATCAGATTTGGATTTTGACTTTTCTATTCCGTCGTCCCTTGGATCGATACCTATCTATACTAAGTTGACTTGTTGTTCACAACAAGTTGACAACCGGGTTAGAAGGTTAAACTCTAGGACTTTTCCTAGTAATTGTTGCGTGTACAATGACGCGCATCATGGGGCTGCTACTGGTGTGGCTGCTATCGGTCCTGGTCCTCTTGGATCGGGCAGACGGAAAACAGATTGTAGGTGTCCTTCTTTATGGCACCGAAAGCATGTCTTCTTCTTGTAGCGGCACTCACCGGCGTGCCCCTTTCTGCAGGTGTGACACTACGGTCGGTTGTTCTCTTGACGGGGTTTCCCTTTTCCTGCATGTCTTCCTTTAGCATGATGATGCCCTGGACCTTTCTTGTTGTTGTTCTTCCGACCTTGAGTTCCTTCACTGAAACCCAAATACCCCTTGGGTGGAAACTGGGCAGGCATCACAATCCTCTCCATGTCTAAAGCAGTGTTGTAAGCTTTAGAGAAGGTTTTAGGTTTACTTGCCATCACATGGGGCTTGATGGCAGGGTGAAGACGCTCTATGAAGTGATCCACCCTTCCTTCCTCATCCATCTTATACCCAAAATGCTCCAGGATTTGAAACTTGCACCAAAAGTCCACCACAGAGGATTTTCCTTGAGTCATGTTTGTGAACTCCCTTTCCTTTTCCTTCTTAGCTGAGATAGGGACGAATCTGGCAGTGAAGATTGTCTTGAAGTCAGCCCATGCCATTGGTTCCTCAATCAGATCTCGGCCTATGATGTGTGTCTCCCTCCATATCTTGGCTGCTCCTTCTAGGAGGTGAGCAGCAAAGAGGACCTTCTTGCTCAGCTGTACCTCAAGCATACGGAATCCATTCTCAACTGCAAGCAGCCAAGCTTCCACCTTGTCAACCACTTCACACTTATCTTCTCCCCATAACTTCTCAATGTTCATCTTGACGAAGTCCAAAATGGTGGCTCCCAGTCGAGGACGAACAAGAAGTGGCTCGCCATTTTCACCTCTAGCTAAGTCTCAGAGGGCCAAAGCACTAATGGCCTCTGTCAGCTTCTTCTGTTGTTCCATCCACAAATCATCAGGGGTGTGGATCATCATGGTTGGTTTGGGACCACTAGCTTGGTCCTCTTCCATCTGGGTCACCTCCTCATACTCATGTTGCTCCTCGTACCCTTGGTCTTCTTCTTGATCAAGGTTGATGAAGGGTATCGGGTCAGGATTAGGGACCTCATGAGTGGTTTCTTCAGGTCTCTTCCTCTTCTTTGAAGAATCTCCACCGTGGTTCCTCTTCCTCTTCTCGGAGGACACCTTTCCCTTGCGTGAAGGTCCACCACCATTGGTTGCATCCGGGACAACCAATGCCTTCACGCGATCCATCTGCATAAGCATACACATAGACCCTTTAGTCTATACCTTTTTTGGTCGGAAAAAAGTGTGTTACTATAAAACCAAAACTTTAGGTACAAAAGTGCCTCAGGAAGAAACTAGATCTATGTGTCTCCATACAAGAAGAACCCATCAGATCAGAACAAAAGGGAAACCCCAAGTATCTGAAACCTAAGAGCAGAAAAGAAACTAACAAGGAATACAACCTAAGTAAAACAAGAAAAAATGGCACACAGAATCATTCAACACACCCACAAATATATCTATGAGACACACCCCTCTTCTCTACTACAGGCTATATGCCTGATTAGATCTAGGATCTGCTACATGGGACAACTAACAATTGGGAACACACAGGAAACAAAAGAGAAGTGCATGATCTACCACATCATAGCATACTCCCTGGAGCAAGCACGATCTGCCACATCCACGCTTAGCTCCAACAAAACGCAGCAGACCAAATAACACATCCAGTTAGAGGTAAACCAAGCTGGCACACCTAATGCCTCTGCAACCAGTCATCATCCAATCGAGAACACTTGATCATAGCACCCACAAATATGTGTTACAAGAGAGGACTCCAACCAGCCACATTGAACTAAGTGAACCAGAAAATGAGGTCAACCCAGCAAGAATAAGTCCTCTACTTAGTGACCTCTCATCCCTTCACCTTAGGCTACTTCTTCATTTTCTTCAACTAATTTGTCCAACCATTCACCTTGGACTGCTTCAGAGGTCCAGCTCCATGTAGCACGAGCAGTAAGACTCCTCGTCATAGTCCTGGTAAGCCTATAAGAGACCAATAGACACCCATACAAGAGTTTGAAACCCCTGTTTGCATTGGGGCATTACATTAGGCACCTAGAAGGCATCCAACATACAGAAGCAACTTTGCTGTGTCAAGGGGAGTCACCGCCTAGAGTCGGGAAGAATCCAGGATGCTGACCAACAACCGTCGAATAGGAAGCAGAGATGCTACCGAGTAACCTCGGAGTCAATGCAGCACTCCAACGAGAAGGAAGGGGTGCCACCATCATCCCTGCAAGGAAACCAACTGCCAAATCCTCAGATCTGATGCCATAAATCCAAGTTCACCGCCAGAGCGTGGGCTCAAGGATCACCAATTGAGCCTTTGCCAATAGGGAAAACCGTCAAACACGTTGCGGTCGACCTGCAAACAAGCAACAACCGACGACAACACTTGGGCAAGCCACCCTTTTGCATATGGATGCCGAGAAGTAGCAGGGACCATCCACCACATGGAATCTCACCGCCCTTCTAGTACATGGAGCTAGGAAGATATGTCGAAGAAGATCAGTCAAAGATGAAGGGGCGGCCTAGCCCTGGGAGACCAGTCAGCACGGTCGACAGAAGAGCAGATACAGAGGCACTGTGATGACGGAGCCGCTACGCTTCAGGACCGGGGGGCAGCGCTCCTCTCCATCCGCCACTCCTGGGAAAGATGGAGTCGACTAGGTCGATTATGCCGAACCACACCTGGCCATTACTCCAGTGATGCAACTCATCCTCTACTCATCCACTACCGTGGAGAAGCCCATCGCCGCACCATCCTTTCACCTTAAGACCACAACTATCAACTCCAAGAAGACACCGCTGAGCTTTTGAGGCTAGGGGGAGGCAGACGCCGAGAGGCGCCCCCTCCCCCCAGCGGTGGCCGCCGGGGAAACTAGAGAGAGGTGGGAACGTAACCCTAGAGAGAGAGAGACTCAAACTTGACAAATAACTTATATTGTTTTTAGTCTATACCTTTAAGCTAATTATACTTATGTCGATGCTGTCTTATTACGTATCTTTTATTAATTTGATGGAGGATTCCTTAATCCTTAACTTACTTACCCATACCACATTAGGGTGAGAAAGAGAGATAAAAACTTAAACTCTTAAAATCCTTAATAGAATGTGTGATGAGAAGGGATGAATACGATGAGAGAGTCCTAAAGGTATCTTATTTCGAATCATACCCTAAGACTTTGTCTAGGCAGTCACACAGATCCGGGAGTCCTCATATTCTGACTAGTGGTGTGGAGGAAAATATTGCCATCCCCCAGTCATGATCCTTTTCTAGACACCTCTATTTTCGGATAATCCTCTAATAACTCCCTTGGGTTCTATGGAGTTTGTAAAATTTAATAATTATTAATGGTTAAGTGAGGAACCTTCGCTCTAATACCAAATGTAACGACCCTGCCTTCTAGTAACCCCCAATTAAGGGAGACCAGGTGGTAGAGTTGTTATCCCAATTTTCCAGATCAAAGGTTCGACAAATAAACATTAGTAATTACCAAACTTTACCAGACTATACTAAAAAGATGTACTAAATAAAAAATTTCACACCTTTGAAAAGTTTGGATTTCTAAACTTCTATCCACATATGAATTCTAGTCTAATTAATCCTCCTTGCACTTTAATTCATGTATTCATAATATGCCAATTTACTATTTGTCCTTTTGCGTTTGTACCTAAAACGTCGACAAACAAAACGTCAGTCAGCATAAAGCTGGTATGTGGGGGAAACAATAATCATGCAATTAATAACATATTGCAGTCAATTATAGTTTAACAACCAACTTTACGTTTTAAATATAACTACGCGATCCATACATACCATATCCTCTGCGTTGTCCCTGTAGTGGACCTGGATGCTACCTTCCTTATGGTAGATCCCCATTAAACCCCTCATGATCCTACCTAACCAGTAAATCAATTTCTAGGGTTGAGTCACATGGCACTACCCGTAGGTAGCCCACTCCTTAACTCATGGCGTGCTATAGAGTCTGATGGCACTACATGTGGGTAGCCCAATTTCTAACTCATGATAGCCTAGACCTTACTCTAGGTTACCTTTTTTAGCATTTGCAAAGCCACAGAGGAGGATCTGAATCTAAGCCAGTTATATATATATATTTATAGTGATAATCATAGTCACTTTATAGTTGCATGAAATAAAATTCATCCAAGTAGTTTATTTAAAACAACAGATAAAATCTCCAGGAATCGTCGTGAAACTAAGGCGGTTAATCATTAACATAACCACATACCTGTGATTGCAAATTTTGAGACAAAATCAATCAAATAGAGAAATCTCAACCAAGAAACCAATTATGCACAGAAATCTTGAAATAAATATACAAATTTCCTTTTATCAAGATTTAACCAAACTCATCTTATTTCTTAGGATTTCTATTCCAATTTTAGGGTTTCCTTTGAAATTAGGGTTTTTCCTCCACTTTTAGTATTATGAACACTAATTCAACAAAACTACATAAAACCTTTAAATTTCTCATTTTAATACTCCTAACAGACATAGGATCATTATTTAGTAACTTATTTCCTTAATCCACAATAAACATAGTTTCTCTCCCTTTTCACCTTAAATTAGGGTTTCTATATGTATTATCCTTCATTTATAGATTAAAACCCTAAATTAGCCAACTTTGCATTCCAAACAGATGAAAACTCTATTTTAGTATTCAACAAGTTAATACTCCTCAAATTAACCTATTAACCCACAAAGATTCATCCTTTATATTCAATTAGGGTTTCTAATTTCCTTTTAATACCTTTTTCTACCAAATTAATGTACTTTTGCAAAACGAGATAGAATCAGGTCACCAAATTATTTTTACCATGTCTCACGAATTTTTCTAAGAAACTTTCATGTATAAAGTTTTCTCATCAGAGATTCCTAGCTATTTCTATGAATTTCGCAAGGAAAAACCTTTTTCTAGATTATTTGAGCAGAGAGAGCTAATTACCAAATTTTGTTGGCCATTCAATCGATGTGCCACTAGTCCCCCTTCTAATCCAATGCTCCTCGTCGCGAGCAAGGTAACTTAGCCAACTGCTCCTCGCACCATCAGATCTTCGCGTGGGTTCACCGTGGATTTCAATCCAACAGTTTCTGCTCTTTGTCCTCCTCCCTTTCTTTACTCGAACGACATGACGGCACCACGACTGGAACTCGTCGAAGAGAGAGCAATCGAGAGAGGGAGAGGGTTCTGGGACTCGGGAAGTAGCCACCTAGGTTTGGGAGGGTGTGAGGTAGAGTCTGAGGGTCTTTATATAGGACCAGGGGGCTTCTTTAGGGTTCCTTCAACCATGTCGTCACCCTAGATCTCATGTGATTTGGGCATTTCATGCAGATGCGATGAAAGCCAGCAAACCTAGGGTTGAGAATCTTCGTTTCTCTCTCCCAGAACCAAAGGAACACCTTCCATGAGTGCACATGCACTGATTTGATCGGAAATCAAAGAGGAAAGTTCTCCTGAACTCAGCCACAGTTTATGTCCCGCTGGGACTTTGACGATGATCGGTGCCTGTTGGATCAAGATCCAACGGCCCTCATCACATGCGCTCAACCAATCAAAGGAAAAGATTTCCTAAATCCAAAATAAATCCATATTTTGAGGATAATTTGAAAAAGCCATAACTCCCAATTTATAACTCCTTTTTATCTCAAAATTTAAGGGAACCTCTTTTATGCTTATATCTCTCATCATGAAAAAATTGGGATCGTCGTTTTCTTCAGTTGCAAGTTAACACTCAATTATTCATATTTTCCACATATTTTGTCTTTCCCTAGCCTTTATATTATTATCCTGAGTTCCTTGAACCTCAAGGAACCTTAATATATCGAAATTCCATCTTGGAAAATATTCCTTAGCCTTTTATTCTTCTTTTATCTATTTTCTTGTTTATTCATTTATCTAATTGGATTCCTTTTCCTTTTCTTTTTCTTTTTCTTTCAATTGGGCTCAATAGCCAATAAGGCCCATTAAGAAAACACACAAGGCTATTATACATGAAATTCATTCAAATCAAACCATTAAATCAACCATTGATTTTATTTATCTTTTAAAAGGAGATTTACAAATCCCATTACATGATTTTGAAAAAATGGGGTTATAACAAAGGACTTCATTCATACTCTTCATAAACACGATGGATCATCCACTAGGTCCCCTGAGGAAGTGGCTAATGAAGCTATTTGCTTCTACTCCAATCTTTATAATTTAGTTGATTACAACCTTGAGTATCTCTGCAACCTACCATCTCACTGGGTCATAAGTCAAATGAATAGAGAGTTGTGTGGTCCTGTTTCTAAATAGGAAATAAAAACAACCCTATTTTCTATAGGCTCTTCGAAGGCACTGGGCCCCGACAGACTTAACGTGTTCTTCTTCAAAAAGATGTGGGAGGTGGTCAAGGTGGATCTCTGCAATGTTGTGAGGTGGTTCATGGTGGATGGAAAAATGGTGAGGAGCATTAACCATGCTTTCCTAAGGTTGATCCCAAAGAAGAGTATGGCTAATTCTATAGATGACCTAAGGCCTATTGCTTGCTGCAGCATGGTGTATAAGGTTATTGCCAAGCTATTGGGCAATGGACTCAAGAAGGTTCTTCCTAATATTATCTCCCTGTCCCAATCTAACTTTGTGGAAGGGAGGAGTCTGTCATATAGTACTCTGCTGGCATCGAAATTCTTCTTGGGTTTTGGTACGAAAGCTGGGTCACGTAAAGTCTGTGTTAAACTGGACATTGCTAAGGCGTATGATCTCGTCAGGTGGGATGCTCTCAAACACATCATGTTGGAGATGGGTTTTTCTATGAGGTGGGTGGATTTGATCATGGAATGCATGTCATCCACATCCTTCTAAGTTCTCATTAATGGTGTTCCCTATGGTTTGTTGAAACAAACTAATGGTCTGAGGGAAGGTGACCCCTTGTCCCCTATCCTCTTCACCCTTGTTATGGAGTCCCTATCCACGTTGGTAGAAGATGTGATCATGGAGAAGAGGATGAAGACAATTACACACAGAGGGGTAAAGGTCCTCCCGCATCTCATTTTTGCCTATGATGTCCTCTTTTTACTCTCTGGGATAGTGAAGTTGATGAAACACCTGCGACTGCTGCTGAAAACTTTTGAGAAGCTTACCGACCTCTTCATTAGTGAGCTAAAGTCCAAGATTTTCAAGGCCAGGTCTTGTGATTGAAGGAGAGGGAGACTGAAGGAGGCAGCTAGGCTTCCTGTTGGCATGTTCCCTACAATGTACCTTGGAATTCCTATTAGTGGAGGAGTTGCAAAAGGTAAGGACTTTGATATGTGTGTTGACCACATCTGGGAAGTAGTTGCTAAGTGGATGGACCTCCATTTGTTGTGGCTGGATGCTTAGTGATGGTGAGATTTGTTCTTAACCCCAAAGTTAGGTTTTGGTTAATCAAGTTGTGATTTTGGCTTTTATTATAGATAAAATGAGAGCTATTTCTTCTTCCTTCATTTGGGGTGGGAAACATCATGTTGTTGCTTGGGCTACTTTGGCGAGAAGCTACAATGAAGGTGCCCTTAATATCACTGATATGTTTGTCATTGCTGATTTGGCTACCTACAGGAGGATAGATTGTTTTCTTAGGAATAATGCTTCCTTGTGAACAAGGTGGATGAAATAGAGATATGGGGAGAGTCTTGAGGTTCCCCATGGTGCTTACTCATCCAGGGCCTAGAGGGCTATGTCCAAAGGTTGGAGATATATCTCTATGGAGTATGTGTTGGATATGGGGACCTGGTCTTTAAGGAAGGTGGGAAGAAAACCTTGGGCGTCCTCCTCCTTCTATACATCACAGTTTCCTTGGTATGAGATGTTCTGGAACAAATACCATATCCCAAAATGAATTTGTTTCTTATATTGACGTATCCATAAAAAACTGCCCATTCTGGACAGAATTAGAGTGTGGGGCTTGGATTCAGTTTTAGCTTGCAATTTGTGCAGTGGATAGGAAGAAAGTCACGACCATTTGTTCTTTAAGTGTCTGTATACCACACACCTTTGTTGTAGGTGGATTCTAAAGATGGGGTGGGGTATATCTCCCCCTTTGAGTATGGATGAGGTAATCTACTGGATTATGGAGAAAAGAATGTAGCTGCAACATTTTGCTGGTTTTAGTCTGGCTGGTTTATGTTTTCTCATATGGGATGAGTGGAACCGCAGAGTACATGGCAAGGGTGAGAGGGATAACATGTGTCTGTTTGATCTTTTTGTAAATAATCTAGGCACGGTGGTTAAAACCAAGCCTAAGATTGGGATTGGGAGTGGTAGTGTGGTTATGAGATAGTGGGGTTTTGCTAAGTTATACCCACTTCTATAGTATACAGGGTGACCCTATACTTTTTTGGTTATAGTGATATTTTACCTGCTCCAAAAAAATATACTTGAATTATTTGTTAGGCTTATCATTGTCTATAGATTTTTTTATAATTTCACTATATTTTATCTGATGTTGATGCATGCAATCAGAATGAGTGGGAGATATCAACTTAGTGGGGCTCTATATGAGTCTCATGAGGTTGTTTCAAAAGTTTTATGTATAATGATATCCAACAGAGAGATCAAGACAAAGAATAGGTAAATAGAAAAATGTATATTAGAATTCCCCTATACTCTCTCTTTCTAGGGATAGGTAGTCTAATGAGTTGGTTCTTTCATGTACATGCACTTTATGTAAAAATGAACTTCATATGACCAATAAAACTCGTTTGTTGTTTTGATGGTAGTACAATATTTGTGATAGTGTGATATTGGTTTATGAGGTTAAATTAGAAAGGAGAAAGAAGAATATGTATATGTTTTTTTACTGTGTTAATCATGTTTGTTGAGAATGAGGTGTTTATTTTGTTAATTTGTATTTTGTTTAAGGGTTTCTTTCTAATGGTTGGCATTTATGCTTATCAAAAGAGAGGTCTCGATAATGTGGCATTAGAGCTTAGGTTAGATGACTCTACAAAGACAATAGGCTAGACAAAAATGATTACTTGGATGTTGAACATAACCAGATATGCATACAGACTGAACTCAGTGTTCAACTACTTACGTCAAGTATCTGAATGTCGGGATAAGTCAGTATGGAACCACTGAATGGACACTCTTTCAGTTGCCCTGACCAAATATCTAGATGAAAACTGTTTGGTAGTATAATATGAGTGAGTATATATGAAACTAAAAAGCATGAACATGAAGAAAAAGGTATATAATTAAAAATGGAACCTAAGAAAAGTTGAAAATTTCATATGAGAAAGATGAGTTAATGTAACACCTTACGAGGACAATAACTAATGAATCTGAATATGAGTGTCAATAGGAAATTGTAAGAAAAAACTAAAAATTGACAATGATTTCCACTAAGATAATATTATTTACAAAGAGCATTGATGGATGTGGATAATAATACATAAGTAATTATAATGTTGATTCATGAGATACATAATCAAATTTTAAAAGAATATTAAAGTTATTTCATGATAGTGATATATTAGCAAGATTTGTGAAATAAGTACTTGTGATACTCATGAAGAGATATGATGATAGGGGATGAATATCCATATAGTCCCAGTAAATTCGAAATTTCATTGTAAAAGATCCAAGACAACATTTAATTTGAAAGAATGATGAACTCAAACTCATTCCAACAAGATGTAGAAACATATGCATCACTGAATAATATGATCTTTTTCCATACTTTTCTTATATTGAGTGAAAAATCCTAAAAGGAGGGGATAATTTGTAATGACATGTTCACAACATAGCCATCTAATTAGGGTTACTTGGATGATTACATACTTTACTTGATTGATTTTACTTTTATCTTGATTGATGATAATACTTTGTTATGCTGCTTTGAACTTTATTATATACTTTAAAACATGATTTGATTTGTATAGTTATGGTTTGCAAGTAAAAACCCTAAATAGTTGAAATTTATGTTTTAAAGGTACATCAATACATTTGATAAATATATTGGTGGAGTAAAATATTATTATTATTTTATAGGTAACTTGGAATTATTTGAAATTTAGATATGATTTGTATAACATAAATTTACGTATTATTGAAAAATTTGAGAATATTTGGATGTTGTTTGAACCTATTGGCCGGTCATATTGAAATTTGACCAACCATTACACAGACCGTAGTATACCAGTGTAGTTTTGTATTTTTAATTATCAATAAATAACTATGAATAAGATAAATTTTAGTTGGAGATCTGAAACTTTATTTCAAACAACTATTTTTTTCACAATAATCAGAGGAGTCTTGACTAGTTTAGATAACATTTTTAATAACATTTTATGGATGATATTTTTTCTGAATTTAAAGAAAATATAAATGTGGGACTAATTTGCAATTGTCCCGAGCCACTTAGTTGCTCTATATGAGTACCTAACAGACTAGTAGCTCCCATATTTTGGTGATTCATTCTAAAGAAATGAAATATTGGAGAGAGAGATGCATAATTAGGGTTTGGGTGAGAAATGAGGTGAAGATGGTGAGTCTAGGTTTTTATCTTTCTAAGAGTGATGAAAGCAATTTACTTTACCTTCTTTTGATTAATTTTCATGGTGAATCTTTTGTTTTGTATTAATTTCGTCCCTCCTAATATATGGATCAAAATGGTATCAAATCACCCTCTTTTCTCTTCTTTTTCTCCAATCTCCTTTTCTAGGGTTTCCTAGTTGAAAAAGAGAAAGGAATGAGTTGAATGCAAAGGATTTGAATTCTTAGTTGTCTTAGGGAAAATGATTAAAACATGAAAAGACATTTCAAATATGAATGAAATTATTGTTACATGCCTTCTACTGCTAGATGAAAACCCTTTTGTTGTTGAATACTTTTTTTTCAATGAAATGAATCATTCTTTTATTTGTTGATCTCTTTCCATATTTTTATTTGTCTAGTTTGAAAGGTAATCTTAAATGTTGACAAGTTCTCAATGTTAGAACTTGATATCCACTCTTATTATGATTTAATTTTTGTTGTGATTTGAATACACATGTTTGGTAGCCATTTATTATGTATACTTCAACTTCGGGACTACAAGATGTGTTCCTAGTTTGGATGGTGGGGTGTCACAAAGATAATGTTATTATTTTGTCTTAATTCTAAATTTTTATATTTGACTTGTTACCTCTACAAAATGTTGTGCCTTGAATAAATGAATGCATTTATGATTAATGAGATTTTTTTCATGAACAATAATTCGTATATGATTGAGATATCTCTTAGACTTAGAATTATATACAAGTTTTTTATAAGTTTAATATATTAAATCTGATTTTGATGCATCTAATTAGCTTGAGTGGGGGTATCCACTCATTGGGCTCCATACGAGTTTGATGAGGTTGTTTCCAATATTTTTAGGTATAATGATATCCAACGAAGAGGTCATGAAAAAGAAGATGTAAATATAATAATGTAAATTATAATGTCCATATACTCCCTCTTTCTCAGGATGGGTAGTCTACTGAGTTGTTTCTTTCATGTACATTTCAATCATGTAAAAATGAACTGCATATGAGAAATAAGATTTTATTTTGGTTGTAGAAGATATGTGATAAAGTGATGTTGGTTTAAGAGGTCAAATGAGAAAGTAGAAGGAAAATATTTATTTGTGTTTTTCATAAACTGTGCTAATTATGTTTGCCGAGAACGAGGTGTTTTGTTTTCAAAATATGGGTTTTGTTTTAGGGTTTATCTCTAATGGTTGGCATTTATACTTACTAAAAGAGAGGTATCAGAAAAGAAATATGTGGCATACACTAAAATATGTCCCTCTTGAATAATTCTACTAGTTTTCCCTAATGTTGGCTTAAAACCAAACAAGTGCAACAAAGAAGTATAAAAAAAGTATAGAAAGGAACAATCTCTACTTTTTTTAAAAGAAAATAATCCATATAAAACTTGGAACATGATTATTGAGTGGAATGTACATGCAAAAATGAAAAGACTCAATGTTAAAAATTGAGTGTGAAAGCTAGAGTCCCTAACAAGGTGGTATTTTCATAGTTGAAAAATATTTAGAATCATCATAGTTTCTAGTAAAGTTAGTATTACGAGTTAGTCTTCAAATTAATATGGAGAAATCACAACAAAATGAAATAATATATAGGAGAACTTGAAGGTTGGTAGGTTGTAAACCGTTCAGAGGACCTTGTGTTTGTATCATAGTTTGTTTCAATCCAAGATGATTATCCTCCCCTAATCTCTATGGGATCTACCATGGTAGAGATCCTAAATTATTAAGGTGTATGTCTAGATCAAAAGAAATAAAACTAGATAGTAAAAGTCAGGAACAACAAAGGATGAATTACACTTACCAATTGGCTGAGCTAGTAAAGCCAACTAGTTATTGTAGCTAGGAACACAAGTTTGACCCATTGATGCACCTTGAAAGAATTTATTTAACTAAAGAATTTTCTCCTCCATATGTTGTTGATATAGCTCTGCACCATTGTACCAAAGACTACAAATTATTTACGAAAAATGACTAAGGATTATGAATGGTTTTATTAGGAATATCTTATAAATTACAAAATAATGATAAAGAAATCATAATGAAGGACAAAATGTAATGAAACGGACCATAAAACAAAATGGTGGTTCAATATGGTAAAAGGGTAATTATTTATGTAAAAAAATTAATCCAATGATGAACCAATGTAAAATATTCAAACTGTATACTCAATAAATGATGACAGGATAATTTACGAATCTTGTAGAAAGAAAAGGAAACATAGAATATGAGTGTGAGAGGTGGTGTAGGTCCTCCCACTAGAAATCACATGGGAACCCAATATTTGTTCTTGATAGTGAATGAAACCAAGGGAGTGGATTTAGAGATTTAAAGTGGTGGAGATGCTACCATTTTTAGATAAAAAATATTCCTTTTTAGCCCAAACATTTCCATTAGTCAATAATTTAGTCATCATCCTAGATGTAGTTTCAACGGCGACACTCTGATCTATGTGGATGCCTTCAATTTTGGTTGGCATGGGCATATATTTGGTGTTTATGAACAAAACCTAGGATTTAACGTGGAAGTTTTAATGCCACTCAAAATGAGTTCAAATGGTCCACTTTTAGAAACCACCAAAAACTAAATCAAGACATCACACTTATAGGGTTGGAATATTAGATGTATTTGTATATTCACCTAGGGCCCCACTTATTCATTAAATGTGCATAAAGGACAAGAATGGTGTTTTTTAACCCTTTTGTGAGAGAGAAATATAAACCAACCTCTTTGGATTTCTAGAGTTGAGACAAGTCTCTTAGAAACTAGAAAGAGAGAATGAGAAAAAGAAAAAGAACCAGAATTTTGGAATGAGTCTTGTTACTCATTTTGTTGCATCAAGGCAACCTTATAGAGAAATAATGGCCACCATTTAATTACATATATAAAATGGGATTTTCTAGATAGGCCCATATATAACATACATAATCCCCTTATGCATATTCATGAAAATACAAAAAGTGAAAATATGTATAGTACATTATATTGTATTATTTGAACTGGCCATTAGTACTGTTGTATTATTTCTCTAATTGTCTTAATACTCCCCTTCAGTCTAAACCATAGTACCATTAAGGCCCATCTTGGTTAGAAGAACTCTAAAGAAAGACTTGATTAAAACTTTTGTAAAAATTCCAGCAAGTTGGTCTTTAGAAGTAACAAACACTACTACAAAAATGGTTTTTACAACAGTTCATTTTTCTATTTTACAACGGGTGACAACTATTGTATTAGATCGCATGGTCTTATGGGGGGTTATTTATACAACAGGTGTTGCGCATGTTGTAATATATGTATTTTATACAATAGTTAATACATGTTGTAGATCATTGAACACACATGTTGTAATAGGGGTGTTGTATATAACATGTTGAGATAAAAGGAAAATACATCTAGACACAAGGTTTCGAACTTGAAACCACTTCAAATTAAGGAACATCTCAAACTGCTGAACCAGTTTCATGTTATGCAACACATATATTCTTTGTACATATACAACAAATGACATGCAAACCCGTTGTGTGATTGTGGTCTATTACAACGAGTAACTATTACAATATGTGAAAGTATGTTTTGTAATTATAGTATACTAAAATGGGTTATAGTATGTTGTGTAATGATGGTCTATTACAACAGGTTAACATATGTGACTATTACAACGGGTAGAGCATGTTGTGTAATTATGATCTTTTACAACGAGTTAGAGTATGTTGTGTAATGATGGTCTATTACAACGGGTTAACATACATGACTATTACAACGGGTTAGAGCATGTTGTGTAATTATGATCTTTTACAATGGTTTAGAGTATGTTGTGTAATGATGATCTATTACAACAAGTTAGCATACATGACTATTACAACAGGTTAGAGCATGTTGTGTAATTATGGTCTTTTACAATGGGTTTGAGTATGTCGTGATATTACAGTCTATTACAACAACTTAGCACCTATTGTAGTACCACATATACTACAATGGAGTTTTGCCCATTGTATATAACTTGTGTTGTATAAAATATATAATTCACAACACACAAATAGACTTGTTGTAAAAGATATGCTAACTATAACGCAACCAAAAGAACTGTTGTGTTTTTTCCATTGTAAAAAGCATTTTTTGTAGTAGTGAAACTATGTAACAATGTAACCACACAGACACTTTTTCTTTGACAAAATAATAGTCTAGTTTAGTGTGTTCGTACTAGCATCAAAAGTTGTATTGAAAATTTGATTTAATGAACTAATATTGTCACAATAAAGAACAATTGGGATGTTTGAGCAATAGCCAAATCTCATAGCAAAGAGGCCAACTAAGTCAATTCAACTGTTAGGTGAGCTAATTCTTATTATTCAGCTTAAGTTGATCAGGTAACAATCAATTGTGTTTTGGAACTCTGGGCAAGTCAAGTTCGTCCAAGAAAGGTACAATCACCACTTGATGATCATCTTCTAAATGGGAAATCTACCCAATCACCATCATAGAAGGTTGAAATTGTAAGAGACTTATGAGCACACAAATGAACTCCAATATTAGGAGTTACTTCAATGTATCTCAGAATACGTTTGGCCAAGTACATATGAGATGTTTAAGGATTATGTATGAACTGACATGCTAAATTAATTGAAAAAATAATGCCAGTTCTTGTACAAGTAAGATATGAAAGATATAGAGGGGGTGAATAGAGATTTTCGGAGTTTTTAGATTTAATTAAACAATTAAACACTTGAACAAGAAGTAGGAGGAAACAAGGAAGACACAAGGATGTAGAGTGGTTCCTACCTTAGAATTCTAAGGTAGTCAGTCCACTACCCAATTGTTTCCAACTGGGATTTTGAAAGGAACTTATTTTATTACCTATTGAGGATGTTACACAAAATACAATTGATTTCCTACACCCTTGAAGTAGCCTTCACCTGAAGTAGCCTCAATCCTCCTAGAAGCAGCCTTCTGAAGTAACTCCAAGACCACCCTTGAAGTAGCCTTCGCCTAAAGTAGCTTCAATCCTTGAGGCATCCTTCTGAAGTAACTCCAAGTTATCGGGAGCATCCTTCACCACCTAGAAGTTGCTCCAAGAACCTCCTTTCAATAGACTATAACCTAGTAGTAGTCAAGGAGAACAAAATACAATAAAAGGAAAAAGATTGGAAGAAAATAATAATGTTACCAATGAGTACAGTGTTTTGATCCTATATCAAGCATATTGATCTCCTATCCACTATATATGAATGTGGTAGTGTGGTGGATAGGAGATACTAAGCTATAGGGCACTAATGTAGAGATCAAGGAAACTAAATTGCAAGTGAAACTTTGCTTGTTGCTCACAAAGAATGATTCTCAAGTTGCAATGTGTATGCACAAGTGATTTGGGTGTCCTAAGGCATGTACTATTTATAGAAATGTCTTACAAAGGCCTAGGGATGTTCTAGACACTTTCTAGAGTGTTCTTAGTACTCAACTAGTCGTTAGATGTCCATTAATTACATTGCAACGACTAGTTGTTTAGTGTTGAAAAGTGCAGTCCAGAACTTGTCTCGGTCGAGAAGTTTGTCGACTGGGATTGTCTCGGTCGAGAAATTATTCGAATGAGAGTTGTTTTGGAGTAAAAGTATTCGACGTCTATTTTGACTTTCCAACTACCAACTACCCTCAGTCTAACATTTATGGAACCTACTCAAAGGTCTATCTCGGTCGAGAAGGTTGTCGACCGAGGGCTATTCTAGGGTTATATGAGTAGGTCAACAATCACTGCTCGTTACTTAGACTAAGGTGGTTCTCGGTCAAGAATTTTGTCGATCGAGGGTGTCTTGGACGAAAAATTAGTCGATCGAGAATTGTTCTGTTACAAAATGTTGAATCATCTACTAAGTGTGTGTAATGATGTGTAGTAGTGATTGTGTCTTAGGGGAGGATCTATCTAAGAGTTGTGAGTGGATAGGGAAGATCTAACACTTGATTTACATGATATGTACTTGTACATTATATATTTGTACAAGTTTTCCGCATTGAGTACAATCATGAAAGTAAATGCAATCTTGATGCGATGATTTTGAGTCGCATTTATAGACTTGTTTTACTTATGTTTTATGCATTTATTGGTCATTTTGGTGGTTAATATTGCATAATTCATTTACTTTAGTCTATGATCCTTCTCAGTGTCAAATCTTCCTTATTTTATCATTTTGAGCATAAATGATTACAATTATAGGTTTTATCTCAGCTTATGTGGTTTTGTGTTGCAATTTTAGGAAAAACACATATCTGTAGTCGTCCATACCATCGACGGCTGTCGATACTATCGACACAGTCACAGGCAGCCAGCCGTAAGGAGCAGCACAGAGTCGATACCATCGACAGGTAAGTTGATGGTAGCGACATACCATCAGTTTGCTGGTGAGCAGACAGTCGATACTATCGACCCCAAAGTCGATACTATCGACACTTGGAGCTGCAGTGACGGTAAAGGGATAAAACTGACGCCTAAGAGTGTCGATACCATCGACCCGCGTCGATGGTATCGAGTCTGCATCAGGCGCAACAAAGAAAGGAAAAGAAGGCTTGTCGATATCACGAGGAGTCGATACCATCAACCCGCGTCGATGGTATCGACACCGTCAGATTAAAGTTTGTTTCAGATCGAACCAAATCCGACGGCTGTGATAGTTTTGCAACCTAACACGATGATTATACCTAATGACGGTGGCCAGGAGTAGGGGATCACGTCACTAGCCGCTGCACACGTCCCGAGAAGGTGTGGAGAGAAGAACGGAGCCCAGAAGCATGCCCCAGCCATTTTCGAAGCCGAAAAAGACGTTCTCTACTGCTGGAAGGCTGCAGATCGTGAATTCTACGTCGAGGAACGCTTGGATCTTCTCCATTCAGGGGTTTCATTTCTTATTCACGTTTGTCTCCATGTTTCCCCTTTCTTCAACCATGTTTTGCTCTGAGATGAACATGTGGGGCTAATCCCCTTTATCTTTAGGACTGGGAGTAGCCCGGGGAAGCATTGTATGATATTTTTATCATAGTAATTCGTAATTTATCTCTTAAATCCATGGTATGATTTCGTTGTCTCAATTATATTGTTATGCTTGATCACCATAATGATAATCCAATGCCTTTAATTACTTTTAAAGAAGCATTAATGGTTGAAAAGAAACGAAATTCACATTAATTAACAAATCCCTTGAACAAGGTGATGTAAGGTTAATGGTGGATACCCAGAGGTCGATTCTAATGCACTTAGTTTAGGGTATAGGTTACTACGACGGTGGAACCGACCTAAACATAGGTAGTGGATTGTACCACGACAGTGGGCAATTCTGACTACATGCCACTATCCGGATTGAGAGATGAACCTGAATTATTATATGAAAATTCATACAATGAAAACCCATGGTGAAACCGCAACCCTAATGATATCCATTTGAATTGATTAAACTAAACCTTTAATCGATTGCTTTGTTTTATTTTATTTTCTTTTATTTCACAACAACTCTCATAACCTTTTTATTGGTCTAGCTGATTGCAAGTAGTTAGTAGTAGTCTACCAATAATTTAGTGTCCCTGAGTTCGACTCGGGCCTCACAAGGGCCTATACTACATTGATGCGTGCACTTGCATTCCACGCACGGTAAAATCATGTCAAGTTTTTGGCGCCATTGCCGGGGACACAACAAAATGTCGGCACTACGAGTGCTGCAAGCGGCCATTCTAGGCCACTTTTTATTTTATTATTTTAAATCATTGTTGAAATTCATAATTTTATCTTTCATAATTTTGTAATTGTCTAACACTGTACTGAACTGAAATTATCATCTTGTAGTACTGGTGCATGGTGAGGACGTATAGCACCGACTACACGCAGCAATCACCAGAGGTTCCACTACTGGGACCAAACGACGAGGAGGATTATAATCAAGACCATTCTGAAGAAATAGATTCTGATTTTGAACCAGAAGCAATGGCAGAAGAACAAATGATATGGGAGAAGATAAAAGCTTCTTCCTCATCTGCGTCAAAGGGGCCAATCAAGAAGAAGGCAGTCAATATTCCGACTTATAAGATTGACCCAGCACTGAATCGAATGCATTTCACGGGCTCAAAAACGAAGACTCGGTGACTCACATTAGCCAATTTGTGGAGAACTGTGACATGATCAAGATAGACAGGTTTCCGTAGGAGACGTTGTACTTGAAGTTGTTTCCCAGCTCTTTGGCGGGAAATGCATGAGAATGGCTACACAATCTTGATGATGAGTATGTGGAATCATGGAACCACATGGTGGAAGTGTTTTTTGAAAGATTCTTTCCGCCTGAGAAGACAAATGATATGATCAGAAAAATTCACAATTTTAGTCAGAAAGCAGGAGAGACTTATTCCGAGATCTGGGAACGATTTCAGATCATGCTAAGGAGGTGCCCGCACCATGGGCTTGACAAGGAGACACATGTAAAAATCTTTTATTTTGCTCTTTTTGAGCATGATAGAAGTAACCTAGATTCCACAGGTTTAGGGTTCTTATTAAACAACACAGACACGAGGTGTTGGGAAATTTTGAAGAGCATGGCCAAGAAGCAATCCTGGGACGATCGAGACGTCGTAGAGCATGTTTGGGATGCAGGAGAGTCAAAGGCCATCAAAGACCTAAATGATAAGATGGACCTTCTAGCAAAGAAACTGCTTGCAAAAGAAGACACAGAATTAGATGATGAAGCTCAAGTAAAATTCATGTGCCAACAGCAGGGGTACATGAACAATGATTATTCATGGAGGAAAGATAAGAAATTTTTTTGGAAGGACCCAAATAATTTCTTGCAAGACCCCAACGCAAAACCCGAAACGTCACCAGAGGATAAGAGAAATGAGTTTCTCAATCAAGTAATAAAGCAGAATCAAGAATTAATGAACACTTTTGGCCAGCAGATCAAGCAACAAGGTGAATTCATTAATCAGTTTGGGCAGACAATACAGAGTCATGGGGCTCAAATGACGATAGAGACATCTTTGACGCAGATGGCAGCTGAAATAGCAAATTTGAAGAAGCCAGCGCAACAAGGCTTTCCCAGAAATACTAACATTCCAGGAGGAAACCAACAGGCTAAGGCAATCTTTCTACGGAGTGGCAAGCAGATTTTAAACTCCAGGGCCGAGGAACCGAGCACACTCCAGTCAGAAACCATAGGTGAGGTTGCAGAGGAGGTTCTGATTCCAACCACAATACCAATAGAGGATGTGGTAGAGGATGTTACAACAGAACCCATTATTGTTGAGGAGGAGACACAGAAGAGGACGCCAAATGTGCCGCCACATCAAAGAGCACAGACTGTCCCAGTTCCATATCCCAATAGTGTGAAGGCAAAGAAAGAGGACGCTCAGTTCAAGAAGTTTCTAGATAGTTTTAGGAAGCTGTCTGTCAATATTCCACTTTTAGAAGCAATAGAGAAAATCCCCTCCTAGGGGAAGTTTTTGAAAGACATCATCACAAAGAAAAGGAAAATCCATGATACTGAGGTTGTGGTTCTCAAGGAGCAGGTGAGTGCCTTCATCATGGGCACATTGCCACCTAAAAGGTAGGATTCGGGCTGCTTCAATATTTCATGCTATATTGGTAATGTGAAATTCGGCGAAGCACTGTGTGATTCCAGGGCGAGCATAAATCTAATGCCAATCTCTACGTTCAAGAAATTGGGACTCAAAGAATCATGGCCAAGCAATATGACAATACAGTTGGCGGATAATTCTGTGGTAAAGCCATATGGTATTTACGAAGATGTGTTAGTTAAAGTCGATCGGTTTGTTTTTCTAGCAGACTTTGTCGTAATGGAGATGCAGGATGAACAGGGTAATGAGTTACTCCTTGAACGACCTTTCCAAGCCACTGCTGACATGATACTTGAGATGGGGAGAGGTCGTTTGACCTTGGGTATCACAGATGATCGGTTTGAGATGGTCATGCCCTCCAGCACATCACAATCAAAAGCTAAGGATCACTACCATATGGTGAAGAACTTTGATCAGAACATCTCTCTTTGTCTAGGGAAGCCATTTTTAGATATGGCTCATGCAATGACTAAGGTGGAGAAGGGGATACTGGCTGTAGAAATCATGGAGCAGACCAAGGTGGTGTCTCTTAGCAAGGCTGTCAGTTTTCCCAATGATGAAGAGGAGGACATCCCTCCTTCTACTGAAGATGAGGCCATAGCAAGTTTTGTTCTCAATGCATATCCAGAACTACCTCTTGAAGTCTGCCTGGTTAATATAACACATGATTGGATGAGAAGCAAGTCACTACAAGACTGCGCCAAGATGCTTCAGCTGCTGTCGTGTTTCTACACTAGGTACTATGAAGACCATGGAGAACTTCCACCACCGCTTCAGTCATCCTTGATCACCCCGCCAGATTTAGAATTGAAGCCATTGCCACCTCATTTGAAATATGCATTTCTAGCTGAGGGTGAGAAGCTTCCAGTGATCATTTCAGCATATCTGAGTGCCAAGGAGGAAGATCAACTACTGATCGTGCTGAAGAACCACTGAGGTTCTTTCGGGTGGTCGGTCGCGGACATCAAGGGGATCTCCCCTACACTGTGCCAGCACAAGATCTGGCTCGAGGAGGGAGCCAAACCGGTAATTTAGCCACAACATTGACTGAATCCTAGCATGATGGAGGTCGTCAAGAAGGAGGTGATCAAACTCTTTTCTACAGGTATCATCTATGCTATATCCGACTTGACGTGGGTGAGTCCTACACAGGTAGTCCCTAAAAAGGGGGGGAATTACTGTTACACATAATTTATTAAATGAGCCAGTCACGACCCGTCTGGTAACCAGGTGGTGTGTATGTATAGACTACCGTAGATTGAATGTTGATATGCTTAAGGATCATTTTCCTCTCCCATTCATTGGTCAGATTTTAGAGAGATTAATAGGCCGATCTCATTTTTGTTTACTCGATGGTTATTCGGGCTACAATTAGATTTCCATTGATCCTAAGGACCAAGAGAAGTCCACCTTCACTTGTCCTTACGGAACATTTGCATACCGATGTATGCCCTTTGGTTTGTGTAACACACCAGCAATCTTTCAGCGTTGCATGCTTGCCATTTTCTCCGACATGGTTGAACGCTGTTTGGAAGTCTTTATGGACGACTTCTCCGTCTATGGTACGTCCTTCAATGAATGTTTATACAATTTGGACAAAGTTTTGCAACGATGTGAGGACACACACTTAGTTCTAAATTGGAAGAAATGCCATATGATGGTTAGCGAAGGGATCATGCTTGTACATAAAGTGTCCAGCAAAGGGTTGGAGATAGATCCGGTGAAGATTGAAGTCATTTTTAAATTGCCCCCACCAAATTCGGTAAAAGGGGTACGGAGTTTTCTAGGTCACGCTGGTTTTTATCGCCGCTTTATAAAAGATTTATCAAAAATCGCTAAACCATTTTCTGAGCTATTGGAGAAGGATGATGTCTTTGATTTTAACGAAAAATGTTTACATGCTTTTAATGTGCTTAAAGAAAAATTAATTTCTACTCCAGTTGTGCAAACACCGGACTGGACACAACCTTTTTAATTGATGTGTGATGCATCGGATTTCACAGTAGGGGTTGTTTTAGGACAACGTGTGGACAATAAACCCGCTGTGATTTTCTATGCGTCCAAAACTTTAAATGACGCACAACTGAATTACACGACAACTAAAAAAGAGCTTCTCGCCGTAGTTTTTGCTTTTGAGAAATTCCGGCAATATCTTGTAGGATCTAAAGTTGTGGTATGGACGGACCACGCCGCCATAAAGTACTTGATGGAAAAGAAAGATGCCAATCCTAGATTGATTAGGTGGATCTTATTGTTACAAGAATTTGATATTGAAATCAAAGATAAGGCGGGAATAGAAAATGTGGTTGCGGACCATTTGTCTAGGTTGGAAAGGGTAGATGAGAAGGACGTGCATATACCCATTACCGAGACGTTTCCTGATGAACAACTGCTATCTGTGAAATCTAAAGATCCTTGGTTTTCTTATATTGTTAATTATCTTGCCTACAAAATTATCTCAGATGATTGGACATACCAAGAGAAAAATAAATTTTTCCATTCTTTCCGATATTATTTCTGGGATGACCCCATTTTGTTGAAGCAATGCAGGGATGGAGTTTTGCGCAGGTGCGTACCAGAGATTGAGTATGAAAGCATACTTCGTCATTATCATACTTTACCAACGGGTGGCCATCATGCAAGTTCTAGAACCGCGGCCAAGGTACTGGAGAGCGGTCTCCACTGGCCTACTTTGTTCCGGGACACATATGACTATGTGTGGCAATGCGATTCCTGCCATCGGGCAGGTAACATTTCAAAGCGATAGGAGATGCCCCTCAATGTATTTTAAGAAGTTGAGGTATTCGATCTGTGGGGTATTGATTTTATGGGACCCTTTGTGTCCTCCAACTCTAACTTGTACATTCTATTAGCTGTTGACTATGTATCGAAGTGGGTAGAGGCAATATCCACTAGGACTAATGATGTTGTTGTAGTGTGCAGGTTTGTCAAAGAATACATTTTCTGCAGGTTTGGTGTACCCAGAATGATTATTAGTGATGGAGGTACACACTTCCGAACTTAGAAGTTTGTGGCATTGTTGAGAAAGTACGGGGTAATGCACAACATTGGTACCCCATACCATCCGTAGACACAGGGGCAAGTGGAAGTCTCCAATAGAGAGATTAAGAAGATCTTAGAGCGTACTGTGGCTTCAACGAGGAAGAACTAGAGTACCTTGCTACCAGATGCGTTGTGGGCGTACATGACGGCATTTAAGACACCTATAGGCACTACGCCTTTTAGGTTGGCTTATGGTCGGGCCTGCCATTTACCGGTCGAATTGGAGCATAGGGCACACTGGGCGCTGAGGAAACTGAATTTGAAATATGATGAAGCAGGAAAGAAACGGTTGCTAGAACTAAATGAACTTGATGAGCTGAGGATGACTGCATATGAAAGCTCGCGGATCTACAAGGAGTGAACAAAGCTGATTCACGATCGACACATTCAGATTTGTGTCTTCAAGAAGGAAGATCATGTGCTCTTGTTCAATTCAAGGTTGAAGATGCAACCCGAGAAATTGAAATCCTGATGGAGTGGACCATTCATTGTAGAGGAGGTCAGGCCACACGGATCAATCATGGTGCATGATGGTGAGACAACATTTTTGGTTAATGGACAGCGATTGAATTTGTACTTCGGTGAGGATTACACAAGGAAAGTTAGTGAGGTCAAACTCATTTCGCTTTCAGATGTATGAGGAGCTTGATTTCATCTAGCCTAAGATGTTAAATAAGGGCGCTTGTTGGGAGGCAACCCAACCATTTGTAGTTTCATTTAGTTTCTTTTGCATTTATACATTAGTTTGTTTTGATTTTGTTTTTAGTGTAATAAAAGATACCTTGATCGTTTGTTCAATGTGCAGGACTAAGGAAGGGTCGATACCATCGACCCTTGTGTCGATGGTATCGAGATGGGCACAGTTAGGCATCTGCAAAAGTCTCTCTACGTCGATGCTATCAAAGCCCTCATCGATGGTATTGACCTACCATCAGGTTGCTCGCCAAACCGGGGTCGATAGTATTGACATGACTGTTGATACTCGCGAGATCTCTGGAGATATTCAGACAAAATTTGTCTCAGTGAAGTTGATACCATCGATAGGCCTGTCGATGGTATTGACCCAGCTACAGGCAGAAAGTGGTGGCCGGGCCTCGTGAGGGTGTGTGCCCTAAGAAGAGTCGATACTATCGACTTGTGTCAATGGTATCGCTCGACGTGTCACCGATCCGCGAAATCAACGGCGATCGCTGCATCAAGAGAATTGATCTGTGGGACGGGTCGATACCATAGACACTTGTCGATGGTATCGACGTGTCATCGATCCGGCCCCCCACATCAAGCTATCGACATCCGTCGCTACTAGCGGAAGATCGGATTGCACTACAGGTGTCGATACCATCGACCCGCGTCGATGGTATCGATGGGTGAACAACAACGACAGACGTGGTTATAAAAGGCAGATGTTATTGTCAACTTGATTCACACCTTCTAGGACTATTTCATCCACTTGTGCCCTACGTATTTTTGTGCGACCGGAGCCCGGCTACAAGCATCCAAGGAGCATGATCTTCCCCGAGCCTTCACCGAGTGGAGATTGTCTTCTCCGTCCTTCACCAAGCTCCATCTTCTATCCCTTCTTCCTCGACAATGGTGCATACTGCCGGAGCATCTTCTTCACGAGTGACACCAATGGAGATTCTTGAATTCATTCCTCCACCTACTGCATCTATTCTGCGTCCGTGGATTGTCCATCCTTCCGTGGAGGTCCGGAAGGTCTATGCGGAACTAATGAAGCGAAAGATCGAGCCCACGTGCTATGTTGATCGAGAGATGATCCTTGAGTTGGGGTGCGAGGCCAACCTCGCCTACGTCTTGAAGGGGCAGGCGAGACACACATCCAGGAGGCCCGACGAGCTACAGTACCACGCTGACGACCAGCCTTTCTTCGGCGAGTGGCCGACGTATAAGGAACTCGTGGAGGAATTCATGGCATCACTAGACATCAATGTGGTGCCCAATGACTTGATCGCCACCGACAGAGAGTGGAGAAAAGGGTGGGTGTCGTTCAGACTCTACAACAACAACTACACCCTCACCCTCACCCAGTTTAATTCAGTTTATAACTGGTATCATGATGACTACCAGCACCGGCGGCCAGACAATAGGATGGACTATGATGCCATCTCTGCTCAGTTGGTGACTACACCCCCGGGCGAATCCATCAGTTACCAAAACGCTACAGTTGCGGATTTTGAGCATCCGTTTGTGCATATTCTTCACTGCATGCTCTGCCCCACCATATTCGCTCGTGGTGACCTATCTCTCAGCAAGTTTCAAGAGACGAATTTGTTCTTCCTGCACAAATTGCTGAAGCGCGAGCAGTGCAATTGGGGCGCGTTCTTTTTGACGCGCGTGTTGGCCGTAAAGAGGAGTACGCGGAAGGCTCCAATCCAATTTGGAGGGGTCATCACCCCGCTGGCCCTCTACCTTGGGTTATATTTCTCCCCGCTTGCTCCCCTTTCTAACAGGAGCAAGGTCAACTTCCAGCATCTGCATCGCTCCAACCTCCTACTACTCCGTGATGGCTTGGTGTATGCCCACTGCCATGTTAATCACACTTTTCAAGAGTGTTCACTTCCAGACCCCATCTTCAACATTGAGGGTGCTCAGCATTTTTTATGGCCTGTCATCGACATTGAGGATTCGGATGAAGACGGCAGAAATGACGACAACGACAATGACGTCGATGAGCATGAAGAGGAAGAGGATGCTTTCACTCCTCTTCCCGCACGAGTGGCACCCCGGAAGCGTCCCCGCATGCATCCGGGTGCATCATCATCTTCGCAGCCTCCGCCACCTCAGCCCTCTCATCAAGGAGAGGATGCCTACTCCATGAAAGGAATGTACTCGATGCTGCAGGAGATTCATCATACGCAGCAGCAACATACAACCTCGTACGCCAGTATTCAGGATACCACGAACCGGCTGTTAGATAACCATAGGGCCATTTTTTAGAATGAGCGCCTCCTCCTCGACAACCAACACAACATCCATGACAGGTTGCACAGGATGGAGATGCAGCAACAACCCTTCTATGATAATTACTGGAGCCAAAATTATTTTGGGGGTATCCACAACCTCCGCCAATGCCCCAGTATGATCCGATCTTTCAGGGGCAATACCCATCTTGGGACCCCACAGCCTCGCAGTACCCGCCTCCTCTTGAAGAGTGATTGGTATCACTATTCCACATTTTAAGGTTGTTTTTTACTATGAGGCCATAGTCAAATTCAAGCTTTGGGGGGAGTTGGAACAGTTTCTATCCTTTATTTTTCCTAGTTTTTAGTTTTTAGTGCTTTGTGTGTTGTCGTTTGTTTCTCTTAGTTATGAGTTTGTTTGTAGGATCCACACTCTATCTAGTGCAATTGTGGATGTCTAAATGTCATGTGTCATCTCGTTGCTTGTACATGGGAGGCAAGGGCAAATTTAAAAAAATTTAGTGTTTTTGAAAGCTTGTGTTGTTCAACTTTGAGCACATAACTTAAGGAAATAATTGGGTTTGTCAACTCTAAAATAGGAAATCACAACTGTACATTCTTATGATTCATGGAAAGTGGACGGAATTGGTTGTTTGAGCCTAAACTGACCAAATGATAATGAGACTTTAATTTGAAATAAGAGAGAGAAACCTCTTAATTACTACACAAGTCAGTAAGGAGAGACACATAATAATTTCCAAGGGTTCAGTCAATTAGTCTTATGATCTATCCACCCCATTATTTCCATATTCCACCTTAAGAATTGGAAGTACATTATGGTTTTAATCTTTTTGATTGCATCCCATGTAGATAGGTCTTGGATTGCAACTATTTTCACATATATTGCATGAAAATGAAAAACAAATAGACTAGTTATACGTGCACATTATCCTTAAGTGCATGTCATTTAGTTGCATAACTATCATTTTGTAGCTGCATTCACATTTTTGTGCATATAGTACATCATGCATCTTATTTCTTCTGAAACATTAAGGGTGGTTAACTTGTTCCATACCTTCTGAATGCTTCAAATGTATAAGTCATGCAGCAATAAGTGAGCCCAACAAATAATTTGTTGTCAGCTATGAAAATAAGGGATTAAAAAAAATAGTAAGAAAAAAAAGTGTTGAAAAAAAGTATTGAGAAGCAAGTAAGAAAGAGAGGGAGAAAGGAACATAGTCTCACTGCATTCTAAGAAGAATAAGTACATGATGTAGTTCTTTTACATATTCTATCTCATCTTGAGACGGAATGATAGTGCATGCATCATTCCACCCAAATGTAGGCATTAGGGCATTTTTATTCGCATATGCATCATTTAGGTCATTATTGCTTTATGCATGTAGAAACTGTATAATGCTTCCATTTCTTCCAGAGCCACCCATTCCATCCACCCATTGCTCGAATTGGTAGGCCACCGTGATTTTCTCCTCACTCGTGAATATCAGGAGAGCTGCTTCCATGTAGATGGTAGTTAGGTTGAGCAACGTAGAATAAGAGATCACAAAATTCACCGAGTCTGAACCGGAGAATTTTATTATGTTAACTGCCTTATGTGATAGTGTTCATCAATTTTGAGGTAGATATCTTTTATAGATGATTATTTTCTCCTTTAGGGTAGTTATCATTCTGTGGTTAGTGAGGGCCGGAATGTGAATGTCTGGCGGGGATCATATGGTGATGTTTGTTGTGATAATCTATTCTCTAGTTGACCCTCGCAATTCTATTTTAAAGTTTAGTTGCTCGAGGACGAGCAATGTTCAAGCTTAGGAGAGTTTGATGCCATGATTTTGAGTCGCATTTATAGACTTGATTTACTTGTGTCTTATGCATTTATTGGTCATTTTAGTGGTTAATATTGCATAATTCATTTACTTTTGTCTATGATCCTTCTCAGTGTCAAATCTTCCTTATTTTATCATTTTGAGCATAAATGATTACAATTATAGGTTTTATCTCAGCTTATGTGGTTTTGTGTTGCAATTTTAGGAAAAACACATATCCGCAGTCATCGATACCATCGACGACTGTCGATACTATCGACACAGCCATAGGCAACCAGCCGTAAGGAGTAGCACAGAGTTGATACCATTGACATGTAAGTCGATGGTAGCGACATACCATCAGGTTGCTGGCGAGCAGACAGTCGATACGATCGACCCCAAAGTCGATACGATCGACCCCAAAGTCGATACTATCGACACTTGGAGCTTCAACGACAGTAAAGGGATAAAACTGACTCCTAAGAGTGTTGATACTATCGACTCACGTCAATGGTATCGAGTCAGCATCAGGTGCAACGAAGAAAGGAAAAGAAGGCTTGTCGATATCACGAGGAGTCGATACCATCGACTCGCGTCGATGGTATCGACACCGTCAGATTAAAGTTTGTTTCAGATCGACCCAAATCCGATGGCTGTGATATTTTTGCAACCTAACTCGGTGATTATACCTAATGACAGCGGCCAGGAGCAGGGGATCACGTCATTAGCCATTGCACACGTCCCGAGAAGGTGTGGAGAGAAGAACGGAGCCTAGAAGCACGCCCCATCTATTACGGAAGCCGAAAAAGACATTCTATACCGCTGGAAGGCTACAGATCATGAATTCTACACCGAGGAATGCTTGGATCATCTCCGTTTAGGGGTTTCATTTCTTATTCACGTTTTTCTCCATGTTTCCCCTTTCTTCAACCATGTTTTTCTCTGAGATGAACATGCGGGGCTAATCCCGTTTATCTTTAGGACCGGGAGTAGCCTGGGGAAGCATTGTATACATTTTTATCATAGTAATTCATAATTTATCTCTTAAATATGTGGTATGATTTCGTTGTCTCAATTATATTGTTATGCTTGATCATCATAATGATAATCCAATGCCTTTAAGTACTTTGAAAGAAGAATTAATGGTTGAAAAGAAATGAAATTCAAATTAATTAACAAATCCCTTGAACAAGGTGATGTAAGGTTAATGGTGGAAACCCAGAGGTCGATTCTAATGCACTTAGTTTAGGGTATAGGTTACTACGACGGTGGAACCGACCTAAACATAGGTAGTGGATTGTACCATGACAGTGGGCAATTCTAACTACAGGCCACTATCCAGATTGAGAGATGAACCTGAATTATTATATGGAAATTCATACAATGAAAACCCACGGTGAAACCGCAACCCTAAAGATATCCATTTGAATTGATTAAACTAAACCTTTAATCGATTGCTTTGTTTTATTTTATTTTATTTTATTTCACAACAACTCTCATAACCTTTTTATTGGTCTAGCTGATTGCAAGTAGTTAGTAGTAGTCTACCGATAATTTAGTGTCCCTGAGTTTGACTCGGGCCTCACAAGGGCCTATACTACATTGATGCGTGCACTTGCGTTCGATGCACGGTAAAATCATGTCAAATCTAATCATATAGATCTCCAATTTGCATTGATCTTCAATTATCCACTTCTTTTTATGTTTATCCCTGAAATACTCAAATAACAAGTTAGAACCACAAGAATGAAATGTTTGTCATCATCAAAACAAAGGGTTTAATAATGTCCAATTTAGCCAACAAGATATTGCAGTGATCATACAATTTGCATGTATAATGTGGCATTGGCTAAAACATCTTCAAAAATTGAATGTGTGACTCCTTAGAAATGTATATGGACATGAGTAGTACTTGGATTGAACTCAATATTTCATGTATGCACAAAATATCTCGAGCATAGTTGGACTGATGTAACATAATGCCCAAAGAATCATATTCAAATTCAATACTGAGAAAGTACTGAAGGATTCCAAGATCTCATAGAGAGAAAATATTTTCTTAGCTTCTTATAGATTCATTTATAACAACAATATCATTTCTAAAAACTACCATGTCATAAAAATATAACAATGGAAACATAGTAATAATTTCATGTTTGTATGTGAATAGAGACGAGTATGACCACTAATTGAAAATTCGAACTCAACAAGAAATGTACGGATTTTTGTGTACCATGCATGTGGACCTTTATTGAATCCAAATAAGGCCTTATTGAGTTTATATACAGACTGGGTTTTGTCTATAGAAGAAAATCATGGTGGTTCTTCCATGAAGACATATGTATCTAGGGTATAATTTAAAAGGGCATTACAAACATTGATATGCCTGATTTCCCAATGCTTAGAAATGACAATTGTAAGTACAAATTTAATTGTTGGTTACTTAAGAAGAGGGACAAACATCTCAAGATAATCAAACTATTCTTCTTGAGTAAAGCGTTTTGCCACTAACCTCAATTTCTAACATTCTAAAATTTCATCTAACTTTATCATGGTCTTGAATACCCAATTACAACCTACAACGTTTGTGTTGGTTGGTCATTTAAAAAGACTCCATGTGTTATTCTTATGGAGAGCAGCAAGTTGATCTATCACAACTTGTTTCCATCATGCATGACTTCATGTATTTTTTACATTTTTTGGTGTATAGGGTACAACAGAGGTGGATAACTCATACTTAGGGTTGGGTTAAAAACACCAACTTTTTGCAGTCATGTGATGGATGTTCTCACCAAGAGTAGAAGATTTAGTATGTTCTTTAGAAAAGTCATGTGCTCATTAAAAATAACATCGAGTTCCTAATTATCAGAATTATTAATTTGGTTATCGATAAATTTAGTTGTATTTTGACATGATTCCATTGTATATACAAAACTCTAAATGTGTGATTGTACCTTATAAACAATGGTAGGGACTTTATTATGTACATGGGATATGAGACCAAGATTCGAATAAGACATTGTGATTGGTGTTGAAAGTATTTGTATTATTGTTATTTGTGATAGAGCAATCTTAAACAAACAAAATTGATTTCTAGAGGGTATATTGGTGATCATATATTGTTCTTGATATTTATCACTTTCTTTGTTAGAAAGCTTGTTTGAGAAATGATTGTGATCCATTCATTCATCAATAAATTCTATGTAGGACATTTTATGTTCATCTTCTTAAGATAACTAGACATTTTCTTGTGATGGATAAACTTCTTCAATAAACTAACATGTTTTTCAATAACAACATGATTGGTAGATACATGCAAGTACTTGTAGCCCTTGTATAGTTGACTATAACCAATAAAAACACAAGGAGGGTAAACAAGCTCAAGTTTTTGTTTTCCCATATCCCATAGATAGGGATAACATAGTGAACTAAAGAACTCAAGTAGTCATTATCAGGTATTCTATTTTGTATGACTTCAATCATGCATTTAAATTCTAGGAGTGAGGATGGAAATCCATTAATCAGAGCAATAGTAATAGTAAAAGCTTTTACCTAGAAAATCTTAGGAACATTAGCTTCGAACATCTTTGCTAATCTCAACTCAACCAGATATGTATCCTTTCTGTGTATAGATACATGTCGAGCATGATCATATGGACAAGATATATGATGAACAATTACTTATTTCATCATATAATGCTTCATCTTATTGTCTACGAATTCTCCTCCCCCATCAGATTAAGATTTTTTTATAGAATTATCAAATTGATTAATTATCTTATTATTAAAAGAAATAAAAGCAGATAAGATATCCTATTTACTTTTCATATAGACTAACCAACCATATCTACAACAGCCATCCATGAAAAGAGCATAGTGTTTAAGAAAAGTCAAGACATAACATGTGCCTTTCCCTAGATGTCACTATGCACAAAAGAAATCGGTCAGGATGACCTTATTTGTTTATCAATCATATAGAACTTTCCAATTTTTCTAATTTTACAAATATTATAGACTCCCTTGGAGTTTTTTGTTCTAACTATATTTATATTTTGAAGTAATAGTTTAAGGAATTTATCATGTGGATGCCTGAGATTTTGTGCCAAGTAACAACAATAGCTTTGGTGAATTTATTTGAGAAGAACATTTTTTATCCACCTTCTTCCAAGAGATATAATCCATTACTACACCTCCTATGAACCATGGTTAGATGGTTCCTTGAGTCCTTTTTGTAAAAATAATCATGATTAATTGCAAAATAGTATGGATATGTATAGGTAAGATGAGAAACAGATAGAAGATTTCTTCTGATATGGGGGACAAGAAGAATTTGTTTTAGAGGAATTTTTATTTTATTACAAACATAACCATCTACAATATGTGAAATAGAAGTAAGAGTACCATTTCCCATCATTTCTAGATCATTTACTTGTTAAGGCTTCAAAGTAAGAATTTCACTCTACCAGGAATACATGTGTTATAGTTTGTAGAGTAAAATTCAGTATAATTCCTTCATCTTCCTTTTCCATATGATTGTCTTCTTCTAGTGATATAGTTGTTAGTATATTGTTGTTTATTGATGTTTTCTTATTTTTTACCTTGAGAATTAGTGTGTCCCACTTTATTAGAAAAGAAAATAAGAGAGGACTTAACTAAATTTATTTTTTCTTTCTGCATTCATAGTCTTGCAGTAAAGACACTATCTTAGATTAGGGATGAATAGGAGGTTTCAACATTGATACAAAAAAGCTCTCATATTCAGATCCATCCTGACCATTCAGAAGTGTAAAGACCTTCTCCTTCTCTAACATAGTGTGGCCAAATGCATAAAAGTGTGTACATATTGACTTAAAATTCATTAGAAATTAGAAATAATAGTTGACCCCTTCTAATACATTTGATGTTGAGAAACTAATTCAAGTTCTGTAGATTGAGAACTTTTAGAAAACTTCTTTCCTAGGGTTTCCCAAACTTTTGCAACACTTTTGCATCCAATTGATTCTCCAATAACTTCCTCAGTTAGGGATCCTGATATCCACCCCTCGACAAAACGACCAATTCTAGTTCATTCCAAGTATTTTGGATAAAATTTTGGTTCTCCATCATTAGGCACAGTTAGCGGAGGTTGTTTCAGAGATCCATCATGAAACACTCTTAGACATCGAGTCTCAAATGGTTTTTTGATGTGAGAGTCCTATAGAAGCAAATTTTGTTGATTATGTTTGATGGATGCCAAATTTGACACGTTCAGACCGATAGATAGGGATAATCAGACTAAATTTTTTTTTTTGTAAGTTGTTGTCTAACCACTCATTTCAAAAGCCATCTCTATATCACAATAGGAAGAAAAGACACTTTGGTAAAGAGATATTTGATGTCTTGATCAGAGACGTGAATCAGAAAAGTCACTTGGAGAACTAAAGAATCCAAAATGAATAGCATCACTTGCGTTCTCAAACAAATATCATTCAAAATGGAGGACTGGAGATATGAGGATTTAGATAGTGAGAATACTACTTCTTACTTTGTCATCATGATTAAAGAAGGATGATGACATCTCTATATAAGAAGTAGCCATTGATCAAGAATATCATAGGTGAAACATCAAGGAGATTTGTCTTCAAAGATCTTGGATGGATGATTCTAGTGATGAGCATGAGTGATTGTGAGGTAGAGCATATTAATTCGAGCTTCCTTTCCCTTTGATCTATTATTTTGTATTAGGGTTTTAGACTTGCGGTAAGATCAAGCGGAGTCAGTTGTTTCTCTGATACCATCTTAGAAAATATAAAGAGAGAGTGGAAACAAGAGAGAGACCATGAATTTTGGAACGAGTCTTGTTATACATTCTATTGTATCTAGGAAACCTAACATAGAGAGATAATGTTCTTCATTTGGTTATATATCCATAATGGAATTTTCTAGACAAGCCCATATATAGCATACATAAGTCCCTTATATATGTGTGAAAATAGACAAAGGAAAAAATATGTACAAGTGTTTCCACAACGGAACTAGGAGAACCCATCTTCCCCTAGCTTAGGTAAACTATCATTAAAATTTGATTGCAAGATTATGTAGGAGTTATCATAGGGAACATAAATGCCACTAGTTTCTTTGGTGGCTTATGCACAATACTATTATAGATAGACATGTATTAATTATTTTATTTTATTCTTTAGTTTTGTGAAGAGAAGTCAAGGTTATTGTTACTGTCTTTGCTAAGATATGGGGTTGCTTTCTCCAAAAATCCATTATGGATTTTAGTTATACAAAAATGTAGAATAGTTGGTTCCATACTTCCCCTCCTTCACTGGGGTGTTGGCATGACTGATCAGGTAGAAACCATATTCTCGTAGTCCATGTACATTATCATGAAGATTAGATTGCAAGCTTATGTATGAGCTCTCATTGGGAACATAAATGCCACTGGTTTCTTCGGTAGCCCAAGAACAATAATACTATGGATAGACATATGTTAATTATTTTCATTTTATATGTTTGTTTGGCCATGAGTTGGACAAGCCATTATTTTTTTCATTGCTGAGATCTAGGGTTATCTTCTCTCAAAAGCCATCGTGGGATTTAGTTATATAGTAAAGTATAAGAGTGGGTTCCCATTCTTCTCCCCCTTCACCATGGTGATAATGCAGGTGTTATAAAACAACTCATCTTCTTCATGTCCAGGTAAAATATTGTAAATATTAGATTTTATGTATAAGCTATCTAGGGAACATAAATGCCACCATATGCTATGGTATCCCAAGCATGATATTGTTATCGATAGACATCTATTATTTATTTTATTTTACCCATTTGTTTGATCATGAGTTGGCCAGGACATCATTGTTGTGATTGCTAAGTTCAGGAGCTTCCTTCACCTGAAATCTATTGTGGGATTTAGTTATACAAAAAAGTAGAATAGTGGGTTCCCATGTTTGTCCTCCTTCACCGGGGTTCTGGCACATCTAATCCAGAAGAACCCCTCATTTCCCATTCTAGGTAAACTATCGTAAAGATCATATTGCAAGCTTATGCATGAGATCTCATAGGGAGCATAAATGCCACTTATTTCTTTAGTAGGTCAAACATGAAACTATTAAGCCCTATTTTGTTTGTAGGATTCCACATAGGACAGAATTTTTAATCACACTAATAACTAAATACCATGTTTGGTTGTACAAAAGCCACATTGGAATTGCATTTGGCAGGTATTAGAATCCCAGCTAATTAGACTTCTATGTTCCATAGATACCCAAGGTATAGCGGGCATCCCACCCCCAACGTCCTTCCCTAATGATTGTGATGCCCATCCCCGACTACCATGACACCCATTTTCTTAACTCTCTTCCTTATGCATGAAACTACACATGTATTCTTCTAGCTCTTCCTCACCCCGCCTTTACACCTCTATATTCTTGTCTAATCTCCTTCCTGGAACCAGTTTCATCCCAAATCTTTTCTCTTCTATTGTCCAATCCATTCACAATGGTTCCACTTTTCTTATCGTCTTTGATAATCTTTTCCATCTTCTTCTTTGTTGTGACAGTTCCACACCCAAAACCTAAAGATCCCATTCCTATTATCATCTTCTTCCCATGATATAATGACTCCCAATAGGATAACATGCAAGACAAGAATCCACCCAACATATAGATCTTCTATAGGATGGCTCCCACGATACTATATGCAAATGCAACATAGCTGCCATATTTAGTGATATGAAGGTATTTGTAGATCCAAAATCAAACAAAGCTTTAAGAGAATGATCAATAAGAAATAAAATAAACACATAGAATAATTTTTCATGAATATTTAAAGCCATTGACAAGATATTTAGATAAATGAAAAGGAATTAAGTTTACCTTCGATCAACTAGTTTGGGTTTTCCTTAGCCTCTTTTATAGTCATTGCAAACACTATGGAACTGTGGTGAAACTGAGGAGGTGGAGCACTGGATGGAGGGTTTCCAATGATAGAAGGAGTAGGGCACTTAGCAATGAAATGGCCCTCCTTTTTGCAGTTGAAGCAAACTAGATTGGCGTAGCAACAAGGTTCATCATGTCTATAAGCCCCTGACCTGGTTTTATGGCTAAACATAGTGTCTTAATCTATATTGGGTTCTTAATTCATAAATCAAACCCAAATTTATGATTTCATGTCATGTTACTAACTATGTTTTAGATTTGGTTCAATTTGGACTTTTTTGATCAAGTTTTGCACTTTGTGTTTATATTGACCTTTATGCAATTTCCCCTTATCTAGGGTTCTATATTTAATTTTCACACAAGGATGTTGTGCCTCATAAGTGTTCATAACATGATCGACATAGATGTACCTTTGTACACCTAGATGCACCATCATATGTGTGGTGTTTTCTACTCAGGGTTGAGGACCTGGGGTTCTTTCCTAATACCTAAACTGATGGTTTTTATATATAAGTTAGGGATCTAATGGTTTCACTATTAGAATGAAGAATTTGATGTTTTTTCATTATAGAATTATATTTGATGGTTTTCTCTAAAGGCATAATAAATATATCTAATGGTTTCACTATGCACCAACTATTGGTGGATTTGGGTTTGCAAATGTGGCTAAGTATTGGCATGATATGATGTCTTATCAGATGACACAACTCAACGGTTCTCCTAGATTGAAAAGTGATAGGTCTCCTAAGTTGAGAATTGATGGTTCTCCTAGGTTGACAACTGATGGTTCTCCTAGGTTAACAACTGATGATAGATTTGATTTTGCATGGATGGGAGCTTTTGACCTTTTGACACATGGCAAGCATTCTTTCAACCCTAGACCACTTTCCTCTCTCATCCTAGCACTATATGATACTCTCCTCTCACCCAAATGAGCTTTTTGAACTCCTTCATCTTCCTCTAGTTGTTTGAGAGGTCAGACCCTCTTTCTTGGTGGAAGAAGGAGATCTCTTAGACGAAGCTTGGTCAAGCTTGGTTGCATGTTGCTCTAGGGTTTTGACCTACCTTCTCTAGGATTGTTTCGATATTCCTAATGTAATTTATTTCCCTAAACAAGCAAGGTAATCGTCTTGATTCCCTCCTTATTCTCTTTTCTTCTTTGTGCAAATCCATGGTGTTCTTGGTAGAAGTCAAGCATGTGGTTGAAGAACCTCTTCTATCTTCTCTTATACTCTAGATCTTCCTTGTTTTTAAATAAAGGAGATATCTTAGAACGTTTTAAGTGCTAAAGCTAGTGTTTCTCTTTGCTTTTTCAAGCTACCTTTTTGTTTGGACATTCATCATCCTCCTTGAGGAAAGTTATATAACTTTCATCCCATTTATTTCTTACCTTTAACTTTCTATATGTACATCTTTCTCTAAAAATGTAGTAATATGTATAAAGGTGATCCTTTAGGTAAAGCTTGAGCATATGTAGTAGAAATTGTGTAGGTAAAGTACCCCTAGATCTTGTGCATGCTCTTATTTTGAAGTAATCTATCTAAACCTCACAAGTTTATCAACTGATGGTTCCCTTATGTATAGAAATGTTGGTTTATACTTAGTCTCTGGATTGATGGTTTTATTTGTGCATGGAAACCATTGATGGTTTTACTTATGCATGGCAATCGATGGTTTCACTGGTAAGTGAAACAATGGTTTTTCTTAGCTTGAGAAATGATGGTTACACTCCATTAACAAACCAATGGCTATATTTGATACCTAAATTGATGCTCTCATCAAGTTGATGAATAGATGGTTTACCTAGAACTTGAAATGATGGTTTTTACTTCATGTAAAAGAACTAATTTTATCTACAATTGAGAACTGATGGCTTACCTATTTCTTGCAACCAATGGATTTACTACTTTGTGAAATGATTAAACAACTAAACTAAGAAACCATGGTTACAACTTGTGTGATTTATGAGTCTATAATTGTTCCATGTGAACTGATGGTCTTGCTAGTGACCATGATCTGACGGTTTTGATTGTGGCTAGGCATCCAAATGACTCAATGGATATGTTAATGGTTATAAAGATCCATCATCGGATGGGGGTTCAAGGTATAAGAGTTTTTGTCTTTGACTAAGTCTAATAATGAACTAATGTTATTTCTATATGTGTTAAATAATTGATGGCTTACCTAGGTGTACTAATGAAATGATGGCTTGTTAAGGTATTTTCCTAAGTGTGTGTATGAACTGATGGGTTACCTATGGATGCTTATTTTTTATACCAATCCAATCCACCTTGTTGGATCTTAGCTAAAATGATTGAATGGTGACGGCTTAAAATATTATCTTCCTCTAATGTTGTAATGATGAAGGAATACTCTCTTAATGCTAATGGTAACTCTACTATGTTACTTTGAGAATGTCATAACACTTAGGTTTGATGAAATATTATGCTAAATCTATACATAACAAGTGTGTTGGTGACATGTAGAACCTTCCACAAAATATTGAAAGATAATGATGTTCTTGCATGAGGTTTTTTGAATGGTCTAAATGGCTTTTGGGATAGACTTGAGACCTAGTGGAGGAGTGATCCTCTTCATGATTGACAAAGGGATAGTACCCTATGGTTTAGTGATAAGGAATATGTCTCATACCTTTTATATCTTCTAAAGTTGTTATATACCAATGATTTTATAGAAACCTTTTAGTATGTAACTAGATTGATGTAGTCTAAAATCACTCAATTGGATTATCTAATCAAGGGAAACCCTAATCATGTAGGGACCTATGTCATAGAACTATTCTAGTTTCAACACTTGTTGTATAGTAAAATGAGTATTCCAAAAAGGGAAACTTAGAGTTGAATATTGTTGAGTATAGGCAGTTGCAGGGAGGGTATATCCTTGTCATACTAATCCCATGGTTATGGAAGACGGTTGAGGCCATAACTGGAATGAATGAATATGTATATGTCTTGTTATTGAGGATGGTTGTGGTTGTACCTCAGATGATAGCGTTGGATTCACTGGTTTATAGTGTCATGGCATGTTGATCAGCCTTAAATGTGGGTCCAAAATGGAGAAGGAAGCAGCTCTAGGTCATCAGACTTTTATAATTTATAATACCAAAATGTTTAAGACACCCACAACTAGCATGGGGTGGAGTAGGAGTTCAGGGTCGAACACAGGGACACAATGCAATAGCGCTTCGGAACCTAAGTTTTACTTGTCTAAGTCATCAAAAAGTCAAGGGAAAAGGTTTGTTGTAAGAAATCATAAACAAAAAGAATTGAAAGAATTAAACTAAAATCTATCTCCAAGGGGAGTTCCAAAAAGATAAGGACTTTGGTATTTTGGGGTTTAGCAATTTTTAGGCTAGTTTTGCATAAAGGAAAACTGAAGAAAAAGGACAATCTTTTGGGAAAGAAAGAAGAAAGAAAACTTTTAACAAAGCCAGCGGAAGCGGTCTATACCCTATGCCTTCTTATCTCAAAGAAAGTACCAACAAACTGTATACTAGAAACCTTTCTCAAGGGGGCCAGATACATACTCATGCGGGAAATAAAATGGATGCAACTCTGGTCCCAGGTACTCTTGTACACCTAAACCAGACCGAGTTCTAGAAGTTCATGACTTTCCTCTCTCAAAGAAGTCAAAATAGGAAACACGATTCGATAGCTAGTCAAAAGCGTATAATGGAAAGAAGGGACTAGAATTCGGATGCTAGAAAGAGATCATTCAATGGAATAAAGCCATACATAGAATGATATGAGAAATAGCCCACAAATTCCAATAATCATATAAGAGAGATAACAATTTGGTTACAATGTTGTACTGAATGAAAGTAAATGTTGTAAAAGGACGATAGGTATCGGTCTCCTTGATTTAGGAAACTAATATGCACAACAGTTGATTCTTGAGATAGTGCTAACCTGATATTTGTCTATAGATATATTAGGTTACGATCGTGTCGGGTTGCTAACTGTATCGGGTTGCAACCATGACGGGTAGTGATCGTATTGGGATATGACTTCAATGTGATACAGTCATGTCGGGTTGCAACCGTGTCGAGAAAAGGGATTGTATCAGGTAAGATAAATGTCGGGTTGGCACCATCCCGGCTCTTGGGTTCTTCGTGTAGGGTTGTTCTGTCTAGGCAGACTGTCTCGAGTTTGAGGTCAAATAGAAACTCAACATGCTCGGAGAAGCTTCAAGGATCATTAGGTGTTGCCTGCTTCTACCGAAACAAACTCTAAGTGAACTCCTCCCATCCCTCTTGGGATGGCAGTATGCTCACCTAACTATCACTTTGAAAACACTTGGGAACTCGTCTCACTAGATTCTTTTCTCCAAGCACTATCTTCCCCCTAGAAGCCGACATGTCCCATCATAGCCCTATAGCTACTATTTATAGGTAGCATATTGTTGGAGGTTGTAGCTTTATTGTTCCACCTGTCTGGCCAGTCATGACCTTAGTTGGTGCTTTGAATGGGGTTGTCACGGTTGTCGCCCACTATGCTGTGTCGGGTTGTCCTTACTGGTAGTCAATAGGACAGCGACCGTGCCGACCTATTGTGGTGTCAGGAATCAAGGCATATCGGGCGGTGATGCGTGTCGGGCTTTTTGTATCGCGTAGTGGTAATGTTCCTGTTTGTTCGTGACAGGTTGAATTCATATCGGGCTACATCACTGTCGGGTGATCATGTCGCGTTACGACCATACTAGGTTGTAAGTGTGACAGGCTGACACCATGACGGGTAAAAGTCATAGCTGGTTGTGACTTGTCTTGTGCCTTGCAAATAGTTGAGTGCCCGTGATGGTTTCTTACAGCATGTCTGGTAGTCAGGACATGGGAACCGATATCCTTTTCTGGTGGGCTTATTGGGCCCATTTGTCCTTCGTTTCATGTAGTAAAATAGGAAAGCCCTTCAAAAGATGAGAAATATTGTCAGAAACACAGCAAGCATAATTTTTCATGATAAATAGAACACAAAGAAGTGTAAGTTGAGTTTGGAAGCTATTTTAACAATGGAATATAAGTCCTAACAACCCTAAAATGGGTGTTATCAACCCCCCCCCCTAAACTTAGCAATATGATTGTCCTCAATCAACTAAACTGGTTTTAAAACTTTCATTTGTAGTACTTTTAACTACCAGGCGTGGTCTTCAAATAAAGGTTAAGTGGATTTTTGAAATGTCCTGAGGAAAATGATGTCCAACCATGAGCAAATTGACTTTTCCTTTTCCATAATTGAACACAGATCTCTCCCAGGTTTTGTGAGACTTTGGTGCATGTTATTTGAAGTTAGCTTTCACGTAAACTTTTGAACCATGGAGGTAAAAAGTGGGGTTTTCAGGAAGGCTTAAGATTTTGGGTTTTTCTTGCTTCTCATCGGGCCATCCAGATATGGGTCCGTTAATGGGCAAGTGGTCCCTACAGTCCAAGCCAGTTGGCTTTAGAGCAGTGATTTCACATCCTACGTACCATTGCCTCGGATCTACCATGCCTAAAGATGGGTACCTTGAGAAGACAAGTGTGTTTTTTTTGGAACAACTCTCATGCTTTTATTCACTCTCATAAGGCTTTTCTCTCTTTTGGGATTTTGGTGGGTAGGAAAAGGGAGAGCTTGCTATTTGGGTAGTTCTTTCCATCTCATGCACATCTCTTAGTTGGGAGAAAATTATTTTTCAAAGTTGGCATAGTTATAGTCTTTGTCGTTTAAGACTACACTTTCAAGAGAGCATAGTAGAAATGTACACAACCTTAGGTGCGGAGAGAACAAACTAGAAGTTATACCAAGTATTTAAGATAAAGTATTTTTTACAAGTTTAAACATCAGATGGGGTGTGTGTATATATTGCTTACTGTCAAACATTAATATACAATGTATACATGGAGTATGCTGATGGAAAGGAAGGAAAGGAAAGGAGAAAAATTTGTAGAGTACCTCCCTCACTAATGTTATAAAGAGACCCCCCAAGAAAAACTTATCTCACACTCTGTCCCAGAGTGGAGAGAGGAATAGGAAAGAGTAGTTATAGGTCAGTGAGGGTTCAACAGATATGTGCGCCTTCAACGGATAAGAGCTCCTTGATGTATTTTCCTCACTGGTTGTGGTAGTCGAGGTCATGAAGTGTTTCAGGGCCTTGTCTTAATGCTGAGGCATTGGATATCCAGTGGAGCATGTATATTCCACAATCATTTGATAGAGAGGCTTGTTGTGGACTGCGGTCCAAGAAACAGAAATCATGCCAGGTTGACCCAGGATCTTCAGTAATGGTCTTACCATGGAAACCACCTCGTTGTAGAATTTTCCTGCTAATCATTCAAGAGGTGTTTGTGGTGCAATAGCATGCTCAGTAGGCCAGTCAATATGGGCATCTAAACTGTTGTAGAAGATCCCAACGTGAGAGTTGGTGTAGAGCATAATGAGCATCTAGTGATTGTCGTGCAACATAGGCAGAAAGATTATGCGTGGCAGATTCTCCTGGATTTGTTGTTGAAATAGCTGGTGTGCCCCTGTTTCGTCAGCTAGACAAAGATTGTTGAACATCATGGTATGGGCGGTGTAGAGCTGGTCAATCTTTGCTTGTAATATGGGGATGTAATCTATTGCCACTGTCATAGCTAAGTACCCACCTATTTTGACTAAGTCTCTGAGATCATCTATGGGGACCACTACAAAGTCTTTTTCATAGATGATGTCTACAATGTTGGAATTAGCAAGATGTATCAAGATGTGATTTACTCATTCCTGAGTTAGAGAGTTGCAGGTTGAACGGTCAAAATTGTTGATGGTTGAGTCTAGGATTATAGGTGAAACGGATGTGTCATCGTTGTCGTGTCGGATGTGTAGGTCCCGTAGCTTCTTGCCCGGCCTGCCATGGTATTAGACATGAGAGAGCTTGGTTCCTTCCCTTGGTTGTCTGCCTAGTTGTGAAGAGTGGGCATCAGATTTTGTTTCTAAGAAATCTTTGAGAAGCTTGGGATCCAAGAAGTAGCGCTTGTCTTTAATCACCAACAACGCGTAGATGCTCCTTAGCTAGTAGAAATTTGTATCTTGGAGCTACAACATGTATCTAATGATGTTTAGAAGCTCCATGGCTCGTAGCATGATACAAGCATTATTATCGCTTCCCGAGTCTTGTTGGACTGTGAAGTCTCTTATCGCATAGATGTTCCAAATACTGTTGTGGCATTTGATGCCTTGTTTGATGACCCAGTGAAGTCAGAATGGCAAGAGCTTTAGAAGCTTATCTTCAGGATGAATGAAGTCCTAATCTAAGTGACTAATCTCCCCTGCATAGTAGTTAAAGAGTGTGACGTCGTGATAGTGAAGGTTTGTGATGCAGAGGAACCAACACTGCCTGTGCTTATGGGGGGCTAGAACTAGTCCGGGGTTGTGTTTTTCAATATGTTTCAGCATGTCGACCACCGATTGTAATTCATATGCTCCTACTAGCAGTCACGTGGTCAGGGCAGGAGTGGTGTTGTAGATCGGCTGCCAACCTATTTTTAGTGTGATATTTTCTATCATTGCGCCTTCCATGATGTAAAAGAGGATCTTTCCTACTATAGCCTTTGAGTGAAATATTCCTTTAAACATTCGGCATTGTAGGGAGAAGTATTTGTTGTTCCAGATGATGGTCTTCTCACCAAGCTATGGTCTAAGCACCATGTTCAGAAGGTGTTGGTCACAGGCAGTCAGGTTATCTATGGCGCGTCTGTCGAAGTCAGGTATTTCAAACATCGGTATTTTAGACAGCGCATAAAATTGATCAGTTGTTGAGTTTTCCCCTCGAGGGGGTTGCGCTTCCAGAGAGCAATATATGTCACCTTGTTATCCTTCATAGGGTTCGTCTGTCAGACTATCAGAGAGGTCTTTTATGGCATCATTTGGCTCTAGTGGGTATAGTGGAGCTTCCGTATCGGCAGTTATTAGATCGCTCCCTATCAGGTTTATCCATTCATGTAGATCTGGAAAGATGTCGGTGTTGAGTTTGAAACCCTCTTGGATCTATGGAGTTTGATACATGCCCCACTCTAAGTTTCTCATCTCTTATATGTCATGAGCTTCAACCATTAGCACAGTCACGACATTGCATAAAGGATGAGTCATGATGTCGACATCATGGTTGCTTTCTTTCTCTTTAGGGGACCCGTCGGTGGGCTTATTGGTCACCTACTCCTCGGGAATTTTTAATACTATAGAGGTCCCTCTAGAATTTGAGGAGGATAATGAATACAAACAAGAAGAAGATGATGGCAATGATGAAGACGATGGCGGCAATGGTGATCTTCGAGACCGACTTAAGTGGTGGTGTGTGCTCCTTTCCTTGAGTCTACACTTGATAGCATCCAAGCATCGTAGTGCGGCCTGCATTGTCTGGTTCATTGTGTCTAGTTGGTTGGGTAGACCAAACAAGGTTAGTAGCTGGTGCTCATGTGCTTCTAATCATTGTTGGAAAGCCTGAAATTTGCAGTTGAGTGAGTAAAAAGTAGCATTGTGGTTACGGGTTACCTCCCTCAAGCTGTCAAACTCATAGCCGAATGTATCCCCAAATAAGGGGGAGAAGGCGTTCAACTATGGCTTCTAGAGTATCTTCTTGTTTTGGCGGCACGGCCTGTGCAATTCACGCCTTTAGATAGGGGTGATTCTACCACGACGGTGCGTGCAGACGTAGCCTCCATGCACGGTGTAGGTGTATTTGGCATTGTAGCTTCCACTTCAGCGTGGGGGCATGGGGAGGTTGGCAATTTCTGAGGATTGTGATTGTCCGCATGACTCTCAGCCTCATCCTCCAACGAGACGACCTCCCTCATGGCCGGCTAGGTGGAGGTTTGTTGAGTGGACTTGAGCTCGTTGTTTAGGAGCTCGATGAAGGCCTTCTCGCTATTGCGAGAGGTGTCTGGGTGCACCGTGGAAGGTGCATCCAGTGCGGTTGCGACCGACATGGCTATTACAATGGGTGCATCTGTCTTTTTAACCATAGTGATTTCTACTCTTACTGTTGTGCTTGTTGGTATGGTTGTGCTGGTTGGCACAACTATTTTGGCCTCGATGCGATCGTTGGTGTTGACCACTGGGGATTTTTTTCGGTGAGTAGTCTTGGAGGCCCCCTTCTTCTTTGTGACCTCCTTCTCATGGATGACAGGTGAGGCTGCGTTGACTACCAGAGGATTGATCTCTGCTGGTGTAAACACCAACTTATTTGCATCGTAGTTGATGCATCTTGGCAGCGGGAGTAGAATGTTGGTTCTTGCCAACCTATAGGAGAGTTGGGAACCCTCTTTCTTTATAATGTTGGCCCTTGTGAGGAACTTGATATATATCTTATCATTACCCTGAGTTCGCGATAGGCTTTGAGGTTCCTTTAGATATCTGAGCCCTATTGCGATCAAGTTGACGATGCCTCCCTTGTTGTACTCCTTGGTGCCATCTTTAATTGGATGGAGCATGTTGATGAGGAAGCACCCCAAGTTTATTGCCTTTTTTGTCATTATTTACCATATCATGTGCATCTCTTTAGTATAAAGGTTGATGGTTTCATATTTGATAAAGAGGAGGATGGCCACTATCTTGTGGATGATCCTCTAGAAGCAAGAGTGGACTGCAACCACTTTATTGCTAGGCTTGAAGAAAGACTCGCATGTTAGCTCTTTCTATAGCTTCACTTGGTCGAAGTCGTCATCATCGCTTGTCCTGGCTCCATCTTCTAGTAGTTTCTTCTTGTCTTTGTTTTTGGAGAAGATTTTGTTGAGCAGTTTCTCTGTGATCTCATACCCTGTGTTGTATAAGTGGGTCTGCAGCTGGTCTCCTCTACCAAATTTCTTGCTCTCTTCGAGGTTGTTCGACACCCGTCGGAGGGAGGAGATGAATTCCTTGGTCAACTCAGTGTAGGAGTTGGAGAAGTCGAAGAAAATCTTGTGGAGCCCAGCGGTACCAAAGATGTTCTTCAACCTCTCAACGATCCCAATTTGTCAGAAAGAGGCCTCATGGAAGAACCTCATTGACCAGTAGACCTTTGCTGCCAGTTCAGCTGTCGGCACTGATGCTCTGCATCACTTGGAGTGAAGCACCCTGGAGAGTGGGTCAAAGCCTCGGGCTTTGCCGCTGCAGGTTGAACTATCACTTCTGCTTTGACTTGTCAACAGTGGAAGGATGAGTTGTCATTGAGTTAGGGTGCTTCTTCCCTACAGTGGCCCCTATGGTGTCTTCAGAGGTGATCCACCAGTCGTGTTGGTCGACTTGGATGATGGTCTCCTTGGTGCGTGTCATTATCTGAAAAGTGAAGAAATGAACACATTAAGTGGCATTATGATTTATACACACACACACACACACACACACACACATACACACACACACACACACACACACACACACATATATATATATATATATATATATATATATATATATATATTATGTGTGTTTTTTATGATCGTGTATCAAGTTAGGGTGCTTGAAAGAAGAAGAGGTCAAATCGACACGCGAAGGCAATAGAGGTGAAACTTAGTATGAAGTGGTTATCCCGATACGGCTTGGGAGATATGGATAAACCAGTATCGGGTTATGAAAGAAAGCAAGGTATTGGGTTAGCATTAAGCCAACTTGGTATCTTCTCCATGTGATATGTGTGTGCACGATATGGCTAACGTGAAACAGGGGATGTGCGGAAAGTTGTTGCGGTCCTACCTGATATGCTTAGTGTGATACTATCAAAACTCGATATGCATTCAATGGTAGCGCCTTACCCGATACCAGTGACTCGAAGTAGCTAAAACTTGATATCGTGTAGTCCATCAGTTTGGGTGTGATGCAGATGTAAACGGATAGGCTAAAACATGGTACAACTAGGTGGTGCATGATACGACTATGCAAACGTGTCACACAAAGGAAATGAGCTGAGAACTCGGGACGAGAGAGGAGGTTGCTTTGGGCGATACAGGAGCTTGCACGATACGAGAGTGAAAGTTGGTAACCCATCACGGTTACCATCTCAAGGCTTATATAGTTGTCTGTAAAGAGTGGTGCAAGCAGTAAGATGGGAACACATGTCGCGCATGTACGCAAATCATTTTCCTAAGTAAGGCAAAACTGGTCTAATCATGTCGTGTCGTGAGACTAAAAGATTTACACGTTACCTGACATGTGGAACCTGATAATGTACTGGACGACACATGTTCTATGTGACACAGGTGTAACAAGGCTTGCAAGCCAACACGTGTATGAGCAATACTTGAAGAAGGGTGACACATCCTACAACCCGATACAACTAACCCAGTGAGCTTTTAATTGTAATTCGATATTGCCTAAAACTCGTATCGGGTAGAGCATTTAACCAAGTGTCAGATATCGTGCAAACACTAGGCTTTCAGGCGATATGGGTTTAGCGCCCGATATACCTATGTGCGCGACATGTTCATGGGGAAAAGCGATACACTTGCCCAGTATGTGTAAAAAATGATATGGGGCATCTTTATGTGCCACCTCGCCTCGGTCATCTAGAACCATGGTGATCATTCAAACAAGGAAGTAGAAAGCTCTTAATTTGTAAGACATCACTGATCCAAGTCATAAATCTCCAGCCTCAGCTAGTGTTACAGATCAAGGAGATAAAAACAAAGTTGGTGGCCCAGAAAATGTGAGAGTCAGTGCACGTGGCGCATACACAGACTCAGGCCCTATTAAAACAAGAGTGTTTAGAATGTTTTTTGAAAGGAAGGAAATAACAGTTCTATTCTAGGAAAGTAAACTTGGGCTGCCTCCCAAGGAGCGCTATGGTTTTTGTCATTAGCTTGACATCTTCAATCCTGCTCAAGCTTCTTCTTCAGGTGTAGGTTCAGCATCATTTAGGACTAGTTCACATCGTCTTATAAAAGCTTCATCTTCATAAAATCTTTTCACACGATGTCCATTGACTGGGAAGACTTGTGTGGGGTCATTCTTGTCGAATAGCTCCATCATTCCAGATGGGTATATCCTTTCTACCACGAATAGTCCTGACAAGTGAGTTTGCAGTTTCTCTAGAAAAAGTTGAATGGAAGATTAAAAAAGTAGAAATTTGTCACCTTCTTTTATGTCCATCTTCTTTAGGTGGGTATCATGCTAGACTTTAGTTCTTTTCTTATAGATCCTTGCATTCTCATAGGCATGAAGCCTAAGCTCCTCAACCTCTTAGATCTGCAAGAATCTTTTTTTCCCAGCCAGGGTTGGGTCCATATTCATATGTTTGATGGTCCAAAAAGCTTTATGATCTAGCTCAAAGGGGAGATGACATGCTTTCTAATAAATCAAATGGTACGGCGTGGTGTCGATTGGTGTCTTGAAGCCACTTCTGTAGGCCCAGAGGGCGTCGTCTAACTTTGTAGACCAGTCTTTACAGGATTTCCCAACAGTCTTTTCCAGGATCTGCTTGATATGTCTATTCGTGACTTCCACCTCTCCAGATGTCTAGGAATGATAAGGGGTGGCAAATCTATGTCTAACTCCGTAGTTCTTCAGAAACAACTCAAATTTCTTTTCGGTGAAATGTGATCCTCCATCACTAATCACAGTTCTGGGAACCCCATATCTTGGGAAGATAACCTTTGTAAAGAGCTTTATCACAGATTTAGCATCACAAGTGGTGGTGGCCACGCATTCCAACCACTTTGAGACATACTACACTGCAACTAGGATATATCGAAAACTGTATGACTAAGGAAAAGGTCCCATGTAATCGATTCCCCAGACGTCAAAAATCTTAACTTCAATCTAGTTGGACAAAGGCATCTCATTCTTGCCAGAAATCTTTCTAGTCTGCTGACACTCACTGCAGGCCTTAACATAGGCATTATCATCTTTAAACAAAGAGGGCCACTAGAAGCCTAATTGTAGGACCTTGGTCAATGTTCTTTCCACTCCCAGATGTCCTCCATAGGGAGAGGAGTGACATTCATACAAAATTTTTAGGGCTTCATGTAATGTTTTGCTAGTGTAATAGATTATGTGGTGCTTCTTATCCTTCTTTTGTCTGAGGATTGAGCCTATCACATAATCACTGGCATCACATATAAACTTGGATGGAAGATTCCAATCGGGTTACTAGATGATGGGAGTAGAGACCAGTGCATCTTTCAAGGTAGAGAATGTCATCAGGCATTCATCGGTGAACTCAAACTTTACATCTTTCATTAATAGCTCAAATAAAGGTTTTGCTATCTTCAAGAATTCATTAATGAATTTTTGGTAATACCCAACGTGTCCCAAGAAGCTTCAAACTCTCATCACAGATGTCGGCGGGGGGAGTTTTGCAATAGCCTCAACCTTTGAGTGGTCGACTTTGATTCCTCTGTTTGATATCTTATGTCCCAACACAATGCCTTCATGTACCATAAAATGACATTTTTCCCAGTTGAGGGTCAGGCTTTTTTCTTCGCATATCTTCATCACAAGGGATAGATTCTGTAAGAAGTCCTCGAAGGATCCTCCATAGACACTGAAGTCATCCATGAAAACTTCCGTTTTGTCCTCTAAGAAATCAGTGAAGATAGTTGTGACACCTCGCCATCACACAGACAGCAAGGTGACATGCGAAAACACACAAGACTTCCATAAACCACATATTACCATAAACACGGGTTAATTAAAACCATTTGTGGAAATACATGTAAAAGAGAACTATTATATTCATATCCTCATCTTGCAAGGAAACATGTTATATGAACATACGCAAGCCTTAATATAAGTTCATATCTTACAGAGACCAACTGTCTTGCCAGCACATGAGTTCATCACCTATTTATATGTACATAACAAGCCACATAAGGCCAACATCAGGATGAACAAGAGTACAATAGCTATACATCGTGAAACGTCGTCAAAACACCCCCGAGGACATGAGAGTACAGGGATGACTCTAAGACTCTACTACAAAACACCAAAACATGCAGCATGTCCATCTCTTGCCTTCTACTACACTTCTTGCTGCTCAGCCATAACCTCACAACCACCACCACGTCTAGCGTGATCACCTAAAAAGGTTGTAAACTAGCGGGATGAGACACACAGTCCCAGCGAGAAACATAACTCCCCACCGAAACTATAAAACCTCAGAATATTAAAGCAACAAAAGTAAATAACTGATAAAGTGTAAAACAAGAGCAGTATACTGAGCAAGACCATTATTACCATCAATCTTACCAAGATATCTGGGAGGCATATAACCAAGTCTTCCTTTATGGAACATGATTGACAAGATAAGCTTTATAATAAATTATCACAAAATATAAGGATCCTACACATATCTGCAAGGTATAACTAGATCAGCTATATAAGCAAGGCCTCAATCAATGTTTCGTGTTTTTCTCTAAGGAAGATATACTATTCGGCTGGATTACGTTTTATTATGCCCTGAGGAAGTGAGTTGTCCCTGCTCAAATCCAACCTTTGGTTGCGAAGCCCAAGTTCGGTGCCATACAAGTTTAATGGGAGAGCCAGACTCCATGACCTCACCTCCTCGTGATCAGTGAATGAAAACCAAAGTAGGACCGCAGTCTCATGCATATATGGCCTCAGCCTCAGGGTCAGCTCTGCAAGCTAACCATATCTCTAGCTCACCTTGACACAGGTGCTAGTACATACATCTGAGCCATGAATGCATCATGCTCATCATCACATATCCTGAGCCATGGGTTTGTTCACCATGCTCCATATATTCACAGTGGTACTCAGATTCCTCCTATTTTAGGCTAGGGGAAAACCTCGCATGTTCAACAATATACGCTCCAGGCAAATCCCGCAGGATAAACCTATTTCACCATCACCATGATAATAACGATGATGGATCTATGGCCAGGGCAAACTACATGATATGCTCATCTATATTTAATTAGTGTATTTTAAGCCAATTGTTGAGGCAACCAAAGTATAAACATAGCCTTATAGAATTACATCATTATTTCCATCATCATACTGTCATGGGACCTCAATCCCTCATTATATCAACCACTGCCATTCTGGGAACACATCCCTTATCTCATCATCAGAGGATAACACGTCAACTAGGCATTCAACCTTATATCAGGTCCTTAGACCTATCAACTTATTATCTCATTACCACATGGTGCTACTCAAGCACATACATCTCATAGCTCTTACCAGGCTATGAATCCACATAAAAATACCTACATGGTTAGTATACACATCCATAGAGATAATTGAAGCCATCATGGATTAACAAGATTATCATGCTATCAAGTATAAAGCAACATCCATGAGTATATTACACATAAGCTGTAGAAATCATAGTTTCATTATCAATCATAAGCATATATCATGCCCCATACTTGTGATCATATACATGTGTCACATTATCATGTGTAGCGACATCATATCCCTCCAAACTTCCTGGTTCACAACCTATCATCTTATCTCATTATCATAGTTGCAGGATTCAAGGTGATTACACCATATCACTTGTATTATCATTATTAACAGAGAACTATCAGCTATATATATATTCTATGTTATCAAAACCCTCACCAAAGCTCCTGCAACCCACACTATAGGTATGGCGGGCAGTGCCAACCCTCACCAAAAGATGTATCAGGTATGGTCATACCATCACCGAAGGATGTATCAGCTAGGGTTTCCCAACCCTAAGCAAGCTCACCACCATATTGGCCAACCCCATCACTTCACCTATCGTGCAACAAGAACCCACCAGCTCACATGGTGTCAGGCATGGTGTATCATGCATCATCACAGGGTTGTCGGCCAAAGGCCTATCGTGCACACAAGCTAGGGTTAGGGTTGGGGTTTCCTCTATCGGCCAACCCTCACATGGACCATATCGGCCAAAGGGGTATCACCCAAGCGCCCCTACCATGCAACCAGCTTCCTATCGTCCAAGGATCATCCCTATCGACCGGGGCATTCATGACGCTCAAGTGTTGTATCATGCATGGCCATGCAGCAACATATCGGCCAGCACCTAGGATTATCTTATCGGGCACCATACCATATCGCCCAAAGCTCATCCAAACAAGGTGGTATCGGCCAAAGCCATATCGGGCACTAAGCAATCAAATCCTATCGGCCAAGGCCATCTTAAGGCAAAATGATATCGGGCAACCTCTCTACAAGGTGTGTCCTGCAGAGCACTCAACAAGGTGTATCGCCCAAGCAACAAAAGTATCAGCCAAGGGAACAACTCAAGATGAAGCTATCGTGCAGCACTTCTCCAAGGTCATAATGTGCAAAGCACAACTCTACAAGGTCATCTTCAACCTCAATCACAAGGGTACCAAACCCTAAATGATTAAGAAGATCGGCTCACCTCTCAACACCCAAGAGAGAGGGGTTTTGCACAACCTCTATCACAAATTGAGAAACCACACATATCAACCTCAACTTTGGTCATCACATAGCTAAGAGCTCACCTCTCAAATCCATGGTGAGAGGAGGGTGTTGCCCAAGCAACTAGAATGTAGACTCACCTCTTAACATAAATGAGAGAGGGGTATTGCCCACATCACTAGAGCTCAAACTCACTTCTCAAAAACTAAGGAGAGAAAAGGGTATTGTTCAACAAAAAACCCCCAAACTATGGTTCGGCCAACTAGATCCAAAGGCATATAAACCATCAACAACATCAACAACATCATGCTCACTATATCCATAAGATCAACAACATGTAGTAGAGAAAGAAACATAACATGCAATAGCCGATCATCAACATATATGAACATGTAACATAAAAGAAGGTTGTATAACTAGGGTTAGAAGTTATGTAACCCTCCTTAAGCAAGCTCCTCAAGCTCCAAAGCTCCAAGCTTTAAGCTTCTAGCTCCAAAGCACACCACCTTCGGCCACCTCAAGGAAAGGGACAAAGATCATAACCACCATGGCCGAAGAGCAAGAAAGAAGGAGAAGAAGATGCTAAGGAGAGAGAGAAGATGCTTACCAAGGAAGCAAGGCTCGCCTATAGATCGACCACCAAGCTAGAGGAAGAAGAAGAGAACTCCTTCAAAGGGATCGACCACCAAGCACCAAGGGAGGTGTGTCGTGCACACAAGGGGAGAAGAGTAACAAAGAGCCAAAGGTTTCCTAAGGAAGAGAAAGGCAAGGCATATATAGATGAGGATCAAACGGGAACCATGGCAAGGTATCACCTTACCCAGGGACACATGTCCACACATTTGCCACCTTGCAAAACATATGCACAAACCATGCCACCACACAACCAAGGTTCAGCCACATGTCCAAACTAGGGTGACACAACCAATGCAAGAGGGTCAACAAAGTCAAAGGCTGACACACTTCAAACCATGACCGCCAACACCTCTAGGTTGACACACATCATGGTCGGCACACCTCATGGCTGACACAAGCCTCCTTGCCCGATACAGGGCTCCTCAAAGCAAGGCAAGGCCCAAACAAGGGAAAACAAGGCCCAACAGAGCTCAATTAAGCCCAAGACAACTCAAGGCATGAGCCCAAACCTTCCTCTCAACTTAGAGGAAGCAAAGAGAGAGGAGAACATCTCTCAAGGTGACAATCTTACTCATCAACCCTAAAACCTTGGTTATTTGCAAGTAGCACCTCCGACCCTCAACAAGGCTCAAACAAACCCTAAACACTACTTGAGGTGATTAGCAAGCAACTAAACACCAGGGGTTTCGCAAAGCAAACATGATAAGTCCAAAATGGAGGTCAGGGTCTTTACAAGCCATAAACCTCTACAAAGGGATTTCGTCCTTGAAATCTGAAGAGAAAAGCGAGGGATACTTCCTCCTCATCTCTTCCTCAAGATCCCACGTGGCTTCTTCAATGCCACGATGATGCCAAAGAACCTTCACAAGAACCAGGTTTTTCCTTTTCAACCTCTTTACCCTCCAATCAAGGATCGTCACTGGACCTTCTTCATAGGTCACATCTTCATCAAGCTCAACCGTGTTGTATCATTGTCCCTGTGTCTGGATGACTTTTCTTCAACATGCTGACGTGGAACACAGGATGTAACCTGTGCAAGTCTGGCGGTAGCTCTAACTTGTAAGCTACCTTGCCAACACATGCTATTATCAGGTATGGTCCCATATACCTGAGTGCCAGTTTTCCATTCTGGCTAAACCTCAGCACGCCTTTCCAAGGTGAGACCTTGAGATACACTTTGTCTCCCACCTGGAACTCTAAAGGTCGTCGACGATTGTCAACATAAGACTTTTGTCTGTCATGTGACGCTTTCAACAATTGTTGTATCACTTTGATATTTTATGTTGTTTGTTGCACTAACTCAGGACCCAAAAGCTGATACTCACCAGACTCATACTAGCATAAAGGGTATATGTGCTTCCTTCCATATAGAGCCTCATAAGGAGCCATGTCAATGCTCCGCTGGTAACTATTGTTATAGGAAAACTCTATCAAACTGAGATGTACATCCCAACTACCTAAGAACTATAGAACACTAGCTCAGATAAGATCCTATAAAGTCTAAATAGTCCTTTCAGACTGCCCCTCTGTCTGTGGGTGGAATGCAGTGTTGAACCTCAATTGCGTTCCCAACGCTTTGTGCAATTGTTCCCAGAAACTACTCATGAGCTGGGGACCTCTTTCGGAGACTATTGTTGTTGGCACGCCGTGTAAATGCACTATCTCAATTACATACATCTGAGCAAGCTTCTCGACTACAAATGTTGTTTTTACAGGTATGAAATGGGCAGACTTCGTCAATCTATCCACTATCACCCAAATGGAATCATGATTCTTAGCTGTCCTTGGCAGACCAACTACGAAGTCCATGGTTATATGATACCATTTCCACTATGGTATCGACATGGGTTGCAACGTACCCACCGGCTTTTGATGATCATCCTTAACTTGTTGGCATACCACACACCTAGCCACAAACTCGGCTACTTCCTTCTTCAAGCCAGGCCACCAATTGAGATCCTTCAGATTATGATACATCTTGGTGACTCCTGGATGCATAACATACATTGATGTGTGTACTTCCTCGAGCACTAGCTTTCTCAGATTATCAACATCAGGGACCACCATCCTACCATGATAGCAAACTAGTCCATCCTCAGACGCATGGAACCCATTATGCTTTTCACTGCTGAGCTCTGACCTAATCAAATGCATTGTATCATATGTATGCTATGCATCTTTGATTTGCTGTCTCAGCATAGGCTTGAATTGCATCTGTGCCAACAGTCCTTCTAATAAGGAAACTTCCAATTGCACATCCATCTACCGCAAGGAGACAAACATATCCTCCCTATGGCATACCAAGGAACTCAATTGTGCCTTCTTCGTGGGGAGAGAAGAAGACTTTCTGCTAAGCGCATCAGCTACCACATTTGTTTTACCTGGATGATACTCAATGGTGCAATCATAAACATTGATTTGCTCCATCCAACGATGTTGTCGTATGTTCAGCTCACTCTGTGAAAAGATGTACTTCAAGTTCTTATGATTTGTAAAGATCTGACACACTTCCCCATAAATATAGTGTCTCCAAATCTTTAATGCATACACCACCACTGAAAACTCTAAATCATGTGTCAGGTAGTTCTCCTCATGTTTCTCAGGCAATTGTCTCTCTCTTGCATGTTCCCATGCACCTCTTCTTGGTGCAACATTGCTGCTCTCAGCAGCAATCTCCTCATGTGACCCAGTCATCTTTAAGTTCTTCTTCTCTTATACGAGTAGAAGATACTTTTAAGATTATAACCCGACACTCAAGCCTCCGCAACTATTATACGGGGTCTGATGTAGTAATTGTTGGGTTTTAGGGGAGACAGAGAAGGCAGCATAAACAAAAAAATTTCTTCCCCAACCCATATCGAGGAAACGCGTCAACGTCTATATAATAGGAAAGGATGGTTTGTGGAATCATACCTTGTCCCGAGGCTTACTCGGCGACAATACCTCGCGCAATGCGCGGTCTTCAACTCCGGTCTTGGACGGTGTCTGTGCAGCTCCTAGTCACACCGGTACTGACGATTCCTCCTCCTACCGGACTGTCGGATGACAGTTGTCCTCCTGAGCGGCAGTGTCCTCCCGCCTATGTAGTAGTCCACACGGACTACCTGGAACTCCACTCTCCTTGTCCCACAAGGAAGTGGAAGGAGTCGCACCCTCCTGTTGACATACTAGTCGCCAACACACTCTCCTGCTACCAGTTGCAACTGCAGTTGTCCTTCCCTTGCTGCACCTCCCTTTTTGCGAGAAGCACTTGCTCGGGATCTCTCACGGTTACCAAAACCAGAGAGAACGACAACTTTGCAAAGCAACCGGCTTGCATTGAGTTGTTCTTTGAGAAGCCCCCAGTACCCCTATATATATAGGCGGGTCATGGGATAGGGTTCTCTGTGCCCGGCAACATGGGACTAAAGTAGGAGTAGAAGGGTTCGAGAATTTTCCACAAAAAGCAACCGGTTCGCAACTTGAAATGATCAGTTCACAACTGAACCGATCGGTTCGGCCATTGAGTCGATCGGTTGGACCTGAGCCGATCGTTTGGGGCACTCCAACCGATCGGTTGGTGCCCTGAACCGATCGGTTAATGGTCCTAATCCGGCTCAAAAAGACTTTCTTTGTTTCGTTCTCAATTGGTATCATATACCAATGTTATTCCCAATCGAATTGGGCAACTTGAAACCAAAGGAAAATTCTTGCCGACATGACTTTCCCAACTTGTCGGTTGCACCAGTTGAGCCGATCGGTTCAACTCTTGAACCGGTCGTTCCAACCTGGGCATGAGCCGATCGGCCTGGACACTCCAGCCGACCGGTTCAGCACCTCAGCCGACCGGTTCATCATATGAGCCGATCGGTTGGGAGCACAGGTTGGGCAAAATCAGTCAATTGCGATTTCAATCAATCCGATACTCCAATCAATGCGTCCAACACCTTGAACCATATGATATTGAGCTATCAACTGATTGAGTGTTTAATTGAACTACGAAACTCCTTTAGTAATCAATCTAAACATTGCTTTGTGGACAAAACTCCTCTTCCAGGTTAAATCCTATGTGTGTGACCCTGCAGGTCCATTTCACGTTGGTAGTGAAAGTCCATAACACTTATGACTTCACAAGCAAAGAGCGGTGCCTAGTCACACATCAGTTCTACCCAAGTGAAAGTAGAAATTTGGAGAACAACTTTCATCCTACAATCCGTGAATGGTGTTACAGTGAATGTATAATTCCTTTGTCACTGATATCCCGAATGAACTCAAGGCATGGAACAGTCATCCTGTCAACGTTCATTCACTTTCTTGATCTCAGAGCAGATTGAAGGAGATATGTATGACATCAATATCACATACTGATTCACACATGCGTGCGCACGCCTATCTCAATCCTACTCATCAAGTGGCCTTGGATATCAAACTCCCTCAGGAGGGACAAATCCCATATCTATCACTCACCCCTCAAAAGCCCCATGTGTCAAAGCCACCCAATCATCACCTTTATAACAACCCATGTTTCAGGACTGCGTTTGATGATGTCAAAGTGTGCCCAACGACATGTGTTGAGTGTAGTGATTTCAGGTCTAAGAATCACACTCACCACCATCACTGTGAGTACTAACTGTGACTACCATCTCATGGTTCCATGTGTCAAACTCACGGTGGGTCTGTCCGGTACCTTGTTCTCTAACAAGTACCTATGTGTTTGGTTTGATATCTCTATATCATGACTAATGAGATTCTGTCATCAACCAACACCACAATCTAATCTTGTGTGTCATTGCTGTCTATCTACCTTCCACAATGACATCCGACTAGGGACATAACAAGAATGTACAAACTCTTAGCATCCGTATGATCTCATCGTTCAGGTCCTCAACCTGAAAGCATACGTCATTGAGTACTGTCATTCTCTAGACATTCAATCTGTTCTATCACTATCTCATATGACTGAACCAGAATGAATTGGAAGCTTGCCTTTGATGTTTATCAAATCAATCTTATGTATCCCACCAATCATCCCATGATTGGCTCTCAGGGCATACATACCAACAGACTCCCACTTGCACTGTGAGCCAATCACCCTTGAATCATATTCATAGTGATCTCTAAACATGTCCCACATGTTACTGTGCTCTTGTGCCAACATAGTGAGTAATGGCAACACCTTGCCAAAGTCAGTATAAATTGCATGTCTCTCATCTCTTCGTTGTACGTCGCATGTATGAGATGGAGTTGCCGTAATATGCGATCTAGTATTCCTTTGCTAACCTTTAGCCACATTGCATGATCAAGGATTCCAGACTTGTCATCAATGAGTGGAATATAAGTTCATCTCATGAACCTTCAGATCCATATAGTATCCACTGTTGTTCTCTAACACACAGATACTCGGCATTTCCCTTTTAAATGGTTTTATTGGAACACTTCCAATTATCAACAAACTTTCACTTTTATACATCCTATGTATATTTTGCGATTAATCTTCTGTCCTTTCGGAAGTTCGCATCAATGTAACTCTTTACATCGAACTCTTCCTTATCTCCATAGAACTAGTACTTCACAAGTACTTATCAAGTTCTCATGGTATTCCAGTAACCCTTACTGGAAGTAGACAGACATCCACTCGTCATGTCTCACATACGAGTTATTAGGATGAGCACATCATATTGTCATGTCATACATACAAAATGATGAATGCATTTTATTCTTTCCATGTCATACATGCAAGATAATGGGATGATTATATACATGATAGATCCATATCTATTCTTAGTGTTCCCATTCTTCATAAGAATTGGACACTTGGCCTCGGGATACTAATATCCATATAACATGGACAAGTTTTCTCCCACTGAATCTGTGCATACTGAAACCTTCAGTACAGATTGCCAATGTATGATCTCTCCTTTCCAGGTCAAGAGATTTTTCGAGAACTATCTCTATAGATCTCTATTCCTATCACATAGGAAACATCTCTATCTTCCTTAAAGATAATTTCCACTTTTGGATTTCCATTCTAGAACAATTCCATTTCACATCAATATGTGGAATGTGAATACGCTCCCACTAAATCATAGATCCCTTCTTTATCTTTGACATATCAGTCAAACCCTTTGACTATATCATCAAAGTAAAGATCCAATTCTGAGTTGCTTGTACTCAATCAATCACATTGATTAGTCCATTGTAACTTATAGACTTCATTTGCATTAGTGGATTCATAAACCTTATAGGTTGTGTCACGTACACATCCTTGTTTTATTCCTCATAGGAATGCGGTTTTAGTATCCATATGCCAAATGTCTCAGTCATTAAGTTGCAATCAACAAGCATCATCCTTCTCAAAATGTTATCCATGTGTCTTAATCATTTAAGACTTACTTGCACTTATGGATATGATCCAATGAGTGCTACCATCAAGGTCATACCTTATGGCTCACATGGAAGTCATTTATGATGTAATGGTTCTATACCATAACTCAAAATCTGATTCCTCATATTCATCTAGATAGTTGACTCATCACATGAACAACTCATCACATAGATAATTGAGGTGTATCTGTTAAGGATTTAAGAACTCACAACCCTTGTGATTCTTAATTTCCTTTATTAGTGTGGGGTATTCATTTATTAAGAAGAATTCAGTTATTTGATAATCATTCTCTAACTCCTTAGAGTATGATTCCTTCTTGATTTAGACATCACCATGCCTTAATCATGAGTTCACTATGATACACTATCATAATCACTCATAAGGATCTCAAACATTTGGTCCAAGTATTTCATTCATTGATCTTATCAAGAATTAACACTTTACCAAATTTGTACTTCATCTATGATAATCTTGAACACTTCAAGATATTCATATTGGTATTTCTCTAAACACCATTTGAAGTATTAGCATTCGCTCCAATAGGTATGTAAATACATCACATGTATTATACCTAATAGGACAATCATTCTCCCACTACCATTAGTGAAGATTGATTAATCATGTACAAGAGATTCATGTCTCTTACTGGTTCTCTAACCAAAAGAGTCTAGATTTATCCATCATATGGAAACTAGAAATGAATTTCTCATGATTGATGCTAATTTGATTGTTTGAGTTCTCAATAACTTTAGGTATCATTTTATCTTATACATACCATGTATTACAAGATAAACAAGGCATTGCCACAAAGATCATATCTTTAAGATTGAAACATCAACTTTATTAATTGCCATCATTGTCATACAATATGAAAAAATAAAGTGTTTCTATCTATTGGCAATATATGAAATAGCAGTTCTCAACTCTATTTCGTGCCCTTTAGGCTGAAATAAACTGAAAGATACCCCTATCTATGGCAGCAACACTTGCTCCAATGATGGGTATTTCTTTCTTGGTCCTTTCACAAAGGCCATCACTTCTTTGTGGATATTGCATATCATATATGACATATCCATATCTTGGTATCATATACCTCGGATAAAGAAGCGGTTCATTTCATGATACCTTAGGTGGAGATCTCCATCCCCTTCCTTCATCTTCTTTTGTTCTTCCAGATATAGAGGGCAATCCCTCATACACCCTTTCCCCATGTGCCTTGAGGCTGAAGACGGCTTGGATTGCTGGCTAGCATCAGAACACTTCTTTGCTTTGCCCTTATCCTTGCCCTTAAGAATTACCTTTCTCTTTGATCACATCAAAGATTATGGTTTGTCTTTCTTCATCTTTGCCTTTACTATCCTCAACATGTCCAACAACTCTGTCAACGCTTGTCAAAGTTGTTCATGTTGTAGCTTATCATGAATTGTATGATTCTCACAACATTTGCAGTATCATACCAATAGCCAACTCTTGGCTCAGAGGGAATCCTTCTCAGTCAGGTTTTCCACATACCCAATCACATTGAGTGTGTGAATACCTTACAAGATCTCCTTCTGTCATGACATACTAGGACAGTATCTTGGAGACATCATATGTCTCATGTTGTCTCTGCAACTCATAGTTCATAGAACACAACATCAAGCACTCCTCATCAATGTCATCCTCAGTAAGCTTCCATAAGCATACTTTCAGCCATTGATGTGGTGAGTTCATCTGGTTTTGGTAAAACTAGGACTTAGAGCTTTCGCTCTTTGACTGAGAACACTTCTCATCATCATCCTAACCAGTCGTGGAATTATTCCCATTTAATTTGTTGGTCTCAAAGACCGATCGCAAATAAAGTGATTTGTTGATTAACCATTTATTTTAACAAAAGGAAATATATGCAATTTTAGTCCAAAAACTCATTTTTGACTTGTTTGATTGATTTGAAAAGTTGACGATAAAATTAGGCCTTTAATTAATTATCGTTCCCACTATTTTACTTCAAATTGATAGCCCTCACCATCAATTCGGAAGATTGCAGTGTACAACCTTCTAGTGGGAAAGATCCTGAAATCCTCTAAGTCATGAGTCAGCTTTGGCTGATCGCCCACAACTTAGATCTCTCAGGTAGGCAACTCTTGCCAATTGCATCATATGCAACTCTTGTTGAATGAACATGCACAACACCTTGCAATGAACATTCCTTGCCTCTGGGCCTAGACACTCTAAGAATCACCAGTTAAGTCTAACCCAAAAGCCGACACGGTAAACATGCACCCTGCTTTGGCAGAACCTACATGTCTACCCTTCACACTTCCACAAGATAGACGGCGCACCACGCTTTGGTGTAACCTACGCTTGGTCGATCAAGTTTGCCATGTGTGTCGCTAATGGAAGGCATATAAGACTTAATATTTTGATGAGGGATTTGGTTTTATATACATATACATATCCAATCACCACAATATATAGTATGTATCATATACATGCTATATCTCACAGAAAACATGCACAAACGATAAAAAGCGATGATTATGGCCACCCTAATGTGATTCCTTGAGCCAAGAGGAATCACGGTCATCTAGGTCTACATCACATGCAACCTGTATAAGATGAACTCTGTGCCTTGCCTTCCGAGTTGATCAACTCATCACATGAATGATATATACTCTCCAGTCGGTCGTCTGGGTGCCACCAGCCGATCGGTTGGCTCCTCCAACCGATCGGTTCGCCTGGTCATCGTGCATCTCGTCATGTCCGCCACCCGCTCGTCTCGCTCCTCGAACCGGTCATCAACCGATCAGTTCACTCCTTGAACCGACCGTCTGGAACGTCAACCGATCGGTTCACTCCTTGAACCGATCGTTTCAGCTGTCGTCTTGATGTCCGCCGGTCTTTGACATAACAGGAAATAAAATCTATCCTATTAATTACATTGCTTTAAAAAAGGATAAACCCTGAGTTACATTCGGGGGGAGCAAAGGTAGGAAAGAATCTCAAATTATTTCGAGTTACATCAGGAATAAGAGAGGGAAGATCGGTGCGCAGACCGAGATGCAAGCAACCACACACAACCAATCACAGATAGGGGTTTATAGGCCATAATCACGCTACACACATCCACCACAAAACTCGTTTAAGGGTGACGCGTATCGAGTGCATTAATAATACATATCATATATGTAATTAGGGATTTTTGGATTTAGAATTGGACATGCATAAAGCCGATATTATTCGCATCGTATGCAATAAATAAAGGCGACAAACCAAAATCGATCATATCGATATTCCTAAAATATAGAACAGCTGACGTGGCTCTGATACCACTGTTGGGTTTTAGGGGAGACAGAGAAGGCAGCGGAAACAAAAAATTTTCTCCCCCAACCCATACCGAGGAAACGCGTCAACGTCTATATAATAGGAAAGGATGGTTTGTGGAATCATACCTTGTCCCGAGGCTTGCTCGGCGACAATACCTCGCGCAATGCGCGGTCTTCAACTCCAGTCTTGGACGGTGTCTGTGCAGCTCCTGGTCACACCGAGACTAAAGACTCCTCCTCCTACCGGACTGTCGGATGACAGTTGTCCTCCTGAGCGGCAGTGTCCTCCCGCCTCTGTAGTAGTCCACACGGACTACCTGGAACTCCACTCTCCTTGTCCCACAAGGAAGTGGAAGGAGTCGCACCCTCCTATTGACGTACTAGTTGCCAACACACTCTCCTGCTACCACTTGCAACTGCAGTTGTCCTTCCCTTGTTGCACCTCCCTTTTTGCGGGAAGCACTTGCTCGGGATCTCTCACGGTTACCAAAACCAGAGAGAATGACAACTTCGCAAAGCAACCAGCTTGCATTGAGTTGTTCTTTGAGAAGCCCCCAGTACCCCTATATATATAGGCGGGTCATGGGACAGGGTTCTCTGTGCCCGGAAATACGGGACTAAAGCAGGAGTAGAAGGGTTCGAGAATTTTCCACAAAAAGCAACCGGTTCGCAACTTGAAATGATCGGTTCACAACTGAACCGATCGGTTCGGCCATTGAGCCGATCGGTTGGACCTGAGCCGATCGTTTGGGGCACTCCAACCGATCGGTTGGTGCCCTGAACCGATCGGTTCATGGTCCTAATCCGGCTCAAAAAGACTTTCTTTGTTTCGTTCTCAATTGGTATCGTATACCAATGTTATTCCCAATCGAATTGGGCAACTTGAAACCAAAGGAAAATTCTTGTCGACATGACTTTCCCAACTGGTCGGTTGCACCAGTTGAGCCGATCGGTTCAACTCTTGAACCGGTCGTTCCAACCTGGGCATGAGCCGATCGGCATGGACACTCCAGCCGACCGGTTCAGCACCTCAGCCGACCGGTTCATCATATGAGCCGATCGGTTGGGAGCACAGGTTGGGCAAAATCAGTCAATTGCGATTTCAATTAATCCGATACTCCAATCAATGCGTCCAACACCTTGAACCATATTATATTGAGCTATCAACTGATTGAGTGTTTAATTGAACTACGAAACTCCTTTAGTAATCAATCTAAACATTGCTTTGTGGACAAAACTCCTCTTCCAGGTTAAATCCTATGTGTGTGACCATGCAGGTCCATTTCACGTTGGCAGTGAAAGTCCATAACACTTATGACTTCACAAGCAAAGAGAGGTGCCTAGTCACACATCAGTGCTACCCAAGTGAAAGTAGAAAGTTGGAGAACAACTTTCATCCTACGATCCGTGAATGGTGTTACAGTGAATGTATAATTCCTTTGTCACTGATATCCCGAATGAACTCAAGGCATGGAACAGTCATCCTGTCAACGTTCATTCACTTTCTTGATCTCAGAGCAGATTGAAGGAGATATGTATGACATCAATATCACATACTGATTCACACATGCGTGCGCACGCCTATCTCAATCCTACTCATCAAGTGGCCTTGGATATCAAACTCCCTCAGGAGGGACAAATCCCATATCTATCACTCACCCCTCAAAAGCCCCATGTGTCAAAGCCACCCACTCATCACCTTTATAACAACCCATGTTTCAGGACTGCGTTTGATGATGTCAAAGTGTGCCCAACGACATGTGTTGAGTGTAGTGATTTTAGGTCTAAGAATCACACTCACCACCATCACTGTGAGTACTGACTGTGACTACCATCTCATGGTTCCATGTGTCAAACTCACGGTGGGTCTGTCCGGTACCTTGTTCTTTAACAAGTACCTATGTGTTTGGTTTGATATCTCTATATCATGACTAATGAGATTCTGTCATCAACCAACACCACAATCTAATCTTGTGTGTCATTGCTGTCTATCTACCTTCCACAATGACATCCGACTAGGGACATAACAAGAATGTACAAACTCTTAGCATCCGTATGATCTCATCGTTCAGGTCCTCAACCTGAAAGCATACGTCATTGAGTACTGTCATTCTCTAGACATTCAATCTGTTCTATCACTATCTCATATGACTGAACCAGAATGAATTGGAAGCTTGCCTTTGATGTTTATCAAATCAATCTTATGTATCCCACCAATCATCCCATGATTGGCTCTCAGGGCATACATACCAACAGTAATCGGGGTCGAACCACAAGAACAAGGTCGGCAGGTGTTAAGTACGCGGGGTTTCACATTCATAAAAATGGAATGAAATGTAGTTATGTCTACGACAAAGCTATGGTTAAATTTTTCAGAAAGTTTGGAGGTTCCTAGAGAGAGATATTTAGCTTTGAATATTATGTAATAATGTGTATTGTGTAATAATGGGGCACGGTTCATATTTGGAACTTAGGCCTTGGCCAGTAGTGATATGTCACGCAATCTGATAGGGGGCTAGTCCACAGATCGTTCTATAGCATGACTTGATCTGGAAGGTTGACGATGGATCCGACGTTAAAACAAGCTTCTTCAACCTTCAGTTAGTTTGTGGACTGAGATGTGGGGTGGTCGTGACCCACCAAGGATGCACGATCACCTAGGACGTGCATCGAGGAGGGGAACAAAACTGGTAGTTAGACTCACCTCCCCAAAAGACATCCGCAATGATCCTAATTTTGTGGTGGTTGTCTGAGTGGGGAGGGAGAACAGACTCCCCCTTTCCTAATGATCCCCATCCAATATATAATATTTTCACACGTAGTGCAGAAATTGGGACAAAAAGGTTAGCGGATGGAACGCTACACCACACATCATGTAAAAGACTTACAAACTTTATAGCCAACAAGCCATGTGTGTTTCACACATGTTGTGTCAATGTCAGAGTGATGGTGGCACTAGGAACTGGATAATACGTGTGTTTTTTATTACATGCTGTGAGATCCAATGAAATGTTAGTGTAATTTGACAACACATGTTGTCATACAACAGAAGTCAGCAACAAATGAGCAAAATCACCATGTCACCTAGGCAACAACGTGTGTCACGACGTAGCAACAACATAGAACTCTGAAAAGGCAGTAATAGGGTGGGGGATTCTTACGAATCTTCAACATAGCAAGGTAGGGAGAAGGAGATGCTAAGGAGAGAGAGAAGATGCTTACCAAGGAAGCAAGGCTCACCTATAGATCGACCACCAAGCTAGAGGAAGAAGAAGAGAACTCCTTCAAAGGGATTGACCACCAAGTACCAAGGGAGGTGTGTCGTGCACACAAGGGGAGAAGAGTAACAAAGAGCCAAAGGTTTCCTAAGGAAGAGAAAGGCAAGGCATATATAGATGAGGATCAAACGGGAACCATGGCAAGGTATCACCTTACCCAGGGACACATGTCCACACATTTGCCACCTTGCAAAACATATGCACAAACCATGCCACCACACAACCAAGGTTCAGCCACATGTCCAAACTAGGGTAACACAACCAAAGCAAGAGGGTCAACAAAGTCAAAGGCTGACACACTTCAAACCATGACCGCCAACACCTATAGGTTGATACACATCATGGTCGGCACACCTCATGGCCGACACAAGCCTCCTTGCCCAATACAGGGCTCCTCAAAGCAAGGCAAGGCCCAAACAAGGGAAAACAAGGCCCAACAGAGCTCAATTAAGCCCAAGACAACTCAAGGCATGAGCCCAAACCTTCCTCTCAACTTAGAGGAAGCAAAGAGAGAGAAGAACATCTCTCAAGGTGATAATCTTACTCATCAACCCTAAAACCTTGGTTATTTGCAAGTAGCACCTCCAACCCTCAACAAGGCTCAAACAAACCCTAAACTCTACTTGAGGTGATTAGCAAGCAACTAAACACCAGGGGTTTCACAAAGCAAACAGGATAAGCCCAAAATGGAGGTCACGGTCTTTACAAGCCATAAACCTCTACAAAGGGATTTCGTCCCTGAAATCCAAAGAGAAAAGCGAAGGATACTTCCTCCTCATCTCTTCCTCAAGATCCCACGTGGTTTCTTTAATGCCACGATGATGCCAAAGAACCTTCACAAGAACCAGGTTTTTCCTTTTCAACCTCTTTACCCTCCAATCAAGGATCGTCACTAGACCTTCCTCATAGGTCACATCTTCATCAGCTCAACTGTTTTGTATCATTGTCACTGTGTCTGGATGACTTTTCTTCAACATGCTGACATGGAACACCGGATGTAACCTGTGCAACTCTGGCGGTAGCTCTAACTTGTAAGCTACCTTGCCAACACATGCTATTATCGGGTATGGCCCCATATACCTGGGTGCCAGTTTTCCATTCTGGCTAAACCTCAGCATGCCTTTTGATGCGATGATTTTGAGTCGCATTTATAGACCTGTTTGATATGTGTTTTATGCTTTTATTAGTCATTTTTATGGTTAATGTTGCATAATTCATCCACTTTGGTCTTTGCTACTATTTTATGTCAAATCCCCTTTATTTCATCGTTTTGAGCATTAATTGTCAAAATATTATTATTTTTGGGAATTTATGTGGTTTCGTGTTTGAATTTCAGGGAAAACAAGTATCTGCTTCCGTCAATACCATCGACGGAAGTCGATACCATCGACTAGACCACAAGTTTCCAGTCGCGAGTATCAGCAAAGAGTCGATACTATCGACAGGGATGTCGATGGTATCGAGCTACCATCAGGTTGCTGGTGAGAAAGCAGTCGATAGTATCGACACCAAGTCGATACCATCGACGCATGGAGGCTACAGTGTCGGAATCTTGCAAAAACCGACGCCTAAAGGAAGTCGATACCATCGACTCGCGTCGATGGTATCGAGATGATGTCATGTGCGACAAGGAAAGGATTTGGGTCGGCCGCTACCACACTGGGTCGATACCATCGACTCGCGTCGATGGTATCGACACCGTAAGATATGTGTTTTCTTTGGAATGATCTTAATCGGACGGCCGTGGTTAATTAGCGACCTAATGAGGGAGATATACCTAATGACGGCCACCTAGACGTGAGAAGAGCGGATTAGTCATTACACGAGTACCAAGGAGCAGTAGAGAGGAGAACGGAGGCCAGAAGCTCATACCAGTTGATCCAGATGCCAAAGAAGACGGATTCCACCACCGAAAGGCTGGAGAGCACGTGTTCTACGTCGAGGATCAACCGGTTCTTCTCCGTTCAGGGGTTTCACCTTTCATTTCACATTTTTCATATGATTTCCCCTATCTCTACCATGTACTTACTTGAGATGAACATGCGGGGCTAATCCCCTTCGTCTTTAGGACCGGGAGTAGCCCGGGAATTCATTGTATGACAATTTTATAATAGTAATTCATATTTTATCTCTTAAATCCGTGGTATAATTTCGTTTTCTCAATATATGTTATACTTGATCACCATAATAATAACCTAATGCACTTAATCACTTTGAAAGAAGGATTAACGGCTGAAAAGAGACGGCATTCACATTAATCGACAAATCCCTTGAACAAGGTGGTGTAAAATTAATGGTGGATACTGAGAGATCATTCATAATGCACCTAGTTTAGGGTATAGGTTACTACGACGGTGGAACCGACCTAGACGTAGGTAGTGAATTGCACCACGACAGTGGGCAATTCTATTTTCAGGCCACTACCTGGATGGAGAGATAAAATTGAGGCATTATATTAAATCTAATACAATGAAAACCCGTGGTGAAACCGCAATCCTAAAGATTCCCTTTTGAATTGATTAAACCAACATTTAATCAATTGCTTGTTTTGTTTTGTTTTTATTTTCTTTTAATTTTAACAACAACTCTCAACTTGTTAATCGGCTTAGCTGACCGCGAGTAGTTAGTAGGAGTCCCCGATGATTGCATGTATCCCTGAGTTCGACTCGGGCCTCACAAAGGCTTGTACTACTCGACGCGTTCACTTGCGTTTCAACGCACAGTAAAATTGCGTCAAGTTTTTGGCGCCGTTGCCGGGGATATGGCAATTTGTTGGCACTTCGAGTGCTGTGAGCGGCCACTCTAGGCCACCTTTTTATTTTTTTTTATCATTCCAAAAAAAATTCATAATCTATTTTCTAAATATTTGCAATCGTCAAGCACTGTACTAAATTTAATCTTTATATTTTCAGGTACTGTGCATGGTGCAGAGGCGTAGTACTGACTACACGGGTCGCGCACCAGAGGTTCCGCTGCCTGGACCAGAAGACAAGGGCGATTATAATCAAGATGAGCTGGAGGATATACTTTCTGAACATGAACAAGAATATATGGACGAGCCACAGACAATTTGGAAGAAGATCAAGGCTTCTTCCTCGTCCGCTTCCAAGGGGCCTATAAAGAAGCAAGCGCTGAATATTCTGACCTACAAGATTGATCCCGCTTTGATCAACTTGGTGAAGTCCAATTCCTTCCATGGGCTAAAAAATGAAGACCCCGTCGCGCACATAAGTCAGTTTGTGGAGAATTGTGACATGGTAAAAATCAACAGATTTCCACAAGACGTGCTCTACTTGAAGCTCTTTCCGAGTTCACTAGCGGGAATTGTGCGTGAATGGCTACATAACTTAGATGATGAATATGTGGAGTCTTGGGACCACATGGTGGAGGTCTTCTTCGAGAGGTTCTTTCCTCCCAAAAAGACCAATGATTTGATCAGAAAGATTCACAATTTCACTCAGAAGGCAGGTGAGACCTACTCGGAGATGTGGGAACGTTTTCAGATTATGTTAAGGAGGTGCCCACACCATGGTCTGGATAAGGAGACACAGGTCAAGATCTTCTATTTTGCTCTCTCTGAGCATGATAGAAGCAACCTTGACTCAGTCGGCTCTGGATTTTTCTTGAACAACACAAATACCAGGTGCTGGGAGATTCTCAAGAATATGGCAAAAAAGCAATCTTGGTGTGATAGGGATGCACCGAAACAAGTTAAAGCTATAGGTGAATCTAAAGTAATCAAGCAGTTGAACAACAAGTTAGACCTTCTAGCCAAGAAACTGCTAGCCAAGGAAGATGCGTCTGAGGATGAGGAAGCCCAAGTCAAATTCATGCAACAGCAGGGCTATAGAAACAATGACTATGCATGGAGGAAGGACAAAAAGTTCTCCTGGAAGGATCCTAATAATTTCCTAAAAGATCCGGAGGCAAAGCCACAACCTAGAGCTGAAGATAAGAGCATTGAATTGCTTAGTCAAATGGTGCAGCAAAATCAGGATATGATGGCTATGTTCGGAAAACAACTGCAATCTCAGGGTGATATCTTGACCAAATCTGGGCAGACGCTACAAAGCCATGGAGCACAGATGCGGGCGTTAGAAACCACTGTGGCCCAGATTTCAAATGAAGTGGCGGCCATCAAGCACGCCAATCAGCAGAAACAGGTCGGGAATGCAGATGTGGTCCAAGCACACCATCAAGTTAAATACATGTCGGTGATCAATGAGGAAGAACCCCAGGTGGCAGAGACAAAGAATCAAAGCACAATGAGGTTTGATACGGAGGCGACATCAGCAATACCGTATCCTCGCAGTTATTATGGACTGTCGGGCGGAAACACTCTTTTCAGGAAATCCCGCCAAGAGCCCATGATGGTTGCGCCCCCGCCTAGGCAAGAAGAGCAAGTGAAGGCTGTCTGTCAAGGTGCGGATACATCTATTGCGAGAGAGAAGCCACATCAAGTTATACCTGTTGATGATGTTCCGACAAAGTCCACACCAAAGGGAGTAATTGAAGCAAGCTTAGGGGAGCTGACCCCGAAAAGCTCATATGTGTCGCCTCATAAGCGTGTCAATGCGGAAGTTGTGTCAAGTCTGGACAACCCAAAGCCGAAGAAGGAGCACAGGCACTATAGGAAAATTTTGGAGATGTTTAGAAAGCTTCATATCAACATTCTGTTGGTTGAAATGATTGAGAAGGTTCCCTCCTATGGGAGGTTTATCAAAGATATAATCAACGACAAGAGGTGGATCAAAGACACTGATGTAAGCCGGATGAATGAAATGGTGAGCTCAATCATCCTTGGGAGTTTGCCACAGAAGAAGAAAGATCCGGGGAGTTTTTATATTCCATGTTCAATAGGTTATCAACACTTCCCACGAGCTCAATGTCATTCGGGTGCGGGCATAAATCTCATGCCGCTGTCCACATTCAAAAAGCTTGGGTTACAGGACATGAAGAAGTCAGCGGCAACCATTGAATTAGCGGATGGATCTATTGTAAGGCCACATGGCGTTTGCGAGAATGTTCTTGTCAAGGTGGACAAATTCATTTTTCCTGTAGATTTTGTCATCATGGATATGCCGCATCTTCATAGTTGTGAGATGCTACTAGGTAGGTCGTTTCAAGCAACGGCCGATGTAGTAACTGCAATTGGGAGAGGCACGCTGACGTTGGGGATCGGTCAAGATCAGGTGGAGTTCAAGCTACCGTACCATTCTTTGAGCACCTTCTCCAAAGTACCGAGTGGATGACAAGAGCTTTAAGTCATCTAGCCTAGGGGCGCTTGTTGGGAGGCAACCCAACCATTGGTACCTTAGTTTAGTTCATTTACCTTCGTATTTTAATTTGTTTTACTTAGTTTTTATTGTAAAAAAGATACTGTGATTGTTTGCTACGTGTGCATGGTTGAGGCAGAGTCGATACCATCGACCCTTGTGTCGATGGTATCGACCATGGTACAGGTTGACGACTGCAAGAATCACACTGCGTCGATACTGTCGACGGTCTCGTCGATGGTATCGACATACCTACAGGCATATCGCAAAGTCAAGGTCGATGGTATCAAGATGACTGTCGATACCATCGATATCTATGGAGATTTTCAGAAGAATTCGTCTCAGTGAAGTCGATACCATCGACGTCCCTGTCGATGGTATCGACACTTTCATACACAGCAGGCAGCGGCCGGAATTTGCGAGGATTCGCCCTAATCAGCGAGTCGATACTATCGACTAGCGTCGATAGTATCGACCATCCACATCACCGATCCGCGCGAACAAATCAACGACAATCGCGGCATCCAGGCGGTCGATCCGGGTGAAGCGTCGATACCATCGACATATGTCAATAGTATCGACATGTCAGTGATCCGGGTTTCAAGATCCAGCCATCGACGACCGTCGATACCAGCAAGGGGGCGGATAGCATCGACAAGTGTCGATACCATCGACTCGCGTCGATGGTATCGATGGGGCAACAGTGGCGCTGGCCACATCTATTTAAGGGGAGTGATTGCGTCAGTTGACGTCACGCTTTCAGAGCAATCTCCTTCTCTTGTGCCGAGCGATCCCCCGAGCCGTTCAAACCCCACGGCGCCGCAGCACTCGCCTCCACCACAGGAGTAATCCGGTATCACTGTTCCAATCTTTAAGTTTGTTTTTGACTATGAGGCCATAGTCAAATTCAAGCTTAGGGGGTGGTTGGAACAGCTCTATCTTTTATTGTTTTTAGTTTTTAACTTTATTGTTTTTGTTCTTGTTATATGTGTCTTGAAATTTTAGTTTTTGTAGGATCCACATGCTATCTAGTGTAATCGTGGATGTCATAAAGTTTGTGTCATCTCATTAATTGTGCATGGTAAAATCAAGGGAAATTTAAAATTTTTGTGTGTTTCGAAAGCTTGTTTTGTTTTAACCTTGGGCACATATCCTACGAAAATGATTGGTTTTGTCAACTTTAAAACAAAATTTCACAACTGTACTCCTAATGATTCATGAAAATGGACGGAAATGGTTGTTTGAGCCTTAACTGACCAAATGGTAATGAGACTCTAATTGGATGTAAGAGAGAGAAACCTCTTAACTACTACACAAGTCAGTAAGGAGGGACACATAATATCTTTCTAAGGTTCAGTCATCTAGTCTTGTGATCTTTCCCCCTTTTTGCTTTTCACAATCCACCACAAGAATTGGAAGTACTTTACAGTTTTAACTTCTTTGACAGCATTTCATAAAGATAGGTCCTGCATTGAATCTATTTCCATATGTTTTGCATAAAAAGAAAGAAAAAAATAGAATAGTGATACATGCACATTACCCTTAGGTGCATGCCATGTAGTTGAATTCATAATTTTCATGCATAAAGTATATCATGTATCTCAATTATTCTCCAATGGTGAATTAAATTGTTCCATACCTTCTAAATAGTGCAAATTTCTGAGTATGAAGAAAAATGAGCCCAATAAAATATTCGTTATCAATTATGGATATAAGGGTTGAAAAATGAAAAAAAAAGAAAAAGAGAAAAATCTGAAAAATCTACATAATGAAAATGAAAAGAAAAAAAAAGAAGAAAAGAGTTATTTAGAAGCAATTAGAATAAGAAGGAAAAAGGAACATAATATCACCTGCATTTCAAGATAATCGAGTACATGATGTAGCTTAATTAGATGACCATCTCGTTTTGAGATGGATGGTTAGTACATGCATCATTCCACCCAATTTTAGGCATTAGGGCATTTTTCATGTGCATTTGCATCATTTAGGACATTTTTGTTTTATGCATCTTGAAACTGTATAATACTTCCACTTTCTTCCATGAACCACCCATTTTCATCCACCCATTGCTCGGATTGGTAGGCCACCGTGAATTTCTCCTCAATAACGTATATCAGGAGAACTGCTTCCATGTAGATGGTAGTTAGGGCGAGCAGCGTAGTATAGGAGATCACAAGATGCACCAAGTCTGAACCGACGAGTTTTATTATGTTAACTGCCTTATGTGATAGTGTTCATCAGTTTTGAGGTCAATTTCTTTTATGGATGATTACTGTCACTTTCAGGGTAATTACCATTCCGTGGTTAGAGAGGGTCGGTATGTGAATGTCCGGTGGGAGTCATATGGGATGTTGGTTGTGGTATATGTTCTTCAGTTGACATTAGCAATTCTATTCTAAGGATTAGTTGCTCGAGGGCGACCAAAGTTCAAGCTTAGGGGAGTTTGATGCGATGATTTTGAGTCACATTTATAGACATGTTTGATATGTGTTTTATGCTTTTATTAGTCATTTTTATGGTTAATGTTGCATAATTCATCCACTTTGGTCTTTGCTACTATTTTATGTCAAATCCCCTTTATTTCATTGTTTTGAGCATTAATTGTCAAAATATTATTATTTATGTGAATTTATGTGGTTTCGTGTTTGAATTTCAGGGAAAACATGTATCTGCTTCCGTCGATACCATCGACGGAAGTCTATACCATCGACCAGACCACAGGTTGCCAGCCGCGAGTATTATCAAAGAGTCGATACTATCGAGAGGGATGTCGATGGTATCGAGCTACCATCAGGTTGCTGACTAGAAAGCAGTCGATAGTATCGACACCAAGTCGATACCATCGACGCACGGAGGCTACAGTGTCGGAATCTTGCAAAAATCGACGCCTAAAGGAATTCGATACCATCGACTCACGTCGATGGTATCGAGATGATGTCAAGCGCGACAAGGAAAGGATTTGGGCTGGCCGCTACCACACTGGGTCGATACCATCGACTCGCGTCGATGGTATCGATACCGTAAGATATGTGTTTGCTTTGGAATGATCTTAATCAGACGGCCATGGTTAATTAGCGACCTAATGAGGGAGATATACCTAATGACGGCCGCCCAGACGTGAGAAGAGTGGATTAGTCATTGCACGAGTACCGAGGAGTAGTAGAGAGGAGAACGGAGGCTAGAAGCTCATACCAGTTGATCCGGACGCCAAAGAAGATGGATTCCACCACCGAAAGGCGGGAGAGCATGTGTTCTATGCCGAGGATCAACCGGTTCTTCTCCGTTCAGGGGTTTCACCTTTCATTTCATGTTTTTCATATGATTTCCCCTATCTCTACCATGTACTTGCTTGAGATGAACATGCGGGGCTAATCCCCTTCGTCTTTAGGACCGGGAGTAGCCCGAGAATTCATTTTATGACAATTTTATAATAGTAATTCATATTTTATCTCTTAAATCTGTGGTATAATTTCGTTTTCTCAATATATTGTTATGCTTGATCACCATAATAATAACCTAATGCCCTTAATCACTTTGAAAGAAGGATTAACGACTGAAAAGAGATGGAATTCACATTAATCGACAAATCCCTTGAACAAGGTGGTGTAAAATTAATGGTGGATACTGAGAGATCATTCATAATGCACCTAGTTTAGGGTATAGGTTACTACGACGGTGGAACCGACCTAGACGTAGGTAGTGAATTGCACCACGACAGTGGGAAATTATGTTTTCAGGCCACTACCTGGATGGAGAGATAAAATTGAGGCATTATATTAAATCTAATACAATGAAAACCCATGGTGAAACCACAATCCTAAAGATTCCCTTTTGAATTGATTAAACCAACATTTAATCGACTGCTTGGTTTGTTTTGTTTTTATTTTCTTTTAATTTTAACAACAACTCTCAACTTGTTAATCGGCTTAGCTGATCGCGAGTAGTTAGTAGGAGTCCCCGACGATTGCACGTATCCCTGAGTTTGACTCGGGCCTCACAAAGGCATGTACTACTCGACGCGTTCACTTGCGTTTCAGCGCAAAGTAAAATTGTGTCACCTTTCCAAGGTGAGTCCTTGAGATACACTTTGTCTCCCACCTGGAACTCTAAAGGTCGTCGACGATTGTCAACATAAGACTTTTGCCTGTCATGTGACGCTTTCAACTATTGTTGTATCACTTTGATATTTTATGTTGTCTGTTGCACTAACTCAGGACCCAAAAGCTAATACTCACCAGACTCATACCAGCATAAGGGGATATGTGCTTCCTTCCATATAGAGCCTCATAAGGAGCCATGTCAATGCTCCACTGGTAACTATTGTTATAGGCGAACTCTATCAAACTGAGATGTACATCCCAACTACCTAAGAACTATAGAACACTAGCTCAGATAAGATCTTATAAAGTCTAAATAGTCCTTTCAGACTACCCATATGTCTGCGGGTGGAATGCAGTGTTGACCTCAATTGTGTTCCCAACGCTTTGTGCAACTGTTCCCAGAAATGACTCATGAGCTGGGGACCTCTTTCGGAGACTATTGTTGTTGGCACGCCATGTAAATGCATTATCTCAATTACATACATATGAGCAAGCTTCTCGACTACAAATGTTGTTTTTACAGGTATGAAATGGGCAGACTTCGTCAATCTATCCACTATCACCCAAATGGAATCATGATTCTTAGCTGTCCTTGGCAGACCAACTACGAAATCCATGGTTATTTGATACCATTTCCACTATGGTATCGACATGGGTTGCAACGTACCCGCCGGCTTTTGATGATCATCCTTAACTTGCTGGCATACCACACACCTAGCCACAAACTCGGCTACTTCCTTCTTCAAGCCAGGCCACCAATTGAGATCCTTCAGATTATGATACATCTTGGTGACTCCTGGATGCATAACATACATTGATGTGTGTACTTCCTCGAGCACTAGCTTTCTCAGATTATCAACATCAGGGACCACCATCCTACCATGATAGCAAACTAGTCCATCCTCAGACGCATGGAACCCATTACGCTTTTCACTGCTGAGCTCTGACCTAATCAAATGCATTGTATCATCCGCATGCTATGCAGCTTTGATTTGTTGTCTCAGCATAGGCTTGAATTGCATCTGTGCCAACAGTCCTGCCAATAAGGAAACTTCCAATTGCACATTCATCTACCGCAAGGAGACAAACATATCCTCCCTATGGCATACCAAGGAACTCAATTGTGCCTTCTTCATGGGGAGAGAAGAAGACTTTCTACTAAGCGCATCAGCTACCACATTTGTTTTACCCGGATGATACTCAATGGTGCAATCATAAACATTGATTAGCTCCATCCAACGACGTTGTCGTATGTTCAGCTCACTCTGTGAAAAGATGTACTTCAAGTTCTTATGATTTGTAAAGATCTGACACACTTCCCCATGAAGATAGTGTCTCCAAATCTTTAATGCATACACCACCACTGAAAACTATAACTCATGTGTCAGGTAGTTCTCCTCATGTTTCTTAAGCTATCACAAAGCAAAAGAAACCACATGATCGTCCTGCATCAGCACACATCCTAGGCCCTTCTTGGAAGCATCGCAGAATACAACATAGCATTTCCCAGGCTCTGGCAGCACTAGCACTGGAGCACTAGTCAGCTTCTCCTTCAAACTTTGGAAAGCTTGCTGACAATGATCATCCCAGATATAAGGTGCATCCTTCCTAGTCAACTTTGTCATCGGAAACGCGATCACACTGAAGTCCTTGATAAATCTCTGGTAGTATCCTGCCAAAACCAGTAAACTACGAACTTCTATCGGCGTATTTGGTTGCTCCCAATGTGCCACTGAGTCCACCTTATTAGGGTCCACTCTGACTCCTTCTACAGATATCACATGACCTAAGAAAGTCACTTCTTTCATCCAGAACTCACACTTACTGAACATGGCATATAACTGATGTTGTCAAAGAAGAATCAAAGCTTATCGAATATGTTGTTCATGATCTTGACTGTCCTGACTGTAGATCAAGATGTCATCTATGAAAACTACAATAGACTGATCTAGAAATGGATGGAAAACTCTATTCATTAGATCCATGAAAGTAGCAGGTGCATTGGTTAACCCAAGCGGCATAACCACAAACTCAAACAAACCATACCTCATCCTAAAAGCTGACTTTGGTATGTCATCCACCTTAATCCTCAATTGATGATATCCAGACCGTAGATCAATCTTTGAGAACATTATATCACCACACAACTGGTCGAACAGATCGTCTATCCTCGGCAGCGGGTACTTGTTCTGAATCATGACTTTGTTCAACTAACGGTAATCTATAGACAACTGAATTGACCCGTCCTTCTTCTTTAAGAATAGGACTGGAGCACCCCACGAAGATGTGCTCAGTCTGATGAAACATTTGTCCAACAATTCATGTAACTACTTCTTGAGTTTTCTCATCTCAGCTGGAGCCATCTGGTACAGTGTCTGAGCAACTAGTTGTGTTCCTGGCACCAGATTGATCTCAAAATCAATCTCTCGAGGTGGGGGAACACGGGGGAACTCATCAGGAAATACATTTGTAAACTTTCGGAAAACCGTTACCTCCTCAAGGCTAGGACCTTTCGCCTTGGTATCCACAATGTGAGCTAAAAATGGCTTACAACCTTGCCACAACAACTTCTCTGCGACCATCGCTGGCACTAAACACATCAGGAGAATCTTTCTATTTCCTTGGAAGATCTACTTTTCTCCATCGTCAACAAACACTTCCTTCTTGGAACCACGGTCCAACACAACCTTATACTTCTCTAAGGTATCCATCCCAAGGATCACATTGAATCCATGCATATCAAGTGGTATAAGATCCACTTGTATATTGTGTCCCGAGAAAGATAGGACACAAGACGGACACTCCTCTCGAAGCATTGAGGAACCATCAAGAGGGGTTTCTAACAATAGGCTATATTTCTTATAACTAACAGGTAAAGGACATCTATCAAGCAGACTATGTGCAATAAAAGAGTGCTTAGCACCCGGGTCAACCAGAACAGATATAAAACAAGAAGAAGACAAATCAGAATGATATAACTCCATCTGACCTATCACCACTCGCGGGTTGACTATTGCCCCCGGCTGACTCATAGCATAGAATCGAGTCATTGCTTGTTGTCGTCCTCACCCTCTACTTCCTTGAGCAGACGATCCCGCTTGCGACACTTGACCGCGTCCTCACCCACTAGACTGTTGTCTATCTGACACTTGTTGATTGTGCCTCGGCTGTTGTGTTACTTTGACATCTCTCTTTGGGCAGTTTGACCTCAAGTTCCCAGTCTGTCCATAGTGGTAACATGACCTGCCTTCTATCTGCGGCCTATATGGCCCTGTCACTGCCACTGAAGTTGTACTATGTGCCTTTGACGGTGAAGAAACATAACCTCTTCCCTTACTCGGGGACCATTGTGATGGTACACAAGAACTCTGCATTGTGGAAGGTGCTGAAAACCTTCGCTTCTTGAAGCCACCAGATTTCTATTTCTGGAACTGAACATGCCTTTTCCTGGTCATGGACTCCCTTTTCTCCCTGATAGATCATTCAATCCTATGGATGGACTCCACGAATGTGGCAAACTGCTCTCGATTTTCCAAAGTAGCAGTAGGTGTCGACATCTCAGCACTCAAACCTTTCTCAAACTGCTTGATTCGCTCATCATCTGTCACCGCCATGTGAGGACAAATCCTCAACAAGTCCATAAACTTGGCTTCATACTCGGTGATGCTCATCGATCCTTGGCAGAGTCACTCAAACTGGTTGATCTTCTCATCTAAGTACGTCTTTGGGAAGTATCTGCTGACGAACTCTCTCCAGAAGACCTCCCAACTGATCACCTCACTGGGTCACTTCTCTTCCTCAATGGCCCACCAGTGGCCAGCACTACCTTTCAGAAGGTAGATAGCATGCTTGACTTTGTCTGCTTCAGGGATGTCAAGGATCTGGAAGGCCTTCTCAAGACATGTTAGCCACAGATCTGCATCAACCAGATCATCTGTTCCAGCATAATCCGAAGCTCCGACTCGACGAAGCTGCTCAAAGGTCTTCCCAATACCCGATGTTTCACTATGGTGAGCATGTGCTCTGGGCTGAGGCACTGGCACTCTTTCTACCATGTGATTCATCATAGCCATCAACTACCCCATAAGTTGTTGGTAGGTAGGGTTTTTCAGATTGGCTGGGTCAAGTTGGAGGACCTCAAGCACCTGATCTTCATGTGCCTGGACTCTTGCTTCATCAACTAATGCAGCATCGCTGCTCTCGGCAGCATGTTCTTCATGGTTTCCTGACATCTTTAAGCTTTATCTTTTGCTTAGGTCAGAAGGTTATTGTAAGAAAATTAGGAAAACTCACAAGAACAGATGCAAACCTAGTCCTAGATCCCTATAGACTCAGTGAACCTAGGACTCTGATACCAAAACTAATTGTGACACCCTGCCATCACACAGACAACAAGATGACACGCGAAAATGCGTGGAAATTCCATAAACCACATATTACCAAAAACACAAGTTAATTAAAACTGTTTGTAAAAAGATATATAAAAGAGAACTATTATATTCAGATCCTCATCATGCAAGGAAACATGTTATATGACCATACACAAGCCTTATTATAAGTTCACAACTTACGAAGACCAGTTGTCTTGCCAACACATGAGTTCATCACATGTTTATATGTACATAACAAGCCACATAAGGCCAACATCAAGATGAATAAGAGTACAACAGCTATACATCGTGAAACATCGTCAAAACACCCCTGAGGACCTAAGAGTACAGGGATGACTCTAGGACTCTACTACAAAACACCAAAACATGCAGCATGTCCATCTCTTGCCTTCTACAACCCTTCTTGCTGCTCGTCCACAACCTCACGACCACCACCACGTCTAGTGTGATCACCTAAAAAGGTTGTAAACCAACGGGGTGAGACACACACTCCCAGCGAGAAACATAACTCCCTGTCAAAACCTCAGAAGATTAAAGCAATAAAAGTAGATAACTGATAAAGTGTATAACAAGAGCAGTATACTGAGCAAGACCATTATTATCATCAATCTTACCAAGATATCTAGGAGGCATATAACTAAGTCTTCCTTTATGGAACATGCTTGATAAGATAAGCTTTATAAGAACTTATCACAAAATATAAAGATCGTACACATAACTACAAGGTATAACTAGATCATCTATATAAGCAATGCCTCAATCAATGTTCTGTGTTTTGCTCTAAGCAAGATATACTATTCAGATGGATTACGCTTTATTATGCCCTGAGGAAGGGAGTTGTCCCTGCTCAAATCCAACATTTGGCAGTGAAGCCCAAGTCTGGTGCCATACAAGGTCAATGGGAGAGTCGGACTCCATGACCTCACCTCCTCGTGGTCAGTGCACAAAAACTAAAGCAGGACCATAGTCTCATGCTTATATGGCCTCAGCCTCAGGGTTAGCTCTGTAAGCTACCCATATCTCTAGCTCACCTTGAAACAAGTGCTAGTACATACATCCAAGCCATGAAAGCATCCTGCTCATCATCACATATCCTGAGCCATGGGTCTGTTCACCATGCTCCATATATTCACAGTGGTACTCAGATTCCTCCTATTTTAGGCTAGGGGAAAACCTTACATATTCAACAATATGCGCTCCAGGAAAATCCCGCAGGATAAACCTATTTCACATCACCAGGATACTGACGATGATGGATCTATGTCCAGGGCAAACTACATGATATGTTCATATATAATTAATTAGTATATTTTAAGCCAATTGTTGAGGCAATCAAAGTATAAACATAGCCTTATAGAATTACATCATTATTGCCATTATCATACTGTCATGGGACCTCAATCCTCATTATGTCAACCACTGCCATTCTGGGAATGCATCCCTTATCACATCATCAGAGGATAACACCTCAACTAGGCACTCATCCTTATATCAGGTCCTCAGACCTATCAACTTTTTATCTCATTACCACATGGTGCTAATCAAGAACATAAATCTCATAGCTCTTACCAGGATATGAATCCACATAAAAATACATGAATGGTTAGTATACACATCCATAGAGATAACTACCATCATGGATTAATAGGATTATCATTCTATCAAGTATAAAGCAACATCCATGAGTATATTACACATAAGCTGTAGAAATCATAGTTTTATTATCAATCATAAGCATATATCATGCCCCATACTTGTGATCATATACATGTGTCACATTATCATGTGTAGCGACATCATATCCTTCCAAACTTCCTGGTTCACAACCTATCATCTTATCTCATTATCATAGTTGCAAGATTCAAGGTGATTACACCATATCATTTGTATTAACATTATTAATAGAGAACTATCAGCTATATATATATTCCGGGTTATCAGATGCCTCACCAAAGATCCTGCAACCCTCACTATAGGTATGGCGGTCAGCGCCAACCCTCACCAAAAGAAGTATCGGGTATGGTGATACCCTCACCGAAGGATGTATCGGCTAGGGTTTCCCAACCCTAAGAAATCTCACCACCATATCGGCCAACCACATCACTTCACCTATCATGCAATAAGAACCCACCAGATCACATGGTGTCGGGCAAGGTGTATCGTGTATCATCACAGGTTTGTTGGCCAAAGGCCTATCGTGCACACAATCTAGGGTAAGGGTTAGGGTTTCCTCTATCGACCAACCCTCACATGGACCATATCAACGAAAGGGGTATCACCCAAGAACCCCTACCAAGCAACCAGCTTCCTATCATCCAAGGATCATCCCTATCAACCAGGGCATTCATGACGCTCAAGAGTTGTATCGTGCATGGCCATGCAACAACATATCAGCCAGCACCTAGGATTATCTTATCGGACACCATACCATATTGCTCAAAGCTCATCCAAACAAGGTGATATCAGCCAAAGACTTATCAGGCACTAAGCTATCAAATCCTATCGGCCAAGGCCATCTTAAGGCAAGATGATATCAGGCAACCTCTCTACAAGGTGTGTCCTACAGAGCACTCAACAAGGTGTATCGCGCAAGCAACAATGGTATTGGCCAAGGGAACAACTCAAGACGAAGCTATCAGGAAACACTACTCCAAGGTCATAACATGAAAAGCACAACTCTATAAGGTCATCTTCAACCTCAAGCATATGGGAACCAAACCCTAAATGATCAAGAAGATCGGCTCACTTCGCAACACCCAAGAGAGAGGGGTTTTGCACAACCTCTATCACAAATCGGGAAGCCACAAGGATAAACCTCAACTTAGGTCATCACATAGCCAAGAGCTCACCTCTCAAATCCACGGTGAGAGGAGGGTGTTGCCCAAGCAACTAGAATGTAGACTCACCTCTCAACTTAAACGAGAGAGGGGTATTGCCCACATCACTAGAGCTCAAACTCACTTCTCAAAAACCAAGAAGAGAAAGGGGTATTGTGTTGGCTAAATGGACATCTATAAAATCCCTTTGTTTTGATTATGACAAACATTTCATTCTTATTTATCTAACGAGCTACTTGAGTGTGCAGGATTATGGTGGATGACGAAGCAACTAGGGAGATCATAAGTTTATAGTTTTATTTTCATGCAATGTAATCACTATTGTAAAAACTTGTACAATTATATAATGTACAAGTACCTAGATTGCATGTAAATCAAGCATTGGATCTTCCCTAGCTACACACCATAGTTAGACAAGTCATCCCTTCCAATAGGATCACATTATGCACACTCATGCACACACTTAGTATCTTAATTGATAGATTGAAACAGAGTCAATCTCGGTCGACACACTCCTCGACCGAGACACTCTCGGTCGACAACCTTATCGACCGAGAATGACCTAAAGTAGCCGTTAGACTTAGCAAATGAGTTAGTTGGCAGTTGGAAGTGAACGTTGCACTCAGAGAGCCTGTCGGTCGAGAAAAGCTCGACCGAGTAGGTGTCTCGGTCGACCATCTGTCGACCGAGACGGTCTCTGACAGAATCTGCAGAGTTAAAGCAATTAGCCATTGTAAAAATGACCAATCTATTCCTAACGGCTAATTGAGCACTTGGAACCCCCTAGAAACTATCTAGAAGGTCCTTAAGCATACTTAGGCTATCCCTATAAATAGGACAAGCTATAGGACACTAGAATTCATCTTGCTACACTTGAGAATTCTTTCTAAGCACTCTTGAGCAATCTTTTACAAGCAATTGAGCACTGTGATCACTTGGCCATATTCCATCTAGCTCAAGCTCGTCCTATAGTCTAGATTTTCCTAACCCTAGCATCCACAAGTCTATTACCTTGGCTAGGAAAATCCATACGCTTGATATAGGCAATTCAAGCCTTGAGCTTAAAAGGATAAGTTGTACTTTCCTATTTTCTTTCTTGTTCCTTGTAATATTTGTACTCTTCGTTGCTACTCCAGGGAGGAGGCTGCATATAGGAAGAGGGTGAAGCTCTTCGTGTGAAGAGGAGGACTTTGGACTACTTCAGAAGGCTATCTTGACGGGAAGCTACTTCGGGAGGGAGGCTACTTCAAGGGGGAGCTTGAAGTTACTCCAAGGAAGGCTGCTTCAAGGTTGGCAAGATTACTTCTAGGTGAAGGCTGTCCAAAGGGTGTTTAGAGAGTGTTGTAATTTTATGTAACATCCTTAAAAGGTAATAAAATTCAATACTTTCAAAATCCCGGTTGGGTAAGCAACCGGGTAGTGGACTGACTCCTTAGTATTTGCTAAGGTGGAACCACTCTAAACACCTGTGTCTCTCTTCTTATCTTTTACTTTGGTTGTTTGAGTTTAAATTGTTTTAAATTATTATAAAACTCTATTCACCCCCCCTCTAGAGGTTTTCAATTGGTATCAGAGCAGGCTTCAAGGAGCCCTAACAAAGTCTTGAAGAAAAGATGGGGGATGGAGTGCTCAACAACCTCAACATTGAAGGAACGTTCGTTGCTCGACCTCCAGCATTTGACGGGACAAACTATCAATACTGGAAGAGAAGAATGCAATTTTACTTCCAAGGAATCAATTGGGATCTTTGGAGAATGGTATCTACACCATACACACTTCCACAAGACGAGTTCGAAGTATGGGACGCTAATACGGTAAAAATGGCACAAATGAATGCAAAGGCAGTAAGCATTTTATATTGTTCCATTTCAGTAGGTGAATTTAATAGAGTATCAAACTGTGATACCGCATATGACATTTGGCATAGATTATCTATAACATATGAGGGTACGGTTCAAGTTAAAAACTCTAAAGTTAGTTTGCTTAAAACGAAATTTGAACATTTTCGTATGGATCCAAACGAAACTATTAGTGAAATGTATTCAAAATTTTCTACTATTGTCAATGGTTTGAATGCTTTAGGGAAACCCGTTCTTGAGGAAGATCAGGTATCAAAAATACTTCGATCTCTTCCTCCAAAGTACAAACCAAAGGTGACAGCTATTGCAGAAGCAAACGACCTCACTCGCCTCAAAATGGAACAACTCATCGGAAACTTAGAAGCTCATGAGGCAGACCTAGAAGAGGAAGAGAGAAGAGAACATGAACATCACCGTGGACCAAAGAAAGACGTGGCTCTCAAAGCATCAAAAGCTCTCTCACAAGAGAGTGAGGAATCTAGTGAAGAAGAAGGAGAAGAAGCATTGATCGTCAATGGTAAGAAATATAGAAGGTTTAAATCTAATAAAATTTCTAGTTCTTCCTCCACTCCCAGGTGCTTCGAGTGTGGAAAGAAAGGACATTTCAAAAATGAATGTCCCAAAGCTAAGAAGGGAAAGAAAAGCTCACATAAGAAGAAAGAAAAAGCTTATAAAGCAGCATGGGATGAAACGAGTGAAAGTGAAAGCGGAGAAGACAAGATAGAATGTCTAATGGCAAGAGAAGATGAAGAATCTCAAGAGGTAAGCCTAGTTGATCTTCCTAAAGAAGAGTTAGTAGCTAGCTTACAAGAAACTCATGATAAATATGTTGATGCCAAGAAGAAACTAAAAAGGACTATAAAATCAAACAATGAGCTCATTGCCAAAATAGATGAACTTTCTTCCGAAAAGAATAACATTGAACTTGAAAATGTATCTTTAAAAACATCTTTAGATGATTGCACTAGAAAGCTACTTACTTTGGAAACTGATGTTGATCTTCTATCAAAAGAAAAGACTGATTTGTTAGCTAAACTACAAGCTTTTCAAACTCAACCTATCTTGTGCAATCATTCGGATTATGACATTATTGTAAAAGAAAAGGATTCATTGCTTTCTGATTTAGACCAGGCAAGAAAAGATATACATAAGAAAATGAATAACATTGCTCAGTTGCAACAAGAACTTCATGAGTTAAGAAGAAAAGATATTCTTGATAAAATATTAAGAAGTGGTACTACCTTCAATGGAAGAAAAGGTTTGGGATATGTTCCAAAGAGAAACCAAACCAAAAAGACCCAAACTATGTTTGTACCCAAAAACACAATGACTAGAAAAAGAAACGAAGTTGATTCTATTACTTGTCATTTCTGTTTACGTCTTGGTCATTACTGTTTTTCATGCCCCTACAAGACTAAGAAGTCCAACTTAGTTTGGACCCCAAGACCTCAAACTTAGAAGAATGGAATGTAGTTGAGATATGACAAAATACTTAATTTGTGCAATTTATATTGTCCTATCTCAACAAACGATGCTATGCTTATTGGTATTATTTTTCTGCATTGCTGTACAAAAACAGAAACTTCGTCGGTCGAAGTACTGTCGACCGAGCTCTGGGTCGGTCGAAGTAGGGTCGACCGACTGGATATCTTTAACAAATCGAAAATCTTCCAGTACTCATTTCGGTCGAACACTGGTCAACCGAAAAATTTTCTGCTCTTTTTTGATTGTGATACAGTAACCTCCTCGATCGATAAATTGTCGACCGAGATTTATATCAGTCGAGCAATCGTCGACCGACTGGCTTCCTGTATCAGAACTTTTTACACATCAGCAAATTAAAAAGTTTCTAACCTTATCGGACCATCACATGGGTACCAAAATCTATATTCTAATGCAGGAATGGGTCGTTGACAGTGGTTGCTCCAAACATATGACCGGAAACAAGGATGCATTTTCAACTTTTGAAGAAAAGAAAAGTGGGACGGTCACTTTTGGAGACAATGGTAAAGGCAAAATCGTTGGAATAGGTAATGTTGGCACAAATCTTGAAATCAAAAATGTTCTACTAGTTGATGGATTGCATCATAACTTAATAAGTGTAAGTCAACTATGTGATAGCGGTTATGATGTGTTATTTAACAAAACCTGCTGCAAGTTATTGATAGAAAATACTACAACTGTTGTTTATGAAGGAAATAGAGTTGGAAATCTTTATATCCTTAAACCAAACTCTATGAAATCAGTAGTAGGTAAATGCTTACTTGCAAATGAAAACACCTTACAACTATGGCATAAAAAGCTTGGTCATGCTAGTTCACATGCTATTAAAAAGTTAGTAAAATATGATCTTGTTCGTGGATTACCTGTTTTGTCTTTTGATCAAGTTGCAAATTGTGAACCTTGTACAATGGGAAAGCAAACCAAAACATCTTTTAAATCAAAACATGTACTTAGTACCAGTAGATCCTTAGAATTAATTCATATGGATTTATTTGGACCAATGAGAACACAATCTATTGGTGGTAAACGATACTGTTTTGTTATTGTTGATGATTATAGTAGATTTACATGGGTACATTTTATTGCAACAAAAGATGACACTATTCATGTCTTTATGCAATTTTGTTCTAAAATTGAAAATCTTTTACAACATAAAATATGTACCATTAGAAGTGATCACGGTGGCGAATTTGAAAATCATACTTTTGAAGCTTTTTGTACATCTCAGGGATATACTCACAATTTCTCTGCTCCACGTACCCCACAACAAAATGGTATTGTGGAACGGAAAAATAGATCTCTACAAGAAATGGCTAGGACAATGATGCTTGAACACAACACACCTAAAACCTTTTGGGCTGAAGCTGTAAACACAGCTTGTTATGTGCTAAATAGAGTCACGGTTCACTCTCACTTGAAGAAAACTCCATATGAAATAATACACTCTAAGAAACCTAGAGTTGACTACTTTCATACTTTTGGCTCTACATGTTATATTTTAAACACCAAGGATGATAAAGACAAGTTTGATTCTAAATCACAAAAAGCATTTTTCTTGGGATATTCTACTTCTAGCAAAGCGTTTAGGGTATATAACACTATCTCTAGAAAAGTTGAGGAATCCATTCATGTTTCTTTTCATGAGGAATCAAAATCTACAAATTTAGATATCATTGATCTCACAAATCAATTTGAAACTATAACCATTCCAAATGATAATGAGAAAACTCCCACATCCGATCCTCCGGTCGAACCACAACCTACACCTAGGCTGATCAAGGATCATCCCCAAGAGCTAATTATTGGAGATCCAAATGATAAAGTCAAAACTAGGTCCTCTTTCCAAGATGTTGCAAACATGGCTTTTGTCTCTATCATTGAACCTAAGAAAATATCCGAAGCTCTTAAGGATGATTACTGGATAATAGCCATGCAAGAGGAATTAAATCAATTCACTAAAAATGATGTATGGGATTTAGTTCCTAAACCACAAGATAAAACTATCATAGGCACTAAATGGGTTTTTAGGAACAAACTTAATGAGGCAGGAGAAGTCATACGGAATAAAGCACGGTTAGTTGCACAAGGATATAGTCAACAAGAGGGAATTGACTTTGATGAAACATATGCACCCGTAGCTCGACTTGAAGCTATTAGGATGTTATTAGCTATTGCTGCCCATAAAAACATTCAGTTATATCAAATGGATGTCAAAAGTGCATTTCTAAACGGCTTCATACAAGAAGAAGTTTATGTTGCTCAACCACCTGGCTTCGAAATCCCAGAAAAGGACGATCATGTTTATAAACTTAAAAAGGCACTTTATGGTCTAAAACAAGCCCCTAGGACTTGGTATGAACGGCTCAAGACATATCTTTTTGATAATGGTTTCTCTATTGGAAATTCAGATTCTACTCTATTTTTCAAAACATATGCATCTGATTTCTTAGTTGTACAAATATATGTTGATGACATTATTTTTGGTGCCTCAAATGAATCATTATGCACACAATTTAGTGACATTATGCAAAAAGAATTTGAAATGAGCCTTATGGGTGAACTAACATTCTTTCTTGGTTTTCAAATTAAGCAAACACCTGCCGGAATTTTTATAAGCCAAGAAAAATACACTAAAGAACTGTTAAAACGCTTTGGGATGGATCAATGCAAACATGCTACTACTCCTATGGCTACGTCTATCAAAATTGATAAGGATGAAAATGGGGAACCTATTGATGATTCCTTATATAGAGCCATGATTGGTAGTTTGCTATATTTAACCGCTTCCCGACCGGACATTATGTTTTCCGTTGGTCTTTGTGCTCGATTTCAATCCCAGCCTATGCATTCTCATTTTCTTGCGGTTAAACGAATCCTTCGATATCTAGCCGGCACTACTTGTTTTGGTTTATGGTATCCAAAAGGACAATCATTGGATTTTAAAGCATATACTGATGCAGATTACGCCGGTTGTCGACTTGATCGCAAAAGTACTAGTGGTGGATGTTTCTTATTAGGTAGAGCCTTAGTATCTTGGTTTAGCAAGAAACAAAACACGGTTGCCCTATCTACCACCGAAGCTGAATATATGGCAGCTGGGTCTTGCTGTGCTCAGGTGCTTTATATGCAACAGGTTTTAAGCGATTATGGTTTTCATCTTTCATCTACACCTATTTTTTGTGACAACACAAGCGCCATAAACTTAGCACACAATCCTATTCTACATAGCCGGGCCAAACATATTGAAATCCGTCATCACTTCTTAAGGGATCACATCTCAAAGAATCATGTTTCCCTTCATCATGTTGATACAGAAAATCAATTAGCTGATATCTTTACAAAACCGCTTCCATTAGATCAATTCAACAACATTAGGAAGCAATTACTTATCACTCCGTTGGAGGATGTTTTCTTTGATATCTGCGGCTCTTAAAAACAACTACTTATGCTTTTATGGTTTGTATCAATATTGATATGAGCGTTTCAATTGGTAATTTGCAATTTGTTGCCTCTTAGCTAGACACCTCATTGCTTTACATTTTGGCTATTCAATGGACATCTTTTTCGTTCATTTTTGATGGGATATCTAATGAAGGGGGAGTTTTTAAATAAAACGGTTATCTTTTTGAGATGACAAAGGGGGAGAGATATATAAAACTATAATACTTATGACAAACTCAATCAATGAGTTTAATAAATATACTCTTGGCTTACATTGAAAGTTGCTATATTCCCAAATGAACTGGATTTCATGTTCCATAATTCACTGGGGATACTAAGCACACATTTTATAAATAAGAGGAAAAGTTCCAAACGGCAATCTAAAGGTATGGCATTTATATGTTTTATATTTCCTTTATTCATATTTCGGAAATGTTTGTCATCTTCAAAAAGGGGGAGATTGTTGGCTAAATGGACATCTATAAAATCCCTTTGTTTTGATTATGACAAACATTTCATTCTTATTTATCTAACGAGCTACTTGAGTGTGCAGGATTATGGTGGATGACGAAGCAACTAGGGAGATCATAAGTTTATAGTTTTATTTTCATGCAATGTAATCACTATTGTAAAAACTTGTACAATTATATAATGTACAAGTACCTAGATTGCATGTAAATCAAGCATTGGATCTTCCCTAGCTACACACCATAGTTAGACAAGTCATCCCTTCCAATAGGATCACATTATGCACACTCATGCACACACTTAGTATCTTAATTGATAGATTGAAACAGAGTCAATCTCGGTCGACACACTCCTCGACCGAGACACTCTCGGTCGACAACCTTATCGACCGAGAATGACCTAAAGTAGCCGTTAGACTTAGCAAATGAGTTAGTTGGCAGTTGGAAGTGAACGTTGCACTCAGAGAGCCTGTCGGTCGAGAAAAGCTCGACCGAGTAGGTGTCTCGGTCGACCATCTGTCGACCGAGACGGTCTCTGACAGAATCTGCAGAGTTAAAGCAATTAGCCGTTGTAAAAACGACCAATCTATTCCTAACGGCTAATTGAGCACTTGGAACCCCCTAGAAACTATCTAGAAGGTCCTTAAGCATACTTAGGCTATCCCTATAAATAGGACAAGCTATAGGACACTAGAATTCATCTTGCTACACTTGAGAATTCTTTCTAAGCACTCTTGAGCAATCTTTTACAAGCAATTGAGCACTGTGATCACTTGGCCATATTCCATCTAGCTCAAGCTCGTCCTATAGGCTAGATTTTCCTAACCCTAGCATCCACAAGTCTATTACCTTGGCTAGGAAAATCCATACGCTTGATATAGGCAATTCAAGCCTTGAGCTTAAAAGGATAAGTTGTACTTTCCTATTTTCTTTCTTGTTCCTTGTAATATTTGTACTCTTCGTTGCTACTCCAGGGAGGAGGCTGCATATAGGAAGAGGGTGAAGCTCTTCGTGTGAAGAGGAGGACTTTGGACTACTTCAGAAGGCTATCTTGACGGGAAGCTACTTCGGGAGGGAGGCTACTTCAAGGGGGAGCTTGAAGTTACTCCAAGGAAGGCTGCTTCAAGGTTGGCAAGATTACTTCTAGGTGAAGGCTGTCCAAAGGGTGTTTAGAGAGTGTTGTAATTTTATGTAACATCCTTAAAAGGTAATAAAATTCAATACTTTCAAAATCCCGGTTGGGTAAGCAACCGGGTAGTGGACTGACTCCTTAGTATTTGCTAAGGTGGAACCACTCTAAACACCTGTGTCTCTCTTCTTATCTTTTACTTTGGTTGTTTGAGTTTAAATTGTTTTAAATTATTATAAAACTCTATTCACCCCCCCTCTAGAGGTTTTCATATTGCTGAACAAGAAAACCCCAAAATATGGTTAAGAAAACTAGATCCAAAGGAATATAAACCATCAACAACATCATGCTCACTATATCCATAAGATCAACAACATGTACTAGAGCAAGAAACATAACATGCAATGGTCGATCATCAACATATATGAACATGTAACATAAAACAAGGTAGTATAGCTAGGCTTAGAAGTTATGTAACCCGCCTTAAGAAAATTCCTCAACCTCCAAAGCTCCAAAGCACACCACCTTCGTCCACCTCAAGGTAAGGGACAAAGCTCATAACCACCATGGCCGAAGAGCAAGCAAGAAGGAGAAGGAGATGCTAAGGAGAGAGAGAAGATGCTTAACAAGGAAGCAAGGCTCACCTTTAGATTGGCCACCAAGCTAGAGGAAGAAGAAGAGAACTCCTTCAAAGGGATCGACCACCAAGAACCAAGGGAGGTGTGTCATGCACACAAGGGGAGAAAAGCAACAAAGAGCCAAAGGTTTCCTAAGGAAGAGAAAGGCAATGCATATATAGATGAGGATCAAAGGGGAACCATGACAAGGTGTCACCTTACCCAAGGACACATGTCCACATGTTTTCCACCTTGCAAAACATATGCACAAACCATGCCACCACACAACCAAGGTTTGGCCACATGTACAAACTAGGGTGACACAACTAAAGCAAGAGGGACAACAAAGTCAAAGGCTGACACATTTCAAACCATGACTGATACACCACCAACAACTCTAGGTCGATACACATCATGGCCAGCACACCTCCTGGCCGACAGAAGCCTCCTTGCCTGATACAGGGCTCCTCAAAGCAAGGCAAGGCCCAACAGAGCTCAACCAAGCCTAAGACAACTCAAGACACAATCCCACACCTTCCTCTCAACTTAGAGGAAGCAAAGAGAGATAAGAACATCTCTCAAGGTGTCAATCTTGCTCATCAACCCTAAAACCTGGGTTATTTGCAAGCAACTGATCGATGAAAGGGAGTGGGAAATGGTCTTTTCGGGTGGCAGCATTTAACTTTCTATAATCAGCACCCATCTTCCAACCTGTGATAGTTTTTGTTGCTACTTCAATGCCATTGTCCCCCTTGACCACCACAATTCTTCCTTTCTTGGGCACCACCTAGATAAGGCTTACCCAGGAGCTATCGCTGATAGAGTAGATGATGCCATCACGAAGCTTGATAACCTCTTTGCTAACTACTTCCCACAACTTCTCAGTAAGCTTCCGCTACAGTTGTGTGCATGGTTTGGCATCCTCCTCAAGATGTATTCTATGCATGCAAACAGAGTGACTTACACTCCTCAAGTCTTCAATGGAATAACCTAAAGCTTTTTTCCATGACTTCAACTCAACTAGTAGCTACTCTTTTTGTTCATCACTTAATTCGGAATTGATAATGACTGGGTTCATTCTCTCTTCATCCAAGAGTTGATATTCCAGACCCTACATTATATCCTTTAAGTTGGGCAGGGTCTTATTCTCTGGCTCTTCAGTGTGATTTTTCTGTAGTGCGACATAAATCATGGTTTCAATGGGGTCGTCAGATTCAACTGACTCTATTTCATCTAGAAGGTCCAGGAGCTCCTTCACTTCTGGGTCATCGTTCACTTTTGTGTCGCTAACCAAAGTGTGCTTTAATTGGTCCATCATATCCTTCTCCTCTCTTACCTCATCACATAATTGTTGGTAGCTCTCCATAAAGTAAGACGATTCAAGGAATGAGGGGGCTTTCATACAGTCACAGATGTTGAAATCAATGTGCTCTCTTCCAACTCTGATGGTTATCATCCCTACCTCCATGTTGATGAGTGCTCTCCCAGTCACTAGGAAGGGTCTCAAAAAGATCATCAGGAAGCTAGGATCCTCTAAGGTGTCGATGAGGATGATATCACATGGTATAAAGAAGCGCCCAACCTTGATGGGTGCATCTTCGACCATTCTGACTAGTTTTGTAAAGGTATGATCCTCTAGTTGGATCCTCATATTAGTGCTTACTATATCGGTAAGCCCCAATATTCTTGCAAGAGAGAGTGGCATGAGACTGGTTCTCACCCCCAGATCAGCTAGTCCTTTTCAGGTGATGTTATCTCCAAGTTGGAAAGGGATTACAAAAGTGCCAGGGTCCTTTTTCTTAGTAGGCATACTTGCCTTCACGAAAGAGCTGGACATCTGGTCCAACTTCACCATTTAGATGTCCTCACCTCTCCTTTTCTTTGAAATCAAATCTTTGAAAAACTTGGCATAGGTGGGCATCTCTTCAATGATGTCCAAGAAAGGTATGTTGAGGTGTAGTTTTTTTACTACAGGTATAAACTTCTCATATCTTTTCTTTAACTGGTAGTCACTAGTTTGAGCGAGAAAGGTATGTGGGGTTCATATCTATCTAGACACTCTTCATAGGCCATGTCACTACTCCCCTTGTCTGCTACATTTTTTTGCTTGGCAGGTATTTTTTCAGGCTCCTCAGGTGTTACATCTTTTGTCGTTATTGTGGTACAGTTGGTTTTTGCTCTTTTTCATTAGCAGAATGCATCACTGCTCCTAATCTTAGGATGGCAATCTTTGTAGTTTCATTTCCTCATTGATTTGCCTCGGTGCTGGATGGAAATTGTCCCACCTGATGGTGGATGCTCTAAGCCAGGCTTGCCAACTGTTGGTCTATCTGCTTATTATGCCGATGGAGCTCCCCGATCTGGGCTGAGAAATCTCCTATCTGTTGTTGCATGAGACTGAGAAATGTTGAGCAATCTATAGAACTTTTGTGTAGCTTCTCATTCAAGACATTCTGTTTTTTAGCGAAAGGCATTAACTCAGTCATCATTGATGGCCACTGTTGTTGATTTTGCTTCATTTTCTGGTAACGTCTTTATTACTGGAAGTTAGCTTGGCATTGCTAATTCTACGGGCCACCAGAAGAGGTCATGTTGATTAGCTGGTGTGAATTTTCCGTAGCACTGGTGATCCCGTAGGAGAACCCTAGGTGGTCGGGGCGTCGGTATTGAACGTAGCTTACATTATTCGTACTTTCTTCGTCAGGATCACTCTGCACAGATGTGTGTGGGTAGAAGTTAGAAAGATTATTAGGCTCTCCACACATGACACAGCCCCTGACCATTTCTTGTTGGGCCTTGCTTTTGTAGCTCTGTTCTTTCAAGGTTTGAACATCAATCACTATCTTGTCTATCTTGGCTGATAATGCTTCCATCACCTTTGATTCTCTAAGGGTAGAGTGACTTGTTGATTCTCTATCGTACTCGCTGTCTTGTTGATTTATAGCCATTTTATTGATGATCTCCCTGGCTCTCTAAGCATTGAGCCCCTAGAAACTGTTTCCTACTGCAACATTCAAGGATTTCCTCTCATCGATACACAAGCCATTGTAAAAGGTGGTAATCAAGCTTGTCTTATAAAAGTCGCGGTGTGGACATTCACGCTAATAACCTTAGAATCGTTCCCACGTCTCATGCAGATTCTCTGAAACCTTCTGTGAGAATCGACTAATCTTGTTATGACATTTTATAGTCCTCTCAATAGGGAAGGACTTGGCTATGATGGCATTAGAGATATGCTCCTAGTTTGGGGCACTCCCTTCCTGGAGGCTTGAGTACCACTCTAGTGCCTTATCCTTTAGAGAAAAAGGGAAGCATTGGGTGTAGATATAGGTTATTGGGACCACTTTAATCTTGAAAGTCTTACATGTCCTCTTGAATGTCATGAGATTATTGTAAGGGTTCTCTTCGCTGTTGTTTCCTCCAAAATAGTTGTGTTGCAACAACTAGAGGAAATCTGGCTTCAGCTCAAAGTTTGCCACATTGAGCGGTTGCTCCACCATTGGGTTTCTTTCCTCATTTGCCCTTACTTAAACAAAAGATCAAAGGGATCTAGACGATGGAGCTTGGTCAGCCATGCTTGCGAGAGAAAAGGGATGTAAGTACCTGAAAGGAATAAATGTAAAAGGATAAGGGTAATGAAGTAGATATGTGCAATATGTATCTAAAGTTTTATATACATCTATACAAATTCTTTAACAGAGTGCAAGTAAAACTTAAATTCGTAAAATGCTATTTGTTTCCTAGTCCCCGACAATGGTGCCAAAAAGTTGATCACCCTTAAACATGGGTCCAAAAAGGAGAAGGAAGAAGGTCTAGGTCATCAGACTTTTATAATTTATTATACTTAATGTTTAAGATGCCTGCAACTAGCACAGGGTCAAAGTATCAGTTCGGGGTCAAACATAGGGACGAGGGGGAATAGAAGTTCAGAACCTAAGTTTTACTTGTCTAATTCGTCAAAAATACAAGAGATAAGGTTTGTTGTAAGAAAGCATAAATGGAAAGAATTGAAAGAATTAAACTAAAATCTATCTCTAAGGGGAGTTACTAGAAAGACAAGGGCTTTGGTATTTTGGGGTTTGGCAGCTTTTAGGGTAGTTTTACATAAAGGAAAACTGAAGAGAAAGGACAATCATCTGGGCAAGCACGAAGAAAGAAAACTTTTGACAAAGCAAGCGGCAACGGTCTATACCTGGCGCCTTCTTCTCTCAAAGAAAGCGCCAACAAATTGTGTATTGGAAACCTCTTTCAAGGGGGGTAGATATGGACTCATGTGGGAAATAAACTGGATGCAGCTTTGGTCCCAGAAACTCTCGTGCACCCAAACCAGACCGAGTTCTAGAAGTTCATGACTTTCCTATGTCAAAGAAGTCAAAATAGGAAACATGATTCAATAGCTAGTCAAAAGTGTGTAACAGAAAGAAGGGACTAGAATTCAGATGCTAGAAAGAGATCATTCAATAAAATAAAGCAATACACAGAACGATATGAGAAATGCTCCACAAATTCAAATAATCATATAAGAGAGATAATAGTTTGGTTACAATGTTGTACTGAATGAAAGTAAATGTTGTAAAAGGACGATAGGTATCATTCTCTTTGATTTAGGAAACTGATATGCTTAGCAGATGATGCCCGAGATAGTGCTAACCCAATATCGGGTTGTAGTTATGTTATGACCAAAACCAAAGTTAACTAGTAAGTATCAGGATAACAACATCATTGAGTTAATTGAGATAAGTTTAGTGCTCATGTGGTGATTAGTGCTTTGATCAATTGTTATAGTTTAATAGGCAAAATTTCAAGCCTTCAGGTTGTAGAGGATCTTGCGCTTGAAACATTGCAAAAAGAATCGCACAAATTGGACAATCGAGGTGAGCGTTATGGTGTTTTCAAGACTCTAGGACCTAAGATGCAATTTGTCCAGTATTTGGCTATAATTTCTTTTACCTTTCCCTTTCTCCCTTATCTTCTTCCCTGATAGAACAGCAACTGCCTAAGTGGCACCCAACGCATCTGAATGATAGCAATAGAGGGCGATTTGAGGGGCGATCCTTGACCCCTTGGCTTCGTTCAGCAGCGCCCACCCTTTCATCCTCCTTCCTCCTTCCTTCCTCCTCTATTCTTCGCCCGAGCAATGCCCTATTGCCCAACCTGCTAGGGGTGGCACCCCAGCAAGAAGTAGCAGCTCGGCAGCTGCAACCATGGCTAGGAATGCATCCTGGCAGGAGAAATGACAGCCCTACCTCCACCCACCTTCCTTCTCCCTTTCCCTCCTCATTCTCACTCCAAACGTGCCCTAGGGCAGCACCCCTATGGCTGCGGCCAAGTAGCAGCAGCTGCGAGAAAGCAATGTCCAGAGGGTGTTTTGGGAGAGGAGCACCATGAAAGCAACACCGTCAAGATCCATCCTTAAGGTCCTTGCAAGAATTTGCAACCCTAGCCAAGTATAAGAGATCAACTAGCCCTCCTTTCCAACCTATACGTGGAGCAGGTTCTAATCCAGGTTGTCCCAAGGTAGAAGAAGGCCATGCTGACACCTAGAAACTGGCCTCTAGACGCATTTCCAGTCAAATTGCAGTCACCTCACCCGCTGTGAGTAGAATTTCACTCACAAAGTGAGATTTGACTCGAATAATTGAATGATTTCGGTTCGATCTGTGTTATGCGTGGGTAACAACGTATACCCAGGTGTCGGGCAGTGTTGGCACCACGTGATTTCTAATTTGCACATTTTATTAATTAATGCTTGCACAATGCTAATTAGTTAATTGATATATGTGATTTGGATTATTGGAAATGTTTGATTAAAATCTAATTTTATCAGTTTAAAAGTTGGGATTAGTAGCACACGACCAGTAATGACATAGTTTGGGTATAAACCCATGTTGCACGATTCTAGTAATTCAATTGATGCACAATTACAAAGAAATGATGATGATATGAAAACGTTCAAGAAAACCTAGTTGCACGCTCCCTACTATATTTAATGAGAGTAGTTTAATATCTGTACAAATTGACATGTTTTCCAAAGAAATTGTTTGAAATTCTCAATTAATATTAATAACTCATGCTATAATAAGTAATTTAACTCTTAATTGAGTTATATGATGCACAACTCTGATCTTGGGTTGATGTGCATGATTTTTGAGGAATTACAAATAATTTAGAAGTGCTACTGACGATTACTCATATATCGAGTAATTAACTCTTATTAGTGTGTTATGATGTTTAATTGTATGATTTCAGTGTATATCTGCCAAGTTGACCTGAATTCTATTTATTTAAGAATTTTAGTCAGCCTGCATGCATAATAATGTTGATTTCTCAGTAAATTACAATTGGACATGTATTTAGTTTATTTAACAACTTGAAATATGCACGTATGCTTAATATGTCAAATCTCTCAGCATTTGCAATACTTGAATAAATTTCTCTATCAAATTTAGAATGATATTCATGTCGTGTTGTAAAGTTCAAATAAATAGACATGGTACCATAGAGATACCAAAGCCAAGAATAAGTAAGAGAGAGATGCAATGTAGTAAGAGCTTTTCTAGAATAATAAAATAATAGATTTAAGGGCCCTGACACCGTAGAATCCCTATGAAAGGTCTACGCCTTAGGGATGAAACAGCCTACCCTGGTGGTGCGTCCAGTATATGGGGGTCGGAACACACCCACAGAGCGTGCAGGGAGACGAAGCCCTTGAGGAAGTCTCCTAAGAGAAGATAGGTTACCTAACACAAATCGGAGATCTTGGTGGTAAACCAGAGGTACCCACATAGTGTACTAAGATGAGGCCCACAGAGCGTCTCTGACTCTCTGCCTTTATGCTTAGGTTAGAGGATGAGTCCAGTTTACGACATCATAGGAGTGTCAAGGCCAGAGAGCCAATTTTCCTATTGCAGACCAAGATAGTAGTCAGACTTGGTTATCCCGGCGTGTCGGCTAAGTCTTGTACGGTGGGATCGTAGTTCTCTATGACTCTTCATATGTAGAGTACACTGCATATGATCAGGGCATAAGATAAAATATGTTCATATAAGTTCACAGCGTTTCTTATAAGTTAAAGAGTTAAGAAAGATTTGAGTTAGTTTCACAGTAGTTGTCCTTTAAATGAAATTTTAGTATTTTCTATTAATTAATTGTATCTACAGCTTTGCAGCAATTGTTATCATAATGAAATGTTGACATCTTATGATATTTAAATTACATTTCTTATATCTTCTCAGTCTAGTATCAACTTGTATTTTATTCTAATTAATAATCATAAAATGAGTTATCTGTGATGGTTGGGTGAAATTATATTCACTGAGCCAGTAGCTCACCAACCTACTGAAACATTTTTCAGGTCAACGTCAGCGCGAGGATGTTGAAGGATCATATCACCCAAGTTGTTAGAAGGTAGTTTGTAGTTAGATAGAGGTCTCTTAGTCCTTTCCCCTCGATCCTTGGGCATGTGGTGTGGTAGAGAGAGAATATAATGTAATATGTAGTTTAGTTTTAAGTTATCTATTGTGTTTCACTTTCTGCATGAACAATGTAATATGATGTGTAAATCTACTTTATCTATCGAGGAATGTAAATAGTAGTTGTTTCTGTAGTTTAGTAAGATTTCAGTTTATTTCAAGTTATAAGACTTTCTTTTAAGTTAATTTTAAGTGATTAAGAAAAGAAAAAGTTAAGGGTAATTTTGTATTAAGTGTAATCCTCATAGTCATGCCCTAATCTCATGATTAGTGGATATTGTGGAATCGGGCCGTGACAACTAATTTGGTATTAGAGCATAGGTTGATTACGTAGTTACTCTAAGTTATGGTCAGGGGACGATAAGAGACCAATAGGATCAGGACTTAGGTGTTTTCCTTCTAATTGCAATTTTCTAACAGGAAGTGTTATGTTATACTATTGTAGATGGTAGGAAGAGGATGTGGTCATGAGGACCAAGATGAGATCCACATTGGACCTGATCCCCAGGAGATGGGTCCAAGTGGTGGAGATGATGTGGATGAGGCATCAAGGATGTACAGGATGTTTCGTGAGACTGGGGAAAAGTATAAGATGGAGAGGCGAGCATCTACCTCGAGCAACAAGGAGTTGATGAGATCCTATGAGCTGGTTAAGAAGCTTGGAGGTACTAAGTTTAGTGGAACTATGGACCCGACCCTACAGTGGCAAATGAATGGCTGAGACATTTAGAGAAAGTGTACCAACTGATGGAGTTGTCTGAGGAAAGACACATCAACCACGTAGTTTATTTTCTTAAAGGTGATGTAGAGCTCTGGTGGCGTGGAGTGGAAGATAAAAGGAGGGACACGGTACTAACTTGGAAGGATTTCGTTGATGAATTCCATCTTAAGTACTACCCACCTAACTTTTTGAGTGAGAAAATAAGAAAGGTGCAGAATATCAGACAAGGAAGTATGACAATTGGTGAATACGAGGCACATTTCACAAGGTTGGCAATTTTTTGTCCACAACTTGTTCCTAATGATGTAGAAAAGTGCAGAAGATTTCAAGAAGGATTAAGATCAGAGATTAGACACATTGTTTCAACCATTGGTCAAAGAGATAGAGAAAACATTGGGGAATTTGTGGAAGCAGCGAGACCCGTCGAAGAGTCTGTCAATGCTGATAAGCAGTCTGAGAGTAAGAAATGATCTGGAGACTTTATTAGAAGGGGACAAAGTAGTGGTGGATACATAGGAGGTGGTGGTTTCTTTTCGAATATAGGACGAGGACTTGGCTGTTTTGGTAGACAAGGATCTAGTTTTTCATCAAGTGGAGGAAGATCCAATTCTAGAAGATGGAGTACACAGTCTACATGGACACCTCCAACTAGGTCTTCAGGATCTTCAGTGTTAGTGATAGGACCACAGAAACGTGATGCATCCATGTGTGATATATGTGGAAGACCACACTCGCGACATCATTGGGTAGTAGGGTTTCAAGGATGTCACCAATGTGGACAGATGGAACATATCAAGAGGAATTGCCCCCAGTTACAACAAGTAGCATCACATGGTTCCCAGTTCCAGTACCAGAATGTTTTAAGACATGCTCTAGATGGAGGACCCGGTTCCGCTATAGCTTCAAGTTCCCGAGGTGGTGCAGCACCCAGTTCTAGGGAAGGACAACGAGGACATCATGGGAGAGGAAGAGCTTCATGACGCTTCTTCTCTTTGACAACATAAGAAGGTATTGTTTCTTCTCATGTAATTATAGGAGAAATGCTTTACTTTAACAACATTTCAGTTACAATTTTGATAGATCTGGGTGCTACTCACTCGTTTATACAACGTTCTTTAGCTTGTGAGCTTAACCTGTTAACCCAGGAGTTATCAGTTGAGTTGTTGTTGAGGGTTCCTTTAGGTGAACCGACAGTGTTGACAGAGTTTTGTCCCAGATGTTTGTCGACTTTTGGTGGTTACACCATCGTAGTTAATCTTATACCCCTAGATATTAACTCTTTTCAAGTTATCTTGGGTATGGATTGCCTAGAGACGTATCGAGTTCAGCTCGATTATTGGAAGAAGGAGGTTGTCTTTCAACAGGTGGATTTTCTTGTGTCTTTTCTAGAGACAGGAAAGTTTTGCCTACGTATATCATATCAGTCAGTGTAGATGATAAGATGTTGCAGAAAGGTTGTGAGGCATTCTTGGCACATGTAGTAGATACTAGACCTGAGAAGAGCACAGTTAGTCTATGGGATGTGCCAGTGGTCTGTGAGTTCCCAGATGTTTTCCCAGATAAGTTGCAAGGTCTACCTCCTGAAAGAGAGATAGACTTTGAGATCCAGGTGTTGCCAGGTAGTCACCCTGTAGAGCTACCAGCCTACAGAATGGCACCTGCAGAGTTGAAGGAACTCAAGATTCAGTTACAATAATTATTGGATAAGGGTTTCATTCGACCTAGTTCTTCACCATGGGGAGCTCCAGTCTTGTTTATGAAAAAGAAAGATGGTACTATGAAGTTATGTATAGACTACAGACAATTGAATAAGATCACCATCAAGAATAAGTACTCATTTCCAAGGATAGATGATCTGTTTGATCAGTTGTGTGGAGGGATAATATTTTCTAAAATAGACTTGAGATATGGGTATCATCAGTTGAGGATAAAGGCTTCAGATATTCCTAAGTCATATTTCAGAACAAGATATGGGCATTATGAGTTTTTAGTCATGTTGTTTGGACTAACTAATGCCCCAACATCTTTCATGGATGTGATGAACTAGATTTTCAAGCCATTCTTGGATCAGTTCATAGTGGTTAACATAGATGATATTTTGATTTATTCCAGAGATGATGAGCAGCATGAGCAGCATCTGAGTATAGCATTACAGTTGTTGAGACAATACCAGTTATATGCTAAGTTTAGAACATGTGAGTTATGGTTAGCTGAGGTGTCTTTTATTGGACATGTCATACCAAGAGATGGAGTAAGTGTTGACCCTAAGAAAGTCGAGTTTGTTCTACAGTGGGAGCAGACTAAGACTCCTACTGATATCAAAAGCTTCTTAGGATTGGCAGGTTACTACAAGAGGTTCATTCAGAACTTCAGTGTTGTAGTGTCACCTCTGACATGCTTAACAAGAAAGAGTGCACCATTTGTCTGGTTAGACAAATGTGAGAAGAGTTTTCATATCTTGAAGAAGAGTTTGACTACAACACCAGTGTTGATCCTACCTGAGACAGGTAAGGGCTACACAGTGTTTTGTGATACTTCCAGGAGAGGTTTAGGTTGTGTGTTGATGCAGGAAGGCAAAGTAGTAGCTTATGCATCTAGACAGCTTAAGAAGAACGAGGAGAACTACCCAACACATGATTTATAGTTAGCTATTGTGGTTCATGCTCTTAAGACACGACATCACTATCTTTATGGTGAGGCGTGTCGGGTGTCTATGGATCATAAGAGCTTGAAATATATTTTCACCCAGAAGGATCTGAATCTTAGACAGTGTAGGTGGTTAGAATTGATCAAAGATTATGATGTGATGATAGATTATCATCCTGGTTAGGTGAATGTGGTAGCAGATGCCCTCAGCAGAAAGTCAAGTTCAACAGTAGATGTATTCTCTATGGCATGTTTCAAGAGAGACCTGCTAGTAGAGATGCACAAGTTGTACTTAGACTTAGGGGTGATAGAGCAGAGCAGTTTGATTGCACAGATGCAAGTCAAGCCTACTTTTTATGATCAGATCAAGGAACTTCAGTAGAGTGACAGTGAGTTACAACAGATCATGCAAGACATGATAAGAGAAAAAGACCAGAGTTCAGGTTTTTAGATGATGGTTTGTTGTATCAGCATGACAGGTTGTGTGTACCTAGAGATAGTGATTTGAAAGAACATATTCTTGATATAGTGCATGCTTTGATGTACGCTATGCATCCAGGTAATAATAAGATGTAGAGGAATCTCAAGGAGTTGTACTGGTGGTCAGGTATGAAAAAGGATGTAGATGAGTATGTGGCTAGATGTATTGTGTGCCAGTAGGTTAAGGCTGAGCATCAGAAACCTACAGGTACCTTGCAATCTCTTCCTATACCAGAGTGGAAATGGGAACATATCACAATGGATTTTGTGGTAGGGTTTCCCAGGACACCTAGAGGTTGTGACTCGATATGGTTGATTATGGATAGACTGACTAAGTCTGTTCACTTTCTTCCTATTAAGTCAACCTTTGATGCTCTAAAGTTGTGTAAGATATACGTGGATGAGATAGTCAGGCTGCATGGCATCCTAGTTTCAATAATATCAGATAGAGATCCTAAGTTCACATCTAGGTTTTGGAATCAGTTGCATTATGCTTTGGGCACAAAGTCGAGGTTTAGTACAACTTTTCACCCGCAGATGGATGGTCAATCAGAGAGGACCATTCAGACTCTTGAGGACATGCTGAGAGCATGTGTCTTGCATTTTAGTGGAAGTTGGGAAGAACACTTAAGCCTTATAGAATTTGCATACAACAATAGTCACCATTCCAATCTTGGTATGGCACCGTATGAAGCTTTGTATGGTAGAAAGTGTAGATCACCCATATGTTGGTACGAGGTGGGTGAAAAAGAGATTCTTGGACTAGAGATACTGGATTTGACTATTGAAAAGATTACAGTGATTAGAGAATAGTTGAAAGCTGCACAGGACAGGAAGAAGAGTTATGCTAAGAAGAGACGTAGACCTCTTGAGTTTGAGGTTGGTGATGAAGTGTATTTGAAAGTTTCACCATAGAAAGGAGTGTTGAGGTTTTGTAAGAGAGTCAAACTGGCTCCTAGGTTTATGGGCCCATATCCTATCATTGAGAGGATTGGACCTATAGCCTACGGGTTGGATTTGCCATCCAAGTTCGCTAATCTACATGATGTATTTCATGTATCCATGTTGAAGAAGTGTTACCCTGGTATAGAGAAGATAGTGGACCCAGAACCTACACAACTCAGATCCGATGTGTCCTATGTTGAAGGACCTGTTCAGATAGTTGATTGGAGGATCAAGAAGCTCAAGAATCATGAGATACCATTAGTGAAGGTTCTGTGGAGGAACCACAACCTAGAGGAAGCCACGTGGGAGCTTGAGTCAGAGATGCGTAACAAGTTTCCTTTTCTCTTTTAGGAATTTCAGGATGAAATTCTTATAAGGGAGGGATATTGTTATGACCCACACCAAAGTTAACTAATAAGTATCATGATAACAACATCATTAAGTTAATTGAGATAAATTAATTGCTCATGTGGTTATTAGTGTTTTAATCAATTGTTACAGTTTAATAGTAAAAAACTTTCATGCCTTCAGATTGTAGAGGATCTTGCGCTTGAAACATTGCAAAAAGAATCACACAAATCTGACAATCGAGGCGAGAGTTATGATGTTTTCAAGACTCTAGGACCTAAGATGCAATTTTTGCATTATTTGGCTATAATTTCTTTTTCCTTTCCCTTTGTCAGTTATCTTCTTCCCTGATAAAACAGAAACCACCTAAGCGGTGCCCAACTCGTCTAAACGACAACAGCAGAGGGCAATTTGAGGGGTGATCTTTGGTCCCTTGGCTCCGTTCAGCAGCGCCCACCCTTTCGTCCTCCTTCCTTCCTCCTCTATTCTTTGCCCTAGCAATGCCCTAGCACCCAACCTGCTAGGGGCGGTGCCCCAGCAAGCAGTAGTAGCTCGGCAGCTGCAACAATGGCTAGGAAGCCATCTTGGCACGAGCAACAACAGCCCTGCCTCCGCCCACCTTCCTTCTCCCTTTCCCTCCCCATTCTCACTCCAAACGTGCCCTATGGCGGCGCCCTTGTGGTTGCGGCCAAGCAGTATTAGTTACTGTGAGAAAGCAATGGCCAGAGGGTGTTTTGGGCAAGCAGCAGCATGAAAGCAATGTCGTCAAGCTCCGTCCTTGAGGTCCTTGCAAGAATCCACAACCATAACCAAGTATTAGCGATCAACTAGCCCTCCTTTCCAACCTATACATGGAGTAGGTTCTAATCCAGGTTGTCCCAAGGTAGAAAAAGACCATGTTGATGCTCAGAAACTGGCCTCTAGACACGTATCCAGTCAAATTGTGGTCACCTCACCCACAGTGAGTAGAATTTCACTCACTAAGCACGATTTGACTCCAATAATTGAATGATTTCGGTTCAATCTGTGTTATGAACAGGTAACAGCATTTACCTAGGTGCCGGGAAGTGTCGACATCGCGCAATTTCTAATTTGCACATTTTATTAATTAACACTTGCATGACGCTAATTAGTTAATTGATATGTGTGATTTGGATTCTTGGAATTGCATGATTGATTAAAACCTAATTTGCTCAGTTTAAAAGTTGGGATCAGTAGCACACGACCAGTAACGGCACAGTTTGGGTATAAACTCAGGCTGCATGATTTTAGTAATTCAATTGATGCACGATTACAAAGAAATGATGATGACATGAAAATGTTCAAGAAAACCTAGTTGCATGGTCCCTACTATATTTAATGCAAGTAGTTTAATAACTATACAAATTGACACATTTTCTAAAGAATTTTTTTGAAATTCTCAATTAATATTAATAACTTGTGCCATAATAAGTAATTTAACTCTTAATTGAGTTATGTGATGCACAACTCTGATCTTTGGTTGATGTGCATGATTTTTGAGGAATTACGGATAATTTACAAGTGCTACTGATGATTTCTCATATATCGAGTAATTAACTCTTGTTAGTGTGTTACGATGTTCAATTGTATGATTTTTGCGTGTATGTGCCAAGTTGACCTGAATTCTATTTATTTAAGAATTTTAGTCTGCCTGCATGCATAATAATGTTGATTTCTCAGTAAGTTACAAGTGGACATGTATTTAGTTTATTCAATAACTTGAAATCTTCCTGCATGCTTAATATGTCAAATCTCTCAACATTTCCAATGCTTAAATAAACTGCTCTATCAAATTTAGAATGATATTCATGTTGTGTTGTAAAGTTCAAATAAATAGACATGGTACCATAGAGATACCAAAGCCAAGAATAAGTAAGAGAGAGATGCAATGTAGTAAGAGCTTTTCTAGAATAATAAAATAATAGATTTAAGGCCCTTGACACCGTAATATCCCTATGATAGGTATGTGCCTTAGGGATGAAACGACCTACCCTGGCGGTGCGTTCAGTATACGTGGGGTCGGAATGCACCCACAGAGTGTGTGGGGATACAAAGCCCTTAAGGAAGTCTCCTAAGAGAAGATAGGTTACCCAACATGAACGGGAGATCTCAGTGGTAACCCAAAGGTACCCATAGAGCGCACCAAGATGAGGCCCACAGAGTGTCTCAGACTCTCCATTTATGTGCTCAAGTTAGAGGAGGACTCTAGTTTACATCACCATAGGAGTGCTGAGGCCAGAGAGCTAGTTTTTCTATTGCAGACTAGGACAATAGTCAGACTTAGTTATCCCGGGGTGTCGTCTAAGTCTTGTAAGGTGGGATCGTAGTTCGCTACGAGTCTTCATATGTGGAGTACAATGCATATGATCAAGGCATAAGATAAAATATGTTCATATAAGTTCACAGATTTTCTTATAAGTTAAAGAGTTAAGAAAGATTTGAGTTAGTTTCACAACAGTTGTCCTTTAAATGAAATTTTAGTATTTTCTATTAATAAATTTTATCTACAGCTTTGTAGAAATTGTTATCATAATGAAATGTTGACATCTTCTGATATTTAATTACATTGCTTAGATTTACATTGCTTAGATCTTCTCAGTATAGTATCAACTTGTATTTTATTCCAATTAATAATTATAAAATTAGTTATCTACGATGGTTGGGTGAAATTCTATTCAATGAGCCAGTAGCTCACCAACTTACTGAAACATTTTTCATGTCAGCGTCAGCACGAGGAAGTTGAAGGATCATATCACCCAAGTTCTTAGAAGGTAGTTTGTAGTTAGATAGAGGTCTCTTAGTCCTTTCCCCTCGGTCCTTGGGCATGTGGTGTGGTAGAGAGAGAATATACTGTCATATGTAGTTTAGTTTTAAGTTATCTATTGTGTTTCACTTTCTGCATGAATAATGTAATATGACATTTAAATCTACTTTATATATCTAGGAATGTAAATAGTAGTTGCTTCCACAGTTTAGTAAGATTTCAGTTTATTTCAAGTTATAAGACTTTCTTTTAAGTTAATTTTAAGTGATTAAGAAAAGAAAAAGATAAGGGTGGTTTTGAATTAAGTGTAATCCTCAAAGTCATTCCCTAATCTCAAGATTAGTGGATATTGTGGGATCGGGGAGTGACAAGTTATATCGGGTTACAATTGTGTCGGGTTGCTAACTATATCGGGTTGCAACCGTGACGGGTAGTGATCGTATCAGGATATGACTTCAATGCAATACAGCTGTGTCGGGTTGCAACCATGACGGGCAAAGGGACCATACCGAGTAAGATACATGTCAGGTTGGTAGTATATCAGCTCTTAGGCTCTTCGTGTTGGGTTTTTCTATCTAGGCAGACCATCTTGGGTTTGAGCTCAAACAGAAACCCAACATGCTCAGAGAAGCTTCAAGGATCATTGAGCACTGCCTGCTGCTACCAAAACAATCTCTAAGTGAACTCCTCCCATCCCTCTTGGGATGGGGGCATGCTCATCTAACTATCCCTTTGCAAATTCTTGGGAACTGGGCACACTAGCTTCTTTCCTCTAGGAACTAGATTCCCCCTAGAAGTCGGCATGTCCCATTGTAGGCTTGTAGCTACTATTTATAGGTAGAAAGTTGGTGGAGGTTGTAGCTTTATTGGTCCATGTGTTTGGCCAATCATGACCTTAGATGGAACTTTGAATGGGGTTGTCATGGTTTTCTCCCACTATGTAGTGTTGGTTGTCCTTGTTGGTAGTCAACATGACAGCAACTGTGCTGGCCTATTGTGGTGTCGAGCATCAAGGCATATCAGGCGGCAATGTGTGACAGGCTTGTTGTTGTATCATGTAGTGGAAATGTCCGCATTTGGTTGTGATAGGTTGAAGTCATATCGGGCTATGACAACACCGGGTGATCATGTCGCATTACGACCGTACTGGGTTGTAAGTGTGATGGGCTGACACCATGACGAGTAAAAGTCGTAGCGGGTTGTGACTTGTCATGTGCCTTGCGAATAGCTGAGTCCACGTGACAGTTTCTTATAGCGTGTCGGGCAGTCAGGACATGGGAACCAATATCCTTTGTTGGTGGGCTTATTGGTCCCATTTTTCCTTCTTTTCTTGTAGAAAAATAGGAAAGCCCTTCAAAAGATGGGAAATATTGTCAGAAATGGAGTAGGAAATGTTTTTCTTGATAAATAGAACATAATGAAGAGGAAGTTGAGTTTGGAGGATATTTTAATGATGGAATATAAGTCCTAACAACCATAAAATGGGTGTTATCACCTATGTACCAAGGGTGAACTAGGCCAATTGCAACTTGATTGATACGTCATTATGGTAGAATCATAATGATCGAGGGGAAAAGATCTTAGGATTCAGGCTCTCCTAGATCTTGTACATAATTGATTGCAACTTCATAGTGGTTAGTTAGAATTTTGAGTGATATTCCTCAAACTCCCCAGGGCTTATTAAAATAAGTAACTCAGTCGTGTAGCCTATCTGCTAGGGTTACTTGATGATTCACATTGGTTGATAACCCTTGATTTGTCCCTTTCTAAATTTTAGTTTATATATAAGGAAGAATTAGAAATCAACTATGCATAGGATGTCAGCTTTACCTATTCTTTTGAATACTATGTTAATCTCTCAATTATATAATATTATTTGCTTTATTTGTTCAATTTCCTAATTTGCTGCAATAAACATTTTTGGGAGTTATATATCTCATTGGGACATGGGTCTCACCTCGTGGGTCACCGCATCTTTTTGGGTGATCGTCAATGATTTTGTCAGGCCCGTGGTTGCGAGGAGGATCATCTTGAGATTAGTAGAAGTGGAAGCTTAGCTAGTTGTGTAGAGTGACCTAGAGTCAGCCCTGCAAACTCAGGTCATGTCGGGAAGTTTTGTAGTTAGTGTATATCGACTTGAGTTTTGGCTATTTATTAATGTATGTACATGATGTATATATGTGAACAATGCTTTTGTATACAAGTTGTGGTTGAGTCCACTAAAAAGTTGCAAAGATACTTGACTTTTGGTATATGATTTTATGTATGTTTTTGGACATGTATATTTGAGACGTTTCATTTAGTTTTAGTTATTCATCTTTTTAGTGATGTGATTTAGTAGTAATTGATCATGTTTTGGATTTTGAGTATCTTGTTTGGCGTATTGGGTTTCCACAATTTGGTTGATATCATATCTTAGGTTTGGATGAGTCTATAGGGACATAGGACTTAGGATTTGTGCATGTTCTTATGTAATCCAAAATATCTAATCATAACTTATGGTTATGTAAATATGTTAGGAGAACATGAAGAGAATGTTGAGAGTATGTACATAGCACCAGATGGTGGCAGTAGGAGGTTGGTACCAAATGGAAGAGTACTTGAGACAAGGCCCAAATAGCCCGCACTGCTTCCATTTGAACCTTCAACTCTGGCTAATCCAAGATTCCTTGGATACATAATGACAATGACTACACATTTAGCAGATAGGGAGCATGCAATTCAACCAAAGACACTTGTCCCTAATGCAGAATCTCAGTGCCTAGGGAAGACCTTTGAGAGGTTGAAGTGAGGGATCCACTGAGTATGAGGGTACAACGGACTCAGAAAACACCCACATGTTGTTAACGACATCAGAGAAAGAATTTAGGATCTTGAATACCCCAGATGAGGACAAGGTGAAGCATGTAGTTTACCTCTTAAAGGTCGGTGTTGGCCATTGGTGGGCTATAGAGGAGGAGAAGATACTAGGAGTTGTAGTGAGTTGGGAAGAGTTTTGGCGGGAGTTTTTGAGCCACTACTTACCTGAGACGTATCTGGATGAGAAGATACCCCAGTTTGAATGGTTGCGCCAAGGGTCGCTATCTATCAATGAATATAAGGTGAGGTTTATGGATTTGTTGAGGCTCTGTCCTCACATGGCAACCACAGAGAAGGTGAGTATCTGGAGGTTTTAGAAGGGTCTGAACTCTGAGTTGACAATGATAGCATCTTCTTTAGAGAACTGAGAGAAGTTTTCTACCTTTTTAGAGTGTGTAAGGAGGATAGAGAGGTATGTTGTTAAGAAGCGAGAAGCCAATGCAAGGAAGAAGGCATCCCAATTCCAAGGACAATCGTCTAGTAGCTCCAAGAAGTTGAGATTCTCTTCACCACAGTACCAACAGTTACCCTAGAGATTGACTTTTTCTAAGCCAAGAGAACAAGTATAGTCATAGTGGCATGAGTCAGATAGAACTTTCTCATTCTGACTAGATTATATGGCATGAGTCAGCCAGAAGGAGTGGTCAATCCATGGGTCATAATGAGTCAGATGGAACTTTCTCATTCTGACTTATTTGATTCTTCTTTTGTATCAATTTTGGTTGACTCAGGTAAGACACACCCATTTATCACAAGAGAGGTGATAACTAGTTGTAATATGCATATTTTGTAGTAGATCTTATGGCTTCTTGCAAAAAAACCTTTGGTTGATTCTAATGTGTTTTGGGATGTGTGTCCATCTTGCATTCTTTCTTTCTCAGGACACAACATTCATGTAGATCTCATGCCACTTGGTATGCATAGATTTGATGTGATCCTAGGGATGGATACCTTGGAGAAGTACAAGGTTGTTTTGGATTGTAGCTCTAAGGTTGCAACATTTTGAGATGGGGATGTCTCCTAGACTTTCCAAGTAGGCAGGAAGATACTTTGACATGTTTTGTGTTGGCTATGATAGCAGAGATGTTTATGAGATAAGGGTGAGAGGCTTTCCTAGAACTTGTTGTAGATACCAAGGTGAGGATTCCTAGTATCCAGGAGGTACCGGTGGTGTGTGAGTTTGAGGACGTCTTTTAGGATGATTTTCTTGAGGTTCCACCCCCTACAAAGATTGATTTTGATATCAATCTAGTTCCTGGAACATAACCCATAGCTCAGGAACTCTATAGGATGGCACTAGCAGAGATGAAAGAGTTAAAAAATAGTTGTAGGAGTTGCTGGAGAAGGGTTTCATACAACTGAGAACTTCCCCTTGGGGTGCTCCTTTGTTATTTCTGAATAAAAAGGATGGTTCTATGAAGCTTTGCATAGATTACAAGAAGTTGAACAAGGTCACAATTGATGATTTGTTGGATCAAATAAGTGGTGCCACAATGTTTTCCAAGATAGACTTGAGGTCAGGATACCACCAGTTGAGGATTAATGTGAATGACAAACCTTATATTGCTTGTATGACTAGGTATGGTAACTACAAGTTTTTGGTTATGTCGTTTGGGCTAACAAATGCACCGACACCATTTATGGACTTGATGAACACAGTGTTCATATAGTGTCTTGATCGGTTTTTGGTAGTGTTCATTCATGGCATCTTGATATACTCTAGGGATAGTCAACAGCATGAGAAGCATCTTTGCCAGGTGCTAGAGTTGTTGAGACAACAGTGGTTGTACACCAAGTTCAGTAAGTGTGAGTTGTGGTTGACTGAGGTATCTTTGTTGGATCTAGGGCTCTAGTGGGGGGTGAATAGAGAAGAATGCATTTAAAAAAATCATTAGACCTTCAAATTATATCACAAGATAAGGTTGCTAAATAGGAAATTTGAGTGAAACTAAAACATTCATAGTAAGGGAGAGAGAGATTGAACAAGCACCAAGTGACAATCTATGTAGAGTTTTTTTCTACTCCAAACTAGGAGTATGTCAGTCCACTAACTAGAGAGGTCAACATCTAGGATTTCTAAGTGTGTCTTCCTCTATATATTCACTTATAAGAGTTACAATACATGACCTACCAAACGGGTTACCTATCCAATACAAAGAGTCTTCAACCTTACCAAGGACTTCCCACTTTGCAATGAGTCTTTGTCCTTTTCCAAGGACTTACCTAGTCTTGTGATGTGGCAAATATCGCACTAACAAATTCACTCGGGGTAAAAATCCCCGAGCTTTTACCAAAACCTCATGCAATAATACCACCTGCAAGTGAATGGGTCTTATCGTAGTATAGTTAAGGATCAAATTCCAAGCGACAACATTTTTAAGAATCTTTGTTAATCGAATCTAGCTCAAGTAAGACTAATATTTAAAATGATTGATTTGGTTGAGGTTAATTAAACTAAATGCAAGAAAGTAAAAGATCATAATTAAAGTTTGTTCTAGATTAAAAATGGAATCGTTGGGATGGTATCGGGTTTCACCACCACTGCACATGCAAACACATCCAAACACATAACATCCAGGCAAGCATCTAACTATCCAAATGGAACTACTGCAAACCCTCCCAGAGGGATGTTTAGGCCCACGTAAACATCCCCATAGGCATCAGATTGCTCGTTGCCATCCGGGTCATGCATTTATAGTTCCAAAGATACAACATCCAACTAAGGTCGTGGCCCTCCCTGAGGGATGTTTAGACCACATAAGCATCACTGTAGGCTAGATGGCTCATCCCCTCACGGATCATACACTTACGATCTCAAGGAACCCCATTCTATTTCTAGTCCGGGAGTCAACCGTGCTAATCGACATGCATACAGATGATTAATCTACAAGCAAACATCGACGATAAATAAGACAATACAAATTCCAACTAAGGTTGTGGCCCTCCCGGATGGATGTTTAGGCCACTGAAGCATCACCAAAGGTTAGATGGCTCGTCCCCTTACGGATCATGCACTTACTACCTCAAGGAATCCTATCCTATTTCTAATCAAGGAGTCGAACTTCGTATAGCGCCATTCCACCCTACATATAGAATATTTCACAATATAGGGAAGAACAAGATGAAAGCAAGCAGGTAATCAACTACAAGCATATCAATTAGCAATGAAATAAAAAGTTATATACATTGTCTTGTAATGTTAAATGTAAAGACATAAATGCATCGGAAGAAGGGCTAGTCCCCGCACCTCAGTGAAAAGGAACTACTCGCTCATGGTGCGAGAAATAAGAAGAATAAGAAAGTGAGAGGAATCTGCCATGAGCATGATGTAGAAGGTGGCCGCAGCTCAGTGAAGACGATGGGGTCTTCTTCGTCGTGTCAGAGCAGTTCTGGATGAAGAACGAGGGATTCCAAGATAGGTAGGGCGGTCTTTCTCACTTCTCCTTCTTTCTCTTCTCAGTCTCCTTGATTGCATCATGGGCGGTAGGTGAAACGACAGCAGTGTGGACGGAATTGGATCTGACCTATGTATAGGCAGCTAGTCGGCATCCCGGAACCGATGCCCAAAGGAGGACCCTGTTGGTCCTATTTATTGGCTCGGGACTGGCCCTCATTTTTTTGGTGTGAGTACTCCATTTGGTTTGATCCAAACGGTTTGGTTATATTTGACCAAACGGTCTTGAGATATTTTCCTCCAAATGGTTTTGCAAATAGGACCAAATGTTCTTGGTTTGCAGCAGACCAAATGGTCTTGGATTCCCTTGTTCAAATGGTTTGGTCACAGAGAATCCTCCAAACGGTTTCATGTATTCACAGCTCTAATCGGTCTTTGCTTCCCGATCGGTTTTCTACTTTTCTTCCCAAATGATCTGCTCTATCGGATTTGTAGACTGATAGCAATCCTAAAGGTCTCGCATACTGATGCCCAAACGATTTGTGTTGCCTTTCCTTCAATCGGTTTGTGATCTCTCTTAGTCTTGCATGTTGATCTGCTTGTTTCATTCGGTCTTCACACAAGACAACTCAAACAGTCTTCGTCGGCAAAGCCCAAATGGTCTTCATCGACAAAGCCCAAATGGTCTTGAGATTCTGATCACTGCCAAACGGTCTGCAATCGGGTTGTAAAACTGATCGCTACCCCACCATTCTTACGTGCAATCACTTCCCTAGAGGTCTTGGTGATCGTTAGCACTGCCAACCGGTTTGAGACCGTGCACTAATCATACGGTCTTGGTCCCTGACATCCTATCGGTCATGAAGATTGATGCCCAACCAAACGATCTTGCACACCGACGCTGGCCAAATAGTCGTGAAGACCGTTTACGCTTGGGCTACTTACAGGTGGGGCAAGTGGCGGCAGAGATGCAGGAGTCGTGGGTGTGGTCGACATTGGTTGCATGTTGCACGGAGAAGACAATAGTGACAGCGGCGCTAGGCAGCGGTGTTGTTGCTGCGGGGTGTGGCGGAGATGCAGGTGCTAGGGTGACTGTTGATGTCGTGGCTAGCTGTAGATTAGGGTTTGTAGGGTGAAGAAGAAGGAGGGAAGCGGCAGGGAAGCAGGAAGAAGAAGGTAGCGGACGATCAAACGGTCTCTGAGGTGAGTTGCTCTTCACAGTTTTGGGATCATGAGAGTTCTCACAGTCTTGAGACCATGAGGACTCTCTCAGTTTCCAAACCGTGAGGGCAAATTGTTAGAGAAAGTTAGAGGGTAAACTGAGAGGGCCAAACCAAAAATGGTCAAGATCGTTTAAGCAGATGAAGGAAGACCGTTGATCAGTGATCTGATGGTAAAAAAAACAACTAGCTCCCAAACGTTCTGGAAATCAAGTTAGATCCAAACGGTTTTGAGGTGAAGTTGCCCATACAGTTTTGAGACCGAATGGATGAAACTGATTGCTCAAGACCAAATGATGAGACCGTTTGGCCAGACCGATTGGTCAGAACCAAGGGTGAGTGAAAGATGGGTCCCAGCTGATTGTTCAACCTCATCAAGACCTACATCAAATCAACATAAATTCAGTTAAAATCATGATAATTGGACCAATTAAGTAATTTTGCACATTTTGATATTTAGTAAATGAAATTGAATGTATTGAATCGACTTTGACCCAATATGGTAATTGAATTCCATGATGAATATGCGTTCATCAAAATACCCCGAACTTAAATGTTGTTCGTCCTCTGAGTAACACAAAATATGAAACAGTCGCCAAATAAATACTTTCTGGTCATGTGATTGTCTCCTCTTCACATCATGATTATTTCCTTTTTGCTTAGTATGACTACACATCTCAATTTCCTGAGATCACTGAACACATCTTACCATATCTTCGTTCCTGAGTTTGCTTTCCAACTTCACTTCCTCCTCACTTTTTCCAACAACAAGCATGTCAAAGAGGTTCGTAAGAGTCCAAAGATACCCACATAACAACAAGTGTGCATCTGATTTGACACTAGTGTATTTCAGGGTGTCAGAGGCAGTTATTGTGCCATTAGATAGAAAAGGGAGTGAAGGCAGGTATGGAAGGAAGAAATAAATCTCTCCTCTATTTGACTCAAGATTTTATTATTTTATTTGCAATTTCATTTATTTCATATTATTTGTGCAAAACTCTCCTCTATTCGACTTGAGATTGCATTTCGTTTTGTGTGTGCTTTGGCATCTTTCTTAGTGGTACGCCCCTATTTATTTGTGAGGGGTATGGAAGAAGCGGATATAGAGGGAAGTGGTGTGCCACCCCGAACTTAGGGTTTGGCACTATTTTTGCTATTTTTGTTTCTTTTTTATGGATGGAGGAGTACGAAGATGATAGAAGAAGTGTAGAAGAGATTTCAGATCAGAATGCAACTTGATTTACAATTCCTTGCATCGGGTCATTCTCTTTATCGTACTCTGCTCAGATAATGACTTGATGAGGATCCAGTGGGGATTTCATGTTGTTGTTCCACTAGTCAGTTAGGAAGCATGATGTGCTTGATCCCTATCTGTTCGATAAACACTTGCCATTTTTTTGCATAAAGATCATGATGTTAGGATTCATAAGCTTCACAAGATGATTTCAATCAAAAGGCTAGTTTTCAGAAGAAGGTCCTTTTGAGGGTCTAATTCAAAAAAGGAGGGTATAATGATTCAAAATGCATAGAGATATAAAAAGTGTCAAAACTTCATCCAATATATGTTCAAATTTCTTTTGAAAACTTTAAAATTTTGAAAATTTTATTTGAAAATTTTGAAAAGTTAGGTCAAAAATGCAACGATGAAATCTTAACTTTGATTTAGATGGGTGAAGGTGGAAAGTAAGATACATACCACCCACCCTCCACCCTGAACTTAGAAATTTTCTCATCCTAAGCAAACTCTAAATCTGAGATGGAGGGGAATTTGCATGTCATTTGGACCACCGGATGTGGTTGCATTCCAATAAGCTTGCATCTCCCATTTGAAAATCTCAAAAATGAAGACCAATCAGAACTCAAAATAGCATCTTACGATGCAATTTTATTTAGTGTAAAATTATCTAAAAGTTAAAAACAAAATTAAAGAAAAATCCTAATTCAAAATTAAAACTAAATACAAATTTTATTTATCGGGTTGCCTCCCGATAAGCGCCTTTGTTTTACGTTGATGGCTCGACTTCATTCCTTCAACTTCTATGATGGATATGTTGGATTGGTGAGATCCAACATCGTTTCAGAGCTTGTATCAGTAGAGGTGAAATATCTCTTCAATCGTTGACCATTTGCCACAAATTCGCCTCACTTTTCACTCCATAAAGAGAAAGCACCATGTGGGTAGATGCTCTTGACAATGTAAGGTCATGTCCAGTGAGAATGGAGTTTTCTTAGGAATAACCACAATCTAGAATTGAACAGAAGAACTTGGTCTCACACTTGTATGTCCTTTCTTTTTATATGATCGTCATGCCAATGTTTCGTGTGTTCTTTATAGATTCGTGTATTATCGTAAGCTGTCATCCGGAGTTCTTCCAGCTCCTAGAGTTGTAGAATCTTAGCTTGGCCTACTTCCTTCATATCAAAATTGAGTTGTTTAATTGCCCACCATGCTTTGTGTTCAAGTTCAACAGGCAGGTGGCAAGCCTTTCCATATATTAATCTGAATGGTGTAGTTCTAAGGGGAGTTTTGAAAGCAGTTCGGTAGGCCCACAATGCGTCATTGATTTTCACAGACCAATCCTTCTGATTGTGGCCTACATTCTTTTCCAAAATATCCTTGTGTTGTCGGTTAGAAACCTCTACATGTCCACTCATTTGTGGGTGGTAGGGCGAGGCTACCTTGTGAGTTACACCATATTTTCTTAGTAAAGCTTCAAACCTTCTTTTAAGGAAATGAGACCCTCCGTTAGATATCACAGTTCGTGGTACTCCAAAATGGGGGAAAATAATATCTTTGAATAATTTGATGACTGGTTTGGAATCACTAGTGACAGTTGGAATAGCTTCAACCCATTTTGAGACGTAGTCCACCGCCACTAGGATGTATGAAAATCCATGAGAAGATGGGAATGGACCCATGTAGTCAACCCCCCAAACATCAAATATCTCTACTTCTTGCCACAGGCTCAACGGCATCTAATATATTTTTGTTATGTTGCCTGATCTTTGACATTTGCCACATGATAAGACAGAGTCATGGGAATCTTTGGATATGGTTGGCCAAAAGAAACCACATTGCAAAACCTTCAAGGCAGTCTTTTTAGAGCTCATATGTTCTCCAACTGGCCCTAAGTGACATTGCTCCAGGATAAGTTGAGCTTCTTCCTCAGCAATACACCGTCTGTATAGACCATCGGCACATAGTTTGAAAAGGTACGACTCATCCCAGTAGTATTGTTTTACATCATGTATAAATTTCTTCAGTGCATTTCCGGTGCATTGAGGATGAATAGCCTCAGCAGCAAGGTAGTTCACATAATCAGAATACCATGGTGTAACTTCTGAGACCTTCATTAGTTGATCATCTGGAAGGGAATCATTAATCGAATTCTTCTCAATATCCAGAGTGTTGATGCAACTGAGGTGATCTGCTACCACATTTTCTGTACCCTTTTTATCTCTTATCTCCAAATCAAATTCTTACAATAGGAGAATCCATCTAATTAGCATGGGTTTTGCATCTTTTTTTCCAGAAGGTAACAGATAGCATCATGATCCGTGTAGACAATAACTTTTGAACCGATAAGGTAGGATTTGAATTTGTCAAAGGCATACACAACTACCAGAAGTTCTTTCTCAGTAGTAGCATAATTCCTCTGAGCTTCATCAAGGGTCTTTGATGCATAATAGATCACATAATGTTTCTTTTCTATGCATTGGCCCAAGACAGCACCCACAACATTATCGCTTGCATCACACATAATTTTAAAATAGTGGTCCCAATCGGGAGCTCTGATGATGGTTGTAGTAGTAAGGGCGTGTTTCAGTTTGTTGAAACTTTTAACACATTCTTTGTCAAAATTGAATTCAGCATCCTTTAGTAACAAGTTTGTCATAGGCTTGGTTATTTTAGAGAAGTCCTTTATAAACCGTTTGTAGAAGCTTGCATGACCTAGAAATTCTCGAACTTCCTTTACATTGACAAGGATGGAGATCTTGGAAATCACTTCGATTTTGGCCTTATCTACTTCAATTCCCCGATTACTGACCCTATGGCCGAGGACAATGCCTTCCTTTACCATAAAGTGACACTTCTCCCAATTTAGCACAAGATGTGCTTCTTCACATCGTTTGAGAACAAGGGAGAGGTGTTTTAGACATGAATCGAATGAATCTCTATACATAGAAAAATCATCCCTGAAAACTTCCATAATTGTTTCAGTGAGCGGCGAATATGTAAGCCATGCAATGTTGGAAGGTTGTAGGTTCATTACAGAGGCGGAATGGCATTCTTCTAAATGTGTATGCTCTAAATGGGCAGGTGAAAGTAGTTTTCTCCTAGTCATCTAGATGTATAGGTATTTGATAGAATCCAGAGTAACCATCGAGGTAACATAAGTATTCTTGATGAGCCAGCCACTCTAATACTTGATCAAGAAAAGGCATTGGAAAATGATCTTTTTGATTTTCCTTCTTTAACTTCCTGTAATCAATGCACATCCTCCACCATGTGACTGTTCGGGTGGGGATGAGTTCATTGTTTTCATTTCATATCATTGTTGTTCCACCTTTCTTCGGGAGTACATGCACTGGGCTCACCCATGGTGAGTCTGATATCGGATAGATTATTCCAACAGTGAGTAGCTTAATGACCTCACGACAGACAACTTCCTTCATATATGGATTCAATTTCCATTGATGTTCAATAGTTGGCTTGTGATCTTCCATCATAGGGATCTTGTGCATACACAGTTCTTGACTAACCCCAGTGGGTCACTCATTTTGTAACTGATGGCTTTGTTTCTTTCCTTTAGTTCTTTCAGGAGTTTATCTTCTTGCTCGATTGTTAGATCGGAATTTATAATAACTAGACAAACCTTGAGATCATCCAAAAACACATACTTCAGTCCCTTGGGTAGGGGCATCATCTCAGGGGCTTTTGGTTTTTTGTATGTTTCTTCGGTAGCCTCCACAACCTTGAGTTCTTCTATTTTGGCTTCAGAGTCTTCTTCAGCAGTGTCAAGGTCGAGAACATATTCTTTAACTTGTTTATTGATGGAATTATTAGCAGATGGGTTTGTTAGAGTCACTTCTAAAGGATCGTCTTTTTCATATCCCTCTTGTGTGAAGAGTGATACATGCTCTATGCAATCGATAAGATAAACTTCCTATTACATGATTGGTCTCCGCATACTTTCAAAACCTTTGAATTTGAGAGTTTCTTTACCAAGTTTGAGCAGCAATGTTCCTGCTTCAACATCAATTAGAACTCTTGCAGTGGTCAGGAATGGACATCCAAAGATGAGAGGATAGTGGCATCTTCTTTTATGTCCATGATGACAAAGTCACACGAAACATAAGAATCTTTTCCTACCTTGACGGGTACATCCTCAATAATCCCTAACGGGTGTTTTATCGAATTGTCTATGAGTTGTATGGTCATGCCAGTTGGGAGAAGTTCAGCAAACCCTAGCCTTTTGCAAAGGCTGAGTGGCATGATGGAGATGCTAGCACCAAGATCTGCCAGTCCTTTCTTGCATGAAGAATCATCGATATGGCAGGAAATCCCAAAAGATCTTGGATCTTTCTGCTTCTTTGGCATCTTACTCTAGATGATATCTGAAGTGGTTTTAGCTAACTTGATTGTCTCATATTCTTCAGTTATATATTTCCTAGTGAGGAGTGACTTTAAGTATTTTGTCCAAGCTGGTATCTCAGCCAGCGCATCCAAAAAGGGTATATCAACATGAAGTTTCTTCATAGCTTCTTTAAACTTATTGAACTAAGTACCAAGCTTGGTTTTCCTTAAACAAGCACGGAAAGGTATACGAGGCTTGTATACAGGGATATCAGGTTCTGGTGTTTCAGTTTCTTCATCGATAGGTTTCTTAGGACTTCCCTTGTCTGTCTTATCGGTGGTTACAGATTCTTTTAGTTGAGACTCAGGTGTTGTTGAGTCTTGGTCAATCCCAGGTTCATCCTCTTCTATAATAACCACAGATGTCTTGATAGGAGGATCAGAATAATCTTTTCCTGACCTAGTGGTGACTGCCTTCAATTGTTCAGGATGCTTAGGATTATTCTCAGGTTGGCTAGCAAAAACCCTAGCTGATGGCTTAATGCTAGCTGCAAGTTGAGCTAGTTGAGATTCAATAGCCTTCTGTTGAGCTTGCTGGTTATCTATCATAGTTTGTTGAGTTTGCAACATCTTTTCAATGGATGATAGCTTGTCATCAGGTGATACGGGACCTACTTGTTGTCCTTGTTGTTGATAAGGAACTTGATTAAGACTCTGGTACTGGGAATTGTTTTGATAACTGTTGAAATTCCTATTCTGGAAGTTTCCCCTATAGTTTTCTTGATTCCCAAAATTTTGTTGTTGGTTGTTATACTAGAATCCGGGTGGACCTCATTGTTGATTGTTTGAACCAAGTTGTCAAGAGTTTTCTGCTCCTGAAGGATTTCCATATTGAAAATCAGGATGGTATCTATTCTGATTCAGATTGTAATATCCTTAACCAGGGATGGTGTTGACAGCATTAAGGTTTTCTATTTGATTATTATCCCCTTAGTTACAAACGTTGCTTAGAACAACATTGTAAAGAACATTGCATGCTAAAGTGGAATGATTAGTTCCTTTACATGCTTCACAGAATAGAGAAGCAGACTTGATTTGTTCTTGTTGTTGAGTGGGCAAACATCCTCTTCCAATTGCAGCAAGAGATGATTCAATATGGTCTTGCTTAGCAACTAAGAGTTTTAGGGTTTCAGCGATAGACTTGTACTCGGGAGTAGCTTCAACCATAGATACTTTCAAGACTCCTTTACCTACAGATCTACCCCAATTATCTTGATTTTTAGCTCCAAGGGTGATGACCCTCCATGAGCTGTCATAACTTTGACGCATGAAGTTTCCTCCATATGAGGAATCTAAAAATCTTTTGATATCATCATTTACACCCCTATAGAAAATTTTGATGAGTTGGTTCTTAGGAATTCCATGGTGTGGACACTTGCGTAGAAGCTCTTTGTATCTATCCCATGCTTCAGCAAGGGTTTCTCTACGGACTTGAGTAAAATTTGTTATTCAGCCTCTAATTTCATAGGTGAGAGATGGAGGATAGAACTTTTCCAGAAACACATTTTCAAGTTGTTCCCAGGTGGTGATTGGTATTTCACTTTGTGACGAATTATACCAACTTATAGCTCTGTCAGCAAGGGAATACTTGAAGAGATGGAGTCGAATGGCATCATCGGATACTCCATTTTACTTTGTCATGGCACATAGATCGATAAACCTTAGGAGATGTCCCTGACTATCTTCTCCTTGTTTGCCATAGAATGAGTTGTTTTGAAGCAAGGTGGTCCAATGTGCTCATATCTCAAAATTAGGAGCATTTATGGGAGGAGGTTGAACTGGGTGATGAACGTCAACAGCTTTAGGGATTGAGAACTCCCTAAGATCCTTTTGCAATTCTGCTGCTTGCGTTGCTGCTTGTGTTGCTAGGATTTCTTCTTGAACTGTAGCTCTAACTTCTTACATGAGTCTTTCTCTTTGTGCATTGATGGCTTGAGCCACCCTTTGAGATACTTCCTCTTCTTGAGCCATTCTTGCTTGATTTTCTCTGTTTTGACGATGAAAGGTTCTGTTAATCTTTAGATCAAACTGGCAGTGAGTCCGGAACTGTTCAGGCGGTGCAAGCACTGGTTCTTGAGGGTACCTGAAATAGAAAGATTTCGAAAGTGAGATCCACAGAGTAGAGTCAAATTTAAGTAGATGATCGATTGTTTCAAAAAGAAAAAGTAAAATCCTAGATTAGCCTTAAATGAACTAGATTTGACTAATGGATTCTGTTTTCCCCGGCAACGGCGCCAGAATTTGACGTGGCAAATATCGCACTAACAAATTCACTCGGGGTAAAAATCCCCAAGCTTTTACCAAAACCTCATACAATAATACCACCCACAAGCGGATGGGTCTTATCGTAGTATAGTTAAGGACTGAATCCTAAGAGACAAAGTTTTTAAGAATCTTTGTTAATCGAATATAGCTCAAGTAAGACTAATATTTAAAATGATTGATTTGGTTGAGGTTTATTAAACTAAATGCAAGAAAGTAAAAGAGCAGAATTAAAGTTTGTTCTATATTAATGATATGGAATTGCTGGGATGGTATTGGGTTTCACCACCACTGCACATGCAAACACATCCAAACACATAACATCCAGGCAAGCATCTAACTATCCAAATGGAACTACTACAAACCCTCCCAGAGGGATGTTTAGGCCGCATAAGCATCCCCTTAGGCATCAGATTTCTTGTCGCCATCCAGATCATGCATTTACAGTTCCGAAGATACAACATCCAACTAAGGTTGTGGCCCTCCCGGAGAGATGTTTAGACCACAGAAGTGTCACCGTAGGCTAGATGGCTTGTCCCCTCACGGATCATACACTTACGACCTCAAGGAATCCCATTCTATTTCTAGTTCGGGAGTTAACCGCGCTAATCGACACGCATATAGGTGATTAATCTACAAGAAAACATCGACGATAAACAAGACGATACAAAATCCAACTAAGGTTATAGCCCTCCCGGAGGGATGTTTAGGCCACAGAAGTTTCACCGAAGGTTAGATGTTGTCCCCTTACGAATCATGCACTTACTACCTCAAGGAATACTATCCTATTTCTAATCAAGGAGTCAAACTTTGTATACTACCATTCCACCCTACATATAGAATATTTCACAATATAGGGAAGAACAAGATGAAAGCAAGCAGGTAATCAACTACAAGCATATCAATTAGCAATGAAATGAAACGTTATATACATTGCATTGGAATGTTAAATGTAAAGACATGAATGCATGGGCAGCAGGGCTAGTCCCCGCACCCCAATGAAAAGGAACTACTCTCTCATGGTGCAAGACACAAGAAGAATAAGAAAGAGAGAGGAATCTACCATGAGCATGATGTAGAAGATGGTTGCAGCTCGGTGAAGATGAAGCGGTCTTCTATGTCGTGTCAGAACAGATCTGGATAAAGAACGACGGATGCCAAGATAGACTGGGCAGTCTTTCTCACTCCTTCTTACTTCTCCTCTCGGTCTCCTTGATTGCAGCATGGGCGGTAGGTGAAATGACAACAGTGTGGACGGAACTGGATCGGACCTGTGTATAGGCAGTTTGTCGGCATCCCAGAACCGATGCCCAAATGAGGACCCTGCTAGTCCTATTTATAAGCTCGGGACTGGCCCTCACATTTTTGGTGTGAGTATTCCATTCGGTTTGATCCAAATGGTTTGGTTATAATTGACCAAACGGTCTTGAGATATTTTCCTCCAACCAGTTTTGCAAATAGGACCAAACGGTCTTGGTTTATAGCAGACCAAATGGTCTTGGATTCCCTTTTTCAAATGGTTTGGTTGTAGAGAATCCTCCAAACGGTTTCATGTATTCACGACTCTAATCGGTCTTTGATTCCTGATTGGTTTGCTACTTTTCTTCCCAAACGATCTGCTCTATCGATTTTGTAGACCGATAGCCATCCTAACGGTCTCACATACTGACGCCCAAATAGTTTGTGTTGCCTTTCCTTCAATCAGTTTGTGATCTCTCTCGGTCTTGCATGCTAATCTGCTTGCTTCATTCGGTTTTCACGCAAGCCAACTCAAATGGTCTTCGTCGGCATAGTCCAAACGGTCTTCATCGGAAAAGCCCAAACGGTCTTGAGATTCAGGTCACCACCAAATGGTCTACAATCGGGCTGTAAAACTGATCGCTACCCCATTGTTCTTGCACACGATCACTGCCCTAGTGGTCTTGGTGATCTTCGATGCTACCAACCAGTTTGAGATCGTGCGCTAATCATATGGTCTTAGTCCCTTACGTCCTATCGGTCTTGAAGATTGATGCCCAACCAAACAGTCTTGTGCGTCGACGCTGGCCAAACGGTCGTGAAGACCATTTGCACTTGGGGTGCTTGCAGGTGGGGCAAGTGGCGGTGGATATACAAGAGTCGTGGGTGCAATCGACATTGGTTGCATGTTACACGGAGAAGATGATAGTGACAGCGGCGCTAGGCGGCGGTGTTGTTACTGCTGGGTGCGGCAGAGATGTAGGTACTACGGTGGCTGCTGCTACTATGGATAGATGCAGATTAGGATTTGCAGGAAGAAGAATAAGGAGGGAAGTAGGAGGGAAGCAGGAAGAAGAAGGTGGTAGACAATCAAACGGTCTCTGAGGTGAGTTTCTCTTCACAATTTTGGGATCGTGAGTGTAACACCCGGATTTTCATAACACATGAGCGGAAGCTATATTTTTTTTCTTTTCCTGGGAGTGTCACAAACATGATAACCATTGCAATAAAAGTAAATGAAACACTTTGCAAAACTAGTAAAACTGATTCATACATAGCTTTTTGTCAACATGAAACTACATCATGCTTATGCATAAGTTCATAATAAAAAGATGTCAATACGCAGGATCATCTAGGTAGATGGCACTCCACTAGGCACGCTTGAAAGTCTCTTAAGCCTTTGTTGGTCCCTTTGTTCTTCAATTGCTCCAAAACCTGCGGACATCGCATCCCCAGCCATGCATTGGGAAAAATAGTCGTTAGAGTAAGTGGCATGAGTATTCTAAAATGCACATTACTGAAGAGCTAACAATGTTACAAAATATTCTTAGACATTATAAAACTGATAGCAAAAGTTGATTAAAATCTGAAAACATAATACCTCTTGACTTCTTTAACTCTTATCTTTCTACTCTATCTTTTTTGGAGACCTATACCATGGGTCTCATGACCTACACCAAAGTGTATAGGTCATACTTATCTCATCTGAATTCCTCTCATCACACTCATGGATGAGATTACAGACATGCTCTAATCTAAAGTATCTTTTACTTACGATTTTTATCTATTTGTGGCCACCATTATACGATAAGTCCTCCTCAATTGGCGTATCTACGCCCTGAATTGGTGCTGCAACACCTCTGAAATGGCACTACATGCCCTGAATGACACCGAGGTGTCACTGAATTGGCGTGTCTATGCCCTGAAATGGTGTCGCAACACCTCTGAGTTGGAGTAAACACTCCTCTGAATTGGCAACAACTGCCTCTGAAACGTCCCGGGACTACTGAATGAGGACTTATCATATAATGTCTTATGTGAAGGTTTCGACTTATTTATCTTAAGTCTAAACTTACTTAATTCTTAAACTGAACTGAAGTTGAATATTGATAGCTTTACTGAATATTGAATCTGAACTTATCTTATATTAAAATTGAACACTGAAAACTGAACTTATCTGAAACTAATTACTGAGTACTGAGCATGTACTAAATTCTGAATCTGAATTTAAATATGAATCTTTTATTCTTAAGTGATAAACTGAATCTACAACTGAATGCGAATATGGATCTCAATTACTTCATAATTGAGATTTGGTCTAAAACCCTTATCATGTATCTTTTATTCAAATATGGCTACTCACACAGTGAGTAGTCTAAGTCTGAATCTAAATCTCTTATTCTTGAGTTCTAAACTGAATCCATTATTGGATTTGATCATGTATCTCATTATCTTGGTAAACTTTATTCTAAAACTCTGATTTGGTAAGATTACTTCATTATACCAATTATATCATACATGAGTCTAATGTCTTATGAGACAAGATCTGAAATGAGTATAGAAATACTAAATATACAAAAGTAACTTAAGTAATGTGTATAGCAAAAGTATGATTTCTGATTCTTGGCAAGATAACTCATTCTCTGTTAAAACCTCATCAAAATATGATCTTAATGGACTTAAGTCTTAAAATCATAACCATAGAATAGAAACCTTAGAAAATCTTAAGTTGCATCTTAATCATACTCAATTTAATCTCATTAAGTCTGATCTCAAAACATTTGTATGAACTTAAATCTTAAACCTTAAGGTAGAATTCATATAGATTCTCATCGTGCAACTCAATCATGACTTAATATCTCATAATTTGATAATATCATCACAAACCCTTGTTACAATATCTTTAATGCCACTAGTACATTTATCCTAGAAATTGGGCCATGGTGTACCATGTGCAACACCCATATTCTCACATAATACTTAACTTTTAAACATCAACCTTATTAAGGAATCTATTTCAATTCCTAATTTCTTAGATCGCTACATATATAAGAAACCTTGATGACATGTTCCTATTTGAAATCTCAATACATGGTTACATATATATTTAAGAGATATGATAGAACTATATTTTCTTATCCTTCTTATGAACTTAACTTCATGATCTAGAATCATTCCATGACACATCAATACTTAAGGTATTGAGCATATGAATTTCTACAATCATAAGCACATAAAATATTTCTTACATATTTAACTCAGAATGTAGGACATGAAGGTCTTATCTAAGAAGCATGTAAATGTACTTGATTTGATAAACGTAAATACTCATGGGCATGAACCACTTACCTCTTGTGTTGATGACGTCCTTAACTTAGTCTTGATTTCTTGTCTCAAATCTTAACCACCTGGATATAATCAAAGTTCTATAAGTCCAAGTACATGTTCCCTCTTTCTATTTCTAAATCTCAAAACCCCATCATCCTAATTATATATACCAACTTAGAGTTCTTATTTAGACTAAACATGACTTTAATCTGAAATCACCATAAAATATTGGTGTTGAAATAAAATAAAACTCATACTATATAATCAATATTATCTTTATACTCAAATAAGACATAAGTCGTCTTATGAACTCATATGAACATATAGATCAAAGAAAATCTCAAACATAGTCATATATACTAATCTTACTTGACTCTATTATGAAATCAAATTAAAAACCATTTAGATAAATAATATCAGACTTAATTAGACATATATATCACTTATTGTCTCAAGATAATCATCTATTGTTGTAGATAATGGCCACTTAGGTCCAAAAGTACATACTAACCTAATAACATAAGAAATCCATCAAATCTATAGAAAAGTAATCATATAATGTAGGAATGATCACATATTAAAATGCCATGTCATTTAAAAAAATCATATCATGGGTGAAATACCCAAAATACCCTTATTAGGGTTTACATTAAAAACCTCATTAAAACTTCATATATGAAAGATCAGGGTCTGAATTAATGTTAAACATATCAAAATACTCATTTAGTAAAATTTGTATGAATTTCTAACGGCGTTTACTATTTTTAGTTGGCAAAACATCAAAATCATATAGTTTTGTCTACCCAGAATGTAATAAATAGAAGACATCAAAATCATACTCTAGAACTATTTATATAGAATAGTACACTCGAAGAGATTTCCATAGGTACCTTGTTTGTCCCAAACCGAGATCTGTAGCTCAAGATATGAATTTTTGAAAATTACATTATTGTTGATGAATTTCCGCCGCCAATCTGGAATCCAACGGTCCAGATCTATTGGCCCGTCACCCTTCATCTTCCTCATGTGACCTGCGCTCCTCTGTTCCAGACCGGAAACAGAGTAGGCGGCGCACAGGTCTGGCAGCCGCATCCCCCAGCGCCCTGAACTACCTTCTTGTGGGGAAAACGCCTAGATGTCTTCGCCCTTCAGCTCCAATCGCTGGCGGCTGGGTCCAAGCTTCAGTACTGGAGATCTTCAAATATCCATGGCCGCCCAGGTGAGCAACATGGCTGCCAGGTGAACTCCATGACTGCCCAAGCTTGTCCCTTGGTTCTCTTCCCTCTCCATACCAGTCGCTTGGCAAACCCTAATACTAGATCTACAAGACGCCACACACAAACCCCCCACGATTTTATGATCTTGCATCCAAGGATTCATGTATGGGATCCTCCCCGAAAGGGGACTCTGTTTCCAGTTTACGGACTCTCCAGTCCGCGATGGACTGGAAATCGTTCTTTTTTTATTTTTATTTATGTTTTGCACAAAAGTCCAATCTATAGAAATAATTCCATAGACCACCACATGATCCCGTTTGAACTCAAATTTTGCAATTCATGATATATTACCATTATCTTGTTATGGAAAATATATCAGATCCAAAGTAATTACATAGTCACTCCAAAAATAGTTTTTTAATTAAAAACCAACTAATTACTAATTTAATCACCTAGGCCTCCAAGTAAATCAAAATCTTCTAAAATTTCTCCCACCATCTTATATTCTAATCAGCCATCTACTAAAATTATTATCAGCACTTATTATGAGGGCTACATACTATATTCCCAATTTTGTACTTCAAGGACCCATTTGTGAATCTTAATTGGTTCAATCATGATTGAAAAAGGTTCTAGGGCCCCCAAACCATTCTCTGGTCTTTCAAAAGGTCCAATATCTATTCTCGATTATGGAACTAAAACATGAATCAATATTCACTCAATGGAAGCTTTTATATGATACATTAGGCCAACATTACTTTACTTCCTTAATAATGAGACCTAAGTTGGTCTAGATCTCAAACCAGTAACTTAAGTATTCATATTATATATAATCATCACATTATTGTTTACAAGAATAATTCATTTATATTTATCTACACCTGACTACAATCATACACAATTAAGGCATTATGTGTGTATTGGTTGATCAAATGACTTGTATTATACATTTTGTGAACTTTTGTGTACCTAGGAATGGTTAGTTCATTACGTCCATTGGCATTCCTTACTAGAAAACCCCACATTAAAGGTTTACTTTAGCTATGAAATTGAGGATGTTACAGTGAGAGTTCTCATGGTCTTAAGACCGTGAGGACTCTCTCGGTTTCCAAACCGTGAGGGCAAACCATTAGAGCAAGTTAGAGGGTAAACCAAGAGGGCCAAACCAAAAATGGTCAAGATAGTTTTGTTGGGTTTTAGAGGAGACAGAGAAGCAGCGGAAACAAAAATTTTCTCCCCAAAACCCAAAACAAAAGGAATCGCGTCAACGTCTATATAATAGGAAGGATGGTTTGTGGATGCATACCTTGTCCCGAGGCTTGCTCGGCGACAGTACCTCGCGCCTTGCGCGGTCTTCACCTCCGATCTTAGACGGTGTCTGTGCAGCTCCTGGTCGCACCGGGACTGAAGACTCCTGGTCTCACCGGGACTGTCGGGATTGACAGTCGTCCTCTGAGCGGCAGAGGTCTCCCGCCTCTGCAGTCGTCCACACAGACCACCTGGAACTCCGATCTCCTTGTCGCACAAGGAACTGGAAGGAGTCGCACCCTCCTGTTGGCATACTAGTCGCCAATACACTCTCCTACTACCAGTTGCAACTACAGTTATCTTTCCCTTGTTGTGCCTCCCTTTTCGGGTAGCACTTGCTCGGGCTCTCTCAGTTACTAAAACCAGAGAGAACGACAAGTTTGCAGAGCAACTAGCTTGCACTGAGTTGTACTTTGAGAAGCCCCCAATACCCCTATATATATAGGCGGGTTATGGGATAGGGTTCTCTGTTCCCAGCAATATGGGACTAAAAGCAGGAGTAGAAGGGTTCGAGATTTTTTCACAAAAAGCAACCAACTCGCAACCTGAACCGATCGTTTCACAACTGAAACGGTCGGTTGGGGACCTGAACCGGTCAGTTGACACCTCAACCGATCGGTTGGGACACCTCAACTGGTCAGTTCACCAGTGAACCGGTCGGTTGGTGGTCCTGGTCGGTTTCGGATTGACTTTCCTTCTTTTGTTTCTAATTGGTATCGAATACCAATCCTTGTTCCTATCAAATTGGGCAAGTGAAATGCAAGGAAAATTCTCACCAATCTTACTTTCCCAACTTGCTCGGTTGCACCAGTTGAACCGATCGTTTCACAACTGAAACGATCGTTTCACCTGACCTTGAGCCGGTCGACTCAACACTTGAGCCGACCGGTTCACCAAGCTCAGTCGATCGGTTCATCACATGAGCTGATCGGTTGGGAGTGCAGAATGTGTAGAATCAGTCAATTGCGATTTCAATCAATCTGATACTCCAATCAATGTGTCCAACACCTTGAACTTTATGACATTGAGCTATCAATTGATTGAGTGTTTAATTGAACTACTAAACTCCTTTAGTAATCAATATAAACATTGCTTGTGGACAAAACTCCTCTTCCAGGTTAAATCCTATGTGTGTGACCTTGCAGGTCCATTTCACGTTGGTAGTGAAAGTCCATAACACTTATGACTTCACAAGCAAAGAGCGGTGCCTAGTCACACATCAGTGCTACCCAAGTTAAATAGAAAGTTGGAGAACAACTTTCAATCCTACAATCCGTGAATGGTGTTACAGTGAATGTATAATTCCTTTGTCACTAATATCCAGAATGAACTCAAGGCATGGAACAGTCATCCTGTCAACATTCATTCATTTCCTTGATCTCAGAGCAGACCGAGTGAGATGTGTATGACATCAATATCACATATCGATTCACACGTGCATGCGCATGCCTTTCTCAATCCTACTCATCAAGTGGCCAAGGACATCAAACTCCCTTAGGAGGGACAAATCCCATATCTATCACTCACCCCTCAAAAGCCCCATGTGTCAAAGCCACCCAATCATCACCTTTATAACAACCCATGTTTCAGGACTGCGTTTGATGATGTCAAAGTGTACCCAACAACATGTGTTGAGTGTAGTGATTTCAGGTCTAAGAATCACACTCACCACCATCATTGTGAGAGCTGACTGTGACTACCAAGTCAAGGTTCCATGTGTCACTCTCACGGTGGGTCTGTCAGGTACCTTGTTCTCTAACAAGTACCTATGTGCTTGGTTTGATATCACTATATCATGACTAATGAGATTCTGTCATCAACCAACACACAATCTAGTCTTTAGTGTTATTGATGTCTATGGTTATTTCCACAATAACAACCGACTAGGGACTAAACAAGAATGTATACTCTTAACATTCGTATGATATCATCGTTTAGGTCATGAACCTAAAAGCATACGTCATTGAGTAAAACCATTCTTTAGACATCTATCATGTTACACCATCATCTCAGAAACAGTTTAAACATATAGATCAGAAATTGCCTTTATTATTATTCAAATCATTTACAAAGTATCCCATTACAATCATCACATGACTTTCTCTATGGGCATACATACCAAAAAGTTTAAGCAGATGAAGGCAGACCGTTGATCAGTGATCTGTTGGTAAAAAACAACTAGCGCCCAAACGGTCTGGAAATCAAGTTAGATCCAAACGGTTTTGAGGTGAAGCTGACCATACGGTCTTGAGACCGAATGGATGAAACTGATTGGTCAAGACCGAATTGTGAGACTGTTTGGTCAAATCGATTGGTCAGAACCAAGGGTGAGTGAAAGGTGGGTCCTAGTTGATTGTTCAACCTCATCAAGACCTACATCAAATCAACATAAATTTAGTTAAAATCATGATAATTGGACCAATTAAGTAATTTTGCACATTTTGATATTTTGTAAATGAAATTGAATGCATTGATTCGACTTTGACCCAATATGGTAATTGAATTCCATGATGAATATGCATTCATCATTTTACACAAGTCTTAAGCCTTCTAGGAATTACCCACTCTTCTTGGATCTTCAACCTTTGACTTCACCTTCACTCGAAGAAGCTTTCACTAACGACTTACCCACTTGAGCAAGGATTCTTCTGCCTTCACCAAGGGCTTATCCACTCCTACTCCAAGTCTTTAGCATTTTTCTTCACCAAGGGACTCCTTCCCTTATTCTTCTTCACCTCTCTTAGCCAAGAGAGATAACCTTCATCTTCATGGTTGAAATGAGAGAATGGGAGGTGGTGGAAGTGAGAGCCTCACAAGATATACATGTAGGATGGGCTCTCTTACAAATATCCTACTCATTTTAATGGATGTAGTAAGTGATTAAGTTTAGAGAGAGAAAGGAGGTTGTAGGATTACTCAACTATAGAATAGGGAACTTCATAGTTCTTGGATAACCAAGGAATAAAGACCAAGGGGTCCTATTTCTAGTTGAGGAATCCTAGAAGTATTTGGGAACACTTAAGGATGAATACTAGCCGTTTGAAATGTTGCAACAGATATTTTTTCGAGTTTTGGAACATTCCAGTGGCTAGAAACACTTTTCTGCACTTACAATATAATTAGTCGAGTTTCTATAAAGGTAACTCAACTGAATGCACTATGTGACAAAGCTAATTTGACCAATCGGATGAGTTTGTCCTGGTAGGAACTCGACTGATAGATTAAATCAATTTTGTTACACTGCAGTGGTTGGTCGAGTTCTGAGTTTAGAATACTCAATCGATCAACAACATTCTCAAAATCCATCAAGGATCAGTCGAGATTGTAACTCGATTGATAAAGTGTCTGTAATGAATTTTGAGAAATATCATTAAAGTGATTAAAATTTTGATTTAAGTGCTCTTGGTTTTTTCTAAGCTTAATTACAAGTCATACAATAATTAAAAGTGATGTACAACATGATTATAATGTATTTACATCAAATTCTAAAAATGTGCACTTGTATTGACTTTGACTTGTCTTTTCTCCAAGTTTGAGATGTGCAAGATAGGGCATCCAGAGTGTGTGTATACCTAATTTGAAATCACTCAACTAAAAGCATTAGACACAATTACGTGGAATGGTTTAGTCATCATCAAAATAAGAGTTTAGCCAATTTAGACCTTGAGTTTACATTGACCTAGAGTCAACAATCTTTTCTTAGTCATGTCATATATGCTAAGGGTGTTTGTGTAGACCCAAAGAAGGTGGAGTCAGTGTTGGAGTGGGAGCAACCCAAGACATCGAATGAGGTCTGAAGCTTCCTAGGTCTGTCATGTTACTATAGGAGGTTTATAAATAATTTCAGTTCAGTAGCTTTACCCTTGACCAAGATGACTAGGAAAGGTGTTCCTTTTGTCGGGGATGACAAATGACAACGTTCTTTCAATTGCTAAAGGAGAAATTGACAAGGGCTCCAGTGTTAGTGCTGCCAGAAAAAGGGAAAGGCTACATTATTTTTTGTGATGATTCAAAGATTGCCTTGGGATGTGTGGTGATGCAGGACAAGAATGTGATTTCTTTTTCTTTGATACATCTTAAGAAACATGAGGAGAATTATCCAATTCATGACCTGGAGTTAGCAGTTGTTGTTCTTGCCTTGAAGATTTGGTGACACTATTTGTATAGGGAGAAGTGTCAAAACTTCATAGATCATAAGAACCTTCAGTATTTTTTCTCAAGCAAGAGTTGAATATGAGGCAAAGAAGATGGGTGGAGTTGATCAAAGACTATGATTGCACGATAGGCTATCATTCTGGGAAGGCAAATGTGGTGGCTGATGCATTGAGCATGAAGTCATCTTTGTCATCGTTTGTAGATAAAGCACAACTATAGTCTATGGAATGTCTCAAGATGGACATGTTAGTGTCGCTTTGGCAGAAGACTGTCCAGTTTTTTTTTTAAAGCCTCCCCACGAGGACGATTAACTATTTAATAGAGAATTCACAAAAACAAGGTTTGAGATTTTAAGGATCTCAATCGGATCGTGAGTGGTGCCTAACTCTTTGGCCAAAGCTAACTGGGCCATCGAGTGAGCCACCTTATTACCAAACCAACTAACATGAATGAAAGAAAAAACTGAAAAAGAACTACTACTAAATCTACAAATGTCATCGGTAATGAGACCTAGGTGGTTTCTCCTCCATTTAGGTTTCTCAAAGGCACTGGTAAGGTTGAGTGAGTCTGTCTCCGGCTGTACCCTCTCGTAATCCCATTCCTTAGCTTGAATGATGCATTTCCATGCCACCATCGCTTCTCCCAGGCTCACAGTCGCTGCCCTGGGTTGGTACTCTCCAACTACGGCTAACAGTGCTCCCTTCGCATTTCTACAAGCTCCACCCAATCCCATATATCCCTCCGATCCCATATCAACGTTGGAGTTAAACTTGATTATGCTCATTGGTGGCTTTGTGAAACTGTGGTCCGCTTTCTGCGCATATGAGCTACTTCTTGAACCACGCTTTGGCTTTGGATTTTTGTAATCGATGATCGTGCCGGTATATGTTTGGCTGAGAACTTGTAACTTCCGTTGTTGATTGCTGAAGACGATCGAGTTTCTGGCCGACCACACCGCCCACACAGTGGCCACGGCAAGGTCCATCTGCTCCCTCTCCAGATCTTCTCTAAGTTCGTTCAGTGTTGTGCTGGGATGCAGACATCACAATGCCGCCGCCGCACTATCAATCACCGGCCTCCAAGATTCCTTTACATGAGAGCAACCAAACAACATGTGGGTGATTGTTTCGGCTTTCTCCTTGAAAATTGGACATTTCCCCGATTCATGGAAATGTTTGTCTTTCAATCTCCCAGTAGTGGCTAGGCTACCCGAACATTGTTGGAATATTTTGGGGAATATTTTGGGACTTCACAATCCTTATTATTGTGGGATTGTTGGTATTCCGAAATTCATTAATTATCTTCATTATGTGGCCCATATAACAATTGCGGTTAATAGGAAACGGCTGGAATTGATAAAGGAATTGGGTTTTTATTAGAAGTCGTTTCCTATTATTATGGCAACCTTGATGGACGGATGCGATTAAAGGATACAGGAAATTCGTCCCTCTCTGCCTATAAGTATAACCCTGAGATTCATCTCTTAGGGTTAATCACACTTTACGGAAAACACACTTGACGGCTATAGGCTAAGAGAGAGAAGACGTCTTTTGCGGCGGCCGACGAACACGGGGGTGGACTTCTCCGCAGATCTTCTCCGAAGATCGCCTCCGCAGATCTCACCGTCGTATTCAACCATGTCTACGGGTACGTTTTACTTTAATAGTGACTAGTTTATGATCAAGATCCTAAACCGTACACATGATTAAGCTTTACATATTTACGTATCACGTTTTCATGCTAAGATGTGGTATCAGTCGCTTCGTTAAGATCATACTCATAGTCCTAATTAAGAGAAAATATCAGTTTTATCAATTTTCCACAATCTCGGCCACCAATGTCAGAATTTAACGCACATATACTTTTTCTGATTGGAAACGGCGAGATCTTCAAAATTTGTCGCTTTGCCACAAACTTTTCATTTTTTAGCCAAATTCGGCCGTTTAGACCCTCAAAATCACATTTTAAGTGATTTCAGGGTTTTTTTTGGGGCATAATTGTTGGATAAAATTGATATTAAAACTTTTATTAGATGTTTCCGCACCTTATGAATGATCCTGGAATTTTATCCTATCGTGTTCCGGTCTGTTAAAAAAAATGTCCTTACCTTTTTGTTCACTCATATGTCATATATATGGAAAAATATGTTTTAAGAGCAATATTCACATTATACTATTTTGATAATCACCACAGTGATTTCACTTCAGTTCGTGAATGTTTATTTTCTTAAGAATATGATGTTCATATAACTATTTGAAGTTCACCACAGTGGACTCATAGAATGCAATGAATATCGACTAAGTAAACTTATTGTTGGTTATTTACTAGCATTATGTATTACCCACAGGTAGTCAATGCATTAAAAGTAAAATAACTATTACGGAGTTGCTTTATTTCTGTAATTAAGTCGGTATAGGATATCCACATATACCATACTTGCTTTGATTATTAGTTTAAATCACTCGTTTATTCATAAATCTTAGTCATGTTTGTCTATATGTGTTTACACCTCAAAGATTAATTATCGTGAACATGTTTCTATAATGCAGTTCATCAAACCGCTAGTCTTAATTCTTTTGTCAACTCTGTTCCCGAACTAGATGGGACTAATTACACCGAGTGGAAAGAACATGTTGAATTTTACTTGGGTGTACTTGAGATTGACTCAGGACTTACAGTAGACAAGCCTGCAGATATTACTACTACCTCAACAGAAAGTGAGATCAAAACTTTTAATGCATGGACTAGAGCTAATAAACTTTGCTTGAAATTCATGCGTTTAACCACTGCTAGCAATATCAAGTCTTCTATTTCTGAAAGTGAAGATCTGACTGCCAAGGAATACTTAAGAATACTCACTGAACGCTTTAAGGTTGCTAATAAAGCAATTGCTGGAAAACTTATGGCTGAACTAACGACTGCCTGTTATGATGGTACCAAAACTATGCAGAAACATATACTTGATATGACTAATCTGGCTGCAAAATTAGATAAATTGGGCATGACTGTTGTGGATTCGTTCCTAGTCCAATTCATCCTAAACTCGCTGCCTCTTCATTATGTTCCTTTTCAGATTCACTATAACACGATTAAGGATACGTGGAATGTGAATCAACTAACCAATAAACTGGTTCAGGAAGAAGCTCGAATTAAGCAGCAGAATGGTCATGTTGCTCAGGAAAATTACATGCATGGTAATGGGAACGGGAAGAACAAAGTCGGTAATAAAAATTGGAAGGGCGTTAAGACTAGTCCATCCAATCAATCAGGACAATCTGCACCTAAGAAAGCAAGGAAGAATGATAATTGCCACTTCTGTAAGAAGCCTGGACACATTCAGAAAGATTGCATAAAGCGCAGAGAATGGTTCGAAAAGAAAGGCAAGTATTTTTCTTTTGTATGTTTCGAATCAAACTTTGTAGAAGCACCTTGTAATACTTGGTGGATTGATTCTGGATCTAATGTTCATGTTTCAAACTCGATGCAGGGATTCCTTACAACCCGGAAACTAAAGCCAAATGAAGCCTACCTTTACATGGGAAATAGAATGAGAGCTCCAGTAGAAGCCATTGGCACTTTTCGTTTAGTTTTAGACTCTGGTTTTTATTTAGATCTGGAACAAACTCTTTATGTATCTTCTATTTCTAGAAATTTAATTTCCATGTCTAAACTTGACAATGATGGTTATTCTTTTATGGTAGGAGGTGGACGTTTCAGTTTGATTTAGGAAAATAATTTGTTTGGTTCAGGAATTTTGATTAAGGGTTTATATCATATTCTTCTTGATAATATATTTTCCGAATCGCTTCTTGTTACCTTGCATCCTAAAGTGGGTTTGAAACGAAGTAGGTCGAGTGAAAGTTCTGCGTTTTTGTGGCATAAAAGACTGGGTCATATATCCAGAGAAAGAGTTAATCGTTTAGTAAAAGATGAGATTCTTCCGAGTCTTGATTTTACTGATTTTGGTGTTTGTGTGGATTGCATTAAGGGTAAGCAAACCAAACAGACCAAGAAAGGAGCCACAAGAAGCACTGAACTACTCGAAATCATACACACAGACATATGCGGACCTTTCGATGTTCCATCTTTTGGTGGAGAAAAATATTTTATTACCTTTATAGATGATTATTCACGTTATTGTTATCTTTACCTTTTGCATGATAAATCCCAATCTGTGAATGTTGTTCAAATTTACATTACTAAAGTTGAGAGGCAATTAGGTAAAAAGGTGAAAATCATTAGGTCTGATAGAGGTGGTGAATTTTATGGAAAATATGATGAATCGGGACAACATCCTGGTCCTTTTGCTAAACTCCTAGAAAAATTAGGAATTGTCCCTCAATACACAATGTTTGGTTCCCCGTGGATGAACGGTGTAGCTGAGAGACGTAATCGTACACTTCTAGAAATGGTTAGGAGTATGATGTGTTTTTCCAATCTGCCCATATCTTTGTGGATGCATGCCCTTATGACTGCTGTGTATATCTTAAATTGGGTTCCCAGTAAAGCTGTCCCCAAGACACCTTTCGAGATGTGGAAGGGATGGAAACCCAGCTTACGCCATTTACATATATGGGGATGTCCAGCAGAGGCACGCATTTATAATCTACATGAGAAGAAACTCAATCCAAAAACCATTAGCGGTTTTTTCATTAGGTATCCTGAAAGATCAAAGGGGTTTAGATTTTATTGTCCTAATCATACTACTAGAATTGTAGAAACCGGTAATGCTAAATTCATTGAGAATGAAGAAATCATTGGGAGTGATAAAGTTAGAGAAGTGATCATTAGAGAAATAAGGGCACCTATACCAATCCCCTTGCCCTCAATCTCGACTGACACTGTTCCACCTAATGATGTTGATCCAATCAACAATGTAGAACAAAATGTCAATGATCATGCACTCCATAATGTACCTGATAACGTCATTGAACCGAATGTAAATGCAACACCTGCAGTAGAATTAAGGAGATCTACAAGAAGCAGGAAATCAGCCATTTCAGATGATTATTTGCTGTACTTACAAGAATGTGAATTTAATATGGGGATGGATAAAGATCCGGTTACGTATTCACAATCCATAAAATCTGAAGATTTTGAAAAATGGATTAATGCCATGTGTGATGAAATAAACTCCATGGCTGCAAACAAAGTTTGGGAGTTGGCCGATTTACCTGAAGGGTATAAGAAAGTCAGGTGCAAGTGGGTCTTTAAGACCAAACGTGACTCTCTTGGTAAAATCGAACGACATAAAGCCAGACTTGTAGCTAAAGGTTTTAATCAGAAAGAAGGCATTGATTATAATGAAACATTTTCTCCAGATTCTAAAAAGGATTCTTTACGAATCATTATGGCATTAGTAGCTCATTTTGACTTAGAGTTACATCAGATGGATGTGAAAATGGGTTTTCTGAATGGGAGTTTAGAGGAAGAAGTCTACATGGCTCAGCCAGAAGGCTTCATTATAGATGGAAAGGAAAACATGGTATGTTTATTAAAGAAATCAATATATGGATTAAAGCAAGCTTCACGTCAATGGTATATTAAGTTTCACAATACCATTACGGCCTTTGGGTTTACGGAAAACATTGTTGATCAATGTATATACCTAAAGATCAGTGGGAGTAAGTTTGCATTTTTGGTTCTATATGTTGATGATATTCTTATTGCTAGCAGCGATCTTGGTTTATTATATGAAACCAAAGATTTTCTTTCTCAAAACTTTGAAATGAAAGATATGGGAGAGGCTTCTTATGTGATAGGAATAGAAATATTCCGTGACAGGTCACGTAGGATTTTAGGATTGTCTCAAAATGCTTATATCAAAAAAGTTTTGGAAAGATTTAATATGGCGTCATGTGATTCTAATGTTGTTCCAATTCAGAAAGGGGATAAGTTCAGATTAAGTCAATGTCCTCAAACTGAATTAGAACGTGATCGAATGAAAGATATTCCTTATGCTTCTCTTGTAGGAAGTTTGATGTATGCACAGGTTTGCACTAGACCTGATATCAGTTTTGCAGTTGGTATGTTGGGCCGTTATCAAAGCAATCCAGGCATTGATCATTGGAAAGCGGCAAAGAAAGTGTTGAGGTACTTACAGGGAACAAAGAAACAAATGCTCACATTTATACATATTGATCACCTTGAAGTGATTGGTTACACAGATTCAGATTTTGGAGGATGCGTGGATACTCGGAAAAGCACTTTTGGTTATGTGTTTGTATTAGCTGGAGGCGCTATTTCCTAGAAGAGCACCAAACAAACCATTATTGCATCATCCACCATGGAGGCTGAATTTGTAGCATGTTTTGAGGCCACAGTTCAAGCGGTATGGCTGCAGAATTTCATTTCAGGGCTTAGAGTCATGAATTCTATTGCTACGCCGCTGAAAATTCATTGTGATAACGCCGTAGCAGTTTTCTTTTCGAAGAATGATAGGTATTCTAAAGGCATAAAGCATATGGAGATGAAATATCTATCAGTTAAAGAAGAAATTCAGGAGAAGTGTGGGGTCTGATCTCCAAACCATGACATAAACACGATTAAAACTTAGCGGAAGCGAATCGGTAATCAGCGGAAGACAAAAATCACGGGAAATTAAAACTTTTCGAGATAAGAACTTGTATCCATAAAAACTCCTTTCATAAAGAGAGTTAACTGTTTACATCTCAGGATAATTACTTCTTGAGTAATTATATACATCAAGATACAAAATCTCAAGATCACATAACACAAGACTCCAAGACCTGAGAGTACAGAGGACACATAGGACTGACTCTAACTACACCACATGGCAGGACAAATCTCCACCTGAGATTACTGCTGCCCCTGGTGCTGCTGCTGAGACTGATCACTTGTAGGCTGGTTTCTTCGTCTCCGACGTCCACCTAAAAAGTTGAAGTCTACGGGGTGAGACAATTATACATAATTGTCCCAGCGAGAGTTATAACTCTTCGCCAGAAGCTTTATTATAACATCAAAGATTATTCTAAACAGTAAAGCCTTCAAAGCATTCTATAACAGTTGCAGATATAACAAGATCTCTACAAATTAAGAGATATGGAGAATATCAATCATTATAACAATGTAACATCAATCAACTAACTTGGAGTCATCTCTAACAAGTTACACTACATGGTTGATTATGTTTTACAAACAACATTATGCCCTGTGGAGATGAGGCTTACCACTCAAACTCCAACTGATCGCTGAGAAGTCGCATCAGTATCATACATAGGTCATTAAGAGAGCCGGATTCTCATGACCTTCACCTTCCTCAGTCAGTAAGAGGATCACTTATAGGACATCTTGTGTCTCTACTACTATAGCTCACCAGGGTAAACTGGTCCTTCGCTATTCTAGAGTCACAGTGGCGTTCTGTACTCTCTTCGTCATCAGGAGGTTTCATACTTACCTACCACTGATACGGATATCTGTGCTTTCTTCGTCATCAGGAGGTTTCATGTTTACCTACCACTGATACGGTATGGAACTATAGTGAAGGATGGATGGATTCCACATCTACATCACTTTCCTACACTAGGATGTAAGGTTCTACACATCCATGTACCCCACATACTCAAAAGTATGTGCTCCAGGAGTTCCCTAAGGAAAACCTGTTTCACCATCACTTAATTTCTGACAATGATGGATCTATGATCAGGGCTCTACATTATACTTGATTAGTTAGGTACATTCAGTATTCTTTAACAGCATACATGTTTCTTCAAACAATAACAATAGCATAGCAGCTATAAGAGAAGAATACTAAATGTAACAAGCCTAACTCATATTAATCATCATTTCTCATTATCCTCATCACAAGTCATCTCTAAGGCATGACCTTGATGGTATTCATGGCTCTCATAGCCCAATATCAGCATAGGATGCCATTGGCAAGGCATCAGATTACTTTACTTATTCATAAGGCTAACAATATGCCTTCAATGAATATAACATCAATCATCCATACCTGGATATGATTACCTTGATATCAGAACCTGCATGGTTAATACATCTGGTAAAGGTAATACAATAATAAGGAATGTACTTCCTACTCTTGTCATAAGAGTTAAATCTTTAATTCTATTCAAATAGAGTTTATTGCTCAAAAGCATGCCATTACCCTTGAATTAGGGTTTACTATTCACATTACATGTCATCACCCTTGAATTAGGGTTTACTATTCACATCAAGGTGAATTAAACTCATAACATCATCATGTTTGAGTAACACCTTCATTGATGCTCCTGGATTAGTTAAAGGTTCATCATTTATCATAATTAGGGTTTCTATGATCTCACACAGGTGGATCATACCCTAATTATGCTCATTTCTGTGTATTGGGGATGCTTCAATTGAGTTTCCATTTAAAAGGGGTACTCTCTCTCTCTAGAAGTACTTTCTCTCTCATCATAAGGATTGGTGATGTCAACATCACTCTAAAACAGGTTGGGTTGAGTCATCATAGGCTTACATAGCCAAAAACATCACCATTAAGTGATTAGAGTTACTTTCTCTCTCTAGGGTACTTTCTCTCTCTAGAGTACTTTCTCTTTCATCATACTAATGGTTGATGATAACATTAGATTAGATTAGGTTATATAGAGTCATTATGACTAAAAACATCATTCTTATGTAATTAGGGTTTGAATTGAGCAAGGTATAACTCAATTGACCCTTCAGGGGTATCTTGGTAATTCACCCCATTGATCATCATCATAGTCAAAAACCTTAGCCAAATAACTCCTTACTATCTTAGATTATCATTAGTGTTTGATTTGAGCAACATTGAACCATCACATGATTGAATGTGGTCAACCATGAGTCATATTGATTAATTCCAATCATTAATCATTAATTGAATTAAGATTGGTTGAAAGTGTTGACCGATTGCTCACTTTGACCCTTCAAGTCCATGAGCCCCTTTCTAGCTCCAAGACCGTGAGCCTCCTCATGGGCTTGGGATCGTGAGTCCCCTCACGATCTTGGGGTCGTGAGCCATCTCACGGTCTTGAGGTCGTGAGCCACCTCACGGTCCTGAGGTCGTGAGCCACCTCACGGTCCTGAGGTCGTGAGCCACCTCACGGTCCTGAGGTCGTGAGCCACCTCACGGTCCTGAGGTCGTGAGCCACCTCACGGTCCTGAGGTCGTGAGCCACCTCACGGTCCTGAGGTCGTGAGCCACCTCACGGTCCTGAGGTCATGTGGGTGGACCCCACATGGTCTTGAGACCGTTTGCTCAAGATTTCATCAAAATCTAAGGTGATTTGATAGAGGTTGAACCATGATTGGTCACAGAATCCGAATTTTTTGATTAAATTGATAACTTATTTGCAATTGGGTGTTCAATTGGTCAAATTACTCAACCCTAGACCTTCAAATGGTCTTGGGTGATTGTCCTCACGGTCTTGAGGTCATGTGGGTGGACCCCACATGGTCTTGAGACCGTTTAGGTCAATCAACCCTAAAAACCCTAATTAGGTCACCATAATTTCAGTACTGATTTTATCTAGGGTTAGCCCTAGTATTCGCCCTTCAACTCTTAGCCCGTTTGGAATTAGACCATCAAACTTGGTGAGTTGTTAATTAACATAATTTTGAACAGTAATCTCATGGGGTCAACGCTTAGTCAACGACCTTTCACGGTCTTGAGACCGTTTGCCCAAAAAGGCAATTTCAGACCGTTTGAAAATCAGCAATTAATTCATTTAAAGTTGTGACTTAAAAAGGTCATATCTCCCGATTCCTTTGGAGTTAGTCTCCCAAATTTTGAGGGTATTTAGCCTATATAATTAGGAACAGGTTTCTTATATGGTCCACGCTCGGTCAACAGGGCCAATCGGTCTTGAGACCGCGAGCCCTCTCACGGTCTCGAGACCGCGAGGCTCTCTCACGGTCTTGAGGTCGTGAGAGCAAACTGTTAGGACCGTTTAGGGAAAAGAAAAGCGGTGGGTTTTTCTTGTAAATCACGCCTTCATCTTCTAGCTCCAGAACAGTACAGATATCCCACGGGTTTGCTTGCAAAATAGCAGGGAAGAGTAGGGAAATACTAAGAGCTATCATTAAATCGCATATAAAGATGCACATAGTAAAGCATGGGTTTAGAGTTATAAAACCCGCCTAAAGCTTGCTTCTTGAGCTCCAAGCTTTCAAGCTCCAAGCTCTAATGGCGTCCTTGAGTTCCCACAGGTTGGCCAAGGTGAAAACTCCAAGGAAGGATGAAAAGAGACGGCTAGAAAGATAGGGTTTCGAGATTTAGCCATGAAGATGACCTTGAATTCGAATTCTAACCATGGAATTAGGCAAGAAGAGGGGTTTAAACCTACCTTGCACCCCTTGTTCGTCCTCCTTAGCTCCAAGGCAGTCCTTGGTCGTCTTTGGTGAAATGAAACAGTAAAGGGAACGAAGGTTAAGTTCCCTTGCAACTAAGGGAAGGAGGGCTTATATACATGGGATAGGATTTTCAATATTAGTTCATAAGTTTCCCTTAATTCCAACTAAGTCCTTCCTTTATTACTTGCTCGTCCCTTCCTCTTTATTCTAAGGACAATCCTTCTCTTAAGTTATAGAAAAGAAGGCGAGGAAGAACAATCTAATAATAAAGTTCATACTTAAAGGGATATTGCACATATACCCTGATTATTCAATCACAAAGCCTATTTCTTAACTTGATAACTCAATTGAGGTGAATTCCTCATCATTTCTTATCTAAATGATGGCAAAAGTCTAAAAAGATACTTTAGATGACATTCTTTACAATTTTCTTCCCATCATTTGGGTAAATTGCATTTTACCCCAAATTAGGGTTTCAAGCCCTGGGATTGCTTCCACAGCTGCACCTTGGTGCTCTAGCTTGGGAAATCCCTCAAACTTTGCCAAAGAGATTCTCATGATGTCTCAACATCAGAGGAACATCTCATCATGTGCAAATTGCAAGCTAACCCTTTCAACTGGGTAAATTGCACATAGGTCCCTGTATATCAAAACAATGCTACAACTTTAAATAAAAAGGAGCAATTACTGGAATATACGTTTCTGAGAAGCTTAATTACATGCTCAGAGTTAATCACAAAGATTTATTTACATATTTAGGCAAAACACCTAGGGTTAACTCATAACCCAGGTCAGGGATGTTACAAATTATCCACCCCTTACAAGGATTTCGTCCCCGAAATCGATAAAACATATTACGAGAAAAGGGCAGGATACTTCCTTCTCATCTCATCCTCTAACTCCCAAGTGGCTTCTTCAATACCACGATGATTCCAGAGGACTTTCACAAGACTTATATCTTTCTTCTTTAACTTTTTAATTCGTTTATCAAGGATTGACACTGGTCCTTCTTCATAGGATATGTCATCATTCAATTCTACTTCCATAGGTTGTAGAACTGACTCGGTGTCTGGGTGACATTTCTTCAACATAGAAATGTGAAACACAAGATGTAATCTCTGTAATTCTGGGGGAAACTCTAGTTTATATGCTACCTTTCCAATCCGTTCAATGATTGGATAAGGCCCCATATATCTAGGAGCTAACTTCCCCTTCCTTCCAAAACGAAGGACCCCTTTCCAAGGTGAGACCTTAAGATACACTTTGTCTCCAATCTGGAACTCTAAAGGTCTACGACGTTTGTCAGCATAAGATTTCTGCCTATCTTGAGCAGTCTTAATCTTATGTTGTATTACTTTAATCTTTTCCGTGGTTTGCTGCACCAAGTCAGGACCTAACAACTGGTGCTCACCAGTCTCAAACCAACACAAGGGTGATCTACAACGTCTACCATATAAGGCTTCATAAGGTGCCATATCAATACTATGCTGATAGCTATTGTTATAGGCAAACTCTATCAAGCTTAGGTGTAGATCCCAACTTCCGGTGAACTGGAGAACACATGCCCGCAACAGGTCTTCTAAGGTTTGTATGGTCCTTTCCGACTGTCCATCAGTCTGTGGATGAAAGGCCGTACTAAACCTTAGCTTAGTGCCTAAGGCACTGTGCAACTGTTCCCAAAAACGACTTGTAAACTGAGGTCCTCTGTCCGAAACTATCGTGACAGGAACTCCGTGCAAACGCACTATTTCTTGAACATACAACTCTGATAACCTTTCAGCAGAATAGGTTGTTTTGACAGGTAAGAAATGTGCTGTCTTAGTCAACCTATCAACAATTACCCAAATGGAATCATGTCCTTTGCTTGTCCTGGGTAGGCCAACAACAAAGTCCATGGTCACATGGTCCCACTTCCACTGTGATATAGGTAAAGGTTGTATTGTCCCTGCAGGCTTCTGGTGTTCAGCTTTAACTTGCTGACACACAGGACACCTCAGAACAAACTCTGCAACGTCCTTCTTCATCCCAGGCCACCAATACAGATCCTTCAAATTCCGATACATCTTGGTGCTCCCTGGATGCATAGCATACATGGAAGAATGGGCTTCTTCCAGGACTAACTTCCTTAAGTTGTCCACATCCGGCACTATCATTCTTCCATTATAACAAGCTACTTGATCTTTTGAGTCATGAAACCCATCTTGTTTCTCATTTCCATACTCAGATCTTATATGTTGAACTGCAGCATCATCTAGCTGTGCTTCTTTAATCTGCTCTCTTAGGGTAGGTTTAATATGCATCTCAGCTAACATACCGGCTAGTAATGACACCTTCAACTGTACATTGTCTTGCCTTAAAGAGATAAGCATATCTCTTCTAGAGCATACTAAAGAGTTTAGTTGTGTTCTATTCATGGTTGATGTTGCTGATTTCCTACTCAAGGCATCTGCAACAACATTGGCCTTACCGGGATGGTAATCAATTGTACAGTCGTAGTCCTTGATTAACTCCATCCAGCGACGTTGCCTCATGTTGAGCTCATGCTGAGAGAAGATATACTTAAGGTTTTTGTGGTCTGTGAAAATCTGGAATGTCTCTCCGTAGAGATAATGTCTCCAGATCTTCAAAGCATGAACCACAGCTGCTAACTCCAGATCGTGTGTTGGATAATTCTCCTCGTGTTTCTTAAGCTGTCGGGAAGCAAAAGAAATCACTTGTTTATCCTGCATCAACACACATCCTAGTCCATTTTTGGAAGCATCACAGAAAACTATATACCCTTTTCCTTGCTCAGGTAGCACTAGCACAGGTGCACTTGTCAACCTCTCCTTCAACAGCTGGAAAGATTGTTGACACTTATCACTCCAAGAAAAAGGAACATCTTTCCGGGTTAACTTGGTCAAAGGTAAAGCTATAGAACTAAAGTTCTTAATGAACCTTCGATAATAGCCAGCTAACCCCAAGAAACTTCGAATCTCCGTCGGTGTTTTCGGTTGTTCCCATTGTAGAACAGATTCTACCTTTGTAGGGTCAACACGAATTCCCGAGGCGGATATTACATGTCCAAGAAAAGATACCTCCGGCAGCCAGAACTCACACTTGCTAAACTTAGCATACAACTTATGTTCTCTTAGCAAGGTCAAAGCTTGGCGAAGATGCTGCTCATGCTGCTGAGCATCTTTACTATAAATCAGTATGTCATCTATGAAGACGACAACACACTGATCAAGGAAAGGTCGAAAAACTCTATTCATGAGTTCCATAAATGCAGCTGGCGCATTGGTTAGTCCAAACGACATAACCGTAAACTCATAGTGTCCATATCTTGTCCTAAAGGCAGACTTGGATATGTCACTATCCTTAATGCGGAGTTGGTGATATCCAGACCTCAAGTCTATCTTTGAAAAGACTGTTGCACCACGCAACTGGTCAAAGAGATCATCAATCCTCGGCAGAGGATACTTATTCTTTATTGTCACTTTATTGAGTTGTCTATAGTCGATGCACAACCGCATTGACCCATCTTTCTTTTTAACAAACAAGACCGGAGCACCCCAAGGTGAAGTACTTGGTCGGATAAAACCTCTCTCAAGTAACTCTTGAAGCTGTTTCTTGAGTTCTGCCATCTCGGCAGGAGCCATTCTATACGGAGTTTGAGCTATGGGTTTCGTATCTGGAATCAGATTGATTTCAAAGTCAATCTCCCGAGGTGGTGGTATACCAGGAAGTTCTTCAGGAAACACATCTTCGAATTCCCTGACTATGGGAACTTCGGCAGGATTGGAACTTTCCTTGGTAACATCTACCACATGGGCTAAGAATGCATAACATCCTTGCCTCAACAGCTTATCAGCAACCATAGCTGATACAAGACAGGTGGGCAGAATCTTTCTTTCACCTTGAAAGATCCATGTGTTGCTTTCATCAGCAAACACAGCCAACTTGGACTCACAATCCAAGACAACTCTATACCTTTCTAAGGTATCCATCCCAAGGATTATATCAAACCCCTGCATATCAAGTGGTATAAGGTCCACTTGAATGCGATGGTCAGAAAAGAAAAGGATGCAGGGGGAACATACCTCCTGGAAAACGGCAGACCCACTCAACGGAGTCTCTAACAACAAACTATCTGCTCTATGACTAACAGTCATATTGCAGTTACAAATCACTTCACGAGTGATGAAAGAGTGCGTAGCACCTGGATCAATCAGAACAGATACATCACAGGATATAGACATATCAGAATATAAAAGTTTCATCTGACCTGCCACTACCCGTGGATTGACCACTGCCTCAGGTGGGTTCATAGCATAGAACCTCGCAGTCGCCTGGTGTTGAGGTGGTGCTGATGATCCAGCTTGAGACGCTTGTCCACGTCCTCGAGCTGCTCCTTGATGTTGTCTATTCTGAGATCCCTGTTGATTCTGTCTCGGAGGTTGTTGTGTCACACCGATAGGTCTAGAACGGCAATCCTTCATCAAGTGTCCCACCTTACCACAGTTGTAGCAACTCTTCTCCTGTTGTTGTGGTCTGGGTGGCCCAGTAACTGACACTGATGCAGAACTGTGTGTCCCTTGAAGCGGTTGACTCCGCCCTCTACCTCTGCTTGGTGTCCATTGAGTTTGAAAACTTGATCTGGGTGGTGGAGGGTTAGGTGCAGAGAATCTGGGTTTCTTGGAATCCCTAGATGAAGAACCCTGGAACTGTGGATATCTTTTATGGGTTTGTCTTTTCTCAACCACAGATCTCTCTATCCTTCGGACTGACTCAACGAAGGTAGAGAATCTCTCTCTGTTTTCTAAGGCAGACACAGGGGTTGACATATCGGAATTCAAACCCTTTTCAAATCTTCTGATTCTTTCCTCATCTGTAGCAGCCATATGCGGACAAAACCGCAACAGCTCCATGAACTTAGCTTCATACTCGCTAATGTTCATCATACCCTGCCTTAGTTTCTCAAACTGAGAAATCTTCTCATCTAGGAAGGTCTTTGGAAAATATCTATTGATAAATTCCTGACGAAACTCTTCCCATGAGAACTCTACTCCAGGTCTCTTCTGCTCTTCCATGTTCCACCAGTGACCAGCACTACCTTTGAGAAGATAGACAGCATGTCTAACCTTCTCAGCTTCCGTAATCATAAGAATCCTGAAAGCCTTCTCCAACTCTGTCAACCATAAGTCAGCATCTGCAGGGTCGGCAGTTCCGAAGTACTCGGTAGCTCCGACACGACGAAGTCATTCGAATGTCTTACCAATACCTTGTATTTCAGGCTGGACAGGTGCCCTAGGTGCAGGAATGGTCATCCTATCGGTTATATGTGTCATGGCAGTCATAAACTGCCCGAACATCGTCTGTACAGCTGGATCACTCATGTCAGCTGGGTCGAACTGGGGTGGCTCTCTTGGCGACTCAGGTGCAGGTTGTTCTATTCTCGGAACTCTTGCACCGCCTCGAGGTGCACTAGCACTACTCTCAGCCACGTGCTCATCGCGATGTTCTGACATTCTTATGTATCTTCTTCTCCTGAGGAGCAGAAGATTTTATTAGATAAGGAAGGAGTACTAAAAGTAGACTCGACATCCTAAGTCCTATGCCTCTGTAGACTCAACTGAACCTGGAGCTCTGATACCACTAATTGTGGGGTCTGATCTCCAAACCATGACATAAACACGATTAAAACTTAGCGAAAGCGAATCGGTAATCAGCGGAAGACAAAAATCACGGGAAATTAAAACTTTTCGAGATAAGAACTTGTATCCATAAAAACTCCTTTCATAAAGAGAGTTAACTGTTTACATCTCAGGATAATTACTTCTTGAGTAATTATATACATCAAGATACAAAATCTCAAGATCACATAACACAAGACTCCAAGACCTGAGAGTACAGAGGACACATAGGACTGACTCTAACTACACCACATGGCAGGACAAATCTCCACCTGAGATTACTGCTGCCCCTGGTGCTGCTGCTGAGACTGATCACTTGTAGGCTGGTTTCTTCGTCTCCGACGTCCACCTAAAAAGTTGAAGTCTACGGGGTGAGACAATTATACATAATTGTCCCAGCGAGAGTTATAACTCTTCGCCAGAAGCTTTATTATAACATCAAAGATTATTCTAAACAGTAAAGCCTTCAAAGCATTCTATAACAGTTGCAGATATAACAAGATCTCTACAAATTAAGAGATATGGAGAATATCAATCATTATAACAATGTAACATCAATCAACTAACTTGGAGTCATCTCTAACAAGTTACACTACATGGTTGATTATGTTTTACAAACAACATTATGCCCTGTGGAGATGAGGCTTACCACTCAAACTCCAACTGATCGCTGAGAATTCGCATCAGTATCATACATAGGTCATTAAGAGAGCCGGATTCTCATGACCTTCACCTTCCTCAGTCAGTAAGAGGATCACTTATAGGACATCTTGTGTCTCTACTACTATAGCTCACCAGGGTAAACTGGTCCTTCGCTATTCTAGAGTCACAGTGGCGTTCTGTACTCTCTTCGTCATCAGGAGGTTTCATACTTACCTACCACTGATACGGATATCTGTGCTTTCTTCGTCATCAGGAGGTTTCATGTTTACCTACCACTGATACGGTATGGAACTATAGTGAAGGATGGATGGATTCCACATCTACATCACTTTCCTACACTAGGATGTAAGGTTCTACACATCCATGTACCCCACATACTCAAAAGTATGTGCTCCAGGAGTTCCCTAAGGAAAACCTGTTTCACCATCACTTAATTTCTGACAATGATGGATCTATGATCAGGGCTCTACATTATACTTGATTAGTTAGGTACATTCAGTATTCTTTAACAGCATACATGTTTCTTCAAACAATAACAATAGCATAGCAGCTATAAGAGAAGAATACTAAATGTAACAAGCCTAACTCATATTAATCATCATTTCTCATTATCCTCATCACAAGTCATCTCTAAGGCATGACCTTGATGGTATTCATGGCTCTCATAGCCCAATATCAGCATAGGATGCCACTGGCAAGGCATCAGATTACTTTACTTATTCATAAGGCTAACAATATGCCTTCAATGAATATAACATCAATCATCCATACCTGGATATGATTACCTTGATATCAGAACCTGCATGGTTAATACATCTGGTAAAGGTAATACAATAATAAGGAATGTACTTCCTACTCTTGTCATAAGAGTTAAATCTTTAATTCTATTCAAATAGAGTTTATTGCTCAAAAGCATGCCATTACCCTTGAATTAGGGTTTACTATTCACATTACATGTCATCACCCTTGAATTAGGGTTTACTATTCACATCAAGGTGAATTAAACTCATAACATCATCATGTTTGAGTAACACCTTCATTGATGCTCCTGGATTAGTTAAAGGTTCATCATTTATCATAATTAGGGTTTCTATGATCTCACACAGGTGGATCATACCCTAATTATGCTCATTTCTGTGTATTGGGGATGCTTCAATTGAGTTTCCATTTAAAAGGGGTACTCTCTCTCTCTAGAAGTATTTTCTCTCTCTAGAAGTACTTTCTCTCTCATCATAAGGATTGGTGATGTCAACATCACTCTAAAACAGGTTGGGTTGAGTCATCATAGGCTTACATAGCCAAAAACATCACCATTAAGTGATTAGAGTTACTTTCTCTCTCTAGGGTACTTTCTCTCTCTAGAGTACTTTCTCTTTCATCATACTAATGGTTGATGATAACATTAGATTAGATTAGGTTATATAGAGTCATTATGACTAAAAACATCATTCTTATGTAATTAGGGTTTGAATTGAGCAAGGTATAACTCAATTGACCCTTCAGGGGTATCTTGGTAATTCACCCCATTGATCATCATCATAGTCAAAAACCTTAGCCAAATAACTCCTTACTATCTTAGATTATCATTAGTGTTTGATTTGAGCAACATTGAACCATCACATGATTGAATGTGGTCAACCATGAGTCATATTGATTAATTCCAATCATTAATCATTAATTGAATTAAGATTGGTTGAAAGTGTTGACCGATTGCTCACTTTGACCCTTCAAGTCCATGAGCCCCTTTCTAGCTCCAAGACCGTGAGCCTCCTCATGGGCTTGGGATCGTGAGTCCCCTCACGATCTTGGGGTCGTGAGCCATCTCACGGTCTTGAGGTCGTGAGCCACCTCACGGTCCTGAGGTCGTGAGCCACCTCACGGTCCTGAGGTCGTGAGCCACCTCACGGTCCTGAGGTCGTGAGCCACCTCACGGTCCTGAGGTCGTGAGCCACCTCACGGTCCTGAGGTCGTGAGCCACCTCACGGTCCTGAGGTCGTGAGCCACCTCACGGTCCTGAGGTCGTGAGCCACCTCACGGTCCTGAGGTCGTGAGCCACCTCACGGTCCTGAGGTCGTGAGCCACCTCACGGTCCTGAGGTCATGTGGGTGGACCCCACATGGTCTTGAGACCGTTTGCTCAAGATTTCATCAAAATCTAAGGTGATTTGATAGAGGTTGAACCATGATTGGTCACAGAATCCGAATTTTTTGATTAAATTGATAACTTATTTGCAATTGGGTGTTCAATTGGTCAAATTACTCAACCCTAGACCTTCAAATGGTCTTGGGTGATTGTCCTCACGGTCTTGAGGTCATGTGGGTGGACCCCACATGGTCTTGAGACCGTTTAGGTCAATCAACCCTAAAAACCCTAATTAGGTCACCATAATTTCAGTACTGATTTTATCTAGGGTTAGCCCTAGTATTCGCCCTTCAACTCTTAGCCCGTTTGGAATTAGACCATCAAACTTGGTGAGTTGTTAATTAACATAATTTTGAACAGTAATCTCATGGGGTCAACGCTTAGTCAACGACCTTTCACGGTCTTGAGACCGTTTGCCCAAAAAGGCAATTTCAGACCGTTTGAAAATCAGCAATTAATTCATTTAAAGTTGTGACTTAAAAAGGTCATATCTCCCGATTCCTTTGGAGTTAGTCTCCCAAATTTTGAGGGTATTTAGCCTATATAATTAGGAACAGGTTTCTTATATGGTCCACGCTCGATCAACAGGGCCAATCGGTCTTGAGACCGCGAGCCCTCTCACGGTCTCGAGACCGCGAGGCTCTCTCACGGTCTTGAGGTCGTGAGAGCAAACTATTAGGACCGTTTAGGGAAAAGAAAAGCGGTGGGTTTTTCTTGGAAATCACGCCTTCATCTTCTAGCTCCAGAACAGTACAGATATCCCACGGGTTTGCTTGCAAAATAGCAGGGAAGAGTAGGGAAATACTAAGAGCTATCATTAAATCGCATATAAAGATGCACATAGTAAAGCATGGGTTTAGAGTTATAAAACCCGCCTAAAGCTTGCTTCTTGAGCTCCAAGCTTTCAAGCTCCAAGCTCTAATGGCGTCCTTGAGTTCCCACAGGTTGGCCAAGGTGAAAACTCCAAGGAAGGATGAAAAGAGACGGCTAGAAAGATAGGGTTTCGAGATTTAGCCATGAAGATGACCTTGAATTCGAATTCTAACCATGGAATTAGGCAAGAAGAGGGGTTTAAACCTACCTTGCACCCCTTGTTCGTCCTCCTTAGCTCCAAGGCAGTCCTTGGTCGTCTTTGGTGAAATGAAACAGTAAAGGGAACAAGTTCCCTTGCAACTAAGGGAAGGAGGGCTTATATACATGGGATAGGATTTTCAATATTAGTTCATAAGTTTCCCTTAATTCCAACTAAGTCCTTCCTTTATTACTTGCTCGTCCCTTCCTCTTTATTCTAAGGACAATCCTTCTCTTAAGTTATAGAAAAGAAGGCGAGGAAGAACAATCTAATAATAAAGTTCATACTTAAAGGGATATTGCACATATACCCTGATTATTCAATCACAAAGCCTATTTCTTAACTTGATAACTCAATTGAGGTGAATTCCTCATCATTTCTTATCTAAATGATGGCAAAAGTCTAAAAAGATACTTTAGATGACATTCTTTACAATTTGCTTCCCATCATTTGGGTAAATTGCATTTTACCCCAAATTAGGGTTTCAAGCCCTGGGATTGCTTCCACAGCTGCACCTTGGTGCTCTAGCTTGGGAAATCCCTCAAACTTTGCCAAAGAGATTCTCATGATGTCTCAACATCAGAGGAACATCTCATCATGTGCAAATTGCAAGCTAACCCTTTCAACTGGGTAAATTGCACATAGGTCCCTGTATATCAAAACAATGCTACAACTTTAAATAAAAAGGAGCAATTACTGGAATATACGTTTCTGAGAAGCTTAATTACATGCTCAGAGTTAATCACAAAGATTTATTTACATATTTAGGCAAAACACCTAGGGTTAACTCATAACCCAGGTCAGGGATGTTACAAGAAGAGGGTGTCAATTGAGCACATTAGTACGTGTTCAAATATAGCAGATCCATTTACTAAAGGGTTACCTCCTAAGACATTTAAGCAGCATGCAGAAACCATGGGTCTTGAGGATAACCATTAACACTACTACAGAAACGGCCTTTGGCGTCGGTCGTTTAACCCCATTTGGCGTCGGTTTCTGACCGACGCCTATGTGGGCGCCGCTAAAGGTCGAACACTTCGGCGTCGGTTTTTTAACCGACGCCTATTTATTCTATAGGCGTCGTTCGATTAGTATATAACCGACGCCAAAAGTGTTCGCGCCACAGAAAATGGCATCACCTAGGGTACTTACTGCGTCGGTTATTTACTAAACAACCGACGCCTATATGGAATATAGCGTCGGTCTTTTAGTAGATAACCGACGCATAAAGTGCCCTAGATGACGCCATTTTTCTGTGGCGCGAACACTTTTGGCGTCGGTTATATACTAATCGACCGACGCCTATACTTCAAGACGACACGGCCGTGCTTCCCTGCACGGCCGTGTTTAGTACTATAGGTGTCGGATTTATATGAATAACCGACGCCTTTTCCACCACGGCCGTGCTATCCTGCACGGTCGGGTTGTTTGTACTATTAGGCGTCGGTTTTTATCCAATAACCGACGTTGTAGGTCTTTGCTGACGGTTTTCTATTAATAACCGACGCCTATTTCTATTTTTTTTCATATCAGTTTGCAGGCCTGCTGTGGCTGGTCAACAGGATGAGAACCTGCAGTTCAGTTTTCTGAACTGCAGGTTTACGACATCCATTGATATCAGCCTACAAACAGGCCGCAAACTTGCAAAAGTCACAAGGAAAATTTCACACAAGTACATACATTCAGACATCAATTCAATTCTCACATTCACACATATAGAAACATTCAAATACATGTATTAACATTCAGAAATATTCATTTACAAAGTATCATTCATTATCGCTATCAACATCCCAATTATATCTTACAGTTGCCACTGCTTGTATGGCTTTTGCCCATTCTTCTCTTACTTCATTTAATGCTTCCATCGTATATGGAGCATGTATATTTTTTAAGCGTTTACCTATAGTGTGGTCAGTTTTAAACACCTGCAAAGAGAATGATGTATATATATAAGTAATAATATAAAAATAAGATAAGATTGATATATTTCATACTAACTAATGAGACTATATATAATACCTCATGTATGGTATCGATGTCCAATGCGGCATATTTGATAATCATCTGCATAAATCGCATCACATAGTATGTTCATGATCAGCCATTGTCTTGTGTAGCACACTATAAATTGAAACATACAAAATAATACAACTAAGTACAATTCACATCAATAATATATATATTCGAGTCGGGAACTTACTTGTACGTTCTGCCAATTTATTGGCTGGTTCTTTTTCCTTGGAACCGTTCCTCCAGCCTTTTTGAATGCATCTAAACCCCTACATGTTAATATAACACAATAAATTGCATAAGTAAATAGTAATGTAATAAAAGATGTTAACAGATATAAAAATGAAATATTTCTCACCAGAATAATGGCATTCTCATTACGTGTCCAATTTTAGTGTTCAATGTACTCCCCGCAGGATCTAGATAATAAACAGTGAATGTCCCGGGGATAATAACTAGTAACTCCCAATGTCTACCGCTAGAGGTAATAAGGTAACAATTAATAACTCAAAATGCAAAATAAAAATGGAATTTTCTTAAGTCCAAATTATAAATAAAGTAAACTTACTTGACATTGAATGGAGCTATTATTATCGTCTTCTTTTGCTGACCAAAAATTGTAAAAGCATCTATACAGTATTGTTGAACATTATCAGGGTCTTTAGCTACCAAACTAATCAATGATGGAATCAAAAATCCCACATGATCATATGCAAATTGTTTGCAATGATCTTCGACTAAGTAGCTGCAAAACATATAGGTGTATGCATTAATATATAAGAAACCAGATCACCGGATCTTACACAAGGTATATGGATGTATAAACAAGATCTCACCTTATCCATGTCTCTATCATTGATGTATTCAGCCAATCATACATAAACAGCTCAATAATATCTTGTATAAATAAAGAGCTATCGTATGATTGACCTGCATAATCTGCATCTAAAGAAACTATTATAGGGCAATGTATATTATGTGCCCGTAGCCAACATGCCATTCCCCTACAAGCAGGACCTAACGGGTATGTTAGGTCAGTTGGAACCCAAGTTGGTAATGTGGGAAGTGGAGGTGGAGGCCTAGGTGCTCCTGGTGTCTTCTTTTTAACCTGTATATATAATTTCAGATCAGTTGACATCATATATACACATTAACAGTCTAAATCAATGTAAATTTATCTTACAATTTCAGTCGTGTAGACGACATCTGCTTTGGGCCACAATATGACCCCGCCTTCTGCCTCACCAAGTGTATCAATATCTGGGTGGGCATATGGCAACGCAACTTCCCTCCAATCGGGTAATACATGTAGCGGGCTCACATGAATGTAGCCCTGCGGCATTGGAGTCCCATGAAACGTTGCCCCAGGAAGGGACTGGTAAGTCTGCGCCTCTGCAACAACATAGTCTTGCATTCTTAAGCGGCATGGCTTCAATGCCTACAAATTTACGTAAAGAATGTTATACATATATACATATAATCTTGAAAACATATCATCTTGAAAAGACTAGCTACAATGTCATAAACAATACTTACAACAGACGTGCTAGGTGATGGGTCTCCAGGATTACTCGCAGTCTGTGCATCAGGAGAAGAGTGGGTCATCATAGGCTGATTGGAAGCCTGAGATGCCTGCCACCGCAGCAATTCTTCCTTGACCTTCTCAGCAACTACATCGTTGACCTTCTTAGCAACTAAATCCTCAACTCTCTTATTCTCCTATACATGGATAAAAGAAACATTAGCTTCTTATTAATGAATTTCCTTTTGTAGTAACATTCTAAAAAAAGAATAGGTTACCTCTTCTTGAGAAAGTCTCTCTCTGGGTTTGCTCTGGGATGGCCCAAAGAATGCTTTGATGCCAACACCAGCACCGGCACCTCTAACACGTCCAGGATGCTCTGGGTTACCCAGAGCAACTGTCAATTCATCCCTTGTGCCCTGAGGGATGAACGTGCCTTGTTTCCTCTGCTCGTGCAGCTCCCGCTAATCACCATAAATAGAAATTGGTAAGTTAACACCACAAATAATCAATATTCAAACGATTTCTCTAAGAGTTGTATTTTACCATTTTTGCAGCCGCCTCAGCAGTTACAGGCTTCTTTATTTCACCCTTCTTGTTTTGCCTGCCAGCTATCCAGATATCATGGCGAGGCATGGGTGTGGCAGACTCCTGAGTAGGAGCAGACTCCTGAGTAGCAACAGACTGCTGAGTAGCCGCAGACTCCGCCTGTAGTCTTTGGCGAACGCTTGCATAGCCTTTTGGACCCATAGTGTGGTCATGCACATTCAGTGCACGCCTTGCTTTTTGTGCGTCACTGAGGGCCTAGTTAGTATGCACATTAATGATTTGGTTAGTATCACTAAATGTTAATCTTGAATAGAAAAATACAATGTATATTAATTAAATTGGGAGTGACACCTAATACCTTGAATTCTTCAGATTTTCTTGAAGCAACAAAATTGTCCCAATCTTCTTTGTCCAAGAAGTTCCATTGTTCAAGGGCTGACTTCTTTTTCTTATCACCCTCTTTTATGTATTCTCTGTTCAGATTTGTCCTATAATTCCTAAGCATCTTTCCAGTGCGTTGCATCACACTTTTACGATGCAACTTCTCATCCAATGCAAACAGATTCTGTAAAATAGAAATGTTATTAACTAGTATCCAAAATAGAATTGCAAATAATAGAATTTGTAATCTACAAAATAGAATTGCAAATAATAATAACTCACGCATAAATCTTTCCATATCAAGTTTTTTTCCCTTGAGGAACTTTATGCCAATTATCATACTTAACACCACAATGGCTCCGAGGGGTACACCCAAGATAGTTTACAAAATTATTGCGGTTCACTCCAATTGCATTTCCTCCATTATCAAACTCCACCACCAATTTGGATCCACTACCACTTAGCGCTAATAACTTCTTCAACAGAGTGATGTCCCTTTTCTTGTTAAGTGTTTGGTGTTGTGCATCAAGTTGCTCCAGTGCTTCAGTGGGTACAGGTACATCATCAACCTAAAATTTGACAAAAATAAACACACTATATTAGCCCAATATAGAAATATAGGATATATGACATAACTAGAAGATAATGAATTTTATAGAAATACAGGATATGTTTTTAGAACTTACATTGGTATCCTCTCCATGCTCGTCATGGATAGCATGCTCATCATGGACTTCATGCTCATCATGGACATCATGCTCATCATGGTCAGCCATCTGAAAATGTCATTAAAAAGGCAAACATTTAGCATTTGTATTAACTAGAAAAAGGCAAACATTTAGCATTTGTATTAACTAGAAAAAGGCAAACATTTAGCATTTGTATTAACTAGAAAAAGGCAAACATTTAGCATTTGTATAAACATACATGTCTCTAAAATTGTGATCTTTTATCAATTAACAATCCTTCATTGTGATCTCCGCGCACATATAAGTCATCATTAGCTTCAATATTTTGTGGAGTTGGCAACCCAACTGAGAATGGACTGGAGTCATCATACTTATCATAGTACTCTTCTTCATCTATAGGATCTTCAATGAATTGTCTTTTACCATGAACAACAACCGACCATTTATCATTCGCAAGATCATCGATATAGAATAATTGTTTCGCCTGTGATGCCAATATGAATGGTTCACCCTTCTCGACAATCTTTTCAAAGTTCACCAAAGTGAAACCCAATTCATCCACTATAACTCCTTTGGTGTTATCAACCCAATTACATTTAAAGAGTGGAATTTTGAAATCTATGTAGTCAAACTCCCAAATGTCCTCAATGACACCGTAATATGACATTTTAGCTTCACGTGGACTCTTATCCTTTGCACTTGCAAAGTACATAGTCGACGCTTGAAGAGTGACCCCACTATTTTGGACGACACTCTTATCATCTTGGCGTTTTGTGTAATATGTTTTAGTCTTATTGAATCAGTGTTTTCTTCACATATAGGACACGCTTTAGCTCCTTTGACACTATATCCAGACAAATTCCCATATGCTGGAAAGTCATTAATAGTGCAAAACAACATAGCGTGCAAACGAAATGTCTCTCTTGATGAAGCATCATAGGTCATCACACCTTCAGCCCAAAGTTTCTTTAAGTCATCAATCAAAGGTTCAAGATAAACATTGATATCATTTCCGGGTTGTTTAGGGCCCGATATCAACAATGACAACATAACGTACTTATTCTTCATACACATCCAGGGAAGAAGATTGTATATAACAAGCATGACTGGCCAAGTGCTATGTTGGCTGCTCAATGTCCCGTACAGATTCATCCCATCTGTACAAAGCCCAAGTCTTAGATTCCTATCTTCTTCACCAAATTTGGGGTACAATAGATCAATCTTCTTCCACTGTGGGGAATCAGACGCATGTCGCATGATCCCATCATTATTTTTCTTAACATCTGCATGCCACCTCAAATTCTTCGCATCTTTCGGATTTGCAAACAAGCGTTGAAACCGTGATATTATAGGTAGATACCACAACACCTTGGCAGGAGAACCAGTTTTGGACTCCCCCGAAGTCGTCAATTTATACCGTGACGCACCACATTTTGGACAATCTTTCAAATCTACATAGTCCTTTTGAAATAATACACAATCATTCGAGCATGCGTGTATCTTCTTGGCCTCCATTCCCATTGGGCACAACATTTTCTTTACCTGGTATGTTGAGATTGGAAGCTCGTTTCCTTCAGGAAGCATTTTTTTCAACAAAGTCAACAATGAAGTGAAGCTTTTGTCGCTCCATCTATTGTTAGCTTTCAACTTATACAATCTCAACACAGCGCTAAGCTTCGTAAACTTAGCACAGCCTGTGTATAACGCTATCTCAGCATCATGCACAATGTTTGTAAAGATAGGAGGTGGATCGGTGTGCTCTACCCTACAACTATCCAGCATCGCATCAACGATGTCTGCTGGAACTGGTTCGTTCACATTTACGTCATCGGAGGCAATTTCTTCTTCCACCCAAGCACTGCTATCGACATCTACTGGTTTTGATTTTGAAATCTCTCCATGCCAGTGCCATTATGTATAGCCTTGTACAATCCCGTTGCACATGACATGACTTTTGATTTCCTCACCAGTGTTGACTTTCAAGTTGTTACCGCAATGCCTACATGGACAGTAGAACCTATCTGTAGGTTTTTTCCTATGTTCCTCGGCAAATCTAATAAACTGATCAAGACCAGATATAAACTTTGGGGTGCAACGATTACGAATGGACATCCATGATCTATCCATTCTATGATCAGAGAAAACAAGTATATATTAGGAAACAAGTATATATTAGGAAAAGATTAGGGTATACACTTACATATAATAAATGTGTACCACCTATCCCATCCTTGAACACCTAATCTCACTAGTAAGTGTATAATGTGTATTGGGTTTTCGAGAAAATTTCGGCAGCATTTCCCCGCTGTTCTCTAAGTACATATGTACTTAGAGAACAAACGGGGAAATGCTACCAAAATTTTCTCGAAAACCCAATACACATTATACACTTACATCCTAAGTGAGATTAGGTGTTCAAGAACAGTCCCAAACCGGGGACTATCCAAGATTTACTCCTAATGAGTCAATCTTGGATGGGTTTCTAGGCCAACAAACACATTTGATGTCATTCTTATATATAATAAATGTGTACCACCTATCCCATCCTTGAACACCTAATCTCACTAGTAAGTGTATAATGTGTATTTGGTTTTCAAGAAAATTTCGGCAGCATTTCCCCGCTGTTCTCTAAGTACATATGTACTTAGAGAACAAACGGGGAAATGCTACCGAAATTTTCTCGAAAACCCAATACACATTATACACTTACATCCTAAGTGAGATTAGGTGTTCAAGAACAGTCCCAAACCGGGGACTATCCAAGATTTACTCCTAATGAGTCAATCTTGGATGGGTTTCTAGGCCAACAAACACATTTGATGTCATTCTTATATATAATAAATGTGTACCACCTATCCCATCCTTGAACACCTAATCTCACTAGTAAGTGTATAATGTGTATTTGGTTTTCAAGAAAATTTCGGCAGCATTTCCCCGTTGTTCTCTAAGTACATATGTACTTAGAGAACAAACGGGGAAATGCTACCGAAATTTTCTCGAAAACCCAATACACATTATACACTTACATCCTAAGTGAGATTAGGTGTTCAAGAACAGTCCCAAACCGGGGACTATCCAAGATTTACTCCTAATGAGTAAATCTTGGACGGGTTTCTAGGCCAACAAATACATGTGTTGTCATTCTTATATATAATAAATGTCTATAAAGTACAGACAACATGGTTAATCCTAATCAACAGAGCATTATTAAATAATAAATCAAGAAATCAATAGTTTCAAACAAAAGGTCTAGGAATCTTTACTAGACATTATATGTATCCCTAATCATCATATTTAACATACTACACTATTATGAACATCCAGATCAGATTAAGATCATACTATGTTATAACCATTGGTTTAATAACCCTATTTCCGCATGTACATGTTTATCAACTTTAAAACCCTATAATTCATGAAATCATTCTAATTCAATTTAATATGTTGGGATCACATAATTATATAATGACATCAGAATATATAGAAGAATCATAATTAACATGATTATCAACATGCTCATCAAACTAGGGTTTTCTTGAATATCATCTAATATTTGTGTACTAGACATTATATTTATCCCTAATCATCATATTTAACATACCATTATTATGAACATCCAGATTAGATTAACTCTAATCAAATACATTACATGCATTTTTATCACAACAATTTGATCAATGCATAAAAAAGTAGAGCAGCTAGCAGCGGGAAGACCAACCTTGTCAGAGGGAAGAAGGTAGAGGCTCCGGTGGCTCTGGCTGGAGAAGTAGGTAGTAGCGATGGCGGTGGAGGAGCAGCTAGCAGCTCCGGTGGCTCTGGCGGTGGTTGTGGCGGCGCGACGACGGTGGAAAAGCACCAGGCGGCGCCTAATCTCAGGCGTGGCGGCGGCGCCGGTTCTCAGGCGCTTGGAGCAGCAGGGGCGGGCAGCAGGGGCAGCGGAGAAGGGGACCCAAAGAAGGAGGAGTGGTGGCGGAGAAGGGGGCGCCGGAGAAGGGGGCGTCGGAGAAGAAATAGCCGGAGAAATGGCGCTGGAGAAGAAATCGCCGGAGAGAAATCACCGGCAGCAGAGAAGGTAATTGCTCACAATGAAACAGAAGAAAGGGGAAGAGTCGGGCGATCACGGGTTATAAGTTCCCAAATAGCGTCGGTTGTTTAAAACAACCGACGCCTAAACATCTTTACCGTCGGTTGTTTTAAACAACCGACGTCCAATTGGACGATATTTTCATGAAATTGTTTGGCGGGAACCACCTTCAGCGTCGGTTATAAAAGGATAACCGACGCTGAAAGTGACACTTTTCGCGCAAATTTTCAACGCACATAGGCGTCGGTTTATACCTACATAACCGACGCTGAAAATGACACTATTTTTTTTGATCAAAATTTGGATTTCGCGGCCGACTTTCAGCGCCGGTTTGTTATAAACAACCGACGCTGAATACAAAGCGGTACCCGTGTCTGGCTGGTCTTCGAATATAGACGTCGCTTTGCTTAAACAACCGACGCCTAACATATAAGGCGTCGGTTTTCCTTAATAACCGACGCCCAAAAAAGTGACATGGAATGCTATTTCTGTAGTAGTGTAGCTTTTCTTTATTTGTGGATTGCTATGTGCTTTTGTAATGACATTATTTGAGTACTTATTATTGGAACTTCTGAATTTTTCTATTTCATAGTATGATTTGTTCATGTACATATTATTGCAATATATGATAACAGAAATAGTCTTTTCAAGACATTAAGGGGACATTTATGATTGCTTTGCTATACATAATTGTTTAATGTGATTGTTGGTCAGTGGTACATGGAAGGAACTATGTTCTTTAATTAATGTAGAACTTCTATGACTCTCATCAATAATTCACATTAACCAATGTAATAAAAGTAAACTCGTTATGCATATTATTTCAGCATTTATGCGCGCCTTATGTTTTTCCTATATAGCACCATTAAAGAATTGTCATATGGACCAAGTGGGAGACTGTTGGAATATTTTGGGGAATATTTTGGGACTCCACAATCCTTATTATTGTGGGATTATTGGTATTCCGAAATTCATTAATTATCTTCATTATGTGGCCCATATAACAATTGCAGTTAATAGGAAACGGCTGGAATTGATAAAGGAATTGGGTTTTTATTAGAAGTTTTTTCCTATTATTATGGCAACCTTGATGGACGGCTGCGATTAAAGGATACAGGAAATTCGTCCCTCTCTCTGCCTATAAGTATAACCCTGAGATCCATCTCTTAGGGTTAATCACACTTTACGAAAAACAAACTTGACAGCTATAGGCTAAGAGAGAGAAGACGTCTTTCGCGGCGGACGACGAACACGGGCGTGGACTTCTCTGCAGATCTTCTCCGAAGATCGCCTCCGCAGATCTCACCGTCGTATTCAACCATGTCTACGGGTACGTTTTACTTTAATAGTGACTAGTTTATGATCAAGATCCTAAACCGTACACATGATTAAGCTTAACATGTTTACGTATCACGTTTTTATGCTAAGATGTGGTATCAGTTGCTTCGTTAAGATCATACTCATAGTCCTAATTAAGAGAAAATATCAGTTTTATCAATTTTCCACAATCTCGGCCACCAGTGTCAGAATTTAACGCACATATACTTTTTCTGATTGGAAACGGCGAGATCTTCAAAATTTGTCGCTTTGCCACAAACTTTTCATTTTTTAGCCAAATTCAGCCGTTTAGACCCTCAAAATCACGTTTTAAGTGATTTCAGGGTTTTTTTTGGCATAATTGTTGGATAAAATTGATATTAAAACTTTTATTAGATGTTTCCATACCTTATGAATGATCCTGGAAGTTTATCCTATCATGTTCCGGTCTGTTAAAAAAAAAATTCCTTACCTTTTTGTTCACTCATATGTCATATATATGGAAAAATATGCTTTAAGAGCAATATTCACATTATACTGTTTTGATAATAACCACAGTGATTTCACTTCGGTTCGTGAATGTTTCTTTTCTTAAGAATATGATGTTCATATAACTGTTTGAAGTTCACCACAGTGGACTCATAGAATGCAATGAATATCGACTAAGTAAACTTATTGTTGGTTATTTACTAGCATTATGTATTACCCACAGGTAGTCAATGCATTAAAAGTAAAATAACTATTACGGAGTTGCTTTATTTCTGTAATTAAGTCGGTATAGGATATCCAAAGATACCATACTTGCTTTGATTATTAGTTTAAATCACTCGTTTATGCATAAATCTTAGTCATGTTTGTCTGTATGTGTTTACACCTCAAAGATTAATTATCGTGAACATGTTTCTATAATGCAGTTCATCAACCCGCTAGTCTTAATTCTTTTTTCAACTCTGTTCCCAAACTAGATGGGACTAATTACACCGAGTGGAAAGAACATGTTGAATTTTACTTGGGTGTACTTGAGATTGACTCAGGACTTACAGTAGACAAGCCTGCAGATATTACTACTACCTCAACAGAAAGTGAGATCAAAACTTTTAATGGATGGACTAGAGCTAATAAACTTTGCTTGAAATTCATGCGTTTAACCACTGCTAGCAATATCAAGTCTTCTATTTCTGAAAGTGAAGATCTGACTGCCAAGGAATACTTAAGAATACTCACTGAACGCTTTAAGGCTGCTGATAAAGCAATTGCTGGAAAACTTATGGTTGAACTAACGACTGCCCGTTATGATGGTACCAAAACTATGCAGAAACATGTACTTGATATGACCAATCTGGCTGCAAAATTAGGTAAATTGGGCATGACTGTTTCGGATTCGTTCCTTGTCCAATTCATCCTAAACTCGCTGCCTCTTCAGTATGGTCCTTTTCAGATTCACTATAACACAATTAAGGATACGTGGAATGTGAATCAACTGACCAATAAACTGGTTCAGGAAGAAGCTCAAATTAAGCAGCAGAATCGTCATGTTGCTCAGGCAAATTACATGCATGGTAATGGGAACGGGAAGAACAAAGTCGGTAAGAAAAATTGGAAGGGCGTTAAGACTAGTCCATCCAATCAATCAGGACAATCTGCACCTAAGAAAGCAAGGAAGAATGATAATTGCCACTTCTGTAAGAAGCCTGGACACATTCAAAAAGATTGCATAAAGCGCAGAGAATGGTTCGAAAAGAAAGGCAAGTATTTTTCTTTTGTATGTTTTGAATAAAACTTTGTAGAAGCACCTTGTAATACTTGGTGGATTGATTATGGCTCTCATGTTCATGTTTCATACTCGATGCAGGGATTCCTTACAACCCGGAAACTAAAGCCAAATGAAGCCTACCTTTACATGGGAAATAGAATGAGAGCTCCAGTAGAAGCCATTGGCACTTTTTGTTTAGTTTTAGACTCTGGTTTTCATTTATATTTGGAACAAACTCTTTATGTATCTTCTATTTCTAGAAATTTAATTTCCATGTCTAAACTTGACAATGATGGTTATTCTTTTATGGTAGGCGGTGGACGTTTCAGTTTGATTAAGGTAAATAATTTGTTTGGTTCAGGAATTTTGATTAAGGGTTTATATCAGATTCTTCTTGATAATACATTTTCCGAATCGCTTCTTGTTACCTTGCATCCTAAAGTGGGTTTGAAACGAAGTAGGTTGAGTGAAAGTTCTGTGTTTTTGTGGCATAAAAGACTGGGTCATATATCCAGAGAAAGAATTAATCGTTTAGTAAAAGATGAGATTCTTCCGAGTCTTGGTTTTACTGATTTTGGTGTTTGTGTGGATTGCATTAAGAGTAAGCAAACCAAACAGACCAAGAAAAGAGCCACAAGAAGCACTGAACTACTCGAAATCATACACACAGACATATGCGGACCTTTCGATGTTCCATCTTTTGGTGGAGAAAAATATTTTATTACCTTTATAGATGATTATTCACATTATTGTTATCTTTACCTTTTGCATGATAAATCTCAATCTGTGAATGTTGTTCAAATTTACATTACTGAAGTTGAGAGGCAATTAGGTAAAAAGGTGAAAATCATTAGGTCTGATAGAGGTGGTGAATTTTATGGAAAATATGATGAATCGGGACAACATCCTGGTCCTTTTGCTAAACTCCTAGAAAAATTAGGAATTGTCCCTCAATACACAATGCCCGGTTCCCCGTGGATGAACGGTGTAGCTGAGAGACGTAATCGTACACTTCTAGAAATGGTTAGGAGTATGATGTGTTTTTCTAATCTACCCATATCTTTGTGGATGCATGCCCTTATGACTGCTGTGTATATCTTAAATAGGGTTCCCAGTACACATGATTAAGCTTTACATGTTTACGTATCACGTTTTTATGCTAAGAAACATACCCTATAGAGGAAATGTGAAAGTTTTGGGGGCCACGTACCATCCCAAATCCATCACCACAATTTTTCATTCTCCCTTTTTCGACTGAGTAAGAACTCCATTTTACCAAGATGCGTTAACCAGTAAGTTGACTTCATGGAGAAATTACCCCTCGGATTGGGCCACCAGTAAGGTTCATCTTTCGGTCTTCTACTGCTAGGAGGATGAGTACTAATGTTGCTGCAAATCCCTTTTGGAAAAAGGGCTTTAATCTTGTCTATGGTTCACGTGTTCATACTTGGATCAATGAGGTCCTATACGTAGAGCATTGGCTCCTGGGATTCAGTGCGGAAGTGTTCCAATGTATCATATCTGCCGCATATCCACTGGTCTGATCATATATTCATATTAGAACCATCACCAACCCTCCACTTCAGGCCTTCAATTAGAACTGGTTTCGCACCCCAAAGGCTTCTCCACATGAAACTTGGATTATGGCCCCGGGTCACCTATATGACGGAGCCTCTTGGAAAATATCTAGCTTTTAATACCTTGGCAGCTAAAGATTGGGGTTTTGTAAGGAGCCTCCATAGTTTCTTAATTTACAAGCATTGCCTGATTGAAGGCTACCATGTCTCCGAATCTGAGTCCCCTGCTCGTTTGGGTTTGCATAGGGTTGACCACATTTTCTAAGAGATTTGTGGTAGTATCGCCTTTAGAAGTGGAATTTCATTCTCGATCATAGGGGGACGATGTGAGAGGCGAAAGGGGAGAGAAAAGTGGAGGTACCCTACCTGGTGGACTTCAAAGGTATTTTGTCGACGGAAACGACAGCGAAACAAATCCATCTCCTCTAAATCTCCTCCTTAATTCTTTCTCCTATGTCCAGTATCTTGAAATCCATATTTACATATTTTTCGATCTACTGTGATATCATATCTCGCATATTCTGCTAATCCCCTTAATTCCTTAGGATCTGAGAGTATCTTGGATATGCATTGTACCTGACTTTTATGCATTAATATAAACCTATGATATTGTTATGTTCTATTTGTGGTTGATCACCAGAATTAGATAATTAGATCATTAATCATTTTGGGAGAACGGTTAAGGGTTGGAAGAGCATAGGTTTACCTGTTTAATGTGCCCTTTGGGAAAGGTGGAGCATAATCGGGAGGATAAACCCAGAGTTTATCATAAAGTATCTAACTAATTAACCAATTGTTATCGAAATGAATTGGAATTAGAATTTGTAGTGAACTAGACAGCGGAAGTGGATAGTTCTTGCTACATGATCTTTATCTAGAGATAGGGGTGATATATTTGGTGTGTAGAGGTTAGTTGTTGTATTTTCCATGGTGAAACCACCATCCTAAGGAATTTGTCTACTCTGAGTTACTTATTCTTTAATTTTGTTTCATTTTTTAGTTTGCTTTTATTCAGATAAACCATTTTTAATCTTTTTACTGGTCTAGCTGATTTGGTTTTAGTAAGTAGTAGTCTTTGGTGTATGATTCCCTGAGTTTGACAACTCGGGCCTCTTTTGTCCTATATTACACGACATGTGCACTTGCATTTTACACGTACATTCTACGTGTGTCATGTTTTTGGCATCGTTATCTGGGAATCGGCATCACCAGCACTACGAGTGTTGAGACCAGACACTCTAGGTCATTGTATTTGTTTTCATTTTTTTCCTTTTCATTTTTTCATTACATAAAACTCCACTATTAATTTAGGCATTGTTCATATTCATCTAAATATTTCTTTGTAGTTAGTCTTCTTTCCTTTACAAAAAAAAGAGTTAAAAAAGTGCATGGCTCCTATTTTGTTGTGAGTGTGGAAATGCACATGTAGGTTATAGATGTCTGAGTCCACCTTCATCACATCATGGGAAAACCTTAAAGGAAATTCATCATGAGCATATTAGGATTATAGTACAATCTATTTTAAATCGCCAAAGTCCTATTTCTAATGGAGGCTGGGGTAGAGTAGAGAAAATAGAAGAAGTTGAGGTTGAGGATAAGGAATTAAAGAGAGAGGAGAACATAATGGAAGAAATTTTAGAATCACCTATACCACATCCTTCCATTGAGCCCACACCCACAACCTCAACTCTTAGGATGGATTTTGAATATGATTGGGATTCTGATGAGGAAATGAGGAGAATGATGAAAATAAGGTAGAAGGTAATTTTGTTGCATGTGTTTGGGATATGAGTGAAGGAGAGGAGGATCCATACGGTGCTTCATTTGACATTTATCTTAGAGAGAAGGAAGAGAGTGAGGAAGAGGATAGTGAGAGTGAAAAGGTGGAGGAATTTCCCATTACCCATCACATAATTCCTTCACCACAAGATCCATCTCTTCATTTTCTTATGGAGGGCCCTATATGGGATATATATCTAAATCATAATTTTGAAATTTTCTGTGAGGATATCAATCAATGTGGGGAAATTGAATTATTAGAAGAGGAGGAGGCCATATGAATTCACCTTTGATGTAACCCTTCCATTATGTGTAGATAGGAGTTATCCATTGGGGATGTTCATAAAAATTAAGGAGCAATCATCATTATACCTTTCACCTCATGGATACCTATTTCTACATGTGCTTCCACATCAAGACTTGGTTGTGATTCATGTTCATGATCATTGCAATGATAATTTACGTTTGAAATGGAATGTCAACCATACATGTTGGTCTTCTGAATATTGTTTATTTTTTCTCATTGTTGCAAGGAACCAGCTGTTTAGAAGGAAGAGAAGGAAAGAGCTTCACCCTCCTCCATGACCACATGATTATTTTTATTGACATGTGTCCAGCCTAGGATGTTAAACAAGGGTGCTTGTGGGAGACAACCCACCAATCATGTTTATTTTGTTAAACTTTCAATTCTATTTTACATTCGTGTTTGTAGATTGTTGATATCAAGTTTTGATGTATGTAAAAAGGGTGCCTTGATATGTGTATTTAGCGTGTAGGAACGCATTGAGTTGGTACCACCAACACTATGTCGGTGGCACTGAGTCAGTCTTTATGTGGATCCCTCCTACCATTTTTTTGGCCCAGATCCCAACTCACATATTGGTACAATCGTTCCATTTGTCTTCCTTTGCTTTTTGACATTAGGGGCAATGTCATATTCAAGATTAGGGGGAGGAATGGATTGGTGATTCTATCTTTATCTCTTGCATCTTTACTTTTTATCATATATCTGCATGTTTTTGTTTTCCAAAAAATAATAGACCTTCCATCTTTGTTTTTAGGGTCCACTTCTATCTAGTGTAATTGTGGATGAAATATAAAATTTTAGTTAGGATTAGCCATTTCTTGATGATGTGGTATCAATTATGAAAATTGTTGAAAACTGAATGTGCTCTTATGCTTTTCTCTCTAAGCTAAATTTGTTATGTTTAAGAGTACATAACTAGAGGAATTGTTTGGATTAGTCAGCTTGAAGACATACTGAATGAATGAAAAACCTAACTCAAACCTATGACTTATGTTATGACAATGATGTTTGAGTCCAAACCAATCAAATAGTAACATGATCTTTAATGTGAATTCTAGAAATAAACTCTAAGGTTACCCTGTTATACAAGTTCATAGGAGAGGGACATATCATGGTTGGGAAAGACACTACCTTTTAGTCATGTGATCTCATCCACCTTCCATTCATATTCATTCACCGCCATAGGATGATCAACTTTAATCCAATTTATTTTTCCACTTGTTTGCATTACATTACATGATAGGAATAATTTTTCTACTTCATCTTCTTGCGTACTAGAAAAAGAAAATAAAAGGTTCCATATCATATTTTGAGCATTTGTAGTTTGCATAACAAAATTGCATATACTTGCATTTGCATTGCAGATTTCATAAGGTGTTACATATTTGTTATCTTCTATGATCTTCTCTCATGTAAGAGTGCAGAAAAAGTTGTATCTCCTTACTCCTCCATATAAATAAAAAAGTAAAAACAAAGCCCAAGCATGAACTATCTATCTTGCTAAAATAAAAGGGAAGAAAAAAAAGAGTTAAAGAAAAAGAAAAAGAGGAGGAGAAATGGAGGAAAAGGATTTTTAAGTTCAATGGCATATTCTCTCTAAGAAACAAAGAAGGAGATTGTGGATTCTTTTTTGTAAACACCATTCCACCTATACTCATCATTATGATGAGACATCCATTGCATGCATCATTCTACCAAAATAAAAAATAGCCATTATAAGTCATACATTCACATTTTATCCATCATATAGGTGCATCGTATTTTTACTTCTTGCATAAATAATTTGGATAATTCTTGTGAATCCTATTTTCATAGTCACTCATCTTTTCCATCCATTACTCTGCAAGGTAGGCCACCATCATAATTAATCTCCTTATCCATGATTATATGGGGATCTGCTTCCAAGTAGTTTATTTAGGTAGATCAGAGTAATGTTGATAGGTAAATCACATGAGGCATCAAGCATGTGTCCTACTGGCCATGATATTAACGGATTCATATTGATAGTATTTTTCATTAATCTTATTGTGGACATCTATTATGAACATTATTGATCACTTTAAAATAGTTATTTGTTTAGTGGTTGGCAAGGACCAGTTTGGGACCGACTGGTGGAGGGCAGTTAGAAAACTAATTCATAGGTATTTGTCTTCTTGCTCGCATTTTCAAACAAATCCAAGAGTAGTGTTGCTCGAGGAAGATTAATATTCAAGCTTAGGAGTGTGATGTGTGTACAAATTGTCACTATTTTGATTGCCTAATTTGGTTTATTTCATTTCCAATTGTTCTTAATTGTATATCTTTTAATACATATATAACCAAATTAGTATAAATTATGCCTGCATCAGTTCTTATATTTGTGCATGTATTTTACATGTATTTTACATATTTTAACTATTATAATAATTATTTGATTTAATTCATTACTTATTTGATTATAGATAATTATTATTTACTGGAAAAAAGTCGATACTACTGACATGCAACTCGGTAGTACCGACATGGAATCGATGTCAAAAAAATATTATTATTCCAGATCGAAAAGGAAAAGGATTTCTACTACAAAGAACTCGGTAGTACCGACTTTCATGTCGGTAGTACCGACACAAGCGCTGACGACCTTAATTGTATGTGTTAAATCCAACACATATTATTACGAAAATGAATATTTAGGTTTTCTCTCAACCTAAACATGTACGACGGCTATAAAAGACACCATTAGAAGTAGAATTTCGTTCTCAGTCATAGGGGATGACATGAGAGGCGAAAGGGAAGAGAAAAAAGGAGAAACCCTATGTGGTAGACTTCAAAGGCATTTTGGTGGCAGAAACGACGGCGGAATGACTTCATCTCCTCTATATCTTCTCCTTAACTCTTTCTCCTATTTCCAGTATCTTGAAATCCATGTTTTGCATATTTTCCATCTACTATGATACCATGTCTCGCATATTCGACTAATCTCCTTAATTTCTTAGGATCCAGGAGTAGCCTGGATATGCATTATACATGAATTTTATGCATTAATATCACTCTTACTCCTAATTTTTGGATTTAAACCCATGAGACTTTTATGTTCTATTTGTGCTTGATCACCATAAATAGATTATTAGATCCTTAATTGTTTCGGGAGAAGGGCTAAGGGTTGGAATAGCATAGGTTTACATGTTTATTGCGCCCTTTGGGGAAGGTGGAGAAGAATCGGGAGGAGAAACCTAGAATTTATCATAAAGAACCTAACTAATTAACCAATTGTTATGGAGATAGAATCAGCATTAGAATAGGTAGTGAACTGCACTACAGAAGTGGGTAGTTCTTCCTATAGGCTCTTTATCTAAAGATAGGGGTGATAGATGTTGGTGTGTAGAGGTTAGTGGATGTGTTGTCCATGGTGAAACCACCGTCCTAAGAAATTCATCTACATTGAGTTACTTCTCCTTTAATTTTGTTTTGTTTATGTGTTTTCTTTTATTCAAATAAACCATTTTCAATCTTTTTACCGGTCTAGCTGTTTTGGTTCCAGTAAATAGTAGTCTCTGGTGTATGATTCCCTGAGTTCGACAACTCGGGCCTCTTTTGGCCTATATTACACGACACGTGCACTTACATTTTACACGTACATTCTACGCATGTCACCTGTGCTATAGATTTTATGAGTGCCTCTTTCCCTAGTTTTGATAAAAACTTCTCTTTTCACCCTTGTCGTTTCTTCCATACTCTCTCCTTGACCTAATAGAAAGCTTGTTATTTGGACCTTCCTAGTACAGTAGGGAGGCCCAAATGCTTTGTGTGTCTATCCACCTCCCTAACTTGAAGTATATGTATAAGCTCTATCTTTTTCTGCCTTGGCATCCCTTTGCTAAAAGCAACCTCCATCTTAGATAAATTTATCTTTTGTCCCGATTCCTGATCATATTGGCTAATGATATTAGCTATCTTCAAAAATTCCAGACAAGTTGCACTGGCAAAGAGGATATTATCATCTACGAAGAAAAGGTGAGATATATAGGGAGCTGAGCGGCTCACTTTAATCCCATATATTAGTTTTTGGTTTGCGGCAAGGATAAGAGAGGTACATAAAGCTTGGTAAGGGGAGAAGGGGTCACCCTGGCACAGTCTATGGGAAGGCAGAATATTCTTGGTACGGTCTCCATTGATGGCAAAAGCATGATGAATAGATGAGACACTTTCCATAATTTCACTCCTCCACAAATCTCCAAAACCCAACTTTTCCATAATAAAATCTAGAAAACTCCACTTAGCTCTATCATAGGCCTTTGACATGTCAAGTTTCAAAGTAATGCTACCTTTCTTCTTCACCTTCTCAGATTTCATCTTATGAAATAGTTCATATGAAATCAGAGTGTTGTCTATGATCAATCTTCCATGTATGAAAGCACTCTGATTTTCGAATACAATACTATTCATTATTCCTTTGAGCCTATTAGTCATCACCTTCAGAATAATTTTGTAGATCACATTATGGGTCTATTTTCTGCAACTTCTTTTGGTTTTTGAACATTAGGAATCATGACTACTAAGGTATTTTTAATATCCTCCAGATGTCTCCTCCCTTTCCACCAACCCTTGATGTAGTTTTAACATTTGTTCCCACAATATGCCAGTATATTTGGGAGAAAAATGCTTTCATCCCATCCGGGCCTGGTGCTTTATTAGAGTGCATTTGGTTGATAGATTCCTTGATTTCTTCATCACTGATGTCCTTATGAAGTCTATCATTCATCTCGCAGCTAACTTTGTTACCCAATCCCATAGTGGCCTACTCCATCCCATAGGGCTTTGATGTAGCAAAGAGGTATGAGTAAAAGTTTAATATGACTTGTTCAATTTCTTCATCTTTTGTCCTTCAAATCCCCCTATCATCGTTTAAGCCTTCTATTTTATTTCTCCTATTACAGTGGGATGATTTGTGATGAAAGTAGGTTGTGTTCTTGTCACCATCCCTCATTTTGTTAACTCTAGACCTTGCATGCCAATATGAATCTTCCTATTTGTGTCAGTACTGCAACTCCCCTGCAAGCTCCTCACATATTTTAAGGATCTAATTATCCGATTTTTCCTTCAAGTACCTCCCAGGTTCTTTTTCTATCTCCTAAATCCTCTTTTTCATTCCCCTAAATTTAGTGTTCACCCAAATAGAAAGCTTCTCGATGCACCCTTTAATTTTGCTAGGCAAGTCTTCTAAATTCAAAATTTTCTAGCTGCCATGGATTGTGTATGTGTGTCTCTTTCAAATGCCCACATAGGTTCAAACATGATAAACTTCTCCCTCTATTTTCTCTTTTTTTCTCTCCCATCAGCTGTGATGATGATGGGTGAATGGTCTAATTTGTACATTGGTAAGTGCACAACCCTATAAAAAGTATACAACTGGCACCAGCTATGTGTAGCCAGTGCCATGTTGAGCCTTTCTTTGATAAGGGTGTCCATTGGTTTTCCTTTTTCCCACGTGTATAGATTGACTGAATAACCCAGATCCAACAAATGACATGTATGTACTGCCTCCTTGAAGTCTTGGATCCATCTATCCGGCTTTCGGCCACCCCCAGCTTCTCATCATTTGACAAAATTTCATTGAAGTCACTAAAGAAAATCACTGGTATATGTGTATCCAATTTGAGTTTATTCATGAGTTCTCAAGTATGTTTTTATTCTGTTTGTTTGCCCACTCATAGATGTCGATAGCTTTCTATAGGTGAATGACATCACTATCACTGACAATACCTTCCACATGGTGTTGTGAGAAAGAAATAATTTCTACCTGATCCCCTTTCACCAGAAACCCAATCCCCCTAATTTACCGATGCTAGAGATACAAATATCATCTTGGCAGCTGCAATTGCTTTTCACCTCTTCTAACTTAACATCAATTACTTTGGTTTCCGAAATGAAAATCAAATCTGAGCTCTCTCTCCAACACCAGGAACGGATAGCTTTCATACTGTCACGATTTGCCCATACCCCGACAGTTCCCGGAAAAAAATTTCATTGTTGTTGGCGGGCCTGGTCACCGCTAGTACCCGCTACTTGAAGTTTAGCCTGCGTTTGGCACGGGACTGCAACCCGGTTTGGCCTTGTCTTTTTGTGCCAACCCCGCCAAACAAGTGCCGGTTTGAGGTTGATTTTTGTTTGGTTCGCAATCCTGAAAAAGCCCCGTTTTGGGATAACGGAACCCCGTAACCCAGGTTCTCCCAGTCCCACGAGGGGCGGGATTCCGGTTCATAACCCGGTTTTCGCGATCTCAGTCCATTTTCGTCTCGCCCTTTCTGTGATGGGGTCATCGCCCCCCGAGCCTCCACGCCCCTTCGCGTTTCCCGTCTCCCTCTTCTGCTCTCTCTTCTTCTCCCTCTCCCGAGAAGTCGACGCCCTCCCCCTCCCAGCAGTTATGACGCCCTCTCCCACCTCTCCCAAGACATGCAGCAGGCCATCGTTTCGTATGGCAGGGCAGTGCCATATGGATAAGCCTGGTCAGTTGCGTAGGCGCAAGAGCCGGTCAATCAAGCCGACGGAGGGGTACGGTGGGTCGTCTGCAATCGCCGACCTACACCGCCAGTCTATACGCCGAGAATCAAGCATCGTCTAGAGTTGTCATCTCCCATCAAAGCCCCCCTTGTCACTGTGTGCAAACCCAGTAAACCCTAGCAAGGGCAAGCGGTGCCGCTGCTGCTATATAGTGCTGCGATTCATATCTGAACTCCTCCCTGTTCACATTCGTATCCTCCACAAAATCTTCTCTGAAGCCGCCGCTGCCGAGCCCCTGTACTCAGAAGTCGCCCAGCTGCTCGCCCAGCTGCTTGAGAGGTATGTCTTCGCCGACCCTCTTTGCCGTTTCAGTAGGCTAGCGGCTTATGTGTACCGTCCCTCTACATTTGTTGTATGTGTACCGTCCCTCTTCACCGACCCTCTTCTCCTGATGAATACGAACACAACCTTGATTTCTGTTGGCTGACCATGTATTATTTCCAGAAAAAAATGGATGCGTTGAAATGAAATAAGTCGATCATATTGCTATATATTTATATTGACAATTTATTTAATGAGTTGTCCCTGCTAGAAACCTCATTTACGAGGACAGGGTTATATGTAAACATGATTGTTCTCCCTGCAAACATCAAGTAGACATGATTTTTCTCCCTGTTAGTAACATCATGAATGTTTGGTCATCTCTTTCTGTGTAATGAACCAGATATATGAGTTCTCCGTGCTAGTTACCTCATGTCATAAACATAAATACACCAGCATGTTAATCATGTTATAAACATCAAATAGGTCGACCAAATGGGATAGGAACAAAATAATAGTTATATATTTATATGGACAATTCCATTACTGAGTTCTGCCTTCTAGTAACCTCATTTACAAGGACAGGTTTATATTATAGGCATGATTGTCTTAGCATATTGTTTGGTCATGGAAGGAACCCGAGAAGTAGATTTATGTTATATATGTCAGTGTGTTTTCAGTGTCATTTCATTTTTTTTTTGTAAAATTTAGTACCAACTTTGCTTTGTGTTAATATATTTTGGCACCTTGTACACATCCCTTTACTGAGGTCTGCCCCCCCCCAATTAGGTCTATTATGATTTTCCCAAAATAGGAATCCACCTATTACGTATTAATTATGTTTTTTTGGAACATACTAGTCTGTAGTGTACATTGTATATGCTCGTAAAATACTAGTTTGTAGTTGGAACAATTATGTGCTATAAGCCCTAATTTGTTTGGTCAGTATTTGTTCCCTTTAAAATAATATGAAGTAATTTGTTTGGTCAGGTACAAATATCTTATATAATATATTTGTTTAAGTTGGACCAAGTATGTGTTAGAAGCCCTACATTGAGGTGTGAATCAATAATGAAGGGTTTTTTTTGTATAAGCCCTAATTTTGTGCAATCCATTTCAAATGGTGACTATTATGTGATTGAAACATATATCTGAATGCCGACTATAGATCACTGATATACAAAACATAATTAATATTTGATATGTCAAATCAGTGATATAACATTAATCATGTTATAAACATCAAATAATGTGATTTCAGGTTTATATTCAATTAATGTGTTTTCAGTTGTGTTTTCATGTTAATATGTATAATTTATTATGTTTGATATGTCATTATATGTTGAGGTATACAAAAATGTAATGTAATATATTTCTTAAAGTTGGAACAAGTATGTGCTATAAGCCCTACATTGAGGTATGAATCATTCATGTAGGTTTTTTTTATGTCAAACTTTTCAAAACTACAACTGGGACACACTAATTTTGATCATTCAACTTATTCTTATTTGTGTTATGACTGTGCTCCTAGACTGCTTATGCTTTGTATACGTGCAAATTGTACACCCATTGGTATAGGTAGATCTTTTTCATAGTCATTTCATTTATTTTGTAAACTTTAGTACCATCTTTGCTTTGTGTTAATATCTTTTTGCACCTTGTACACATCCCTTGACTGAGGTCTGCCCCCACCCCACTTAGGTCTACTATGATTTCCCAAAATTAGAATCCACCTATTACGTATTAATTATGTTTTTTTGGGAACATACTAGTCTGCAGTGTACATTGTATATGCTCATACAATACTAGTTTGTAGTTGGAACATTTATGTGCTATAAGCCCTAATTTTTTTGGTCAGTATTTGTTCCCTTTAAAATAATATGAAGTAATTTTTTTGTTTTAGTTGGAAACATATATCTGAATGCCTCCTAATGTGTTGTACATCACCTAAATTATGGTGTTGTTAATCATGTTATAAACATGAAATACAGTAGCATTAGCTGTATAGCACTATATTCTGCTGCTCCTGTCCCTGACAATGTCACTTGCTCATCTCTTTCTGTGTAATGAACCAGATATATGAGTTTTCCCTGCTAGTTAGCATATTGTTTGGTCATCTGTCAGTGTGTTTTCAGGCTAATATGTATCATGTATTATGTTTCATATGTCATTAGTTGTTCAGGTACAAATATCTTATATAATATATTTGTTTAAGTTGGACCAAGTATGTCTTAGAAGCCCTACATTGAGGTGTGAATCAATAATGATGGGTTTTTTGTATAAGCCCTATTTTTTTGCTATCCATTTAAAATGGTGACTATTATGTGCTCATTGTATAAGCCCTAATTTGATTGGTCACTATTTCTTCCATTTAAAATAATATATGTTGAAACATATATCTGAATGTCGACTATAGATCACTGATATACAAAACATAATTAATGTTTGATATGTCAAATCAGTGATATAACATTAATCATGTTATAAACATCAAATCATGTGATTTCAGGTTTATATTCAATTAATGTACCGACCCTGACCCTCTCGCTGGCCAAAATGATGGCGATCCATTGATGGACGAAAACTTGGATGAGGCTCATACTACCACTGACATCACAAACGAATTGAGTTCTCTCCAACAAACAAGCCAGGCCGATGCTAGAGAGGGAGATGTCTTGCGCGAAACTATTGCCAATTCTATGTGGGAAAATCAGTGATTTATACATTTGTTTTCTAACTTGCATACATTGAAACATGTTCTACAACATGTTTCACTTACTCCCTTATTTGTGTAAGCTAACGGACAACTTTTGTTCTCAAACTTTATTGTTCACCGTTTTATTTGCCTACTTATGAACAATGTGAAATTATGTCTCATTAGGTTTTCTGTCTAAAAATGGACAAAGAAATGCCGTTGTGCCCATGTGGTCTGCAGTGCACCGTACGAGTGTACATGGATGCCACAGATGCGGCAAATGGACGGTTTGAAGACAACAATCCCCACAGGCCATATTTTACATGTGGTAGGGGTCTTGTACAAACCAGATGCCATATGAAGTTGCCCGCGCAGCAAGTACCACCTACAGTGGCTACGCTGACTGCAATTAGGGATGCAATGGTATCACAACTCACATATGCACGTAGCGAACGCAAGTTTTGGTCATAACATTGTGCCTTTGTCTGTTCAACCAGAGCAGACACAGATAGGTTACAAGAAGAAATTAAAAATATGCGGGAGAGGTGCCGATATCTTCGCCACCGACTTCAAATTACGAGTGATAATGACTCTTCATCAGAAGAAGATGGATACAATATGTCATAGATATACCATATTATGATATTTCTAAATGAACTCAACTTGTCTGTTGCAACAATTACCTACTCTGTCTTCATATTATCTTGTAAAACTATGTCATGAACCCGATATTTTTCTATTAATCGTCATTTCTGTTTTATTTAGATGTCGATGATACCATCTGAGGTTCCGAGGTGTGATTGTGGGCTAAATGCAGCCTTACGGCTTAACACAGAGGATGCAGGGTTAAATGACTTTGCCATTCTGAGTCAAAGGCCGGGCGAAATGTATTACATATGCCCTACTCGTGAGGTGTCATAGTACATCAATAAATAATATACTGTCCTTGTCGAGGCTCCGCATTCTTTGCCATTAACTTGTACCTCGTACTACATTTTAGGGAAAAGACCGATGCAAATACTTCCATTGGGCAGTCGATCTCCCCCCAACAATTGATTCATTGAAAGCGGAGATTATGTTACTAACTGTTGAGTGCAAGTCAGTGTGGGGTCAGGCGATGAACATGAAGGACTTCGTTGAAATGCATTACAACTACGATGAATTATACTCTAACAAAAAGTATGAGCATGAGGTTTTAGAACGCAACGTTGCCAGTCTGGAGGAAGATTGTCGTCTGCTTATGGGCATCCCTTCACCTCAAATGACTCCATAATGTTGAATGGCAAATGCATTTACATTGTGTTCTCTGTTTAGAAAGACTATGAATGGATGTTATGAACATCATACACTTGTTTATTTTATGCACTTTTATAAACGTCATATTACATTTTAAGTGGTCAGAAAATTTTCTTCATGTTGATGAGTGTTTTATTAATGATGTATGTTATTATTCGAATTTTTTCTTAACGTTAGCTAAAACCAAATCATACAATTAATTGTGACATACACCCTTACTTTTGAAAAATATATTACTTACAGAATCTGTTATATAGCTGGCCAACCGCCGACACCGTCTTTTATCTGGTCATACGAGCTTGATATGGTTCTCAGGGGTTTGATGAGAACCCAATATCACATAGGTAGATGTGTGAATGGAGTCTACTTTACACAAGCTTGGATGGAGGCATGGCACCAGTTCGTATACATAACAGAAAGCCCTTACATTACATTGCCCGAGTTGCAAATGCGATGGCAATACATCAAGAGAGAGTTTGTAAGAGATAATATGTTCATATTGGAAGATTTATTGCCTCCCCCCACATTGGCCGCGCAACAAGGCATTCAACGCAACTTCTTGATGACGTGTCGCACTTACCCACCAGGGATTTTTTTTAGCACTGACAATTGAAATAAACAAATGAACTTGTAACATTTGTGCTAAATGTAGTTGTGTTTTCGCGTCGAAACAATTTACATTGTCTACTTATGTGTTGCATTATTATATGTTGCTACCATAATGCGATCAAATTTCCTACTTCATTATTATCTTATTGCCACAGTTACTTTACGAATTATGTTATTTGTTCATACCTTTGTTTTTATTAATTATAGATGTCGACATCGCGTGCAAAGGCAAAGCCAACGACAAAATTTGAAAAACTTTTGAAGTCACCAGAAAAAAATCATAAATATGTTGAAGATAACCTTTTATGCAAACAACCATGTTGCAATCACATAAACGAGGAGGGAAAAATTGGGACCGATGATCAAGTCAAGGGCAAAGTCGTCAAGGGTAAAGTCAGTCAGCATGTTCCTCATTTGCCATTGTTGTTTGATTGGCCAAAAGACGACATCAAACAACAAAACAAGCAGTCGGTGCAGGAACCATGCCCAGTGTCATGGGACGAGTACGATGAGGCCATAACGTTGGCCCAATGTGCCTTGTCAAAATCTTAGCTTTGGTTTGCATGTTTATTGCTTCCCTTTTTTGTCCTTCTCCCCTGAGGAATATTATCCGTAAACAATTATGTTAATATCAGTGATCGTTTATGTTTCACTAATGACGACAATATGGTTATTATCAGTTGCTTTTACCGACGATAATGTACTTTGTTTATGTTATGAACAAAATATATTAGGCCAATTTCATATTTCATGTAGCTTGACTGCCAATTTCATATTTCATGTAGCTTGACTGTTATTGACGATCATGTAATTCGTCACACTCATGACGACAATTAACTAGGTTCAACATTACATACATATTTTTATGCTAAATGAACTTGTAACATTTGTGCTAAATGTAGTTGTGTTTTTGCGTCAAAACAATTCATATTGTCTACTTATGTGTTGCATTATTATATGTTGCTACCATAATGCGATCAAATTTCCTACTTCATTATTATCTTATTGCCACAGTTACTTTACGAATTCTATTATTTGTTCATACCTTTGTTTTTATTAATTTTAGATGTCGACATCGCGTGCTAAGGCAAAGGCAAGGGCAAAATTTGAAAAAATGTTGATGTCACCGTCAAAAATTCATAAATTTGTTGAAGATAACCTTGTATGCAAAAAACCATGTTGCGAGCCTCCACGCGATGAGGGCCCAAATGAGAGAGATGAACAAGCCAAAGGAACAAGCCAAATGAGGGCCCAAATGTTGCGAGCCTTGTTTCCTCCTACTCACCATCTGTCGTTGTTGTTCGACTGGCCAAAAGACGCCAGCAAACAGGAAACAAATCAGGTGTTGGACGAACCCTGTCCTGTGTCGTGGGAAGAGTACGACGAGGCCATGAAGAACAACGAGGCATGAAGTTTCCTGCTTGATCACCAGCTTAGATTGTGTAAATATGTCGTTGTCTAGGTCCAGGGCAGACCTCTCGTTTCATTTTCTATGTTACATATGTATTTGCCCGAGAACCAACAATATATTATCTTTTAATTAATGTGGTATTACGTTCTGCTACAGACATGCTACGCACCTTTGCTACTATTTAATTTAAATACATTAATTATATTATGTATTTGTTATTTAGTATATAATACACTTCAGCCAACTTCTGCTTAAGCGGCAACACAACTACACATACCTTATTCTTTGAAGATAACCTTGTATTCATAAATATACAAAATAACACCTACACAAAACAAATAAGATATATTTTTAATATATTCTAAACTTACATTGAAATGACATCACAAATACACATTCTGCGTACTTGTTCAAACAGTGATGCAAGAACATGACAGAATAAGCAGATACTGACTACGCTGCCAAACAGAATCAGACTTCCAGCCAAACAGATTCAGACTGCAGTCAGACTGTATTCAGACCAGCTGACCAGAATCAGACTGCGTTGCCAAACAAAGTCAGACTGCATCCTGACTGCCCCAGCACCGGCATCCAGACTAACCCTGACTAACCCAGTCCAGATTTCAGAATCCCAGTCCTGTGCCAAACGCAGGCTTACTGTTTTGCTGCATCTCTTGGCTCATTGTTACGTCAACGTGTTGCTTCTTTAGGACAAAAACAGTAGTCAAAGCCATCAAGTTCCATATTGCGTGGCCCACTTTCTCTTGCCCTCTTGTTCTTTCTGCCTGACTCTTCCCTCATCTGGTTCTTCTTCTAAAAGCACCCTTCTTTTAACAATTTTTAACTTGCGTAGTTTTTTTAGTCCCACCATTGTTCTGTGTTCGGTTTCCTTGCCAAAGACCTTTTTTCTTCCGGTATCTCGTTCTCACCCGTAGCGACGTTGTGCCTTCAACAAAGCATAGTTCTGGGACCACCTGCGGTGCGTCACAGCCGGCCTTCTCAATATCATGGCTCTATTGGGGCTTAAGATCAGCGTTTAGCAAGGCAAACACCCCCTGGATATTTGGTTCGCTTACTTCTTGGGTCCCCCGTGTTGTGTTCTTTTTAGAGATCACCCCAGTTATTTTCTTTGATGTCCTCCTCCTTTCTTTTATCCTTGCTTCATCTGTTGGTGGTTTGTCCGCCGTGTGGGGCTTTGGTGCAGCAGATAAAAGCTTTCTGTTTTCTGTAGACCGACTTTCCTCTCTTCCTACAGTGTCATCCTCCTCTTCCCGGTAGTCCGTCTCCACCCTCTGCTTACCTATCGTTGCTGCTCCCTGGACGTGCCTGGACTGGTGCTTGCTCCCTCCATCACTCGTGCCACCTTGGGTTTTGTTTGCTCTCCAGCTTCCTGCGTTCAGAAATGGTCTACTTCCTGCCTCTATTCCCTCCCTAGCACCACCTGCGTGTGTCGCCACTTGATACCTCCTTCGGCGTTCGTTTTGAGAAAGCTCCGACCCCAAAGATGAGTTCTTTTCCGGCGTTGCCTTTGCCGTACACCGCTTCCACTGTGGACATCCTTGGCTTTGGCAGCGACGCTTTCAACCAAGGGCCCCACTGGTGATTCTTCCCCTCCTCGTCTTCCCCTAAATTGCCTCTCTCAACATGCCCTAGCAATCCACATATAAAACAGTAATTTGGCAATCTCTCATATTTTATTTCCAGCTGTATTAGATTAGCCTTCTTATCCCGTATCATCAGTGATTGTTTGAGCGGTTTTTGATATCTATTCCCACTCGAACTTGAGTGGACGCCTCCCATCCCAGTTCGTCACGGTCAATAGCGATGACTCTTCCAATCTTTCTTTCAATGGAAGTCACTGCTGTTTCTAAACGGTGTCCCAACGGAGGACCGTATAATCTGATCATGAAAGGGCTTTCTTTGAAGACGATCTATCTTGGTCTATCAACATCTTCGACCTCTTTGGCAGGAAGGAACCTATTTTCAAAGTTCCACGGGCCTCCTTCAATAACTTTCCTTTTGTCTTTCTAATGGAAAAATTGAATAACAAAGACCGTGGCATCTAACTATTTGAAGATGATTTTGCTCGTGAGTGACCAGGCCTGTGTAAGTGTGTGCTTTAGCGCCCAGAAGTTATAGGGGCAGTCCGTAAGGAGCCTCCCCACCAGAGCCAGCTCCTTGTGTTTTTCACCACCTGATTCATCCTCACATGCGAGATCAACTGCATCATCCTCCTCCTCGTCCAACCCTAGTCGTGCATATTTATCTGCTATTTCCTCTGCTATCGTGAGATCAGTACCAATCTATTTGCCTCCGCGTTGAATCTGCAAGAGAAACCAGAGGTAACCACTTGGCAGAGGGGTAGGTAACCGCTTGGGAGAGGGACGATAACCCACCGCTGTAAACCCTAGTTACCAGAGGAGAGTAGGGTTATGGACGAGGGAGAGGGATTGTCCAGTTGGAAGTATCTACATTGGTAGAATTTTTAGCACAAACACAAGGCAAATTGACATTGATAGAGCATATCAGAAAGTCACATAAGGATAATATTGTGATACAGAATATCATATCAGAGTTTGGAAGTACGAAGCATAATGGCTTCCATGAACTAGATGATGGGATTGTATGCTTACCCAACAGAACAATGATTTCTGACACCGACGGTCTAAGGAAGATGATGCTTGAGGAGGCTCATTCCTCAATCTACGCAATGCATCCTAGCAGTACAAAGATGTATCATTATTTGAAGGATTTGTATTGGTGGTCAGGTCTAAAGTGTGATATTGCAAAGCCAAGTGACTAGTTAGCCAGCAAGTCAAGGTGGAGCATCAGAAGCCTGCAGCGATATTGCAACCTTGGCCAATACCCTAGTGGAAATAGGATCATATAATCATGGACTTTGTGGTTGGTCTTCCTAAGCTATCATGAATCTATTTGGATGATAGTTTATTGGTTGACTAAGTCACTCACTTTTTGTCAGTCAAGATCACTTATACAACCAAGAAGTTGGCACATAACTGTATTGATGAGATAGTTCATCTGCATGGTATACCAATTATCATAGTGTGTGGCAGTGGTCCTCAATTTATGGTCAAGTTTTGGGAATGTCTACATACAACTTTGGGGACACACCTACGGTTTAGCATAGCATTTTACCCATAGGAAGATGGCCAGTTGAAAAGGACCATTCAAATGTTGGAGGATCTTTTGAGAGTGTGTGTTCTTCAATTTCTTGATAGTTGGGATATCCATCTGAGTTTGATTGAGTTTTCCTACAACTCCGTCAGAGAACCATAGACATGGCACCGTATGAAGCTTTGTATGGAATGCATTTCTAATAACCCCTTTGTTGGTACGAGACAGGTGAGTATCAACTTTTGGGTCCTGATTTAGTTTAGCAGACAATAGAGAAGATCAAGGTGTTTCAGTAATAGTTCAAGACACCTTAAGATAGACAGAAGTCATGTGCTGATATCCTTCATAGGTTGCCAGAGTTCCAAGTTGGAGATTATGTATACCTCAACGTTTACCCTTGGAAGGAAGTGATGAGGTTCAGTAAGAAGGGTAAGTTGGATCTTAGGTTTGTGGGACCTTAAACAGTGGCATACAAGCTGGAGTTAACTCTAGAGTTGCACATGTTACATAGTTTCTTTCATGTTTCCATGTTGAGGAAGTGTCACCTAGATACATACAGATGATATAGCCAGTGGAGGTTGAGTTAGATGAGGATGTTTCTTATGTGGAGGGTTTCATGTTGATCCTAGATAAAGCATGTGCAGAAGATGAGGAAGAAGGACATAACCTTAGTGAAAGTGTTGTGGCATCACCATGGGGTGGAGGAAGCCACATGAGAATTATAGTTTCATATGTGTAGGAAGTACCCATCTTTGGTTGCGTAATATTTTGGGGGTGAAATACATGTTAGGGGTTTATGGTTATTAGACCCCTGACTTGGATTTATGGTTAAGCATTTGTGCTTACTCTAGATTGGGTTCTTAATTCCTTAATCAAACCCTAACTTATGATTTTATATCATGTGACTAAGCTATGTTTCAATTTGGTTAATTTTGGACCTTATTTGATTAAATTTGCAATTTATGTGCTTATTTGGACCATTATGCAATTTTCCCATATATATGGTTTATCTGTAATTTTCACACATGAATTTTGTGCATCATAAGTGTTCATAACATGATTGACATAGTTGTACCTTTGAACACCTAGATGCACCATCGGATGTGTGGTGTTTTCTACTTAGGGTTGAGGACCTAGGGTTTCTCACCTAAGTACCTAAATTCATGGTTTTTCTATATAAGTTAGGGATGCAATGGTTTCACTATGAGAATGAAGGGTCTGATGGTTTTCCCTTGTAGCGTGGGATTCAATGGTATTCTCTAGAGGCATAATAAATTATGGTTATCCATGTAGTATGAACAAACTAATGGTGGATCAGGGTTTGCATATGTGGCAAAGTATGGGCATGATCTGATGGCTTATCTGATAAGACAACTCGATGGTTCTCCTAGGTTGACAACTAATGGTTCTCCTAGGTGACAATTGATTGTTCTCCTAGGTTGGCAATCGATGGTTCTCCTAGGTTTACAACCAATGGTAGATATGCTTTTTCATGGTGGGAATTTTTGACCTTTTGACACATGGCAAGCATGCTTTCAACCCTCAACCACCTTCCTCTCTCATCCTAGCCTTATAAGATCCTCTCCTCTCTCCCAAATGAGCTTTTTTCACTCCTTCATCTTCTTCTTATTTCTTGAGAGGTCTGAGCCACTTGCTTGATTGAAGAAGGAGAGCTCTTCAGGACGAAGCTTGGATACATGTTGCTCTAGGGTTTGGATCTACCTTCTCTAGTATCATTTGTAGCTTTATAACCTAATTTCTTGCCCTAAACAAGTAAGGTCATCTTCCTTATCTTTTTTCTTGTTTCCCTCCTTCTTCTCTCTTCTTCTTTGTGTGAATCCATGGTGTTCTTGGTAGAACTCGAGCATGTGGTTGAAGAACCTCTTCTCTCTTCTCTTGTTCTCTAGATCTTCCTTGTTCTTGAAGAAAGGAGCTATCTTGGAACGTATGGAGTGCTAAAGCTAGGGTTTCTGTTTTCTCTTTCAAGCCACATTGTTGTTTGGACGGTCATCCTCTTCCTTGGAGAGAGTTATATAACTTTCATCTCATTTCTTTCTTACCTTTAATTTGGTATATGTGGATCTTGACCTAAAAACATAGTAATATGTAGAAAGATGATCCTTTGGGTAAGGTTTGAGCGTATGTAGTAGTATTTGCGTAGAAAAACTACCTCTAGATATTTTGCACTTTCTTCTTTTGAATTAAGCTATCTAAACCTCGCAAGTTTATGAACCGATGTTTCTATTGTGTACAGAAATGATGTTTTATACTTAGTCTTTGGATTTATGGTTTTACTTGTGCATGGAAATTTGTGATTTGACTAGTAAGTGAAACTATGCTTTGCTTAGCTTGAGAAATCATGGTTGCACTCCATTCATGAACTGATGGTTATATTATATACCTAAATTGATGCTCCAAACAAGTACATGAATTGATGGTTTACCTATCACTTGAAGCGATGGCTTTTACTTAGTGTAGAAGAACCAATTTCACCTGGTGTTGAGAACGTATGGCTTACCTTATTGCTTGCAACCTATGGATTTACTACTATATGAAATGATTAACCAACTAAACTAAGAAATTATGGTTATGTCTTCTATGATTTATGAATCTATAATTATGCTATGTGAACCGATGGTCTTGCTAGTACCCATGATCTGATGGTTTTGATTTTGGCTAAGTATCCTAATGACTTGATGGTTATTATTTTTACTAAGTACATACATGATCCAATGGGGATGCTAGGTGTAAGAGTTTATGAATATGACTAAGTCTAAGAATGAACGTATGGTCTTGATATATGTGTTAAAGAATTGATGGTTAACCTAGGTGTACTAATGAAATGATGGCTTGTCTATATATTAGCCAAAGTGTGCGAATGAACTGATGGATTACCTATGGGTGTTTATTTGTGATACCAATCCAATCCACCTTGTTGAATCTTAGTGTAAATGAATGATTTGTGATGGTTTAAAAATATATATCTTCCTCTAATGTTGTAATGATGAAGGGATACTTTCATAATGCTAATGGTAACCCTACTATGTTACTTTGATATTGTCATAGGTCTTATGTCTAATGAAATGTTACGCTAAGTCTATATACAACAAGTGTGTTGGTGACATGTAGAACCTTCTATAAAAGTATTGAAAGATAATGATGTTCTTGCATGAGGTTTTGTGAATGGTCTACAAAGACTTTGGCCTAAACTTGATCCCTAGTGGAGGTGTGATCCTCTTCATGATTGTCAAAGGACAAGTATCCTATGATGTTGTGATAAGGAATATGTATAATACATTTTATATCTTCTGAAATTGTTATATACCAATGATTTGTAGAAACCTTTTAGGATTTGTATGTAACTTGATTGATGCATTCTAAAATTACCCAATTGTCTTATCTAATCAACTGAAACCCTAATCATGTTGTTCCATGTGCCGTAGAACTATTCTAGTGTCAACACTTGTTGGATAGTAAAATGAGTTTTCCAAAAACGGAAACTCAGAGTCTTATAGTGTTGAGTATATATCATTCAAGGGAGGGTATATCCTTGTCATACTAATCCCAAGGTTATGGAGAATGTTCAAGGCCATAAATCATATGAATGGATATGTATATATGATGTGATTGTGGATGGATGTGGTTGTACCTCAGATGATATAGTTAGATACCCTAGTTTCTAGTGTCGTGGCTTGTGTACCAAGGGTGGACAAGGACAATTGCATCTTGACTGATATGTCACAGCGGCAAACTAGTACTGACCAAGGGGAAGAAATCTTAGGATTACAAATCTCCTAGAACTTGTATGGAATTGATTGCAACTTCATAATGGTCAGTTGGAAGTTTGAGTGGTATGCCTTAAACTCCCCATGGCTTAATAAAATATGTAACCCAGCCATGTAGCCTATCAGCAAGGGTTACTTGATGATTCACATTGGTTGATAACCCTTGCTTTATCTCTTTTTAAATTTTAGTTGATGTATAAGGCAATAATAGAAATTAATTATACATATGTTGTTAGCTTTACCTATTCATTTGAATACTATGTCAATCTCTCAATTTTGTAAAATCATCTCCTTTATCTGTTTAATTGCATAGTGTGTTGCTAGCAATAAACGTTGTTGAGAGTTATATCTCTCATTGGGACACGGGTCTAACCTTGTGGGTCACCACATCTTTTTAGGTGATCGTTGATGATATCTTCAAGCTAGTGGTAGCGAGGAGGAGGAGCTTGGAGATCAGTATAAGTAGAAGGTTGGATAGTTGTGTAGACTGTCCTAGAGTCATCCATGTACCCTCAGGTCCGGTCATGGAATTTTTGTAATTAATGTATATCGATTTGAGTTTTGGTTATTTGTTGATGTATGTACATGATGTATATATGTGGACAATGCTTTCACATGCATGTTGTAGCTGAGTCCTTGAAACAATTGTAAAGATACCTAGTATGGTATACATTTTTATGTAAGTTGTTGGACATTTATGTAAAGGTTCTTAGAAATGTTTGAGATGTTTAATTTGGTTTTAGTTATGCATCTTTTTAGTGATGTGATTAATTAGTGGCCAGTTGTGTTTTGGTTTTTGAGTAATCTTGTTTAGCGTAGTAGGTTGCCACAATGTCCTCATCCACAAGTCTTGCATTTGCTTCGGTAAGTCTTCAACTGATTCTAACTATTTCTTTGACCTCCTTTACCTGAACTTCCTTTTCTTGATACCTTGTTATGTCCAGGGTTAAGCTTCCTAGACTTATCTTCATTGGTGGTGGTTAACGTTAGGTATCCCATGCCCAAAGGTTTTTGCATACCCTGATCTCTTTCCAACTTAAGGGACATATCTAGGGCTTTATCAAAGTTCTTGGGATGGGAAGTGATAACTAAGGTTTTTAGGTTGGCATCTAGGTAGTCAATATAGTGCTCCATGAGACATTCTTCAATTTTAGTGGGTCATAATGCTTCAGAAGCTAAAACTTCTGAGTGTAGCCAGCCCCTAAGAGGTTGCCTTTCTTGAGATTGGTGTATAACAACTCCTTCCTATTCCTCTCATCTATGGGCATGAAATGGTTGGTAAAGTTGGTTTTGAAGGCTTCCCACTCCATGGTATCAACCTCTACTTCCTTGTTCCCATAGAAATTTCCCCACCAGATTTTAGCTCCTCCCTTAAGTAGGTTTGTGGCAAACATAAATTTTTCTCAAGGGGTACTTCTAGGATATGAAAGGCATTTTATATTGATAGGATCCATGCCTCAGCTTTATCCATGACCTCGGGTTGGTCTTCACCCCAGAAGGTATCAAGGTTCAGTCTGACAAAGTCAAGAATGGTTACCTCGTTCTTAGAAGAACTAGGTTTAGTGGTTCCTTTTAGGAAAATAGTCTCATAAAATCTTATAGGATATTCTTCTGTTCTTTCCAACTACTCTTGGCCATTTTCTCATAATGAAGTTCTCTAGAATATTTAGGCTCTTTTTTCTTGTGAGAGGATGACTCTTCTGAGGCCTTAGATCCACCTATTTTTTTAGGCATCCTAAAATTAGGTAAAGTGGTTTAGGTTCCTTTTTTGTATATATATTTCATAATTCTTTTTTCATTATGGATTTTCATTATCTTAGTGTTATTATTTATGGAGGATACCCTAATAATCCTTAATCAGGAATAAGTCATCCTTAGGACTCTAAATAGGGTGACTGTAAGGAGGCAGGATCACCCCCTTACTAATGATTTGAAGAATAAAGCATCCATTCCAAACACACTCAAAGGTACGCTGGAATAGGTGCAAATTTTTCAAACTTCAATAAATGGTATTCAAAACAACCAAAGTATAGAAGCGGAATAAAAATGTTGAATATATTCAATTTGTAACAAGATTATTACAAAAGTACACCATAATATCCCATAAGGGTTTACATGTATGATACAACATAAGGATCTAAGTAGAGGGAAATCTAAACCATAACAACTTTGTCTCCAAGCTTTAACTCCTTAAGCTAGTCCAAAACTTCATGCCTTATCATCCAAGTCCTTCTCCTAGGGTTGGAAGCATACCCCAGCAAGAAGAGAAAATAGATGACATCAGCAAAGGCTAGTATGTGCATACTAAATAGGAAATTGAGCAATATATGGAATAAAGGACATCAAATATAAAAGGCTTCCCATAGAAAGGATAAGGACCACCCAAATGGGTATCAAGAGAAAAGGAATTGAAATCATATGATAACAAAAGAATACTTTCCATTAATAAAACATAAAGATTGTGCCACACAAGCACATGTAAATAATTAGGGCACACACCCCATATCATCAACCTGCATGCATGTGAGATAAACATAGCCCTAGAACAATATAAACACAAAGGCGACCAAGTCTCATAAACTTGAAACCTGATAGAGAAAGGAATACTTCCAATCTCCCAAATATATAAAACATGGGCAAGAATCACACATCTTGACCTAGGTATGAGGTTCCTTTCCATCCTAAAGGAGCAGGAAATATCACATCTGCTCGGCAGGAAATAACACATATGCCATAAAAACCAATGCAATTACACTAGTCTAGTGCTACTGAATCACATAGCATGTTAAATGTAGAGGCAAGTAGAAAGTATAGTCAGAATATATAAAATAGTCACCACATAAGTGACCAACATATACATCCACCTCATAAGTGGGCAAAAGACATCACATGTCATCTTTTAGAGTTCCATCATGAACAAAGCATAAGATAAGAGTTCAAAAGAATATCCATGATCACATGATCAATATCAGATAAGGTAGTTCACATGAACCATGATTTTCAAAAGAAAAGACATTGTGTATAGGCTAATGTCCATAGGACAAAGAGAATGAATAAGCATAGGTGAATTGCTCAACATAGAAGAATAGGGGATACATCATACCTCAACTTCAGAGTCTAAACAATCCAAGTTAGTCCTAGATCCAATCCTAGGCCTCCAAAGAACCTCTAGGGAAGGTGGACAGGTCCAATAAGTAAGGTTCCCAAGCTTTGAGAGGTTGGTTTCTCCAACAAAGCTCCTATCTCGAGCAAGAAGCACCTTCTCCACTTTAGAGGTGAAAACCCCTAATAAAAGAACATGGATATGAGGTGTTTATGGGTTCTAGGTGGGGTTTCACCATGGAATACCATGGTTTCGACCTGGAGGAAGGTGGAAGGAAGACTAACAACATGAAAATAGGGAAGTAGAAGAGAAAACTTACTAGTTTTGGTCAAAATCACCAAGGAGGAGCTTAAGAAATCCTAAATAAAGAAATTTGGAACCCTAGGAGCATTCTTCACCAAGGTAGGCACCTCCTTTTACCTTGGGACAACACCTTCATGGAAAAATAGAGTAGGAATGATGTTATAAGCTAGAGGAAATAAAGGAGAGCAAGAGTTTTTGAATTGGGAGTCAAGAAAAGGTAGATATGGTTTATATAAATAAATAGGTCAAGTATTAGGTGTCTATGAGACTTTCCATGTGTCATGTATACGGGTGTCCATGGACATGCAAGCCTTTATGGATAAGGAACAAGTCAAACACGAGGTGTCAAGTTACTTTCCATGTGTCCAATGCTAAGGGTGCCTATGGACATGCATGAAAGACCTAGAGGGGGGGTGAATAGAGCTTTTTGGAGTTTTAAAACAATTAAACAAGAAGTAGGAGGAAACAAGAAAGACACAAGGATGTAGAGTGGTTCCTACCTTAGAAATCTAAGGTAGTCAGTCCACTACCCGATTGTCTCCAACTGGGATTTTGAAAACAATTTATTTTATTACCTCTCGAGGATGTTACACAAAATACAATTGCTTCCCTACACCCTTGAAGTTGCATTCACCTGAAGTAGCCTCAATCCTCTTAGAAGCAGCCTTCTGAAGTAACTCCAAGCCCACCCTTGAAGTAGCCTTCACCTGAAGTAGCTTCCATCCTTGAGGCAGCCTTCTGAAGTAACTCCAAATCACTAGGAGCAGCCTTTGCCACCTTGAAGTAGCTCTACGAACCTCCTTTCAATAGCCTCCAACCTAGGAGTAGTCAAGGAGAACAAAATACAATAAAAGGAACAAGATTAGAAGAAAGAAACAATGTTACCAATGAGTACAACGCTTTGATCCTATATCAAGCATATTGATCTCATATCCACTATAGATGAAGGTGGTAGTGCGGTGGCTAGGAGATACTAGGCTATAGGACACTAATGTAGAGCTCAAAAAAACAAATTGCAAATGTAGCTTTTCTTGTTGCTCACTAAGAATAAATCTCAAGTGTGATTGCATGAACAAGTGATGCTTTGGGTGTCCTAAGGCATGTCCTATTTATAGGAATGGATTACTAGTGCTTAGGGACATTTTAGACACTTTCTAGAGTGTTCTTAGTGCTCAACTAGCCGTTAGGTGTCCATAAATTACATTGCAACAGCTAGTTGTTTAGTGCTAAAAAGTGCAGTCTAGAACCTGTCTCGGTCGACAATATCTTCGATCGAGTGTTGGTTTGGAGTAAAAGTATCCAACGGCTATTTTGACTTTCCAACTACCAACTACTCTCAGTCTAACGGCTATGGAACCTACTCAAAGGTTTATCTCGTTCGAAAATGTTGTCAACCGAGGACTGTTATAGGGTTACATGAGTAGGTCAACAATCAGTGTTCATGAGTTAGACTGAAGTGATTCTCAGTCGAGGAGTTTGTCGACCGAGAGTGTCTCAGTCGAGAAGTTTGTCGATCGAGAATGTCCCTATTTCAATATGTTGAGTCATCTACTAAATGTGTGTATCAAAGTGCAATTATGATTCTAACTTAGGGGGGGATCTATCTAAGTGTTGTGAGTGGATAGGGAAGATCTAATGCTTGATTTACATGATATCTATGTACTTGTACATTATATACTTGTACAAGTTTTTACATTGAGTACAATCATGAAAATAAAAGTAATCTAAGCATGTTGATCTTCCAATGTATTGATCCTTGACTATCCACTTTCTTATTCGTTTATCCCTAAAACACTCAAATAACAAGTTAGATCCACAAGAATGAAATGTTTGTCATCATCAAAACAAAGGGTTTAATAATGTACAATTTAGCCATCGGTCGACAAAGTCTTCCACCGAGTTAGGTTCTGGACTGCACTTTTCAGCACTAAACAACTAGCCATTGCAATGTAATTTATGGACATCTAATGGCTAGTTGATCACTAAGAACACTCTAGAAAGTGTCTAAAACGTCCCTAAGAACTAGTAAGCCATTCCTATAAATAGGACATGCCTTAGGACACCCAAAGCATCACTTGTGCATGCAATCACACTTGAGATTCATTCTTAGTGAGCAACAAGCAAAGCTACACTTGCAATTTGTTTCTTTGAGCTCTACATTAGTGTCCTATAGCATAGTATCTCCTATCCACCACACTACCATGTTCATATATAGTGGATAGGAGATCAATACACTTAATATAGGATCAAAGCACTGTACTCATTGGTAACATTGTTTCTTTCTTCCAATCTTGTTCCTTTTATTGTATTTTGTTCTCCTTGACTATTCCTAGGCTGGAGGTTGTTGAAAGGAGGTTTGTGGAGCTACTTCAAGGTGGTCAAGGCTTCTCCCAGTGACTTGGAGTTACTTCAGAAGGCTGCCTCAAGGATTGAAGCTACTTCAGTTGAAGGCTACTTCAAGGGTGGGCTTGAAGTTACTTCAGAAGGATGCTTCTAGGAGGATTGAGGCTACTTCAGGTGAAGGATACTACAAGGGTGTAGGAAAGCAATTGTATTTTGTGTAACATCCCCAAGAGGTAATAAAATAAATTGCTTTCAAAATCCCAATTGGAGACAATTGGGTAGTGGACTAACTACCTTAGATTTCTAAGGTAGGAACCACTCTACATCCTTATGTCTTCCTTGTTTCCTCCTACTTCTTGTTCAATTGTTTCAAATTGTTTTAAAACTCCAAAAAGCTCTATTCACCCCCCCTCTAGATCTTTCAATTGGTATCAGAGTAGGTCTTCAAGGAACTTTAATAGGTCTTGAAGAGATGGGGGATGGTATTTCTAGCAACATCGACATGAGTCGGCCATCATCAAGTGATCAATATTGTAGATGGTGATTTGAATGCAAAGTAAAAGGCCACTCGACATTCAATTGTCCAAAGAGGAAGAAAGGAGAAAAGTTCCACAAAGATAAAAGGGAACAATAAAGCAAGAATAAAGAAGAAAAGGTAAGTTGTTTCATTGCAACAATCGATGAAGAAGAAAATGAGGTAAGACTACTTGATTTATCTAAAGAAGAGTTAGTTGCTAGAATTGAAGAATTACATGATAAATATATTGATGGTAAAAAGAAACTAAAAAGAGTTACAAAAACTAATGAAGAATTATATGCTCAATTAAATGATCTTGCTTCTGAAAAGGAAAGTATTGTTTTTTAAAATTCTACCTTGAAATCATCTTTTAATGATTGCAATATGAAGTTGCTTACTCTAGAAACAATTTAATACAATTATCTTTCTCAAGAAAAGGTTGAACTACTTGCAAAATTGAATGATCTTCAAACTCAACCTATCTTGTGTACTCATTTAGATTATGATGCTATTGTCAAAGAAAGAGATAGTTTGTTATCTAATCTACATCAAGCAAAGTTCGACATTAAAAGGAGAATGGATGAAATTCCTAAGTTACAAAAAGATATTAGTATCTTGAAAAATAAAGATTCCCTTTATAAAATTATAAAAGGCTCTTCTGGTCAAGTTGGAAGGAGAGGACTAGGTTATGTGCCCAAAGACAAATCCTATAAAAAACCTAGAACAAAAAGGACACAAGTACCCAAGACTAAAGTCATATATGTGCCTAAAGACAATCTAGCTAAGAAGAGAAATGAAATTGATTCTATATGATGTCATTATTGTTTACGTCTTGGACATTATTCATTCCCTTGCCCACACAAGAAAAAGGATGATGATCTAGTTTGGGTTCCAAAACCCCAACCTTAGAAATATTGAACGTGATTAGTTGAGATTTGACCTAAAACTTCACTTTGATACTCAAAATGTCTTATCTCAACTAAACTGAGCTTTAATTTGCATATTTTTGTAATTGTATTGGAAGTAATTAATGTTTTACTTGAAAATAATTGTTGAAATAGAAACATTCTTGGTTGAATAAATCCTCAACTGAGATACTCTTCGGTCGAGAAAATAGTAGACCGAGGAAGTTATTGTCTCAAGCCTAAAAAATCTTGAAAAACATTCGGCTGACAAATACTTCGACCGAACCTCACTCGGTCGAGAAAATTGTCGACCGAGGATGTTTCTAACGAGACTGTTTAATAAATTGAATATTTCACTTGAGTAATAAACTCTACATGATACATTGCCTAAATATTTGAAAGTTTTTAAGAATTATATATGTGCATCAAAACTTTATACCTTGCTATATCAAAATTGTCCCAACTAGCATAAAATTGAAGAAATTTTCACATACATGAGGAATAGATTGGTCTTATTAGAAGAAAGTCCTAATGGTGAATCTATTGGGATAAGAGATCTTGTTCAACATTAACATAACTGAAAACAAAAGAATTAATCATACAAGGAGCTTGGTTAAAATTATAATCATCACCATTTTGTGAGAAAATTTAAAGTGTGAGCTTTCTAAGAATTAAAGACAAGATTTCTTCTCAAAATCAAGCTCACATAAATTAAGTTCTAAGAAGAAAAATCTCAAGTCACACAAAAAGGTTTTATCTTAAGATTATTCAACATTCACAAGTACATATGTGAGCTAAATGAAGAATTGATGATGATCATACACAACAAGATCAAATCATATTCTAGAAGAAGTGGTTCATTGGATAACATATGAAATGCATACATTGGATATCTACAGAAATTCCTTTCAGTCGAAAAAGAGTTCGACCGAGAGGTTCCCCGGTCGAAGTCATGGCCGACCAAAAATAAGTCTGACAAAATGCTTATTTGTGAAATCAAATCATTCACTAACACTCAACCTTAGTATATTTTCTCATCATGTTAAAAATTAATTGTTTGAACTTCAAAGATAGTTATGGCCTTAGTATCCTTAAAGTAATCTTGGTTATGAACATAAGAGAACTTACAACATTCTTTAATACAATGTATATCTTACTCTTAATTGAATTATCTACACCAATTAGGGCCTAACATCCATTGTATTTGGTGAGAAATATATTCATTGATTCTACTATGAGCCTAAAGGAATCTCATATCATTTCAGGGCTTAACATCCCTTGCAAATGGTTGAGAAATAAATCATGGTTTTGGAATTGTGGATAAATTTGACATTCTTGTAAGAGTAAACGATTAAGGGGGAGTATCTCATTCAGGGGGAGCAAATTGATTATGTGGCTATCTTTTTGAAATGACAAAGGGGGAGAAGTAATATAAATCAAAAACAAAATGAGTTTCATAATCTCTTGGCTTCACATAAATTGTTGATATATTCTTTAAAGAGTTGGATACTATATTCCATATCTCTTTGGGAATAACTAGCACACACTTCATGAATAAACAAGAAAATATCTACATATGGTAAATCTCAGGTATGAAACTCATATTATTTAAATTCCCTTGATTTATATTAGAAATGTTTGTCATCTTCAAAAAGGGGGAGATTGTTGGCTAAATTGGACATTATTAAACCCTTTGTTTTGATGATGACAAACATTTCATTCTTGCAGATCTAACTTGTTATTTGAGTGTTTCAGGGATAAAAAAAATAAGAAAGATCTAGAGGGGGGTGAATAGAACTTTTTGGAGTTTTTAAAGTTAATTAAACAATAAAACACTTGAAAAATAAGTAGGAGGAAACAAGGAAGACACAAGGATGTAGAGTGGTCCCTACCTTAGAAATCTAAGGTAGTCAGTCCACTACCCGATTATCTCCAATCGGGATTTTGAAAGCAATTTATTTTATTACCTCTCGAGGATGTTACAAAAAATAAAATTGCTTTCCTACACCCTTGAATTAGCCTTCACCTGAAGTAGCCTCAATCCTCCTAGAAGCAGCCTTCTGAAGTAACTCCAAACCCACCCTTGAAGTAGCCTTCACCTGAAGTAGCTTCAATCCTTAAGGCAGCCTTTTGAAGTAACTCCAAGTCAAGGGGAGCATCCTTCACCACCTTGAAGTAGCTCCACGAACCTCCTTTTAACAGCCTCCAACCTAGGAGTAGTCAAGGAGAACAAATACAATAAAAGGAACAAGATTGGAAGAAAGAAATAATGTTACCAATGAGTACAACGCTTTGATCCTATATCAAGCATATTGATCTCCTATCCACTATATATGAATGTGGTAGTGTGGTGGCTAGGATATACTAGGCTATAGGACAATAATGTAGAGATCAAAGAAACAAATTGCAAGTGTAGCTTTGCTTGTTGCACACTAAGAATGAATCTCAAGTGTGATTGCATGCACAAGTGATTCTTTGGGTGTCCTAAGGCATGTCCTATTTATAGGAATGGCTTACTAGTGCTTAGGGACATTTTAGACATTTTCTATAGTGTTCTTAGTGCTCAACTATCCATTAGGTGTCCATAAATTAGATTGCAACGGTTAGTTGTTTAGTGCTGAAAAGTGTAGTCCAGAACCTGTCTCGGTCGAGAAGTTTGTCGACCAAGATACTCTCGGTCGACAATATCTTTGATCGAGTGCTGGTTTGGGGTAAAAGTATCCAACGGCTATTGTGACTTTCCAACTACCAACTACTCTCAGTCTAATGGCTATGGAACCTACTCAAAGGTTTATCTCAGTCGAGAATGTTGTCGACCGAGGACTGTTCTATGGTTACATGAGTAGGTCAATAATCAGTGTTCGTGAGTTAGACTAAAGTGATTCTCAATCGAGGAGTTTGTCAACTGAGAGTGTTTCGGTCGAGAAGTTTGTCGATCGAGAATGTCCTTGTTTCAATATGTTGAGTCATCTACTACGTGTGTGTATCAAAGTGCAATTGTGATTCTATCTTAGGGGAGGATCTATCTAAGTGTTGTGAGTGGATAGGGAAGATCTAATGCTTGATTTACATGATATCTATGTACTTGTACATTATATACTTGTACAAGTTTTTACATTGAGTACAATCATGAAAATAAAAGTAATCTAAGCATGTTGATCTTCCAATGTATTGATCTTCGACTATCCACTTTCTTATTTGTTTATCCTTGAAACTCTCAAATAAAAAGTTAGATATACAAGAATGAAATTTTTTTCATCATCAAAACAAAGGGTTTAATAATGTCCAATTTAGCCAACAATGCAAACCTGTATAGATAAGGAAGAAGTCAAGCATGAGGTGTCCATGGAGCTTTCCATGTGTCTTAGCCTAGGGATTTCATGGCCATGCAAGAGGAAAGCTCATAGAGGCTCCTAGAATACCAAATGTTAGTTTATGGACACTTATAGACCATCGCAACCGACCTCCAATCAAATAAATAACCCCATTGGTTGATAGCTTCTAAAGATAAGCTCATTTATAAAGAGAGTAATCCCTAAAATGCCCTTGGAAAGAAACACCTTCAAACCAAGGTGCAACTAGGTTCCATATGGTTCAAAAACTCGAGAATGGTAAGGGAATATATAAGGATTATAATGCATGTGAAAATTTGCAAATAAAACCTCCCAATTGGGTAAATTGTTGAAAAGTCCAGAATGTGCCTAAAATTGCATAACTTGCACAAACAACGTCCAAATTGGACCAAACTTCATCCACAAGTTATCTTTGATGTTTTGAATATGAATTTACAATTATTTCCATATTTGGATGTTATATAGTGACATTATTCATTACTTATGCCTTTACTCATTTTCTCTCTCCTAAACTTATCCTAATATTTCAAGGTTGTCCAAATTAGATGAAATTTGACATGTAGGCAAATTTTGATGTGTAGATTACTAATTTGAAGTTTATTCCCAATTTTCAGACTTATTTTTATGATATGTGTCATATGGCCCATTAACGTCCCATTATCTAAAGTATACATCCAATTAAGTTCATTATCTTCATATTACCACCAAAATGAGTTATGTGGCATATTTTATGTATCCATTATAAACCTAAGATTAATGTTAGAACATTAGGTTATATTAAGGTAATCTATAGATGCATTAGCTCATTGGGGTTATACTAAACATCTATTTAGGTCTAACCTTCAACCTTGTTTATCTAGGTCCAAAATGTGAACTTCCAGGGTAGGGTCTGAGATCTAGTATGTTATAGTGACTCATTCCTAACCTATATATAAGAGAGAGATAAGAGGGAATATATATAAATGAGAAGGAATCCTTAATTATGATATTCCTAAAAGTATGGCAGACTTAGGGTTTCGACCAAGTAACACTTACACTGTAACCTTGTGTGCTAAGAAAAGTAGCTCAGAGACTTTTGTCAGACCCTAGAAGATGCTAGCCTAGACACTTCCACCCCTTATTCCCTAACTCAAGTACTACTTTATACTCACAATAGGGTGAATGAAGTTTAATGAAACTATGATGTGTGAACCTAGATCTGATAACAACTGTGACGATCCCAATTCCAACATACTTTCCATGGTGACATTCCATATCAATCATATGTCAAGAGGGAAAATATGGGGAGTTGTAGTTATCATCTATAATACACTAAAGTAGGATCATGTGTAAAACACCATATAATTTCCAAACAAACCAACATTCATAAATGGAAAAGATAATAGAGTTTACATTTATTTTCATGAAAGAAGAGTCTAGATACTAATAGAAAGGAATGTAGATAGGATGGATTGCATCCTATAAAACAACTAAGGAATAGAAAATTAAGCTATCTAAGAAAGATTGAAATAAGCATCTAGTTATTCTAAATCCTCTCATGAGCTTTATTATTGTTAATCAGTACTTCAGCTTCAATTAAGAGTTCTTTGTACCTAGAAAATAGGGGAAACTTCATATCAATGGTATGTGTTGTGTACGTGGGTAAAACTACATACTTTTAAATTTGCATAACTAAAATAGTTTAAGAAATAAAAGGAAGAGTAAAGAAAACATTTCTTAATGTGAGAATTGGGTAGATCATATCTTTTAGATGTGTTTTTCATGTGATTGTACTACTACATTTGTTAGCACCTAATATACATTTATGTTGGGCCCTCCCTGCCCCTTGGGCTAAGGGGATCCCTGCCCCTAGGGATATGGGGACGTGTTGGCCTTAGTTTAGAAGAGAAAGAGAATGTCTAACTTAGTAGCTACAACTCGTCTCTTTATTTATGTTCTCAATGTTATGGAGAAGAGCATAATATAGATAAATTACATCTAAGAACCATACACAATTAACGCATGCAGTATTTCATGCTTAATTTACATAGGAAAACTAGTCATATACTTATATGCCCCACATACCTAATCATGTTAGATTTTTATTCCAAAAGAGTCTACTAAGATGATATGAATGGATCACCATGAAAGACATTAAGGGCCTAATGTCATTATGTGACCATAAAATTTCAGTTTTAGGGTGTCGTCTTAGTCATGGTTGTTACTACCATATTATAATCATATTTAAATTCACTTGATGATATTTTCTCATTTTTAGGGTTATTTGGCTAGATATAGGGCTAGAGATAGTTTTGTATCATTAAACTTCTTTATCGTATAGAGAGAGATCAATATTAGGGTTCGAGAGGTTCAATTCATCAATGATTACTTCTTAAAGGTACACATAATTTAACTAAAATAGAGATAGATTTAGGGTTTCTAAATCAAAAATTGTTGAAATCAGATCATGAATGTCATTTTCATCATTTATATATACAGAAAAGATAACTACATAATCAAGTAGGATTTGTTCAATCATTTTTTAAATAGGGATCGGATCTAGGTTAGGATAGTGTTTTATCTAGATTGCATGTATTTTTCTAAAGAAATATATATATATATATATATATATATATGTGTGTGTGTGTGTGTGTGTGTGTGTGTCCATATATGTATATATATATATATATATATATATATATATATATATATATATATATATATATATATATATATATATATGTGTGTGTGTGTGTGTGTGTGTGTGTGTCTATATATGTATATATATATATATATATATATATATTCTATCATCTTATATTCCTATGATTTACTATGGTTTTTCTAAGTTAATCTAGGTTTCTAGTATTTTTACTAATTAAATAAAAAGGGAAAGGAATTTACCTGGATCAACGGCCCGATCCACCGGATCAATAGGTTAGATTGATTACAGAAGCTAGGGTATGCCTAGTGAGAGGTTGACATGGTCAACTAGGGTTGGTCCAACTAGGATGTACTTGACCTCCTCTCTCATCACTTTTCCCTTTGCTGACTCGTGATCCCTAGTGAGGTGGCACTTTGTGAGTGGATCAGCTTGCTCCACATTAGATACTTGAAGGTCCTCCCCAACTTGCCTCCTCACAGTCTGACGTGTGTGCATAGCTCTGGGATGCGACTCTGATGATGACTGGTGGGTACGGGGGTCTTGATCTCGGTGTGTTGAGGGTAGGAACACCCTTGTGGGGTATCCCCACACTAGGCCAACACTTCCCTAGACCACGGCTCCCACTAGAGCTCAATGTCATTGAGGTGAACAGAGAGGTCATTGGACTAAGGGAGGAAGGTGAGGGTTTGGCAAGGAATCCTTGAGGGTCCCCCAAGCTTCCTAAAGGTTTAGGGGAACTTGATTGGGAAAATGGTTGTGTCTTAGGGCATAGAAGAGGTGGAGCAGAGATGGGAGGAACTCATTATCGGTGGTAGGGATAGGATGCTCTGCTAATGAATTGAGGTTGTGTGACACCCTTTTCCGCACAAACAAGATTACTCAAAACAAAGTGTGGACTTATCACTAATAAAAATATTACCACAAAGCATGGTAAATTAAAACCGATCTCATAACAAGATTTCTAGTTGAATAACTAACAACTGAAGCCATAAAATTTGTCCACTTGTATTCCATTCATATTAAAAGTATTACACAACATTGTTCACTGGATATCTAGACACCACTTGTTATCATGTATACAAAACATGGTTGTACCACTATGGTATACAGCCAAAAACTCAAAGTGATGTACAATATCCATAAAACAACCCCAAGGACCTAAGTGTAAAGGGATGACACATAGGACTCTATTACTAGACACAAGCTGCACATTCATGATTCAATAGTTACAGCTTCACTTGTTATCAGTCTCAGTCATACAAACTCTATCTCATCGTGCACATCCACCTAAAAAATGTGGAACCCATAGGGTGAGACCAAAAGTCCCAGCGAGAGATGTAACTCTCTACCACCATCTATTATAAGCATTGGTAACTAAAATAGAAAAGTATACTACTAATAGAAAAGCATATTTAGCTCAATGATATAAGCATGACAATTATATTACTATAAGCAGTTAGGGCATCGACACTAAATAGTATTCATCTTAGGCCTTAAGAAGGAGTATGAAGAAAATGTATAACTGTTATAAACTAAATAGTATAAGAAACACAGCAAGCGGGTCATCCAATGTTATTCGTATGTGACCCTAACCAATAGTACAACACGGTTGTGTTACATCTTTAATTATTGTGCCCTGAGGATTTGAGGCGTACCACTCAAATCCAACTGACCACTGCTAAGTCAAAATCAGTACCATACAAGATCAATGGAAGAGTCAGACTCCATGATCATAACCAGCACTACTCGATCAATACGAGTCTGGAACACAGTGACATATAGTCAAACTACAAAGACAACAACTTATAGTCGCAACTATAGTCCTGTAAAGACAACAACTCATACTCAAAACTATGGTCCTGTAAAACAACTAGCATGCCTGTATACATGGAAAAACACTAGAGAACGGGCTCACACATGGTCTTCTATAATAAACATCATATCCCTATCTCAACAATTTAAGGATATAGGGAGATACCTCCACTGATACCCTACACATTCAACAATATGAGCTCTGAGTTTCCCATAGAGGTTACTCGTTTCACCATCCATCTAAAATGTTGATGTTGAAGATGGATCTATGGTACAGGTAAACTACATGATTAATATTTTCCTTTATTAGTTATGTCAATTGGGTGAATTAAGGTTCCATCATACAAGTGGACATACAAAACCCTAGTTCAATCTAATAAGTATAATTGAGAAACAACTTCAGAAGATATAAAATGATAAGGATTGAACTTGTCACGTCATCTTAGAGAAACACTATCTAACTGGCCTTAAACAAGGCCATCAATCATCCCCACTTGTCAACATTTCCATATCATGTTGATCATTATTATCAAATTATTGGGGATAATAACCCCTAATCACATTACTAGAGGATATAACGTCACACTAGGCATCAAGCCTTCACTAGTTCATAAGACCAATCACAATACTCTTGTAACTCATTATTATCTCATCATGCCTCAATAGGAATATAATCATTACTGGTTTCACATCACATATACACCATAACAATCATTAGCCATGATACTCATTTAACCTACAAAATCAATGTTATACAAATAGAGAGAGAGTACTTATTGATATCTCATCATATTAAACACTTTAGGAAATGTAAGATATGCATCATATATCCCTTATTTAGGGTTAGGGATTCATGGTTAACCAAATAGATTTCCATGACACTATTTAATTACCAATATCTAATTTCGTTACCTCCCATAAGTTGGAGTGTATTATACTTTAGCACTATATTTTATAACTAAGTGTGCACATTCACATATTTACAATTCTATTGCTCTTCATCAAGGCTTATGTCCATCATTTAGTACCATTTAATCATCTTCATAGCATGGGCCATCTATGATTCCCAATTAACCACCAATATAGAACCATACATGTAAAAGAGTGAAACCACTCCTCTACTAGAAAGAAAAGATTACATCCCTTAAACAAACACCACGTAAAATTTTTCACAAAAGGGATGAGAATCATTTCATTTCACATGTATGTATCATTACACAATGAGTAGCAGCGGAAAAGAAATATTATCTAACCATTTACAAAACTTTATAAAACACTTCACCATATAAGGTGATCTACAAGAAAACTAAACATATCACCAAGGACAAGCTGAGGGTCATCTAACCACCTCTTCAAGCCTCCCAAAGATCAGCTACTAGGTTGTTGTAGAAGCTACTTTCCTTGATCTAACCTGGGGTTGGAAGCATACCCCACAAAAGAAGAAGAAAAGAGAAATATATCAGCAAAAGCTGGTATGTGTATTCTAAAGTAAAGTTTGAGCAATATATGACAATAAGGACATCAAGTAAGAATGCTTCCCATTAAAAAGAATAGGACTACCCACACGGGTATAAAAGATAAGATTCTCAACCAAAGAGATACTTGCCATACGTAAAACAATAAAGAAGTGCCACATGCACATATCATGACCAATATCCTGCATACATGTGAGATAAGCATAACACTAGAATATTATAAAAGACAAAGGTGGTCAAGAATCACACATCTTGAACCTATCATGGGGAATCACACATCCACCATCAAATTCATATAATATGGGTCAGGAATCACACATCCTACCCTGGATTGGGGAATCACACATCCACCATCCAAAACATCACATTATTGCCACAAATCATATTGAAACTAAACCAATGCATTTATTCTACTCTAGGGTTACTGAATCACATAGCAGGTAATTGTAGAGGCAAGTAGAAAAGTATAGTCAAACATCAAATAAGAATTTCCACAATGGTCAACATATGAAACATCCATAACTTCCACATCATAGTGATAGATACCATCAACAATTTCACAAGATAAGATTTCAAAAGATTATCCAAGATCACAATAATCAGGATAGTTCACATGAACCATGATAACAAGAGAATAGACACATGTGTAGGCAAAGTCAAAAAGAATAGTAAAGTAGGTGCATTGCTCAATTTAGATGAATTGGGGATACAACATACCTTAAATAAAAGTCCAACAGGTTCAAAGCACTTCTGGATCCAACTAGGTCACCAAAGAGCCTAATCAAAACATATACCAATTTTATGTCAATTTCATATTTATAAACCAAACCCTAAAAACTACCTTTTTATTATTATGTGAATTAGGTTATGAAAACTATTCCATATTTTAGGTTACGTTATTACGAGTCTAAAACATATTTTATTATATTTTTCTGACTTATAGATTATTAGTTATGAATTATTCAAGTTTTATCTTATTTAATTAAATCCATAAAATCACCCTTTTAAAACATCAGATTCGGGAAACAAAACCAATACCAAACGAAAGCTTGCATTTTTTTGAATCCAACGAATATTTTTCCATAATTTTCTGATAAGCCGATAATTAGTTATCAATTTTACAAAACCGACCAATCAGATAATTCCACGTAATTCGATCGCAGATACAAAGTAGAGAAAATCCACGTGGACCAGAACTGGCCAATCGGGGCCGTCCACGTCAGGGAAACACTTACGCCAAGTCAGCGGATCAAGTCGCAAAGTGAAAAGGAAAAGGAAGGTGTGAAAAGACCAAAATACCCTTGGTCGAAAAACTGAACAAAGATCGCCTACAGGGGTAGAGAAGGAAAAACACAGGGAAGCAAGTTCCCCAGCGATGAGCTCGCGACACCGGAGAAGAACAGAAGATTCGTCGATCTCTCGATTGCAAACCAAGACGATCCAGGAGAAAGTTTCTAAAGGAACTTTGTTCCCGAGAAGACGACGGTCCCAACGAGCCCAGGCACACCCACATCGGCCGGCCATAGCTCAGACTAGCAACTCCGCCAAAACAGCAGAAAACCAAGAACCGTAATCGGAGAGAACGACCTACGAGGACCCAAACTGAAAGCGAAGGAGATATCGCACATTGAGACCGAAGCTCATGGTTGAAGAATTCATTGCGGAGGTGAACTAAAATCCGACTATTTCAATGAGGGTCAAAACTAGATAAAAAGAGGCGAATCTCCAATACCTGAAACTCGAGCAAGGCAGCGGATCACAAAGCTTGCCTATACCTTCGCGAACCAAAGCCAACCAAAAACAGGCTCCGCCGACCACCAGAACCCTCAGACAAGGTCGCTGCCACCGGAGATGATAACTTGAGTAGGGAATCGCGGTTGCAGAGAAGACGCGACCAAAAGGACAATGCCAAAGTGTTCCTGGGTAGCCGAGAGTTGTGGGGAAGCCAAAAGATATAGGGAACTAATCCCAGCGTGATAGGGATACTCGCTGAACCAGAAAACAGAGGAAATAGAGAAAAGTCCTCATCGACCCAGAGATTGGGAGAGCGAGACCCTACTAAAATAGGGATCAATCGAACCGGAAAGCAACGCTGAATGTAAATCGAAAATCAGAAGTCACCGAGAAGGAAAGTCAGAAGAGGAAAACGCGAAGGAAATTCACGCTACTGTAGCCGCGTGAAAGAGTCCTAACGGAGGTAGGAGACGACTCCATCTCCGTCGGATTCCCATCCAAGGGCCACGATAAAACCCGAAATAAATGGGCCGTGTGACAGCCCAAAGATAGGAAAATCGGAAAATCGATTAAAGTAAAATTAAATTAATTTAGGTATATTCTCTTTCCTGATTTAGGGGTTCTAGAATTATCCAAATTAAACCAAAATTTGCACATATGTTAAATTAAACATGTAGTTTCCGAATATCCAATTAGTTTTGCCTTTTGGAAACCTTTAATGGGTTAATTAAATCAAATATCATTTTCTCTTTCTTTCATTATTTAGGGCGTTAGGATTATCCAAATTTTATGAAACTTGACACATAAGTCCTAATTAATGTGTTGGATACGAACTTGCTTTTATTTCCAACTTTTGATGTCATGATTTACATCTATTTATTAATTACACCTTTTAGGCATTTTCTCACTCCTAAAATTACCTTATAAACAAACATTATCCAAATTAGTTGCAAACTTGCCCAAATGCTTATTTTTATGTTTAGATTACGAATTTGGAGTTAGTTTTCCAATTTGAGAACATTAAATATTTTATATCACTTTATTGACTTATTTCCTATTTTATTTAGAGAAGGATATTATCTTTCAAATTATCTTCTTTACTCATTATTTCTCATATTACTATTAATTTTGCAATTATCTTTTCCTTTATACAAAATTCGGATTTCTCTTATTTCTCTTATCCTAGAAAGTGCTAGAAGGTTCTAGATGAACTATTTTATCCTTTTCTATTACTTAGTGACAAATTATACTACAACCCTGCATTAAGATTATATGAGGAAGTTTTTATCCAACTAAGTTCTTTATTTTCTTATTATCACCTAAATGTGTTATTATTAAGCACTTAATATTTTGTATTCCCTTAATTACATGTATTAGCTTACTCTTGTTTGGCTAAGACAAAAGGGTAAAACTACTAGGTTAGGGTTCTAGTTCTAGTATGTTACAGCACACCACCCCTTAAAGGGATTTCGTCCTCGAAATCAGATCAACCATAAGAAAACTTATTCACCACCCCTTAAAAGGATTCATCTCATAAAATCAAACTTAACTTCTATTATAAGAGTTTCAATTATTCTTATTACATCCACTTCATAAGCAACATACAAAAGGAAACATAACTAACATAGTCTAATCTAAGAAACTATGGGTTAACTTGCTCTTGCTCAGCATCATCAGCTTCTTCACCATCCAAAGCAAAAACTCTACCAGCTCTTCTTTCCACAGGTCTTCCTCTATTATTGTTACCATTATTGTTGCCCTGATTCTGAGGAGGTGCTTGCTGAGGAACATGTCCAGGTCCAAAACGAAGCTTGGGGCACTGAGGTCTGACATGTCCAGGTTCATTACAATGATGGCATACCATTGGACGACACTTCCCTGGAGGATGGTAACCATTGCACTTAGCACACTTGTCTCTTCTCTGATCATCACCTGAGAACTTCCTTTTCTTGTCGAACTCCCTTGGTTGAAACCCTGGGTAAGACTCCACAGCCAAAGCTTTATCAACCATCTGCTGGAAGGTCAAGGGCAGTTGTGGAATAAGAGCATGTCCCACATTGTAGTTGAGCCCTTGGAGGAAGAGGTCAGCCCTACGCTCCTCACCCAAACCAACAGCATAACGCTCCAACAGCAGGAACCTTTGCACGTAGGCAGAAACAGACAAGGAGCCTTGCTTCAAACTGTAAAACTCAGCTTCTTTCTTCTTCAAAGCAGCAGTGCAGATGTACTTCCCACGAAAAAGAGTCAGAAACTCTTCCCAAGCTATAGCTGAGATATCTCTTGTCCTTGCTATTCCATTCCACCAAACTCTAGCTGGTCCATCCAAGACATAGGAAGCAAACCTAACCTTCTGATGTGGAGGACATGCCATACCATCAAAAGTCCTTTCCATGGCTAACACCCAATCATCAGCTTTGTCAACCATCTCTATCTCACCCTCACCCTTGAAGGAAGGTGGTTGCATCTTCATGAACTCCATGATAGTGAACTCCTTAGGCTTCACAGGTACAGACGGTTCTTTCATCTTCTTCACCATAGAAGAGGCAAAGAGTTGTCGAAACATGGCCAACTCTTGTTCTGGAGTCATAGCTCCTTCCGAGGTCTCATGATCAAACCTATTGTTCTGAGGTGTCTCATAACCATACTGGTTGTCCAAGGTTGAGTTATCACCAGCCATTAGGGTTTCTCCTGCACAAGGCAAGGACACAAGGTATAAGCAACCTAAGATAGGTAAAGGTGAACATCCTAAGGGAGACAAGTTGAAATAGTTAGATAACCGACTGCTAGTGGCTCTGATACCATGCTGTAAAAGAGTGAAACCACTCCTCTACTAGAAAGAAAAGATTACATCCCTTAAACAAACACCACGTAAAATTTTTCACAAAAGGGATGAGAATCATTTCATTTCACATGTATGTATCATTACACAATGAGTAGCAGCGGAAAAGAAATATTATCTAACCATTTACAAAACTTTATAAAACACTTCACCATATAAGGTGATCTACAAGAAAACTAAACATATCGCCAAGGACAAGCTGAGGGTCATCTAACCACCTCTTCAAGCCTCCCAAAGATCAGCTACTAGGTTGTTGTAGAAGCTACTTTCCTTGATCTAACCTGGGGTTGGAAGCATACCCCACAAAAGAAGAAGAAAAGAGAAATATATCAGCAAAAGCTGGTATGTGTATTCTAAAGTAAAGTTTGAGCAATATATGACAATAAGGACATCAAGTAAGAATGCTTCCCATTAAAAAGAATAGGACTACCCACACGGGTATAAAAGATAAGATTCTCAACCAAAGAGATACTTGCCATACGTAAAACAATAAAGAAGTGCCACATGCACATATCATGACCAATATCCTGCATACATGTGAGATAAGCATAACACTAGAATATTATAAAAGACAAAGGTGGTCAAGAATCACACATCTTGAACCTATCATGGGGAATCACACATCCACCATCAAATTCATATAATATGGGTCAGGAATCACACATCCTACCCTGGATTGGGGAATCACACATCCACCATCCAAAACATCACATTATTGCCACAAATCATATTGAAACTAAACCAATGCATTTATTCTACTCTAGGGTTACTGAATCACATAGCAGGTAATTGTAGAGGCAAGTAGAAAAGTATAGTCAAACATCAAATAAGAATTTCCACAATGGTCAACATATGAAACATCCATAACTTCCACATCATAGTGATAGATACCATCAACAATTTCACAAGATAAGATTTCAAAAGATTATCCAAGATCACAATAATCAGGATAGTTCACATGAACCATGATAACAAGAGAATAGACACATGTGTAGGCAAAGTCAAAAAGAATAGTAAAGTAGGTGCATTGCTCAATTTAGATGAATTGGGGATACAACATACCTTAAATAAAAGTCCAACAGGTTCAAAGCACTTCTGGATCCAACTAGGTCACCAAAGAGCCTAATCAAAACATATACCAATTTTATGTCAATTTCATATTTATAAACCAAACCCTAAAAACTACCTTTTTATTATTATGTGAATTAGGTTATGAAAACTATTCCATATTTTAGGTTACGTTATTACGAGTCTAAAACATATTTTATTATATTTTTCTGACTTATAGATTATTAGTTATGAATTATTCAAGTTTTATCTTATTTAATTAAATCCATAAAATCACCCTTTTAAAACATCAGATTCGGGAAACAAAACCAATACCAAACGAAAGCTTGCATTTTTTTGAATCCAACGAATATTTTTCCATAATTTTCTGATAAGCCGATAATTAGTTATCAATTTTACAAAACCGACCAATCAGATAATTCCACGTAATTCGATCGCAGATACAAAGTAGAGAAAATCCACGTGGACCAGAACTGGCCAATCGGGGCCGTCCACGTCAGGGAAACACTTACGCCAAGTCAGCGGATCAAGTCGCAAAGTGAAAAGGAAAAGGAAGGTGTGAAAAGACCAAAATACCCTTGGTCGAAAAACTGAACAAAGATCGCCTACAGGGGTAGAGAAGGAAAAACACAGGGAAGCAAGTTCCCCAGCGATGAGCTCGCGACACCGGAGAAGAACAGAAGATTCGTCGATCTCTCGATTGCAAACCAAGACGATCCAGGCGAAAGTTTCTAAAGGAACTTTGTTCCCGAGAAGACGACGGTCCCAACGAGCCCAGGCACACCCACATCGGCCGGCCATAGCTCAGACTAGCAACTCCGCCAAAACAGCAGAAAACCAAGAACCGTAATCGGAGAGAACGACCTACGAGGACCCAAACTGAAAGCGAAGGAGATATCGCACATTGAGACCGAAGCTCATGGTTGAAGAATTCATTGCGGAGGTGAACTAAAATCCGACTATTTCAATGAGGGTCAAAACTAGATAAAAAGAGGCGAATCTCCAATACCTGAAACTCGAGCAAGGCAGCGGATCACAAAGCTTGCCTATACCTTCGCGAACCAAAGCCAACCAAAAACAGGCTCCGCCGACCACCAGAACCCTCAGACAAGGTCGCTGCCACCGGAGATGATAACTTGAGTAGGGAATCGCGGTTGCAGAGAAGACGCGACCAAAAGGACAATGCCAAAGTGTTCCTGGGTAGCCGAGAGTTGTGGGGAAGCCAAAAGATATAGGGAACTAATCCCAGCGTGATAGGGATACTCGCTGAACCAGAAAACAGAGGAAATAGAGAAAAGTCCTCATCGACCCAGAGATTGGGAGAGCGAGACCCTACTAAAATAGGGATCAATCGAACCGGAAAGCAACGCTGAATGTAAATCAAAAATCAGAAGTCACCGAGAAGGAAAGTCAGAAGAGGAAAACGCGAAGGAAATTCACGCTACTGTAGCCGCGTGAAAGAGTCCTAACGGAGGTAGGAGACGACTCCATCTCCGTCGGATTCCCATCCAAGGGCCACGATAAAACCCGAAATAAATGGGCCGTGTGACAGCCCAAAGATAGGAAAATCGGAAAATCGATTAAAGTAAAATTAAATTAATTTAGGTATATTCTCTTTCCTGATTTAGGGGTTCTAGAATTATCCAAATTAAACCAAAATTTGCACATATGTTAAATTAAACATGTAGTTTCCGAATATCCAATTAGTTTTGCCTTTTGGAAACCTTTAATGGGTTAATTAAATCAAATATCATTTTCTCTTTCTTTCATTATTTAGGGCGTTAGGATTATCCAAATTTTATGAAACTTGACACATAAGTCCTAATTAATGTGTTGGATACGAACTTGCTTTTATTTCCAACTTTTGATGTCATGATTTACATCTATTTATTAATTACACCTTTTAGGCATTTTCTCACTCCTAAAATTACCTTATAAACAAACATTATCCAAATTAGTTGCAAACTTGCCCAAAGGCTTATTTTTATGTTTAGATTACGAATTTGGAGTTAGTTTTCCAATTTGAGAACATTAAATATTTTATATCACTTTATTGACTTATTTCCTATTTTATTTAGAGAAGGATATTATCTTTCAAATTATCTTCTTTACTCATTATTTCTCATATTACTATTAATTTTGCAATTATCTTTTCCTTTATACAAAATTCGGATTTCTCTTATTTCTCTTATCCTAGAAAGTGCTAGAAGGTTCTAGATGAACTATTTTATCCTTTTCTATTACTTAGTGACAAATTATACTACAACCCTGCATTAAGATTATATGAGGAAGTTTTTATCCAACTAAGTTCTTTATTTTCTTATTATCACCTAAATGTGTTATTATTAAGCACTTAATATTTTGTATTCCCTTAATTACATGTATTAGCTTACTCTTGTTTGGCTAAGACAAAAGGGTAAAACTACTAGGTTAGGGTTCTAGTTCTAGTATGTTACAATACAAATAGGAGAGAGTATAATTACATGCCATTCATCCAAGCACGTTTAACAAGTATATCATACTCTAGGATTAGGTTTAGGGTTCACTCATATAGCCATTTAGAGTTTACATCAAGATTATTGCACTAAATCCTAATTAAGTCACTTCCCACCTTCTTCAAGAATATTAGGGTTAAAGGACATGATTAGGGTTAACATCATTAGTTGAATGTGAGTTGGTCTCAATGTCTACAATACTATGTATCATAATTATTTACATATGTAAGTGTACCATCTCATTATGTCGTTCATGTGTCACAACCATGCTTCATATGAATATATCAACCATGCACCAACATGGTATTGAGACGCACTATCAACAAGGTGTCTCATCATTACATAATACTTATATTACTGCTTCTCCCAAGATCATTAACAATTTTACATCACTATGGAATACCAATTCCTCAATTTATGCACAAGGCACTTGTTATGTCATTAGACCAATTCATATAACTTCTTGCACATCAATACCACAATGTGCCTTAACATTTCTCATAATCACCACCCTACATTACATAGGGCCAACATATCATTCTCATAGCTATGACATTCATCTCCCCTATAAATTAGTGTTACACAAGTAGGAGAGAGAAAGCATGATTACTTATTAATCATTTTAAATAGAATTAACATATTCATCATATTATCATCAGATTAGGGTTAAAATTCATGTGTATCAAATAAGGTTTCATAAAAGGTCTCGACCACTAACCCTAATTCCATCGCCTCCCACATGATTGGAGAGTGCTAGGGTTTAACACTATTGTTGACGACTAAGCACTTATAACAACATCACCATGTGTAAATCATTATCATGAGTTGTGGGAAATAGACAAGTATATATAGTGACCTGCCCTATGTATCAATCATACATATACATAAGAATGTCAACATGGTTCAACAATGAGTGTCGCGACCGAGACATATCAAGATGTGTTGTGACCAACACCTTTAATGTTGTGTCACAACCGTAACACATCGATATGTCTCGACCCACCTCTTATACATGGATCACAACCCAAAATATTCCATATGGTCACCACCATAACACTTCATCATGATCACGTCCAAGACACAAAAACATAGCCACAATCCTTAATATTACAACCATAACACCACCAATGCATGGCGTCGCAGTCGCGACACAAGGTAGCACCTAACCTGGCATCACGAATGCAACTCAACCAAGGAGTGTCGTGACCATCTGCAACATTTTGTTGCGACCCTACTAACACAAGATGTTAACCCATTAGTTTTACGACCACATCCAACTTATTCTTGACCAGCTTCGAACCTAACACAAACTAAACAAGTGTCTCGACCCTCACACTTGGCCACTCTTGGCAGCAACGCCAACCAATAGGTTATGATCATGGAATGTCGTATCACCATACATGATTCCAACTAAGTACACCATTGCATCATCTTCTCTCTTAAGATGATTAAGTATAAGAAACACTCTCTTCATGTGACAATTTACAAGGCAACCCTCTATTTTGGGTAAATTTAATTTTTTTCCAAATCATGTACAATATAGAAAGAATGGGTCAAAAATTATTCAAATTGGTCAAAATTGAGAATGCAAACATGTCACACAATATTCTAACATCTCAAAAGATTAAACTAAGGTTTAAGCATCATATTACATAAAGAAATTACAATTGAGCACAAAGCTAGGTCAGGGGTCTTATAGGTTGTATGATGACTAAAAGGGAGGTGATGGGGCTTGTGGGGTTCTTAAATAGGAAGGAGGATGAAAGGGTTAGGAAACCCTAACTGGGTGCCATCACCAGGTGAGAGGAGAGAAGAAAAGGGGGGTTCTTCTGTGTAGTCCTGGGGTGAGGGGTTATGTGTAGAGGATGATTGAGCTTGTTTTGAAATGTGGTGTCTCTCCTCCATATCCTGATCTGAATGACTTGGTCAATTAGTTGTGAGGATATGCGTAGTGGGATAGAGCCAGTCTCCCTCGATATCTTGAGTTAAGCGGAGGTTGAAGACAATCTGGTGCTTGTTGGATTGGGGATGGACGGCTATGATCAAAAGTCACGATTAAAGCATACACCCAGGTGGCTATGCGATCGCATGACATTTAACATGTCACACTAGGTTGATTTAATCGACAAACTCAGTTCCTAGGGTTAATATTTAATGAAATTAAACTCATAAAATCAAATGTTTATAACTATCAATTGGTGCATCCAATCATAATGAAATTTTAGGTGAAGCCTTATGATGAAGTTATCTAATTATGGTAGAAATTTGAGATTCAAACTCAAATGTTCACCATTTAAATTTGACTAGGTTGTTGAAACACCCAAATCACCTTAGTATGCATTTAGGGTTTGCATTATTTCACAATTTTGTGTACCCACATGATTAAAGAAATAGAGAGGTGATTGAGAGTATTTTAGGAAATAAATTTGAGAACTTATTTAAATCATGAAATTTGCAAGACAGAAAATAATAATATAAAAACTCACTCTATTGGTAGCCCAAGCACGATACTATTATAGATATACATCTATTAATTATTTTATTTTATCTATTTGCTTTATCATGAACTGGATAGGCCATTGTTATTGTCATTGCAAAGTTCTAGGGTTTCCTTCACTAGAAACCCATCGTGGGTTTTAATTATACAAAAAGTAGAATAGCGGATTCCAATGCTTCTCATTCTTCACTGGGGTGATGGCGCAGCTTATCAGATAGAACCCGACTTCTTCCAATATAGTTAAACTATTGTAAATATTTGATTGCAAGCATATGTATGAGCTCTCACACACAACATAAATGTCACTTGTTGCTTTGATAGCCCAATCATGATATTTAATAGATAGACATCTATTAATTATTTTATTTTATCCATTCGTTTGATCATGAGCTATCTAGGATATTGTTGATGTCATTACTAAGATCTATGGTTTCCTTCGATAGAAAGCCATCGCGAGTTTCAGATATATATAAAAAAGTAGAATAGTGGATTCTCACGTTTCTCCTCTTTCACTAGCATGTTGAGGCAATAGATCTAGAAGAACTCATTTTCTCCTAATATAGGTAAACTATCGTAAAGATTAAATTACAAACATATGGATGAGCTTTCATAGGGAACATAAATGCCACTTGTTGTTTTGGTAGCCCAAGCACAATATTATGATGGATAGACATCAATTAGTTTATTTATCACTTTGTTTGATCATGAGCAGGCCAGGCCATTGTTGTTGTCGTTGCTAAGATTTGAGGTTTCCTTCACCAAAAACCCATCATGGGTTTTAGTTATACAAAAAGTAAAATAGTGGGTATGCATATTTCTCCTCCTCTGTTGGGGTGTTGGCGCAGTTGATCTGGTGAAACCGGTGTTCTCTGAATCCAGGTAAACTATCATAACGATTAGATTACAATCTTATGTATGAGCTCTCGTAGGGAACATAAATGCCACTAGTTGATATGGTATCCCAAAAATGATACTATTATGTACAGACATCTATTAACTATTTTATTTTGTCTATTTGCTTGATCATGAGTTGTGATGGAGCTTCCACTTGCGTGGAGTTGCGTGCACCACTAAAAATCCTAAAGATAGTAAGTCTTTAAGTTTAGCCTTGCTTATACTATATTAAAAACTCCACCCACGTATGCTAGGATACGTGGAAGTCTTATCGTAGTATAGTTAAGGGTCGAATCCACAAGACAACGATCTTGTTAAGATCAACAAGATAGAAAATGTTAGCATTTCATTTAACTCCTTAACAGTTGGTATTTAGATCAAAGAGTTGGTTTGGTTGTTTAAACTAAATGCAAGTGAAGCAAAAGAAAGTAAATTTAAGGTTGTAAACAATGTTAAGAAACCACTAGGATGTGATCGGCTTTCACCACTACTACACATGGATCAAAACATGCAACATAGTAACATAGCCTGCAATAAGAGTCTAAACAGTCAGTATCTTTGTAGATTTAGTTTCCTTTCGCAGAACTAACTACAAGAAGTGTGGGAATGTTGCAAATCCATCCATATCCAAACGAATGGTCACTTACTTTGCATCATTCCCTTCGCAAAGTGTGTTCCTCAACTTATCAAGGTTGTACTTTTATACGTCAAATGATTCCATTTCATAGTATGAAAGTACAACGATGGAAGTGAGTTTACTCCACTCCTTGAAAAACACTCCTAGATATCAAAATAGATGCATGGTGACTACATACATCAAGAACTAATATTCAATCGAGATTCGAATCTAATAGTACAAACATAGACAATTCATACTAATAGATAATAAGTAACACAAGTTGGTGATCAAGCAACAAGCATTCATTAAACGAATGATGTTGAACTGAAAAGAAAGTATATCTCTATTGCAAACTCATGAATTACATTGCATGAAATGAAAACATGGGTAGTGGGGCTACGCCCCGTACCCTAGTATATGAGACTACTCACTCATGGCAAGAACAAAGAAGGGGGCAAGAAGAGAGAGAGAGAGAGAGAATCATCTCCACGAAGGAGGGAGGAAGGTCGACCCCTTGGAGGAGAGAGAGCAACGATCTTCACACTTCATAGCTTGTTTGATGATGAATCCTCCTCTTCCCACCTTCTTTGTCAATGAGAGAGAAGGTAGCTTGCAGATGGAGTATGGATCTCAGACCGACAGCCTCGGGGTAGTGGGTGAAGGTTGGAATGGCTCTGGAACAATAGAGGCAACCTTTGGACATATAAAACTTGATGATTTGTGAGGACCCCTTTGGGTTTGATTTATAGGATTTTGAGTGAGACTTAAACAGTTTGGGGTATGTGGGTCCAAAGGTCTTGGAGACCGTTTGGATTTTCACACGGTTTGGATACCGTTTGGACTCTCTCGGTCTGGAGACCGTTTGAGTTCTCTCGATCTGAAACTATTTGATTTCATTCGATCTTGGGGTTGTGTGGCTACATACGGTCTTGGGACCGGTTGATATCCATTCGGTCTTGGGACCGTTTGGCTTCATACGGTCTCGGAACTGTTTGACCTTTATTCGGTCTTAGGACCGTGTGTCTTCATACAGTCTCGGGACCGGTTGATCTCCATTCGGTCTTGGGACCGTTTGGCCTCATACGGTCTTGGGACCGTTTGGCTTCACACAGTCTCAGGACCATTTGACCTTTATTCGGTCTTGGGACCGTGTGGCTTCATGCGGTCTCAGGACCGTTTGGCTTCACACGGTCTTGGGACTGTTTGATCTTTATTTGGTCTTGGGACCGTGTGGCTTCATACACTCTCGGGACCATTTGGCTTCACACGGTCTGGGGACCGTTTGACCTTTATTCAGTTTTGGGATAGTGTGGCTTCATACGGTCTCAGAACCATTTGATCTATATTCGGTCCTGGGACCGTTCGGCTTCCATTCGGTCTTGGGACTGTTTGGTCTCCATTCAGTCTTGGGACCGTTTGGCTTCCATTCGGTCTTGAGACCGTTTGGGGGTTTTGTAATTTTTTGTGCTTTTCTATAAGAAGTGAAAAGGAGAAGTTAATCTAATGGTATATTTTCAAAAAGGTGGAAAGTTAAAGATTCTATCTAATTTAACTAAGAAAGAGTATGGAAAACTGAGGAAAACTAGTAAGATAACATCGCAAAGTGGGAGGTTATCACCCCCCCTAACTTAGAGTCTAGTTTGTCCTCAAGCTAGATAGAGCTAAGGCATGTAGTGGTGAGGCGATTTTATTTAGTGAGGATTTCCATACTCTTGCTTCAATTCTAAACCAGAGATCTCTTAGAGTTTTGTCGGGCTTTTGCTCGCACTAACTCTTTCAGGTATTGGGAGTTGTGTGGATCTCAGATTTCTTCCGTATCGCGTAGCTCGCATTGGGACCACCTTTTCCTCGATCGCATTATGTGCATGTTTTCAACTCCAATTAGTTTTATACTTCTTTGAAAAACCTACTGGAAACTAAGATAGGCATGAGGGTTGGCTAAAGGCTGATGTGTAACTCCCCCTTTTAGTGGGGGAGGGTTTATCTAAACTTTTAAGATCTCACTACCAGGAACGAAACATCTGCCTTTGTGAGGGTAGATAAATGTATTGGCCGGGAGAGTCCTTTATCAGCTTTTTTATATATTCAGAGACCTTAGTATCTCATTCTCGTTCATGACACATCTGCCTTTGTGAGGGCAGCTGAATGTACCGTCCGGGTGAGACCTTTATTGGTCCTTCATATAGGTCCTTAGGCGTGTCACAACTATCATGTTTTTATTTAACACTCTGGCTTTTATTCTTATACTCACAGGCTTAGGAGTTTGATATTTAGGGATTTTGTTTGGGCTGCCAAGCCTCTTTTTTTTTAAAAGAAGAAAATTGTTCTTGGAGTCTCCTAACATGCACTTATTTCGGTTTCATACTTGGTGGTCCACTTGTGAGGTTCCTTGATTTGGATTTCACTTGGTTCCCTCCCGTCCTTGAGAGAGTTTTGGCTGGCTTCAGCTATGATGTTAACTTGTGGAGAGTTTGGAGCATAGTTGAAGCAAAAGCATGGAAATCGAGTGTGAAAGTAATTTATTAATTCACCATTACTTGCCTAAATACTTTTTTTGTTATTGCTTTTTGAGGACTACTTTGATTCTAAATTTAGCTGGGGGTGACCTTTTCCAAGAGTGATGTTATACTTATGTACAAGAATTATTCTATCAAAGAAATTACTGAAAAAATCTAAATGTGAAAAGAAAGATAAAAAACAATGCATAGAAAAACATGAGTGAAAAAAGAGCAGAGGGAGAAGGGTTGAAAAATGATACCTCACCCTTGTCTAGTGTACCTCCCCCCTAACTTATCACTCACTCTGTCCTCGGAGTGTCAAAGTGATAGGTTGAGAAGTACATAGACAAGGGCATTAGGCTTCTGTTAGTCCTTTGTTAGATCCATGCGTTCTGAGAAGATTAGCTACGAACTTTCCACATAGAGCGTGGTAATCCAAGTCCGTCATGTACTCTACTGGTCTTCCAAGAACAGTGAGGGTGTACATCCAGTAGAGGACGTGGAAACCACAGTCGTTTGATTATCGAAGTTTCTGGGGGCATCTATGGTTGAAGGTTGGGCAATGAAAGTGTTCTTTATCGTACGCCCTTGTGTGCTTGCTTAAAAGATCGTGTAGTTTGTCAGCACATTCCTTTGCCACCTCCTCTGTGGGCATGTTAGCTGTCACAGCATACTGGTTCTGGTTAGGATCAAATTGGCTGTCAGAACTGTTATAGATGATTGTTGTTCCTTCAGGAAGGTTTGTCGCCAGTAACATCCAGTGCTCTAAGTGAAGGAAAGGAAGCATAATGAACTTCGGAGTTGTATGCTGGAGGCAAGAGATAAGCGCCTTCGTGGTTTCAAAGTTCTTTAGCTTTAGTAGGTCGTCCTTCATGTAAGCTGACACCATGCAAACCGTAGGATGGTTTCGTCCGAGGAGATATTGATAAGCAGTCATCAGGCTCACAGATAGAAATCCTTGTAATTGTACGATTTCACAGAGGGTATCTGCCATGACTAGAATATCTCTGGCTAGAAAAATGAGCTCATATTTCTCGGCATATAGCCTAGACATGATGAGTCTGAGTTCATTTTCATAAAGACTCTTGCAAGCTGTAAGGTTGAAGTTAGGAAACGACAGTTCTATTGTAGGTAGGGGCACCATTTGTGTGGAAGGTCTGTTGATGGTGGCCCCTAATATTAAGTCGATGTCCCCTATGTCTTCCGCCAAATCAAAAGTGTAAGGGTCCCATTGTCTTTTTTCAGGGACCGTGGTGGGTTGTTGTTCTTTCTCCAACTCCGTTAATGTTTGTCGGAAAGGTCACCTTTGTGGACGTTGGATGGCCGAAAAAAAATAGCGAGAGACGTCATCTGGCGCCATTGTTGGGTCCTTGAAGAACCTTCTGTTACATATGAGCTCCATGGAATAACACCCTCGTAGCGAGTGAAAATCTTTTGTGGCCATCTCGGTGAAGGGGGTTTTTTGATTAAGCGCTTGTATGTGGCGTATAGTGCAGAAAGCACAATCCCCAGATCTGTCAGTGGTTTGGACTGGTGGAGCGATGATTTGGAATCAAGGTTGGTTCCAACCATTCTTGAGATAAGGGTGGGCGGCCCAAATTAGTTTGAGAAGCCGGAAGGGGATGCATCTTGCTTCTCCAGCTTCTTCTCCAGCAAAGTTGATTGTTCTGGCCTTTAGTTTGCTGGCACAAAAGTTGTACACCTTGGCATCGCGGGCCACGGTGTCAACGATCATCAGTAGCCAGTTGAAGGAAACTTGAAAGGGGACCGTGAGATATCGCACCTTTCGAGTGATCCCAATGTGCAGCCACTCTATAGACTTATTGCGTAAGTCTTTGTATAATAGGCTCATAGCCAGAGCTGGTGAAGCGTTGAAAACTGGTTGCGGTCGCTTTGAGCTTCTGTATATTTCGATAGAGTTAGCAAGAAGGACACGGAAGATTTCCATCTTCACTGTTGATTGCGGTCGAAGGATGGTGCGGAAATCTTCGCGTGTCAACTTATGATTAGTTTTTATATTCGTGTAGATGATGTCCCCCCCCTTTGGCATTGTCTACGATAGTGTTCAGGATGAAGATATCCTGGACATATAGGGTAGAGATGGCCGCCATGTCTAGGTCGTGCATCATTTTAGGTAGAGGTGGCAGTGGGGGAAGCTCTTGTGGAGGTGGAAGAGAAGTCTACACTAAGTCATCCATATAATGTTGTAGATCTTCATCTTTTTCTGATTCAGAATCAGAGTCGAGTCCAATATCTGTGTCTAGACTCACTCTGTCTGCCTCTTTGTGGTCTAGGGGAAAAGGTGAAGATTTCTCTGGGGCGGAGTGATGTGGAAGGTTTGTTGTTGGTTGACTTGTGCTAGTTCCCAATATACATTGTTGGAACTCAGTAAAGGTTGCTTCTTTGACGGTTTACCCCAGAGATCCCATGGCTGAGTAGTCAAGGAATTGATCCCCATATGACATGTTAACATTGTCATTGTGATTATGGGATTTGGGACCGTTTCCACCTTCGTGGTGGTCTTTGTCATCTGCTTTCTTTAAAGGTTCTGCTCCTCAGCTGGTTCCCTCCCCAGCATGTCCTGGGTCATCAGGTTTGTCATCTGAAGAGGAAGTATCATCATTGGAGTCAGTGGAGGAGTCAGAATCTTCTTCATCTTCATCTTCATCTTCTTCGTCATCGCCTTCCGCTTTATCTTTTGTTTTCATCGTTGTAGTCTTCTTGCACTGCCGGTGAAGGGCTTATAGTTTTTCGAAAGCCACTTGCACATGCTCATGTATTTCAAGCAGTGTGTTGTGGGTTTCTGTAAGATCTAAATATCTAGCCTCGGCGGAGAGGAGTCATGTAGTAAGATCTGTCGCCTGAGCTAATAATTGGTTGATTTCATTATTTCACGACTCCTCTTGGTGGATATGGAGTTGGTCAAGGGTGTTGTTGATGTCATCCAAGCGCGTGCTAAAAGTAATTTGTTGCTTCTTAAGATCGTACAGGGTCTCAGGCAGAGGTTGAGTCTACACAGAGATCCTATCAACTGGTTGAGCCAACGCTGCTTGCTGGCTTTTCACCTCAAGCACCAACTATGGCAGTTGTTGTAGGCGGTCGTCGATGTGTTCGACTTGCATGGCCGCTGCTTCCTGCCGTTGGTGGATACTTGAGAGGATGCCTAGTAAGGTGAAGTTTTGCTCGTCGATCTTGGCAACTTGTTTAGTAAGATGGTGTCAAATTGACGTCTGAATTCCTCACCAAAATTTGTAAAAGGGACCCAAGTTATGGATGGGTGTGGTGGCTGGGGTCGAGGTGGAAGGGTGGTAGTGCCTTGTGAAAAAGATTTTGTGGATGGTCCCTCAAATTGCGTGGTAACTGTAGATGGAGTCACCAACGGTGTTGGGGTGGTGGATGGGAAGGGTGGTGACATTCTGGGAGAGAAGGGTGGGACCGAGAATGTCGAGGGAAAAGTGGTGGAGGTGGAGGTGAAGGAGGTGAAGTCGGGCTTTGAAGTGGGGAATGGGATGCCCAAAGAGAAAAAGGGTGGAGCGAAAGATGCGGGTGGTGGTGCGGTTGCAGAGAAAGGAAATGTGGTGGACATCATTGTGGAGAATGATGGGAGAGTTGTGGATTGTGGAATAGTGGAGGATGGTAGCGTGGTGGGGGTGGTGGTGGAGGTAAGTTCAACATTTAGACTCATGATGAAGGAGTCTAGTGATGAGGTGATGATATTTTCTTCGGGGAGGGGGGTTCTGCCTCTGGATTTGGTTTTGATGTCGGTGTTCCCGACAGATGTTGTGTTTGTAAATGCCCTTTGGATGGTTGTTTCACTGGTACTTTTATTATTCTTGCTGTCAGGGCGGTGATGTTGTGCTCTGTCTGCCCCGCTTTGGATTTCTTTTCTTGTATTTTAACCGAAGCTAGGAGGTTTGCAAGCTCCTCTTCGGTGAAGAGAAGCTTTTCCTTGTCGTAGTCTACAAGCTCCGGAAGTGGCAGAAAGTCCTTGAGGATTTTACTGTAGGGCAAAAGATATAGTGCAGCTTTGCATCCTTTTCTTTGATGATGTATGAGTTTTTAAGGTTTGTTCATTGGTAAGGATGTCGCCCTTGATCTTTGTGCACCTGGGGAGTAGTCTGTCCATCTTGAGATATTTTAGGATGGATGTTATATGACCTCCCATACATATTTCTTTCCCGAGGGCGTAAGTTGTGTGCTTGTGTATCAATTGCCATATGATGTTGACCGACTGCCCTTTTAGAATGGACCAGAGGACGAAAAGATCAGAAATGCTAACATTTCCTCCCTCTGTCCTGGGGAAAAGTGCACCTGTAAGAATTTTGTGCAATGTGCGCACCAGGCCAGATTGAATATTGGAGTCCTTATAGGTTTTTGCCTCGTAGGTCGGGATCCCTGTCAGGGATTTCCAAAAGATATGCTTGTTGAACTCAGAGCTTTGTACACCTACATCTTTGGCCTTCTTCAGTTGCTCCTGGTTGTCTATAAATATTTCATTCAATAGGTTTTCCGTTATGACAACCTTGTTGCCAAAGAGTTTGGTGACCAGCATGCGGTCACCTCCATCCCTTGATCTATTCGTAATGTCCACAACTTCTTTGTTGAGATATGTGAAGAATTCAGTTGTGGGCTCAACATAAGAAATCTCAGGGACAAAGCAGAGTCTTGAAAGGTTGGTGTTATCGAGCAAAGTGAGGATTCTGTCATATATCCCATCTTTAGTAGTACGCTGGAGAAAACATACTTTGTTGGCTTCAGGGTCTTGTCAATAGATGGTAAGGTGTGGATGAAAAGATTTGCTGGTGGTGGTGTTGTAGTGGTGATGGTGGTGAAAGAAGGGGCAGTGGTGGTGGCAGAATCGGCAGTGGTTGATGGAATGTATCCTGCCATGGTTTGTTCCCTTGCAGTGGCGGGATGTACATTCTTCCTTGCTCGTTTCCTTGTTGGTTGTTCTTTTGCAGCTTCCTGGGTTTTCCGTTTCCCCTTTGTCTTTGTGGATGGGGATTCCTCCTCAGCAGTTGGCTCATATTCCGAGGCATCATCGGATGAGGAGATATCTTAGGCCTCTTCCTCAGGATCGACTGCTAAGAGTTGGTTGATTTGTTTGAGGTCTTGGATGACCATAGGTAGGTCAGTCATAGTTTTTCCAGTCTTTTCACATGAGTCGATGATGCGCTGGAGCTTAGTTATGTGCACCATCAACTGTTCTGTAGTCTACGTGGTGATCTCCTTTGCAGGTGATGCCATTCTGAAAGTTGACAAAGAGTCTTGAAGTTAAAAAAACGTTTGGTTTGCTTAATAGAAGAAATTGTGTAGGTGAAAACCGTTTGGGTTTAAACGGTTTGAAGACCGTTTGGGTCCAAATGGTTTTATGACCGTTTAGGTCCAAACGGTCCTGAGCTCAAACGGTTGTAGGACCGTTTGGCACCAAACAGTTTTAGGATCGTTTGGGTCCAAACTGTCCCGAGCTCAAACGGTTTCAGGACCATTTGGCACCAAACAATTTCAGGACTGTTTGGCACCAAATGATTTTAGGACCGTTTGGGTCCAAACGATCCCGAGCTCAAACGGTTTTAGGACTATTTGGCACCAAACGGTTTTAAGACCATTTGGGTCCAAACGATCCTGAGCTCAAACGGTTTCAGGACCGTTTGGCACCAAACGGTTTTAAGACCGTTTGGGTCCAAATGGTCCTGAGCTCAAATGGTTTTAGGACCATTTGATCCGAGATCGTTAGGAAGGTGAAGCATCTAGACGGTGGAAAATGGGCAGAAGCAGTGGACGATGGAGCGCGCGTCGGCGGCGAAGATGGCACCGATGAAAGAAGAACTCATCATTAGTGTTAGAAAGGACAGCTTTGGCTGGTTCTACCTTGCTGCTGCGGACGAAGAAGATGATGGTGTTGAGGGTGAGGGTGACGACGATGGCGATGAATGGTGATAACGACGAAGACAAAGTTGTGAAGGGGCACAGAGATATGGTGGTTTCGGCAGCGACGTCGGCGATGGTCGTAGAACGAACAGGAGTCAGACGCAAAGAAACGGAATGGAATAGGGTTCGCGCGAGGGTTTAGAGAAATTGAGAATCTAGGGAAAGAAAACGATGGGGGTTATATTTATAGAAAATGTTGGGTGTCTCTACAAATTCCCAAGGGAAAATGGTCTTGAGACTGTTTGAGGTCCAAACAGTTTCGGGACCGTTTGGGTTCCAAACAGTTTCGAGACCATTTGGGTTCCAAATGATTTCGAGACTGTTTGGGTTCCAAATGGTTTTAGGACTGAAAGGAACAAACGGTTTTGAGATCGAAAGCACCAATCGGTTTCGAGACCGTTTGAGTCCAAATAGTTTCAAAACCATTTGGTTAAGATTTAATAAGGTTTTTGGATTTTATATTTTTATGTTTGTTTTGGTTATTTATGTGAATTTTTATATTTTCAGATTAAAGATGATAAGTCTAAATCAAACGAAGAGATTAGAAAATTAGTAAAACTAGGCAAAATAAAACGGTGGTACTCAGATCTTGGGTTGCCTCCCAAGTAGCGTCTGGGTTTTACGTCGCTGGCTCAATGAAAATACGATTTGGTTATGTCGATGCTGAGGGATCGTGGATCTCAATAGTTTGTCTTGGTATTTTGTCTGCTGGTGTGTAATATCTCTTCAATCTGTGGCCATTAACGGTCCGTTCTCCCCCATTATTATCAAAGATGATGACTTCTCTGGTGGGGTAGATGTGTTTAATTGTGAATGGTCCAGATCATTTCGTGCGGAGCTTTCCAGGAAACATCTTAAGTCTAGAATTGAAGAGGAGGACCTTATCTTCGACAGTGATGTCTTTTCTTTTGAGGTGGCCATTGTGCCACATCTTTGTTTGTTCTTTATAGATTCTGGAACTTTGGTAAGCTGTCATTCTAAGCTCCTGAAGTTCTTGTAGTTGAAGTTGTCTATATTCACCAGCACTTTTGAGATCAAAGTTCAGCTATTTGATGGCCCACCAAGCTTTATGTTCTAGTTCAATCGGTAGATGACATGACTTTCCATACACCAGACAGAACGGGGTTGTTCCTATCGGTGCTTTGTAAGCTGTGTGGTATGCCCAAAGGGCATCAGGGAGCTTGGTAGACCAATCAGTACGATGTCTATTGACTATTTTTTCTAAGATAGCTTTCAATTGTCTATTTGAAACTTCAACTTAGCCACTTATTTGTGGATGGTAAGGTGTGGCGACCTTATGGTTGACCCCATATTTTCTCAGGAGGGCTTCGAAGCTTCTTTCTAGAAAATGGGTTCCTCTGTCTGATATGATAGTTCAAGGGACTCCGAATCTGGGGAAGATGATATCTTTGAACATCTTGATGACTGTCTTGGAATCGCAGGATACGGTGGGTATAACTTCTACCCATTTCGAAACATAATCCACAGCGACCAATATGTAAGAGAATCCATAAGATGAGGGGAAGGGACCCATGTAGTCTATTCTCCAAACATCAAAAAGTTCAATTTCTTGCCACAAAGTGAGAGGCATTTCATTCTGTTTAGTTATACCGCCAGAAAGCTGACATTTATTGTAGGATCTTACAAAATCATAGGAATCTTTTACTATTGTTGGCCAAAAGAAACCCGATTGTAGAACTTTGAGAGTAGTCTTCTTCAAACTCATGTGCCCCCAGTGGGGCCAGAATGACAGTTCTCTAAGATAGGGGTAATTTCCTCTTCTGGTAGGCAGTGACGGAAAAGTCCATCTGCACATAGACGAAAAAGATAGGGTTCATCCCAGAAGTATTGCTTAACATCATGGAGAAATTTCTTTTTATCGTAGTGAGAGGCGGAAGGATGGATGATTCCTATGGCCAAATAGTTCACTATGTCGGCGTACCAGGGAAATCTGGTGGTAATTTTCATAAGTTAGTCATCTGGGAGGTAGTCTTGGATATGTACATTGTTGTCATCTTGACACTCGATGCAACTTAGGTGGTTAGCGACGACATTTTCCACTCTGCTCTTGTCTTTTATTTCAAGATCAAATTCTTACAGCATCAATACCCAGCGGATGAGTCTGGGTTTTGCATCCTATTTTTGAATAAGATATTTGATGGTGGAGTGGTCTGTATATACTACGACCTTTGATCCAATTAGATAAGAACAAAATTTTTTGAAGATGTAGATGACGGCTAAGAATTCCTTTTTAGTAGTAGTATAACTCTTTTGCGCCTCATCTAACGTGTTGGATGCGTAGTATATTACATATGGCTTTTTGTCTATTCTATGCCCCAGCACCGCCCCTATAGCATAGTCGCTAGCGTCACACATTATTTCAAAAGGTTGTGACCAGTCAGGCGCTCTCAGAATGGGTGCAGAGATTAGAGCATTCTTCAAGGTTGTAAAGCTATGCAGGCATCCATGGTCAAAGTTGAAATCAGCATCCTTGGTCAATAGGTAAGTCATAGGTTTTGCTATTTTTGAGAAGTCTTTGATAAATCTCAGGTAGAACCCGACATGACCCAAGAAATCTCGCACTCCCCTTATGTCTTTGGGCGGTGACAACTTTGAGATGACATCGACTTTTCCCTTGTCTACTTCAATTCCTCTTTCGCTCACTCGATTTCCGAGGACAACACCTTCGGTCACCATAAAGTGACATTTTTCCCAGTTTAGGATAAGGTTTGTTTCCTCGCATCTCTGTAAGACTTTACTTAGGTTGAGAAGACAGTTGTCAAAAGAGTCTCCGTATACTGAAAAATCATCCATGAACACCTCCATAATGGTTTTGGTTAATCCCGTGAAGATAGCAGTCATGCACCTTTGAAAGGTTGCTGGTGCGTTGCATAGCCCGAAGGGCATCCTTCTGAAGGCGTATGTTTCAAAAGGACAAGTAAATGTCATTTTTTCTTGGTCATCGGGGTGAATTGGGATTTGGTAAAACCCAGAATATTCATCGAGGTAGTAGAAAAAATTTTGGTGGGCTAGCCACTCAAGGACTTCGTCAAGTAAGGGTAAGGGAAAATGGTCTTTCCTTGTTGATTTGTTCAGTTTTCTATAATCAATGCACATTCTCCAACCAGTAACGGTCCTTGTAGGTACTAGTTCATTCTTATCATTTAAGACAATAGTGGTTCCCCCTTTTTAGGGACCACTTGGACAGGACTAACCCACTGAGAGTCAGAAATTGGATAGATAATACCCGCTTTCAAGAGTTTAAGAACCTCGAGGCGAACTACCTCTTTCAGATTTGGGTTCAGTTTTCTCTGGTGCTCCCTCAAGGATTTGAACTCTTCTATCATAGATAGTTTATGCATGCATAGAGCTGGGTTTATTCCGGTTAGGTCAGTCATCTTGTACCCAATTGCTTTCTTGTGCTTCCTTAGTTCAGTGAGAAGCATTTCTTCCTGATCGTCAACCAGAGAGGAGCTAATGATAACTGGACATAATTTTTCTTCATCTAGGAAGACATGTTTGAGCCCAGTTCGTAGAGTTTTCATTTTCGGGGCTTTGGGTACTTCTGTTGTCTCTAATATGGTGACAAATTTCAGTTCTTCAAAAGTAGCTTCTGGGGCTTTTTCAGCCTGCTCCAAGTATTGTAGGCATTGCTGAACTAACTCGTTGGTTGAAAATTCAGCTTTTAGATTTATTAGAGCATCCTCTAGGGCATCTGCTGGTTCTGTATTAGCTTGCTTGAGTTGAGACATTTTATCAATTGCTTCAAGCAGAAAAACCTCTTCATGGATATTAGGGCTCTTTAGGATGTTAAAAACCCTGAATTGAACGGTTTCTTTACCCAACCTCAAGGTAATTGTGCCAGCCTCGACATCAATTAATGCTCTAGCTATGGTGAGGAAGGGTTTACCGAATATTATCGGGTACCTTAGGTCTTCTTTTATATCCAAAATGACGAAATCACAAGGGACATAAGAGTCCCTCCCCAGTCTTACTAGAATATCTTCAATGATTCCCAGGGGTGCAGTAATGGTGGAATCAGTGAGCTGGATGGTCATTGTTGTAGGCAACAAGTCAGTGAACCCCAATCTTTTGCACATGGAAAATGGCTTAATTGATATGCTGGCTCCCAAGTCGGCCAATCCATTTTTATAAGAAGTGTTCCCAATAGAGCATTGTATGCCAAAAGACCCAGGGTCCTTCTATTTTTTCGACATTTTATTAAAAATGATATCAGAAGTGGTTTGGGCTAGCTTGACAGTTTCATGCTCCTCTGTCATATATTTCTTTGACAACAAGGTCTTCAGATATTTGGACCAGGCTGGGATTTCAGATAAGGCATCGAGAAAGGGAATATCAACATAAAGTTTCTTCATTGCCTCTTTGAATTTCTGGAATCTAGAGTCTAGTCTGGTTTACTTTAACCTGCCAGGATAGGGTATCCTTGGCTTATATTGTAGAAACTCTGGTTCTTTGGGACCTTGTTCCTTTTCTTTCCTTTCTTCGGCTTCTTGACCTGATTCTTCTGTTGGGATGATTTCAGTTACATCCCTGTCTTCTTGATTAACCAAGATGGCTTCAGTGAGAGCATGACCAGACCTTGTTGTAACAACATTTAATTGTTCTGGTCTATGTTGATTGTGTCTTTGATTTTCTTCTGGCTGGCCAGCAAAAGTGCCCACTGGAGGTTTTAGCTGAGCTGCTATCTATGCTAATTGGGTTTCCACAGCTTTTTGCTGGGCTTGCTGGTTAGCCAGCATGGTTTGCTGTGATTGCAGCATCTTCCTTATCAAGGACAGTTCATCAGTCTACTGTGGTGGGGCATTCTTCTGTTGAAAATGAGTGAGTTGTTGCTGCCCTTGAGGTGGTTGTTGTTGAGGTGCTGGCAACTGAGGTTGTTGTGGCTATTGCAGCTGAGTTTGTTGTAATTGCGGGTGCAGAGGAGGGTGAGTATATTGGTAGTATGCAGAGGGATTTCTTGGGTAGTTGGATCTCTAGAAAATGTTTCTAAAATTCCCTTGATTTTGGTTGTAGTTTCTTTGAAATCCAGGTGGTAGTCTGTTGGAAGATCCACCTTATGTTTGATGTTGCGGGTTAGCAGTCCCCGCAGGATTTCCATATTGAAAACTGGGATGGTTTCTCAGTTGATTTGGATTGTAGTAAGCTTGTCCTGGTATGGAATGGATGGAATTTACTTGTTCTGGCATCTGATCCTCAAGGTGTTCAATGATCGGCTCATACTGTGGTTGAGGTGGTTGCAAATCCATCATTACATTGTATAGGAGACCACATATGACAATGTGGGATGATCAGATGCATGGCAGGCCTCGCAAGTTCCTATAGCTACTTTAGCTTGTTGGGGGTTCTTCTTTCTATCATACTCCCCAAATGATGCTTTGAGGGCTTGTTGTTTGTTGGCTATGGTTTTCAAAGCTTCATCTATGGCTTTCATTTCCATAGATTCTTCAGCTTTACAAACCTTTAGAAGTCCTCCTGTGGTCGCCCTCCCCCAATTGGATTGATTTTTGGCTCTGAGAGTGATGATTCTCCAAGTGTCTTCGTAGTTCTCTCTCATAAAGTTTCCTCTATATGAGGAATCTAAGAACTTCTTACTTTCATCACTTACTCCCCTATAAAAAGTTTCTATGAGCTGATTTTGTGAGATTCCATGGTGAGGCCATTTCCTTAAGAGTTCCTTGAACCTTTCCCGTGAGTCAGCTAGTGACACTCTCGGTAGTTGAAGGAATTGGTTGATTTGTCCTCTGATTTGGTAGGTTAATGAAGAGGGAAAGAATTTCTCCAAGAACTTCTCTTCCAAGGGAGCCCAGGTGGTGATTGGCTCCCTGTCCAAAGAATTGTACCAGCTTAGTAATCTTCCAGACAAGGTGAAGTTGAAGAGTCTGAGCATGACTACGTCCATGGTTGTTCCAGCTTGTGGTACCAACCTGCAAAGAGCTTTGAACCTCTTCAAATGGTCCATGCAGTCATCTCTGACACTTCCAGAGAATGAGATGCCCTGCATTATTTGGATCCATTGTGTCCTAATCTCAAAATTAGGAGTGTTGATGAGTGGTGGTTGGACTGGATGGTTGTATTCATAGTTCTTGGGAACAACTTAATCCCATAATTGCTTGTTTCTTACCAACAGTTGAGCAGCAGCTGTGGTTGTTTCATTCTCAGCACGGATGCAGGCTTGCTCTTCAGCCCATACTTCAGCCTGAACTTGGGCACGCGTGTCGGCAATGAGTTGTGCTCGCTGGGCTGCTATGGCAGCGTTGACCCTTTCCATCACTTGTGCAGCTTGGCGTTGATCTTCAGCCATTTGTCTGGCTCTTTGACTATTAAGTCTAATGCGGCGGTGGAAGCTTCTCTCTACCTCAGAGTCATACTCTGGATTAGGGGAGAATCTGAGATTATGTGATGGTTGCATACACGTCTTCTACCGGAGTAGAGGAAGAAACATACTTTTCAGATGATGTAGGAGATATGCTGAAATCAAGAGAATATGGGGTAATGTTTAAAGAAAAAGTGTAAAACCCTAACCAACTAGAAAGATGATAAATGAAATTAAAATGTTCCGTTGTCCCCGACAATGGCGCCAATTTTTGATGAAGCTTCCACTTGCATGGAGTTGTGTGCACCACTAAAAATCCTAAAGATAGTAAGTCTTTAGGTTTAGCCTTACTTATACTAGATTAAAAACTCCACCCACGTATGCTAGGATACGTGGAAGTCTTATCGTAGTATAGTTAAGGGTCGAATCCACAGGACAACGGTCTTGTTATGATCAACAAGATAGAAAACGTTAGAATTTCATTTAACTCCTTAACAGTTGGTATTTAGATCAAAGAGTTGGTTTGGTTTTTTAAACTAAATGCAAGTAAAGTAAAAGAAAGTAAATTTAAGGTTGTAAACAATGTTAAGAAACCACTAGGATGTGATCGGCTTTCACCACTACTACACATGGATCAAAACATGCAACATAGTAACATAGCCTACAATAAGAGTCTAAACAGTTAGTATCTTTGTAGATTTAGTTTCCTTTTGGAGAACTAACTACGAGAAGTGTGGGAATGTTGCAAAGCCAGCCATCCCCAAACGAATGGTCACTTACTTTGCATCATTCCCTTCGCAAAGTGTATTCCTCGACTTATCAAGGTTGTACTTTTATACATCAACTGATTCCATTTCATAGTATGAAAGTACAACGATGGAAGTGAGTGTACTCCACTCCTTGAAAAACACTCCTAGATACCGAAACAGATGCATGGTGACTACATACATCAAGAACCAACATTCAATCAAGATTCAAATCTAATAGTACAAACATAGACAATTCATACTAATAGATAATAAGTAACACAAGTTGGTGATCAAGCAACAAGAATTCATTAAACAATTGATGTTGAACTGAAAAGAAAGTATATCTCTATTGAAAATTCATGAATTACATTACATGAAATGAAAACATGGGTAGTGTGGCTACTCTCCACACCCTAGTGTATGAGACTACTCGTTCATGGCAAGAACAAAGAAGGAGGCGAGGAGAGAGAGAGTGTCATATCCATGAAGGAGGGAGGAAGGTCGACCCCTTGGAGAAGAGAGAGTAATGATCTTCATACTTCATAGCTTGCTTGATGATGAATCCTCCTCTTCCCACCTTTTTTGTCGATGAGAGAGAAGGTAGCTTGGAGATGGAGTATGGATCTTAGACCGGCAGCCTCGGGGCAGTGGGTGAAGGATGGAATGGCTCTAGAACAATAGAGGCAGCGTTTGGACGTCTAAGACTTGATGATTTGTGAGGACCCCTTTGGGTTCTATTTATAGGATTTTGAGTGAGCCTTAAACGGTTTGGGGTATGTGGGTCCAAATGGTCTTGGAGACCGTTTGGAGTTTCACATGGTTTGGAGACAGTTTGGACTCTCTCGGTCTGAAATTGTTTGCTTTCATTCGATCTTGGGGTCGTGTGGCTTCATACGGTCTCAGGACCGGTTGATCTCCATTCGGTCTTGGGACCGTTTGGCTTCATACGGTTTCAAAACCATTTGACCTTTATTCAGTCTTGGGACCGTGTGGCTTCATATGGTCTCGGGACCGGTTGATTTCCATTCGGTCTTGGGACCGTTTGGCTTCATACGGTCTCGGGACCATTTGGCTTCACACGGTCTCGGGACCGTTTGACCTTTATTCGGTCTTGGGACCGTGTGGCTTCATACGGTCTTGAGACCATTTGACTTCACACGGTCTTGGGACCGTTTGATCTTTATTCGGTCTTGGGACCGTGTGGCTTCATACGGTCTCAGGACCATTTGGCTTCACACGGTATTGGGACCGTTTGACCTTTATTCGGTTTTGGGACCGTGTGGCTTCATACGGTCTCGGAACCGTTTGATCTTTATTTGGTCCTGGGACCGTTCGGCTTCCATTCGGTCTTGGGACCGCTTGGTCTCCATTCGGTCTTGGGACCGTTTGGCTTCCATTCGGTCTTGGGACCGTTTGGGGGTTTTGTAATTTTTTGTACTTTTCTGTAAGAAGTGAAAAGGAAAAGTTAATCTAATGGTATATTTATGAAAAGGTGGAAAGTTAAAGATTCTGTCTAATTTAACTAAGAAAGAGTATAGAAAACTGAGGAAAACTAGTAAGATAACATCACAAAATGGGAGGTTATCAAGTTGGCCAAGCCGTTGTTGTCATTGCTAAGATCTGGGGTTGCCTTCTCCAAAAGGCCATTGTGGGTTCTAGTTATATAAAAACATAAAATAGTGGATTCCCATGCTACTCCTCTTTCACTGGGGTGTTGGTGCAAGGTTTCCAACAGAACTTATCTTCTCCTAGTCTAGATAAACTGTTGTAAATATTATATTGTAATCTTATGTATGAACTCTCATAGGGAACATTAATGCCACCGGATGCTTTGGTAGCTTAAGCATGGTACTTTTACTGATATACATCAATTAATTTTATTATTTTATATGTTTGTTTGATCATGAGCTGGCCAGGCCATTGTTGTTGTCATTGCTAAGATTTGGAGCTGCCCCTAGAAGAAAGCCGTCGTGTGTTTTAATCAAACAAAAAAGTAGAATATTTGATTCTAATGATTCTCCTCCTTCATTAGGTGATGGCGCAGCTAATCTAACAAAACTCGTCTTCTCCCACTCCAGTCTAGGTAAACTATCGTAAAGATAGAACCCGTCTTAGCCCCATCCAGGTAAACTATCGTAAAGATTAGATTGCAAGCTTATGTATCAACTCATATAGAAATACAAATTCCACTAATTTCTTTGGTAGTTCAATCACAATACTATTATGGATAGACATGTATTCATTATTTTATTTTATATATTTGTTTGATCAGGAGCTGGCCACGTCATCGTTGTTGTCATTACTAAGATCAGGGGATACCTTGGTGAGAAAGTCGTCGTGGGTTTTAGTTGTGTAAAAAAGTAGAATAGTGGGTTCACATGCTTCTTCTCCTTCATCGGGGTGTTGGCGCAGTTGATCCGGTAGAACCCGTCTTCTCCTCATCCAGGTAACTATCGTAAAGATTAGATTGCAAGCTTATGTATGAGCTCTCATGGGGAAAATAAATGCCACTGGTTACTTTGGTATCCCAAGTGCAATATTATTATGGATAGACATTTATTAATTAATTAATTTTCTTTATTTCTTTGATCATGAGTAGGACAAATTATTTTTGTTGTCATTGATAAAATCTTGAGCTGTCTTAACCATAAAACCTCATGAATTTTAGTTATACTAAAGAGTAGAATAGATGGTTCTCATACTTCTCCTCCTTCACTGGGGTGCTGACGTAGCTGATCTGGCAGATGCTATCTTCTCCCAGTCCAGGTAAACTATCATAAATATTAGTTTGCAAGATTATGTATGATCTTCTCATTGAGAATATAAATGCCACCAATTTCTTTTGTAGCCCAAGCACAATATTATCGTGGATAGACATCTATTAGTTATATTATTTTATCTATTTGTTTGATCATGAGCTTGCCAGGACATTCTTGTTGTCATTGTTAAGATCTAGGGTTGCCTTCACTAGAAAGTCATCGTGTCTTTTAGTTATATGAAAAGGTAGAATAGTGGATTCCCATGTTTCTACTCATTAATCGGAGTGCTGGCATAGCTAATCTGACAGAACCCGTCTTCTCACAGTCCAAGTTAACTATCTTAAATATTAGATTACAAGCTTATGTATGAGCTTTCATAGGGAACATGAATGCAAGTGGTTGCTTTGGAAGCCCAAACATGATACTATTGTATATAGACATCTATTAATTAATTTATTTTATCTGTTTGTTTGATCATGAGTTGGCCAAGTCAATGTTGTTGCCATTGCTAACATCTAGACTTCCTTCATCAGAAAGTTATGATGGGTTTTAGTTATACAAAAAAGTAAAATAGTGGGTTCCCATGCTTCTCCTCCTTCACCGAGGAGCCGGTGCAGCTGATCGGATAGAACTCGTCTTCTTCCGGTCTAGGTAAACTACCGTAAATATTAGATTGTAAATTTATGTATGAGCTCTTATACGGAACATAAATGTCATCGGTTGCTTTAGTAGCCCAAGAACGATACTATGATAGATAGCCATCTGTTAAATATTTTATGTTGTATGTTTGTTCATGAGTTGGTCAGGCCATGTTTGTGTCGATGCTTAGATCTAAAGCTAGGGACGGAGTCAGTGGTTTGAAGTTAGGGTGAGGTAGTAAATAAAATATGGTTGAAAAGTTCATATAGTGTAGATGAACTAATATTATAAGAACAATGACGAAGTTAGAAATTCCGGACAAGGGGCACCATACAAGATGCTATTTGAAACATAATTATTTTCATTTTAGATCAAAATCTTAAAATCCACATGAAAAAACACATATGAATGAATATATATTTCAATGTTTGCATAATATTCAAAAAATATTAAAAAATGATGATATAGATATTAATGTTGTCTTTGGATAAAAGACATTCTCTAAATCTCTTTTGTGTGATGAAATCATGAATAGTACAAAAATATTCTATTTACGGACTAGATAACCATTAAGGCAAATGTGCTCCATTTTATTATAGATGACTCTAAAATTTTTGTAGATGCATATGTTTGGGAATACTAATTTTTGTCTATACTAAAATAAACTCAATTATAGTTTGACAACTGAATGTTTTCAATGAAATATGACTTATTAGTGGAAATTTTTTGAACACCAAGATATAAAAGAAAAAGTTAGGAAATTGTACAAGAAGAACTTGTGCACTACACAAGTATACAAAAATAACTCAAACAAGTACTATTTAGATGCAATTGGACTCAACCAAGTACTATTTGGATGCAATTGGATTACCATGAGTTTGAGAAACAATGATGGTGTACACCATTTCTAACTACATGTTCGAAGTTAAACATAATTTAAATATGTATTTCACATGAATCTAAAAAATATATAATTTAAATAGATATACATGCATATATTCATAGCATCTAAATAAGAATGTATATCAAACATTTTTTTTGGCTACCTATGCAAAAGAATATCCACTCAAACTAGATTCTCACATGACTAAAGATTAGAGACAATTTATCATGTAGTTCGAGAGAGACGTGTTAGGAAATGATGACAAAAACCATTGAACTGAACTGCTGATAGAATGTTTATTAATTGAGTTAGCATTGTTATATTTTATATTTCCAAGTGGTCATAAACAAACATTTACTTGCATGCTAAAGCATCAAAAGAAATGCATCTGCAAAGGAACAATTTACAAATTGGGCCGCAAATCTTTTTTAGATGGCAAATCTCAAAATCGGAAAATAAATCTAAAGATATTTGACTTCCTAAAATTTCTATTTACAATATTTTGGATGTGTAAGAAAAAACTAAATCATTGACTAGCACCCCAAATATATCATACGAAAACGACATAAAATTATAGTTGTTTGCAAAACAAAACCTATGCAGGATCTCGACCGGTAAAAGCAAATAGAAAATTGAAACTGATACAGAAGGGGAAACGTGCTATTTGACTGGAACAAAACGTTATTAAAAGGAATATACATATACCATGCGTGCAATTATGACTGGTCAAATATCAAAATTCATTATTGATAATATTTTTCACAGTAGAGACAACCCCATTTCAATAAGAAAATTCAAAACAGATATGATACAAACGGAGAAGAGTGTGGCTACTGGCTAATTGTGGTCTGATTAAAAGTGACAAAAATCTATAGGGCCGTGATACGTAGAACCGGCCCTGCACCCCGGACCAAACCCCGCAACGGTCTTCTTTTATTAACGGGCGTTAAAGGCAGAGAGACCGTTGATGAGATCCGTTCAAATTGATGTTGGATTCATCTGACCGGAAAAATCGTCTCCTCTTCATCGCCCACAGTCCACTGGTGCTCGTCACATGAACGGTGACTCATCCGCTCGGCATTCGTACACCCTGTTCAACCCATGTCCTTAGACGACGATGGCCATCTTTCATCCTCTAGGCCATGACGCCTCCTCCTCGCCTTCCATCGAGTCCTCCGTCAGAACCGTCGCTGCCCCCGCCGCCGGAAGCACCACGCCCAAGAACGTCACCTCTGGCCGAGTCGCTACCAGCGGGATCGCCTCTGCTGTCGCCACCCACCTCGCGGCCGCGAGCGTACTCAGCGTGGAGAGGATCAGCAAAGAATCAAAGGACCACAGATTTCGTCAGGCACGGCAGAGAAATAAGCAGATGGATTTCTGCATTTGGATCGCACTCACAGCCATGCGGACGGTGAAACTTGCCTTCATCCCGAAGGACGCCGGCGCATGTTGCTTCTACCGATGTGCTGCGTTTATTCCTTTCCCCTCCTCACTCTCATGCCATCCTCTTCCCCCTCCCCACTGTCTCTTTCCCGGAAGGGCACAGCGTCGGGATCGGGATCCTCTTTCCTCACCCTATCATCGCCTTTTTGTGCTTCACATGCGATGCTGGCGCCAGAACGAGGCGACGCCGTGCGTGCAGGATGCGAGACGCCTTTTTGTGCAGGATGGCGGTCATGCCGACCATCTCGCTCAGAACCCTACGCAGCCGGATAAAGGAGACGTCCAGCCGTTCACCATGGTGGATCAGAAGCAGCACCACAAGCCACGCCATCAGCCGCTATCCTTTGCCTCAACCTTCCCGCAACGCTCTAACGGGCTGGAAAAAGGAGACGTGATGTTGCTCTTGAATGCGGGCTCCACTGCCAATGTCACATGTGTGTCAACCATTTAATTAGTCAGCTCAAGTATTCTCCACTGTTGGAAACGGAAATGTGGCAAAACGTATACTACAAAGGAAAATGATATCCACATGTGTACTACTATTTGTATTATTTGTATTGTTGTATAAACATGTGTGTTGTCATGTGTAGTGTTGTGTATAGTTTTGTACTATCATGTGTACTATTGTGTTGCCATGTGTACTATTAGGTATAGTTTTGTACATATGTATATTGCAATGTGTATTGTTGTATACACATTTTTACTTCGTTGTGTATTGTTGTACACATGTGTGTTGCCACACGTACTGTTGTGTGTAGTCTTGTACACTATGTATTGTAATGTGTACTGTTGTGTACTCATTTGTAGAGCCATGTGTATTGTTATACACATGTGTATTACCATGCATATTGTTGTGCATAGTCTTGTACACGTGTTTATTGCAATGTGTACTGTTATGGACACATTTGTGTTGCGACGTGTACAGTCTAGTGACACTTGTATATAGTCTTGTAGGGTCATGTGTACAATATTGTACACATGTGTACAATCTTGTAGGATCACGTGTACAGTCTTGTGACACTTGTGTACAGTCTTATAGGGTCATTTGTACAGTATTGTACACATATGTACAATCTTGTAGGACCATGTGTACAGTCTTGTAGGACCATGTGTTCAGTCTTGTACACATGTGTACAGTCTTGTAGGACCATGTGTACAGTCTCGGGACACATGTGTACAGTCGGGCCATGCGTACAATCGTGTGAAACATGTATACAGTCTTGTAGGGCCATGTGTACAGTCTTATAGGACCATGTGTACAGTCTTGTACACATGTGTGCAGTCTTATAGGACCATGTGTACAGTTTTGTAGGACCATGTATGTAGTCTTGTACACATGTGTACAGTCTTGTAGGACCATGTGTATAGTCTTGTACACATGTGTACATTCTTGTAGGCCTATGTGTATAATCTTGTGACACGTGTGTAAGACCATGTGTACAGTCTTGTACACATGTGTATAGTCTTGTAGGACCATGTGCACAATCTTATAGGACCATTTGTAAAGTCATGTACACATGTGTACAGTCTTGTACGACCATGTGTATAGTCTTGTACACAAGTGTACAGTCTTGTACACATGTGTATAGTCTTGTAGGAGCATGTGTACAGTCTTATAACACATGTGTACAGTCTTGTACAACCATGTGTATAGTATTGTACACATTTGCACACTCTTGTACGACCATGTGTACAGTCTTGTAGGACCATGTGTATATTCTTGTACACATGTGTACAGTCTTGTAGGACCATGTGTACAGTCTTGTGACACATGTGTACAGTCTTGTAGGGCCATGTATACAATCTTCTACACATGTGTACAGTCTTGTAGGACTATGTGTACAGTCTTGTGACACGTGTACAGTCTTGAATGACCATGTGTACTGTTACAATCTCAATTTTGCATATGTTTTCATAATTGAAATGTAATGATTTTATAAATATGGACTTAATTGAAAAGGTTTTATAATTGCTTCAAAAGATGGATTTCTTTGCAAATCTCCCTTTGGATAGGAATTTCGTGATTCCTACTATTATGTTAATCCAATAATAGATATAAAAGAGAAGCAAAGAAGAAAAGTCCAAATATTAGAAAAGATACAAGATAATGAATATTAAGCAAAGTATTTATGAGAAATACATGGAAATCTCTCAGAAAAGTGGCATTAATGGCCACAATTGAATAAATTTCGTTTATATGTGATTTCTAATTAAAGAAATAGGAAAATAGGAAAAGGAAATGAAAGATAAAGAGAAATCCTTAAAAAGAGATATCTTAATAAAGAAATAAGTAAGATAATAAAAAATAATGGATGTAGATGCATCTGGAAGGATAATAAGTATCCTTGAAAAGGAATTTTGAAATCTTAGGATTTCTTAGGATCCAAGGAGTCCCAATGTATAAGAAGAAAGAGAAAATGCAACTAATACAAAATAAGAGGATAATGTGATACATAATTAATGAATTTTTGGTATTATCAAAAAGAAGTATTTTCTACTATAAGAAAGTATAATTTTGTGCCAATGGATTAAAAGTCAAGCATAAAAGCTGATAAGAGAGATGATTTTTGAATTCCTAAATATCCAAGGAATATGGTTTATTAAGAAGATAATTAAGAGAGAGAAGATTACTTCTTAATGAAGGAAAATAAGTGTCCTTTTGGGAAAGGGACTTGTTACCTCGTGGATGGGCATCCTAGGGCTTTACTGCCCTCCCCTATATAAAGGTAGAACTCTTGGCTCGAGCCCAAGAGAGTTCCATGCATCTCTCTCTCTCTTCTCCTTCTTCTATTCGTTCAAACCCTAGACAAGAGAGTAGATCAATCTCAAGGGCACCGAGGAGCTGTGTTGAAGTATCATCGGAGGCACGAAGCTCCCACAATGGTCTGGGATGATCGGCCATCGCCTCCATGCCCACGGCCATCTAGCAACACCTGCAGAAGGCCGACGCCATGGCTGCATGTCACACACTTGTCCAGCCCAAGCTAGCCATCTAGGCTGCAAGCTGGGTGGCGCCCCAGATGCGGCGGATGGCGGCAGAGCTAGGGTGGCCGTTGGTGGCGGTCCTCGAGCCCTAGAAAGAGGGGGTGTACCTACGAACAGGCTGCAGTCGGCGGCAACAGTGGGCGTCATAGGTGGAAGACGACCTAATGGTCGGTGGACAGTTCTGCCCCTGCGCGTACTGAAGAACGGGCCGCTTAAGTGAGGGCAAAATCGTCTTTTGGTTATGTTCTAGGCAAGCTACGTGTTGCATGGGAAAAGATGACGTGGTAGCCTGCCATTGGTCTAAGTAAGTAGTTTTTGTATAAATCATATCTAATTAATGGTAGCTCGAATGGATGCATATAATATATGAATTTTGCTCAGAAAAATGCAAGGAATCCATTAAAAATATGTTCTAAATTAATTCCTCTTGTAAATTGAAAAGTAGTTGAAGTTATCTACTTTAGTGCATTAATGATTAAGAAACCCTAATCTATGATGATTAATGGATTGAGAAGGGTGATTTGGATGTTTAAAGTTGATGTTAACCTATTGATTATAAAAAGGATACATTAGATCCAAAAGGATAATCTTTATGCATAGTTTAATTATTTTAAGGTTCCATATACATGAATAGGCTTTAATGGGCCTTGAAACCCTAATTAAGATTCTCAATGGCTTTAATGGTTCAAATTCATGTATAAAGCTGACATATGATGATTCTAAGCTATTTTGAGTATAAAAGTTCCTAATTGTGGATAAATACCCTTAATTTAGTAATTAGGGTTTTCTAGTGGATTAATGTGAAATTAGTGATAAATAGAGTTCATATATGAATTGAACTATAAGGAAATATGGGTTGTTAATTTGAAAGAAACCGAATATGATAATTGGGCTTATGATGTTGAAATTAGGGTTTGAGAACTAAGAGAGCATTAAATGTGATAAAAGTATTATGGAGGCTAAAACCTTAATAAAACCCTAAAGTGGCCTAGAAAGCCTAAGGTGGAATCCAAGTCTATCTTGAGAATGTTTTGGATAAACTATAACACTTGGATGTATTGCATTAATTTCAGGACATTGTTGATTTCTTGTTTGATTGTTCTTTATCATTATTGCTTGGACATCAAGTTGTTCTGGATTAGGTATGTGGTTAATTATGGTTAATCGCATTAGTTTCCCGAAGGTTTCTGGATGATTGATTGCATTGAATGCAACCTATCAGTTTGGATGTTCATACTTGCAAATCATAAAGTCATTATGATTATCACAATTATAATATAAGTGTGTATTCACGCACCTACATGCCACCCTGATGGATGATGCAAAAAGGTCAAGCTCAGGAGGGAAGACCCATGGGTACCATGAGTGGTGACCCCAGACACCAAGCTTGGGATTGAGAAGGTGGTCTTTGTTGCATGACTAATGGGCACCATGAGAGGGGACCCCCAGGAACCAAGCTCGGGATTGAGAAGGTGGCCTTAAGTCAATTGCAAAAGAGAAACCCTAAAGAGGGTATTCTAGGGTTAGGGAAAAAGCGGTGGAGAATGTCATATTGAAAGCATAAATTGGCTTGTTAATTAACTTGATTGTGATATTTAGATTGTTAGCCATATTTGTAAAATTTTGGTTGTCCCCATATACCGGCATATTCATTTATGTTGACTGACATTTTGTTTTTCGGTGTTTTAGGTACAACCCCGAAAAGAACAAACAGTAATGTGACACATTGTGAAAATAAGAATTAAAGTGAAAAGAGGATTAGTTAGAATAGACTCCAGTTGTGGATATAAGTAGATATCCAAGTTTTTGGAAAAAGGTATGTAAATGTTTATATTATTCCAGCTTTCAGTATAGTTTTGTAGAATTTAATAATTATTACTGATTATTTGTCGAACCTTTGATCATGTTAATTGGGATAACGGCTCTGACCTCTTGGTCTCCCTTAATTGGGGGTTGTTGGGAGGAGGGGTCGTTACATTTGATATCAGAGCATTGGTTCCTCATTTAATCTCTAATAATTATTAAATTTTACAAACTCTTTAGAACCCAAGGGAGTTATTAGGAGATTTTCCGATGACGTAGGTGTCTAGAAAAGGATCACGGTCTGGGGACTGGTAATATTTTCCTCCGCACCGCTAGTTAGAATACGAGGACTCCCAGATCTGTGTGACTGTCTGGCCAATGTCTTAGGATCTGACTCAAAATAAGATACCTTTAGGACTCTCTCATCTATTTTCATCCCTTCTCAACCCTAATTCTATTAAGATTCTATGGTTTAGGGTTTTTCTCTCTCTTCCTCACTCTCTTGAGGATAGGGTATGTATGATAAGGTTAAGGAATCCTCTACCAAATTAAAAAAGCATGTAAATAAGATGTCATGGATATAAGCTTAATAGTTTAAGTGTAAACTAAAGAATAGCTGCATGCTTAGGTCTTATGACATGTGTTGTCATGAGAGACCTGAGATTAGACCCTCTGGTCAGGAGGATGAGTAGAGGTTGGTTTTGGAGGCAGAGATCTCCATTAAAGGTAGAGACCTGGCACATCCTCTGGGGATGATGTTAACCCTAACCCTGAGTGGTGGTTAGAGAGGGATGACACGATGAGTTAGATGTCATGGTAGACTATGTGTGTGGGTGGACATGCTTTTGATTTGGATACCCATGACGATATGAGCCATGTGAGGTTGGTTGACCTAGTACCTTTAGCGACCCAACCCTGGGAAGGTTCGTGCATGTTAGGGTGAAGGATAACTCCTTCATTGATGAGGTTAGAGATGACCATATAGAAACCCTATGAGCTTATATGAGCATGACAAAGTTGCACCCAAAGTACGACAGTATGGTTGATAGTAGGCTAAAACCCTGGCCAGGAGAGTATGTTGGATAGCTTATGAGATAAGCATGAAGAGTTTTGGATAATCTTGGGCGAACATAGGTTTCTCTCATGTAGGTGTACGCTTGTGAGCTTGATCCACCTTAGAGAGAGAGGACCTCCAGTGGTAAGGTTGTTGTAGGGTTAAGCTCTAGAGAGAGAGAGAAGGGCCCAAGCTAGAAGGTTGGAAGTTTAGACTCTGGGCTAGGAGAAACCCTGAGAAGTTGAGTATGTTATGACCTAAGTGGATGGTTGTGGTTGCCCCGTGCATGATCCTTGTGGTTTCTTAGTTGCCTTTAGAGGAACCACACCCTAAAAGAAGGATGAGGCTGATGGTACCTATATGTAGATGATATAGGTGCTTACCATCTAGGGATAGGAAGAAGAGTTCCTTAGACCATGAAGAGGTTTAGTAACAAGTTGTGAGGCCTTATACCTAGTTGGTTGTCCTTGAGGAGGACTCCACTCTGAGGTGTTATTCAAGTGGAATGATAATAGGAAGTGCATGTCGTACCTTGTACATGCTTGGTACGTGGTTACAAGGTTGAGCATGCAGTTGGACATCAGAAAGGTGAACCTAGGGTTCCTAGACCTATAAGAGCAGAAGTAGTAGTACCTGGTACACCTGATGCTCATGACGAGATTTGAGTTTCTATAGATTTGAGCATGGCACTCCTCATGTTTAGAGGAAAAGGAGATCTGTGAGACTAAGATCTATGTTTGATGAACCTCCTACATATAGGTTGATGACATGGGCATGTATGAAGATGGTCCAATGTTGAGGAATGAGGACAAGTATGACCTACCATGGAGATCTAGCATGGTTTAGTAGTGGTTTGTTTTTTAGCAATGTGCCTTAGTAGCTTGCTAGGGTCAAACATGCTTATGTGGATGTAAACCCTAGACATAAGGACATGTGTGTCCTTTTGCTTCTATCAAGAGATAGTTTCCTCCCATCCTGGGAGAGGGACCCTTTTGTAGGGTATGGATCAACTTTTGTTGGGTTTGAGGTAACCTTAAGAGGTCTCATAGGATCTTGAGAAGCTAAGTGGAGAGTACATAGTATGAGAATGAACATGTAGACCCATAGATAATCATCACTAAGTGCATGTGGATGTGTTACCATGGAGGTAACCAGTATGGGGCCTAACCGAGGTAGGTAGGTCACCATGATCCCTATGAAAGGATGTAAGTTAGACCACAAATGCTGAGAGAGATGATGGAGACTTGGGTAAGGTTTCAAGTTGGATACGTACTATGTTAGAATCCTAAGTCTATCCTAGGGTCAGGTGGGGATAAGACCGATGGGAGTAGGAGTTGCTTAATTCCCTAGTTGCACGTGACCATAGGGTCGGGAGGTAACAGTTGTCATTGTCTGAGGACCATGGGACCCAAAGGGCAAATGAAGAGGGCACTCTCTGATGCATAAGGGAAGAAGGATGACCCCAAAAGTGTCAGCACCCTATAGACCTAGAGGAGATGACTAAGGATTGTATGATGACCCAAGTGGGTTTGAAACCAGTTTTTCATGGAAGTATCCTGCATATTGAGATGTTCATGATGTAGATGCATGTGAGGCACATTTCATTTTAGATTTGTAGGTGTACTGGAAATGTGGGATGTACCATCTCTACTCTTAGAACGGGAAGAACTCTGTATTTTGACTGTAGCCAAATGCTTATTTCCTCTTGTTATGGGAGTGAGAGATAGGACAGTACCCATGCCATACACCAAGGATAAAGATGATGTGAGTTGGAATGTTGCTATGAGGTATGAGGACAGAGATGATAACATACCCTTATGGAGTGAACGATGCAAGGATGGTTGACAAACACTAAGAGAACTAAGGTAGTCATCTTATGAGGATATTTTTATCATGAGCTATGTGGAGTATATGAGTTATATAGGGTTGAGTTCGATAACCAAGAGGATGAACTCATAGTTTTCTTGATGAAGATAGACTTCTAGTCTGAGATGAGATAATAAGTGGAATATAGGGAGGTGTATGTCTTCAACAATACCTAACACGTAAAGTTGAAAGGTGGTAATGGATGCTCCTGCTGAGATGCATCTAGTCTAGGTAGTTAGGTGAACCCTAAGTGGTGAGATATGTTTGGCTAACACTCATATGTAACAAGATATGTTGATCGAGTTAGTGGTTGCTTGGTTAGCCAGCCTAGGGCTTGTTGTGGTAGAAGGATGGTTGTAGAATCTTAGATGTACTTCTCTAGAAAAGAAGGTGATGAAACCCACGACTAGAGTGTTTTAGGGTTTCTGAGGAATCAACCTTGAGAAATCGTGACATACAGGAGATCATGATTTTAAGTTCACCATACACCGTAGTACTACTAAGATAATAAGTGGTAGTAGTACTTTGGATGCCTAAGAAGTGTACGGAGTTGCATGTGACTTGTCGCCATGCATGTCAGGAGGTGAAGGACGAACGCCAATAACCCATTGAGTGGATATAGAGGATAAAAGTCCCTGAGAGGGAATGGGAGTTCATCACTATGGATTTCGAGATAAGTCTCCCATGGACCGAAGAAGGTCAAGGTGCAATATGGGTTATGGTTGATCGCCTTACCTAGATGACATAGTCTAAAGAGAAAGAGAGATTACTATCAAGGGATAGATCCGGTTGAACTACATGTAAGAGAAATGGTTCAACTATACCATGATATGAGTTCAAAGGTTATTGAGTATGACCTAAAGGTTTACTTCCATGCGGTGGAAGTAGGTACATGAATAACTCGATGTTAGTACGGTTTATCACCCCTAACTGATGGTTAAAAATGATCCAGACTTGAGGGTCTGTTGAGAGCATGTGTGCTCGTTTAAGGTGATACATGGAGACAGTTTTGTCCTATGAAAGATGTGATGTTAACCATCATAGCCTTTATCGGGATGTAAGAAGCTCTATAAGGGAGGCTGTGTCGGTTACCGATTCATGAAGATGATGTCGGTGGAAAGACCGTGTGAAGGTTAGAAAGGCCACAGTGTGTGCAGATGAAGTCGCTTTGATCATGTGATGGCTAAGAAAGCCCAGGGGCGACATGAGTCGTGAGCTGATACAAAGCAGACTGACATGCAGTTCATTGTGGGAAAATATGTGATGTGAAAATCCGACCCCTCTGAACTATAGCTGAGAAAGCTGAGATCTCGATACATGGGTCAATTTGAGATGGATTGGTGGAGATGGTTATGTTTAGACTTACTCCTCAGGATAATGTAATGTATGATGTGTTCCACGAGTCCGATCTAGAGCACTATGTGATAACCAAGCCATGTTGAGCCATGAACCTATTTAGCTATGAGAGAAGCTAAAATGTCCTGAGTCACCTATGAGGGTACAAGGTACCAAGATGAGAAAGAACTCAGATGCAAGAATATGAGATGATGAAGGTTCTTGGGAGGCACCATGGAGAGGGTAAAACCACATGGGAGCCATGATGGACATGGGGGAGTCTTATCCTGTTTGTTTGTATGTTTGAGGGAATTTTGATGGCAAAATTCCTATAAGAGGGGAAGGATGTTACAACCTCAATTTTGCATATATTTTCATAATTAAAATTTAATGATTTTATGAATATGGACTTAATTGAAAAGGTTTTATGATTTACTTCAAAAGATGGATTTCTTTGCAAATCTCCCTTTGGATAGGAATTTCGTGATTCCTACTATTATGTTAATCCAATAATGGATATAAAAGATAAGAAAAGAAGAAAAGTCCAAATATTAGAAAAGATACAAGATAATGAATATTAAGCAAAGTATTTATGAGAAATACATGGAAATCTCTAGAAAGTGGCATTAATGGCCACAATTGAATAAATTTCATTTATATGTGATTTCGAATGAAAGAAATAGGAAAAGAGGAAAAGGAAATGAAAGATAAAGAGAAATCCTTAAAAAGAGATATATTAATAAAGAAATAAGTAAGATAATGAGAAATAATGGATGTAGATGCATCTAGAAGGATAATAAGTATCCCTAAAAATGAATTTTGAAATCTTAGGATTTCTTGGGATCCAAGGAGTCCCAATGAATAAGAAGAAAGAGAAAATGCAAATAATACAAAATAAGAGGATAATGTGATACATAATTAATGAATTTTTGGTATTATCAAAAAGAGGTACGTTCTACTATAAGAAAGTATAATTTCATGTCAATGAATTAAAAGTCAAGCATAAAAGATGATAAGAGAGATTATTTTCGAATTCCTAAATATCCAAGGAATATGGTTTATTAAGAAGATAATTAAGAGAGAGAAGATTACTTCTTAATGGAGAAAAATAAGTGTCCTTTTGGGAAAGAGACTTGTTACCTCGTCGATGGGCATCCTAGGGCTTTACTACCCTCCCTTATATAAAGGTAGAACTTTGCTTGAGCCTAAGAGAGTTCCATGCATCTCTTTCTCTCTCTTCTCCTTCTTCTATTCGTTCAAACCCTAGCCAAGAGAGTAGATCAATCTTGAGGGCACCGAGGAGCTGTGTTGAAGTCTCATTGGAGGCACAAAGCTCCCACGATGATCTGGGATGATCAGCCATCGCCTCCATGCCCAAGGCCATTGAGCAGTGCCTGTAGAAGGTCGGTGCCATGAGTGCAGGTCGCACGCCTGTCCAGCCCAAGCTAGCCATCTAGGTCGTGAGCTGGGCGGCGCCCCAGGTGCGTCGGAGTGCGGTAGAGCTAGGGCAGCTGTTGGTGGCAGTCCTCGGGCCCTAGGAAGAGGGGGCGTACCCGCGAATATGCTACAGTCGGCGGCAGCAGCGGGCGTCATAGGTGGAAGACGACCTAATGGTCGTTGGACAGTTCTGCCCCTCCACGTACTGAAGAACGGGCCGCTTAAGTGAGGGAAAAAATGTCTTTTGGTTATGTTTTGGTTCGGCTACGTGTTGCGTGGGAAAAGATGACGTGGTATCCTGTCGTTGATCCAAGTAAGTAGTTTTTGTATAAATCATATCTAATTAATGGTAGCTCGGATGGATGTAGGAGCATGTGTACAATCTTGTGACACATCTGTATAGTCTTGTACAATATGTACAGTCTTGTAGGACCATGTGTAAAGTCTTGTACACATGTGTATAGTCTTGTAGGACCATGTGTACAGTCTTGTGACACATGTGTACAATCTTGTACGATCAAGTGTATAGTCTTGTATGACAATGTGTATAATATTGTAGACATGTGTACAATATTATAGACATGTGTACAGTCTTGTACACATGTGTATAGTTTTGTAGGACCATGTGTACTGTCTTGTACATATGTATACAGTCTTGTAGGACCATGTGCACAATCTTGTGACACGTGTACAGTCTTGTACAATGTGTACAGTCTTATAGGACCATGTGTAAAGTCTTGTACACATGCGTACAATCTTGTAGGACCATGTGTACAGTCTTGTGACACGTGTACAATCTTTTTGACACATGTGTACAGTCTTGTACGACCATGTGTGCAGTCTTGTACGACCATGTGTACAGTATTGTAGACATGTGTACAGTCTTATACACATATATATAGTCTTGTAGGACCATGCGTATAGTCATGTACACATGTGTACAGTCTTGTAGGACCATGTGTACAATCTTGTGACACATGCGTACAGTCTTGTGCAATGTGTACATTCTTGTAGGACCATGTGTACAATCTTGTAGGACCATGAGTACAGTCTTGTGATACATGTGTACAATCTTTTTGACACATGTGTACAGTCTTGTACGACTATGTGTATCTAGATGTATACATGTGTACACATGGACGTGTACATATGTATCATTATGTACATATGTATCTCATTCTATACATATGTGTATTATTATGTATACACAAGATACTTTCTCTGTGTATCATTTTGTAAACAAGCGTATTATAATATGTAATGTGCAAATGTATATTGCGGTGGGCCAGCTAGCGTTGATTTGCTGCTGATGAGAACAAATGCGTTCCCAAATGCTACCTTAGTTGTAATGCTTCTCGTTTCCGGTTTAGGCTTTAACAGCATTTTAATGTGTTTTGGTTCAGATAACAAATCAAAACGGCAGATTTTAGACCAGTCTCTGTACTCCCTTCCTTTCCTATTGCTGTGACGTGTCTAAGATTAATTAGATGGAACAACGTTGTCACAACAGCTCCATCACAGTAAATCTGGACCAAAAGATGGACCCTAGTGAATGGTCCTTCTAATATCTTTTGTGTCCATGTATAATTTAATGCGGAGTTAAAAATTCTTTTTCTATTCTTATTTTTGTCTTCTTCTACTATCTAATCAATTAATATCTATTGTAAGTGTTCATTATATATTGACAGTAGCTTACGTCCTTTATCATGTTTGTTTCATTGCATGTAACATTGTATTAGATTTCAAAACTAAAGTGCAATATAAACTAAATGTTAGACGATATCTAATTTAGTATGTATGTGGATTAAGCATCTTAGTCCATATGATCGCTTTAGATCACAAGTAAGCTTTGAGTCCAAAACATGCTTAAGTTCCAAACATATTTGTGTCAAGTATCCTCCATATCTTATATATATGATGATTTTTATTGAGATTTAAATCATGTGTTCTTCTTGTCCGCAGGTGCTAAGGGTGAAAGACGTCTGCCTGCTCTGGTAATCACCTACAGCCCCCTTTAACCACAAACCAGCCCCAGCCGCAAACCACCAATCCCCTTCTCCACTTCATTCCCTTTCTTCGTTCTCTTTCTTCATTCCCTTTCTTTGGCATAACACTCATCTCGCAATCCCTCTCAACGGGTTTGCCACGCGACTGAATCCCGCCGCCCAGTAAGCGTAAGCCCGACTGCCAGACCACCGACTGGCTGCTCGATCAGGTAGATCTGTCGCCACGAGGACATGAACCACGCAGACATCCTTCTCCACTTCGTTTGGCTCAAGCCTCCTCCGTGACGCTCCGGCACAGCTCACGCCGCCGCTGCAGCTCCCTGTGGAGCTCCTTGTTCCGCAGCCACGCCTCCTCTCTGGCTAAGTCGGGTGACCGAGACCGGTACTTCCGGAGGGAAGGCCACGACTCCGGCGCTGAGCGACTGATTGCGTTGTTACTCGCCTCCCGACTCGGGAGCAAGATCCCGCTGTTGTCCGGCTGGCGTCAGCGGGGGACGGGAAAGGTTGAAGCCAACGGTAAAAGCAGGCGTTGGTTTGGGGTGTGGCTTGGGCCATGGTTTGGGGTGAGAGTCTGGCGCTTTCAAGAATTTCCGAAATCTATATCAGTTGCACATCACGCACAGGCACCGGAAAGTTATTTGATAATTAAAATGAATAAAAACTGAAGTCAGTTATCCACAAGGAGTCACACACGTGGAACAGAAGGACGGGCACGCTTAACTAAAGAGGTGAAACATTGCCTTACCTGGTTTTACGGGAGAGGAATTTTCAATCTACAAAGTAACGATATTTTAGGATCACGGGTCGGGCACTTGTCCTAGTGTGCCTAGCAGTGGCGGAACTACGAACACGCGCTTTTCGATTTTCATAAAATGGAACTAATCAATGATGCATCAGCTGATGTTAATTTTCCATTACGTCATTACAAACAGCAGTAACACTTGCAAATTATTGACAAATTTAGACAGATCTAGATAAAAATAGAAAAAAGAAACAGTGCAGGAGAATAGGAAAAGAAAAGAATTAGGAACACATACCAGATTGTTTGTTAAAAAATGAACATGTTACTTAGGTTGTGTTTGGGTGCGGTAATTCGGGGCGGTATTGTAATTCACTCTGGTATTTGAACTACCACATTTATGAAGATGTCGTTTGGCTAGCTTAGTGGAATTTACGAACATCAGCAGTTGGAACGCGGCATTCCTCCTGCTATGCATTTATCAAACTTCACAAAATCCGCCGATTTTGGCGAGCTTTGCAAATCACAGATTGAGGGCTTCGACCCCGACTCTCCCGACCCCCGTCGCCCTCCGACCTCCGTCGCCCCCGACTCCTCCTCCTCTTCTCCCCCACATCCTTCTGCCGGCTCTTCCTTCCACCGCTACCACGGAGCGAGGGCTCTACCTGTTCTCGCCATCAGCACCGCTCCTCCCTTGCACCCAATCCTCTTTGGGGGTCGCTAGGGTTTTAACCCTAACCTCTTCTCATTTCCCCATCAGCTCCTCCTTCCCCGACGAGGGTCTTCTCGCAAATGAAGTCGTCACTGCTCGTGATTGAAGTCATCAGGGTGGCTGCTCGCGGTGCTACGGTGTTCGCTGGGCTCGCTGAGAGTCGCGATCCGACTGTTGTTCGCTGGGCTTGCTGGGAGTTGCGATCCGACTACTAGGGTTAGTTCTCTACCTTTTTTCTTCTCCAACTTCCTCTTCTTCTTCGATTTCGCCCGATTTCACCCCCTTTTCCTTCCAGCCCTAGAAAAAATGGCCTGATGTTCCTGTAGTTCTCCGGACACCACGCACCACTCACTCCCCTCTCTACAACTCGCTTTCCCATCCACCACTCGACCGCCTTACCCTCTCTGTGCCTTCCCTACATTTTCTCTGCTTCCGCACCCCGCATCCTTCAACTCCCACAACTTCCACTGCTCTGCCCCGTCTGCCCATCATCGACGAGCCCTAAGCATCGCCTGCTTCGCTCATCTTCTTCTCAGAATTTTTCCTGTTGTCACTTCACCATTTCCAACCGCTCCGCCAAGAATGTTGCGGTGGTTCGATGTTGACCTGGAGCAGGGCTCTATGTTCTCTTCTAGGTTTGTATGCCTTATATCCCAGAATCTTCCAGCCCAACCGCCCGCCTTTCCCATTTCATCGTCTGATTGATCGATTCTACGGTTCCACTCTCCCTTCATTAAGGTGATTCATTCTTCCATATCCCCTACATCTGTCTATGATAATTGTATTGGCCCAACTACTACTGCTAGTAACATTCCACCAAGTTTCCCGATTCAAGTCTTCACCATATTCGAATTCTTATTCCTCCAAGTTCAACTCATATCCGATTCAAGTCTGTTGCTGGTAACATTGCTTCTGCACACACCAACACATGCCTGACTCATACTGCCATGAAGCTCTCGGTCACATCTTGCTACCAGTTGATGCAGCTCTGCCAAGTATACCACAACACTCCCACACACACACACATAACCATTGCCAACTAACTAGTTGCTCATGATCATGATTATCATACTTACTTCCATTTGTGGTTTCACTTCTCTTCTTTTTCTTTCCCTCCACTCGTCTCTCTCGATCGTTGGACTTCCAACTATTTTTGCTTGTAAGCAGACCGGTCTTGCCATTGTTGCCAAATGTATCTTCATCATGAATCTGCCTTTCACTGTGCTTTTGTTGCTTTGTTTAGCAATGAGGACCCTGTCACCATTGTTGCTTCGTGCCTTTTTTTTCTTTCTTCTTTTTCAAAGTGCTTCCTCATTCATTCATCCCACCTCCACGCCCTCCTCCTCCAATAATTATTAGAAGCATGCTATGGTCCTTTCTGTACCATGGGCGTGTGCCATTACTAATCTTGTTTCCTGCCTGTCTTTTTTTTCTTTCTACGGGAGTGGTTGTGACTTGGGTTGTCTTCTAGGTGTGATTGACTTGCACTTGGTTAGTAACTTTGTTATTTGTCATTTGATTTTCTTTCTTTTTCCCTGCCCTTTTCTGGTATGCTTCACTTGCACCTCATATTATGATACAATGTTGGTCTGTAACATGCTCTTATGAATATTATGATACAATGTTGGTTTGCAACATGCATAATACAATGTTGGTCTGTATCATGCTTTCATGAATTAGTTCCAATTATTATAATGCAATGATAGTTTTTCTCTCTCATTTAATACTGAATATAATGTATGGTCTTATATAGTGTTTGATATGGCTTCACATGGAACGAGTGAGTTTTTAGAGCGTCTCCATAGAAAGAGAATGATGGACGAGGATGAGAAGAAAGAGAATGAAGAGGAGAGAAATAAAGTCATTGTTGGTGTTGCTACCATGACTGTGACTAGTGTGGCAGCATGGTACCATGATAGTTTTATGGTGAGAGATCCTCCTATTGATTGGGATGATGTAAGGAAGTGCTACTTGAATAGATTATACAATGGTACCGATTATGACTGTGTTGAACAATTGCGAATAAGCAAAAGTGGATTTCATAGGTTGTACGAAGTATTGACAGGGATTTGGGGTTTAGTTCCCACAAAGCATGTTGTAGTTGAAGAAGTTGTTGCAATGTTCTTGCACATCCTAGCTCATAGTCTCAAGTACCGAGTAGTAAGGTTTCATTATCATAGGTCTCAGGAGACGATAAGTAGACAGTTTCAAGCAGTTTTGTGTGCCGTTATGAGAGTGAGCAAAGAATATATTAAACTACATGAGTGCACTCTCAATGGGATTGATGTCATGAGATGGAAGTGGTTGAGGTATATATATTTATTAAAGTATTACTTAAATATATATATATATATATATATATATATACTCGTATTTATTTTTTAATGAGTGATAACTTCTTTTTTTGCTTAACTAGAACGTTCTTGGTGCACTTGATGGAACTCATATTCCTTTGAGAGTTCCAGTCGAGAAGCAACTTGCCTATCTCAATAGGAAAGGAATCATAACCACCAACATGTTAGGGGTTTGTGATCCCAACATGATGTTCATATATGCACTTCCGGGTTGGGAGGGTTCTACAGCCGATTCAAGAGTTTTGAAAAATGCATTGTCTAGAAAGGACAATCTTTGCATTCCAAATGGTAAATATTTTTACCTAAAGCTTTTATATAAATATGATATACAATAATTACATGACTTATAGTTTGTGATGATTCTAGTGTAGGGAAGTATTATCTTGTGGATGTGGGATACATGAATGGTCCAGGGTTCCTTGCACCATATCGAGGAACAAGGTATCACGTAAATGAGTGGGTGGGGAATAGGCCACAAAATTATAAGGAGCTATTTAATCTCCGCCACTCTAGCACCAGAAATGTAATCGAGAGAGCCTTTGGACTTCTGAAGAGTAGATGGAGTGTTTTAAGGACAAGCTCCTTTTTCGACCTCAAGACACAAGTGAGGATAATAAATAGTTGTTGTATGCTACACAACTATATCCTACTTGAAAAACAAGATGATCATGTATTAGAAGCCCAACATAGAAGAATCCTTGATGAAGTGGACAGGGAGATCATGGGGCAAACACTTGCTGATGAGCTAATAACACATGTAGAGGTGACCGGTCAGTGGATAGGATTTTGAGATGCTTTAGCACAAGACATGTTTGAAGACTATCTACAAAGAGGACACTGAACTCACAGTCAATAATGTGAGAAACTGTGTGAGAATATGGAAGAAGACCTATGCAGCCGTGAGTGATATTCTCTCACAAAGCGGATTTAAATGGGATGGCACAAAACAAATGGTCAGTGTGGATAATGAGGATGCTTGGAATGAGTACGTCAAGGTACATCTTGTTTTAGCTTTTCAACCTTTCACCAACTAAATTCAAACTACATTGCATCTATTAACATAACACTATTTTATAGTCACATGAGAATGCCAAGAAATACCGCTGGAAGGTCATTCCAAATTGGGATGACATTGTGGACTTGTGCGCAAAGGATAGAGCCACTGGGGAAGGTGTAGAAATGGCTTCTGAAGAAAATGAGGTGATGGACTTGGAGTCGGTGGATGAGATGGATACGACAAGCATAGATGAGGATACAATGTCCACCAGCTCAACTGAAAAAAGAAAGAAGCCATCAACTGAGTGTACACCCTCAAAAAAGAAGGGAGGTGGTACTTCAATTGCTGTTGTCGTGGACAAGATGGCTTCCAGTTTTGTTGACTACATGAAGGCCATATCAGGTCCAAAAGGTGTTGACCCACAGGCTGTGTATGAGGAGGTGTTTGTCGTTGACGAACTTAATGATTCCCAGAAGATGAAGGCCTGCATGTGGTTCATGGACAATGAAAAGCAGTTCTCTCTAGTGAAGTCTCTGCCTATGGAGAGAAAGAAAGAGATGATTCTCATGTTAATCTAGGTATGATTCGTGTTGATCTTTTATTATACCTTGATTTAATGGTGTCTTCTGCTATAGTATTATTACTGATTTGTGCCTACATCTTTTTTCAAACTGCAAGTGTTGTTACTGCTGCATGTGTTGTTACTGATGCAGGTATTTTTATAATTTATGTTATTGTTGATCAGGTGGTGGCTGGGTTACTGCTGGTGGTTGGGTAGTTGTTATGTGCAGGTGTTGGTGGCTGGGCTACTGCTGGTGTTGTTGGGTGGATGGTGTTGATGTGCATGTGGTGGTGTTGTTGGGTGGTTGTTGTTGGACGGTGGTTGATGTGTATATGGTGGTGCTGTGGTGGGGGTGTTGGTTGATGTGTTTATGGTGGTGTTGTGGTGGGGGTGTTGGTGTGTGGAGGATGTATGGAGCATGGTGGTGAGGTGGTGTTGTTGGCTGTTGTGATGGTGATGTTGGCTGTTGTGATGGTGGTGTTGGCTGTTGTGATGGTGGTGGTGGATGCTGGCTGCTGGTGGTGGTGTTGGCTGGTGGGTGGGAGTGTTGATGTGTAGGTTGTGGTGTTGGCTGGTGGTGGAGTGGAAGAAGCAGCTTGTTGTAGTAATTGGGGTGTTGTTAATGATGGTTGGGTGATGGTTTTGTAATGGTTGTGTGATTGGTTGATGCTTGGATGATTGGGTGATGGTTGTGTGATGATTTGGTAATTGGGTTATGATCGGTTGGTATTTTTTTGGTTTTTTTATTAAATATAGTATTTGGTTTCTTTCTCATATAGCTACTAAAATTGTCTTTGCTACATAAAAATCTAGTAGTTGGTTTCTTTCTCATATATTGTAGGTGGTGGTTGCAGGTGTTGGAGGGTGATGGGAGAAGTTGTTGTGAAAAACTAATTTTGGAACTGATCTTGGTTAGGCAAAGGAGGAAGAGCACACCACTTGTGGTGACTACGTCCACATGTAGCCATGCTTTATAATCGTTGTGGTTTATGCTGACAATGTATGTGTGACTTTTATTATGGGTGTATAAGCAATGTACTGATGTAGTTTATATTTGACTATTGAGACAATTTGTTGGGGTGATGTTGGGGCTTTATCGATGGATGGAGCAATGTTTTGACGTAGTTCAAATTATGAATACAATGTATTGATGTATTTTGTATCATGTATTCATGATATATCAAACAAGGATCATTTATATATTATCTGGTTTATGTCGAATGTACTTGTCTTATTTCCAATGAGCTCTAGCAGGTGATGAATATGGATGGCTTCTATGCCATGTATTCACATAAAAAGTATACAAATGATGTGTAGGTATCCCTTTTCTATGTGTAATATGTGCATGTAGCTGCTGTGTCAACATGAATAACGTTCATGGCTGGTTAAATATGAATTTGTAAAAAAGAACAAAAATGTTGCATTTCAAATACGCAATTACTAAACAACATAATTAAGAATGGCAGTATTCTTAAATTCTGCATTTCTGAATTAACACTCATCCAAACAATGTAATCAGGAATTATGGGATTTGTTAATCAAGTAATTAGAATCCCGTGACTTACTGATTACTTTAGCAGTCAAAAATGGGGTGCCCAAATGCAACCTTAGAGAATTCAGTAGCTCGTAATCCTTGTGGAAAGGCGTCATTCTTCTAGATGACCTCATCACGAACCTGTAGAAGACGTATCGTTGCGTTGACGACGAACGATGAAGATGTTAAATGACTTGCACTATCAGTGCACCCCCAGCGACTTCAAGAACCACCACCTAACTAATCGTGTCTCAAGAGAGATGAAGGATGAACTTGCTTCGCATATGAGAATGTCTTCGCAGAGCAGTTTGGGAGCAATGACAGAAAGAGACTGGCAAGGATTCACAAAGTACTCACATGAACTCTGACTGATGATGTTCATAAGTTGTGTTTAACCCTAATGCCCAAACGCTTATTTATAGTCTTTCACGCCCCCAAATCTAATTTTCATTAAGACGTGATCATTCAGTCGCTCTTGTACACGTTGCGAAAAAATGAGGCAAACACTTTCCAGTGATGAGTAATAAATCTGGTTCGGAAAAAATAATTAGTTAAATTAATAATTAATTATGTAATTGTATCCTTGTATGAAAAGAAGATGGAAGACAATTCTCACAACCCACAATCAACAATCTCGACCGGACAAGGAGTGGTGTAACGCGCGTACGTGTGCATGTATGTTATGGTCATCATACTTACTAAGGAGGTGATCATACTCTCTCCTAGGACCCTTTCGACACTAGTGTCACATATAATCTTACATATAAGAACTATAAAAAGTATACAAGGGAGCCATATAGGACTAAATCACTTCTCATTTGTACAAGACAACACAATACCTTTTCTTGTATCGACTAGATGCACTACATTGGGCTTAACCCATGTTAAGCCCAATGCATCTCGATACAAAACCTTGTCCATGTGGATTTTATAGAAGAGATCATATTGGAACATCCTCCATTGAAACTAGAATTGTGCATAGCCTTGTATGTAATACAACAAATAATGAATGTAGCATGGATAACTACAAGTCAATTCGGTAACTACAAGAGATAATTTACTATTTGTTGAAGAATCTTAAATAAAAAAGTATAAAAGTAGTACGTTTACCTTTTAATGACACGGACAAAAGATTCGAATATAAATGTTGAGTTATTCGAATGTATGTAACTTCAATAAGTCAAATTACATTTATGACAAATTTATGTAAAAATTGGTATAAAATATCAGAAAATGCTATGCAGAGGCAGAATAGGAGGCAAAATGGGAGGCATTTTGTTGTTTTGTGTGCTAAACAACAAAATAGAAGAGGGAAGCAAAGTACTTCCCACCTCTAATTTATTTCTTAGCACATAAAATAACAAAGTACGTTTCATTTTGCCTATTAATAGCAGATATATAAAATAACTTTCCAGCCACTTATCCTCATTAGCATGCGAGAAACACACTACTCCATCAATTCAGTGAATATATTAATGCTTAAAAAAGCAACAAAATCTGTTATCTGAGTGTTAGCTTAATTGTGTAAGTTTTAATATTTATAAACTCGAGCTCTATCCCGCAATTATACGAGTGCATTTAGTAATGAGATCGTCTAAGGGAGTAAGGCACTATTAAACACAAGCGTATTAATGTCTAACAATCTAGATCTGTTTGCAATAGTTGAGTTAGATTATGATTCATTAATTAGCAATAAAAAGAACAAGAACTAAACTAAGAGGATTAAAATCAGATTTTAGAAAATCTTGGTTATAGATTTCACTTTCACACCATTACCCACATGTAAATACGAAATTAACATGTTAATCAACTTGCAAGGAGGTTTTCATAATTACACACCTCCCGATGATATGAAACAATTATCATCTTCATATAGCACTCATGTGCCTAAGTTGAAATTCAAATAGCAACCTTGGATTCTCAACGTACCTCAGCCACTCCAATGATCAAAGGTTCATTTCCAAGAGAACTACTCCATACCCCCTATACATTCTCCCAAATCGCATAAATAAGCATAAGACATATGATTTGATGGCCAAGAAAATATACAAGCACATAACAACATAAAAACTCTTGGAGAAGAAAATTAACTAACATTAGATCATAAATACAAGTTCATATGATTAATAACATGGAAGCTACTCTCCCATGTCCAAAAATAAAGATTTGACTCGTGCATAATGAAGAAACAACAGTACAAGGCACAAATTTCAGATTTTCTATGATTAGAGAGAGAAAAAGCAAAGAGAAACCAAAGAGTGAAGTGAAATGAGGTAAAAATCCAACTTGAAGATGGAATTATATCCTTGTAGCTGCTTCTACTTGGACTACTTTCCCTCCCGAGAAGCCCAAACAGAGTAGAGATGTGACGTCCCCGGATTTTGACTTCTCCAAACCCTATTGGGAATGAGATGTCAGAATCTGAAAACATCACCCAATCATATCAGAGTGCGTTGCGGAAGCATATGCGCATACATGAACATACAACCATAACATACTCAACATTCAACATGTATTTTTATACAAAATGAATTATTACAAAATGCTTTACATTTACATATTGAATGAAAATCTACAAGTCTGAACATGTATGCTAACAAGATCTTAGACAATAGGTACAACCTGAACAATTTGCTCACATCCTGTACTTTTCCTCCCATGCTATCTCTGAACCTAAAACATACGTGAAACAACAAATCAACACACAAGGTGTTGTGTACATGGGTAGAAAGATACATATATTTATGGCTTTCATAATTTTTGAAAAAGATTTGCAGAAGGAAAGAAAAATCATAGAAAACACTTCTTTATTAAGCGAAAAACGCCAATTTAAGTCATTTTCCTAGATGAATTGCATTATCAAGGTGGACTAGTACCAAAACATAAATATTGGGCCCATCCCTGTGTACCAAGTACTCTAGGGAAACTCCCCGTACACCGTGTGCTCTAGGGAGGTGTACTAGCCAACATTAATCCATTCCCTCGTAAGGGGGATAATGAACACCTTAAATAACTACAAAACATCTACTCATAATTTATGTTTTCAAGTGACAAAACAACGAGTACTACATAGCAATACTACATCCAATATTTTCAAATAGAAGAGAGCATACTTACATATCATGATTGCAAGCAAGAAAACCATAGTCATATAATTAAATAAACCCACGTACCTGAGTTCAAAGATTTCTAACTTATCCTTGATCATCTAGAAGTCTGGTCATCACCTGATTAATAACAAAATTACATACATGCATTAAATTCTCATCATTAATCCTAACTAGATGTATTTTAGGATTTTGGCCATTATAGGTTCCAAGCTTCTTATAAGTTCATTAAATGATCTTATACTGATATGGAGGTCATCATGAAGGTGTGTTTCAAGTTTCAAGTCATTATGATGTACCATGCACTTTTTATGATCATATCAAGGTTTAAGGCATTTACATGCATTCTAGGGTCAAAAGACTCACAATAGAGAATCTGATACCAAGAATCAACAAGGAAGAAGAGTCAAGCATAATAGATGGTTTTAGATCAGTAAGAAAAGAACATAGGAAACACATTCAAAGTAGGGTGATGTCCACTAGGGTCTAGACGTCACACTACCAACATGAAGCATTGGCATTCACTCGTACATGCAGTTATCATAATAGTACACTTATGTCATCGGGAGTACAAGGAATGTTATAAGGTTTCCCAAAGGTTCCAGGAGCATAAAATACTAATTTCATGATTGGATAAGAATTTAGAGTCATTAGGAAGCAAGTTTAGGATTATAAGAGCAATGTACATCATTATAGACCAATATGGTCACATATGTACAAAAATGGGTCATTTATGAAAAAAATAGGGAGAATAAGACCTTTAATAGGGATACAAGGACATGAGAGTTACTGATTTTATACTTACGTGGGTATATATGCATCAAAGTTCCAAAATTCATAATATCATTACATTAAATATGTTAAGAAGATCAAAAGGTAGCATTTTAAAAAAAACAGAGAACAAACGAAGGAATTAGGGTCTGAAATTATCTCCAAGTTGTAGATCTTTTTGAGACGATCAAAATGGTATATAGTTTTACCCTATTTGGCCAAGGGAATTGGGAGTTATTATTTTTCTAATATCAACATTTAAAACTATAGTTGAGGGAGTTATTACCATTGCTGATATGTATGCCTTGAGGTTGGCCGTCGATCCTAGATCTGATGACTAGGGCTGACCCGCAGCTTCACGCTATGCAGCAGTCTGCGATTTGGGCCGCCCCTCACTGTGCGCGGTGGTCGGCGACTCCCAGCTTCCACGGATTGCTGGTTGGGTCTTCCAGAGCGGTTGCGCGCGACAGTAGGTCGTTTGTCCCCGCCTCCAACCGCGAGCGTCCGGTCAAGAACCGTTCTCCACCACCCGCCGACCTCCCTTACGGGATTCCCCTGTTTCAGTGCCCAAAACAGGGGGCCGAACAGAGGGCATCCCGGTGATCTCCCGACGGCGACGGATGCATCTGAGGACAGGGCGATAGGAGAGGAAGAGCCCTTGGATTCTGATGGAGGCCATAGTGGCCCTCCCTTGTCGTGCGGAGGTGAGCTGTTAACTGGGCGGTTCCATCCTTAGCGCCGCTGAGGCTCCCAACCTGTAGGAGAACAAAGCTCCACGTCCAGCAAAGAAGACAACGGTCCTCCAGGTTACTTCGGTGGGTGAGGGCAGTGGTGGATGGAACGTTTGCTTTCCTCTTGACTGAGGTTCGGCTCATGGAGGTAGGGTGGATCTGTCCCCTTCTCTACGGCTGGCTACTGCTTGCCGCAATGGGGGAAGAAGGCGATGAAGGTTGGTCGCCCTGTACAATGGGTCTCCGACGTCAAAGGGAAGGGTCCATCCGTTCGAGCATTGTGTAGGTCGTGCGTTTTCTAACAGGATTTCTTCCTCCTAACCCCCCCCCCCCCCACCTTCATCGGATCACATTGGCACCTCATCCTTCTGTTCCTCCTTTTACGGGGGTTATGGATGACCGATTCCCTTAGTGCCTTTCTGTAAAAAGGCAACGTGACATTAATATGTCACATATCCAAAGACCAAAGTCTAATAAAAAAAAAATCATCAATGTCCCCAATTTCAAATAATTCTATCTCTTTGTAGAAATCTCCAAAAATTCTGAATTTTTAGACATAGGCTCAAAAAATCCTAATCTATCTTCTATTGAAGTTTGAGACTCAAAGACTATTATCTATCCATGCCAATAATTTTTATTTTATTTAACTAACCTCATAAATAAGTGTATTAACCTTAAATACAAGTCGATTCATCATCAACTCTATCTCTAATCATGCTTTTTGGGTGAAATTATTCTTATCTGAATAACAAGATCCTCAAGTTGAGTTCAATCATATACAAGCATCCTTGGTCATAAATTTCTACATTTGATATCGAAATCCTAAAATCGAGGTCATCACATTCACCCCACGTTATAAGGAATTTCGTCCTCGAAATTTAAATAAGATCATCCTTCAGAGGCTATTTAGGAGTTCAACTTCATATACCTCATCATTTCTTAGGTTCTAAGACCACCATAATTGCGTGCACTCTAAGTTGTCAGCTTAGGGTCTAGAGATTCTTGGGTGTGTCCACCCCACCTTATATATATGTGGAAGCATCACTTAATGTCTTAGCTATAACATAACATTATGATATCTTAGGATTACATCACCCCTAAGGGTACATGTTTTATTCATACTTTTAATGTTCAGGAGGAATTTGTTTATGTGCCATGATATTCAGATTGTTCAAATCTAACATCACTAATATGTTTTATGATCAACATTTTGCAATGATTTCAACATTAGAGGAGATTTGTCTTCATCCTTGATATTAGGATTTTTCTACATAAGAAGGCCTTACGTATCATGCCTGGCCATTAGGGTTTCACCCTATGCTGTGATATTCATACTCATATTAGAAGCATACATTGAGAAGGATCAAAGTTAGGAACTATATTTCTGATCATATATCCTATGATCCAAAAATATCTTTATATCAAGTTTATGAGTTCAACTTTTTATGTCTTGCATGTATTATGTGAAGGGAAAAGAGAATATACTAAGTTTATCTTATGATCTCAACATCATATCTTTCATATGAAGGGGAAAAAAATATTTTAGAGTCAAACTTATCATTATTTCAATCTTGGTGCTACATGTATGATATAGGAAGGGAACATATAATAGGTCAAGCTTATACGAGTGACTCCTCATATATAAATCATCTATATAGCTCAAGTGAGGTTTCTATCATCGTATATTAACAAAGAGAAGAAGAAGGGAGAACATGTATTTTGAGTATCTTTTGCACAAAGCATCATACTCTCATAACTAGAGTTCATATATTACCTCACTTGCAACTAATGATGAGATTCACAAAATATGTCACTCCAGCTAGGACCTAGCTTAGTCAAAGTATTGACTTTATCATATGGGTCATCTACCCATCCTTTTATTTTTTCCCAATTCTCACATATAGATTTGAATCATGCATAAGGACTCAACTCAACACTAGAGAGTAATCTAGTGTAGGATTTTATTTTTAACACATATCTCATATATTGGAGGCTAGGTCCTATGAACTTCCCCCTGTGGGTCTTACTCTCTCTAGAGTTCGCCACATATCTCATCCTACCACTAGACATCCTCCTTGTATAAGAGCTTGAGGCTCATGCACACTCATCTCTATCTTAACTTATCTTATCTTAAGTAGGAAAAGGGAATGTACTTTCATCATCACGGCTCATATACAACTCAAATCTTAATAAGGAAACTTATAGCATCATAGATCAAACTTAGATAAGATTTCACATGCTTATTTCAACTATCATTCTATCCTCTGCTCTATGTATCACATATCTTGATAAGGCTCTAGACATCTAATCTAGACTACTCTCTCTTCTAGACTGATGTCACTTCCTATCACTTAGATTGCATGAACACTAACTACTCTCCAGTGTGAGGGACACATTTTTATATTTACATATATATAATAAAATATTATATAGTTTTTTCTCCGAGAAAGAAGACGTCAGAGAAAACACTCGAGGCTCGAGCCGATTGGAAAACAAAACCAAATCAGCAAAACCGAGTGTCCCACACACAGTAGATAGTCTAGTATCATGTAACCTAGTGAAATGGTGAGAACGAGATGTAGACTAGTGTAGCTACCCAATACATATGAGCTCTATATGGAAAGGGTCTCACACACTTGTCTAAACCTAGTTCTCGAACATCTAGGTTCTAACCTTGAGGCTAAGTCATAAACTTATTCCTATAAAACAACTTACTAAGTTTCTAAGGTTTAAAGTGAAACGTGAGATTAAGATTTTATGTTTTATGGTGAGCAAATGTCAGGTCTAGCTATTGTTCATGCTCTGATACCAACTGTGACGTCCCCGGATTTTGACTTCTCCAAACCCTATTGGGAATGAGATGTCAGAATCTGAAAACATCACCCAATCATATCAGAGTGCGTTGCGGAAGCATATGCGCATACATGAACATACAACCATAACATACTCAACATTCAACATGTATTTTTATACAAAATGAATTATTACAAAATGCTTTACATTTACATATTGAATGAAAATCTACAAGTCTGAACATGTATGCTAACAAGATCTTAGACAATAGGTACAACCTGAACAATTTGCTCACATCCTGTACTTTTCCTCCCATGCTATCTCTGAACCTAAAACATACGTGAAACAACAAATCAACACACAAGGTGTTGTGTACATGGGTAGAAAGATACATATATTTATGGCTTTCATAATTTTTGAAAAAGATTTGCAGAAGGAAAGAAAAATCATAGAAAACACTTCTTTATTAAGCGAAAAACGCCAATTTAAGTCATTTTCCTAGATGAATTGCATTATCAAGGTGGACTAGTACCAAAACATAAATATTGGGCCCATCCCTGTGTACCAAGTACTCTAGGGAAACTCCCCGTACACCGTGTGCTCTAGGGAGGTGTACTAGCCAACATTAATCCATTCCCTCGTAAGGGGGATAATGAACACCTTAAATAACTACAAAACATCTACTCATAATTTATGTTTTCAAGTGACAAAACAACGAGTACTACATAGCAATACTACATCCAATATTTTCAAATAGAAGAGAGCATACTTACATATCATGATTGCAAGCAAGAAAACCATAGTCATATAATTAAATAAACCCACGTACCTGAGTTCAAAGATTTCTAACTTATCCTTGATCATCTAGAAGTCTGGTCATCACCTGATTAATAACAAAATTACATACATGCATTAAATTCTCATCATTAATCCTAACTAGATGTATTTTAGGATTTTGGCCATTATAGGTTCCAAGCTTCTTATAAGTTCATTAAATGATCTTATACTGATATGGAGGTCATCATGAAGGTGTGTTTCAAGTTTCAAGTCATTATGATGTACCATGCACTTTTTATGATCATATCAAGGTTTAAGGCATTTACATGCATTCTAGGGTCAAAAGACTCACAATAGAGAATCTGATACCAAGAATCAACAAGGAAGAAGAGTCAAGCATAATAGATGGTTTTAGATCAGTAAGAAAAGAACATAGGAAACACATTCAAAGTAGGGTGATGTCCACTAGGGTCTAGACGTCACACTACCAACATGAAGCATTGGCATTCACTCGTACATGCAGTTATCATAATAGTACACTTATGTCATCGGGAGTACAAGGAATGTTATAAGGTTTCCCAAAGGTTCCAGGAGCATAAAATACTAATTTCATGATTGGATAAGAATTTAGAGTCATTAGGAAGCAAGTTTAGGATTATAAGAGCAATGTACATCATTATAGACCAATATGGTCACATATGTACAAAAATGGGTCATTTATGAAAAAAATAGGGAGAATAAGACCTTTAATAGGGATACAAGGACATGAGAGTTACTGATTTTATACTTACGTGGGTATATATGCATCAAAGTTCCAAAATTCATAATATCATTACATTAAATATGTTAAGAAGATCAAAAGGTAGCATTTTAAAAAAAACAGAGAACAAACGAAGGAATTAGGGTCTGAAATTATCTCCAAGTTGTAGATCTTTTTGAGACGATCAAAATGGTATATAGTTTTACCCTATTTGGCCAAGGGAATTGGGAGTTATTATTTTTCTAATATCAACATTTAAAACTATGGTTGAGGGAGTTATTACCATTGCTGATATGTATGCCTTGAGGTTGGCCGTCGATCCTAGATCTGATGACTAGGGCTGACCCGCAGCTTCACGCTATGCAGCAGTCTGCGATTTGGGCCGCCCCTCACTGTGCGCGGTGGTCGGCGACTCCCAGCTTCCACGGATTGCTGGTTGGGTCTTCCAGAGCGGTTGCGCGCGACAGTAGGTCGTTTGTCCCCGCCTCCAACCGCGAGCGTCCGGTCAAGAACCGTTCTCCACCACCCGCCGACCTCCCTTACGGGATTCCCCTGTTTCAGTGCCCAAAACAGGGGGCCGAACAGAGGGCATCCCGGTGATCTCCCGACGGCGACGGATGCATCTGAGGACAGGGCGATAGGAGAGGAAGAGCCCTTGGATTCTGATGGAGGCCATAGTGGCCCTCCCTTGTCGTGCGGAGGTGAGCTGTTAACTGGGCGGTTCCATCCTTAGCGCCGCTGAGGCTCCCAACCTGTAGGAGAACAAAGCTCCACGTCCAGCAAAGAAGACAACGGTCCTCCAGGTTACTTCGGTGGGTGAGGGCAGTGGTGGATGGAACGTTTGCTTTCCTCTTGACTGAGGTTCGGCTCATGGAGGTAGGGTGGATCTGTCCCCTTCTCTACGGCTGGCTACTGCTTGCCGCAATGGGGGAAGAAGGCGATGAAGGTTGGTCGCCCTGTACAATGGGTCTCCGACGTCAAAGGGAAGGGTCCATCCGTTCGAGCATTGTGTAGGTCGTGCGTTTTCTAACAGGATTTCTTCCTCCTAACCCCCCCCCCCACCTTCATCGGATCACATTGGCACCTCATCCTTCTGTTCCTCCTTTTACGGGGGTTATGGATGACCGATTCCCTTAGTGCCTTTCTGTAAAAAGGCAACGTGACATTAATATGTCACATATCCAAAGACCAAAGTCTAATAAAAAAAAATATCATCAATGTCCCCAATTTCAAATAATTCTATCTCTTTGTAGAAATCTCCAAAAATTCTGAATTTTTAGACATAGGCTCAAAAAATCCTAATCTATCTTCTATTGAAGTTTGAGACTCAAAGACTATTATCTATCCATGCCAATAATTTTTATTTTATTTAACTAACCTCATAAATAAGTGTATTAACCTTAAATACAAGTCGATTCATCATCAACTCTATCTCTAATCATGCTTTTTGGGTGAAATTATTCTTATCTGAATAACAAGATCCTCAAGTTGAGTTCAATCATATACAAGCATCCTTGGTCATAAATTTCTACATTTGATATCGAAATCCTAAAATCGAGGTCATCACAAGAGAAGATTTGTTGCACTCTTTAGGGAAGAAATGGTAAAGAATGGATGTTCTTTTCCAAAAAAAACCTCTTCTTCCTCCCCAAAATCTTTTTCCTCTTGCTCTGCAACTTTCTTTAATTGTAGAGTATTTCAAATGATGAGAGATAATTGTCCCATCCAAGTGTTTTTATATTTAAAAGGTGGGACAATTGTCTTTTTAAAACTGCAAAATTGATCGGCGACATGTCGTGTCTTTTGAGGAACACATCGCGTCTGTGTGTATAACTGCTGCCTGGAATTGCTTCGTGAAGATTGCACATCGTGTCACTAAAAGGAACACTGTGTAGCTACAACTTGGAGTCAACCTGGGTGGATGACACACAACATTTCTATTTAAACACACGTTGTGTGAGTTGGTAGAACTTTGAAACATGGTTTTGAATGTGTGGACACGCCATGTCTTAGAAGCAGCATGATGTGTCATCTTCTATGCAGCTGGAGGTGAGAGTTTCTAGAAACTTACACGTCGTGTGGTTAATAGAACACATTGTGTTAGTTTCTTAGTCATTGAGGAATGCCTTTTCTAGAAAGATGCACGTCGTGTCTTCTTCAATTTTTTTCAAGATCAACTTTGTGAAGCATACAAACTCTTCGGGGAACGAACTAAGGTCCAATTTGGGTTGGATTATCCTCATTTCATCATCTTCATTATGTACCTGCGATCAAAGTCATGCAATGAGTAAAACAACTAAAAGGTGGCAAATCAAGTATTATTAGATGTCAAATGGAAGGCAAAATGGATTGAATTTGTGTGAGAAAATGTGAGTATATGTAATATGCGCACATCAAATCCCCCTAAGCTTGAACTATTGCTTGTCCTCAAGAAAAAAGTATTGATATGTACATCCGTAGAGCCAATCATATGATGATTAACATGACATAATTACCTAAAAGGATTTGATTAATAATTACATATATAAAGACCAACTTCCAATTCATTTGTTTTACTTAGTTATGAGATAATGAGGATACAAAGTGAATGTCTAGAGAATTATATTACTCAGTAGCATATGTTGTCAAGTTTATATCCTTGCGATGATATCATATGGATTTAAGAGTACATATACATATTCTCATTATTTCCATGATCGGTTATTATTGTGACACTGAGAAACATGTGAATCAATATATGATATTTAGGTCACATTATCTCAGATAGTCTACTCTTGGTTCAAGAAACATGGATTAAACATTGAGAGGATGACCTACTGTGCTTCGAGTTCATCTTGGATATCAAAGACAAAGGAATTATACAATCACTGCAACACCTTGCAAATATTGTAGGTTGAAGTTGTTCTTCAACTTTCCATTTCACTTGGGTAGCACTGATGTGCGACTAGGCACCACTCTTTGCTTGTGATGTCATAATCTAGTTATGGACATTCAATGCCAATGTGACATGGAACCTATAGGATCACACACATAGGAACTCGTCTAGAAGAGGAGTTTGATCTTGAATGACGATTGGAATGATTACTAAAGTGGTTAGATATTCAATTCATGCAACTGATTGCTAAATGGATGACTAGGTCTATCAAATGACCATCTCACAGGGTGAGATGGCTTTTTTGGCAGCCATATGGGCATCTCAAGTAGTTGAGATGGCTGTTTGGGGGTTAGGTTGATCAGATATCAATTTAGCTTAGTTCTGCTCTTGAACTGACCAGTTCGATGTGATTGAATCGGCTGACTCAACTCAACTCACCAGACGGTCGTCTGGCTGAGTGAGACACGTGTCTCGCTTGGGTGATATGGCCCGGTTGGGTTGAACGAATGTTTGGGATGTTTCCCGAATAGTTTTAATTATTCTTTACTTGAGGAATAAGGAAATTAATATGAGATATTAATTGAATTCATAATAGCCAAATTCATTTCAGATTGTGAACAGCCAAACGTCCATTTGGCAGTGCGAGACGACCGTCTTGCACACCAGACGACCGTCTGGGTGTGTGAAATGGCCATTTTGGCTGTTGCAGGTTATGAAAATTCAAGATCTTCCGGTTCTTTCCACTCCCACACCTTTATCTCATATCGGATAGAAGCTGGAAACCTTGACCATGGCCTCTGTTATATATAGAGGGGTACTGGGTGCTTTCCATACTACAACACAACACAGACAATAGAGAATCAGTTCCTCTGTCAACTATTGTCCTCTCCAGTTGTGGTAACCAAGAGAGCTCGAGCAAGTCCTACCTGAAAAGGAGGGATAGCCAATGGGAGAGAACAACTAAGAAGTTTTCCTTGTGGAAGAGTAGGTTGGTGAGTAGTACACCAATGGGAGGACAACTCCTTCATGTCCGTTCTTGGTGAATGACAGGAGTTCTAGTTGGTCCATGTAGAATACTCTAGAGGAAGGAGTCCTTTGGTTTCTGCACGGAGAGCAAAGTCAACCTGCAGTCCATGGCAAGACCACTGGAGTCATTGTAGAAGTTGTGCAGACATTGTTCGTGGTGAAGACCCAGAGCTGCACAACCACCGTTCAAGAGCAACTTGTCAGAAGTTGCAAATAAGTGAGTTTTGCAATCGGACTTGCTCCAGGACCAGGTATAACTTTCTAAAACCATCCTTCCTATTTCATAGTAGTTGACGCAATCTTGCTGTATTGGGAATACGGGTAGATAAAATTTTTGTTTCCATTGCTATACTTTGTGCCTGTATTTCCCAATAGTAGTATTAGAGCCACATTAATTTACTATGTTTTAGGATAATCGATATGATTGGATTTTTAGTTTTACCATTTATTTATTGCATATGATGTGAATATTTAAACATTCTCATATGCGTATCCAATCAAAGACCACATAATCCCAAACTAATATATATATTATATGATATATATACAATTTACACGCGTTGCCCTAAAAATAGTTTTGATGGTGGATGAGTAGCGTGGTTATGGCTTAAACCCTAAATCTGTGTGTGGTTGGATGGTTTGGTTCTTGTTTATCTTGGTCTTTGTACCGAGCCTCTGCTCCTCTTCCCAATGTAAAGTTAATTCTGTCTATCTTTTTCTTCCCTCAAATGTAACTCGAGGTTTCTCTTATTCAATGTAATAAAGTAGCAATAGGATAGTTTCTTTTCATGCAATGAAGTTGAAGATGTTCATCACTAGTTGAGATGACTAGTTTGTGAGACGAGCCGACTGTCTGGAAGATCATGGAGGATAGAGGACGATGGAACCAGATGACTGCCTAGTGGGCCCAACTGACCATCTGGGAGGAATCCAGACATTGGTTGGATAGGAGGCTAGACGACCGTCCCTAGTGGACCAATCAACCATTTGGAAGGAGTCCAAACATCAGTTGGACAGGAGGACCAATCGACCGGCCAAGAGGCGAGACGACTGGTTCAAGGGTTGAACCGATCTACCCAGATAGGCAAGCATAGATCTACATCAGCCACATGATCATACATGTGATGTGATGATTGACCTAGGTGGTAGTAATTCCTTATGGATCCAAGGAATTACAAGTAGACATGGCCATAACCATCACTTTTTGTTTATATTGTATGTTTACATTGTGGGATATAGCATGTATATCATACATACTATATATGTGCTGATTGAATATAATATATGTACATATATATGATATATTTAAAACCCCTCAATCAAACATATTAAGTATTAGATTCTTTCCAATAGCAATATACATGAAAAACTTGTTTGAATAAGATTAGGTTATGTCAAAGCAGGATTGCGGCGGGCGAAGGGAGTGAGAGGCGAGGGATGGTGGCGGCGCCACCAATCCACCTATTAGGGATCAGATTCGAGCGACATAGAACCTTGTAAAGGGGATTGCTATTGCTGTAGAAGATGCTAACACAAAAAGGAAAGAACCAGACAAGGGGGTCACTCAGAGCGACAGTCGATGGGAGAGCGGTGTTAGGGTTTCCATACCTCATGTGGGGATTAACTTCCAATTCACCGGGATGAGGGGAGAATCAACTAGGGAGGAGAGCAGTGAGGCACTAGCCCACTCGATAGTGGATGAGATCTACCATGAGCACACAACCACGGGCGCGACAGGAACAAATGGAGGATACACGGAGCAAGAATAGATCCTGAACGCAAACAAGACCAGACCGTCCTTCAACGAGATAGTAGGCGGCGCCGGAGGGACAACATCAGGCCAAGACAATTTCTCATCATTCTTTCTGGAAAGCCTATACGAAGGGAACCTAGAGCACAGAGCTGTCGATCTACGGGACACAGATGGACAACCGGAGATCTATATCGAATCGGAAGCTGAGGAAGGCCATGCACGCCCATGGAAATATGCGGTGGTCACCAGATTACTGGGAGCAGACGTTGGCTTCACGATGATGCGAGATAGAATAAAGTTGTTGTGGAACCCTAAAGGGAGATTCAACATGTATGAATTGGATAAAGGGCACTATGTGGTCCAGCTTTCATGCAAAGAAGACTATGATAATGCCTTAACTGGGGGACCTTGGAAAATGTTCGGGAGCTATATGGCGGTATGTGATTGGTACCCCACCTTCAAGCCTAGAGACGAGTTACTGCACTTCATCGTCACTTGGGTCAGGATTTTAGACCTCCATATGCACCTTTACATCCCTACCTTGTTCGAAGTTATAGGGATGGCTCTTGGAAGACTGATTAAAGTCGACACCCATACAACCTTCATGGCCAGGAGTAAATTCGCTAGACTGGCAATAGAGATTGACACCACCAGAAACCTATGCGCATCTATATTAATCAATGGGGTGGAATACAAAATAGAGTATGAAATCTTGCCGGACACTTGCTCGACATGTGGTAAACTGGGGCACAATGCAAAATAATGCTGTAGCAACAACGCACAGATGGAGAATGAAGATAGGGATCAAGCTGTCCAACAGAACCAAAACTACAACAGCGTTGAGGGTGGATGGTCTCAAGGGTGAATACAAAGCAACAGGACAAGGAGATCACAATCACATACACAAACAAGAAATAATGATAGCAGCCACATAATACCTCTATCAAGTAACTGGTATGAAAACTTATTGTAAAAGGAGGAGATGGAGACCATTGACATATCTGAAATGGCCACAACTGAGAGGCATGAGATGGCCACCAGAAGCAAAGAAACTTCTAACGGAGGATAGGAGAAGGTTTGGAGAAAGAAAAAACAAAAAATAGTCACAGAGAACCTTAATGATGCTTCAAACAGTAAGACCGGAAATAGTGGAGAGAACAAAGGGGAAGCGATGGCTCATTTGGGAGACAAAGGAGGTAACCATGTTGCAGTAGATCCCGCAGGAGATGAAGTCATTGCAGGTCCTGACGCAACCAAGGAGATCGAAATGGCAACTGGAGAAGAGGTGTCCACAAGAAACGATAACGACACTGTGGAACTAGAAGAAACTACAGCAGTGATGGAGGCAAATGAGAAGGATGAGGAGGCAACAAACAAAGATGAGGAGACCATGGCAACTGGCAACCAACTACACACCAGACACGAGAACAACATCATCAGAACCACGGGCAGGTAAAAGTTACAGAAAAATAGGACAACGAGAGTTAGCAAGGAATCAAAGGCCTCTATTGCTGGAAGAAAGCTAAAGAGTAGCGGCACCAAGATGAAGAAGCAGAAAAATACACCCCTGTATGAACACAGAAGGAAGAGCCCCAAAATTAATACAATAGGAGATAGTGCAGGGGAAAGGAAGAACAGAGACGCATCAATTGCAAGCATAGTAGGTACAGCTGTAGCTAACTTGGTTTAAACCTCCTCAACCCTAGTCAATGATGGTAGACATTCTATGTTGGAACACCAGGGGTATAGGAAGTGATGAGAGAAGGCGAGTGTTGAAAGAGCTTCTTGATTCGTATAAGCCCAAGGTGGTGGCCATCCTTGAACCACGTATAAGTGGACAGAGGGAATCCACCACCATTAAAAAGCTTGGTTTCCCAAATGCCTTTAGGGTGGAGGCAAGGGGATTCTCCGGAGGCATTTGGATTTGCTGGGATAGTGATACATGCAAAGTGCAATTTCTATTCTGCCACCAAAAATTCATTGTTTGTAGAATAAACAACATATGTGTGGTCACCTTTGTATACGAGTCCACACTTTGGCCCTAGGAAACTCTTATGGAAACATATTATCAAAATGGGGGGAATGTTCAAAATGCCATGGATGGCGCTGGGCGATTTCAACAGAGTCCTTGATCGAATGAGAAGAGTGGAAGCAAATATTTCAACGCCATAAAAGCATCCATGTTCCACAATACTTTGATGGAAGCCGATCTATTGGACCTTGGTTTTTCTGGAGCCAGATTTACATTCAAACATGGCTTGCTGCAGGAGCGTTTGGACAGAGCGACGGCCAACACCACATTCATCAACAGCTTCCCGAATGTGACAGTAGAACATCTACCCCATCTTGGGTCGGACCATTTCCCTCTGCTGGTCAGATTCAAAAGGACAAAAAAGACAGCCCGACGGTTCATTACCAGAGCGTCGTGGCAAGAGAATGACAAGTTCAAACAAGTTCTTAAGGATAGCTAGAAGACAATGATGGACTTCCCAGAGGCATTACAGGAGGCCAGTAGGACAATCAACAGGTGGGATGCAAGGCAGATGAAGGAGAAGAGAGCTCACAAGGAGAAACTCATTAATAACATCAATAGGCTGCAAGAGGACATGGCCAGGCAATATAATGAGATATCAGATGCCCTTTGTTTGGATTTCCAATCGGAACTAGATAGTATCTTGAAGGAGGAAGAGGTAGACATGAAACACCGTAGCCATATCAATTGGCTCAAAGAAGGCAACAACAATTCAAAATTCTTTCACAACTACGTGAACCAGAGGAGAAGAAGAAATATCAACTCTAGACTCAAAGGCACAGATGGAGACTGGATCTCCAATGAAGAGGATCTCAAGGAGGCAGTGGTTAAACATTTCAAAAAAGTGCTGACATCGAACCACAGTAGTAGCGCCAGCAAGCATGATGATATACCAAATAGATTCAAGAGACTCACTGAGAACCAACAGATGTCGATAGGAAAGACCCCAAATGCAGAGGAAATCCACAACATTGTGAAATCAATGAACCCTACAAAGGTGCCAGGTCCCGACGGGGTCACTGCCAATTTCTTGCAGAGGAACTGGATGGAGGTTGGAACTAGTATGGTGAATACAACAATCAAGGCCATAACAGAGGGATCTATACCCAGCTCACTGGGTGATTCCACAATTGTGTTAATACCAAAGGTTAAGAACCCAGAGTGGTGTGACAATCTGAGACCAATCTCACTCAACAATGTAGCACTCAAAGTCATTTCAAAATTGGTTGGGGAGAGATTGAAACCTTTAATGGAGGACTAGATCTCACAATCCCAAAGCATCTTTGTTCCAGGCCGTAGAATCTCGGATAACATCGCCCTTGTTCAGGACTAATCCACAACATGAAGAGGAAGCAAGGCTATGGCTATAAAGGTGGATCTATCTAAGGCTTACGGCATGATGGAGTGGAATTTCATAGAAGACACTTTAGAAGGGGCAGGCATCCCAAAGAACATTAGAGACTTTGTCATGGCGTCGATTAGGAAGGGAGACACCACCATCGCCTGGAACGGAAGTCACACCAGAAAGTTGAAAACGAGTAGAGGGCTCCGGCAGGTAGACCCCCTCTCACCATATCTTTTCGCCCTATGTCTAGACAGACTTAGCCAGTTGATCGAGGAGAAAGTGAATAGTGGCCTATGGAAACCTCAAAAACTAAGCAGAAACGGTCCTTTGGTATCACATGTGTGCTTCACGGATGATCTGATCCTCTTTGGGAAAGCGAGCCCATCGCAGATGAAGACCATAATGGAATGCTTTGGAAGGTTTGAAAAGGCTTCAGGGTAGAAGATCTCCATAACCAAGACGCGAGTTTTCTTCTCAAAAGTGTGGATGTGCAGCTTAGAAGGAGAGTGATGAGAAGTTGTTCTTTTCAGGAGACGAGCAATCTTGGAAAATATTTGGGAGTTCTGATCATTCACACCAGAGTTACTAAAGACACTTATAGCAGTATTGAGGATAGACTGAATGACAAGATTAATGTGTGGGCTGCTAGAAGCCTCTCCCTAGCTGGTAGGATTACCCTGGCAAAGGTCACCTTAGCTTCCTTACCAACTTATGTCATGCAATCCATGACCTTACCTCTCCAGTTATGCGACAAGATTGACTCTACGATTAGAACGTTCATTTGGGGTGGTGTGAGCAAAGCACACCCCCAAGCGCTAGTGGCCTGGGACAAGTTATTCTGCTCGAAGAAGGATGGAGGACTGTGGTAGAGAAGAATGCGGGAGTGGAACCTGGCAATCCTCTAGAAGCACACGTGGCACCTGTGCAGTGGAAGAGATACACCCTGGTGCAACGGGATGAGAGACAAATACAAGAGTTTTGTCTCAGGGGCGAACACAAATTTCTCCAGACTAGGGAGAGATGCTCTGGGTGGGAAATCCTTCATCGAGGATAATTATTACATCAACCCAATGAATGGGCAGACTACTAATTTTTGGACGGACAGGTGGTTGAGGATGGGGCCTACACTGGAGGCGGTAGCTATTCGACCCATCTCTCCAGAGCTTTGCGACCTAAAACTCCACTGCCTTGTGAACTTGCAGGGGCATTGGGACGAAAGTTTCCTTAGAGATTGGATACCAGACCAGCAGATAAAGGCCATTAGGAGAATGTAGGTCCCGAGTGAGGAAGACGACGCGGACATAAGAGTATGGGCTCTTTCGGCAAATGAACTCTACTCAACTAGGTCGGCATACAAACGCCTGAGACAAGGGAAAGGGCTGCCCACAACAGGAAATTGGAAGGCGACCTGGAGCCTGAAGACGTCATCAAAGATCAAGACCTTTGCTTGGATTCTGCTACACGAAGCTATTCTGACGAACGTAAAGAGAGCTCAAAGGGGAATGACGATAGAGAGGACATGCCCACGTTGTAGCAATGCAGATGAGAATCTCCTCCACGCATTACGGGACTACAAGAAGGCCAAGGAAGTGTGGGACAACCTGACACCCGATGCAGTGGACACACAGTTTTTCTCAAGCCAAAATGCCAAAGATTGGGTAAGAACACAACTAATCCATGGAGACGAGCATGTGACGGCCTTCTTCACTGCGTGTTGGCACATCTGGCACTGTCGAAACAACTGGGTCTTCGAAAGGAAGACAACCCCGACAACACAACATCTCCTGGTTATCAGGAAGGAAACCAGAGAGCAACTATAGGTGTTAGACAAGGAGCACAATAGAAATGCAGCTAGGAAGCAGACGCCCTAGGAAGGTCCACCTGTAGGTGTTACCCTCTTCAACTGTGACACAACAGTCAAAAAACCCAAGGCGTGTGGAGCAGTGGTAGTCAGGGACCGAGAAGGGAAATGGATTGGGGGCATGGCCACGGAGTTGCATGCTTTGGAAGTGTAGGAAACGGAACTGGAGACTATCATCCTTGCAATGGAGATAGCAGGGAAGAACAATACGGATCGTGCACAGTTCGATTCTGACTCCATCTTGGAAGTTCAGATAGCAAACAGAAGTGTGAATGAGTACCCCAGATATGCCAAGTTAATCAACAAGATCAATAGGATAAGGAGAGCGGAATGGCAAGTGAGATATATTCCCAGAGAAGCCAATGAGGTATCTGATAAACAAGAAAAGTTCCATAGAGATCATGGACATGGGCTTGCAATCTATGCAACCCCACCTTTAGAAATCCAAACTGCCCTAGTTAGGGACTTATGTAAGGGTAGTAGTACTACCTTGTTTAATTTGAATGCTTTGATTAATGAGTGTAATACTGAGTTTAGTTTGCTTGCAAGAGGAGGGCGGGATGAATAAGATTGCCTCCTGACTTCTATAAAAAAAAAGCATGGTGCACTGTCTACCTCGTGGAAGTGTGATGGTAGTAATGTAGGTGTCGTCAGAGCGGGGTGCATTATTATTGTATTATCTATTGGGTCAGGCTTAAATAGTGATTCTCAGAGGGTCTGTGCCCAGATGCATGTAGATGATCATGGAAAGGAGTTGTGCATGTCATCTATCCAAGAGTTTCATATGATGTAATTGGCATGATTTCCTACCTTGATGGTTGATTATGGACGCTGGTGTAGACCAGGTAATAATTGAATCATTTTGGATCTTGGCTCATTAGAAAATTGTTTGTTGCAATTTTCTGAATTGATACTTGAGGGTTGTCAATTTTAAAAAAATAATGAGAATGATAATTAATTAAAGACCTAATTATTATTGCACAAATTTTAATCAAATCAATTCAAATCAAATCAAAATTTGAGTTTATGGCAAAATTGCAATTTCTTTTTGTAGAACCAAATAGCAACAACAAACAATCACTTTTCTCTGCGATCGGTCCTTGAGAAGGACAAACTTGTTGGAAATAACTTCCATGACTAGTTTAGGACATTGAGAATTGTTCTCACACAGAAGCACAAGCTCTATGTCCTGGAAACACCAAAACCAGAGGAACCAGCTGAAAAAGCTACAAAGGCTGGCAAGGATGCTTATAAGAAGCATACTAAAGACATTGTGAATGTCAAGTGTCTGATGCTTTGTTCAATGAAACATGAGTTGTAGAGGCAACATGAGAACATGGGTGTCATTAAGATGGTCACACATCTCAAGAACATGTATCAAGATTAGGAAAGACAAGAGAGATATGAAGGTGATGTTCAAGTGCATCATGATAGAAGGAGATCCAGTAGATCCTCATGTACTCAAGCTGATTGGGTATGTTGAGAACCTTGCTAGATTGGGATTCCTCTTGGGTTAAGAGTTGGTCACTAACATGATTCTGCAATCCCTGCCAAAGTCATATAGTCAGTTTGTCATGAACTATAACATGAACGACTTTGACAAGCCATTAACATAGTTGTTGGGCTTGTTGAGAACAGCTGAAACATAAATGAAGAAATACAAGCCCAAGTCTGTGATGATGGTCAGCAAGACAAAGGGGAATTCTAAAGGTAAAGGAAAAGATAAGAAGAGTTCTAAAGCTACCCAGAAGCCCAAGTCTTCAGATCTCAAGACAAAAGGTGGAGTAAAGAAACAAAGAGGCGATCATCACCATTGTCACCAGTCTGGACATTGGAAAAGAAATTGCCCACTCTAGTTAGAGGAACTAAAGAAGAAGAAGAATGGCAATGAGGCCTCCACTTCAGGTATAAACAACATAAGATAAATTTGATTACTTCTTCATTTTGGTATGTGATACAAAATAGAGATCTTACATATCGATTTGCAGGATCTGACATGAAGTAAAGGCCTTCATGGAAGGACAAGGATGGAAAAGGCAAAGCAAGTGTTACAAAAGTTGTAGTCTACATTTAAATTTATCTTAGACCAATGGACATGTAATAGGGTTATTAGAATTGCTATTTCATAATGCCATTAGAATAGAAACATTTTCTTTATGCATCTTGTATGGACAAGGACGATTATCAATAAAGAATTATTAGTGCTTCTATGTCAAAGATATGATCTTACATGGCATTGGCCCTAAAGCATCTTGCGATATTTTTGCAAAATGATCCAAAGATGAATGTTTATACCAAAAGAATATAATTGATAACTCAAGGTTATCATTAGCATTAATCATCTTGTATGAACACATAAGAAATTGCATACCTAGATTACATATTGATGTTGGTCTAGATTCCCTTGGTTATTGAACCTAAGGAAACATGCAAGTCTTAGTCTCGCACAATATGACATGACGTCCTTCGCTAAATGTAGTAAGAGGATAAAGCTTTCAGTAGACCTTATGCATATGATGCATGAAGATCTTATGGAATGAGTGCTATATATAATTAACTAATACTTCATTTTCATTTACTGGTAATATAATGATATGTACCAAATGAAATGAAATATCTTGAAAATGTTCAAGGAGATTATAAATGAAGTGTGACATTGATGAAATTATTAAGATACTTTGATATGATCAACTATTGAAATACTTTTACATCAATATCTTGAGAACCTTCTGGAAAAGACTATGATAATGTATCACAAGTCAAATCCACATGAGCATGATGTTGTGTTAGAGCGAAGGAATTATACCATGATGAGTCATGATATAATTATCAATTAATCTAATCTTCTAATATCCTTACAAATATATACCTATCACTAAATAATGTACCACAAATGGTTTGTAAGACATCATATATGATATGATTTGGGAATACCCCAATATGTCTAAGGGACCGAAACCTACATTAAGAAAGTTGTTTCTTGGAGAAGGTTTATTCATAAACCATGATTGTTGAATATTACTATTAGTCCCAATCCAATAACAAAAATTATTTTGTTAACAGGATAACTGAATTCCTAAAGAATCAGTGGGAGCTAAAGTAGAACTCAAAATGTTTGAGGTCAACAACAAGGGTACAACAAGAACAATGAGAATCGTAAGTTGTTGTGGAATCTCAGGTTCACCATGTAATATAGAACAAAATATTCTAGTAGAACACATTTGAGATTAGAGTATTGTGATTCTAATAATTCAGATGGGTTGGTCATACTGGATGAGCCAACTAGTCAACTAGAAGTTATTTTTGAGTAATATGGGATCCATGTAAGATAACAAGGTATGACCTTGAAAGCACCACCTTAAAGGGTAACACCTAAAGGGTGCAATGGGGTCTAATTTCAAAGACCTACATGGATAAAATAAAAGGAAACATTGGTTGGAAAAGGTTTCAAGTCAGTTCACGTTGTTGAACATGATAGAAATTCGTTTACCAATTGTCATGCTTGTTGTTGTAGTTGGAATGGGCTATGATATTTTGCATATGAAAGTGGAAACTGCATTCCTTAAGGGAATACATTAGAGGATGTGTACATGAGACAACCTAAAAGGTTTCATAACTTCATGAATGCAAATTAATTCCATAAACTACGAAGTTCAATCTGGGATTGAAACAAGCAACTCATAAGTGGGATCTTTTGACATGACAAGATAGTCAAAGAGTTTGACTTGAATCAAGACAAAAAAAAAGAAATTTGTGTTTACAAAAGAATTGGTGGGAGCATATATGAATGTTCCACATATGATGAGGAATAACATCTCAATATTGTGAATGTTGAGAATTGGCATGAAAAACCCCTTCGGCAATGAAGATACAAGTGAAACATCTTATGAGATAAGGATCAAGACCTATGAGATGGTTCTTGAATGTTTCATAATGGGAGTTTGAGCACATAAAATAGCAATGTGTTGAAAGAGTTCAACATGAATGGATTCAATGAGAGAGAATTCAGATTAGTCTCTCATGAACCCTATATTCCTATTCTTGTGAAGAATAGAAATATCATGAATAAGATTCCAAGGGCTAGCCCAACAATGGATCTATCATATAAGCTATAAATGTACTTATCCCATATAATCTTATATGTACTGGATATGAAAAGATGATGAGTAAATTACAACAAAGGTTATCAGAATGTCATATAAGATATCCTTTAGTACTTGAGAAGTAACTTAAGAATAAAATTTCTAGTCAATGATTATAGAAATAACAAGAAGAGTTGGATGTAAAGAGTTACATCGATGCAAGCTTCTATAAATGATAAAAGTGACCACAAATTAAAAGATGTTTAAAAGAGAAAGTGTTGAATAGTTGGAAGGGTTCCGAACTAATACCATTAATCCTACTCTAAAATAGAGGTCGAGTATACTTGTGTTATGAACACAGAGTAATACTATATGGATCTAAAAGTTCATATGATGAATTTTTAGATGTTCCAACCTTTGATGACATAATAGTGATATTGTGACAACATTGGAGCTAATTTTTAGGCAAGGAATATCAGATGCCATATTGCAGTGGTTTCATCTCAGAGCGAAGAGATAAGAAACGTGCAATATACTAACTATAGGCAAAGTGTTGCTAACCTATTAAATCAGTACTAGTACAGCAGAAGCATGTTGGACATATGTAGATCACTAAGGATAAGATCTATTGGTGATTGGCTATAAGTGCAAGTGGAAGTCTGTTGGTAAGGTATTCCCATAGAGCCAATCATATGATGATTGACATGGCATAATTACCTAAAAGGATTTGATTAATAATTACATATATAAAGGCAAGCTTCCAATTCATTTGTTTCACTCAATTATGAGATAATGTGGATATAGAGTGAATGTCTAGAGAATTATATTACTCAATGGAATATGTTGTCAAGTTCCTTCCTTGTGATGAGATCATACCGATGTTAAGAGTACATATACATATTCTCATTATGTCCATGATCGGTTGTTATTGTGGAATGTTGATAGACAACAATAACACATAAGATCAGAGTGTGAGTTTGTTGATGACTAAAACTCATTAGTCATGATATGTAAATATCAAACCAAGCACAGAGATACATGTTAGGGAACAATATATCAGATAGACCCACCTTGAGAGTGACACATGGTTGTGGTGGTCACATGCATCTCTCATAGTGAAGGTGGTGATTGTGATTCTTAGACCTGAAATAACTGCATTGGTCACATATCGTTGGTTACACTTTGACATCATCAAACATAGTCCTAAAACATGGGTTGTTATAATGGTTATGATTGGGTGAATTTGACACATGGGGATAGACTGTGAGTGATGGATATGGTATTTGTCCCTCCTATTAAAGTATGATATCCTAGCATCTTGATAAATGAAACTGAGAAACGCATGTGCATGCACATGTGAATCAATATATGATATTGAGGTCACATTATCTCAAACAGTCTACTCTTGATTCAAAAAACATGGATTGAACATTGAGAGGATGATCTACCATGCCTTGAATTCATCTTGGATATCATAGACAAAGGAACTATACAATGACTGCAACACCTTACACAGATTGTAGGTTGAAATTGTTCTCCAACTTCCCATTTCACTTGGGTAGCATTGATGTTCGACTAGGCACCACTCTTTGCTTGTGATATCATAAGCTATTTATGGACATTCACTGCCAATGTGACATGGGACCTATAGGGTCACACACATAGGAACTCATATAGAAGAGGAGTTTGATCTTTAATGACGATTGGATTGATTACTAAAGTGTTTAGGCATTCAATTCACGCAACTGATTGCTTGATTGGCTGACCATGTCTGTCAAACAACTAACTTACTGGGTGAGATGTCCATTTGGGCATCCAGACTGGTGTCTCAAGTAGTTGAGATGGCCGTTTGAGGGTCAGGTTGATCAGATATCGACTTGGCTTAGTTCTTCCCTGAAACTGACCAGTTCCATGTGATTGAACCGACCAACTCGACTCAACTCACCAGATGGTCATCTGGGTGAGTGAGATAGGAGTCTTGCTTGGATGAGATGTCCCGGTTGGGTTGAACGAAGGTTTGGGATGTTTCCCGAATAGTTTTGATTGTTCTTTATTTGAAGAATAAGGAAATTAATATGAGATATAAATTGAATTCGAAATAGCCAAATTCGTTTCTAATTGGGAACTGCCAAATGGCCGTTTGGTAGTGCGATACGAGCATCTCGTGCACCAGGAAACCGTCTGGGTGTGCGAAATGGTCGTTCATCTTTTGTAGGTTGTGAAAATTCAAGATCTTTCGATTCTTTCCACTCCCGCACCTTTATCTCGTATCAGATAGTAATTGGGAACCTTGACCCTAGCCTCTGCTATATATAGAGGGGTACTGGGGGCTTCCCATAGTACAACACAGACAATTGAGAATCAGTTCCTCTGACTACTGTTGACCTCTCTGGTTGTGGTAACCAAGAGAGCCTGGGCAAGTCCTACCTGAAAAGGAGGGATAGATAATAGGAGAGAACAACTAAGAGGTTTTCATTGTGGGAGAGTAAGTTGGTGACTAGTACACCAACGGGGAGAACAACTCCTTCCTATTCGTTCTTGGTGAGCAGAAGGAGTTCTAGTTGGTCCATGCAGACTACTCTAGAGGCAAGAGTGCTTTGGTTACTGCTCAGAGACAAAGTCAACCTGTAGTCCATGGTGAGACCACCGGAGTCACTGCATAGGTTGTGCAGACATTGTTTATGGTGCAGACCGGGAGATGCACAACCACCGTCTAAGAGTAAATTGTCAACAGTTGCAAGGAAGTGTGTTTTGTCGCTAAACTTGCTCTAGGACCAAGTATAACTCGCTAAAACCATCCTTCCTATTTTATAGTAAATGACGCGATCTTGCTGTAGTGGGAATATGGATAGATAAATTTTTTGTTTCCGCTACTATACTCTGTACCCATATTTCCCAACAAAAAAGAGCATAGAAATACAAATGAAAGAATTGACAAGTTCATGCATAGATCAAATGAAACACAAGATGTATATGAGGCCAAACCATTTGTAATCAATAGGTTCATATTCATAGCCATGAATTCAACTTGAACACCCAAGAAACAAAATTTTAGTTCATCAAGGGTGGTAGCAATTAAAATGAATCAATTCGTTGTACAATACTAAGTAAAATTTGGATGATCAAGCCAAATAAATAGTGGATATGCGACCAAAGCTCTCAATTATTAAGGATATAAAATGATGAAATCTTAGTTAATATTAGTGATTTTAGTTGTTATCCCTTGTTTCTCAAAAAATATATATAAATAGATTATGAGTTCTGGCATTCGGCAACAAATGTAGGCTTATGCACATGTTGAGTGTGGTTGGGGGGTTTTACCCTCTTTTAAGACATAACACCTAAGCATCATGGCCAGATCAGAATTACGCTAGGCTAGTATGGTATGTGGGCGATTTATCCATCTTTTCATTGGGTATGAAGATGAAGTAATATGAAGCCAAAATTACATAGAAGCTTTTCCCAAAACAAAGGAGAGTTAACTAAATTGCAACAATAACTTTATTTCATTCATTTAACATGGAATTCATCATTGAGAGAGTGGTTGAAAATGCACTAAGAGCTTGCCAAGGGCATCTCATGATCTAAATGATGTTGTAAAGTTGATTTACTCATAAAATTGAAATTATTACAGGTGTTGAGCAATCAAGGATGTGAAAGATGAATGTTCAGGCTAAAATCGTAAACCCATAATTAGGCACATGTTGGTGGCCTTGAAGTTTCAATTGATTAATGCATGCCTTTTACTATTTCTACAAAAGATATTTCTCAACAATGAAAGGACAATCAGTTCAGCATAGAAGGATTTTAATCAATGTATAAAAGATAAGTCTCATATCATACTGGATTTGCCACAAGAAGAATAGAAATTAAAACAAGAACTAAGAAAAAGATGATAAATGGGAAATAAAACTACACTACCTACCAGTTTCCCCCTCCTAAGCTTGAAATTTATAGTGTCCTCACTACATCAATCAAGCTCATAAGGTAAGCAATGGGATGTCTACCATGATGAACATAATCAAAGAGATGGGCCAGTACCTGTATCGCTAGATGGAAAGTGTTATCACAGAAGATTATCATCGTCTGGAATGTCTACAGGTGTCAACTCTACTAGGGTCAGTTGTGGTTGAGATGGAGGCGGCAAGGTAGGCATGGCATAGTGGCCCTAGGAGATGTGCCACATGTCCATCCACTAGATAATGCAGTAAATGACAGAGTATTGCTGGCTCATAAGATCTAAGAATCTATCATGCTGGTCAAACCTCTACTAGACGTAGTCATATAGATGTTCGACATCAGGAATGGATGATCTATACTTTTTTAGTGTGTAGTGGAAGGGGTTGGTGGTGAGCTAGTGGGCAGAGAAGGTGTAGCAGGTATGTCCTCGTGTTCATCAGAATCAAAAATATCCCACTTCCAGTTGTCTTTATTTTTTAGAGTCGTTGAATCCAAATCTAGAAGGTCAATATATTCATCATTATTGTCTGAATTTGGTGTCATCATTGGCAACCCGAACAAGTAAACTAGAAGAAATGTGTAATTGAATGTCAACCAAGTTCTTTCCAGGTAAAACCAATAGACCTGTAAAATCAGCACCAACCCTACAGGCAATGTGGGTGATCAAATCCCCAACCATGATATTTTCTAAAGGCTTCTTATTGATATCAAAGAACCTAGTGAGAATGAAATACCCTGCATTGATTTTATAGTTAATTTCCATTGCCTATAGAAAGAAAAGTCTAGCTTCCCACATACTCCTTGGGTTTCCTTCTTTGCAAAAACCCATGTCCTCAGAAGAGAGTGTACATAACTAAAGATGGGATTATGAATGTTGGCTGCTCTCGCCTTCTTAGCTTCATGTTTTACCTCATCTTTAATTTCACTCTAGAATTCATCAAAGTTAAACTATGGAGGATAAGCTAAACCACCACCATAGTGCCATTTAAATGAGTCACAGAATTCCTTGAAGGCTAACCTATAGCTTTGACCCAAAAGACGAAAATGGACAACAACTAGTAGCTTAATGGGCTTTTGGGGGCCAATTTCATCCTTCAACGTAGTCTAAAATTCATAGGTGAGTTTAGGGTAGGTATTGCTCACCGTGCAGTAAGAGTATTGTAGTCAGAAATCCATAGGTGAGATTGAGGTAGCAGACCAAGGACTTCATCTTTGAAACCCAGTGCTTCCATGGTTTTCTCACAAGCGAAGCATGTAGGGAGAACCCTACTAGTGATTAGAGTTTTATAGGAAGCATCTTCCACCTTTGGGACTCTAAACGGAGTGGTGGAGATGTAGCTTGGAGCTGAGGAAGAGCGCTCCCCCTATCACTGTTTAGATTTTTTCTTGATTGGTGTTGTTAGTGTCAAGATTAAGCTTCTAAACACTTAGACTTGGCATGTCTTCTAGGCAAGGGAAGGTGTCAAGCTTAGAGAAAATGTTAGTGCTGACATGTCGTGTTTTGAGAACCACACAATGTGTCCTTTCTCGATCAGGTGCTTCTGAAGGTTGAAGATGAAAGAGGAGTCATGGGGTGCGTGCTTAGGTCACATTGTGTCCCTAGTGCTGGTGGCAGAGAGTGTCTCGAGCGGTGGCAAAGTGAGCAATGGAGATAGAACATCTTGTTGTTGGCTTCAATTCTGAACTCAGGGTTGCTCGACGATGATGGTAGTGACGGTGGTCGAAGATGGTGAAGGCCGCATAGGTGGTGCTTCGTGACAAGTGCTAGATCTTAATGCTCCAGCTTGTGGAGAAGAAGCATGCTTGTGCAAATGGATGCAGTGGTATGGCATCAATCATCTAAGAAGACAACAACGACAATGTGCATGGAGGAGGAGTATATTTCCGTAATTGATTAATGAAGTAGTGAAGGCGGTGTTAGTTCTGGAGTGTGGTGGAGATGGCTTGTAACATACTAGATCTTGGACCCTACCCTAGAACTTTGACCTTTTGGACTTAGCCAAATAAGTTTGAGGTTAGACCTAAAAGATGTTAAGTATAACCCTAATGATCTAATGCATATATAAATCACCCTAATGTAACCTAATGTTTTCATATTAGTATTAGTCCAATAATGGACTCATAAAATATGTCACATGAGAAAAATAGAAAATTCAACATAACTCGTGCAAAATAATCTTACATAACTCCCTTCATGCTAATATAGAAATATGGAACATAATTGGATGCATAATGAGATAATCGTGAAATAAGATACTAATAGGCCATAAATACAAATTAGGACATATCTCATAAAGGGGAATCTCAAAAGTGGAAACAAACTTCAAATTCATAATCTACATCCTAACAATAGCCTATATGTCAATTTTCATCTAATTTGGACAACTTTGAATAATTAGGATAAGTATAGGAGAGAGAAAATGTATAAAAACCATATAAGATGAATAATATGATAAATGACTTCAAAAGATGGAAATAAATGTAAATCGTGTTTAACACACTCAAGATAACTTTTGGATGAAGTTTCATCAAATTTGGATAATTATAATGTCATTAATGCATGAGGAAAGAGAAAACATGACTTGCTTAATTAATACATCAAAAGTTTCCAAATATGAAATCTGATTTGCATAATTGGAATCTACATGCCTTAATTCTCCTATGCACAAAATTTCATATAATTTGGATAGTGGTTGGACCCTTAATTGAAGAGAGAGAGAGAGAAGAGGAAATAATGTAACTACACTTTATTGAAAATCAGATTGGATTTGATTTTCTTTGTCACACTATCACACTAAGATCTGTTGGTTTTGGATTTCAGGTAATGCACCTTGTTTTCCTAACCATCAGATCCATATCTAAGGGTAGGGAGGTTGTCTCCTACCTTGGGTCGGATCTCTTTTCCGCGTGAATAGTGTTTGCGACTTTCCCACCATGATTTCTCTCTCCTTGTCTGCTCATTTCCATTTATCTTTCCCTCCTCAATCCTGACGCCTATTGATGCAACCCTATTTTCGGGCTTCATCCTATACCTTTTTGTATGATAATCACATCTAAACAGTTTAGATTACAAAGTTATTCCCCTCAATATGATCTTTTATGATAAATGCACTTATGCCTCCTTTTGTGTGTATTTCAGGGCACTTATGCATGCATTGATGCATGGGAGAGAGATGAAGAACGTCTATGGGGTCTTACACCCCAAGAGTGGACCTATCTTTCCCCCCATCTTTCCTTGGATGCACAAGAGTAATTCAAAGCAAAAGGAGGCAAGATGAAGAAGATGAAGTAGAGATCAGCACCAAAAAGCCCCAAAATGGTCATGGTACATCACCACGGTCGTGGGAATTATGCTCCAAAAGTTATAGGAAATGTGCTCAATTTACACATGAATGACCACACCTGTGGTCATCACAATGGTTGTGTTCACAGAAGACCCCATGGTTGTGTCCCCCAGAACGGTCGTGACCAACACGTTCCACCTCGTCCGTGGTCATCACCTCGCCCGTGGTGATTTATGCATAAAGATCCCCAAAATCAATAGGGAGTTGGTCCATTTTACACGTGAATGACCATGGTCATGGCCATCAGCACGAATGTGGCCCTTAAATACCACCTCACCCTAGTGCTCCCCATGCTTGTGGTGAGTTGAAGACACAATGACCTCAAAATTGCCTCGCCCGTGGCCTTCTCCACCAACACGGCCGTAGTAACCCACACAGTCGTGGTACCCTCTACCCACCATGACCGTGGCACCACGCCATAGCCATGGCCACCATATACACTTATCACATCCATCTCCATTCATCACCTCGGTCATTCCACCACCCACGACCCTGCCATGCAACCCCCACCACGGATGTGGCATCTCAACACGGTCGTGGTGACCACCTAAACCTACCTATTTTCACCATTGATTTTCCCACTTTGCCCCTACTTACCCTAGTGCTTCCCCACCACCTATATACATAGATGATGTCCAAAACATGAAGGTTAGATTCCCTTAGCTGCCATTACTCCTCTCCACCCACTTTGAGCATTCATTGCACTCCTCTTGCATTTATGCTCTCCATCCACCATTTCCACCTCATTTCCACCATAGAAACCTAGTTTTCTAGGTTCTCTACCATAAACCCCATCATTTCCATGCCCATCATCCACTTTGGAGGAGGGAGGTCATCCTACAACATCTAGGAGGTGAAGATGGAGGATCTACTTTGAGCTCCATGGAGTCCTATCCCCTTTTTCTTATTTCTTTTATCTTTTCTTTGAGCATGTCTAGCTAAGCCTCTAGTGGTGGGCTGTTTGGGGTCAAAATATGACTTTGATACCATGTTGGGGGGAACTAATTTGTAATGAATATAATTTCATTCTATGATGATTGCCTCTTGCTTCTCTCTCATTTCTCATTATATTACATGTGGTTTGTGCTTTTAACATAGATTGCTTGCTTTGTGATGCTTGATGACACTTAGATTCTAGGGGAAATTGGAATGTATGTGGCAATCTTGGGAATGGATCCTAGGTCCAATTAGTGGATCCCTAGCTAGCCCCCCTTTTTTCCTACATACATTTCCCTTCTTCTACAAGTGAGTGTGAGATCTAAGTAGCTAGTATATGTGTGATTGATGCAATTACCTAGAGCTTCTTAAAGTCTAGATGGCAAGTAACATGAGGTGAAATACCCTCATCTCTACTCCCATTCCTACCCTTGGCTCTCAATTACCCTAATACCACCTACCCTAGAAACCTAGACTTGCCAAGTCTTACTAGAATTACACCTAACCCTAGTTCTCCAACTAGTAGTATAGGGTATATTCTAATAACACTTGCCTTGTTGTTTGGTTTGGTAATCTAGATTGAAATGTGAGATTTGCATGCTATGTTGACCTTCCCCCAATTAATATCAAGTCACATACCCAAACAGAACACCTATCTAATCCATTGCTTAAAACCTAACTTGTCATTTTAGCTTGTTAATGCTAATTTAGCTTAATTGCCTTTGTTCATTCTAACTAATTGCTTAGTCTTGTTAATTAGGGTTAAGATAGATACTTGCTTGCTCTAGTGTTTAGCTTAGTTCTTATTTTCTAATTGCCTTTCTATTGTAGTGTAGATCATCTTGCTCTTATTTAGTTGGTTGCTTAATCTAGTTTCTTAGACTTAACTTGCTTAGGGTAATCTATAGTTTTTGGTGATCTAGCTTTCATTTTGCCTTTACTTGCCTGCTTGCTTAGTGTAATCAAACCAAACCCAACTTAAAACCCTTCAACCCTAATATCCACTTTAGGAATGTAGCCAACAAAAACTAGCTCTAGTGCCCCCTCTCTCCTTGTGGATCGACCCCCATTTCTTGCCTCTCATCTATACTATAACATGATATTGTGCGCTTGCAGGAGCATATTTTAGTGTTGTAAGTGAATCTTTTTTTAGGACTTATAAATTTCAAAGGTCACACGTGTGTGAAATATCACACCAAGCTTTCTGGCACCGTTTTCAGGGATATAGGTGCTCGACCTAGTTAGTTAGCATAGATTAGCCTTTCCTACTACCCTCTTCATTGCTATTCTTTATTCTTTGTTTACTTTTGCATATTGTCATTCTAACTTGGTTTTTGTTGCTTGTTTGTGTATTTTGCAGGTGATAGATGTGCATACATCATACACGTTCTACTTGTACTGACTTGGTGTTATACGACCCCAAAATAGGTAGAAGGAGACACCAAAGCCGCCACATCCAACACCGAGAAATCAAGATGGGTGACCACGGAGCTGAAATACCTCATGGAAATGCTCAGCCACAACCCAACCGCCCCCTGCATGAGTATTTCACCATGGGAAACTACAATTCCCCCATTGCCACCCTTGTTGACCAAATGTAGGGTCAACAGTTCTCCATTCCACCCGCACTTCTTGGACTCTTCCCTACCTACTATGGGATGGAGAATGAAAACCCCTACCACCATATCGATGCCTACCTTGAAACTTGTTCTAACCACCGATGACTCCATCCGGAGGACCCTCTTCCCATTCTCCCTAAAAGAAAAGGCCAAGAAGTGGTACATCTCAAAGCAGGAATTGGTAACGTGGAATGTTGTTGTAAAGAAGTGAAAACACCTCCTTACTAAAAATTTGAACAATAGAACCTTCATACCAAACACACTTAGAAGGTATGATGGAGTGGGTGTAAAATTTTCAAATCTTTATATAATGGTAACAAAAGACCTAAAGTATAGCATCAGAATGTAAAACATGACTATATTCAATTATAAAACAAAGGGAACATCTTAAACTTACATCACAAGGATCCATGCAGAGGAAATCTAAACCACCTCAAGATTGTCTCCAAGCTTTAACTTCCCAATCTCAGTCTCGATCAACATGCCTTGTCATCCAAGTCATCCACCTAGGGTTGGAAGCATACCCCAGCAAAAGAAAAATAATAAAAGACATCAGTAAAGGCTGGTATGTGCATACTAAAAGGCAAATTGAGCAACTTATAAAGAATAAGGGACATCATAATAAAAGGCTTCCCATGTAAGAGATAAGGACTACCCAATCGGGCATAAAAGAAAAGAATCATCTTCACGTGATAAAAGAAAATACTTGCCATAAACAAAACAATAAAGATTGTGCAATACTGGCACATAAAGAAAGTAGGGAACACACCCCACAATCAACATCAATAACCTGCATGCATGTGAGATAAGCATAGCCCTAGAAAAATATAAACACAAAGGCATCCAAGCACAAACTTGAACCTAATACAGAAAGGAATACTGCCAATCTCCCAATATCTATAAAGTTGAGTATGGATTACTACCACACTCAATCACAGAGAATGGTATACTGCCACCCTCCTTAAAAAACAATAGGGGATTACTGCCCCAAAACCAAAGAAATTTACAATACTCTAGTGCTACTGAATCACATAGCATGTAAAATGTAGAGGCAAGTAGAAAAGTATAGTCAAAATTATACAATGTTGCCATCACACAATGGACAACACAAAAATATAAACATCCACTTCAAGGTGGGAACATATCAAAATAAGAGACCAATCATGCAAAAAGGCACAAGATAGACATCAAAAGAATATCCAAGTCCATAACAAGAAAGATAGTTCACATGAACCATGATATCAAAAGAATAGACATATGTGTAGGCCAAATTCAAAAGAATGATAAGATAGGTGAATTGCTCAACATAGATGAATAGGGGATACAACATACCTCAACATCAGAGTCCAATGCCCAAAGTCACTTCTAGGCCCCAGCCTAGGCTTCCAAAGAACCTATTATACATATATGCGGAATTCGGGTTAGGTTTCAATTAGTTATTCAAAACCCTAAAAACTACCTTATTATTATTATGTGAATTAGGTTATGAAAACATTCCACTTATTAGATTATGTTATTAGGATTCCAAAACATATTTTATTATATTTTTTTGACTTATAAATAATTAGTTGTGATTTTTACAAGTATCATCTATTAAATTTAAATCTTGAAAAACCACATATTACTAACATCAAATTCAAGTGACAAAACCAAAACCATTAGAAATCTTCATTTATCTGAATCCAACGAGTATTTTTTCATATTTTTCTGATCACCCAATAATTATTTATTGATTTTTAATTAACAACTAATCAGAAAATTACACGTCAGCAGATCTATTGCAAAATGAAGAGAGAGGGAGAGAGAGTCCACGCAAACTTGGGCCGGCCAATCACGGCCGCCCATGTCAGCAGACCTCCAAACAAAGTCAGAAAGGTCGTACGCAAAAAAATCAAAACACGACCTGACAAAAAGACCATTATGCCCTTCAGTCGGAAAACTAAAACAAAGTGGAAGAGGAGGGCAAAGTAGGCATAACACAGAGGGGATTCAACCCCGCTCTCAAGCGTAGCCATGGCCGTGAGAACAAGCTTCTGTGATGCTCAGAAGGTGAGATCCTCAGATGAGAAACCAAGGCCGAACCACACTGAAAATCTACCCTAGCATTCGATGAACCACGACAAACTCGAGGAGCCAAACAACGATGAAGGTCGTGGAGAACAATAGAGATATGCGAGAGTAGGTTCACGTGGTGCAAAAAGGGGGAAACAGCAACGCCACCATACCCAAATGAATTGGCAGCATCAGAAGTTTCCTGGAGGTGCGTGCAAGCTATCAGATCCCTCTCCTGGTATCAAAATGGTTGGAGTTGCACAGAGGAGGCCCTGAGATGTCGGGTAGCAGTCGGAGTAGGGGAGGCATGCCCAAAGCCTGATGGGGCCAAACTGAGGCAAGAAAGTTGGAGATGGGATCCTAACGGAGGTGAGGGAACCGATCCTTCATGGTCCGATGGTCCAGGGTGGTGAGGAGATGAGAAGAAGTGGGAAACAGGGGAGGAAACAGAGCACAAGGGTGGCGCCAACGGTTTGGGTATCTCGAGGTATAAATACACTAGAAACTGGGATCAGTGGGAGCGGGAGACAAAATGGAAGGTGAGGGTGAAGAAATCGGGAAGGAAGGTGAAGAGGGAAGAGAGGAATCAGAGAAGGAAACTGGGGAGATAAGCTCCCCATCGCTGCGTGTGAAAACGGAAAGGGGAAAGGAAGAAGAGAATCCAGCTGCCGCTGGATCAAAATCTAAGGGTCAGGATTGAACCCAAGAAAACTAAAATAGGAAAGCAAGCGTGACATATCAAAATAAATGAAACCTTATTCGATTAGAAATCCAATTAAGGTGATGCATAAATTTCATTTCCTTTTTCTCTTTCCTTTTTTGAAGACTCAAACGAACCTCAAATTAGGTAAAATTTTGCCCATAGTCTAATTAAAGCATGTAGATTCTAATTATGAAATTAGATTTTCCTTTTGAGAACTTTTAATGCATTTATTATCAAAAACTTAGCTTCTCTTTCTTCTTGCATTAATGACATTAGGATTATCCAAATTAGGTGAAAATTCATTCGCAAGTTAACTTAAGTGTGTTGAACACGAACTTGCCTTCATTTCCAACTTTTGGTGTCATGAATTACCTTTATTTATTACTCCTTTTAGACAATTTCTCTCTCCTAATTTGACCTTTTAAGCAAACTTTCTCCAAATTGGATCAAAATTCACCCAAGGGCTATATTTATTATGTAGATTATGAATCTATAATTATTTTCCTCTATTGGAGTCATTTATTATTTTATTTGATATTTTGGGGAAAACACACATCTTACTTTCTAATTTGAATTAAATGAATTATGTGAAACTTGACTCCCAAGGTAATTGGGACCAAAGGAACACGATTTTTAACTTAGATTTCACTTTTAAGACTTTCTTATATGAGTTATGTCACTTGGTCCACTAATGGCCCATTATCATAATTACTTATTTAATTAAGTTCTTTATCATCTTATTATCACCAAATGAATTATATGAAATATTAAATGACATTATTCATGCATTATATTATTAGGATCATTCTAACCTCAACCTTATTTGGTCAAACCCAAAAGATCAAACTTCTAGGGTAGGGTCCAAGATCCGGTATGTTACATCACTCCACCCCTTAAAAGGATTTTATCCTCGAAATCTATCAATCCAAACATCAACAACTAACTACTCTCCACCCCTTAAAAGGATCAAACTAACTAGTCAAACTAAACAACTTTTTAGAGCTACCCACATCTCTTATTTGTGAAAGTTTTAGAGATTTATGTTTCTCATGTATCCAACTATAAAGTCACCATCTAGGGTTGAGTTTTAGGTCCTCGTGTCTCTAACCTATCAACCCTACATGAACATCTAAAAGTCATAGGGTAGGTCAACTACACCTTTATATCAATCCTATTCACAAACTAGGGTTATATTTTACTCAAACTAGAGTTTCTCTTCATTGTGAGTTAGTTTATGAAAACTTTGATAAAATCCAGGGAAGATTTTGTACATATAGTAATCTAATTGAAAATAATTTTTGTTGATGAAAAACTTTGCAATGTAAAACCAACATGCCGACACAAAATCAGTACGAGAACCAAGTCACAAATTTTCCATATGAATACTTCCTCAAAACCTAATCTTATCCTCACACAAAACCTTTTTGTATAAGAAGATCATCACTGATCAAATCTAGGGTCAACATATCACTTAGAGCTAACTAGCAAAGTCAAGGGTTATATAGGGAAACAAAATTGAAATAGTCAGATTCCGACTACCATGATCTCTGATACCATGTTGTGAAGAAGTGAAAACACCTCCTTACTAAAAATTTGAACAATAGAACCTCCAATCCAAACACACTTAGAAGGTATGATGGAGTGGGTGTAAAATTTTCAAATCTTTATATAATGGTAACAAAAGACCCAAAGTATAGCAGCGGAATGTAAAACATGACTATATTCAATTATAAAATAAAGGGAACATCTTAAACTTATCCATGTAGAGGAAATCTAAACCACCTCAAGATTGTCTCCAAGCTTTAACTTCCCAATCTAAGTCCAGGTCAACATGCCTTATCATCTAAGTCATCCACCTAGGGTTGGAAGCATACCCCAGTAAAAGAAAAACAATAAAAGACATCAACAAAGGCTGGTATGTGCATACTAAAAAGCAAATTGAGCAACTTATGAAGAATAAGGGACATCAAAATAAAAGGCTTCCCATGCAAGAGATAAGGACTACCCAATCGGGAATAAAAGAAAAGAATCATCTTCACGTGATAAAAGAAGATACTTGCCATAAACAAAACAATAAAGATTATGCAATACTGGCACATAAAGAAAGTAGAGAACACACCCCACAATCAACATCAATAACCTGCATGCATGTGAGATAAGCATAGCCTTAAAACAATATAAACACAAAGGCGGCCAAGCACAAACTTGAACCTGATAAAGAAAGGAATACTGCCAATCTCCCAATATATATAAAGTTGAGTATGGATTACTGCCACACTCGATTACAAAGAATGGTATATTGCCACCCTCCTTAATAAACAATAGGGGATTACTGCCCCAAAAACAAAGTAATTTACACTACTCTAGTGCTACTGAATCACATAGCATGTAAAATGTAGAGGCAAGTAGAAAAGTATAGTCAGAATTATACAATGTTATCATCACACAATGGACAACAAAAAAATATAAACATCCACTTCAAGGTGGGAACCTATCAAAATAAGAGACCAATCATTCACCAAGGAACAAGATAGACATCAAAAGAATATGCAAGTCCATAACAAGCAAGATGTTCACACGAACCATGATATCAAAAGAATAGACATATGTTTAGGCCAAATTCAAAAGAATGATAAGATAGGTGAATTGCTCAACATAGATGAATAGGGGATACAACATACCTCAACATTAGAGTCCAAAACCCAAAGTCACTATTGGGTCCCAGCCTAGGCTTCCAAAGAACCTATTATACATATATGTGGAATTAGGGTTAGGTTTCCATTAATTATTCAATACCCTAAAAACCACCTTATTATTATTATGTGAATTAGGTTATGAAAACCATGTCACTTATTAGATTATGTTATTAGGATTCCAAAACATATTTTATTATATTTTTCTGATTTATAAGTAATTAGTTGTGATTTTTACAAGTATCATCTATTAGATTTAAACCCTAAAAACCACATATTATTAACATCAGATTCAAGTGACAAAACCAAATCCATTAGAAAGCTTGCATTTATCTAAATCCAACGAGTATTTTTCCATATTTTTTTGATCACCCAATAATTAGTTATTGATTTTTACTTAACAACTAATCAGAAAATTACACGTCAGCAGATATATTGCAAAACGAAGAGAGAGAGAGAGAGGGAGAGAGAGTCCACACAAACCTGGGCCGGCCAATCAGGGTTGCCCATGTCAGCAGACCTCCAAACAAAGTCAGCAAGGTCATGCACAAAGAAATCAAAACACGACCTGACGATAAGACCATTATGCCCTTCGGTCGGAAAACTAAAACTAAGTGGAAAATGAGGGCAAATCAGGCATAACACAGAGGGGATTCGACCTTGCTCTCAAGCACAACCATGGCCGCGAGAACAAGCTTCTGTGAAGCTCAGAAGGCGAGATCCTCAGATGAGAAACCAAGGCCGAACCACACCGAAAATCTACCCAAGTGTTCGATGAACCACGACGAACTCGAGGAGCCAGACAACGATGAAGGTCGTGGAGAAAAATAGAGATATGTGAGCGCAGGTTCACACAATCCAAAAAGGGGAAACAGCAATGCCACCATACCCGAATGAATTAGTGGCATCATAAGCTTCCTGGAGGTGCGTGCAAGCTATCAGATCCCTCTCCTGGTATCACAGCGGTCAGAGTTGCATGGAGTAGCCCTTGAGATGTCGGGGTAGCAGCCGGAGTAGGGGAGGCATGCCCAAATCTTGATGGGGCCAAACTAAGGCAAGAAAGATGGAGCTGGGACCCTAACGGAGGTGAGGGAACTGATCCTTCGTGGTCTGATGGTCCAAGGCGTCGAGGAGATGAGAATAAGTGGGAAATAGGGGAGGAAATATAAAACAAGGGCGGCGCCAGCGGTTTGGGTATCTCGGGGTATAAATACCCTAGTAACTGGGATTGGTGGCTGCGAGAGAAAAAAAGTGAAGGTGAGGGTGAAGAAATCAGGAAGGAAGGTGAAGAGGGAAGAGAGGAATCTGAGAAGGAAACCGAGGAGAGAAGCCCCCCATCGCTGCGTGCGAAAATGGAAAGGGGAAAGGAAGAAGAGAATCCAGCTACCACTGGATCAAAATCTAAGGGTCAGGTTTGAACCCGAGAAAATTAAAATAGGAAAGCAAGCATGACATATCAAAATAAATGAAACCTTATTCGATTAGAAATCCAATTAAGGTGATGCATAAATTTAATTCCCCTTTTTCTCTTTCCTCTTTTGAAGGCTCAAACGAACCTCAAATTAGGTGAAATTTTGCCCAGAGGCTAATTAAAGCATGTAGATTCTAATTATGAAATTAGATTTGCCTTTTGAGAAATTTTAATGCATTTATTATCAAAAACTTAGTTTCTCTTTCTTCTTGCATTAATGACATTAGGATTATCCAAATTAGGTGAAACTTCATTCGCAAGTTAACTTAAGTGTGTTAAACACGAATTTGCCTTTATTTCCAACTGTTGGTGTCATGTTACCTTTATTTATTTATTACTCCTTTTAGACAATTTCTCTCTCCTGATTTGACCTTTTAAGCAAACTTTCTCCAAATTGGATGAAAATTCACCCAAAGGCTATATTTATTATGTAGATTATGAATCTATGATTATTTCCCTCTTTTGCAGTCATTTATTATTTTATTTGATATTTTGGGGGAAAACACACATCTTCTTTTCCAATTTGAATTAAATAAATTATGTGAATAATGTGAAACTTGACTCCCAAGGTAATTGGGGCCCAAGGAACACAATTTTTAACTTAGATTTCACTTTTAACACTTTCTTATATGAGTTATGTCACTTGGACCACTAATGGCCCATTATCATAATTACTTATTCAATTAAGTTCTTTATCATCTTATTATCACCAAATTAATTATATGAAATATTAAATTACATTATTCATGCATTATATTATTAGGATCATTCTAACTCAACCTTATTTGGTCAAACCTAAAAGATCAAACTTCTAGGGTAGGGTCCAAGATTCGGTATGTTACAATGGTCAAGAATGAGTTTCTCAAAAAGTTCTTCCCCATTGCCAAGCTGACCCAAATGCGAAGATGTATCACAACCTTCTCCCCAAAAGAATATGAACCTTTCCACAAAGTGTGGGAAAGGTTCCAAAATCTCCTACAGGATTGCCCTCATCATGAGGTACCTTTGTGGTAGTAGGTCCAAGCTTTCTATACCAGGCTGGTGGAGTTGAGCCAGAACAATGTTGATTCGTCATGTGGAGGCACCTTCGTGGCAAAGCCACCTGAGGAGTCATGGCCCTTGTTTGAGCACCTTGCTGAGAATTCTCACCATCGGGCTTCTACAAAAGGGGAATATTGTGTCCAAAACTACATCCCTCCACCTCCTCCCATAGTTCCCAGACCGTAGCCAACCCCGACATGATGAAAATAATGGCAGATATGATGAATATGATGAAGAACCAAGCTGGTGGTTCCTTAAGCCAATCCACTATGGCAATTGAAGCTAAGGAAGAAGAAGTTCACACCTTGCATACTTTTAGCAATCAAAACAACCAAGGTCCAATGTCCAATTCCTATACTCCCGAGTCGAGGAATCATCCAAACTTCTCATGGAAACAACAAAATGAGGAGGGGAAAGGGCAACCAAGGCAACATCAAGGGCCCAAGTATAGCTCCAAGTTTGAGGAGGAAGTCATAGGAAGGCTAAGGAACCTCGATGAAGTAAGCAAATAGGTGTCCTTGATGTGCGTATTTTATATCATCTTTTGGACCACTTTTAACTGCATTTTCCAATCATTTTAACCAAAGAATCACTCTTAATCATGCTAGATTTTTCATATTTATTATTGTATTTACTTGCTCTATGGTTTGGTTTGTAGGTACAACAATTTGGCATCAAAATGAGGAGAAAAAACCATTATAACATCCATAAAGACACTCCCCAATCATCTAGACATTCAGTAAATCAATGTTGCTGAAACCGATAAAGACACCCCGTGTCTATTAAAGGCATGACGTGTCTTATTAAAGACACCCCATGTCTCAGTCCAGAAATTTAATGTAGAACTCCAAATTTGCAGCAACACGCTGAAGACACGTCGTGTAACCTCCCAGAACTCAATCCAAACTTTAGTTATTGCATAAGACATATCGTGTCTTATAAATGACATGTCGTGTGGCCTGCAGATTTCACTCAAACACGAATTTAATTGTCTCACACTCATATATATGACCCCAAGCCATCTTGTGACACTTATCATGGACTATTTGGGACATTTTGGAGCGGGACTCAATCAAGGGAGAGCAAGGAGGAGTTGGAGGTGTTCCAAGGGAGAAAAGTTGGTTTCTCGGGAGGGAAACTTCTTCTTCTTCCTTCTTCTCAAACAATTGTAGTAAGGATCTCTGCCATTCTCTTCTCTCTATTTAGAAGTGAAGATGTTTGGAGTGTTTCCAGCAACAAGGACGGATTTGTGACTCCTTGATCGGAATTCCAAGTCTATCTTCCTTCTTCCACGGACATCCAAGTGTATTTCCTTCTATTATGATGTCTAGAACTACTTTCTACTATTTGTATCTACTTTCTATAGCCATGGATGAATAGATCTCTGGTTCTTGGGCATGGGTGAGTAAATTCCATGTCATAACATGGTTGAACACAAATTTCATATATAATGCTAGTTGTTTCACTATTCTAAGGTTCATCGGTGTTTAATTCCTCATGCATGCTTTGTCGGCCACTTTGTATGTATGATTTCTGCTCTTTGTATGATCTGGGAAGATGTGCATAAGAGTAAGGAGATATACCTTAGCTGCACTACCTTGACTACAGGAGTGGTTGGGATGTGTTGGGGAACAAAGGTTTGTAGTCCTAAAGTAAGTATATCCACGGGAGTGGTATACAAAGTTAGGATTGTTCTATACTACCGGGAGGTAGGTGTAGGATACATGCCTCCCTTGTGTTACTACTAGTGTTCTTGATCTTTGTTGTTCTTCATGTTATGATGTATATGTGAAACCCTATCCTCAAGAATCCCTAATCCAAATTGATCCTTAATACAAGTGTTTTTTGTTTTATTTCATTTCCTTTCAATTGCTTAGTTAACATAACAAAACCTCTCTTGATAAAAAGATCTACATTGTTGTAGTTTAATACTCTTGCGCCTAAAAACACCCTACTCCTTGGACAATCTTGATAATACTACATGCATCGGTATACTTGTGGGGTAGTGTTTGAGTTTACAAATATTAAAACTTGCACACACACGCCAACAGTCCTCCCAAGGGTAAAATATTAGCCACCTTCAGAAAAGACTTGATCAAAAATCCCTTTCACTTGCTCTCTGTGAAGAGGGAAGGCTCCCATCTCAACCCATGGCCAATCCCAACAATGATGGAGGTTACGTGAGCACCACTCCAAGTGTTTATGTCCCACTACAAGGCCAACTACCCCCACTTCACCAGTACCAAGGACCACCACATCCATATGCTCCTCCACCTCACTAACCCCCCTACAACTACCAATATCCTCCACCTCACGCATTCCAACAACCCCCTCCACAATATCACCCACATCCACCACAAAAACCACAACCCCAACCACAATTTATCCTCCAAAATCCAAATCGAAGGCCACCACCACCTCAACAGCCACAGCCAAATCCACAATCTTCTTCCTCCTCTACCCATGAGCAAGTGAAGGCAGTGACTGTTTTGAGGAGTGGGAGAATCTTGAAGCAGCCTCGTGATACTATTGTTGATAGTGCAACCAAGGAGGATAGAGGTGATACTGTGATCAGACATGTTGATACTGAGATCCTGATTGATGATACTGTGATAGGGGCTAGTATTGATATCGTGATACCGTGAAGTAATACCGTGATTCCAACTAATGATTCCATTGATCCAAGCCGATTGGGATCCCAAATCCCCCCCATTTCCTGATGCTCTTGAGAACCCTCTGTTGAAAGAAGAAAAAAGAAATATACTGAAGATATCATGGAAACTTTCAAACAAGTGAAGATAAGAATTCCTTTCCTTGATGCAGGCAAGCAAATCCCTTCCCATGCCAAGTTTCTGAAAGATCTGTGCACTTTAAGAGGAAAAAAATGGGGAGAACACCAAAGAAAGTCAAGCTCACTGAGCAAGTGAGCTCAATTCTATAGCACACCATGCCGAGAAAGAGGAAAGACCCTGGTGCTCCCATCATTTCATGTTACATTGGAGCACACTACATAGACCAAACCCTTCTAGACTTGGGTTCTAGCGTGAACTTGATGTCGTATGATTTATTTATCGAGATCCAAATGGGACAGTTAGGTCCCGCTCATTGTACCTTGCAGTTAGTTGATAGATCTATGAAAACACCTAGAGGGTGAGTTGACGATGTGCTAGTTAGACTTGATGATGAGACTTTTGCATTCTTCCATGCTGACTTCATTGTGCTAGATATGGAAAAAGATGCAATAAGAATACCTATTATCTTGGGGAGGCCTTTTTGGCCACAGCTGACGCAGTGATCCACGTGAGAATCGACACCATGTATGTGACCTTCATGCACATGAAAATCCAGTCAAACATCTTCAAGTCTTCAGCTACAGCCGAGGTGATAGGCACCACAGAAGAGGATTGTTATCTTGTTGAATGCCTTGAAGAGATTGTAGAGGAGTTCCTACATGCGTGGATCCATACGACCACTCAAGGTAGAGGTTTAGAGCCCATTTTTTAGTTTCTCGATGATGATGATGATGAAGAGGATGAAGTGAACGAGCTGGCCCTAGTGGCAGCAAGTGAGGACCTCCCATCCATTTCTGAGCCATTGAAAAATTCTCTTGAAAAACCTCCAATTCTTGAACTCAAGTCACTCCCTGAAGGGTTGAAGTATGCATTTCTAGGCTCCGATGACACCCTCCTAGTGATCATTTCTTCTATTATGAGGCATTGATGAAAGTCCTAAAGAAGAACATTCGGGCCATTGGATTGTCCATTACTGATTTGAGGGGTATTGACCCCTCCATTTGTGTGCATAGGATTTATCTAGAGGATGATGCTATACAAGCCCGCCAAATACAAAGGTGGTTGAACCCAAAATTAAAGGAAGTTGTGACCTAAGATGTTGTGAAATTGCTAGATGCTGGAATTATTTATCCAACTTATGATAGTACATGGGTGAGTCCCATTCAAGTTGTACCAAAGAAGGGTGGGATCACAGTGGCAGAGAATGTTGATCGTGAGATGATGCCTGCTAGAGAACAGTCCAAATGGAGGATGTGTGTAGACTATAGAAAGCTCAATGAGAAGACTAAGAAGGACCAATATCCTCTTCCATTTCTTGATCAGATTCTAGAGAGGTTGGCAGGGCAAAGTTTCTATTGCTTTCTTGATGGATACTCTGGGTACTTCCAGATTGTTGTTCATCCTACAGACCAAGAAAAGATGACATTCACATGCCCTAGTTGTACTTTTTCTTACCGGAGAATGCCATTTGGGTTGTGTAATGCCCCTTGACCTCCATCTTCACCGACAGGGCTTGATTTGTCACTTGAAGTATTCATGGATGATTTTTCAATTTTTGGTAAATCCTTTGATGAGTGTTTGCTCCACTTGGCCGATGTTCTTGAGAGATGCGTTAAGGTTCTCCTCATGCTATCTTGGGAAAAGTGCCACTTCATGGCATCAGAAAGCATCATTTTGGGTCACTAGGTTTCAAAAGACGGTATTGAGGTTGATAGGGCCAAGGTGGGCCTCATTTCTACTCTTACCATTCCTTCTACCATAAGACATGTTCAGTATTTCTTAGGACATGCAAGTTTCTATCGTTGCTTCCTCAAGGATTTTAGAAAAATATGAAGACCTATCTGTCATTTGTTGGAAAACGATGTTGAATTTCACTTTGATGACATGTGTGTTGAAGCCTTCAACCACTTGAAGCAAAAGCTCATTTCTACTCCTATAATGCAGCCCCTGGACTTCTCTTTGACATTTGAGATCATGACTAATGCATCGGACATAGCAATGGGGGTTGTGCTGGGCCAAAGAGTTGGCCATATTCTGCATGTCATCTATTATGCTAGCAAGACTCTAGACGAAGCACAAAGGAACTACACAACTAAAAAAAAGTGTTGCTTGCAGTTATCTTTGATCTTGACATGTTTCGATCATATCTTTTACAAAACAAGGTAGTGATATACACATATCATTTTGTATTAAAGTTTCTCATGGCAAAGAAAGACAAAGCCAAGATTGATCCGGTGGATTTTTTTGCTTTAAGAATTTGCTATTGAGATTGTGGACAAGAAGGAAGTGGAAAATTTTGCCGCCGACCATCTCTCCCGAATTTAAGCACCCTTTGATAATACAAGTTGAATTAAAGAAACAATGTCGCATGAATAGCTCTTCCTGCTCTCATCCGCTCAAAGGCCATGGTATAAACATATAGCTAATTTCTTAGCTAGTGGAAGGATACCAAGCACATGGACAAGGGAAGAAAGCAAAAGGTTGTTTGTTATGGTCAAAAATTATGTTTGGGATGGTCCTCACCTAATCAAATATTGCCCTGACCAACTCATTAGGAGATGTGTCCCGGAGATGGATCAACAAGAAATTCTATCTATGTGCCATTCCAGAGTATGTGGAGGTCCCTTTGGTGGGAAACACATAGCTGCTAAAGTTCTCCAATGTGAATTTTATTGGACCTCCTTATTTAAAGCTATCATGAATTTTGCAAGTGTTTTTTGAAGTGCCAAAAGGTGGGCACAATCTCTAAGAGGGAAATGATGCCTCTATCACCCATTCTTGTGGTGGAGGTATTTGATGTTTGGGGGATTGACTTCATGGACCCATTTCCCCCCTCCTTCGGATATGTCTACATTTTGGTTGTTGTGGATTACGTGTCAAAGTGGATTGAGGCTGTTGCAACAAGAACCAATGATCATAGAGTAGTTTATGATTTTGTTAAGTCAAACATCTTCAGCTGGTTTGATGTACTGCATGCTTTGATTAGTGATGGCGGAAGCCATTACATCCATCAGACATTTGAAGGGATACTCAAGAAATATGGAGTGCATAATCGTGTGGCTACTCCTTACCAACCCCAAATGAGTGGTCAAGTTGAGTTAGCCGATCAAGAGATAAAGATCATTCTATATAAGACGGTGAGACTGGACCACAAGGATTGGTCATTACATCTCACTGAGGTTTTATGGGCTTATAAGACTGCATATAAAGCCCTGATTGGCACCACACCATTCAAGCTTGTTTATGGGAAATGCTGCCATCTACCGGTTGAGATGCAACATAAGGCGTTGTGGGCTTTAAAATCCATGAACTTTGATGGAGAGAATACAGGGATAAAGATAAAGTTGTAGTTGAATGAATTAGAGGAGATGCGACATGAAGCTTATTAATTGTCCAAATGTTACAAGGAGAGAACAAAGTTCCTACATGATAGGTTGATCAAGAAGAAAAACTTTGAGCTTGGAAAATGGGTATGGCTATATAACTCAAGGATGAAGTTCTTTCCCAAAAAAGCCCGATCTAGATGGGAAGGACCTTATCAAATCAAAAAGGTATACCCATCCGGGGCTATGTTGATTTGTGACAAAGAAGGAGCGAAAGAATTTACTGTGAATGGTCAAAGGCTGAAAGTAGTTGTGGAATTAGGTGTGGGCAAAGCCAATCAAAGTTTTGATATTGCGATTCTAGTGGAGGAAAACCATCTTATTGAGGAGATGTGCTTGAATGCACATGAGAGAGATATTTACTTCAAAGATACTTTGGGAATTCCACAAGGATGAAAGAAGTCAAGAATCAATAAGCCCAATTGAAGGTGTAAAATTTAGTGCTAGTGGGAGGCAACCCACCTAGGTTTGGAAACTTTTTCACCCAACCTTCATTTTTTGATACGTTTTTTTCTTTTCTACGAAATACACACATGCACACTTGTGCTTTATAATTTTTGTTTGAGTTTTGATGAGATGCAAGTAACAGGTTGAAGAGAGAGATATAGAGGGAAATACATGGTTGTTGAAGTTGAAATGTGGCAAAGAATAAATTATTTTGCAAATATATCAAAATTTTCAAATTAGAATTGACAAAGTATTGAATGAAGAACCACCACAGTCGTGGTGCCTCAAAATGGACGTAGTGATTTAATTGTAAAATCTCGAGAAAGTTACAAATGTTCGTGGAGCTCAAAATAGCTATGGACACCACCACGGCCGTGGCAACATGAAGGAAAGACGGTCGTAGATTCCACCATGGGTGTGGTGAATGAAGTGCAAAAATTTGAAGGAGTTACAAGGATGGAGGTGATTTTGTACATGAATGGCCACGGCCGTGGTGGCCTCTGATCAACCTCAGACGCGGGTCCAGAGAGTGGAGACATGTCTAAGTCATCAGACTTTTATATATTATAATACCTGAATGTCTGAGACACCTGCAACTAGCACATGGTCGAAGTAGTTCGGGGTCGAAAGCAGGGATAGGAAGAATGACGCTTCATAACTTGAGTTTCCCTTGTCTAAGCACATCAAACATGTAAAAGGACAGGGTTGGTTGTAACAAGAAAGCACCACAAAGAAATCAAACTAAAAGGCTATCTCCAATTGGTGTTACTAGAAAGATTATGATTTTAGGGTTTAGCAATTTTTATGGGGGTTTTGTATATCAGAAGCCAGGAGAAAAAGACTATCGTCAAGGTAAGGCACGAAGGAAGAAAACTTAGGCATAATAAGCGACATCGGAAAACGTCCCACATTCTCTTCTCTCAAAGAGGGTGCCTCTAACCATGTACCAACTCCCTATCTCAAGGGTAGTGGCTGTAGATTAGAGTGGTAAGGTAAACCAAAGCAGCCCTGATCCTGGGTACTCTCGTACACCAGGATCAGACCAAACTCTAGAGTTGTGACAACCCCCTCTCAAGGGTGTCGAAACAGATAACACGGTTCGATAGCTAGTCAAAAATGCGATCTAAAAGAAGAGACTAGAGTTCAGATGCTATAAAGAAATCATCCAACAAAAAGGAGCCATACACAGAACAATATGAGATAAACTCCATAGATTCCAATAAGCTCAAAGAGAGTACAAGGTTTAGTTACAATGCATAGGGAAACAAAAGTAAAATGTAGTAAAAAGGAAAAGATAAGTATCGGTCTCCTTGATTTAGGAGGCCGATATACAGCAGCGGACCCCTAAGGTTCCCCTAACCCGATACCGGGCTGGAGCTCTACCCGATACACCCGTGTCGGACTCTTGACCGTGTCGAGTTCTGAGTCGCGACGGCTAGGGCGTATTGGGAGGGACTCCCTACCCGATACAGTCGTGTCGATATGTCAGCCCAGTCGGGTGACACGACGTAGCGCTTGGTCCATATCAGGTTCAGTATTGTGACGCGTTAGGGAACACTTAGGCTCTCGGGTTCCTTGTATCGGGTGTAGAGGGGCAAACCGTCTCAGGTTGAGGCCCATCCATGGACCCGACACACTGAAGTGGCCTTCTTGGTCATATCGTGCTGCTACGGCTACTGGGACGGGTTCTAAGTGAACTCCTCCCGCACCTCTCGGGTTGGGGGTGTGCTCACCTAGTGTCGCCCAGTACGCCTGGGAACTCGACGCACTAGCTCTGCTTCTAAAGTTAGATCTTGTTGGGTTTTGACCCATCCCATCAAAGTCTGGTAGCTACTATTTATAGGCAACAGCTAGTAGGGGTTGCAGTCCTGGTTGGGCCATGTGTCCTCTATCTGCTTCGCCCACCTAGCATTGGGGAGAGGGCCGATGCGTCTATTACCTAGTACGAGTCGGTGGGGACCATCGTGTGTTGGGTTGTGAGCGAGTCGCGCTAGGTCATGTCGGGTAAAGGCTCTGTTGGGTTGCCACATTGACGGGTGGCCTTGTCGCTCGATAGACTCGGTCAGGCTGACAGATTGTGGTGGGCAAGACTCCCTATCGGGTAAGTAGCATGTCGCTCATCATAACTCCTCTCTGCACGACACACCCGTGTCGGGTAGCCGCCGTGTCGGGTAGCCGCCGTATCAGGCAGCGACCACGATGGGTAAGGGGGTGTGTCACACACCATAAGAAGGATCGGGGTAGCTTGCTTGTTGTTGATGTGCCGGGACAGTCCCATTTAGCGTTCTTCGAATGGAAAAATGAAGGAAACTCTATAAAAGATAGGAAATGTTGTTAGGAGCATAGTGTGGGTTATTTCTGTACAAATAATAAGATAAAACGGAGAGGAAGGCAGTTCAGGAGGCATGTTTGATAGCAAAATATAGGCTTTAACAACCATAAAATGGGTGTTATCAACTCCCCCAAACTTAGCATTTTGATTGTCCTCAATCAATCTAGATCTATTTTAAAACTTTGTTTGTGATACTTCTCCAAAGCCAGGCATAGTCTTCGGACAAGGGGTTTAAGTGAGTTTCTGAGATGTCCCTGAGGAAAATTACATCTGAAGACGAACAATGGACTTTATTTTGCCTTCCTTATTTAAGCAAAAAAATTCTCTTCAGCTTCAGTGAGACTTTTGGTGCATGGTTTTGAAGTTAGCTTTCACACCGAACAACTTGGGAGTAGGAAGTTGGGTTTTTTTGGGTAGGCTTAAGGCTTCTTGGATTTTTCTTGTTTCCCATCGGTCCATCTAGGTACATGTCCATTAACGGGTGAGTGGTCCCTACAGTCCAAGCCAGTTGGCTTTAGAGCAGTGATTTCACATCCTACGTACCATTGCCCCGGATCTACCATGCCTAAAGATGGGTACTTTTGAAGAGACAAGTGTGTTTTTTGGCACAACTCTCATTCTTTTATTCAGTCTCATAAGGCTTTTCTCTCTTTTGGGGATTTTTGGTGGGTAGGGGAAAAGATGAGTTTGCTGTCTGGGTAGCTTTTTCCTTCACATGCACATCCCTTAGCTGTTGCGAGATTATTTTTCCAAATTGGCATAGAAAAGTTGTAGTCCTTGTCATTCGAGGTTGTGTTTTTGAGAGGAACATAACAAACACATGCACCTCCTTAGACATAGAGAAGAAAAACTGGAAGAAGTTGTATCAGATTTTTACTATAAAGTATATTTGTACAATTGTTGAGAGGCAAGCAGTTGTATAAGTGATATTTTATATCATACATGTATGTATAGGTACACATGGTGGGATAAGGAAAAGAAATAAAGCAAAAGGGGAAAATGTTTAGTACCTCCCTCACTGATATATAGTATCCCCCCAAACTTACCCCACACTCTGTCCTAGAGTTGTGAGATAGATAAGGTAGGGTAGTAATAAGTCAGTGAGGGTTTAGTCACTGTGTGCGCCTTCGTCTGATAGAAGCTCTATCACATACTCTCCTTGTTTGATGTGATAGTCGATGTGGTGGAGCTTGTCTGGTGTTTGTTTTAGCACCACCGAGCTATATATCCATTCTAGCACGTAGATGTCGCAGTCATTTGATTGTGGAGCTTGTTGAGGACTACGATGGCAGAATTGAAGCTCGTGCCACTTGGACAATGGGTCTTCCAAGTGTTGCTGGAGCAACGTCACCACCTCGATGAAGTATTTCCGTGCTAAGCGCTCGAGGGATGTCAACGGGGTTGATGTATACTGTGATGGATGGTCTTTGTTGCTGTCAGAGCTGTAGTAGAAGGTGGCTGCTCGCGGGAGAGGTACACCATCAGGAGCGTCCAATGGTTGTCATGCAGCATTGGAAGGTAGATAATGCGTGACATGCTTTTCTGTATTTGGTGCAAAAACATCGCTTTCTCTCCTGACTCGTCAGCTAGGAAGAGGTCATTGAACAACATCAGATGGGCGATGTAGGTGTGTTCAAACTTATTCTGTATAAGCGGGATGTAGGCTGATGCTATTGACAGCACTAGGCATCCCCCTGCCTTGACTAAGTCTCGAATATCATCGAGGGGGACTATTACACTCATTGTCTGATAGATGACGTCTACAAGAATAGAATCAGCAAGTCTGAGAAGAACTTCATTGACCCGTTCATGTGATAAAGTAGTGCATGCGGAGTGGTTGAAGTTGCTAATCAACTCTTCAGATACAATAGGTGAAGAAGAGCCTTCATTTATCGGTACACTCTAAAGGATTTCGATCCGCTTGCCTATCCCGTAGACGTCAGTGGCCATCTGGGCTTCTTCTCCTGGAGGGTTGTTGGGTTGGGAAGATTCAGCTTCTTAGTCACTGTCCAGCTGCTTCTCTAGTACGCCTGCATTTCAAAAATAGCATTTGTCCTTGATCGGCAGCAACACATATGTGCTTCTGAGATGAAAGTAATATTGGCCCTGGAGATGCCTTATATATCCAAAGATGTTGAGCAGCTCCATGGTGTGTAGGATGATGAGGGCACTATTTCCGCTTCTCAGCTCTTCTTAGATGGGGAAGTCTCTGAGGGAGAAGAAGTTCCAAACATCACTGCGGCATTGGACTCCTTGCTTGATGGCGCGGAGAAGACGCAATGGAAGAAGCCTAAGATGCTTGTCTTCTGGTCATACAAAAGTATGTCATGAGCGGAGGACCTCCTTGGTGCAGCAACTGAGAAGCTGGACGTCGTGGTTGCAGAGGTCTGCCACGTAAAGGAACCAGTTTCTTCTATGCTTGTAGGGGGCCAACACCAAGATTGGGTTGTGCTCTTCGATGTATTGTAGCATGTTAGCCACCTGGATGAAGTCGTATGCTCCCTTCATTAATCTTCTTGCCAAGGCCGGGGTGGCATTGTAAATTGGTTGCCGGCCTGTCCTGATGCATATGTTCTCGATCATGGAACTTTCTAGGACCCAAAAGAGGACATTTCCTACGACGGATGGGGAACAAAACATGCTTCTCAGTTCTTTCCATCATACGGAGAAGTAACCATCACTCCAGATGACGTCCTCTTCATCTGCCTGTGATCTCAGGACTGCATTCAGAAGCTTCTGGTCTCTGATCATCAGGTAGCTGATGGCTCGTCGATCGAAGTCGGCCATCTGAAAGGAAGAAATCTCTGACGGCTCAGAAAACGAGTATGTCGTCGAATTCCTTTCTCTAGGGGGTGTCTATCGATGGTAGAGTATATATCACCCCCTTCTCCCTCTGATTCTTCAGAAGAGCCCTCCGCTAGGCTAGTGGATATGTCTGCGTCTCCAGCTTCATATAGGGAGGACGAGGGAGCAGCTATGTCGATGCCGTAGGTGCTCTCCTGTCCTGCTGGAGTCCCCTTGGCTCTTATGTCCATCGTCTCTTCCTCGGGAATTGTAGAAGGCCTGCTGGAGGATGAAGAAGATGACCCAGATGAGGACGCTAATGAAGAAGGTTGAGAGCCGGAGCCTGGAGGCGATGGGGATCTCCTAGGACGTCTTGAGCAGGGGTGGTCCTCCCTCCGCTTTAGCCTCTCTTCGATAGCATCAAGGCGTTGGAGTGCCATCTGCAACATAGTATTTAGTGCCTCTAGTTGGCCGGGAAGGCCAACTAGGGTTAGCAGTTGGCACTCCTGATCGTTTAGCCTCCTCTGGAAAACATTGAACTTGCGGGTTAGAGAAACAAATGTAGCAGAGTGATTGCTTTTTACCTCCTGCAAGTCATCGGATGCGAAGCCAAAAATTTGTCCTAACGATGAGGGAGTTGCAGTTGATCAGCTTCAGCTTGGAGCAATGCTCCTCGCATGTGATGCTCGGCCTACGGAATGCGCATCATCAATAGGGGCCGAGTCCATCTGAACCGTCCATGAGGCCATGGCTTCAGGGTGAGGCATTGACACCTTTGTGATTGCCTCCTCCTCGTCGGCCTGGGGTGGTGGAGAGGGTGTTGAGTGGATGGATGTTGATTTATCATCTGACTCTCAGTGTCCTCCACAGCGATCACCGGCGTCACTGGCAGCAGTGTCTGTGTCAACTGCACAACTCTGAGCTCCACCTCTAAGAGCTCAACGAACGCATCATCGCTGGCGTTCGGCTGCACCACTGCTTCTTCCATCATAGGTGTGACTAAAGCTTCAGGAGCTACGGCTGTCTCTTCTGTGGTAGCATCCTCGGGGGCTATCATCATTGTTTCTACCCTGATGGTGTCGACAACTCCAACGATTGTCGTTGTTTCCTCACCAGCCATGGCAGTTGTTGTTGTGGCGGCTGCGGCTGGTTCGGGAGCAGCAACAGTGGCTTCGGGGGTAGCTATCGTTAGTTGCGTGGTGGTGGTGGACGGCTCGGTGGGGGTGACGATCACAGACGATTTGTCCTACCGAGCGTCAAGAGGGATTGGCCTTCTTACAACAGACACCCTTTCTTGTACCCTTGTGGTGGCGGCGTAAGCGGCTTCGACTACCACAACTTTGACACTACAACTTAAATTTATGTTGTGGTGAAGACCAGCTTATCTGCATCGTAGTTGGCACAGAGCGGGAGGGGCAGGAGGGTGTCCATCCTTACAAACCTATAGAAATAGTGATGATGCTCCTTTTTGATGATGTTTGCCCTTGTTAGGAACTTGATGTCGATCCTGTCGTCACCTCTCGTCCTCGATAGGCTACACGGCTCCTTTGGGTATCTTAACACTACCGCGATTAGATTGACAAGCCCTCCCATATTGTAGTCCTTGGTGGCGTCCTTCATTGGATGGAGCCTGTTGAGTAGGAATCGTCCCAGGTTGATTGTGTGCGCTCCATCATATACCACATGAGGTGGAGCTCTTCAGTGTACAAGTTGCTTGTTTCGTACTTACTAAAGAGAAGGCATGCCATGATCTTGTGCACTATTCTCCAGAAGCAGGAGTCCACTGCCGCCACCTTGCTTCCCGATTTGAATGAAGACTCGCCGGTTAGCTTCCTCTAGAGCGTGACTGGTTTGAACCCGTCACCCTTAGTGATTCTAACCCCATTGTTTAGAAGCTCCCTTTATGCTTTAGTAGAGGAAAAGATCTCATTGAGCAATCTCTCAGAGATATCATGATCTTCATTATACAGGCGCCCCTTCAATCTGTACGGTTCGCCAAATCTTTTAGTTTCTTCTGGTGTATTTTGGACCCGGTGGAGAGATGACATGAACTCCCTCGTGAGTTTGGTGTATGAGGCAGTGTAGCTAAAGCATAGCTTCCTCAGCCCAGCGGCTCTTAGGACGTTCTTGAGCCTGTCGAAAATGCCTATTTGGTGGAAGGACGACTGGTGGTAGAAGCAGGTTGGCTGGTAGACTCTGGCTGCCAAGTCTGCGTACCATCACCTATGCTCTTTATCTCTTGGCATGAACCGGCCTGGTGAATGATCCAAAGGCTATGGTCCGGATGCCACAGTTGAGGTCGTTGATGGGGCTGGTTCTTCTACCCGGGGTCGCTTCAAGACCTTAGATGGCCCTGTTGTATCGGGGTTCGGGCGCTTCTGCCCGGTTGTGGTGGCTTCGGGTTTGGCCTTGAGATTGATCCTCCAGCCTTGCTCGTCGACCTGGACCATGGTCTGCTTGGTGTGGGCCATTTCTACAATTTTTAAACAAGTGTGGGGTAAGTGATAAGTTTACTAATTAGATCACCTTGCCCGATATCGGGCGGTAAACCAAAGGAATCGTGTTTCCCGATACAAGTTTAGGTGACATCTAAAAACCGATATCAGGGTAGAGCCCGTAAAAACAAGTAGATTGGTGTCGGGCGGAGGTAAATGCATCTTGTCGCCTGATATAAGGTCTGGCCGATAGGGCAGACCGATATCGGGTGTTGAAAATGCATCCTTCCCGACATAGGCGCCCGATAAAATCCTTCGTGATACACCATCATGTTGGGCAACAAATTTTGTCGTCTGATACAACCCAAACCCTTCGTAAAGAAAACTGGGAGATAAGGGTTACCCGTCATGAACACGTGCATCTTGCCTGACATGGGTTCTCAAGGTTGCGTCGCTTGGGCAAAAATATCACGCGACATGCGGGTCGCGCGATAGAGGCAAAAGACGGATACGTCAGTTAAAGCGGCGAAGGAAAACCTATCGTGCGATAGACGATGCATGATACAAGGTGAAGGCCTCTTCCCAACATGGGTTTCTTATGAAATGGTATTGCGCGATACAAAGTCTGACCGACACAATCCACGTGATATAGGTGGGCGATAAGCGTATCAGGTTTATACCTGTATCGGGCAGGATGATTGATGCGTGACACGGGTATCAGGAAGAGGATGGCCGACACGAGAGCTGGAGCAAGCACAAGGATGCACGATACGAGAGTAGGTGAAAAGTAAATTCTGTTCCCGACACGGTTAATCAGAAGTTACTATATATAGCCATAGTGAGTGGGGTAAAACGGGTAAAACCAGAACACGCGTCACGCGATAAGGCACATCGTTTTCCGTAACATGGTAAAATCAGTCTAATCTATCACATTAGGAAGTGATTCGCCTTCCCGGGCATGCTTAGCGCATGTCATGCGATCACTTAGTATCGGTCAACATGCTCCTCCTTGTTGCTCCTTTTGTTTGCCCGATATGCCTCCTTTATTCATGCGCTAAAGCATGTGCATTCCATGCCCGATACACCCCTTAAAAGGGATGGGGGTGTCGCCCGATATAGGAGAACGAGTTGGGCGATATGATTTTTTTTCAAAGCCTGCCGCGCAGAGTAGGAGACAAACAAGGGCCGCAACATGCGTGCCCGATATGTAACAAAACTAAGGATAAAGCAAAACAAAGATAGGAAAACTGAAATTAGAAGGCACTTGATGGGTAAAACATCATTGGCTCAAGAGTAAACTTTCAGCCTCAGATAGTATTACTCACTCAGGCTAAATAAAACTGAGTCAGTGGCCCGCAAAATACATGAGTATGTGTATGCGGTGCATACACTGACTCGGGCCTTATCACAATGATATTGTTCATAATGGTTTTCTGCAGAAAAGGAAATAACATCCTATTGTAGAAAAGTAAAGATTTGGGCTGCCTCCCAAAGAGCGTTGTGGTTTGTGTTGTTAGCTCGACAGCTTCAAATCCTTCTATGTTGCCTTGGCAGTTGTAGCTTCAATGTCCTACAGGGGCATCTCTGATCTTCAGACAAATGCTTCATCTTCATAAAACCTTTTTACTCTAAGCCCGTTCATTGGAAAAACTTTCGCCAGATCTTCTTTGTCATAGAGCTCCATCATTCCAGACAGATAGATCTTTACGACGATGAAAGGCCCGGACCATCGGGTTTGCAACTTCCCTAGAAAGAGGTGGATAGAAGATTTAAATAATAAAACTTTGTCACCTTCATTGACGTCCTTCTTCCTCAGGTGGGCGTCATGCCAGATCTTGGTCCTTAGCTTGTAGATCCTTGCATTTTCATAAGCATGGAGTCTCAATTCTTAAAGCTCCTGAAGTTGAAGAAATCTTTTCTTTCCAGCTAGCTTCGGGTCCATGTTGAGGCATTTGATCACCCAGAATACTTTGTGCTTCAGCTCCAAAGGAAGGTGGCATGCTTTCCCATAAATTAAGCGATAGGGTATGGTACCCAACGATGTCTTAAAAGTTGTTCTATATGCCCAAAGAGCATCATCTAGTTTAGCTGACCAGTCCTTGCGGGACTTTCCAACTATCTTTTCTAGAATCTGCTTGATTTTTCGATTAGAGACCTCGACCTGTCCGGATGTCTACGGGTGGTATGGCGTTGCGACCTTGTGACGTACGCGGTACTTCTGCAAGAGATACTCGAACTGTTTCTCAACAAAGTGAGAACCACCATCACTAATGACGGATCGCGGTACTCTGAACCTTGGAAAGATAATCTTAGTAAAAAATTTTATTACTACTTTAGCATCACACATAATGGCGGGCACTGCTTCAACCCACTTAGAGACATAATCAACTGCAACCAGGATATATTTAAAACTATAGAAAGAAGGGAAGGGCCCCATATAATCTATACCCCAGACATCGAAGATCTCCACCTCAATCCAATCCGAAAGTGGCATCTCATTTTGGTGAAAGATGTTCCCAGTTCATTGACATTCATTGCATGATTTCACATAAGCGTGCACATCCTTGAACAGAGTTGGCCAGTAAAAACCTAACTGGAGCATCTTAGCAGTAGTCCTCTCGCCTCCCAGGTGTCCTCTATAGGGAGAGGAGTGACACTCAAATAGAATTTTGGGGGCTTCCTCCTCGGTTATACATCTTCTATACAACCCATCGGCGCAACGTCTAAACAACAAAGGATTGTCCCAGTACTAATTCTTTAAATCAGAGAAGAATTTCTTCCTCTAATTATAAGACATGTCTGGGGCAAGCTGTTTACAGGCTAGGTAGTTGCAGAAATCTGAATACCATGGCCCCTCTGGGTTGGCTGTCTGGGCAGCGTATATGGATTCATCGGGATAATTTTCATTGATGGGCAGTGGGTGGTGATCTTCCACCTGAATCCTCGAGAGGTGCTCAATGACCACATTTTCTGAACCCTTCTTATCTTTTATCTCGTGATCAAATTCATGTAGCAACAACACCCATCGTAGTAGTCTGGGCTTGACATCCTTTTTCTGCATCAGGTACTTGATAGCCACGTGGTCGGTATGCATTATTACCTTGGAACCCACAAGGTAGGACCTGAACTTTTTGAAAGCATACACAATAGCCAACATCTGCTTTTTAGTAGTCGTGTAGTTCAAATGAGCTTCATCCAAGGTCTTACTTGCATAGAAAATAATGTGGTGCTTCTTGTCCTTCTTTTGGCCTAGAACAACACCAATGGCAAAGTCACTGGTGTTACACATAAGCTCAAATGGGAGATTCTAGTTGGGGGACTGGAGAATAGGTGTAGATACTACGACGTCTTTCAGCTTGGAGAACACCTACATGCATTCATCTATGAAGTCGAACTTCACGTCTTTCACTAAGAGGTTGGAAAGAGGTTTTGCTATCCTTGAGAAATCTTTAATAAATCGTTGATAATAGCTAGCGTGACCCAAGAAACTGTGGATACCTATAATAGTTGTGGGCGAAGGTAGCTTAGCAATCACCTCGACTTTAGACGGATCGACCTCAATACCTCTGTTGGACACCTTGTGCCCCAGAACTATGCCCTCTTGGACCATTAAATAACATTTCTCCCAATTTAGAGTTAGGATTTTCTCTTCACACCTTCTCATCACAAGAGACAGGTTGTTCAGGAAGTCATCAAAGGAGCTGTCGTACATGATGAAATCCTCCATAAATACTTCCATTTTGTCTTCGAGGAGATCAGCAAAAATTGCATTCATACACCTCTGGAAGGTAGCAGGTGCATTACAAAGCCCGAAGGGCATCGTCCTGAAGGCAAAAGTTCCATATATGCAAGTGAAGGTGGTCTTCTCTTGGTCATCAGGGTGTATGGGGATCTGATAGAAACCTAAGTATCCATCCAACTAACAGAAGTAGGAATGATGGGCCATACACTCCAACATCTGATTAATGAACGGAAGGGGGAAATTGTCCTTGCGGGTGGCGGCATTGAGCTTACGATAATCGATACACATCCGCTAGCCGGTAACCATCTTGGTGGTGATCTCGACTCTGTCATATCCCTTGACCAACGACATACCTCCCTTCTTTGGAACTACTTGGATTGGGCTTACCCACGTACTATCGGTAATAGCATAGATAATACCAGCGTCATGAAGCTTTACCACTTCCCTACTGACAACTTCCCGAAGCTTTTCATTCAACTTTCTCTGTGGCTAGGAATACGGCCTGGAGTCTTCCTCCAGATGGATCTTGTGCATGCACACGGAGGGACTTATACCCCTCAGGTATCTGATTGAGTACCCCAAGGCTTTCCTCCGAAGCCTTAACTCTTTGAGCAACTGATCTTTTTCACTGTCGGTCAACTCTGAGTTGATTGTTACCGAATTCATCCTTCCTTCATCTAAAAAATGGTACTCCATGCCTCTTGGCAAAACCTACAGTTCTGGAGGGACTTCTTTTTCTTGTTCACTGGCTGGGTCTTTTCGGAGAGAAGCATACATGACTGTCTCCACAGGGTCATTATCTTCGAAAAAACCTTCAACATTTAGAAGAGCTAGCAAATCTTCATCCTACGGGTCTTTGACCTCTTGTGCTTCTCCAGATAAGGTGTGCATAAGTGGGTCTACCATGGCCTTCTCCTTATGTACTTCATCACATAGATGCTAGTAGCTTTCGATGAAATAAGAAGATTCAAAGAATGTGGGGGCCTTCATACAATCCCGGATGTTGAAGTCAATGTGGTCTCTTACAACCCAGATTGTAATCATACCTACCTCCACGTTGATGAGGGCCCAGCCGGTAGCCAAGAAAGGTCGCCCGAAGATGATGGGGTAGCTGGAGTCTTCTATGGTGTCGATCAGAACTATATCACAAGGAATAAAGAAATTCCCTACTCGAACAGGCACGTCCTTGACAACTCCGACCGGCCTGGTAAAGGTATGATTGGCTAGTTGGGTTCTCATATTGGTGCTCACCATGTCGGTGATCCCAATCCTTTTAGCAAGGGATAGAGGCATGAGACTGATTCTCACCCCCAAGTCGGCCACATCTTTGCGGGTTACATCATCTCCCACCTGAAAGGGGATCACACAGGCCCCATGGTTTCTCTTCTTGGATGGCATAGTTGTAGTGACGAAGGAACTGGACATCTGTGTCAGTTTCACTGTCTCTACATCCTCACCTTTCTTCTTCCTAGATATTAGATCCTTCAAAAACTTGGTGTAGGTTGGCATCTCTTTGATGGCGTCCAGAAAACGGATGTCAAGGTGTAGTTTCTTTATTGCGGCCAGAAATTTCTCATATATATTCTTCAGCTGGGCTTTAACCAGCTTATGGGGGAAAGGTACGCGAGGTGCGTACTTTCCTGGACGCTTTTCAAAGGAGACGCCATTGACTTTATCTTTAGTTACTTTCTCTGACTTTAACAAAACTTCTTCCTCTTTCTCTGGGTTGACTTCTTCGATAGGCTCTATCGGTGACACTACCAACTTCTCAATGACTGGCGAAATTATCGTTCCTGACCTCAAAACGGCCATTTTTGTAGTCTCATGTCCTCTTGGATTTGTTTCAGTGTTAGAGGGGAAACGCCCTACCTGGTGGTTGATAGTTTGGGCGAGACTCGTCAGTTTTTGATCGATCTGTTTATTATGTTGCTGGAGCTCTCCAATCTGGCTGAAAAGCCCCACATCTGTTGCTGCATCAGCTTCAATATCGCCACACTGTCCACTAAACTTTTATGCATATTCTCATTCAGTTCATTTCTCCTTTTCGCAAAAGACATAAACTCTGTCATTATAGATGGTCTCTATTGTTGATTTGGCTGGAAAGTCCACTACTGTGGGAACCCCATATGGCATTGCTGATTTGACGGTCCTCCAGAGGGTTTTCTGCCCGCTAGCTGGTGGGAGTTCTCAGCAGCACTGGTGTTCCCATAAGAGAAACCAGGATGGTCTGGTCTTCGGTACTAGATGTAACTCACATTCTCCATACTGATTTCATCAAAATCTTCTTGGGGTGCCGTGTGCGGACAGAAGTTAGACAGGTGGTCTGGCTCTCTGCAGGTGACACAACTTTTTATGACTTCCTGTCAAACTTTCCCTTTGTATCCTTGCTCCTTGAGGGTTTGGACATCTGTCACTATCTTTTCAATCTTGGCTGCAAGGGCCTCCATAGCCTTAGATTCACCTGGAGTAGTGTGGTTAGTCGACTCCTGGTCGTAATCGCCATCTTGTTGATTTGTGGCCATGTTTTCAATGATTTCCCTGGCCCTTTGAGCACTGAGTCCCAAGAAGTCACTGCCAGCTGCAGCATTCAAGGACTTCCTCTCTGCGGGACACACCCCATTGTAAAATGCGGTGACCAGCTTGGGTTCAGAAAAAACATGATGAGGGCATTCACGCTGATAGCTCATAAATCTCTCCCAAGATTCATGAAGATTTTCTGATGGCTTTTGAGAATACCTTGTAATCTTGTTCTGACATTTAATTGTCCTCTCAATAGGAAAGAACTTGGAAATAAAAGCATTAGCAAGGTGCTCCCAGTAGGGGAGGCTTCCATCTTGAAGACTGGTGTACCATTCCAGTGCCTTATCCCTCGGAGAGAACGGGAAGTACTAGATGTAGATATGCGTCAATGGGACTCTATTGATCTTGAAGGTGTTTCACGTCCTCTTGAATGTCATTAGATAGTTGTATGGGTTCTCATCGGGGGTGTTCCCACCAAGCCTTTTGTGTTAGTTGAGCTAAAGGAAGGAAGACTTCAGCTCGAAGTTGGTGACGTTGAGGGGTTGCGTAACAATGGGATTCCTTTCCTCATTTGCCTGTACTTGGACAAATGAGCGCAGGGAGAAGGCTTCGGGAAGTTGTTCAGCCATTACTTGCTAAAGGCAAGGATGAACTAGCAAAAGGAAGAAAAGTACCTGGAAAGGAAGAAAAAATGTAAAAGGTATCAGCGTGCTGCATAAATATTATGTGCAGTAAATATTTGTAGTGTTATATGCATATGTATAGGGTTTTTGACAAAGTGCAAGCAAAGCTCAAGTTCATAGAATGGTTTTATATTACCTATGCCCGACAATGGAACCAAAAGGTTGATCAGCCTCAGTCATGGGTCCATAGAGTGGAGACGTGTCTAAGTCATTGGACTTTTATAATTTATAATACCTGAATGTCTGAGACACCTACAACTAGCACAGGGTCGAAGTAGTTCGGGGTCGAACGCAGGGATAGGAAGAATGGCGCTTCGGAACTTGAGTTTCCATTGTCTAAGCACATCAAATGGGTAAAAGGATATGGTTGGTTGTAACAAGAAAGCACCACAAAGAAATCAAACTAAAAGTCTATCTCTAGCTAGAGTTACTAGAAAGATTATGATTTTAGGGTTTAGCAATTTTTATGGGGGTTTTGTATATCAGAATCCAGGAGAAAAAGACTGTCGTCAAGGTAAGGCATGAAGGAAGAAAACTTAGGCATAACAAGCGACATCAGAAAATGTCCCACATTATCTTCTCTCAAAGAGGGTGCCTGTAACCATGTACCAACTCCCTCTCTCAAAGGTAGTGGTTGTAGATTAGAGTGGTAAGGTAAACTGAAGCAGCCCTGATCTTGGGTACCCTCATACACCAGGATCAGACCAAACTCTAGTGTTGCGATAACCCCCTCTCAAGGGTGTCCAAATGGGAAACATAGTTTGATAGCTAGTCAAAAGTGTGATCCAAAAGAAAAGACTAGAGTTCATATGCTATAAAGAAATCATCCAACAAAAAGTAGACATACACAGAACAATATGAGATAAACTCCATAGATTCCAATAAGCTCAAAGAGAGTAAAAGGTTTAGTTACAATGCATAGGGAAATGAAAATAATATGCAGTAAAAAGGGAAAGATAAGTATCGGTCTCCTTGATTTAGGAGGTCGATATATAGCAGCGGACCCCTAAGGTTCCCCTAACCCGATACCGGGTAGGATCTCTACCCAATACACCCGTGACGGGCTCTTGACCGTGTCTGGTTCTGAGCCACGATGACTAGGGCGTATCGGGAGGGACTCCCTACCCGATACGGTCATATCAGGATGCCAACCCTATCGGGCGACACGCCCTGGCAGTTGGCCTGTATCAGGTTCAGTATCGTGTTGGGTTAGGGAACACTTAGGCTCTCAGGTTCCTTGTATCGGGTGTAGAGGGGCGAGCCGTCTCGGGTTGTGGCCCATCCCAGGACCTGACACACTGAAGTGGCCTTCTTGGTTGTATCGTGCTGCTGCGGCTACCGGGATGGGTTCAAAGTGAACTCCTCCCGCCCCTCTCGGGTTGGGGTGTGCTCACCTAGTGTCACCCGGTACGCCTTGGAACTCGACGCACTAGCTCTGCTTCCAAAGTTAGTTGTCATTGGGTTCTGACCCGTCCCATCGAAGTCATGTAGCTACTATTTATAGGCAGGGACTGGTAGGGGTTGCGGTCTTGGTTGGGCCACGTGTCCTCTGTCTGCTTCACCCACCTGGCTTTGGAGAGAGGGATGATACGTCTATTACCCGGTATGGGTCGGTGGGGACCATCGTGTGCCGGGTTGTGAGCGAGTCGCGCTAGGTCGTGTCGAGTAAAGGCTCTGTCGGGTTGCCACACCGACGGGTGGCCTTGTCGCTTGATAGACTCTGTCAGGTCGACGGATCGTGGAGGGCAAGACTCCCTATCGGGTAAGTAGTGTGTCGCTTGCCAGAACTGCTCTCTGTGCAACACACTCGTGTTGGGTAGTTGCCGTATCGGGTAGCAACCATGACGGGTAAGGGGGTGTGTCACACACCATAAGAAGGGTCGGGGCAGCTTGCTTATTGTTGATGGGCCGGGACGGGCCCATTTAGCGTTCTTCGAGTGAAAAAATGAAGGAAACTCTACAAAAGATAGGAAATGTTGTTAGGAGAGTAGTGTGGGTTATTTTTGTACAAATAATAAGATAAATCGGAGAGGAAGGCAGTTTATGAGGCAGGTTTGATAGCAAAATATAGGCTTTAACAACCATAAAATGGGTGTTATTAGCCTCCACGGTCGAGGCAGGAGGAGCACACCACGACCGTGGTGAGGGTTGATCTACAGCCATATCCACCTCCACCACGACTGTGTCACTCGCCACGGCCATGTTGCCAAACCCCCACCACGGCGGTGGTAACCCACCACAGCTGTGGCGGGATCCGACCCCACCCATTTTTTTAATTAAACCCTAAAAAAACTATGACCCTCTTCACTTCCAACTCATTTTCTTGATTCAAAAAATGGCCGTGGTGACATGCTCCACCCCCAACACCTCCAATATTGCATCTCCAGCCCAAATCCTCTAACAAATCAACCTCCAATCAATATCTACACCTCCACCACCTCTCTCTCTACTGTTTCCACCCCAAAACCTCCAACAATCAAGCCTCCATATCCATTTTTGTTCTCCACCTCACCTACAGCCGCCCCACACAAAACCTCACCAAAATACACTAATTTTTACCCCAAAATCTTCAACCAATATGTCCTCCACCATCCAATCAACCATCTTAGTTGTTTCCACCCATCAATCGACTTCCATTTCACCTCCTCTACAAAAATCTGAAAATCACAGCCATACCACCACCACCACCATATCCACAAAATGAAGGGAATTGCCAAGGTAGTGAAGAAGGGGGCTCAAAAGAGCCTTGAGGTGATCACCAGAGGTAAGGTGCGCACCAAGACATCCTCTTCCCAAGTCTCCATGCCTTCCCACACCCCATCACCATCAAACTCAATTTCCCAACAACTCCACCGCTCAGCATCTGTAAGTGCATCCCACACCCATTCGTCAGATAACCACCACATCACAGATGAGACGGATAGGGAGGAGGAGGAGGATGAAGCATCGGAGGAAAACGTCAATGATATGCTTGATGAGGTTGACCCAGAGATCACTACCCGCCAAAAGCGGGGCAAGGGGTCTGCAGCCCCATCTTCATCAAGGTTGCCTCCACGGACCACACCAACACATCACTATATCTCCTCATTGGGGGAGAGACTATAGCAGTAGCCGCAAGCAAGGTGGCAACTGATGATAGAAGAGGAGGATCACCCTTGGCAATAACCAGAGAAATGAGTACCGCTAAGTCTTGACACAAGCTTGGGGTCAAGATCCTACCAGGTTGAGGAAGATGATGATGGTACTATTGAGGAGGAGATAGATTCTGAGCCAAAGTACACTTTATCATACTTGGAGGCAGACAGACTGAAGGGGTTTGCCAAGGCTCCTGAGGGAACGTCATATGGTAGAGGTCAGAGGAAGATGCAGATCACACCTATATTCCCCGAGTGCATGTCAAGGAGAGTTATCTCCACATGATATGGGTGTGAGAAGGTAATTGAAGACATGGGAATCAACGTAGAGGTGGAGAGGAACTTGAGAAAAACAGTTTGTGAAAGGTTCTTTTTACAGCACAAACCACATACGTGGAGTTAACTTAGCAATTCTTCGCCACACTAGAGAAGATCAAGGTCAAAGGGGAGGAAGCCATCAAGTTTGTAATGTTCAACAAAGTACCCACGTTGACTTCTTCTGAACCGAATTGCATCTTAGTAAAGGATCCTAAAGAAGCCAAAAAATGAGTGATGGCATAATTGAGAGAGAGGTTGACTTGGACTATAGAAAATTCTAGTATAGTTTGATAGGGACACCAGGGTACATAGTTGGAAAATTAAAGACAATGTTGATTAGAAACCCCTTGTTCATATATGTACAGAAGGTCCTTGCCAACACATTTGTGGGGAGGTATAATAATCAAGGCAACATTTCACAAAAGACCTCTTGGTTTTACATGGAATACATAAGAAGTTGCACATTGACCTTGGGTCACTTTTGATAGATCACATGAGGACAATCCCCTTCAAAAGCAAAAATCCATTTGTTATGGGAGGGATTGTAACCTCAATCTCTATAACCCTAGGCTTTGATGTTACTAGTCTTAAAGAAGACAAGTGGCATGGGATTTTATCGCACTAACAAACTCACTCGGGGTTGAAATCCCCGAGCTTTTACCAAAACCAAAGTGCAATAATACCACCCACAAGCGGACGAGTCTTATCACAGTATAGTTAAGGATCGAACCCAAAGGACAACATTTTTAAGAATCCTTGTCAGTCTAGTCTGGTTCAGGTTAAGACTAATATTTAAAACGATTGGTTGATTTGAGATTGGTTAAACTAATTGCAAGAAAGTAAAAGTTGAATTAAAGTTGGATTGAGATCAATGATATGGAATCGCTGGGATGGTCTCGGGTTTCACCTCCACTACACATGCAAACAAATTCTAACACAAACAATCCAGGCAAGATATAACGATCCAGATAGAGTTGTTGCAAAACCCTCCATACGGGCGTTAGGTTCGCGTGAGCATCACCTTAGGCATAAGATGTCTCGTCACCGACGGGATCACTCACTTACAGATCTGAAGATAGAGAAATCCAATGAAGGTTTTGGGCCCCCTATATAGGCATTAGTCACATAGAAGCGTCACCGAAGGCTAGATGGCTCGTCCCCTCGTGGATAACACACTTACGACCTCGAAGAAATCCCATTCTATTTGTAACATCCCTGATCTGGGTTATGTGTTAACCCTAGATGTTTTTCTTAATGAGGTTGATTATATGCTTACTCTTATCTTTTAAAAAGTAATTAAGGCTCAAGAGGAACTTATATTTCAATTTTAGTCCTTTTTGAATAATGTTGAAACAATGTTTTGTTAGTTTTAGACTAAAGTGCAAATTACCCAAGTTGAGGGGTTAAATTGCAAATTGTACATGATAAAATGTTCCTCAGATGTTGAATCATCATAGGAATGAGTATGATGTAGTGGTATGGCTTCCACAAGCTTGAGCACTAAGATAGAGCTTGCTGAGCAATCTTTGTGCATTAAAACCTAGTTTTGGTGTAATGTGCAATTTACCCAAAACCTAGGGTTCAATATGCAAAATACCACTTCAAGAGGGTCCCTCATGATTCTTGTAATCATGTAGAGAAAATAATTTGAGAGGGGCGCCTCATTTGAATCATTTTGGAAGAGAGAGAATCGTGATATTAAAATAATCAAGATTTAAGCATAAATGGAACTTTACTTCAAATTAATGCAAAAATAAATATGTTAATTGAAGTGCCCTTCAACCAAAAATGAGATGGTTGAAATTATATAAGTTTGGACGTCCTTATGCCTTGCAAAGGCCACGAAAATATCTAAGTGAGTGGAGAGCCCATTCACATTAGTTAATTAAAAGTAATATCCACTAAAAATGGGATATTAGTACTATATGAATTAAGGTGCTTAATTGCTTTTCCTTTAATTGTGGATAATGAAGAAGAATTAAAGGCAAAGTAGGATGCCTTCGTATGCAAGGAGTATAGAGGGTTAAGTGGCACTAATTTGGGGAGTTGAATGATTGCTTTTCAACTTTCTCTCTCTCTTTGAAAATCCTTATATGCACTTCATTTCCCACTCAACCAAGGATTCTTTTTCAAATTTTCTTTCACTCTTTGTTTGGAAAACGACCAAGGGAGCTTAGGAGGAACAGGAGGACGACCCCCAACCTGTAGGTAAGCTCCATGATCTCCTTTCACCTTAATTTCATGGTGGAAATTGAAAATCAATTCTTGATTTCTTCTTTTCTCCACTCAATTCTCAACTTTGACCATTCATTTCACTCAAAGAGTTGAGCACGAGCTTGGGATAGTTGAGAAATCTTCTTCCACCATTAAAGACATGGAGTTGGAGCTTTAAAGCATTCTTTGAAGGTGGGTTATATAACTTGAACCCAATTACATCATTAGTCAATTCCAATTTTATAAGTTATGTTGATTTCTCCTTCTTCTTGATTAATTGCTTGTTGTAATGGATGATTCTATGAAATCAGTAGTAATGTGAACCTTAGAAATTAAGGTAGATGATGATGACATCATCTTGGACACTTTTACCAAAATTGCAACTCCAATCGATTTCCAATAAAATTGGTCAATCGGTTTCACCAAACTGTTTGGTGTCCAAACGGTTTGCAAACCGTTTGAGGAATTGGGTTCAAAACCATTTGGGACAGTTGACCGTTTGGATTGAGTTGACCATTTGGATTGATTTGACCATTTGGATTTGAGTTGACCGTTTGGAAAGAAACAGTTTCTAAACTGTTTGATGATTAACGATCTTCAAGATCATTTGGTGTTTAGGGTTCCAAAACTGATTGAATGGAAACGGTTTTCAAAACCGTTTGAGGTTGAGAGAAAGACCGTTTGGACATGTTTGATCAAACCTTTTGGAAATGTTTGATCAAAACCGTTTGGGCATGATTGTTCAAAATCATTTGGGCATGATTGTTCAAAACCGTTTGGGCATGTTTGATCAAAACCGTTTGGGCATGATTGTTCAAAACTGTTTGGACATGATTGTTCAAAACCGTTTGGGCATGTTTGATCAAAACCATTTGGAAATCAAACTTAAGAAAAATCATTTGAAAGTTTAATTTGGTCAAAACCCTTTGATGGTTCAATTTGATCAAGCCCAATTAATGGATTAAATTATTTCTAATCATTTGAAGGTTCAATTAACTCCAAAACTAATTGAGTACTTATAAAGTACCTCAATGATGATTACAGTGGAAGTATATTTAATGTACTTAGATTATTTATACATTTTCTACCTAGGAAGGTAATAAACTCATTGCCCAATGATTACCAAAGGTAAGTACAAAGGTGGAATCCATAATGCACTTAATTGATTGGTAACCTTGGTAGGGTTAACCTTTGATATTTATGGAAGCAACAACTCAACACACAAAGCTAACCTTAAATGTATGTTTTTGAATATAGGATTAACTCAATCTAATCAAGATTGGAGTAATGAACGTCCTAGAGAGGATGAGAGAGAGAAATTCATACATGTATAATAATCAAGTAGTAATCAAGCCTCAACACATTCAAAATGAATTAAATATGTAATTAGGGTATGATCCTTGATAAAGAGATTATGAAACCCTAATTGAGGTGATTGATGAACCCAAACCCTAATTTAGGAAAATTCTGAGTGAAACCCTAATTTAGGGGGATAATGTAAACCCTAATTGGGATGATGTAAACCCTAATTATGGGTAATTGAATGTAGACACCCTAATTGAGATGAATAGTAAACCCTAATCATGAGTATTGGAATGTGAAACCCTAATTTCGGTTAAAGCTACATAAAACCCTAATTTGGGGAAATGTGGTGAGAAACCCTAACTCAGGATAAAGATATGTAAATCCCTAATGTAGGGTGATGTAATGTGTTTTGAAACCCTAAAACAGGGTAAAGGTATGAGAAACCCTAATTTTGGGTTATAATGTATGAAACCCTAATTTTGGGAAATATGATGATAAATCATAACCCTAATTTGGGATAATAGGATGAGTATCTCTGATTGACATGAAATGGAAACGCTAACCCTAAAAAGGGAATAGTGGTATTACTTTGTGTTGCATGGTGCTGATATGTAAGCATTATAATTGTTATCATGAAGTACTAACCATGCAGGTATCATGAGATGATGAGCATAGCCAGGTATGAGCTATGATGTTTTAGTTATTGTTTTTATTGGGCCTTGTGTGCCATAATATGCTTTGTTGCCTAGTGAGAGGTAACAAGAAATGAAATGGGCTTTGAGAGCCATGTGAGATGCTTATGTAACAAGTATCATGTTTACCTTGGTCAGATGACCTGAAGGTGTTTAGTTACCTGATAAGTGGTAACAAATGTTCTTTGATGAACTGAGGGTTTGAATACCCATTTCTAATAATCATGATGATGAGTTGTGAAAGAATGAGAATGCTCCTGATGAGATGAGGGATTGAGATCCCAATGCCTTATTAAAGATTTGAACAGTACTTGATGAAAGTATTACACATTCTTTATAGCAATTGTTAAAATAATTGATGTTTGGAAACTTAATTGATGCTAAAAGAATATGGTAATACACTTAATTAATCAAGTGATATCATATAATGTAGTTTCCCTGACCACAGATCCATCATCGTCAAAATTTTCTAAATGGTGAAATGAGTTAAACTCGGAACACATATTTTTGAATATGTGGGGGTAAATTGGCAATTATATCATTATGCCCCGTAGGGATGACTGTGTATTATCACCTATGTACATGATAGGTTGTGTGCCATAACCCTGAAAAGAGTATGGATACAGGCCATGACTCCACAAAACAATACCAGGCATTAGCTGTGTGATCTAAGCCTGAAGAGAGTATATGCTACGGCTATAACTCTATAGTGAAAATGCCAATATACCCTGGCAAGCTAATTGCAGTTTGACACATGATGTCTCTGCCATATCATCTCCCACTGACCGAGAAAGATTAGGTCTTGGAGTCCGGCTCTTCCATTGACCTTGTGTGGTACCGATGCTTAACGTAATCTTGGTCGGTTGGAGTATGAACGGTATACTTCATCTCTTTAGGGCATTAATTAAGTATGATTGTAAAATATAATCAGCAGTGTAGCGTATTTGCCTAAGGTTGAAATAAGAGAATCATTGGTTGATATTATCTTGCTTAGTATAGAGGATAAATGTTATACATGTTCTTCATATTCCTTATTGGATAAGTGACATGCTGCTTTATCAGGTTATAGCTGAAATACTTTAAATAAGATTAATGTTCTAATCTGTTAGATAATGAATTAACTGTTGTTAAACAATTATGATTCCTCTATTCAAATTTATCTTATTAAACTACAATAATAATGTTTCTGGCGGAGAGTTATATCTCTCGCTGGGGCAATTTCAAATTTTCTCACCCCCGTGGGATCCAACGTTTTAGGTAGACGTGAAGGAAGAGGCAGAAACCCTACAACAGGGGAAGAACAACAATAGTTGGGACAGTAGTGAATTCTTAGGTGAAGACACTGGCTGTCATGTCTTGTATATAGAGTCCTATGTGTCATCTCTGTACTCTCAGGTCCTTGGAATCAATAGTTAGTTTAATGATCGATCTGAGATTTTGGCTTGATGCCTCAATGTTCTTATACTGCCTGTGTACAGTTTAATAGGACAATTGATGTTTGTAATCCTCGAGAAGGAATGGTACAAGAGATGTACTTGTGAACCAGAATGCAATTGAATTACTTTGGTTCTTTTTGAAACAGTTTTTCCAGTGTATGGATCTCTTTGTAAAAAGGTTTTAATTTTTAGTGATTTTTAGTAATCCACTACTAACGAATGCTTCCGCTTAAGTAAATCATGTTTTTGTGAGTTGGATGCCACAAATTAGTTGGTATCATAGCTCTAGGTTCGCTGAGTCTACAGAGACATAGGATTAAGATTGTTGAGTCTATTCTAAGTATCTTCCAGTTTATCTGATAGTATCTTCTGCTCATATAGGAGAAGAAGAACTTGAAGATGTCTGGATCGCATGAAGAACATGTTGTTGAGAGTAACGTTGCTGCACCAGGAGGAGGTGCAAGGGATCAAGTTAGGGAGGAGCCAGTACCTGAACATCCCCAGTTTGACCCAGCTATGATAGAGAATCCAGCCTTTCATACCCTGTTCGGCCAGTTTATGGCGACTATGACACACATGGTTGATAGGATACCACCACTGCACCTAGGGCACCAGCCCACCATGATGGACATGGAGCTGGCAATACTTTTGAGAGACTTCATCAGCTTGGAGCCATAGATTATGCCGGTACAACTGATCCAGTAGATGTTGATTCGTGGCTGACGGAGCTGGAAAAGGCTTTCAGGATCCTTGATATTCCTGAAGCTAAGAATGTAAGACATGCTATATACCTTATAAATGGGAGTGATGGCCATTGGTGGACGATTGAGGAGGGCAAGAGGCTAGGTGAAGAAGTTGGATGGGAGGTATCCGATGAGAATTCATCAGTAAATACTTCCCTAAGACATATCTAGATGAGAAGATCTCTCAATTTGAGAGGATCAAACAAGGACAGATGAACGTTAGTGAGTATGAAGCTAAGTTCATGGATCTTTTGCGGTTTTGTCTGCATATGGCAGCTAATGATGAGGAAAGAATTCAATGTTTTGAGAAGGGGTTGAACGCTGAATTGACCACTCATGTGTCTGCTTTAGAGAATAGGGAGAGGTTTGCCACTTTTGTGGAGTCGGTAAGGAGGATAGAAAGGTTTGTAATCAAGAAACGATAGACCAGTGGTAAGAAGGTGTACACTCATTTTCAAGGACAAAATCCAAAAGTTTTAAGAAGCCGAGATTTACTACACCGGCAGCACCATCAAGATTCAATACCCAGACACAATGGACGTCAAGTAGGGGTAGGGGTCATAGTTTTGTTCTGAATAGAGCTCCCAATATAGCATGAACATCGGTGACTGGACCTCATAGACCTTATTCTAAGACCAGGGTCTGTTACATATGCAGACAAGTGGGACATCTAGCAAAGGATTGTCCAATTGGGAATACAATGGTGACTCAACCCCAGAGGCAGAGTCAGCAAGGCTCACAAAGGAGGCAGTTTTCTAGTAACACTAGAGGATGTGGACAAGCATCCCAAGCTGGTTCATCAACACCCAACAATCGAGCAAAGGGTCAACAACAAGCAACTGTGAGGTTCTATGCGATGAATCAACCTGATGCAGTAGTTAACCCTCAGGTTGTGACAGGTCAAATGGAACTGTTTTATTCTGATATGTCTACATCATGCTTCGTATCTATTTTAATTGATCTAGGTGCTACACATTCCTTCATCACTCGAGAAGTGATACTAGATCACAATATAACAGTTGGTCATAGGGAAGAGAGTTTGATGTTGCAAACTCCTTTGTTGGGATCTGCAGTGTTGCAGGAGGTGTGTTCTCCCTACATTCTTTCTTTTTCTAAACATCGTATTCATGTGGATCTTATACCACTTGAGATGCACGGGTTTGATATAATTCTTGGGATGGACACCTTAGAAAAGTATAAGGTTGTCTTAGATTGTGAGTCTAAGCAAGCTGTGTTCATAAATGATAGTGACACATGGATCTTTCAGGGAGATAGAAAGATTCTTCCAACCTGTCTTGTGTCATCTATGGTAGCTGAGAAGCTGATGAGGCAAGGATGCTTTGCATTCTTGGCACATGTGGTAGACACCACAGTGGAGAGTTCTAATCTTTCTGAAGTTCCAATAGTTAGGGAGTTTGAAGATGTGTTTCCTAAGGAACTTCTAGGTGTACCTCCGGCCCGAGAGATTGATTTTGAAATTAATCTAATCCCGGGCACGCAACCAATAGGATAAACACCGTATAGAATGGCACCTGATGAGATGGCAGAGCTCAAGAAATAGTTGCAAGAGTTGCTTGAGAAGGGTTTTATCCGACCGAGTACTTCACCATGGGGTGCTCCGGTTCTCTTTGTTAAAAAGAAGGATGGGTTGATTCGGTTATGCATTGACTACAGACAGTTAAATAAAGTAACTATAAAGAACAAGTATCCTCTTCCAAGGATAGATGACCTGTTTGACTAGTTGCGTGGTGCAACTATCTTTTCTAAGATAGATTTGAGATCAGGATACCATCAGTTGCGTATCAAGGAGAGTGACATACCTAAGTCTGCCTTTAGGACAAGATATGGCCACTATGAGTTCATAGTTATGTCGTTTGGACTAACTAATGCACCAGTTGTATTCATGGAACTCATGAATAGAATCTTTCGACCTTTTCTTGACCAGTTCATAGTAGTTTTCATAGATGACATATTGATCTACAGTAGAGATGCTCAACAACATTAGCAGTACCTCCGTCAGGCTTTAGCTTTGCTAAGAGAGCATAAGTTGTATGCTAAGTTTAGCAAATGTGAGTTCTGGCTACCAGAAGTTTCTATTCTAGGACACGTAATATCTGCCTCAGGTATCCGTGTTGATCCTAAGAAGGTAGAATCTATCCTGCAATGGGAACAGCCAAAGGCACCGACGGAAATACATAGTTTCCTAGGATTGGCAGGCTATTATAGGAGGTTCATTAAGAACTTCAGTTCTATAGCTTTACCCCTAACCAAGTTGACCAGGAAGGAGGTTCCTTTTGTCTGGAATGACAAGTGTCAACATTCCTCCAGCTGTTGAAAGATAGGATAACAAGTGCACCTATGCTGGTGTTACCTGAGCAAGGAAAGGGGTACATAGTTTTCTGTGATGCATCGAAGAATGGCCTAGGATGTGTATTGATGCAGGATAATCAAGTTATTTCTTTTGCTTCTCGACAACTTAAGAAACACGAGGAAAATTATCCAACACATGATCTAGAGCTAGCTGTTGTGGTCCATGCTCTGAAGATCTGGAGACATTATCTCTATGGAGAAACATTCCAGATTTTCACAGACCATAAGAATTTAAAATATATCTTCTCTCAACATGAGTTGAATATGAGACAACGCCGCTGGATGGAGTTAATCAAGGACTACGATTGTACAATTGATTATCATCTAGGGAAGGCTAATGTAGTGGCTGATGCATTAAGCAGAAAATCATCATCACCAGCCCTAGATAAAGCACAGTTGAACTCCTTAGTGTGATCTAAGAGAGATATACTTATCTCCTTGAGGCAAAACAATGTACAGCTTAAAGTATCATTGTTAGCTGGGTTGTTAGCTGAGATGCACATAAAACCTACTCTGAGACAGCTGATTAAAGAAGCACAACAGGTTGATACTGTGATTCAGCATATCAGGTCAGAGTATGGTAGTGAGAAATGAGATGGCTTCCATGAGTCAGAGGATTAGGTAGTTTGTTACCATGGTAGGATGGTAGTACCTGATGCCAATGACTTAAGGAAGTTAGTCTTGGAGGAAGCTCATTCTTCAATGTATGCAATGCATCTAGGGAGCACCAAAATGTATCATAACTTAAAGGATATGTATTGGTGTCCAGGATTGAAGAAGGATGTAGCTGAGTTTCTTATGCGGTGTCTGGTGTGTCAGCAGGTTAAAGCTGAACATCAAAAGCCCACAGGAACAATCCAACCTTTACCTATACCACAGTGGAAATGGGACCACATAAATATGGACTTTGTGGTTGGTTTGCCCAGAATAGCCAAAAGTCATGATTCCATTTGGGTGGTAGTTGATAGGTTGACTAAGTCAGCACATTTCATTCATGTCAAAACAACCTATACTGCTGAGAAGCTTGCACAAATCTATATAGATGAAATAGTGTGTTTACACGGGGTACCAGCTACTATTGTTCTAATAGAGGTCCCCAGTTCACGAGTCATTTTTGGGAGCGACTCCATAAAGCTTTGGGTACGCAGTTAAGGTTTAGTACTGCCTTTCACCCTCAGACAGATGGATAGTCTGAAAGAACCATACAAACTTTGGAGGATTTGCTTAGGGCATGTGTCCTTCAATTTGTAGGAAGTTGGGATCTACACCTAAGCTTGATAGAATTTTCTTATAATAATAGCTATCAGCACAGTATTGACATGGCACCATATGAAGCATTATATGGTAGACGTTTTAGGTCTCCTTTATGTTAGTATGAAATTGGAGAATATCAACTTTTGGGTCCTGAGCTAGTGCAGCAGAAAACTGAGAAGATTAAAGTAATCCAACAACAGTTAAAGGTTGCACATGATAGACAGAAGTCACACGCTGACAAATGGCGTAGACCCTTAGAATTCCAAGTTAGAGACAGAGTATATCTCAAAGTCTCACATTGGAAGGGTGTTCTTAGATTTGGAAAGAAGGGGAAGTTAGCTCCTAGATTTATGGGGCCTTATCCAATCATTGAACGGATTGGGAAGGTAGCCTATAAGCTAGAATTGCCACCTGAACTACACAGACTGCATCCAGTATTCCACATCTCTATGCTGAGAAAGTTTCATCCTGACACAGAGCTAGTTTTGCAACCTGTGCAGGTAGAATTAAATGATGATATATCATATGCTAAAGTACATGTGTTGATTCTTGATAGAATAATCAAAAAGCTAAAAAAGAAAGACATATGTCTTGTAAAAGTTCTCTGGCATCATCGTGGCATTGAAGAAGCTACGTGGGAACTAGAGGAAGATATGAGGAGGAAGTACCCTTCTCTTTTCTCTTAATGTTTTTGTTGATGATTTCGGGGACAAAATCCCTGTTAGGGGTGGATAATTTGTAACATCCCTGAACTGGGTTATGTGTTAACCCTAGATGTTTTGCTTAATGAGGTTGATTATATGCTTGCTCTTATCTTTTGAAAAGTAATTAAGGCTCAATAGGAACTTATATTTCAATTTTAGTCCTTTTTGAATAATGTTGAAATAATGTTTTGTTGGTTTTGGACTAGAGTGCAAATTAACCAAGTTGAGGGGTTAAATTGCAAATTGTACATGATAAAATGTTCCTCAGATGTTTAAGCATCATAGGAATGAGTATGATGCAGTGGTATGGCTTCCACAAGCTTGAGCACCAAGATAGAGCTTGCTGAGCAATCTTTGTGCATTAAAACCTAGTTTTGGTGTAATGTGCAATTTACCCAAAACCTAGGGTTCAATATGCAAAATACCACTTAAATAAGGTCCCTCATGATTCTTGGCATCATGTATAGAAAATAATTTGAGAGGGGCGCCTCATTTGAATCATTTTGGAAGAGAGAAAATATTGATATTAAAATAATCAAGATTTAAGCATAAATGGAACTTTACTTCAAATTAATGCAAAAATAAATATGTTAATTGAAGTGCCCTTCAACCAAAAATGAGATGGTTGAAATTCGATAAGTGTGGACGTACTTATTCCTTGCAAAGGCCACGAAAATATCTAAGTGAGTCGAGAGCCCACTCACATTAGTTAATTAAAAGTAATATCCACTAAAAATGGGATATTAGTATTATATGAATTAAGGTGTTTAATTGCTTTTCCTTTAATTGTGGATAATGAAGAAGAATTAAAGGAAAAGGAGGATGCCTTCATATTCAAGGATTATAGGGGGGTTAAGTGGCACTAATTTGGGGAGTTGAAGGATTGCTTTTCAACTTTCTCTTTCTTTGAAAATCCTTATATACAATTCATTTCCCACTCAACCAAGGACTCTTTTTCGGATTTTCTTTCACTCTTTGTTTGCAAGACGACAAAGGGAGCTTAGGAGAAATAGGAGGACGACCCTCAACCTGTAGGTAAGCTCCATGATCTCCTTTCACCTTGATTTCATGGTGGAAATTGAAAATCAATGCTTGATTTCTTCTTTTCTCCACTCAATTCTCAACTTTGACCATTCATTTCACTCAAAGCATTGAGCACAAGCTTGGGATAGTTGAGAAATCTTCTTCCACCATTAAAGACGTGGAGTTTGAGCTTTGAATCATTCTTTGAAGGTGGGTTATATAACTTGAACCCAATTACATCATTATTCAATTCCAATTTTACAAGTTATGTTGATTTCTCCTTCTTCTTGATTAATTGCTTGTTGTAATGGATGATTCTATGAAATCAGTAGTAATGTGAACCTTAGAAATGAAGGTAGATGATGATGACATCATGTTGGACACTTTTCCCAAAATTGCAACTCCAATCTGTTTCCAATAAAATTGGTCAATCGATTTCACCAATCCGTTTGGTGACCAAACGGTTTGCAAACCGTTTGAGGAATTGGGTTTAAAATCGTTTGGGACAGTTGAACGTTTGGATTGAGTTGACCGTTTGGAAAGAAACAATTTCTAAACCATTTGATGATTAATGATCTTCAAGATCATTTGGTGTTTAGGGTTTCCAAAACCGATTGAATGGAAACGGTTTTCAAAACCATTTGAGGTTGAGACCAAGACCGTTTGGAGGTCTAAACGGTCTCAAACCATTTGGACATGTTTGATCAAACCGTTTGGACATGTTTGATCAAAACCGTTTGGGCATGATTTTTCAAAACCGTTTGGACATGATTGTTCAAAACCGTTTGGGCATGTTTGATCAAAACCGTTTGGGCATGATTGTTCAAAACCATTTGGACATGATTGTTCAAAACCATTTGGGCATGTTTGATCAAAACCATTTGGAGATCCAACTTAAGAAAAATCGTTTGAAAGTTTAATTTGGTCAAAACCCTTTGATGGTTTAATTTGATCAAGCCCAATTAATGGATTAAATTATTTCTAATCATTTGAAGGTTCAATTAACTCCAAAACTAATTGAGTACTTATAAAGTACCTCAATGATGATTACAGTGGAAGTATATTTAATGTACTTAGATGATTTATACATTTTCTACCTAGGAAGGTAATAAACTCATTACCCAATGATTACCAAAGGTAAGTACAAAGGTTGAATTCATAATGTACTTAATTGATTGGTAACCTTTGTAGGGTTAACCTTTGATATTTATGGAAGCAACAACTCAACACACAAAGCTAACCTTAAATGTATGTTTTTGAATACATGATTAACTCAATCTAATCAAGATTGGAGTAATGAACGTGCTAGAGAGGATGAGAGAGAGAAATTCATACATGTATAATAATCAAGTAGTAATCAAGACTCAACACATTCAAAATGAATTAAATATGTAATTAGGGTATGATCCTTGATAAAGAGATCATGAAACCCTAATTGAGGTGATTGATGAACCCAAACCCTAATTTAGGGAAATTCTGAGTGAAACCCTAATTTAGGGGGATAATGTAAACCCTAATTGGGAAGATGTAAACCCTGATTATGGGTAATTGAATGTAGACACCCTAATTGAGATGAATAGTAAACCCTAATCATGGGTAATGGATAGTGAAACCCTAATTTCGGTTAAAGCTACATAAAACCCTAATTTGGGGAAATGTGGTGAGAAACCCTAACTCAGGATATTGATATGTAAATCCCTAATGTAGGGTGATGTAATGTGTTTTGAAACCCTAAAATAGGGTAAAGGTATGAGAAACCCTAATTTTGGGTTATAATGTACAAAACCCTAATTTTGGTCAATATGATGATAAATCATAACCCTAATGTGGGATAATAGGATGAGTATCTCTTATTGACATGAAATGGAAACCCTAACCCTAAAAAGGGAATAGTGGTATTACTTTGTGTTGCATGGTGCTGATATGTAAGCATTATAACTGTTATCATGAAGTACGAACCATGCAGGTATCATGAGAGGATGAGCATAGCCAGGTATGAGCTATGATGTTTTAGTTATTGTTGTTATTGGGCAATATGCTTTGTTGCATAGTGAGAGGTAACAAGAAATGAAATGGGATTTGAGAGCCATGTGAGATGCTTGTGTAACAAGTATCATGTTTACCTTGGTCAGATGACCTGAAGGTGTTTAGTTACCTGATAAGTGGTAACAAATGTTCTTTGATGAACTGAGGGTTTGAATACCCATTTCTTATCATCATGATGATGAGTTGTGAAAGAATGAGAATGCTCCTGATGAGATGAGGGATTGAGATCCCAATGCCTTATTAAAGATTTGAACAGTACTTGATGAAAGTATTACACATTTTTTATAGCAATTGTTAAAATAATTGATGTTTGGAAACTTGATTGATACTAAAAGAATATGGTAATACACTTAATTAATCAAGTGATATCATATAATGTAGTTGCCCTGACCACATATCCATCAGCGTCAGAATTTGTTGAATGGTGAAACGAGTTAAACTCGGAACACATATTTTTGAATATGTGGGGGTAAATGGACAATTATATCCTTATGCCCCATAGGGATGACTGTGTGTTATCACCTATGTACAGGATAGGTTGTGTGCCATAACCCTGAAAAGAGTATGGCTACAGGCCATGACTCCAAAAAACAATACCAGGCATTAGATGTGTGATCTAAGCGTGAAGAGAGTATATGTTGCGGCTATAACTCTATAGCGAAGATGCCAATATACCCTGGCAAGCTAATTGCAGTTTGACACATGATGTCTCTACCATATAATCTCGCACTGACCGAGAAAGATGAGGTCTTGGAGTCTGTCTCTTCCATTGACCTTGCGTGGTACCGATGCTTAACGTAATCGTGGTTGGTTGGAGTATGAACGGTATACTTCATCTCTTCAGGGCATTAATTAAGTATGATTGTAAAATATAATTAGCCGTGTAGCGTATTTTCCTAAGGTTGAAATATGAGAATCATTGGTTGATATTATCTTGCTTAGTATAGCGGATAAATGTTATACATGTTCTTCATATTCCTTATTGGATAAGTGACATGCTGCTCTATCAGGTTATAGCTGAAATGCTTTAAATAAGATTAATGTTCTAATCTATTAGACAATGAATTAACTATTGTTAAACAATTATGATTCCTCTATTCAGATTTATCTTATTAAACTGCAATAATAATGTTTCTGGTGGAGATTTATATCTCTCGCTGGGGCAATTTCAAATTGTCTCACCCCTGTGGGATCCAACTTTTTAGGTAGATGCGGAGGAAGAGGCAAAAACCCTACAATAGGGGAAGAACAGCAACAGCTGGGACAACAGTGAATTCTTAGGTGAAGACACTGGCTGTCATGTCTTGTATATAGAGTCCTATGTGTTGTATATGTACTCTCAGGTCCTTGGAGTCAGTAGTTAGTTTAATGATCAATCTGAAATTTCGGCTTGATGCCTCAATGTTCTTATATTGCCTGTGTACAGTTTAACATGACAGTTGATGTTTGTAATCCTCGAGAAGGAATGGTACAAGAGATGTACTTGTGAACCAGAATGCAATTGAATTACTTTGGTTCTTTTTGAAATAGTTTTCCAGTGTATGGATCTCTTTGTAAAAGGTTTTAATTTTTAGTGATTTTCAGTAATCTGTTGCTAACGAACGCTTCCGCTTAAGTAAATCATGTTTTTGTGAGTTGGTTGCCACACTTTTTCTAGGCTCGGAGTCAACCGCGTTTATCGATAAGCAAGAAGGTGATTAATATACGAACAAACATCAACAATTAACAAGAATATACAAAATCCAACTAAGGTTGTGAACCCCCTATACAGGCGTTAGGTGCACAGAAGCGTCACCGCAGGCTAGATGGCACGTCCCTTCACGGATCATACACTTATGACCTCAAGGAATCCCATTCTATTTCTAGTTTGGGAGTCGACTTGTTAAACGACATTCAATCCTACGTATAGAAGTTCTCACAACATAGGAAGAACAAAGATGAAAGCAAGCAATTAATCTAACTACGAACATAACGATTAACAACGAAATGAAAAGTTATATACATTGCCATGGAATGCTTAACAAAAGAACGTGTTGCATGGGCATCGGGGCTAGTCCCCGCACCCCAGTGAAAGAAGACTACTCGCTCATGATGCGAGAGACAAGAAGAATAAGAGAAAGGGAAGGTTCTGGAATGAGCATGATGAAGAAGGTGGTCGCAGCTTGGTGAAGATGATGTGGTCTCCTACATCGTGTCAGGGCAGATCTGAATGAGGAGGAAGAACCACCAAGGCAGGCTGGGCAATCCTTCTTCTTCACCTTCTCTCTCTTCTTCTCTCCTTGCTCGGTGCTAAGAGGAGCAGGTGGGCGTGTGGAAGTTGAGGCTGGATCGGACCATTGGCAGCCTGTCAGCGTGCTGCCCCCCTTGAAATGAGGACCCTTGTGGTCCTATTTATAGGGTCGGGAATGGCCCTCATGCTTTTGGTGTGAGTTAGGTCCCAAACGGTTTGGAAACCGTTTGACGTCCAAACGGTTTTGAAGACCATTTGAAGTTCAAACGGTCTTGGAGATATTTTGCTTCAAACGGTTTAGTCAAACGGTCTGGGGACCGTTTGGATGGCCAAACGGTTTTAGAAACCAAATGGCACCAAACGGTTTTGACTTTAACGATCTTCCTTTGACCGGTCTTGTGTCTTTTGCAAACCGAATGGATCCAAACGGTCTTGAAACCGTTAGGATCCAATCGGTCTTGGGTTCTATCTCCATTCGATTTTGGCTGCACAACCGGTCTTTGGACCGAATGGCTCCAAACGGTCTTGGGACCGAATGGCTCCAAATGGTCTTGGTCGAAGCGGTCTTTAATGATCAAACGATCTTGATCCAAATGTTTTTTATTGTTCAAATGGTCTTCATCCCAAACGGTTTAGAGTATCCAATTGGTCCTAGGTCCAAACGGTCTTAAAATCGTTAAACGACATCTGGTCTTGAGACCGTTTGGGTTTATTTGGTCTTGAAACCGTATGGACTCAAACGGTCTCAGGATCGTTTAGGCTCATGCGGTCTTGAAACCGAATGGGCTTAAACGGTCTCGAGACCGTGTGGGTGAATGTCTGAAACCGAAAGGTCAGAATCGTTAGAGCAGACCATTTGGTTAAGATCAAAAGTGGGAGGTTCTTTGGTGAATTCCATGTGATGATAGAACTTGATTTAGACCTGCATCAAACCAATATAATTTGATCAAAAATCATAATAATTAGATTTATTTAGAGAACTTGCAATATGTGAGATTTAAGAGATAAATCGAAAGTATTGAATCAAATTGGTTATAAAAAGGATGACTGAAAATCAGGATGAATATGCATTCATCAAACACCCCTAACTTAAACGTTGCTCGTCCTCGAGTAACACAAATCTGAAACAGTCGCCAAGTGAATACTTTCGATCATGTGACTGCTTCCTCTTCACATCACAGTTATTTCTTTTCTGCTCAGTATGACCAAGCATCTCAACTTCCTGAGACCACAGAACACATCTTATAATATCTTCATTCCTGAGTTTACTTTCCAACCTCACTTCCTCCTTACTTTTTCCAGCAACAAGCATGTCAAAGAGTTTTGTAAGAGTCCAGAGATCCCCACAGAATGACAAGTGTGCATCTGATCTGACACTGGTGTTTTTCAGGGAATTGAAGGCTTTAATTGTGCCTTTAGGTAGAAAAGGGAGTGAAGGGTGGTATGGAAAGAAGAAGTAAATCTCTCCTCTATTCGACTCGATATTTTTATTATTTTTGCAATTTCATTTATTGCATATATTTTTGTGCGAATCTCTCCTCTATTCGAATTGAGATTGCATTTCTTTTTGTGTGCGCTTTGGCATCTTTTATATGCAAATCTCTCCTCTGTTCGACTCAAGATTGCATCTTTTGTGGTACGCCCCTATTCATTTGCGAGGGGTATGGAAGAAGCGGATATAGAGGGAAGTGGCGTGCCACCCCAAACTTAGGGTTTGACACTATTTTGGCTATTTTTGTTTCTTTCTGATGGATGGAGGGGTAAAAGATGATAGAAGAAGTGTAGAAAAGAGTTCAGATCAGAATGCAACTTGATTTATAATTCAGTGCGCCAGGTTGTTCTCTTTATCAAACTCTACCCAAATAATGGCTTGATGAGGATCTGATGGGGATTCCATGTTGTTGTTCCGCTAGTCAGTTAGGAAGCATGATATGTTTGATCCCTATCAGTTCGACAGACACTTGCCAATTTTTGCATAAAGATCATGATGTTAGGATTCATAAGCTTCACAAGATGATTTCAATCAAAAGGCTAGTTTTCAGAAGAAGGTACTTTTGAGGATCTGCTTTGAATAAGGAGGGTATAATGATAAATGCATAGAGATTGAAAACATGTCAAATTTTCATCAAGTATCTGTTCAATTTCTTTGGGAACTTTTGAAAATTTTGTGGTGGTGAAATCTTAAAATGTGTGTGGGTGGAGAGTAAGATACGTACCACCCACTCTCTACCCAGAACTTAGAAATTTGCTCGTTCCTAGCAAACTCTAAATCCGAGATGGAGGGGAAACCTCGTGCCGGTAGGACCACGAGATGTTGTTGCATTCCAGACAGCGTGCGTCCTCCATCTAAAAATCAAGAAAAGAAGATTAATCAAAACTCCAAATAGCATCTTGCGATGAAAATTTTATTTGGTGCAAAATTAACTAAAAAGTAAAAACAAAATTAAGGAAAATTTCTAATTCAAATTTAAAACTAAATACAAATTTATTTATCGGGTTGCCTCCCGACAAGCGCCTTTGTTTTATGTCGATGGCTCGACTTGATATCTTCATCTTCATGGTGGTTCCCTTGGATTGGAGAGATCTATTATTGATTCGGTGCTTATGTCGGATGTGGTGAAATATCTTTTCAAACGATGACCATTCGTCACAAATTCACCAGACTTTTTGCTCCATAAAGAGAAAGCACCATGTGGGGAGATGCTTTTGACAATATACGGTCCATACCAGTGAGAGCGGAGTTTCCCTGGGAATAACTTCAACCTTGAGTTGAATAGCAGAACATGATCTCCCACTTGTATGTCTTTTCTTTTCAAATGACCATCAATCCAAAGTTTTGTGTGTTCTTTATAGATTCGTGCATTCTCATAAGTTGTCGTCCTGAGTTTGTCCAGCTCTTAGAGTTACAGAATCCTGGCTTTGCCTGCTTCTTTCATAACAAAGTTCAGTTGTTTAATTGCCCGCCATGCCTTGTGTTCCAGTTCAACTGATTGGTGGCAAGCCTTTCCATATATTAATCGAAATGGTGTAGTTCCAATGGGAGTTTTGAAAGCAGTTCGATAGGACCATAATGCGTTGTTGATTTTCACTGACCAGTCATTTCGATTGCGGCCTACAATTTTTTTCTAGAATAGCCTTGAGTTGGCGGTTAGAAACTTCTACCTATCCACTCATTTGTGGATGGTAGGGTGAGGCTACCTTGTGTGTTACACCATACTTTCTCGGTAACGCTTCAAAGCTTCTTTCTAGGAAATGTGATCCTCCGTCGGATATCACAGTTCGTGGTACTCCAAAACGGGGGAAGATAATATCTTTGAATAATTTGATGACAGGTTTGGAATCACTAGAGACGGTTGGTATGGATTCAACCCATTTTGAGACGTAGTCTACGACCACTAAGATGTAAGAAAATCCATGAGAAGATGGGAATGGACCCATGTAGTCCACCCCCCAAACATCAAATATCTCTACTTCCTACCACATATTCAGTGGCATCTCATCTCTCTTTGTTATATTGCCAGATCTTTGACATTTGTCACATGATAGGACAAAGCCATGGGAATCTTTGGATATAGTTGGCCAAAAGAACCCACATTGCAAAACTTTTATAGCAGTTTTCTTCAAACTCATATGGCCTCTGACTGGGCCAGAGTGACAGTGCTCTAGAATAGATTGAACTTCTTCCTCAGTGATACACCGTCTGTAAAGACCATCAACACATAGCTTAAAGAGATATGGCTCATCCCAGTGATATTTCTTCACATCATGCATGAATTTCTTCAGCGCATTCCCGGTGCATTGAGGATGAATGACCCCAGCAGCAAGGTAGTTCACATAATCTGAGTACCATGGTGTAGCTTTTGAGGCCTTCATTAATTGGTCATCTGGAAGGGAGTCCTTAATCAGAATCTTCTCGATGTCTAGAGTTTGGATGCGACTAAGGTGGTCTGCTACCACATTCTATGTACCCTTTTTATCTCTGATCTCTAGATCAAATTCTTGCAGGAGGAGAATCCATCTTATTAACCTAGGTTTTGCATCTTTCTTTGCTAGAAGGTAACGAATGGCAGTGTGATCTGTGTAGACAATGACCTTTGAACCAATTAGGTAGGATCTGAACTTGTCAAAGGAATACACGACTGCCATAAGTTCTTTCTCAGTAGTAGCATAAATCCTTTGAGCTTCATCGAGGGTCTTTGATGCATAATAGATCACATAATGTTTCTTTGCTATATATTGGCCCAAGACAGCACCTACAGCATAATCGCTTGTATCACACATGATTTCAAAAGGGTGGTCCCAATCGGGAGCTCTGATGATGGGTGTAGTAGTAAGGGCATGTTTCAGTTTATTGAAACTTTTAACGCATTCTTCGTCAAACTTGAATTCAGCATCCTTTAGTAACAAATTTGTCATTGGCTTGGTTATCTTTGAGAAGTCCTTTATAAACCGTCTATAGAATCCTGCATGGCCTAGGAATGATCAAACTTCCTTTACATTGATAGGGATAGAGAGCTTGGAAATCACTTCAATCTTGGCCTTATCTACTTCAATACCTCGATTACTGACCCTATGGCCCAGGAGAATGCCTTCTTTCACCATAAAATGACACTTCTCCCAATTCAGCACAAGATGTGCTTCTTCACATCGTTTGAGGACCAGGGAGAGGTGTTTTAGACATGAATTGAATGAATCTCCGTATACAAAAAAATCATCCATGAAAACTTCCATAATGGTTTCGGTGAGACCGGAAAATATGGCAGCCATGCAATTCTGGAAAGTTTCAGGTGCATTGCACAGGCTGAAAGACATTCTTTGGAATGCATATGTTCCGAATGGGCAGGTGAAAGTGGGTTTCTCTTGTTCATCTGGATGTATAGGTATTTGATAGAATCCAGAGTAACCATCGAGATAACAGAAGTATTCTTGATGAGCCAGCCACTCTAATACTTGATCTAGAAAAGGCATTAGAAAGTGATCCTTTCGAGTTGCCTTGTTCAACTTCCTATAATCAATGCACATCCTCCACCCTGTGACTGTTCGGGTGGGGATGAGTTCATCATTTTCATTTCGTATTATAGTTGTTCCACCATTCTTCGGGACTACATGCACCGGGCTCACCCATGGTGAGTCTGATATCGGATAGATAATTCTAGCGGTGAGCAGTTTAATTACCTCTTTACAGACTACCTCCTTCATATTTGGATTCAGTTTTCATTGATGTTCAATAGTTGGCATGTGATCTTCCATCATGGGGATCTTGTGCATACATAGTGCTTGACTAACCGTAGTGACGTCACTCATTTTATAGTCGATGGCTTTCTTTCTTTCCTTTAATTCTTTCAGGATTTTATCTTCTTGTTCGGTTGTAAGATCAGAATTTATTATTACTGGACAAACCTTGAGATCATCCTAAAACACATACTTCAATCCCTCAGGCAGGGGCTTCATTTCAGGGGCTTCTGGTTTTTTGCATGTTTCTTCAGTAGCTTCCACAGCTTTGAGTTCTTCACAAGTGGCTTCATCATCTTCTTTTGCAGAGTCGAGGGATTCGATGCAACCCTTTACTTGCTCGTCAATAGGTTCATCAACTGATGGATTCGTTAGAGTGACTTCTAATGGATCATCTTATTCATGATTCTCTTGAGTCAGAAGTGATATCTTTTCAATGCAATCAATCAGATAGACTTCTTCTTGCATACTTGGTCTTCTCATACTTTCAAAAACTTTAAATTTGAGAGTTTTCTTGCCTAATCTAAGCAGCAAGGTTCCCGCTTCAATGTCAATTAGAACTCTTGCAGTGGCGAGGAATGGACATCTAAAGATGAGAAGATATCTGGCATCCTCTTTTATATCCATGATGACAAAGTCACACGAAACATAGGAATCTTTTCCTACCTTGACAGGTACATCCTCAATAATTCCTAACGGGCGTTTTATTGAATTGTCTGCGAGTTGTATGGTCCTGCTAGTTGGAAGAAGTTCAGCAAACCCTAGCCTTTTGAATAGGCTGAGTGGCATGATGTCTATGCTAGCACCAAGATCTACCAGTCCTTTCTTGCATGAAGAATCGCCAATATGGCAAGAAATCCCAAAAGATCCTGGATCTTTCTGCTTCTTTGGCATCTTACTCTGAATGATATCCGAAGTGGTTTTAGCTAACTTTAATATCTCATATTCTTCAGTTATATATTTCCTGTCAAGAGTGACTTAAGGTACTTTGTCCAAGCTGGTATCTCAGCAAGCGCATCCAAAAAGGTATATCAACATGAAGTTTCTTCATTGCTTCTTTAAACATATTGAACCGAGTATCAAGCTTGGTTTGACTTAAACGAGCAGGGAATGGTATACGAGGCTTGTATATAGGAACATCAGATTCTGGTGTTTCAGTTTCTTCATTGATATGTTTCTCAGGACTTTCCTCGTCTGTCTTATCAGCAGTTACTGGTTCTTTTGGTTGAGACTCTGATGTTATTGAGTCTTGGACAATCACAGGTTCATCTTCCTCTGCAAAAACCACAGGAATCTTGATAGGAGGATCAGAATAGTCTTTTCCTGACCTGGTGGTGACAGTCTTCAATTGTTCAGGATGCTTAGGATTATTCTCGGGTTGGCCAAGAAAGGCCCCAGCATGTGGCTTTATGCTAGCTGCAAGTTGAGTTTGTTGAGATTCAATAGCCTTCTGCTGAGCTTGTTGGTTAGCTATCATAGTTTGTTGAGTTTGCAACATATTTTCAATGGTTGATAGCTTGTCATCAGGAGAGATGGGACCTGCTTTTTGTCCTTGTTGTTGATAAGGAACTTGGTTAAGACTCTAGTACTGGTGATTATTTTGATAATTGTTGAAGTTCCTATTCTGAAAGTTTCCCTTGAAATTTCCTTGGATTTCCAAAACTCTGTTGTTGATTGTATTGGGATCCTGATGGGCCTTGTGGCTGGTTGTTTGAACCAAATTGATGTGAATTTGCTGATCCAGAGGGGTTTCCATATTGAAATCCTAGATGATTCCTGTTCTGATTCAGATTGTAGTAACTTTGACTAGGGATGGTATTAACAACATTAAGATTTTCCATTTGACCATTATCTCCTTGTCCACATACGTTTCTTAGAACAACATTGTAAAGAACATTACATGCTAATGTGGAATGATTACTACTTTTACATGCTTCATAGAACAATGAAGCTGACTTGATCTGTTCTTGTTGTCAAGTGGACAAACGTCCTCTTCCAATAGCAGCAAGAGATTATTCAATATGGACTTGCTTGGAAACTAAGAGTTTCAGGGTTTCAACGATAGACTTGTACTCGGGAGTAGCTTCGGCCATAGCTACTTTCAAAACTCCTTTACCTACAGATCTACCCCAATTAGCTTGATTTTCATCTCCAAGGGTTACAACCCTCCATGCGCTGTCATAACTTTGACGCATGAATTTTCCTCCATATGAGGAATCTAAAAATCTCTTGATATCATCGTCCACGCCCCTATAGAAAATTTCAATAAGTTGATTCTTAGGAATTCCATGGTGTGTACATTTGCGTAGAAGCTCTTTGTATCTGTCCCAAGCTTTAGTAAGATATTCTCAAGGGACTTGAGTGAAATTTGTTATTCGGCCTCTAATTTCATAGGTGAGAGATGGAGGGTAGAACTTTTCTAGAAACACATTTTGAAGTTGTTACTAAGTGGTGATGGGTTCACTTTGCAATGAATTATACTAACTTATGGCTCTATCAGCGAGAGAGTACTTGAAGAGACAGAGTCGAATGGCATCATCAGATACTCCATTTTGCTTTGTCATGGCACATAGATCAATAAACCTCAAAAGATGCTTCTGACTATCCTCTCCTTGTTTGCCATAGAAAGGGTTGTTTTGAAGCAATGTGATCCAATGTGCCCTAATTTCAAAATTGATAGCATTAATGGGAGGAGGTTGTACTGGATGATGAACATTAGCAGCTTTGGGGATCGAGAACTCTCTAAGGTCCTTTTGTAGTTTTGCTACTTGTGTCGCTGCTTGTGCTGCTTGAATTTCTTCTTGAACCACAGCTCTAGCTTCTTGCATGAATCTTTCTCTCTGTGCATTAAGGGCTTGAGCCACCCTTCAAGCTATCTCCTCTTCTTGAGCCATCCTTGCTTGATTCTCTCTGATCTGACGATGAAAAGTTCTGTCTATCTCAGGATCAAAACTTGTTGTTAGTCTGGGGTTGTCCGAATGGCGCATGCACTATGCCTTGGGTTGTACCTGAATTAGAAAGATTTTGAAAGTGAGAACCACAGAGTAGAGCCAAATTCAAGTAGATGATCGATTGTATCAAAAGAAAATTAAAATCTTAGATTAGCCTCAAAATAACTAGATTTGACTAACTGATTCCGTTGTCCCCGGCAACGGCGCCAGAATTTGACGTGGGATTTTACCGCACTAACAAACTCACTCGGGTTCAAAATCCCCGAGCTTTTACCATAACCAAAGTGCAATAATACCACCCGCAAGCGGATGAGTCTTATCGCAGTATAGTTAAGGATCGAACCCAAAGGACAACATTTTTAAGAATCCTTGTCAGTCTAGTCTAGTTCAAGTTAAGACTAATATTTAAAACGATTGGTTGATTTGAGATTGGTTAAACTAATTGCAAGAAAGTAAAAGATGAATTAAATTTGGATTCAGATCAATGATATGGAATCTCTGGGATGGTCTCGGGTTTCACCTCCACTACACATGCAAACACATTCTAACACAAACAATCCAGGCAAGATATAACGATCTAGATAGAGCTGCTGCAAAACCCCCCATTCATGCATTAGGTTCGCATAAGCATCACCTTAGGCATCAGATGTCTCGTCACTGGCGGGATCACTCACTTACAGCTCCGAAGATACAGAAATCCAACGAAGGTTGTGGGCCCCCTATACAGGCGTTAGGCACACAGAAGCGTCACCGAAGGCTAGATGGCTCGTCCCCTCGTGGATCATACACTTACGACCTCAAAGAAATCCCATTCTATTTCTAGGTTGGGAGTCAACTGCGTTTATCGATAAGCAAGCAGGTGATTGATATACGAGCAAACATCGGCAATTAATAAGAAGATACAAAATCCAACTACGGTTGTGAACCCCTATACAGGCGTTAGGTGCACATAAGCGTCACCACAGGCTAGATGGCTCGTCCCATCGTGGATCATACACTTACGACCTCAAGGAATCCCATTCTATTTCTAGTTTGGGAGTCGACTTGTTAAACGACATTCAATCCTACGTATAGAAGTTCTCACAACATAGGAAGAACAAAGATGAAAGCAAGCAATTAATCTAACTACGAACATAATGATTAACAACGAAATGAAAAGTTATATACACTGCCATGGAATGCTTAACAAAAGAATGTGTTGCATGGGCAGCGGGGCTAGTCCCCACACCCCAGCAAAAGAAGACTACTCACTCATGATGTGAGAGACAAGAAGAATAAGAGAAAGGGAAGGTTCCGCCACGAGCATGATGAAGAAGGTGGTCGCAGCTCGGTGAAGATGATGCGGTCTCCTACGTCATGTCGGGGTAGATCTGAACGAGGAGGAAGAACCACCAAGGCAGGCTGGGCAATCCTTCTTCTTCACCTTCTGTTTCTCCTTCTCTCCTTGCTCGGTGCCAAGAGGAACAGGTGGGTGTGTGGAAGTTGAGGCTAGATCGGACCTTTGGCAGCCTGTCGGCATGCTGCCCCCCCTGAAATGAGGACCCTTGTGGTCCTATTTATAGGGTCGGGATTGGCCCTCATGCTTTTGGTGTGAGCTAGGCCCCAAACGGTTTGGAGACCATTTGACGTCCAAATGGTTTTGAAGACCGTTTGATGTTCAAACGGTCTTGGAGACATTTTGCTTCAAACAATTTATTCAAACGGTCTGGGGACCATTTGGATGGCCAAACGGTTTTGGAAACTGAATGGCACCAAACGATCTTGACTTTAACAATCTTCCTTTGACTGGTCTTGTGTCTTTTGCAAACTGAATGGGTCTAAACGGTCTTGAAACCGTTAGGATCCAATCGGTCTTGGGTTCTATCTCCATTCGGTTTTGGCTGCACAACCGGTCTTGGGACCGAATGGATCCAAACGATCTTGGTCGAAGTGGTCTTGAATGATCAAACGATCTTGATCCAAACGGTTTCGATTGTTTAAATGGTTTAGAGTATCCAATCAGTCCTAGGTCCAAACGGTCTTGAAACTGTTAGACGACATCTAGTCTTGAGACCGTTTGGGTTCATTTGGTCTTGAAACCGTATGGACTCAAACGGTCTTGGGATCGTTTAGGCTCATACGATCTTGAAACCGAATGGGCTTAAACGGTCTTGAGACCGTGTGGGTGAATATCTGAAACTCAAAGGTCAGAACCGTTAGAGTAGACCGTTTGGTCAAGATCAAAAGTGGGAGGTTCGTTGTTGAATTCCATGTGATGATAGAACTTGATTTATACCTGCATCAAATCAATATAATTTTGATCAAAAATCATAATAATTATATTTATTTAGAGAACTTGCAATATGTGAGATTTAAGAGATAAATCAAAAGTATTGAATCAAATTGGTTATAAAAAGGATGACTGAAAATCATGATGAATATGCATTCATCAACAAGGGAGCTCAGTTTGTTGATTTGAAGTATCTTGTTCACTCTCGAATGATCATGATAAAAAACAAGAGGTTGGTTTACAATGTGAAATCCATGGAGTTAACAACTTTTGAGCTGCCTTATCATGCTAGCCTACTCCTCTCTCGCATGGGGCCAACCACCTTGTTTCGAGAAGAGATTTGGTGATGGGAGAAAGCCAACCCCTAGGAAAGCTTCAACCCTACTACTGTACAAGAAGAAATAACATAATCAAATGCACAACAGCATGAAGAAGAGGGAGGAGAGCAAAGAAGACAGCCTCGAAGGGTCAGAAGAAGGGATGAGGCAACATCCTAGCTGTAGAAGCCTTCAGTGAATACATATGATATGTCATCCATCCATGCACAACTTGAAGGCATCTAGAAGACACAACAAGACATGCAACTCATCCAGTAGTACATGTGGCAGGACCGACAACAAAGGAAATAATAAGTCAACCACTTGTACCATTACCACCATGCACATGCACAAAGAAAACCCAAATGGGGTGAAGACTTTTGGGATGGCATTTCAGGATATCAGGAGGCCTACCCTCCCCCTCAGGACGCATATTGGGGCCAGTACTACCAATTCCCTCCAGCCCGTCCAAGACCTCCACCTCCTCAACAGCACCAATTGGAGTAGCTAGATCAGCCACAACCCTTTGATTCACAACACCAGCCATGATCTTCACCCTACTATCCCTAAACTTGAGTTTCATGTTGAGGACAACATGATTCAAAAGTTTGGGGTGGTAGGGCGGTATGCACCACCCTATCTTTATCTCTCATTTTGTTTGCACTTGTCCTACCTAAATTTTGGAATTGCTTGATTTCACTCTTATTAGTGTAGATTTCTTCTTTCTAGCATTCATGCATACATGTAGTTTAATTTCATGCATATTGCATAATTTTTTCAAAAATTTTACTCTTTTTGCTCCTCCATGTCATTAATTGCATTTTCATGTAGATTTTGATAATTTTATGTGTTTTTAATTAGTATTTGCTATTTTATGCTTTAAATTCCCCAAATGTAGGTTTAGATGTGATTGATTGCAAATTGGCACCATTTTGGCCAATTTTTCCCAAATTTAGATGTTCTTCCCTAAAAGCATGTTTTAACTTAATCTCCAATTTTTGAACTGAAAATGTTGATCTTTGAAAAATGCAGGGCACTTTATTGCTATCTAATCTTAATTGTTAACTTTCTACATGTGCATCACCTCTCTTAAGTTTGTGAATGTCTTGGTTGAATTGTGAATTGAGAAAGCTATGAATGTTTAGAGCCTATGGGATCGTAGGAAATAAATGTGAATCTCATGTTGTTCAATCATGCGGTGTGATATCATTTGATGAAGTGTTGGATTAGTTTTCATGTAGGAGATTTTATGGTGAAGACTACACCAATGACCCCTCTTTGACCCGACCCATCTTTCACCATCTTCATATCTCTCCTCCTCATGAAAGGATACCTTAGTGCACATATTTAGCCTTGTCCACCTCCAAAAGCTTGGGGTGGCCATATCTACATCTCTCCACTTCACTCTATCCACCATATGCCCTACCTACACCAAGGGAAAAAGAAAAGAAAAGAAAAGAAGAAAAGAGAAAAGTAAAAAAATAAAATAAAAGATTCTCTTGTTTAAGAGCATCTAAATAAAGAAAAGATGAGTGTGCAAAAACACTCAAATCTCTTACCGCAATTATTTCCTCCTTTTTCACACCCATTGAGCTAGAAAACATCAAATCTAGCTCACCTTACCCTTTTCTACAGCCATGTGGGTCATGGTGTGGTTTGAGACATAAGATTGAATGCATGAAAGTGAAACAACACTCCTAGTCATCATTGATTAATGCCAACATCAAACGATTTACCCAGAATTGCATGAAGGACACGTGGAAAGCTTGTGTATTCTATTCTCTATATTTGAAGTTTGTATGCTCAGTGCTCTTTTCATAATTGGTTTGTGAAAGTGGAGAGGAGAGAGGTGGTACGCATGCTCTTAGTCACTTCTAAGACCATTTAGTCAATAATATTATGTTGAAATGCATTTAATCATTCTTATTTAATTGAAAGAAATTAAAGAGAGAGATTAAGTTGGAGGATATTTGAGGACAAGTATGTTTTAAGTTTGGGGTGGTGATGCAGCCCTACTTTAGGGCTTCATCCTTTTCCTTTTGCATGATAATCACATCTAAATAGTTTAGATTACAAGTTATTCCCTTCAATATGATCTTTAATGATAAATGCACTTATGCCTCCTTTTGTGTGTATTTCAGGGTACTTATGCATGCATTGATGAATGGGAGAGAGATGAAGAACAACTATGGGGTCTTACACCCAAGAGTGGACCTATATTTTCCCTGAGCTTTCCTTAGATGCACAAGAGAAATTCAAAGAAAAAAGAGGCTAGATGAAGAAGATGAAATAGAGATCAACACCAAAAAGCCCCAAAATGGTTGTGGTACATCACCATGGTCATGGAAATTATGCTTCAAAAGTTATAGGGAATGTGCTCATTTTACACATGAATGACCACAACAATGGTCATCATAACAGCCATGGTCACTGAAGACCCCACGGCCATGGCCCCCAGAATGGCCATGGCCAGCACATTCCACCTCGTTTGTAGTCATCACCTCGTCTGTGGTGATTTATGCATAAAGATCCCCAAAATCAATAGGGAGTTGGTCCATTTTACACGTAAATGACCACGGTCGTGGCCATCAACATGGTTGTGGCCCTTGAAGACCACCTCGCATGTGGTGCTCCCCACGCCTGTGGTGAGCTGAAGACACAACGACCTCAAAGTTGCCTCTCCAGTGGCCTCCTCCAAAATGGTCGTGGTAACCCACACGACCATGGTACCCTCAACCCACCACGACTATGGCACCCAGCCACGCTAATGTCCACCATATACACTTATCATTTCCAGCTCCATTCATCACCTCAGCCGTTCCACCACCCTCAACCGTGCCATGCAACCCCGACCACAGTCGTGGCATCTCAACACGGCCGTGGTGACCACATAAACCTACCTATTTTCCCCACTTATTTTCCACTTTGCCCCTACTTACCCTAGTGCTTCCCTACATCTATATATACATATGTGGCGGCCACAACATGAAGGTAAGACTCCCTTATCTACCATTACTCCTTTCCACCCACTCTTGAGCATTCATTACACTTCCCTTCCATTTATGCTCTCCATCCACCATTTCCACCTCATTTCCACCATAGAAACCTAGTTTTCTAGGTTCTCTACCGTAACCCCCTTCATTTCCATTCCCATCATCCACCTTGGAGGATGAAGTTTGCCCTAAAGTATCTAGGAGGAAAAGAATGAGGATCTACTTCGAGCTCCATAGAGTCTTATCCCCTTCTTCTCATTTATTTTATCTTTTCTTTGAGCATGTATATCTAAGACCGTAGGGGTGGGTTGTTTGGGGTTAAAATGTGACTTTGATACCATGTTGGTGGAAAATAATTTGTAATGAACATTATTTCATTATATGATGATTTCCTCTTGCTTCTATCTCATTTCCCATTATATTGCATGTGGTTTGTGCTTTTGACATAGACTGCTTGCTTTGTGATGCTTGATGACACTAAGCTTCTAGGGGAAATTGGAATGTATGTGGCAATCTTAGGAATGTCTACTAGGTCCAATTAGTGGATCCCTAGCTATCCCCCTTTGTTCCTACATACATCTCCCTTCTTCTACAAGTGAGTGTGAGATAGTGTGATTGGTGCAATTGCCTAAAGCTTCCTAAAGGCTAGATGGCAAGTAACATGAGGTGAAATACCCTCATCTCTACTCCCATTCCTACCCTTGGATATCAGTTGCCTTAATACCACCTACCCTAGAAACCTAGACTTACCAAGTCTTACTAGAATTACACCTAACCCTAGTTCTCCAAGTAGTAGTATAGGGTATATTATAATAACACTTGCCTTGTTGTTTGGTTTGGTAATCTAGATAGAAATGTGAGATTTGCATTCTATGTTGACCTTCCCCTAATTAATATCACTTCCCAAACGGCCCACCTATCCAATCCATTTCCTAAAATATATCTTGTCATTTTAGCTTGTTAATGCTAATTTAGCTTGATTGCCTTTGTTCATTCTAGATAATTTCTTAGTCTTGTTAATTAGGGTTAACATAGATCCTTTCTTGCTCTAGTGTTTATCTTGGTTCTTATTTGATAATTGCCTTTCTAGAGTAGATTAGATCATCTTTCTCTTATTTAGTTGGTTGCTTAATCTAGTTGCTTAGACTTAACTTGCTTAGGGTAATCTAGTGTTTTTGGTAAATTAGCTTTCATTTTGCCTTTACTTGCCTACTTTCTTAATGTAATCAAACTAAATCAAACCTAAAACCATTCAACCCTAATCTCCACTTTAGGAATGTAGCCAACACAAACCTAGCTCTAGTACCCCCTCTCTCCCTGTGGATCGACCCCCATTGCTTGCCTCTCATCTATACTATAACATGACCTCGTGTGCTTGTGGGAGCATATTTTAGGGTTGTGAGTGAACCTTGTTTGGGGACTTATAGATTTGAAAGATCACACATGTGTGGAATACCGTACCACCTATCCGATCAGAATGATCCCATATTTGGTAGGGATTCATCATCCCTATCGCCCAATTGACAAAATGAGTTTCACATCCCTATTTCACATCTCGATCAGGATTCCCATATGCTCCAGACATCATCTCTTATTTATAGGTGATCCTCTTACATGATCTTCAAGTACCAAGGTATCACCTAGCATTTTTTGTTTGTCGTCGATCTCCTTATATCTTTTCCCTCTCCTCCATCTTCTTAGTGGTCCAAGCCATCAGTTTGGCAACCACTTCGGGTCGCTAGGAGTTTGTCCAGTCACCCATAACTCCAGGACGACTAATTTTGAAGCTCTAGAAGGCTTCTCTTGGGCCGATTTGAGGTATAATGTGTTTCCCCATTTCTTTCTTCGTTACTGAGGTTTCTGAATTCACGATACAAACATGTCACTTTTACTTGCGATTCGACGCACTTTTCTCTTCTTTGGCCTTTTTTTGTCACGGTGACTTTAGGAGTCTTACCTGGGCATTGCAGAGCCTAGCTTGCTTGCTGGCCTTTCATCTGGGAGCACCTTCACAGGCCATGGTGTGAATGCATGGGTGAGGTGAATCCCATGTGTGGTGTCCCTCATGTTTCTAGCACTGTTTTGTATTTCATCTAAGGGAAAAATGACATTTAACCTCCGTCTTGGGCTCTCTCTTCCACTCATGCAAATTTGCTATGTTTTCTATGGGTCCCACTGAGTTGTCCACTTTTGATTGGGCCAACTCAGTGAGTTGATCATTGTCTGAGTTTTCTCACTGATATGTAATATTGGTAATTTCTTATTGGTCACTTCTTGTAAAATTCATAATATATCATTCATAACTTATAAAAATAAAGTAAAATATGTTTTGAAATTAGAAAAATCTAACCTATCTAGTGGTGCTAAGTTTGTGCTTAAATATCATGTTTTAAAAAGATGATTTTAATGGATTTTCCTAAATAGGTAATAACTTGCAAATTCATAACTAATAATTTATAAGTCAGAAAAATATAATAAAATATGTTCCAAACTCAAAAAATATGGCATGGTTTTCATAACCTAATTCAAATATAAGGAAAAAGATGATTTTATGGTTTGAATAATCAATGTGAAATTGACTCTAAATCTACATATATGCTTAATAGGTTCTTTAGAGAACTAGGCTTGGACCTAGATTGGATTTTGGAATGTTTAGACTCTGAAGAGAGGTATGATTGCATATCACCTTATTTCTATATTAAGCAATTTCTATATCCTCTCTTTTAATGTATGTTTGCATCTCCTATTATTCCTTTTATGCAATTCACCTATTTTTTTCTTTCTCTTGGTCCTATGGACAGTAGCCTACACAATATCTTTTTCTTTTAAAAATATCCTTCATGTGAACTGCTTTATTTGTTACTGATCTTGTGATCATATTATCATGTTTGTACATTCTTTTGGACTCTTCCTTATACGTTACTCATAGTGGAACATTCTTTGGTGATATGTGCTTCTTTCCCACCTTTGTAGTGTATGTTTATATGGCACATTATGTGATGGCATGGATCCTCTGATCCCACTTAATTTTGATGGATGTTCTCATCTCTCTTATTCTCTTTTATACTTGCTTGTTCTTTTTATGTGCATCATGTGGTGACTACTAGTATAACATTACATGCTATTTTATATGGATGCAAACATTCCCGCATATGAATGCAGATGATTAATTCCTGCATATGAAAATATTTTGAGTAGATGTGTATTTCCTACTCAGGACAAATGTATACAATTCCTTCCCACTCCATATTTAGAGTGGATATATATAGTTCACGCTCACCCCACATTTTTTTGGTAGATGTGTTATTTCCTACCTACATGTTTATATTGTTCTACTATTGTCATGGGTGAAATACATGGATGCCTTGGTTCTTATACTTTACTCTTAATTATCTCTTTTATTGTGATTCTTTTCTTTTATGCCCCTTTTGGGTAGTACTTTTCTCTTTCATGGAAAGCCTTTTATACTTGATGTCTTTTATTCTTTTAAATTGCTTAATTTCTTTTTAGTATGCACATACCAGCCTTCGCTGATATAATTTATATTTCTCTTCTTGCTGGGGTATGCTTCCAACCCTAGGTGGAGGACAATGAGGACACAACATGATGATAAGGACATAGCTTAAGGAGATAAAGCTTGAAGACAATCTTGATATGGTTTAGATTTCCCTATACTAGATCCTTATGTTGTAATATCCATGTAAACTCTTTATGATGATGTACTTTTGTAAAAATTGAATATAGTCATTACTTTTTTTCCACTGTTATACTTTGGTTGTTTTGAATACTATTATTGATATTTGAAAATATTACACCTATTTCAAGCATACCTTTTGAGTGTGTTTGGAATGGATGTTCTATTCTTCAAATTTTAGTAAGGAGTGGGTCCCCTCTGGATCCCACTCCTTACACGGCTGGATAGGAGGGTCGCACACTGCATGAAAAAATGATCAAATGAGGATGGAGGTTGAAGATTAGGGCTAAAAACCCTTTTTATGACTTGGGAACACGGTGTGTGCTTTGGGGTACATTGTGTGTTCCAATACACATATTGGTCCCCACTTTTTATTTTTGCTTGACATGACACGTCATGTGCGAATTTTCACACACCTTCTAATTTTCCAGCAAGCTTTCTGACGTTTTTAAACTGATATCAATATGTCATGTTTATATTTTGACATGACATGTAAGTTTTCATAAGATCTTAGCATCCATTTGAACTACCCTACATAGAGTGTTTGAATTGACATACGTCGTGTGTGTTTCTAGCAACTCATTTCTAGAATAGCACACGTCGTGTCATTCCTTAAACACATCGTGTGTTCTGAAGATTTTCTTGCATTGCTTTTCTGTGAGTGGGGACACGTCATGTGTTGTATTACACACGTCGTGTCTCTTTAAATTTTTTTAGAACTTGTGCTTGTTTTTCTCAACGCTTGTAAAGACAATGATATATGTTTGTGAGGGTCTAAAATATTATATTCATCCATGGTAAATTTATTTTGAAAATGAAAGAAACTTCAACAATATGAAATAAGGTAGGGTTTGTCATCCTTCTTACTCATGAGATATTGAATAGCATCATGATCTGTATAAAAAATGACTTTAGAGCCCATAATATATTGCCGAAATTTATCAAAAGCATAGACTATAGCAAGCATCTCCTTTTCTATAGTGGCATAATTAATTTGAGAAACATCGAACGTCTTGCTTGCATAATGAATAACATGGAGCTTATTGTATCGCCTTTCTCCTAAGACTGGCCCTACAACATAGTCACTGGCATAACACATGATTTCAAAAGGATCACTCTGTTGGGTTTTAGGGGAGGCAGAGAAGGCAGCGGAAACAAAAAATTTTCTCCCCAAACCCAGAACAAGGAAACGTGTCAACGTCTATACAATAGGAAAGGGATGGTTTGTGGAATCATACCTTGTCCCGAGTCTTGCTCGGCGACAATACCTCACAGCTAGTACGGTCTTCACCTCCGGTCTTGGACGGTGTCTGTGTAGCTCCTGGTTGCATCGGGACTGACGACTCCTGGTCTCACCGGGACTATCAGGATTGACAGCTGTCCTCCGAGCGGCAGAAATCTCCCGCCTCTGAAGTAGTCCCCACGGACCACCTGGAGCTCCAATCTCCTTGTCCCACAAGGAATTGGAAGGAGTCGCACCCTCCTGTCAGCGTACTAGTTGCCAACACACTCTCCTGCCACCAATCACTTTCTGCAGTTGTCTTTCCCTTGTTGTGCCTCCCTTATCGGGTAGCACTTGCTCGGGCTCTCTCGTTTACGAAAACCAGAGAGAATGACAACTTTACAGAGAAACTGGTTGCACTGAGTTGTTGTCTGAGAAGCCCCCAATACCCCTATATATATAGGAGGGTCATGGCACAGGGTTCTCTATCCCGGGCAATGCAGGACTAAAGCAGGAGTAGAAGGGTTCGAGATTTTCCACAAAAAACAACCAACTCAGAACCTGAACCGATCGTTTCACAACTGAAACGGTCGATTGGGGACCTGAGCCGGTCGGTTGACTCCTCAACCGATCAGTTGGGACCCCTGAACCGGTCGGTTCATTCTGAACCGGTCGGTTCGTGGTCCTAATCAGTTTCCGATTGACTTTCCTTCTTTTGTTTCTAATTGGTATCAAATACCAATCCTTATTCCAATCGAATTGGACAAGTAAAACAAAAAGAATTTTCTCACCAATCTTTCTTTCCCAACTTGCTCGGTCCGACCAGTGAGCTGATCGGTTCAACACTTGAACCGGTCGTCTCACCCTGTCCATGAGCCGATCGACTCACATCCTGAGCTAATCGGTTCACCAAGCTCAGCCGATCGGTTCATCACTTGAGCCAATCGGTTGGGAGTGCAAATTCTGCAGAAACTGTCAATTGCAGTTCCAATAAATCTGATACTCTAATCAAGCTGTCCAACACCTTGAACACTATGATTTTGAGCTATCAATTAATTGAGTGTTTAATTTAACTACTAAACTCCTTTAGTAATCAATCTAAACATTGTTTGTGGACAAAACTCCTCTTCCAGGTTAAATCCTATGTGTGTGACCCAGCAAGTCCTTTTTCACGTTGGCAGTGAAAGTCCATAACACTTATGACTTCACAAGCAAAGAGTGGTGCCTAGTCACACATCAGTGCTACCCAAGTGAAATAGAAAGTTGGAGAACAACTTTCAATCCTACAATCCGTGAATGGTGTTATAGTGAATGTATAATTCCTTTGTCACTGATATCCCGAATGAACTCGAGGCATGGAACAATCATCCTATCAACGTTCATTCACTTTCTTGATCTCAGAGAAGATTGGAAGATATATGTATGACATCAATATCACATACGGATTCACACATGCGTGCACACCTTTCTCAATCCTACTCATCAAGTGGTCATGGACATCAAACTCCCTCAGGAGGGACAAATCCCATATCTATCACTAACCCCTCAAAATCCCCATGCGTCAAAGCCACCCAATCATCACCTTTATAACAACCCATGTTTCAGGACTGCGTTTGATGATGTCAAAGTGTACCCAACGACATGTGTTGAGTGTAGTGATTTCAGGTCAAAGAATCACACTTACCACCATCACTGTGAGTACTGACTGTGACTACCATGTCATGATTCCATGTGTCAAACTCACGGTGGGTCTGTCTGGTACACTTGTTCTCTAACAAGTACCTATGTGTTTGGTTTGATATCTCTATATCATGACTAATGAGATTCTATCATCAACCAACACCACAATCTAGTCTTGTGTGTCATTGTTGTCTATCTACCTTCCACAATGACATCCGACTAGGGACATAACAAGAATGTACAAACTCTTAGCATCTATATGATCTCATCGTCCAGGTCCTCAACCTGAAAGCATACATCTTTGAGTACTGTCATTCTCTAGACATTCACTCTATTCTATCACTATCTCATATGATTGAACCAGAAAGAATTGGAAGCTTGCCTTTGATGTTTATCAAATCAATCTTAATGTATCCCATCAATCATCCCATGATTAGCTCTCAGGGCATACATACCAACAGACTCCCACTTGCACTGCGAGCCAATCACCCTTGAATCATATTCATAGTGATCTTCAAACATTTCCCACATGTTACTGTGCTCTAGTGCGAACATAGTGAGTTATGGCAACACCTTGCCAAAGTCAGTTTTAATTGCATGTCTCACATCTCTTCGCTGTACGTCACACGTATGAGATGGAGTTGTCGTAATATGCAATCCAGTATTCCTTTGCTAACCTTTAGCCACATTGCATGATCAAGGATTCCATACTTGTCATCAATGACCGGAATATCTATCAGTTCATTTCATGAACTTCCAGATCCATATAGTATCCATTGCTGTTCTCTAACACATGGATACTCAGCATTTCCTTTTAAATGGTTTCATTGGAACATTTCCAATTATCAATCAACTTTCACTTTTATATATCCTATATATATTTTGCGATTAATTTTCTGTCCTTTTCGGAAGTTCGTATCAATGTAACTCTTTACATTGAACTCTTCCTTATCTCCATAGAACTAGTACTTCTCAAGTACTTATCAAGTTCTCATGGTATTCTAGTAACCCTTACTGGAAGTAGACAGACATCCACTCGTCATGTCCTACATACGAGTTATCAGGATGAGCACATCATATTGCCATGTCCTACATACAAGATGATGAATGCATTTTGTTCTTTCCATGTCGATACACGCAAGATAATGGGATGATTACATACATGATAGATCCATATCTATTCTTAGTGTTCCCATTCTTCATAAGAATTTGACACTTGGCCTTGGGATACTAACTCCATGGAGCATGGACATGTTTTCTCCCACTGAATCTGTGCACACTGAACCCTTCATTACAGATTCCCAATGTATGCTTTCTCTCTTCAGGTCAAGAGGTTTTCGAGAACTATCTCTATAGATCTCTATTCCTATCTCATAGGAAACATCTCTATCTTCCTTAAAGATAATTTCCACTTTTGGATTTCCATTCCAGAACATTTCCATTTCACATCAACATGTGGAATGTGAATATGCTCCCACTAAATCACAGATCCCTTCTTTATCTTTGACATATCAGTCAAACCCTTTGACTATATCATCAAAGTAAAGATCCAATTCTGAGTTGCTTGTACTCAATCAATCACATTGATTAGTCCATTGTAACTTATAGACTTCATTTGCATTAGTGGATTCATAAACCTTTTTAGGTTTTGTCATGTACACATCCTTGTTTTATTCCTCATAGGAATGTGGTTTTAATATCCATATGCCAAATGTCTTAGTCATTAAGTTGCAATTAACAAGCATCATCCTTCTCAAAATGTTATCCATGTGTCTTAACACTTAAGACTCATTTGCACTTATGGATTTCATCCAATGGGTGCTACCATACCTTATGGTTCACATGGATGTCATTTAGGATGAAATGGTCATAAACCATAACTCAAAATTCGGTTCCTCGTATTCATCTAGATAGTTGACTCATCACATGAACAACTCATCATATAGATAATTGAGGTGTATCTGTCAAGGATATAAGAACTCACAACTCCTTGTGATTCTTAATGTACTTTATTAGTGTGGGGTATTCTCTTATTAAGAAGAATTTATTTATTTGATAATCATTCTCTAACTCCTTAGAGTATGATTCCTTCTTGATTTAGACATCACCATGCCTTAATCATGAGTTCATTATGATACACTATCATAATCACTCATAAGGATCTCAAACATTAGGTCCAAGTATTTCATTCATTGATCTCATCAAGAATTAACACTTTACCAAATTTGCACTTCATCTATGATAATCTTGAACACTTCAAGATATTCATAATGGTATTTCTCTAAACACCATTTGAAGTATTAGCATTTACTCCAATAGGTATGTGAATACATCACATGTATTATACCTAATTTGATAATCATTCTCCCACTACCTTTAGTGAAGATTGATTAATCATGTCCAAGATATTCATGTCTCTTACTGGTTCTCTAACCAAAAGAATCTAGATTTATCCATCATATGGAAACTAGAAATGAATCTCTCATGATTTATGCTAATTTGATTGTTTGAGTTATCAATAACTTTAGGTATCATTTTATCTTATGCATATCAAATACCACAAGATAAACAAGGCATTGCCACAAAGATCATATCTTTAAAAGATTGAAACATCAACTTTATTAATTGTCATCATTGTCATACAATATGCAAAAATAAAATGTTTCTATCTATTGGAAAATATGAAATAGCAGTTCATAACTGTATTACATGCCTTTAAGGCTGAAAAATAAACTAAAGTACTCCTATCTATGGCGGCAACACTTGCCCCATTTATTGAGTGCTTTATACTTTACATCTTGGTATCATATACCTCAAAAAGTGTTACAAGTCTATTTTCATGACACCTTTAAGTAGAGACGTCTATCGCCTCCTTCTTTTATTCTTCCAGATAGAGAGGATAATTCCTTTTCCAATGTCCTATCTTTTGACAATGGTGGAAATTTCCTTTCTTGGTCACACCTCCCTTGGCCTTGAGAGCTGAAGACGACTTGGGCTCCTGGCTAGCATCAGAACCCTTCTTAGCTTTGCCCTTTCCCTTACGCTTGGACTTGCCTTTCTTGCTCATGATCACCATCACAGACTTAGGCTTGTCCTTCTTCATCTGTGTCTCGGCTGTCCTCAACATGCCCAACAACTCTGACAGTGGCCTATCAAAGTTGTTCATGTTGTAGTTCATCACAAACTAACTGTAGGATTCTGGCAACAATTGCAGTATCACGTCATTAGCCAACTCTTGGCTCAGTGGAAATCCCAGTCTTGTCAAGTTCTCCACATACCCAATCATCTTGAGTATATGAGGACCAACTGGATCTCCTTCTGTCATGACGCACTTGAACAGTGCCCTTGAAACATCATATCTCTCTTGTCGTGCTTGATCTTCATACATGTTCCTGAGATGCTGAATCATCTCAATGACACCCATGTTCTGATGATGTCTCTGCAACTCGTGGTTCATAGAGCACAACATCAAGCACTTTGCATCAATGGCATCATCAGAATGCTTCTTGTAAGCATCCCTTTCTGCCTTTGGTGCGGTAGGAGCCGGTTCCTCTGGAATTGGGGTATCCAGGACATAGAGCTTTCGCTCTTGAGTGAGAATAATTCTCAATTTCCTATACCAGTCGTGGAAGTTTGTCCCATTCAGCCTGTCCTTTTCAAGGACCGATCGCAAAGAAAAGTGATTGTTGTTGTTTGCCATTTGTACTATAAAAAGGAAATATGCAATTTTAGTCCAAAACTCATTTGATTGATTTGAAAAGTTGACGATATAATTAGGCCTTTAATTAATTATCGCTCCCACTATTTTAGTTCAAATTGATAGCCCTCACCATCAATTCGGAAGATTGCAGCGTACAACCTTCTCGTGGGCAAGATCCTGAAATCCTCTAAGTCATGAACCAGCTAGGGCTGTCACCCACAACTTAGATCTCTCAGGTAGGCAACTCTTGCCAATTGCATCATATGCAACTCTTGATGAATGAGCATGCGCAACACCTTGCCATGAACATTCCTTGCCTCTGGGCTTAGACGCTCTAAGAATCACCAGTTAAGTCTAACCCAAAAGCCGACACGGTAAACATGCACCCTGCTTTGGCAGAACCTACATGTCTACCCTTCACACTTCCACAAGATAGACGGCGCACCACGCTTTGGCGTAACCTACGCTTGGTCGATCGAGCTTTTCATGTGTGCCGCTAATGGAAGGCATATAAGACTCAATATTTTAATGAGGGATTTGGTTTTATATACATATACATATCCAATCACCACAATACATAGTACGTATCATATACATGTTGTATCCCACAGAAAACATGTGAAACGATAAAAGCGATGATTATGTCCATCCTAATGTGATTCCTCAAGCCAAGAGGAATCACGGTCATCTAGGTCTACATCACATGCAACCTTTACAAGATGAACTCTGTGTTTTGCCTTCTGAGTTGATCAACTCATCATATGAATGATCTGCTCTCTCTGGCCGGTCGTCTGGGTGCCACCAGCCAATTGGTTGGCTCCTCCAACCGATTGGTTCGCCTGGTCATCGTGCATCTCCTTCAGGCCGCCACCCGCTCGTCTCGCTCTTCGAACCGGGCATCAACCGATCGGTTCACTCCATGAACCGATCGTCTGGAACGTCAACCGATCGGTTCACTCCTTGAATAGAGCGTCTCAGCTGTCGTCTGGATGTCCGCCGTTCCTCGACATAACAGGAAATAAAATTCTATCCTATTTTACATTGTAAAAAGAGAAACCTCGAGTTACATTCGAGGGGAGCAAAGATAGGAAAGAAATCTTGAATTATTTTGAGTTACATCAGGAATAGGAGAAGGAAGATCGGTGCGCAGACCGAGATGCAAGCAACCACATACAACCACACACAGATAGGGTTTATTGGCCATAACCACGCTAGACATCCACCACAAAACTCGTTTAACGACAACGTGTATCGAGTGCATTAATAATACATATCATATATGTAAATTGGGATTTGTGGATTTAGGATTGGACATGCATAAATCCAATTTTATTCGCATCGAATGCAATAAATAAAGGCGACAAACCAAAATTGATCATATCGATAATCCTAAAGTATAGAGAAGTTGACGTGGCTCTGATACCACTGTTGGGTTTTAGGGGAGGCAGAGAAGGCAGTGGAAACAAAAAATTTTCTCTATAAACCCAGAACAAGGAAATGCGTCAACGTCTATACAATAGGAAAGGGATGGTTTGTAGAATCATACCTTGTCCCGAGGCTTGCTCGGTGACAATACCTCACAGCTAGTGCGGTCTTCGCCTCTGGTCTTGGACGGTGTCTGTGCAGCTCCTGGTCGCACTGGGACTGAAGACTCCTGGTCTCACCGGGACTGTCGGGATTGACAGTTGTCCTCCGAGTGGCAGAAATCTCCCGCCTCTGAAGTAGTCCACACGGACCACCTGGAACTCCAATCTCCTTATCCCACAAGGAATTGGAAGGAGTTACACCCTCCTGTCAGCATACTAGTCGCCAACACACTCTCCTGCCACCAATCGCTTTCTGCAGTTGTCTTTCCCTTGTTGTGCCTCCCTTATCGGGTAGCACTTGCTCGGGCTCTCTCGGTTACCAAAACCAGAGAGAACGACAACTTTACAGAGCAACTGGTTGTAGTGAGTTGTTTTCTGAGAAGCCCCCAATACCCCTATATATATAGGAGGGTCATGGGACAGGGTTCTCTATCCCGGGCAATGCGGGACTAAAGCAGGAGTAGAAGGGTTCGAGATTTTCCACAAAAAACAACCAACTCAGAACCTGAACCGATCGTTTCACAACTGAAACGGTCGGTTGGGGACCTGAGTCGGTCGGTTGACTCCTCAACCGATCGGTTGGGACCCCTGAACCGGTCAGTTCACTTCTGAACCGGTCAGTTCGTGGTCCTGATCAGTTCCCGATTGACTTTCCTTCTTTTGTTTCTAATTGGTATCAAATACCAATCCTTATTCCAATTGAATTGGACAAGTAAAACAAAAAGAATTTTCTCACCAATATTTCTTTCCCAACTTGCTCGGTCTGACCAGTGAGCCGATCGGTTCAACACTTGAACCGGTCGTCTCACCCTGTCCATGAGCCGATCAACTCACAACCTAAGCCGATTGGTTCACCAAGTTCAGCCGATCGGTTCATCACATGAGCCAATCGGTTGAGAGTGCAGATTGTGCAGAAACAGTCAATTACAGTTCCAATCAATCCGATACTCTAATCAAGCTGTCCAACACCTTGAACACTATGATTTTGACCTATCAATTAATTGAGTGTTTAATTGTACTACTAAACTCCTTTAGTAATCAATCTAAACATTGTTTGTGGACAAAACTCCTCTTCCAGGTTAAATCCTATGTGTGTGACCCTGCAGGTCCTTTTTCACGTTGGCAGTGAAAGTCCATAACACTTATGACTTCACAAGCAAAGAGCGGTGCCTAGTCACACATCAGTGCTACCCAAGTGAAATAGAAAGTTGGAGAACAACTTTCAATCCTACAATCCGTGAATGGTGTTATAGTGAATGTATATTTCCTTTGTCACTGATATCCCGAATGAACTCAATGCATGGAACAGTCATCCTATCAACGTTCATTCACTTTCTTGATCTCAGAGCAGATTGGAAGAGATATGTATGACATCAATATCACATACTGATTCACACATGCGTGCACGCCTTTCTCAATCCTACTCATCAAGTGGACATGGACATCAAACTCCCGCAGGAGGGACAAATCCCATATCTATCACTCACCCCTCAAAAGCCCCATGTGTCAAAGCCACCCAATCATCACCTTTATAACAACCCATGTTTCAGGACTGCGTTTGATGATGTCAAAGTGTACCCAACGACATGTGTTGAGTGTAGTGATTTCAGGTCAAAGAATCACACTTACCACCATCACTGTGAGTACTGACTGTGACTACCATGTCATGGTTCCATGTGTCAAACTCACGGTGGGTCTGTCCGGTACACTTGTTCTCTAACAAGTACCTATGTGTTTGGTTTGATATCTCTATATCATGACTAATGAGATTCTGTCATCAACCAACACCACAATCTAGTCTTGTGTGTCATTGTTGTCTATCTACCTCCCACAATGACATCTGACTAGGGACATAACAAGAATGTACAAACTCTTACCATCTGTATGATCTCATCGTCCAGGTCCTCAACCTGAAAGCATACATCATTGAGTACTGTCATTCTCTAGACATTCAATTTGTTCTATCACTATCTCATATGACTGAACCAGAAAGAATTGGAAGCTTGCCTTTGATGTTTATCAAATCAATCTTAATGTATCCCACCAATCATCCCATGATTAGCTCTCAGGGCATACATACCAACACACTCCAGTCTGGTGGTTGAATGATGGGGACTGAGATAAGATCATCTTTCAATCTTTGGAAAGTTTCCTTGCAATCTTCATTGAATACAAATTATGCATCTTTTGCTAACAAGGAGAGGAGAGGCTTGGCAATCTTTGAAAAGTCCTTAATGAACCTTCTATAAAATCTTTCATGTCGTAAAAAGATTTGGACTTCTATAACTGTTCTTGGAGTTCACATCTTTTCAATAGCTTCAACCTTTTCTTTATCCACCTCAATCCCTTTGTTTGAAATGATGTTACCTAGTACAACTCTGGATTGTACCAGGAAATGGCACTTCTCCCAATTGAGCACAAGTTTGACCTATTTACATCGTTGTAAAACTTGAGTTAGATTTAATAAGCAGTTAGCAAAGGAATTGCCATAAATGTTGAAACCATCCATAAAATTTCCATAATTTTTTCTATAAAATCAAAAAACATGGCCATCATGCATCTTTGGAAAGTAGCAGGCGCATTACATAACCAAAAAGGCATTCACCTAGATGCATATGTTCCATAAGAGCATGTGAAGGTTGTTTTTCCTTGGTCGGGAGGATAGATAGGAATATGAAAAAATCTAGAATACTCATCTAAGTAAAAAAAAAGAGTGGTTGGCAAGTCGTTTCAACATTAAATTGATAAAGGGCAGGGGACAATGGTCTTTTCTTGTGGTTTTATTTAATTTTCTATAATCAATACACATTTGCCATCCAGTTACTACCCTTGTTTGAATAAATTAATTATTGTCTCCTTTCATTATAGTAGTCCCTATCTTTTTACATAAGACATGGATAACACATACCCATGGGATGTCACTTATAGATATATTATGCCAGCATCTTTTAACTTATAGATTTCTTTCTTAACAACCTCCATCGTATTTTTATTTAACCTTCTTGGTGGTTCTATGCATCGCTTGGCATCTTCTTCTAGTCTATGTGGTGCATGAAAATTGAAGGGTTAGTTCCTTTAAGATCATAAATGGAGTAGCCTATCACATCTTCATACAATCTAAGTTCATTCAACAATTTACCTTCATGTTCTTGAGTCAAATCAACATTTATTATTATAGGGAAAAAGGCATTTGGGTCCAAGAAAGCATACCTCAATCTCGGTGCAGGGGTTGACGTGGATTATTATCGCACAAGAAAATTCACTAGGAATATAATTCTTAGAGTTTACCAAAACCAAAGTGCAATAATGACACTCGAAAGTGGATGGAATTTATTACAGTATAGTTAAGGACTGAATCCCAATGGACAATGTTTTTAAGAATTAACTAATCAAAGTAACCTATGAAAAACTAGTATATATCACAAAAGTTGAGATTGGTTTGATTAATCTTAGATTGCAAGGAATAGATCAAGATTAAAGTCTAGTTATTAATTAATGGATGGAAATACTAGGGTGGAATTGGGTTTCATTGCCAATACTCAAATCTACGCAATCATTCATATATAAACCTATATGAAGATATAATTGGAGTTATGCAAGTTTCCCCTTTCAACGTCAGAAACTTGCATGAGTAGATATCCCTGTAAGCTCAATGTCTCGTTACTCATGAATCCTCTATCCACTACTCCAGAGACTTTCGATCGGAAGTTCTCGTCAGGGTGTCAACCAAAGTAAATCAGTATTCAAATCTAAAACATTGAAATTTTCGCAATAAAATATTATAATAAATCATGTAAAGTGGATGATCAATCCAAAAAACATGCAATAAACGATTGGCTATGAATTATATGAGTTCATACAAGAATTGGAATAATGAATGAAATTAAAAGAAATGGGTAGTGGGGCTAGTCCCCACACCTTAGTGAAAAGACTACTCCCTCGACATGAAAATATTTATATCATAAGAAGAGGAAGAGTACGCCATCATGGTCATGATGGTGGCAGAAGCGGCTCGGTGTGGTGTGCGACAGAGGACTTCCTTCCTTCTTTCTTGTTCAAGTATTAACCATGACTAGCAGCAGAAGTAGGTGGATGGATGACAACTCGGGGAAGAGATCGATCACCATGGAGAAGTATATCAATGGCTTTTGGAGTTGCAGATGAAGGAGATCCGTCAATCTATGCTTGAGGTTGATAGGTGTCGACCAGCTAGGTCGATAGGACTAGCTAGGTCGATAGGTCTCGTCCTTGCTCTGATCTCAGTGGCATCGTTTCGATGTTTCTATCTCCAAAAAATATGAGATGGTTTGAACGGCTGTGCTGGGGGCCTATTTATAAGGTCGAGGCTGTCGACCTCTTTCCATCAATGTCGACCATTGTTGTCAGTCGACATGTATATTGACATGGAGGGTCGATGGATTTTGGACTTTCGATCATCTTCTTGGAGGTTGTCAAGACTGTCAATCTTGTGGGCTGATAGGCCTGTCAATTGAAATTGTGGTTGTAGATGAGAGCATCGACAATGTTATGTCGATGCTTGATTTCTTGTCAGCCAAATAAATTGATGATTCTATCGAAGGAGAGATTGATGGATTTGTCAACTTGGAAGGTCAACAAGGTTATCGAGCATCTATTTTTGTCGATCATCTGTCGATGAGGTTGTCGAGTATTGAGTTCGGCACAGGGAGATCGACAAGGATGTCGGCCTCCTGTATGTCTTGGTTGCTTTGTCAATTTTAGTGTCGATTGGCATGTTGATTGATAGGTCGACTTTAGTCTTGGGTGAAATTTATGTGTATCGATCTGCCTTCTAAAAGTGATAGAATTCTAGACCTACAAAGGGAGTTAAGAGAAGTATCAAATTCCTACAAATTAATAAAAAAATCTAAGTAGATCAAAACAAAGTTATTCTAATGAAAATTAAACTATATGAATGCTAAATTAATTAATAATGCATCTAAAACTAGGATGAATATGCATTCATCAGGGGTTTAAGTTCTACCTTTTTCTCTAAAGTGGTGGATGTATCACTTGCCTCGTTTCCGATTAGTGTTTCATTGGATGATGTGTTTGATGTAGCTTCAGATTTCTCTTCATAGAGAACTCCCATTGACTCTTATTTGTCCTCTTAATCCTCAAGATCATCAAAAGCTTGTTCAAGAATGGTCTTGTCATCTTCTAGCAAGATATTGATCTGATCTATCAAACAAAGATATTCTTTAGTGTTGGGTGCCTTTATAGCATCATAGACAAAAAAGATAAGAGCTTCATCTCCAACTCTGATAGTTAATTTTCCTTCTCTAACATCGTAAATACAGCTAGCGGCCCGAAGGAATGGTCCCCCAAAAAGGATTGGATTTCTTGGGTCCTCATGCATGTCCAGGACTACAAAGTCACAAGGGATATAGAACTTTTCGATTTGCACTGGAATGTCTTAAAATATCCCTCTAGAACATTTAATTGAAAGAGAAACTAGTTGCATCGTCATTGAGGTTGCTTTCAAGTCTCCTACGTCTAACTTTTGCCATAGAGAAAAAGGAATTAAGCTTATTCTAGCTCCAAGATCAACTAAGCCCATGTCAAAAGTTGAGTCTCCAATTTTGCAAGGGAGAGTGAATGCACCTAAATCATCAAGTTTTTCTGGAAAATGGTTTTGAATGATAGAGCTTATTCTTTCATACAACATCACAGTTTCATCTTGATCGGGCCTCCTTCTCATTGTAAGAATATCTATTAAGAACTTGGCATAAGAGGGTTTCAGCTATCACTTCAACTAAAGGGAGGTTCACATACAGCTTGTTCAAGATATCCATAAACTAGTAGAAATTTGCATCATCTTTTGTGTTGGAAAACCTATGAGGGAAAGAAACATTAGGCTTACCAAAAGAACACCTTGTTGTGACCTTCCATCGATTTTCTTCTTTTGAATTTCAACACCCTCCTCCACGGTTGTGTCAATAACTTCTTTAGATTTCCTCTTAGAAGGTGGTGAGGATCCTCCAAACGCTGCTCCACTTTGTAACATCATGAACTTGCATGTCTCTTTAGAATTCATCCCTAGTTGACTGGGTAAGGAGTCAGGAGGCATTCTTTGATTATCTAGAGCTTGTTGAGCAATCTGATTCTCCAACATCTTGGTATGGGTGTTAATGGCAAAGAAAGTTGTTGGATGGAATCTTTCATTAGCTGACCATGTTGGTGGAATTCCTCATTTTGTTTCAACTGATCTGAAAGAAAGCCTTCAAGAAGAGACTCCAAATTGGATTTTGGTTGTTTTTGTTGCTGGTTGAAATTTCTATTGACGTTTTTGTTGAAGCTTGGAGGATTGTTTCCCATTGGAGGCTGGTTTGCCACATGCAATGGTTGTTGACTTTGAGCTTGTTGAGGGTTTCGAGAACTGTTGTTGCTGCGGTAGGAGAAGTTTGAATGATCACATCAGCCTGGATTGTAGGTATTAGAATATGGAATGTACAGTTGTTTGTTTCTAAACTTCCTACTATATTGCATTGATCCATGTTTTCTTCAGATGGGATGAAAGAAGTGTAGCTTGATGAAGGCACTTGTCCCATGACTTCACTTGCATCACATATCAGATTCACTAGTTGAGATGGTTGAGTAGTCAACCTCTCAAACTTTTGTGCCAAGGCATCCAACTTTGCAGAAATCAAATCAATAGATTCAATAGTATGGACACCTACTTGTTTCACAAAAGATGAGGGTGGTTGAGTACTCCTTTCCGAACTCCATTGGTAATGATTGATTGTTATCTTTAATAATATCATACTCCTCCCTACAAGACTTGTTCATTAGAGATCCATTTGTTGCAACATCTATAGACATCCTAGTGTTATAGTAAAGTCCATCATAGAATGTTTGAAGAAGCATCCAGTTTCTTAAACCATGGTGAGGACAAAGATGTTGGAGTCTTTGAACGTTTCCCATGAATCATACATAATATGTCCATCTTGTTGAGTGAAATTGGTCGATTGGATTCTCAACTAAGCAGTCTTACTAGGTGGGAAGTACTTGGCTAAGAAGACTTTAAGAAGCTCTTCCCAATTGTTGATGGAATGTCTTGGCAAAGAAGAGAGCCATTCCTTGAGAAACGCCATTTATCTTGAAGGTATTTAGATATTGCAAAAATTCAGCTACATGAAGGTTGGAATCTTCAATAGGAGTCCCCCCCCAAAGAAGTTTTGCTAAATTATTTGCATGATTGTTGGGACATGGAGAAGTTCTTCGCCTTGATCTGTGGATTATTGATAGCCCCACTGATGTTGATTCCAGCTGGAACGACGAAGTCCTTGAGAGGACAATCATCTTCCATGATTGATTCTTGGCTATCCAGTGAAGATGGTGGTGAAAAATGAGAATATGATGGTTGTGAGTCTCCCTGTAATGACCCCGCCTCCCGGTAACCCCAATTTAGGGAGACTAGAAGGTCAGAGAAGTTATCCCAATTAACAGGATCAAAGGTTTGACAAATAATCAGTAATAATTATAAAATTCTACCAAACTAAACTGAAAGATGGAATAAAATAAAACTTTGCACACCTTTTTAAAAAACTTGGATATGTAACTTCTATCCACATCTGGACTCTATTCTAACTAATCCTCCTTGCACTTTATTTCTTAATTTCACAATATGCCACTTTATTGTTTGTCCTTTTCAATATGTACCTAAAATGTCGACAAACAAAATGTCGGTCAGCATATAGGAATATGCCGGTATGTGGGGACAACCAAAATTTTGCAAATATGGCTAACAATCTAAATATCACAATCAAGTTAATTAACAAGCCAAATTACGCTTTCAGTGTGACATTCTCCACCGCTTTTGCCCTAACCCTGGCATACCCCCTTTCGGGTTTCTCTTTTGCCAATGACTTAAGGCCACCTTCTCAATCCCGAGCTTGGTGCCTGGGGTCACCTCTCATAGTGCCCAGTAGTCATTCTATAAAGAGAACCTTCTCAATCCCGAGCTTGGTGTCTGGGGTCACCACTCATAGTGCCCATTGGTCTTCCCTCCTGGGCTTGACCTTTTGGCGTCATCTATCAGGGTGACATGTAGGTGCGAGAATACACACTTCTATTATTATTGTGATAATCATAGTGACTTTATGATTTGCAAGTATGAACATTCAAACTGATAGGCTGCATTCAATGCGATGAATCATCCCAAAAATCTTCAGGAAACTAATGTGATTAACCATAATTAACCACATACCTGTCAGGCTGATTTGAGACAGAATTAATCCAATCAATGCAAGAAATCCAATAGGCAAGCAAGCACACAAAGAGATCCTAAAATATGCATACAATTTCCTATCATTGATCATGCCATCAAGATCTATTAAACCTAGCTCGCTTCCTAGGGTTTCTAGCCCACTTTTAGGGTTTCCATTGCAATTAGGGTTTCACTTCATTTATACTATTTTAAACCCTAATTTAATGCAATTACTCCCAAACCCTACTTATCTCATCTATTCCTCATGAAAGATATTAAGGCTACCTTTTAACAACATATAACCTTAATTTCGGATAAAAGGCACAATTAAACATCAATTAAGCCCATTATGCCTCTTTTACATTAAAACTACCATTTTTATTCATGAAAATATCATTAGGCCCAATTATCACCTTTGGTTCCTTTCAAATTAACAATTCTTAGTTCATTATGGTCTAATTCACATATGAACTATATTTATCATTAATTCCACCTTTATCCATTAGAAAACCCTAATTACTATACTAAGGGTATTTGTCCACAATTAGGAACTTTTATACTCGAAATAGTTTAGAACCATCATATCTCAACTTTATTCATGAATTTGAACAACTAAAGCCATTAAGAGTCACAATTACTAACATTAGGGTTTCAAGGCCCATTAAAGCTCATTTATGCACATGGAATTCTAAATTAAACCAATTACGTGCAAAGTTCATCCTTTTTGTTCTTAATGTACCTTTCTATAATTAACAGGCTAATATCAACTCTAATCATCCATAAAACCCTTCTTAAGTACATTAATCATCTCAATTTAGGGTTTCTTAATCATTAAAGCATTTAAGTTGATAACTTCCACTACTTTTCGAATTTCAAGAGGAATTAGGCTGTAAAACTATTTTTAATGGATTTCTTGCATTTTTCTGAGCAAAATTCATATTTTACATGTATCGATCCGAGCTACCAATAACAAGATATGATTTTTGTAATATTAACTTACTTGGACCAATCAGAAGTTGGCACGTCCTCCTTCTCCATGCAACACAGCTCGATTGGAAAACATAACGCAAAGACCGTTATGCCCTCGTTTAAGTTGATCATTTCTTCAGCCCGCAGAGGGGCAAAACGGTCCAACGACCGGCCCGTCTTCTTCCTCCCGCACGCCCTAGCGCTGCCGCAGTAGCAAGGAGCAGGTGCGGCCTTACCGCCCCTCCCCAGGCCTCGACGACCACCAGGGATATCTCCCCTGCCTTCGTCATGCTCTTGCGCGCATGGGGGCACCTCTAGTTTGTGGCCAGGATGGTCGGTCCAAGTCCACCAGAGCTACAATCGTGGTCGGCCTGCAGCCATCCTGCGGCTGCTGCGTGAGTGCTAGAGCAAAGCGATGACCACCAAGCTTCCTTCCGACAGTGTGGGAGCATCGAGCGTCCAACAAGACCACTCCATGACCCTCATTTGCTCCAGGGTGTCTCTACCCATCACTGCTAGGGATTGAACGGAAAGAAGAAGGAGAAGAGAGAAAGGGTTGTGTGGGATTCTCTTAAACTCAAGCCAAAGGTTCTACCCCTTATATAGGGGAGGGTATCAACGCCCTAAGATGCTTGCCCATGAAGAAACAAAGCCCTTTTCCAATAGGAATCTGATTCCTTCATTAAGAAGCAAGTTTCTCTCTCTCTTAAAAATCTTTTTGATATTCTTTATTCTTTGGATATTTAGTCATTCGAAAATTGTCTCTTTTATTCTCTTTGTACTTGGCTTTTAATCCATTGACATGAATTTATATTTTCTTTTAGTAGAAAATACCTCCTTTTTAACAATGCCACCAAATCCATTAATTATGCATCACATTATCCTCTTATTTTATATTATTTGTATTTTCTCTTTCTTTTTCTCCATTGGGGATCCTCGGACCCCAAGAAACTCTAATATTTTGAAATCCTTTTTAGTGGATCCTCATTATCCTTCTAGATACATCTATATCTATTATTTCTCATTATCTTACTTATTTCTTTATTAAAATATCCCTTTTTGAGGATTTCTCTTCATCTCTCTTTTTATTTTCCTTATTGGAATTCCTTTTAACATTAGGAACCTTATGGATACGAAAATCCACCAAAGATAACTCAATTATACCTCTTTCCACTTATTTCCCACATTCTATCATTATTTTCAATTTCTTTCTTAATAAAGAAATATTTAATTAATATTTTCTTTTCTTATTACATTATATTTACAACTTTGGACTCCTGGGAACCCAAGGAACCCAAAAGGCACGATATCTACTTTTGGATTATATTCTTTTGCCTTCTAGAGGTTTCTACATCTTTCCTTTTCTCCATCTCTTATTAATAATGGAGTTTCTTTTGTCTTATCCTTGTTATTGGGCCCAATAGCCAATAAAGCCCACAAAACAACCAACAAGGCTATTGCAAACGAAATCTTTTATTCAAAACAAATTATATCATTATTTGTTCAAATATCTTTAATAGGAGAAATTACATTTCTCACCCAAAGAACCCAAAATTTGGGGTTGTAACACTCCCAATCTTGAAGAGTCTTCACTCCTCCTTGCTCATCTACAGGTGTTAAGAGTGTGTTCAATCTCCGGGTCTAGAAACACTGATGATTGAAGACCAAGCTTAGATCTTCACATGCAATCCTACAAATTCACAAGTAGTGAGAACATTTAACACACAATGGAAGATAAGATAGATGATATGAATAACAGTGGAATGATGAAATGAGAGAGTGAGTGATCTAGTCTTGCTTAATAGTTAACACCTCTTACTACAACAGAAATATATTAATGCTCCCTGACAATGGGCCAAAAACTTATTAGTTTAATTGTGCAAGTTTTAATATCTATAAACTCGAGCACTACCCCACAAATATACGAGTGCATGTAGTAATGAGATTGTCTAAGGGAGCAAGGCAATGCAAGTGTGTTAATGTCCAACAATTTAGATTGGTTTGCATTAGTTGAGTTGGATTATGATTCACTAATTAGCAATAAAAGGAACGAGAACTAAATTAAGAGGATTTAGATCAGATTTTAGAAGATCTTAGTCATAAGATCTCACTTCCACACCATTACCCACATGTAACTATGAAATTAACATGTTAATCAACTTGAAAGGAGGTTGCCATAATCACACACCTCCTAGTGATATGAAACCGTTCTCATCTTCACATAGCGCTCTCGTGCCTATGTTCAAATTTGAACAACACCTTGGATCCTCAACATACCTCAGCCACTCCCATGGTCAAATGTTTGTTGCCAAGACAACTACTCCATACCCCCTATGCATTCTCTCAAATCACATAAAGAAGCATAAGGCATGTAGGTTTCATTGCCAAGCAAACATACAAACACATAATACTGTAGAAACTCTTGGAGAAGCAAATTAACTAACATTAGATTAGAATTACGAGTTCACATGAGTAGTAGTATGGGAGCTACTGTCCCATGCCCAAGAAGAACGGTTCTACTCGTGCATAATGAAGAAACACCAGTACAAGGCACAAATTTTAGAGTTTTCCATTATTAGAGAGAGAAAAAACAAAGGGAAACCAAAAGTGAATTGAAATGAGGTAAAACTTCGGCTTAAGTATGAAATTCCACCCTTGCAGTTGTTTCTACTCGGACTGCTTTCCCTCCCGAGAAGCTCGAATGAAGTAGAGAAGTTTTGTTGCACTCTTTGGAGAAGAAATGGTGAAGAATGGAGGTTCTTTCCCAAGAAACCTCTTCTTCCTCTCCAAAATTTCCCTCATCTTACTTTGCACTTACTCTTATCATAGAGTGTTTTAAATGACGAGAGATAACCGTCCCATCTAAGTATTTTCGTATTTAAAATGTGGGATGATTTTATTTTAAAAATTATAGAATCTGTAGGCGACACGCCATGTCTTTTGAGGAATATGTCATGTGTGCGTGTATAATTGCTTCCTGGAACCGCTATCACGAAGAGTGCATGGCGGATCGTTGAAAGACACGTCGTGTAGCAGTAATCTGGAGTCAACCTGGGCTGGTGACACATAACGTGTTTGTTTAAAAACATGTCGTGAAGTTGGAAGAACTTCGAAATGTGTTTTTTGAACTTGCGGACACGCTGTGTCTTAGAAGCAACACGACATGTCATCTTCTCTACAGCTGGGGGGGGCGAGAGTTTCTGGAAACTTACATGTCGTGTGGTTAATAGCACGTGTCGTTGTAACGTCCGGGCCCACTGACCCTATGCTCTAGTAGAGTTTCAGGAATGACGACTGTCCCCACAGACCACCACTAGCCTTAACTGCGCACTTTGTCCTCACTCACGCGCATGCCATGATCAACTTCCCTACAGGTCATGCGCACTTTGTCCTCACTCACGCGCATGCCACGATCAACTTCTCTACAGGTCACCCATCCCAGTACTACTCCAAGCTGAGCTTGCTTAACTATGCAGTTCTTAGTGATGGGCTCCCGGAAAAGGAAGTGTACCTTGGTGATATGGGTAGTCCAATCATTCCTTTTAAGATCATGTTATCCGAGGCCTCAAATCCTGGGATATTACAATCTCCCCCACTTAGACTCTTGACGTTCTCATCAAGGCTCAACTATAAGACTTCATAATCTCTTCTCCATTTCAGTGCAGACCCACAATGGCCCATGGACACCCAGCTCCCGATCACGGAATACCAGCGCAAGGGTGGCTACGTCAACCATGGACAACCCTTTCCTACATGCTTGGACCGCACGGCTCAAGACTGGCATGCCATGCTCATGTGGGCCCCACCTACTGGAGGGCAATTGACTCTGATACCATTTGTAACGTCCGGGCCCACTGGCCCTATGCTCTAGTAGAGTTTCAGGAATGACGACTGTCCCCACAGACCACCACTAGCCTTAACTGCGCACTTTGTCCTCACTCACGCGCATGTCAGGATCAACTTCCCGACAGGTCACCCATCCCAGTACTACTCCAAGTTGAGCACGCTTAACTATGGAGTTCTTAGTGATGGGCTCCCGGAAAAGGAGGTGCACCTTGGTGATATGGGTAGTCCAATCATTCCTTTTAAGATCATGTTATCCGAGGCCTCAAATCCTGGGATATTACAGTCGTGTTCTTTTCTTTGTCATTGAGGAATGCATTCTATGGAAAGATGCACACCGTGTGTAAAATAATGCACGTCGTGTCTTCTTTAATTTCTTCAAGATCAACTCTGTGAAGCATGCAAACTCTTCGGGGATCCAACTAAGGTCGGATTTGGGTTGAATTAGTCTTATTTCATCATATTCATCGTGTATCTATGATCAAAGTCATGCAATGAGTAAAACAACTAAAAAGTGACAAATGAAGTATTATTAGATGTCAAATGGAGAGCAAAATAGACTGAATTTGTGTGAGAAAATATGCACACATCACTGAGCGATCAGACTCTTTGTCGACATGATAATAACAACTTGTAGAGGTTGCCTATTGCTTCAGGTAGCACAAAAAGAAGAAATTTACCTTGGACGACAATCGGTTGTTCGGAATGTGGTAGTCGGTAGATAAGTTGCCCGGAATTTTCACGGCTGCCCACTCCTTCCGTGTTTGTATTAAGAAAGGTTATTGATTGATGATGGCGCATGTTATTGGGGCGAATCTTGTCATCCTTACCTTCTAATACTTGGATAGTCTGGGACAGAGCGGTGCCAACATTTACGTAGTTCTAGACTGAATCCATGGCTTTCTCTCAAATTAGTCGTTGTTGGAAAGTAAAGACATACACGGTTACCGAATTCAAGATGTTTCTTTTGCAACCTTAGGTTTAAAAAGCACTGGTTGAAAATTGAGACGATAGAGCTTGTTTTGTATGTTTGGTAACAGTCAAAATTTATGGATATAGTGTTTGCTTTATGACTCTTGACTTTGTTTAGTGAGGAAACCGGATTGGATGTCAAAGCTTTTAGATAGATACAAATACAAAGATACAAATACAAAGATCAAGATGAAATTTATAATTTTATCTTTAGCTCATACGCAATATATATATTTCAAATTATATATATATATATATATATATATATAATTTTATTTATAAAATCATAAATATCTGCAATAACTTAATGTTTGTATTTTATAGTTATGTGTGTAATATAGTTTATGTATATGCAAGCATACATATAATCATATTTATATATTTTTTATGGAATAATCAATTTTTATTTAAATTTTAGATAAAATTATATGAGATTTTTAAATTATATAAACTTAATTAATAAATAATAGTATTTTCTAACATCGCTACAATTAATGTTTCAAGTTGATTTAGTCTAAAAGACTTATACAATTTGCATCTAACTATATGAACAAAAAATTACTATAATCTATTGAAAGTATCTGAGCAGTGATCATATATTCTTGATTATACTATTATATATATGAAAATTATAAGTATTTAGTAAATGTGAAATTTTTATTTATATATTAAATGAATATTAATATAATGCATGGTTGTATTTGACATAGACCACATCCTTACATTTTCGTAAGTTTCATATAGAGAATATACTTTATTAATCTATATATAATCATCATTTATGTATTCTAAAATAGAATACTAAAACATCTTATACATAATTTTCAATTTTTTCCTTTCCTATATCTAATATGAATCCAATACAAATCATTTTTTTCGTAAAAATATTAAATACATAAGTAACAGATACCATATAAATATATGAATAAATTAAAATATTGTTCAAAAATCTTATGAAATGTGCATGACATTAGCCAAAATAGAAGTTTCTATAATATAACATAAATTATTTTACAACTTGTTATTTATATATAAATATATAAATATAAAATGGACATTATACATAGAACATATTTAGCTACTTTACATATATATTATATTATTAAAATTATTGTATATTTTATTTTTTGGTTTCACAATTATAATAGATTGTATCTTATATTAACAAATTATATGGTATCATAGTATAAAAGAAAGAAAAAAAATATATTACAACATCGCCACAACGTGGCAGACTCTACTTCAAGACGTCAAATAGGTTATTCATGTTGCATGGCTTCGTCCGTTAGTGTTTGTCTCTTCAAACTAGGTTATTCTTGAATTAAGTTACAAACTAGGCTATTCCGATAAATATGTCACTCTAAATAGGTTGTTTTGATTTTTTTTCATATAAATAGCAGACTGAACAAAATCTTCTATGTAATGCAAGGTTTACGCTCAGTTAAGGTTGGCTGTACTTGCCTTCCAGATGTCACAACATTTTTACTTATGTTTGTTAAATTAAATTTTAGAGATCTCTTTGGAGGGCACAACCATGTTGCCCCTCCTTCCTGTGTCATTGTCTAGGGCTATCTTTGCCAAATAGTAATCGTGAATTTTAGTTTTATGAAAAAGTAGAATAATGGGCTCTCATGCTTCTCCTTCATAGTGGTGTTGACGTATGGTGTTGACGCAGTTGATCCGGGCCGGATAAACTATCATAAAGATAATATTGTAACCTTATGTGTGAGTTCTCATAGAGAATGTAAATGCCATCGGTTGCTTTGGTAGCTCAAACAAAATACTATTATGGATAGAAATCTATTAATTATGTTATTTTATTTGTTTGTTTGATAATGAGCTAGATAAATCATTATTGTTGTTGCTGCTAAGATTTGGGGCTATCTTCGCTCGATAGCCGTTTAGGTTTTAGTTATACGAAAAAGTAGAAAGCAAGTTTTTATGTTTTTCATCCTTCGCTTGGGTGATGGCGCAGTTGATCCGATAAAACTCATTTACTCTCAATCATGTAAACTATAGTAAGATTAAATTACAAACTTGTGTTTGTTCACTCATTGGAAACATAAATACCACCAGTTGCTTTGTTAGCCTAAGTACGATTATGTTATGGATTACCAATTAAAAACTATTTTATTTAATATATTTGTTTGTTATGAGCTAATCAGGACATTATCGATGTCGCCGCTAAGATCTGAGGTTGCCTTCTCTGAAAAGTTGTCATTGGTTTTAGACATTTAAAGAAGTGTAGTAGTGGCACGAGAGGATCTTCTTAGGGCTAGGGGGCACGTCCTTCCCGAAGTATCGTGTTTGATTTTTTTTAGATTATATATTATATTGTACATGGCCCCCAATTATTTATATTGGTATAAAATTATATAAACATATTTAAGTGTAATAGTCATTTACATAAGAGCCTAATGCTATAATACAATCACACTTCATTTAAAATGATTAAATATAAAAATATAATAAGTGTTGGTGACAAGATAATAAATGAAAAAAAATGGTAAATATGTTTTTTTTTGTCAACATCTTTAATGGCTAGGGAGGCAACACTTATCTATAGTAAAAATAAAATTTAAGTATATACATTAAAGTATAAATAAGAATATTGTAAAGGCATATCAGATGCAACAAAAAAGACATAAATATGGAATGTTTGGATGACTTAAATATGAATGGAACAATTAAAGAAGAAACTAACAAAAACTAATTGATGTCTAAATTAGGAAATTAATAAAGAGTATTTATACAGAAGATTTCTAATTTATCAAATTAACACTAATATAAATAAATTGTGATAATAAATTATTTTACAATTAGACTACATTACCATATACTTACCTATGAAAAAATTGATATGTAGTGAATGAGGGGAACATAAAGAATGAGAGGGAGAGGGAATGACAGGAAACTTATTTGTTTGATTTGTATGAGGAGAGAAAGAGAAATATAATAGAAGAAAAATAAACGCGTGAAATATATTGAATGTATTGTTTCTTTTGATTGTAGAATGTACAAATATGTCTTTCTATATGTTTTAATAGAGTTCATCATGGTATCCATGTTGCATCTTTATTTTAATTTTTCCTCCACATTATTATATTTCATGTTTCCATTCAATTTTACTCCGAATTTTTTACAATAATTTATTATAGATTTTAAGGTTCCATCACAGTTTTTCCTAATACTTTATTCTAATTTTGACTTGTTATTTTTAGTTTTTACTTACAAACTTTACTCCATATTCATAATTTCCCTTCAATTTTTCTATATGTACCCCATTTAAAAGTGTATTCATTTTAATTTTATGGGAAATGTCTGATAGCTAATACACAATAATAATCAGTCTTTGTTCCTTTATGTTTCGTTTTCCTTCTCTTTCATGTCACTTAACCTCACTAAAGGATCAGTGAGATTTTCCATTAGGCTGCAACAAACTAAACTACATATAGCTAGATATTCATATACCATATTTTTGACTTAGGAGTTTAGGATACACATCTTTCATACAATAAATGTTAGTCAATCTTCATGTATTCATGTTTCTTCTTTTCAAAATATGATAAATTTTATCTATTTGTAATACACACTTGGTCATCTGATCTTGATTGTTCTAGTTTCCATCGTCACTCCTACAAGTGAATGTCTATACACTTCTTTAATAGGATAAACCTTTGCAATAAAATAGGAAATGAGTTTATTGTGGATATATGATTAGTCATTTTAAAATATATATTAGTTGTTGTGGATATATGATTTGTCATTTATTCTATTTATAAAATTATATGTTTATTTTGATGCGTAGTATTAAGTCTGAAAGTAGATGTTAGTCTTGTCTTATGATTTTAGGATTTATAGTTTGTTATTACTTATATATGTCCACAATAATGTTAAAAAAAGGTAAATTGACATTGAGTTAGAATAAGATAGACACAAATTGTGCTCCTCTCCTTTCTAAATGAAAAAATGATTACTTTAGGTAAGAGAGAAATTGTGTTAGTCTCATCTTAATTGCAATTTCATAGACATTAATAGTTTGTGGTTACCCCCCCCTTCTTCTCCCAAGATTTTTTGCCAAGATTCATAACGGCCTATTTGGTATGTAGTGAATGGAGAGGAGGGGAAGGGAAAGGGCTTAAGTTGTTTGTTTGCACATGGTGAAGGGGAATGGAATGAAGGGGAAAGAATCAAGTATATTTCCAGTCACTTTTCTCCCCACCAAATTGTAGTGGAGACGAGGGAAGGGAAAATCTTGGGAGTAATATGTTATAATTTTGGAGGGAAATATGGAATGTGGAGGAAAAATATAAATAATATGACAGGAAATACTCATATAGTTCAAAATCAATGAAAAAAGAGCATGTAGTCTCTCACCTCACTTGGAGAGAATATAAAATGTTGGTGGGAAGTTGGAGGAAAAAATTACAACGAAAAAATAAAAATAAAAGAAAACTAGAATAAATGTAGTGCACAATTTAAAAAAAAACTTAGAAAATGTCTAGAAAAATATTAGTAGAGAATACGAATAGTTTGAGATAAATATTTTTTATAACATAATAACATAAAAAAAGGGAATTGTGGAGGAAAGTGGAGGGAACTCTCAAATTATGGAAGGAACTTAAATAAATAGAGGGAAAGTTATACACATTGAGGGAATTACATATATAACCACAATGTCTGTAAAAAAGAAAGTGGTAGTTCCCATTTGCATTAATAACACTTTATGTTTCTTTTTCCTTTTCTTTTATGTCACTTTACCTCACTAAACAATCAGTGAAATTTTCCATTAGGCTCCAAAAAACTACTAACTACATATAGCTAGATATTCATATACCATATTTTTGACTTATGAGTTTAGGATACACATCTTTCATACAATAAATGTTAGTCAATCTTCATGTATGTATTCATGTTTCTTCTTTTCAAAATATAATAAATTTTATCTATTTGTAATACACACTTGGTCATATGATCTTGATTGTTCTAGTTTCCGTCGTCACTCCTACAAGTGAATGTCTATACACTTCTTTAATAGGATAAAACTTTGCAATAAAATAGGCAATGAGTTTGTTGTGGATATATGATTAGTCATTTTAAATTATATATATTAGTTGTTGTGGATATATGATTTGTCATTAATCTATTTATAAAATTATATGTTTATTTTGATGCATAGTATTAAGTCTGAAAGTATATGTTAGTCTTGTCTTATGATTTTACGATTTATAGTTTGTTATTACTTATATATGTCCACAATAATGCTTAAAAAAAGTTAAATTCACATTGAGTTAGAATAAGATAGACACAAATTGTGGTCCTCTCCTTTCTAAATGACAAAATGAGTACTTTAGGTAAGAGAGAAATTGTGTTAGTCTTAGCTTAATTTCAATTTCATAGACATTAACAGTATGTGGTTACTCCCCCCTTATTATCCCAAGATTTTTTGCCAAGATCCATAACGACCTATTTGGTATGCGGTGAATTGAGAGGAGGGGAAGGGAGGAGAAATGGCTTAAATTGTTTGCTTGCACATGGTGAAGGGGAAGGGAATGGAATGGAGGGGAAAAAATCAAGTGTATTTCCAGCCAGTTTTCTCCCCACCATATCTCACAGTGGAGACGAGGGGAAGAGGAAAAACTTGGGGGGAATATGTTATAAACTTGGAGGGAAATATGAAATGTGGAGGGAAAAATGTTAGTAGAGAATACGAATAGCTTGAGATAAATAATTTTTCTAACATAATAACATAAAGAAAAATAAAAAAAGGAAATTGTGGAGGAAAGTGGAGGGAACTCTCAAATTATGGAGGGAACTTAAATAAATAGAGAGAAAGTTATAAACATAGAGGGAATTACATGTATAACCGCAATGGCTATAAAAAAGAAAGTACCAGTTCCCATTTGCATTAACAACACTTTACATCACAGTAGACATAAGAAATGTATCTTCTTCGTAACAAAATAATTATATGAATAGTTTTATTTTGATCAGGAGACATGTGAGTTTAATTTATACTGATTTTTTATGTACTAATATATGTGTGGTGTATGTAATAATTTGAAATAATATGGTTGTAAAAAAATAACATATATATATATATATGGAAAATTTTACGTAACGTTTTTACTTCATTACAAATCTAACACAACGTTTAAATAATTACATGTGTATCATCGTTATCTGTCTTTTCTTTCATTCATATCAAAAGTTCACTGCGGCATTCCTATTGTCCCACTTATTCATCCCTTTTTCGGTTTCCTACGTAACGACGCAAATTTGAGATCTCTCTACCCAATCCGTTGGCATCAAACTATCTTTGGGTCAGATTTATTTCCCAACGTGGCCCTAAAAGTACCCACAATCCCTTTACATCCATACGGCGGCTGAAGTTGGCGTATACGTCGATCTGCTTTGGCTGTAAGTGCGAAAGAAATAGATCTAAAGTTGGCTGGTAACTTGGAGAAGAAACAAGACTGTCAGGAAGGTTACTGGTCTCTAACGTGGGGAAGAAACAGGTTCCAAGTCCATGGATGATCGACTTACGACAAGGTCTTAGATTCTGATACTGGAAAGAAACAGGGTACCAATTCACAACATGTATATTCAGAACTCAGAAGTCAAAGGATATGTATGTCTTTGTACTGTAATATCTAAGCCTTTTGCTGCAATCTTTTGTGCGCAGAACTTTTGGCTGGAAAATCAACAACAGTTTTGTTCCCATTTACAACATTATCATGTTTTATGACAAAGTCACATCCAACATGATTACAGAGGTAATACTTTGAACATTCACTTCAATAGAGTATTATAATCCACTAAATTAATTACCCTCTTCGAAGCTTAATTCATGACTTTCCAGACCCCTATTTATCTCTGATAGGATATCTCCCATCTTGGTTGCATCCTGCAACTCCCACATTTCGGGATGTTGTCTCGCTCTGCAACAATCAGCAGTCATTCTCTTCGTAGTGACACATCGGACTGGTTGGTGGTAGTAGTATAAGAACATAATATGCAAGAGAACAAACGTGTTAAAATTTACTCCCTGGTTGTTGGTTTAGGTCTCTTTTAACACCTCCTTCACGGGACAGGGACGACATCCAGAACATAACCTATTGATTGGGTTACGACCACGAGTGAAGGGTAAAAAAAACATACTATCAACAATATGGAGTTAGAAGTCGTGCAAGATTTAGCCAAATTTGTCATTTAATTTGACAAATCCAATAAACTCTTAGCTTTTTACTACATATTCTTAGACCGGTAACCATGTCTTAGTTTGTTTTTCCTCCATCCCTCCCGCTTTATTATTCTTTCACCTTAAATTTAGTCAACCTACATGTGCAAATCCATTTGAACATATGTCTGACCAATTTAACTATTTGAGTTTTAACATAAAGATACATGCTTGTCTGACCTGATTTAGTGAAATACTGTCTTGAGTAACGTATTAAATAACGCTTTTGTACACTTCAAAAGATAATAAAATGAAGTGGCTATCCGGTGGAATTGGCCACTTGATGCAAAACTCGTCTGGGAGTTGGTGGGCATCATGTAAAAGCGGTTGCCCGGGTTGGCCGTTTCTGTTTGTTAGATTGGTCAAATATGGAAAGCGTGAGTGCATTAATCGGGAATAAATAAGCTGATACCAAAGCAATGGGCCGCATTCCAGATCCCGCTGACAAGGATGATCTCCTACATTGTCGGCAGATAACGATGGTCACACTTGGCGGCAAGCGAATGAGCAGCGGGTTCCATCCAGGCAACCTATCAACCATTCCTTATCAAGCGATTTGACCTCCAGATTTATTCCTATTGAGTAGCTGGGGAGAAAGATGGTTGCAGGTTCAAGAAAAGCAACAGTTATCCCCTTCTTCTATTCAGAAGCTACTGTTCTGTACCTGTTCCTCCTCCTCTACCTCCTCGTTGCCCCTATCTTCATCCAAGCATCCGACCTGCTTCTGCAAGGCCAGACCATAAAGGACGCCGACGGCGGTCAGCTGGTCTCCGCCGGCAACGTCTTCGCCCTCGGCTTCTTCACCCCGGGAAACAAGACGAACAGGAGATACCTCGGGATATGGTACCACGACATCCCGGACCACACCGTGGTGTGGGTGGCAAATCGAGACGCCCCTATCTTGGACAGGTCGGGGATCCTCACCCTCCGACGCGACGGCACTCTTGTGGTCTCGGACAACCGCAGTGCCATGCTCTGGTCAAGCAGCGTGCTGGCCCCATCGGCCACCTCACCTACCAATGCCTTCGCCCGGCTACTCGACACCGGCGACTTGGTCGTCAGCGACGCCGGATACCAACAGCTCCCTTCCGCTTCCACCTCAGGGAACTTGTTGCAGCTGTGGCAGTCGTTCGACCACCCGGGTTCCACTTTTCTTCCCGGTATGCGTGACGGGCTGGACCTCCGCACAGGGGTCAATACAGTCTGGACGTCGTGGGCTAGCGCCGATGACCCGGCACCCGGGACGTTCTACGCCGGAGTCGACCCGCGACCACTAGCGCAGCTGGTGCTTTGGGAGAAGACGAGCAATCGCAACGGCAGCCTCCCGCAGAGCGCGGCTGGGGATGTGCGGCGGTGGCGGTCGGGGCAGTGGAACGGGCAGACGTTCACGGGCGTGTGGAACATGAAGCCGCTGAACCTATACGGGACCAAGTTCAGCAACGCGGAAGACGAGAAGCGGATGTACTTCACCTACGCCGTGTACAACGCGACGTACCTCCGTATCGTCGTCCGGCACGACGGCATCTACGCCATGTATAGTTGGAGGACCAATGAAAGCAAGGGATGGTCGACGGTGTTCGAGCAGCCGATAGAGGCCTGCGAGGTGTACAACGCGTGCGGGAGCAACGGGGTGTGTACGGAGGACGAGGGTGACGGGAGGACGAAGAGGTGCGAGTGCTGGAGAGGGTTCCGGCCCAAGTCGCAACAGGAGTGGGATGCTGGGGAGTACAAGAAGGGAGGATGTGTGAGGAACACGCTTCTGGGTTGCCAATTGAACATGAATGGAACCACCGGCGCTGGTGCCGGTGGTGGCGGCCAACAACCGCGACCGACGGCAACTGCGGCATCCGGCGCCCACGGGTTCTGGCGGATGGGGGGCCTCAAATTGCCTGACGGGTCCGACTGGGTTGGAGGCGTCGACGCCGGGCAGTGTAAGGAGGTCTGCAGAGGCAACTGCTCCTGTAATGCGTATGCGTATGTGAGCGGAATTGGGTGTATGGTGTGGGCTGGTGATCTCGATGATGTCCGGACTTTCCCCAGCGGCGGCAACGACGTCTATATCAAGCTTCCAGCATCGGAATTGCCAGGTACTATTGGCCAGTAATGCCATCAATTTCCAATTTCCCCATATAATTGATCTCTTGCATCTCGTCGAGACATTACAGCTTCTTCTTAAATGTCTTGAATCTCTGACGTTTCGGATTGCAGTTTCGACGAGCCGATCGAAATGGAAGCTGTACATTGTCGCCGTGGTCTCGGGAATCGTCGTCACGGTGGCGACCGTCTTTCTCTGCTTTAGGCAGAAGATGAAGAGAAAAACAGAGGAAGCCCTGTTCCTGATTGCAAACAAGGACAATGAATCCGAATACGGGAGCATCCCTGACCTGCCTGTCTTCAGTTTCAAAGCCATTGCGGCGGCAACCGGCAACTTCGACGACAGTAACGCCCTCGGGAAGGGTGGATACGGCCCTGTGTACAGAGTACGAGCCAAGATCTCTGTTTTATCAGTCTTCATTCCCAGTTGCGAGGATCTCACTTGCAAATTGGTCACCTTTATACAGGGGATGATCAACGACAGCCAAGAGGTGGCAGTGAAGAGGCTGTCGAGGGATTCCGGCCAAGGGATTGAGGAGTTCAAGAACGAGGTGATCCTCATTGCGAAGCTGCAACACAAGAACTTGGTGAGGCTCCTGGGTTGCTGCATCCAAGGAGGGGAGAAGATCCTGGTGTATGAGTACATGGCAAACAAGAGCCTGGATGCGTTCCTGTTTGGTTAGAACACAACTTGATCACCTGTTATCTTCTTCTGCGTTTGGCTCGTCTGTGTTATACGTATCTGAATCATCCTGTCTCGCTCAGATCCAGAGAAACGGGCATCTCTCAGCTGGGCGACGCGGTTCAGCATCATCCAAGGGATCGCCAGAGGCCTGCTATACCTCCACCATGACTCCAGGCTCCGGGTCATACACCGGGATCTCAAGGCGAGCAACATCCTGCTGGACGAGGAGATGCAGCCGAAGATTTCTGATTTCGGAATGGCAAGGATCTTCGGGTACGACCAGCACCAGGCAAACACCAAGAGAGTCGTCGGAACCTAGTAAGTGATCACACACGGAGGAAGCGGAACAGTGAATGCCCGTCATTCTTAGAATACGCTGATCAAAGTTATCAATTCTTAAACACGCTTCTTGTTCCCTTTTACAGTGGATACATGTCCCCGGAGTACGCCATGGACGGGCTCTTCTCCGTCAAGTCCGACGTCTACAGCTTCGGCGTCCTGCTTCTGGAGATCGTAAGCGGCAAGAAGAACCAGATCAATCTGGACGAGTCCTTGAGAACTACGAACAGCCTTCTAGGATGGGTAACTTACCTGTCCTCGCTCTGTATAGCTGAAACTAATGAAACAGTACTCTACTCGACCATAAGAAGTGTACTGATTATATGATCCATTTGCAGGCTTGGCAGCTCTGGGATGAAGACCTGCCACTGGAGTTCATCGACCCAATGATCAGGACCTCCTGCTCCAAAGAAGAGGCTCTCAGGTGCATCCACATCGGGCTGTCCTGTATCCAAGACCGGACGGCCGACCGTCCGACGATGCCGTCGGTGATACTGATGCTGGGCAACGAGAGCCCGACGTATCCTCCATTGAAGCAGCCCACTTTCAGCACTGACAGGAGCACATGTACTGGACCGGACAGTATGGGTTTCTCTTCGGCGGAGGTTACTATCTCTGTCATAACTGGGAGGTAGTAGTAGTCTAGTAGACAAAAAAACACTGCTCGTTTCGAACTGTAATGTAGCCCGGGTGCCCATTTTCTACACTTTCACAGAATTTCCGACAAGTTGGCCATGCCGCAACATCGAGAGAAAGGGCATTGGTGATTACTTTAGCTACTAGTGTACAGACAACTCTTGTGTATATAAAAGTCCGGACTTATGGAAAACATATATAAAATTATTTTCTTTATCTCTTTTTGAAAAAAATTAAGAAGTTTTATCTTTTTTTTTAAGGTGGTATTGGTAGGTGGGCAAACAGTGGGAGAGATAGGTGGAGTTTGTGTAATTGATAAATAAATTTATTTTGCTTATAATTTTTTAACCTTATAAATTTTTTGACGAAACAAAAACAATTTAATTCGTTATGAAAAATGCATTTCAACAAGACTAATATTGATATATTTTTAATAAAAAAATAAAAATGATATGAATCGGTTATTCTGGATGTCAATGAATCATTTTGGGTGTCAATTAACCATCTTTGGGTGTCATTAGCCATTTATGGACGCCAATAAGTTATTTGGGTGTCGTTATGTTGTTTTGATTGTCGAATCCTTATTTGGGCATCATTTTAAACTTATGGGTGTCAATGAACCATTTTGGGCATCAATTACCTTATTTGGACGTCAACTTTATACTTTTGGGTGTCAATAAACTATTTTGGGCGTCAATTAATCACTTTTGGGTGTAAATAACCATTTATGGGCGTCATTGCATCTAAAATGCCTTATTTGGGCATCATTTTAAACTTCTAGGTGTCAGTGAATAATTTTGGGCGTCAATTACATTTTTTCTCAAAAATATGTCAATATTAGGCTTGTTAGATGACATTTCTCGTAATAAAACCAACAGTTTTTGTTTCATTAAAAAATTCATTACGGTTCAAAAGTTATAAGCGAAACAAATTTATTTGCCTATTGCATAATTTCAAAAAACACACCCACTCAGCATCTTCCACGTGGTGGTAGTTTGGGTGCTAACTTGAGGCTGGTTTAGGCGCGCGCGAAGCTGCGCGTGACCAACGTGAGCATGCCCAAATCTTACTTCATATCGTTTAGTACAACAAACCCTATTCGACGGAAGGACTTTGAAGACATCACATATTGTGACAACTTTGAGATAATTTGAAGACTGCAAACCGTGACTCCATATTTTTCTTTGTTGATTTGTTGAGATTCTTCAGTTATATGCTTTTTTTAAGACTAACAAAAAGGTTCGTCACTGCACAGTATTGTCAACGTCACATCACAGATCGTACTTGGTGTCAATCGGACTAACGACATATTTTGCTTTGCTTCCCCCTCACTCCCGATCCTAGCCGTTGTGAAAAGATCTATATGATGCGGTGCAAAGACCATTGGGGAGGGGAGTGTGTTCACAACTTTATTAGAATATACAAGAGCCAATTTGTGATTTAAAAAGTTAAGTGTAAATACAGCATTAAACCCCTCCCACATTGTTTCGTCTAGGGTACATATATATAATATAAAGGGGCATCTATTATTTTAGAAATGTAAATATTGCATAAACGGATGCATCACCACCTTATTAGAATTCTTGGGAGCTTGCTCACCTAATTTTGTTTAATTGAGAAAAATAATTGTTAGGCTTGTAATTAGATGATTAATTTTGAAACCAAATCGGACATTGTTTGTCCTAAATATACAATTTTTATCATATGTGGACCTTCTTGCAAATTATCCATTTTCGGGGGTCAAAAATTAATTTTAACAGTTTTTTGAGTTGATTCATTATGTTCTTAAGGATCTTACAGTTCTACTTCTCCTTTGGATGATTTTGAACTTTACTTTCGTGGAATTTATATGTGCTCTATGAAGTACTAGTTGTACTGTGTTCGGCGGTCGAGGGTTTATGACTTTCCGTCGAGACTTGACCGATGGAGTGGCCCGATGGCAAGTCACTTGTGCACGGTTGACGAGGAGCCTTCCAGATCATCGGTCAATGAGTTTTCGACGCCTAATAGGATTGTTGGCTAACCAACCAAGGATTTCATCGATAGACGAAGCTTTGTGTGTGTAAGGCTTGACCGATGATGCTTTAATCAACAAGTTTAGGGCGATGAGTTCTGGTCAATGAGTAGGCAGCCTGCTCTTATGTTCGACGAGATATGGGGACGATGGGATCCCTTTTTGACGATGGGACTGAACTGCACCAACTTCCACTCACCTAAAAATGCCCCCTCTTCTTTCTCTCTCCTCTCATCTTTAAAGATTTTGGTGCTACGATCTGGAGGCCGCCGAGAACCCATCAGGGGTCAGTGATCACAAGATTATGAGCAAGAATGTTCCAGTTTGAGTTCTCTTTAAACTGATCTAAGGTCGTCGATCTTGTTTCTTGATCCATTCGTGTAAGATCCTACTTTTACCCATTTTTCTTGATGACTTTCACCCTCTTTCCTCCTGCGGTCAAGTTTCATGGTGTTTTCTTGCTGAAAATGTACATATATAAGAACTCTCATTTCTTCCTTCCTTGCTCTAGAATTACTCTGTTCGTGGAGACAAGAGGAATTCTTGGAGCTTTGGTGGACCGAGCTTGACGCCTTGTTGCTAATTTTGGAGATTTCCAGCTTTGGCGGTTTTCCTCTCTTCCAAGTTAATGATATAACCTTAAACACATTTCTTTCCTACTCTCTCTACATGCATGACTTGATCATACTCTAGAGATTCATAAAAATGCTAAAAGATGATCTTGTAAGTACTGCTTTTGGTCTAATCAAGATAACAATACAAGTTCTTAAGTTGTATTTAGACTTTAAAAAAAATTCTTGTTGTAAAGTGTGTTTTCTTTGTCGTGTAAAGTTTGAATTTCAAGATACGGGTGTAATAACCCCTAATTGATGTCATAAATGTGATATCTTGATGGCTGACAAATAGAAATCAAACCCATGTTATCTCTACTATATGATAGTTACTATATGAAGTTTATGGTGCTTTACTATTATGGTGTTGTAGTGAATGTTGGACAAAACTCTAAAAATGAAGATAGCTAAAAAATGGTAGGTTTTGGGCATATGATTGTCATTCATTAAGCTTTCTGCAAAATATGGGATCTTATTTAGACTCCTACATGGAGTTATTATTGTTTTGACATAAATGAAAAAATGTACTCTTATAAATCCCAAACTGAGGTTTGGTACCTCATATGACCAAGGATGGTGGAGTATGCCACAGTTGAATAATATGGAACTGTTGTTATACGTTTTACATCCTCTGAAGTTGCAATCCCTGACTTATTTTGTAAGCATCATTTAGGTGCTCATATGTTGATGCAGTCAAAAATACAAAATTGGCTTAATTAACCAAGTGTGACCTTAATCATGTAGTTCCATATGTCCATAGAGCTATCTCAGTGTCAGAACTTGTTGGGTAGTGAAATGAGTAATCTGAAAGGAGCTCGAAGTCGTATACTATTGAATATACGCAGGTCCAGAGAGGGTATATTTATGTCATCCTGGTCCCAATGTGTTTGAGAGCGGCCGAGGCCGTGTCTCAAAATTGATATATGATGAGAACGATTGTGGTCATATCTCGGTTATGAGGGTCATACCCTGGTTTCTAGTGTTGTGGCATGTGTACCTAGGAAGGACCAGGTTGTTTAGTAATTGAGCCATTGAGTCATTACAATTGTTACTTGTACTGACTGAGGGGAAGAGATATTTTGAATTTCGATCATCCTAGATATCATATAGAGTTGACTTCGACTTAGCAATTGTCAGCTAGCAGTTGAATGGTACGCCTCAAACTACTCAGAGCTTAATAAAAGATGTAATCCAATCATGTAGAATGTCTTCTAGGAATGTTTTGACGAATCACATTGTATGATAATTATCGTTTGCTTTCCTTGATAGCATATACTATCATGAATAATTAACTACACATGTTACTTTAATAGTGCTTACTCATTTTAGATACGATGCCCAACTTCCTAATTTGTTATACTATCTTCCTTAACTTCTTTAATTACACAACTTGCTTGTAAGCAATAAATGTTGCTAGAGGTTATACCATATCGTCTAGACATTAGTCTCACCTCTTGGGTTTCCACACCTTTTTATAGGTGTTGAATAGTGAGGCCAGACTTGTAGCATTGAGGAGGCACAATTTGAAGACATGTAGAAGCTGTAAGGTTAGTTGGATTGCATAGAGTCCTAGAGTCGTCCCAATACTCTTAGGTTTGGGAAGGGGGTTTTGTATATGATGTTTATTGACTCGAGATTTTGGTAGTATGTCATGAACACTATAAATGTGGTAATCATCAAAAGGATATATTTTGTAATAGGTTGTGTATGGGGCCACTGGACTTACATAAAGATATATGGTATGAATATATGTGAGTTGGACCTCTATGTAAATATTTCTTATGGAATGTTAATTTTTATTCAATTTTAATTATGTACCTTTTTGGTAATAGGATTAATTAGTGTTTGATCGACATTTTGCTTTTGAGTAATCTCGTTTAGCATGACACATTGCCACATGCTCACTCTATTTCAAGTGGTATCAAATCCAAATCGCTCTCGGGTATGTTACAGTTATAATCAAACTATTAGGTTGTGCAACCAGTCATTTGTAGTATGGTTCTATGAATTACTACTACAAGTTCAGGAGGAATTTTCAGGCTCACATATTAGGAGAAGTTTTATAAAGTCCATGTGTTATTAAGTTTATTCTAACATTACTGGCTTGTGGAGACTAGCACTCTGATATATATTGTTAGTATAATCCTCTTACTGATAAATGATTTCATGGTGAAATTCCAATTGAGTCATATACTAATTGGTCTAATACTAATTGGTCTAATAGTCCCGTTGTTAAATAATTTTGAGAAGGAACCCCATCAAGGACATATATGTAGACCATTGCTATGAGACGATCTAATAATTTTATCAATGAATTATGTGGAATGCCACAAATATATGATATGATGATATCTTGAGGGATCCAATAAAAATATTAGGACTACACATATTTGTTAGAGGATATGACAAACTAGAAGGAATTTTGTAAATAGACCCAAATGAGAACACCCATCAATTCAAGTTCTTATATATATCTTTTTCTTACCCTTTGTATAGTTTGCCTTAAATCTATATTTTCCATGGTAAATTATCTTATTTCATGAGAGTCCCTATATGAGTTCATATGACTGTATAACACTGGAATAATCTTTCTATTAGATGTTGGTGTATATGTCCTAAGAGCTAGTCAAGTGACAATTGTAATGGGGTGTTTTGGATTTGATTTTGTTATTTATAGAGACAATTCTATTATTTGTTTCTTTTACTGTAAGATAACAATTAAACCTAATAAAATGTCTAACTTAACACATATGATTATTTGTTGATGACCTGAAAATGAGATCATCTGTAAGCTAAGAATATTCATTCTTGTTTAGTCCCTAGTCATATATTATTCTGGAAAAAGACAACATTAATACATCAAGACTAGTATTTATGGTGACTGATGACTTTGTCTCAATAGTCATTATGTTAATTATCAAATCAGTTGCATAGGTACTTGTTAGAGAATAAGTGTACTAGATAGACCCATTTCAATATCATTCTTAGATATCAGAGAATGGATTTCATAATCATATCTCAATGTGACAATGGTGACTATGATCCTTAACTTAAGGTTACTATTATGATTACATGTTGTTCAATGTACTTTAGTACTACTTGACATGACCTTAAATAAGGGTTAACATAAAAGTAGTGATTGGGTGCACCTTAACAAATGTAGATAATTCGAAGCAATGTAGATGAAACTTTTCCCCTCTATTGAAGCGATATCATGGGAGCGATAAAATACATATCAATGCTCATGTGAGTCGTAATTATATATTGAGCTCACATGTATCGAAATAGTCCACTCTAAATAAAGAAACACATATCGAATATTTTTAAGATGACGATTTCATTGGGTTCAATGTGGATCTCAAAGACAAAATAAAAATACTATCACAGTAACTCTGGCATCTGTCCAATTACTTGAGTGGCAATGATGTATCGATACATACCACGCGTTGCTTGTGAGGTCTTAATAATATCACAAACATAACTACTAAGGTAATATGGATCATAAGGCTCACACACATAGGATGATCAAGGAAAGAAGTATAATCATAGACATCACTGGTAGTACACTGACTAGTAAAATTTCTAAATTGAATTGTTACTAAAATATTTATACTATCAATTTGAACTGTAAGAAGTTATTTGGAATCCTTGATGGTAGTCTATAGGGTCTATCCAAGAAACTATATGTTGTATAGTCAACTTATATGATTAGCCAATTGAATAAATAAATGGTAGGGTTAAAATTAACCCCTAGATGGTCAACTAGAGCAACTAGTTGGTTGTCTAGTCTATAGAGGATCCAATGATGGGATTAGTCGATTGACTTATCAATGATCAGATTTTCAAAAACTTTCTAGAAGATCAACCAGACCATATAGTCAATCAAGTAGCGGTTAAGAGAGTGCTAGAGGAAATATAGTTCGTGTTTTTTTAGTAGCAAAAACCCTATGTTTACATGGGAATGGCTTAGGCTACACATTAGCCACTTTGAGAATCACTAGCCATCATTACCCACCATGAGCTACGTTGACACATCATCTAGAAGTTGCTTCAATATGATGGTTTCAAGAAACGAGTGGTGGAGTTCACATTTTCCACGTGGTTGATGTAGGGACACAGGAATAGAGCAACAACATTATGAGGATTCCATCAACCTGTGTGTACCACAACAAGAAAGGCATTCCACCTTATGAGGATCTTGTATGTAGTCTATTTCATGACAAGGTACACATTTGAGCCTCTATTTACAAATATGTTTTTTTCTGAAAAGATCCTTCATCACTACTGAAAGAGATGTTTTAGCTACACTTCTTTAATTACATGTGATCTATATGTATTTAAACTAGTCCTATTTACAAAATTAAAGTGTGTAAAGGTAAAAGTTGTATCCAAATTATATGATTACCCCTAGCTACATTTACCCTCTCTTATTTTTAATTGTAAGCATATTAGGGTAGCTACTTAGTTGTTAAATATAACACAAAAAACAAAATTCATTCAACTTCGTGCTCGGGATTTTGGTGCTAATTTCCCCCCTCATATGCACTCTTCTTCCTCTCTCACCAACTATCTCATGCACAATTCTCTCCCTCCATCCTCAAAATAGCCCGATCGCACCATTCATCTCCTCTAGTACTGATAGATCCAATTTCTGAAGAGAAATTATTACTATGAGAATCAGTATTTTAGAGAGTTGTATATATATCCTTGTCTCAATGTATGATAAACCAGAGACACAACATAACATAAGGTAGACTAATGTTAATTGTCCTATGGAAGTAAGCCTAATTAGCTAATACAAGGGAAAATAAATAACAGAAGGTACCACCAATACTTTCCCTCAAGCTGGAGAGTGAACATCATGTATTCTCAGTGTGCCACACATATAGGAGAAGGATGAAAATGGAGAAGTCTTGGTGATGATATCAACAGTCTATTGTAATATCCTCAATTTTGGTAAAGTTGAATGATATGTAAATATAAACATTATTTTATAAATAATTTTTCCTAGTATGATATTACTAGTGGAATAATAATATTAATCACATTTTATGGTATGGCTTCTTGTGGTACAAGTTAAATAAATAGAAGGAATTCATACATGAATAAATACTAAAGGTTTTTTGATATGGTGAATGAAATAATTGTTGAGTTCCCAAAGGAAAATAAAATATATGGTGTTTTAGATAATTGAAAGAGTAATTATCTAGCCAAGATTAGCAACACAATGTTTAAGACATCAATTAGTATTATTTTGATCTAACCTTTGTATACTTGAAAATAATAATTGAAAGAAGAGAATTTTAGAAATTGGGAGAAAAGGGATATTTCATGAGATAATGATATTATTTTAATTAAAGTTTAAAAGGAGAAAGTTTTGTATGGGAAAGACATCCCAATAAATCCCAATTACTAACATAATTGGGAAAGGTTTTATGAGTCACCATGGAATGAGAATAATTGGATTAAAGGATATACCAAGGAGAGAGATAAAAGAATAGTCTCAAATTCAATGACAAAGTGGTTCCCAATTAGATTAAATGACCTATCCAATGTGCACCATATAGTTTTGAATTTTCCTTAATGGCTATTAGTGGCCAAATTCAAGTCTTAATAAGATTATGGTGGAGGCTTTTTTTGATCTTTGGATTTATAGGAATGTAGGAGGAAATATGTTCTTACCTAGGACCATGCACTACCTTTTGATTGGAATTAAATTTTTTGAATAAAAAGAGGCATCTTTTAATGTTTATAAAAAGGTAATGATGATATTCCTTACCTTTGCTTGACATCTTGGTTATACATCAAAGGAAAAATGAAAAAGAAAGTGAGAAAGGGGAGGTGTATGAATATATACACATATGAAGATCCATGCACAGCTGAACATTCTCCCCTCTCTCATATCTCTTCCTCTACAAAGTTGGACATCCAACCCACCCCATTCTCCTTTATTGTTTCATCTAGGGTTGGCATCACACTAATATAAAAAAGGTGTAACAAGTTCCTGATCGGAGAATCTTCCCCAGTCGACAACGATGGGTCATAACCAGGACAACACCATGCCAATGTAGGCTTGGGCAAGGCACCTTGCCTCATAGTTGGGAGGCCCTAAAGTTGTGGTTGGCTCCTGCTTATTAATTAAAGGACGAGTTTGATCAGACTTTGGCCTTCATCTGCCCCCCTCCTTCACCCTCCACATCGCAGTCCTCCGATCAGTTCTAGAGGATGGCACCTCATCCTACCACACTCTTTGGTGTCTCGAGGGGAATTTCCCTGAGTGTCGTTGAATTTGTGTCGGCCTATAGTGCATTGCACTAGGGTTGGCAATGGTTTTCCTTCGCAGTAGAGACAGCGTAGGGATGAGCAGCATGACCTACACAAGTAGGGGGTATGTTTGAGGGGGAGAAGGGAGGTTAGAAGTGGTCAATCAGGTAGGAGAATCTAGACCAGGGACCCATGTTCCCATTGGAGAAATTCAACGAGAATAGAAGGTATGTTTTCTAATGATGTGGTAGTGTCTTATTGGCCCAAGACTAATAATCTGGAATAAATTGTAACTAATTATTGGTAGCTCGCATGATAATGAACATATATATGAAATTTATCAGGAAAACGAGAGGAACACAAAGAAAATATAATTGAGACTTGATTTTTTATTCTAAAAATAGTGCTAATATGTGTTAACGTGATGATTAAAGCATGATAACCCTAGTTTTGAGTATTAACATGTTGAATACATTCAAAACCCTTCTTTTATGCTATTATTTGATATTATTGAATAAGATGAGAAAAAAAGATGATTATGACCATAATGATAAGAGCTAGAGTTGCTAATGTGAATAATCATGCATATGATAAATTATGATTAAAGATCCTAAGTTGCTATGTTGTTAATGAACACAATCAAATTTAAGTAATCAAAATGAAATGATATGTTGGATATAGTAATTAGGGTTTTGAAGCATAACTCTAATCATAACTCGATAACAAGGAAACCTAAACCCTAGATTAGGACACAAGTAGAGTTTAGTCTAATTAACGTGATGGTGACACTTTAGGATTTACATATATGCATATTAATTGATGAATTGCTTAGATCTATTGATTGGGTTGATTGAATCAACTTGGATTATAATTGTATAATCTACATGGTTCTACAAATTGTATGTGGTTACACCTATAACTACCCACATTATTTTTCCCATGTTTGCCGAGTGTTTCTTGAGGATTGACTAAATAAATTATTGAGTGTTTATTTACATTATGTTAAATTATAATGCCACTATGAGTATCATAAAAATATAGATTATGTGAAGAAATTTCCAGTTCTTGTTTGCAGGTAATGAATGTTCATATATTTTTATGTACATGCACACTTTTGCATGCACCCCATGTACACATTATATTTCGATATGTTGATCCATGTTTTTTATTTTTTGACATTTTAGGTACATGCTAAATATAAAGATGTTCATGGACATGATAAACCGGATGAAACGACATGAAAGTATTAATCTAAGTAAGGAGGATTACATTGATACTTCTTCTCATATTGTAATTCTGATGATAGAAAGTTTTGTAAGTTCTAGAGGAACAACTTGTATCCAATATATTTCAAATATTGGAAATTACTTGCTATTGATTATTATTTGTTTAAAATTTGGATCCCTAGGAAATTGTAGGTAATGATTCTCAACTTTAAGGCCTTCCTTAGTTTGGAGTTGTCAAAAAGGGAAGTCATTACATTTGGAATCAAAGCCCCAAATTTTGCAAACAATATTTATTATAATTTCAAGTAGTCTGTAAAAATATGAGGGAATTACTAGGGCATTTCATAAAGACAATGGTGTCTATAAGGGATCATGACCTGGGGTATGGCAAAACATTCCTCCACACCACTATTCCGTTTATGAGGACTCTCGAGCTCGAGCATCCTGCCTAGACAAAGTCAGAAGACTTTTCTCAAAGTATAATACCTTTAGGTTATCTTCTCGTCTTGATTCATCCACTTCTCATACTCTTTCTTAATAAACTCTAAAAGATACTTCGCTCCTCATATTAAGTTATGGCTTTGAGAAGAAGTAGGATTATGGCATCCTCCACCAATTAATGTACATGTAATGTGGAAAATGTACATGTAATATGTAAATAATGATAAAGTAAAAAAATGTTTTATGGGTTTCCTTGTGAGGATAACCTTGAGTGGAACTAGGGTTGGTTTAGGAAAACCCTAGAGGGTCAAGACACATAGAAACTCTAAGAGGCAGGGTGTAGTCTCTAATTCGAACCCAAAACCCTAATCCAGGGAAATGGGAGTGTACCTATATGAACCCTAATTAGGGTGAAAAAGGAATAAAAAAGATAAAAGTGAATCTAGGTGACCTAGCCTCTTATACATGCATACATATGGAGAAATTCATTCATGACACGTGAGAAAAGTTTCAACAAACATAAGCAACCTATGAATAACACATTTTTGGATGTAACATTTTTAAACCCTATCCATCTCTGGTGAGTTAAACAACATGGGTGATCGGGCTTACAAAGGTAGGCCTATGTATGAAATGCTCACACAAGGAAGACCAAAACCCTTATTAGAGGGCTCCCCATAAATAGGCTCCCCTTAGAGAGGGAACACCATTGAGAAAAGAGGATAAGGGTGGCGAAGTTAGAATAAGAAATGCTTATTCAAGTTGCCTAAAAAGATGATAATATGAAGCTCTTAATTCAACTTTTAGGGCGAGTGTGCCAACCCGGGGTGAGTCAACATAAGAGTAGGAAAGGACCTATGGGGGAGGCAAACCTTATATCCAAGGGATCTGGTTGTGTCTAATAGATCCTAACCTCCTCCTATGAGCCAAGAAGGCAACCTAGGTTAGGACCTTCCCTAGAAAGGTTAGTTGACTCAATCAATTTAAAAATTGAGGTAGATATGAATGTCACCTAATATAAAATATGAAAGCACATATATTGAGTATAATTTTTTGAACCCAGTTATGTCATCTATAAGGAACATGAGGAAAAGTCACTACACAAGTGGCTGATAGTATGAGACTGAGTTTAGAAAAGAAAGTCACCATGAACCCAATGAGGGGACACAATTGACTAATGAGCATCGAATGAGATAGAGGAAATTCAGTTTAAATAATTATGTATGAAAATAGTGTGCTCTCGATAAACCCTTGGGATGGGCATAGCCCTAGGTCAATTCTAAGACCAAGTTGGCAATATTAAAGGTACATCTAACCAATGGGAATAGTTGTTGATTGTTCCCTGAATGCACAAAACCATCTGGCCAGAATGTAACATCTATGTTTGCCCAAGGCCCATGTATCAGGAGATTGGCCATATTCATGAGTTCATGTGGACCAAGGGGTGGATGTGAGAGGCACTCCCTAGATGCATAAGGATGAGATCACTCCAAAAAAGTACATGTATCCCTAGAGACCTCAAGGAAGTGGATAAGGCTCATAATACATGAGGTGTAAATGTAAAAGATACAAGAACTCATGTAATAATGAGATCTTAAGAGGAGTTGTGTACAAACTCAAGAGTTAAAATGTGTTGACTTCATGAAATATAAGAGCATTGGGAATTAAAAAGGTAATTTATGTCTTAGTGCCATGTTGAGAATGATTAACCTATAATGTGAAATTTTAAGATATTGTGTGGATACACCATCTCTGCTCTTGAAATGGGATGAACTTTGTATTTGATCTGAAGTCATGTGGCTTTTTCATCTCATTATGAGGGAGAGAGGTTGGGTAGACACATGTTGTTCTTAAATTTGACATATGATAATGAATACTTTAAGTTGAACTTAATGACATGACCTAGGGTTGAGGTGTTACCTCACCCTTATGTAAAAATAATGAATGATAGATTAGAAACCTAGATGAAAAAATAGTCACCAAGTGAAATTGAAATCACAAAATGGAAAATGATATCACTAAGAGATGATGTTATGCTAAGGTTGTGGATATACCTTGAACTAAATTCAAGTGCAAATGCTAGTAATGATGTGAGGAATTTGTATATCAATAAAAGATGTTAAATAGAACTAGCACCCTAAGTTGTGAAATTTGGATGAGTTATCATTCAGATAAACCTTACTAGGTTTGAATATTGGGGACAAATCCTTTTTAAGGAGGGGTGAATGTAATACCTTAATTTTTGTAAAATCGATTGATAAATAAATATAAAGCATGGTTTGATAAATAATTTTTCCTAGTATGATATCATTAGTGGAATAATAATGTTAATCACCTTTGTGACATGGGTTCTTGTGGCTCAAGTTAAATAAATAGAAGGAATTCATACATAAATAAATAATAAAGACTTTTTATATGGTGACTGAAATAATTGACGAGTTCCCAAAGGAAAATAAAATACATGGTGTTTTAGATAATTAAAGAAGTAATTATCTAGCCATGAATGGAAACACAATGTTTGAGACATAAATTAGTATCATTTTGATCTAATGTTTGGTATAACTGAAAACAATAATGGAAATCAGAGAATTCTAGAAATTGGGAGAAAAAGGATATTTCAAGAGATAATGGCATTATTTTAAATAATGTTTAAAAGGAGCAAATTTTGTGTGGGAAAGACATACCACTAAATCCCAATTACTAATATAATTGGGAAAGGTTTTTATGAGTTGCCATGGAATGTTGATAATTGGTTTAAAAGATATACCAAGGAAAGAGATAAAAAATAATATAGAATTCAATGATAAAGGGGATCCTATTTAGACTAAACGACCAATTATCCAATGTGTACCATATAGTTTTGAATTTTCATTAATGGATTTTGGTGGCCTATTACAAGTCTTAATAAGATTATGGTGGAGTCTTTTGTGATCTTTGGATCTATAAGGAATGTAGGAGGAAATATGTTCTTTCCTAGGACCATGCCTCACCTTTTAGTTGGAATTAAATTTGTTGAATAAAAAGAGGCATCTTTTAATTTTTATAGAAAGGTAGTAATAGTATGCCTTGCATTTTCTTGACATATCTCTTGTACGCCAAGGGAAAAATGAAAAAGGAAGCCAGAAAGAGGAGGTGTATGTATATATACATCTATGAAGATCCACGCACAACTGAACCTTCTCCTCTCTCTCGTATCTCTTCCTCTACAATGTTGGACATCCAACCAACCTCGTGCCCCTATCCTATTTCATCTAGGGTTGACATCACACCAACATGAAGAAGGTGTAACAAGTTCTTGATTGGAGAATCATCCCCATCCGACAACACTGGGTCATAACCGAGACAACACCCTACCAAGGTAGGCTTGAGAGAGGCACCTTGCCTTGTAGTTGGGAGGCACTGAAGTTGTGGTTAGCTCCTAGTTGTTCTTCATAGGATGAGACGATGCTACTGATCAGACTCCCACCTCCATCTCCCTTCCCCCTCCTTCACCCTCTGCATGACAGTGCTCCAACTAGTCTTGGAGGATGGCACCTCCTCCTACCAAACTCTCTGGAATCTCGAGGGGAACTCTGTTGAGGGTCGTCAAAGCTGCACCATCCTAGGGTGCCTTGCACTAGGGTTGGCAATGAACTTCCATCATAGTAGCAGCAACATAGGGATGAGAGACATGACTTGTTCTATTGGAAAAGGAAGGTTCTAAGCCATTCCTAATTGGACTTGCAATCAATAGGAGTTGGTATTATGTATTGACAATCCTAATAGGAGTTGAATCCAATAGGGAAGAAGATGGTTCCCTATGTGCAATATTGGAATTGGATTAGGAATTGGACTAGGAATTGGAGTAGGATTCCTAGTTGTGACCACATGGAATGGAGTCCTATCAATAGAGGCCCTGGGAGGCCCTGGGGGAGGCCATTGAATCATCCCACCAGTTGTTGTGTGATCGCACCAGTTGTTTCTTGTTGGTGCCTTTTGTGGTAGAAGAACCAACTAGAAATAACAAATGGTGTTGCTCTCTTGTGGTAAGAGAGGGGTCAGTGACTTTGCCTTCAAGTGAAGTAGCGACTGACAGTCGGTGGTACATTAGGTGCATTGACAATGCATCTCTCTTGTGGATGAGAGAGGGTAAGCGACTTTGCCTTGAGGTAAAGTAGCGGTTGATAGTTGGTGGCACATTGGATGCACCAAAACCACATATCTCTAGTGGATGAGAGAGGGCCAACAACTTTTCCTCAAGGTAGAATAGCAGTTGGCGGTCGGAAACACAATGGTAGTGTATCAACAACGGAGGCAAGTCTGAGCAACGGAGGATGCACATCAGTTGGTGGCACTTTGTTGGTGATGTGACATCAACATCGACCATGATGGTAGATCTGAGAGGAGGAAGATGCTCATTATTCGATGTATATGACAATGACAACGATAGTGGTCTATCTAGTCAATGGAGGAAACACATCAACCGATGACACAAAGGTGGGGCATCAACCATAACGGTGAGCAACAGAAGATGCACACGGTTGGTGGCACACAATTGGTGATGTGGCAATTACCATGGTCTATCTGATTAGCATTATATATATATATATATATATATATATATATATATATGTATGTATGTATGTATGTATGTATGTATGTATGTATAGGACGCATATTGAATCTCTTGGGCAGAGAGAGTTCTAGAGGTGTGTTGGAGTTCTAGTTGGAGGTGCCAACTAGAACAAGTACCACATACAGAAATGAAGTAGGCAGCCTCGTTAGGAGACGACGTGTCCCGGTCAACGGTCATAGCGGCAACAAGAAATCCTCAACAACAACAATGGTGTTGTGAAGATAAAAAGTTAAAAGGTAGGGTTTGTACACATTGGATGCAATTATGGTATTCCTTATCTTTGTTCTTGAGTGGGGGGAGCTTTGCAAATTTAGGGGTGATTAAATTTGGGCAGTGTGAGTTGTAATTCAGGTTGCATAGTGCTTGTCGACCAGTATTGCCCCATGGTTTTTCTCTCCTTTCCTTGGGGAGAGTTTTCCACATTAAATCTTATGCAATTCAATCTTACAGAGGATCATCACTTACCCACCACAATCCCTAACAAGTGGTATCAGAGCAAGGTTTGAAGGATGTTGTGGGCGTAGGGAGATGGCATTTGAAGATAGGAAGGATAACGTCAACAAGAAGCGATCACAAGAGTAGCCACATGTCTGAGATGCATAATTCAATATAGAAGAGAAACCAGGTGCATCATGAGTGCTCCCAGTTAAAGAATGTCACTTCAAAGACTCCTTATAGATAGCACACACATAAGGAAGAAGGGAAATACAATGTACATGTAGTTGATGCATGTAGAATGGAGGATCCGACTCTTGATGTGGAGTTACGTCGATAGGGGGAGCATCATAAAAAGGTTTCTGAGGCTTACTATAAATAGAGGCCCTAGGGGAGGCCATTGAATCATCCCATTGGTTGGTGTGTGATCCCACCAGTTGTTGCTTATTGGTGCCTTCTATGATAGAACAACCAGTGAACAACAACAACTGGTGGTTCTCTCTTGTGGTAAGAGAGGGTCAATGACTTTGGCTTGGAGCAAAGTAGTGATTGACAGTCGGTGGCACATTGGGTGCACCGACAGGGCAACTCTCTTATGGTTGAGAAAGGATCAGGGACTTTGTCTTGAAGCAAAGAAGTGGTTGATAGTCAGTGGCACATTGGGTGCACTGATAGTGAAACTATCTTGTGGATGAGAGAGGGTCAATGACTTTGCCTTGAGGTGAAGTAGAGGCTAACAGTTAGTGGTGCATTGGATGCATCGATAGAGAATATCTATCATAGATGAGAGAGGGCCAATGACTTTGCCTCGAGGTAGAGTAGCGGTTTTTGGTCAGCAACACAACATAAGTGGATCGACAACGGAGGCAAAACTGAGCAACAAAGGACGCACATCAGTTGGTGGAACTTTTATAGTGTGGTGACATCGACATCGACTATACAGTGGATCTCAGAGGAGGAAGACACTCATTAGTCAGTGACTATGACAATGACAATGACTATGATCTGTCCAGTCTACAGAGGACACACATCAACCAACAAAATAGAGGTGTGGAATCAACCAGGATGGCAAGCAGCTAAAGACGCACATGGTTGGTGGCACATAGTTGGTGACGTGGAAATGACTACGGTCTGTCCGGTCAGTAGAGGATGTGTATCGACTCTCTCAGGATAAGAGAGCTCTAGTGGCATGTTGGAATTCTAGTTGGAGGCACCAACTCGAATGAGTATCACAAACAAAAATGAGGTAGGCGGCCTCATCGGGAGATGAGGTGTCTTGATCAGCAATCGTAGTGGCAAGAAGCAATCCCCAGCCACAACAGTGGTGTCGTGTGAGGAGAAAAAGTTAAAAGGTAGGGTTTGTACACTTTGGATGTAATTATGTTCTTCCTTAACTTTATTCTTGAGTGGGTGGGATCTTCCCAGATTTAGGGGTGATTAAATCTAGGAAGCATGAGTTGTAATTTGGGTTACATAGTGCTTGTTGGCTGATATTGCCCTGTGGTTTTCTCTTCTTGTCTTAGGGAGAGTTTTCCACGTTAAATATTGCACCTTCAATCTTGTAGAGCATCTTCACTTACCCACCACAATCTCTAACGAGCGTAAGCAGGGTCACGTGTTTGCGAGGGAGAAGGGAGGTTAGAAGAGGGCAACCGGGTAGGCAAATCTAGACTAGGGACCCACAATTCCAATGGAGAAATACAACAAGAATATAAGGTATATTTTTTATGATGACGTGGCAGTGTCCCATTGGCCGAGGACTAATAATCTTGAATATTTACTGGTAGCTCACATTATAATGAATCTATATATGAAATTGATTAGGAAATGAGAGGAGCACAAAGAAAATATATTTGAGACTTGGTTATGCTTTCTACTATGAAAATAATGTTGATATGAGTTAAAGTTATGATTAAAACATAAAAACCCTAGTTTTGAGTATTACCATGTCTGATACGTTAAAAATCCTTCTTTATGCTATTATCTAATATCATTAAATAAGATGAATAATCAAGATGATGATTGTGAGACCCCTGACCTTGCTTTACAGATGAACATGATTTCTTAACATAATTTTACACTTAAAACCTTATTATAACCCTAATATGTGCTTTTATATCATGTGAAAAACTTAAGTTTCAAGTTTGGTCCATTTTGGACATTGTTTGTGTCAGTTATGCAATTGTGTGCACATTTTGGACTTTTATGAAATTTACCAATATCCATGGTTTTTCTTGCAATTTGTCATATGGTTTTTGTTACTCACATGTTTTAATATCATGCTTGAGTTATTTGTGCCATGGGGTTCCTTGTTGCACTTTGGTTTGGTGGTGACATCTTTCTATAGTTGAGTTAGGGTTTTGCTCTCACGGATGAGCTACCTTGGAGGCCATAACTCTATGGTCCTCCTAGTTGAATGGGATCTGATGATGGTTCCCTAAAGTTTCCTAGAGGTGTGAGGGTTTATGTTTTCCCCTTTTGGAGATCCTTGGGTTGATATTTAATCAAGTGGTGGTGCAAATTGATGTGGAGCTTCCTTTGCATGTTCTTGGACTAAGAAAGTAAGTTCTTCTCTCTTTCTCTTCATTCTCCTTGTTGTCCTACATCCTCCTTCCTTCTTCTTGGTCTTTCCATTTTTTTCCATGGTGGATCTTTCTCTAGAGCTTAAAGAACACCTCCTTCTTACTTCCTCCACCTAGGGTTTGCTCCCTTGTTGGAGAAGGATCTTGCTTGGCCGTGTGGAGTGCTTAAGCTAGGGTTTCTTCCTCTTTTATACATTGATGTTTAGAGCTTCTTATTCTTCTTCCTAGAGGTGAATCATACAACTTTCTTCACTTTTATTTCTTACTACTAGCTTGCATGTTCATAATCTTGCTCTTAAATGAAGTTCTAAGTGTAAAGAAGCTACCTTTGCCTAGCGTTTAAGTTTAAGTGATGTTCTTGTGTAGTTTATCACCATGTATGCACCCTAAACCTTGTGTAGGAACCTTCCTTATTAGAGATTCTCTAGACCTTTCTTGCATATGGTCAAATGATGGTTCTTGCCCTTCAAATGATGGTCACACCTAAGGTTCGCGAGTTGTTTTGCCTTCATCTTTTGCAATCAGATGGTCTAGTTCTTAGTGACCTTCATGTGACAAATGATGGTCATGTCTTAGATTCTTTTTTGGACTTCATTTATGCTTGATGAATGATGGTTTTAGTGTTCTCTTATGTAATGCAAATGGCTTTGTTCCTTGATTTTATGGTTTCTTTAAGATAACAAACGATGGCTTTCCCTTAGGTTTTTTGAGCTATTTTCTACCTTGTGCATGACTTGATGGTTTTCCTTCTTGCTAGAACCAATGGACTTGCATTTGGTGTTTATTTCATGTGTCTCTCATGCCAACCGATGGTCATTAAGTTCTATTTTGGTCTCCTTTGTGCTAAAAAATCAATGGTCTTGGTGCTCTTGATGTGGTTTCAAATGATGGTTCCTTTTCCTTCACCAAACGACGGTTTCCCTTATGTATTTGCCTTGCTTTACCACCTGCTGATGAAAATTAATGGGGGTAATGTGTCTGACAACTGATGTCATTCTAATCCATCAACCAATGGCTGTTCTGACTCTATGACTCGATGGTCCACTGACCTATGATCATCAACCGACGACTCTACTAGTCCAACACTCGATGGTGTTAACCAATGGATGTTCTAACTTCATTATCTAATGGTGGTCCTGCACACCACAACTGATGGTGGCACTGGACACCACAACCACTGGTGATGCATTATGCTACAACTGACGGTGGGTTGCATGAACACAACTGATGGTGTCCCTTGAGCCAGTAAATTATGGTGGTTCTCTTATTTTAAACCGATGGTGCTTTCTATGTTATGAAATGATGGCTTGACTAGGTTTAGTTGGTGACTCTTTCTGGGTCACAACTCGATGATCTCTAGATGGTTTGTCCAATGTGTTTTCTTGTATGCAACCGATGGTTTTACGTACTCAACGTCCGACAGTTTTAGGGTGATGTTTATTGCATTATGGTTTGGTTTTGATGATATAGAATTGATGGTGCTACACCCTTAACCATGCAGTCTTACCTTTCCTCTCGTATGGATGTAAACTTATGATCACCATAATGAGATAATGTGTAATGCTAATCTAGCTTATCCGGATACACCAAACCTTAATACAATAAAGTGATAATGGTTAACCATACCTGGTCTACCTTGATTTAATCCAATGATGGTGATTAATCATAGTCAACTCTCTTGTATGACTAATGCAGTGATGGAATATCCTCTCAATGTTATTGTAACTCTAATATGTTGCTATGTGAACATCATAAGTTTCTCAATGCAAGGTTATAATAAACATGAGTATCGCCAGTATGGTGATGTTTTGTGAGCCTTGGACAAGGAATGGAAAGATAATATGTCCTTACAGGTGATGTTGATGAGATGGTCTTAATGACCCTTGGGCATGGTTGAGCCCAAATGGAGGTATGACTCTCTTGCTTATGTGATAGAGATTGGTATCATGAGATGATGTGACAATAGTTGTACCTTATATGTTTTATGTCTTCTAGAGTTGTTATACATATATGCTTTCTAGAAATGAATTAGGGTTTGTATGTCCACTTGTTTATTACAACCTTAATTCACCCGATTGGCATTAACTAATCAAGTGAAACTCTAATCATGTAGTGCCCTGAGTCATATAACTATTCAACATCAGGACTTGCTAGATGGATAAACAAGTAGACATAAGGGATGCTCGAAGTCACATACATAACCGTTGAGTATGTGCAGGTGCAAGGAGGGTACATCCTTGACATCATGATGCCAAGGTTATGGAGGATGGCTGCAGTCATGCCTTAGTTTTGGAATAGTTTGTACTTGTACATATGTTATTGAGGACAACTGTGGTTGTACCTCAGATGATAGGGTGGTATATACCCTGGTTTTGGGTGTAGTGACCTTTATACTAAGGATGGACCAGTGTTTAGTAGCTTGATTATACGTCACCGTATAAAACTTGACTATTATGTCACTGCCTTTTCACTCGTACTGACTGAGGGGGTGAGATGTCAGTACTCCTAGATCTTGTATGGAACTAATTGTGACCAAGTGGTGTTTAGTTGGGATTTGAGTGGTATACATCAAATCCCCTAGGGTTTAATAAAATATGTAACCCAACCGTGTAATAAATCTATTAGGGTTATACACATTGCTTCACATTGGATGATAACCCCTATTTCCTCTTTTCACATATAAATGATGTATAGTGCAATAAGACAAGTATCCTTGCTTATGTAGTTAGATATACTACTACCGTTAGTTCTATTTATGATGTTAGTTGCCTCATGTTGCTAGAAATTCTTATATTGCTAGCCATGCCTCTGTAGTTAGATAGGCTTATACTGTTAATCATTCTTATGCTGGTAGTTTTTCTTATGTTGTTATCTCTACTTATGATGTAGATATTCTTATCCTATTAGACATGTTCTAACTATTAGCCATGTTCATGATCCGAGTTAGATTCATGATGATAGTTATGACATGATTTTAACTACACTTGGTCTCCTGAGAATAATGTTAACCTTTCTAAGATACAAATAAGACTCTGATTAGAATTGTTCCCACAAAGTTTATATCTGGTATTTCTATTTTTGTTATATGATTTGTTGGATCTGTTTCATCTTCTTAACATGTTTAATCAAATTATTTGATGTAATCAATAAGCATTGTTGAGATTTATCTCTTGCTGGGATGTGGGTCTCATCTTGTTGGTCACCATATCTTTTTAGGTTGTTGGTAGAAGCGATAGTAGATCTGTGGTAGCAAGGAGGAGTTGTGGTTATGGACCTTATAGAAGGTTGTTTAGATGTCTAGTGTGTCCTAGAGTCATTCTTGTACTCTTAGGTGTGGGTGGGAAAGTTTGTACATGATATTTTGATCGACTCGAGCTTTTGGTAGCATTCTAATGCTTGTACATGTGGTATATGTATATCACTTTCTTCCATATATATGTTGAGGTTGAGGCCACTGTACAATTTGTAAAGGATACTTGGCATGATATATGAATATATGCCGAATGTTGGTCTTCTATGAAATTGTTTTTGGACATGTTTGGAATGTTTAATCATTTTAATTATTCCCTTTTTTTCTATGTGGTTTATTAGCTATTGATCGTGTGTTTTGTTTTGAGTAATCTTGTTTAGTGTGATGGGTTCTCACAAGTTGGTATCAGAGCTCCAAGTTTTTTGAGTCTATACTAGGACTTAGTACTAGGATGATGAATAAGTTTGGAACATGAAATGTGAACATGATGCATACTTCCTCATCTCAGTACTTGGATGCCCTAGCCATGTATTCAACTATTGAAGAAAAGGTAGGTGTGGAACTCTTAGATTGCTATCTTTCTGATTGCTCTGATCAAGTAGTCAGTTTGAAAAAATCTAAAGAGCATAATGAATAAGAAATCATGGTGAAAATATCTTAATGCTGCCCTAACAAAAGTGTGAAAATTCACATCGTAACCTATCGAAACATGAAAGTTTGGTAACTAAAGATAAAGATACGACAACATGAACCTAAATCTGGATACAAAGAAGAAAAAGAGGAGTTATTGTAGCTGTAACTCAAGAAGATAATGAAGAAATAGACAGATAAATATGTGCTAATAGAATGATTCAAGGTATACAATCCACGTAAGAAGAAGAGAACTCCTGAGATAAGTGTGATATAAGAAGATGAATAAGAATAATGGCAGATGAATATAGTGGAGCCTGAGCTAATCTCAGATAAACCCATGTGTATAAGGAAGTGATAAAAGCAAAACCATCATAACACATTAAATAAATAAAAAAGAAATGATCCTGGATAAGAGAAGAAAATGTGAAATATGATAAACTACCCTTGATAAGTGAGGGAGAAACAAGATAACATGAATGGACACACATAATAATGATAAATTATCAACAAGAAAGAGAAATAAGGTATGACAATCATGATAATTCCTATGCTAATGCCAAGGAGCGCAAATGAAAAAGGTAAATTGATACATAAAAGTTGTAACTTTCTTGAGGAAGATAGAATTGGTAACCCCTTTTAGTAACCCTAGTACTATGTTGTTGTATGGTGGGAAGTGTGTTTTCCCTTGCGTTCTTTCTTTTTGGGGCACAACTTTCAAGTGGATCTTATTCTGCTTGGTGCACATGGATTCATTGTAATCTTGGGGCTGGATATCTTGATATAGTATGTGTATGTTTGGGACTATAGTTACCAGATCTTGATGTTCTGTGATGAGCATGCTTTTTTAGGCTTCCATGGGTTAGGAATACTCCTCCTATATGGTTTGAGTTGGTTATGATGGTGGAGAGGTGGATGTGATAAGGATGTGAGTTCCTTATAGAACATGTAGTGGATACCAAGGTAATGAGTCCTAGTATCCAGGGGTGTACCAGTAGTGTGTGAGTTGAAGATGGTTACCAGATGAATTTCCTAGTGTTTTTTCTCCCTTAGAAAGAGAGTTTGATGTGGAAGATCCTTCAAGTGTTGTTTGGAAGAAGAGAAGTGATTCATGTGATGCTTATATGGACTACCGGTAGCTGGACAAGACCACTACAAAGGATAAATGGTTTATTGATTAGTCAATATGTGCTAGAATGATCCTTCAGATAGACCTAAGGTCAGGATATCATCAGATGAGAATTAGAGTGGATGACATTAGTTGCATGGTCAATAGCATGGACTGTAACTTTGTTAATCTTTGGAATTTTTGAAGCAACAATACATGAGTTCCAAGTTCATCAAGAGTGAGTTCGGGGTTCACTAAAGCATATTCTCAGGGTTATGATATATCTGCTAAGTATGTTGTGTAAATCCAAATCAGGTGAGACAGTGCTGGAGTGGGAGCAACCCCTGACATCGACTAAGATCCAAAGATTTGTAGACCTAGAAGGACACTATAAGAAGTCCAATCAAAATGTTAGTTCCATTGATTTACCCCTAACAAGGTTGAATAGGAAAGGTATTCCTTCTTGTATGGAATATGAGGTTCCGGCGTTGGTGTCAACATTCTTTCTAGATGCTAAAGGAGAATTTGACAAGTGTTCCAGTGATAGTGTTGCCAGAACAAAGGGAAGAATACCTCACCTTTGTAGTGCTTCATGGACAGGTTAGGATACCTGTCGATACGATATATGGTCAACCAAGAAGTCATCTTCATCAATGTGTGCAGGAAAGACACAATCATGTTCTTCAATGTATTATGAAACATGATATGCAAGCATTGCTTCAACAGGAGGATGTACAATTGGGAGTAATCTCAGTTGACAGGATCGTAGACACAACTACAAGTCAAATCGACGTTGCTATAGTAGAAGGAAGTACATTGGATGATAGCATGATACAAGACATCAAATAAGAGTAGCATAGTGGGGCCATGATAGTTTCCATAGGCCAGGTGAGAAGACAATGTATGATTCTACAACCAGACAATGGTTCTAGATGTTTATGGTTTAAGTGAGATAGTACCTAAGAAGACTCATCTTTGACACATATGATGTATTCGGTAAATACACAAATGTATCATAAGGTGAAGAACGTCAAATGGAAGCCAAGTATGGAGCAAGGTATGACACATGGATGGTCAAGTGTATAGTTATTAGCAAGTAACTATGGCTTTTGGGTGATGTGTTGATATGACAGACTACAATGAGGGACATGATGACTCAAAAACATATTAAACAACTCAGGAAGGCATCTAGAGTTCTAAGTTGGAAGTCACTACTAGAGTTTTATAGGGTGCAAAATAGTTTATACACCCCATGATTGAGGAAGTATCACCCTAGTACAAGAGAAGTGATACAGACAATGGAGGTGGAGCTGCATGAGGATGTTTCTTATGAGGAGGTTTCTATGTTAACCCAAGGTGACACATATAGGAGTTTAGGAAGAAGAACATGGCTTCAATGAGAGTGTTGTGACATGACAATGAGATGGTAGTAACCATGTGGAGGATAGTGGATGAGGTGCATGGGAGGTACCCATCTTTGTTTGCCTTGGATTTTAGAGGCGAAATCCCTATTAGGGTTTTATGGTTGTAAGACCCCTGACCTTGCTTTATGGATCAAAATGCTTTCTTAACCTAATTGGATGATTAAAACCTTAATCCTATTATGTGCTTTTATATCATGTGACAAACTTAAGTTTTCAAGTTTTGTCCAATTTGAACACTGTTTGTGCAAGTTATGCAATTTTGTGCACGTTCTGGACTTTTATACAATTTGCCCATATCCGTGGTTTTTCTTTCAATTTGTCACATGATTATGGTTTTTCACATGTTTTTATATCATGCTTGAGTTATTTGTGTCATGGGGCACCTTTTTGCACCTTGGTTTGGTGGTGACATCTTTCTATGGTTGAGTTAGGGTTTTGCTCTCATGGATGAGCTAACTTGGAGGTCGTAACTCAATGGTCCTCATGGTTGGATGGGATCTGATGGTGTTGTTATGAGATGATGGTTCCCTGAAGGTTCATATAGGTATGAGGGTTGATGGTTTCCCCTCTTGGAGCTCCTTGGGTTGGTGGTTCATCAAGTGGTGGTGCAAACTGATGGTGAGCTAGGGTTTTCACCCTTATGACCAAAGGGTCATGATCCAATGGTTAGCCTACTATTAAGGGTCTATGGTTGGCCTGGGAGTAAACAAATGATGTTCCTACAAACTCCCACAACCTATGGACATGCTTCTTTGCATGGATGTGATGGTTTCAGACATGGACACTTGGCAAACATGGTAGGACACCTTACACTTCTCTCTTCTCTCACCCATAGCCTTATATACCTCTCACCTTCCACCCAAATGAACCCTTTAGGCTCTCCTTCTTCTTCCCTTATATCTAGATCTTCCTCCCCTCTTTCTTGGTGGAGAATAAGGTGCCCAAGGTAGAATAAGGTGGTCAATCTCCTTGCAAGTTTAGCTAGGGTTTGGATCTACCCTCCCCTTGAGCTGTGGAGCTTCCTTTGCTTGTTCTTGACATAAGAAAGTATGTTCTTCTCTATTTCTCTTCATTCTCCTTGCTATCCAACCTCCTACTTCCTTATTCTTGGTTGTGCCCATGGTTTCCCATGGTGGAGCTTGCTCTACAGCTTAAAGAACACCTCCTTCTTGCTTCCTTGACCTAGGGTTTGCTCCCGTGTTGGAGAATGATCTTGCTTGGCCATATGGAGTGCTTAAGCTAGGGTTTTTTCCTCTTTTCCTCAACCTGCCTTTCTATTTGGAGATTCTTCTTCTTCCTATATGTGAGTTATATAATTTCTTCACATTTATAGCTTACTACTATCTTGCATGTTCATAATCTTTCTCTAAAATGAAGTTCTAAGTGTAAAGATGTTACCTTTGTATAGGGTTTAAGTTTAAGTGTGTTGCTTGAGTAGTTTATCACTATGTATGGACCCTAAACCCTGTGCACGAACCTTTCTTTTTAAAGGATGCTCTAGACCTTGCTTGCATATGGTCAAACGATGGTTCTTATCCTTCAAACGATGGTCATACCTAAGGTTTGTGAGATGTTTTGCCTTCTTTTTGCAACCCGATGGTTTGGTTCTTGTTGACCTTCATGTAAAAAATGATGGTTGTGTCTTATATTCTATTTTTGAATCATTTATGCTTGAGAAATGATGTCTTTACTTTTCTCTTATTTTATGCAATCTGATGGCTTTGTTCCTTGATTTTAAGGTTTCTTTAAGGTGACAAATGATGGTTTTCCCTTAGGGTTTTTGAGCTATTTTCTACATTGTGCATGACTTGATGGTTTGCCTTCTTACTAGAACCAATGGACTTGTTTTGGGTGCTGATTGGTTGTGTCTCGCATGCCAAATGATGGTCATGCCTTAAGTTCTATTTTGGTCTCCTTTGTGCTCAAGAATCGATGGTCTTGGTTCTCTTGATGTGGTTTCAACTGATGGTTCCTTTTCCTTCACCAAATGATGGTTTCCCTTGTGTCTTTACCTTTCTTTACCACCTGTTGATGACAAGAAATGGAGGTATTGGGTTTGACAACCAATGGTCCTTCTAGTCAATCAATTAATGGATGTTCTAACTCCAAGAATCGATGGTCCCGACGGCAGAGCGGGTAAGGATGGTGGAGAGAGTGACCCCCAAGCCACCCTTCACGCGAGATCTGAGGCGGGAAGGCACTGTTGGACTAGGATCTACTGACGATGCCAATGCTATTAAGAAGTCAGAAGCTCTGAGCAAATTTTCAAATGGATCTGGTCCAATTAGTTGGGAGTCTTTAAGGCCACCGTTTCCGGGAGGTGAGAAGGATTTGAAGAAGACGGTTATCTCACTCGTTGAAGGCAAGCTACTCTATCCTAGAAAGGAAGCCGTGGAGAATTCTGATCGTTGGAATAGGTGTTTACTCAGGTATGTGATGGATTTCTGACCTCACATTCCAACACTGGTTGAACATTTCTCTTCCATCTGGAACGTCCAGAGCTCCTTCGAAATATTTGACAGAGGTGAAGGTTTCTTCCTTATTAGATTCAAGGAGAAGACGGATCTAGATTTTGTTCTGGGGGGTAATTGGTTCATCATGGGCAGGCCAGTTATCTTGAGGAAGTGGATGATTGGCAACTCTCAAATCAAAGCCATGCTCTCTGATGTACCAGTCTGGATTAATCTATGGAACCTACCATTAGAACTGTGGGATGTCAGAACCTTTGAGAGGATCGGTTCATTTCTGGGACATCCACTTCGAATGGATGATCTGACATTCAGTATGAAAAATGTGGAATACATAAGGATCTTAGTTCTTATGAGAATGGATGCTAGTTACCCGTCGAAGGTTTCACTTATCAGTGATGAAGGAGATGAACATGTTGTGCATCTCGAATATGATTGGATTCCCCACCGTTGTCGTGTCTGTGGTCATTTGGGTCATGGGGACTGCCATGCGCCTCCTGCTTCTGATAAAACAATTAGCAAAAAAGTTGGCCCTCAGAAGAAAAGCTGGGAAATTAAAAAACCACAATTAATCATCAGGGAGAGAAGTCTCTATCTGTGGAAGTGAATTGTATGCCAAGTCCAGATGAAGGTAAGGTCATGGAGGAACTCCAACTTCTTATGGTGAATGAATTTCTGAAAGAACAGTATGAATCTCAATTGAGCAACACAGCTCCTGACAGTGTTCCTTCAACTCCCACCCTGATACAAATCTTCTCGGAAAATTCTCCTGACAGTGAGTTTAGTCTTCAGAATTCTGTCAAAGAAGTTAGATTCAAGAACAAACCAAAGTCTCCTCCGAGGTGTCAAGCAAAACTGAATGTAGGCATTTATCACAGAGTTTCTAATTCCCTTTACTCTCCCATGACTGGAGGACTTGAGATCATAAGCGAGAACACTGAGGCTGCCAGTTCAACAGCCCCATGTGTCAAATGAACTTTTCCTTTTCTGCCTCTTCATGGAACATCATGGGTATCAATAATAAGATCCTGAGTGTCCAAGAAGAGGTTCGCAGGGCAAACGTTGATATGTTTGTCCTTATTGAAACTAAACTTAGGAAGAACAGGATTGCTAAGGTCATGAATAAGTACTTCAGTGACTATGCCTGGGTTTCAAATTCTAATTCTCATCCTTTAGGAAGAGTTGTTGTCCTCTGGAAAGTTAGTAGCTGCAACGTTCGTCTTTCTAGTGAAAGTGATCAAGCTGTCCACTTAGTAGTGGAGAAAGATGATGTTCCTTTTGAATTTACTGCTATCTATGGTCATAATGACGATTCAGATAGATCTAGTCTTTGGTCTGACCTGGTTAGTTTTCAAAGAGATGCTAATAAACTGTGGTTAATTGTTGGTGATTTTAACGCTGTTAGAAAGAATGAAGAGAAGTTTGGTATTCAACCTCCTTCCAGAAGATCCATGGAATATTTCAACAACTTTATGTTGGACAGTTGTCTTTTTGAGATGACTCTCAGCGGTCCTTTTTTCACGTGGGATAACCATCAGGAAGGCGAGGGGTTCATCACCTCTAAAATAGATAAGATCTTATATAATGAGGTTTTTCTGAACAAATTCAACCTTTACCATGGTGAATGTAACTCTCATACGATCAGTGATCACAGAAGAATTCTGCTGAATGTTGGGGAAGTTAAGAAGAAACGTTCTCCTTTCAGATTTTTCAATAAGTGGATGAGTCATAAGGATTTTGAATTGATTATTAAGGAAACCTGGAGCTCGGAGGCTCAGGGTTTTGCCACTTTCAAACTTTATAGGAAATTAGAATGTCTGCGTGGGAAGCTCAGAGTTTGGAACAAGATAAGCTTTAGAGATGTGTTTGAAAAAGCTACTATTACTAAAGATGAGGCTCTTCGAGCTCAGATTCTTGCTGATCGAAATCCTATAGATACCAACCTCAAAAGTATTGCTAATAACCTTAGGAAAGAGGCTAATGATGCTATGCTTACTGAAGAAGCTTTCATCAGACAAAAGTCTCGGGTCCAGTGGTTAAAAGAGGGCAACTATAATACCAAAAATTTTTATTCCTCTCTCAAAACTAGGAGAGTTAGAAACACGATTAATTGTCTCAACATTGATGGGGTCATTAGTAGTGTCGATGAGGATATTAAGAAAGCTATTAGTGGTTTTTATAAAAATCTCTTCTGTAAGAAAGATGAGGGTCGTATTTGGGACGGAGAATGGAAGGGGCCCCATGTTTCTATGGCACCAAATGTTGTTCTTATTGGTATGGTAACAAGGAAAGAGATTGAAGATGTTGTCAAAGAGCTCAAAGAGGACAAGTGCCCTGGCCCTGACAGATTTAATGGGTACTTTTTCAAACATGCCTGGAAGGTCATTGGCGACAATGTTGTTGAAGCCATCAATGATTTCTTTATAAGTGGTAAACTTCTCAAAGAGGCCAATAAAACTTTTATTACACTTCTTCATAAAGGAGATGATTCTTCCTTGATCACTAATTGGCGTCCCATTTCCCTGTGTAATACTTTCTACAAGATTATTTCTAAGATCTTAGTCAAAAGGTTGCAACCTGTTCTTTCTACTATTATCAATGTGAATCAATGCGCTTTCATCAAGGGGAGGAGTATTAAAGATGCCATTCTCTTATCCAATGAGATCATTAGTGACTTCAAGAAGAATGGTTCTAATATGTGCATCCAAGCCGAAATCTCTAAAGCTTATGATTCTATCAGTTGGAAGTACCTTTATTCCATTTTGTTCAAAATGGGCTTCTCTTGCAAGTGGATCAACTGGATTGAGTCCATTTTCAACTCCACCTCTTATCAAATTCTTGTTAATGGTGAGCCTACGGATCCCATCTTTCCTTCCAATGGGGTGAGACAAGGTGACCCCTTGGCTCCCTATCTTTTTGTTATTTCCATGCAGGGGTTCTTGGAGGTGATGAGGAGTAAGTGTTCAGATGGCTCTATTCAGCCTGTGCATGTCTCTAAATCCCATTTCTGTTCCCATCTCATTTTCGCCGATGATTTAATGATTTTTGTTAAAGCTGATCTCAAGAATGCAGGTAATATAAAACTATTTTGGATCATTTTGGTTCAATGTCAGGTTTATCTATTAACAATAATAAAAGCAATATCTTCTTGGGTAAGATCAAGGACAGGCAAGATATTTCCAACAGGTTGGGGATCAAGGTGGGCAATGTAGAAGGTGCCAACTATCTTGGTCTGCCTCTGTTTACTGGCAAGTTAAGCAGGAAACATTTCCAAAGGCTTCTAGATAGAATTAAGAAAAGATTGGAATCATGGAAGGCAAATATGTTGTCTCTGGCTGGTAGGGTGGAATTAATTAAATCCACTTTATCCTCTATGTACCTCTACTAGTCCTTCTCTTTCCCTATTCCTAGCTATGTCCTTGAGGATATTGACTAACTTTGTAAGAATTTCATTTGGGGGCAGTCAGATTCAAAATAAAATATCCACCTTATTAAATGGGACATTATTACCCTTCCTAAGGAGGAAGGGGGTCTTGGTCTGAGGAAAGCCAAAGATGTTTCCATTGCCTGCCTTATTGCTAATGCTTGGGATATAGCTAGTAAGAAAGATACGCTTTGGGTGAAATGGATTGGTGAAAAGTATTTCAAAAAAGAGTCCTTTTGGAGTATTAGTATTTCCACTAATTTTTCCTGGCTTGTTAATAGCATTCTTAGAGCCAGAGATATTTTAAGACCTCATTCTAAATTCAAGATTGGTTCGGGCAATAACATCTTCACTTGGTTAGATCCTTGGTGTGATGGCAAGTTTCTGAATGATCTCATTGGTGTTAATATGAGAATTAGAGTTGGCTTGCCTATTCTAAGCTGAGTTCTATTATTTGTAATAGAAACTGGTCTATTCAGAGTTCCAGACATTCCAGTAGCCTGAGTTAGGTTGTGAAAAATATTGAGATCTTGGCCGTAAAGGATGATCATTTCCTGTTTGATGATCATGAGGAAGTAAATCTTAAAATCATCTGGAATGCCACCAGAGCCAAAGGTGTGGTTAACCCTCACTTCACCTGGATTTGGAAGGCTAATTGCCATATGAATGGCAAGTTCCATGCTTGGAAAGTGTTGCTCAATAAGCTCCCAACTTCTGATTACGCCAGGAGAAGGGGGATTTCTGTGGTTTCTATTTGCTTTTTATGCACCAATGCTTATGAAGACACTACTCATATTTGTTATGGTTGTTCTTATACCCTGTTCTTGTGGAAGATTGCTATGGACCAGGATATTATCTCTAACATTCTGAGGAATTGGATGGATATGACCAAGTTCAAGAGTAATAGAGAATCTACCATTGCTATCCTCATCATTTATCATGCTTGGCTCGAAAGGAATAGAAGGGTGCATGATAATGTTTACATGTCCCCCATCAATTTGTGGAAAAGTATTTTCAGTGAGTTCCTTGGTTTCACTGAGTAGTTTCTTTTGGTTAGTCTCTGAGGGGGGAGTGTTTATCCTTTATGGAGTGGCAGAACTCACCCTTGGCCATGTCCTTTGGTTCGTTCTCGAGCTGCTGGTGATGCGCCCACTGGATAAGAGCAGGTTGATGGCTGAAGTGGTGGCTGCTGCTGGGTCTCCTTGTGCTCCCCTCTCACTGGTTATTTCAGTGATGGTTGAATTTTTTCTCTACTGGTGTTCGTTGGATGAGGCAATATCTTGGTGATGGTTTAAACCCCTCTCACGGTTGTGATATGAGCTGCTTGTTTGAAGAGTGGTGCTCTTGTGTTTTGCTTCGGTTTCTGAGCTTTGGTTTCTGAGTTTTGGTTTTGAGCTTCGGTTACTGCTTGTATGAATGCACCCAACATTTCTGGACGGTCTGGGTACTGAGTTGCTTGTTTGGAGAGGGCTGCTGCTTGTGAACTGTTAATTTGTTCTAATACCAGTGTTCTGTGCTCTTTCTTCTGGAGCTATTTTACCCTTTTTGGCTGTGTTTTGGAGGTGAAGTTGCTGCTGTGTTTGTTCTGGGCCTCTTCTCATGAAATTTTGATCTGCTTGCTGTGTTTTGTCCTTTACTGGCTGCTATTGTCTTGTCCCTCATGTGCTGGTTGTTGTGGTGTTGTTTGGTGGATGCAACTACTGTTGCTCATTTCAGGCTCCTGTTATTTTGTTCTGGATGATGAGTTGTTGTCTTCTTGTTGTTTGGATGCTCCCCTCTCACTCTGGGAGTGATGGTCCTGTTTGGTTTTAAAGTGCTGCGTATGTGGGTTCTGGTTGCTTCCCTCTCATTGATGGTCAGTGATGGTCGAGCTTGGCTGGTTGATGAGGTGTTGCCTTTATGTTGTTTGGATGCTCCCCTCTCACTCCTGGAATGATGGTTGAGTTTTGGCTTTGCTATGTCCTTGTTCGTGTGATGGTCTTGGAGTTATCATCCCTTTTGCCTTTTTTCTGCTGGTTTCTTCTGTTTTATGGTCTTCTCTTGGTTGGCTTCTAGTGATGGTTGAGTCCCCACGTGATTGGGTGATGATGCTCCCCTCTCACTAGTTGTTCTTTGCTATGGTGGTGGGATCCTGCCTGCTGGACTTCTCTTTCTCTGACTGTTGTTGCCTTGTGCTCGAGCTGGGTTTCTGTTGGTGGCAGCTGTGGCTTCCATCCCTATCTAGTAGTGATGTTCGAAGCTCCCTTTTTGGTTTCCTGAAGCTTCAGACCTCTTGTAGGTTTGGTTGCTCATCTCCTAGTTGGTTTGCCTTAAGTGGTTGAGCTTATCCTTCGGGAGTGGTAGAGATCTTTCAAGTTTGGTTTTATGTTTTCATGCTTATGTTGGATATGGCTTTTGTGTGTTGGAGGATGGATCGAACCCCTTTCATTTGTGTATGATGTTGAGCTTATTCTTCTTTCTACTGTGTTTTTCTGGGGTGAGGTCTGGTGATGTGGTTTGTTAGATGTTTCTGTTGAAGGCAGTAGTGCTTTTTGTTCGCTCTTGCTGCTCCCCTCTCACACTAGTAGTGATGGTCGAGCTGGTGCTCTACAACTGCATTCCTCTTTATGATGAGAAGGTTATGTTGGTTAAGTTTGGTTTTTGCTGGTGCTCTGGTTTCTCTATGATGAGGTTGGTCCTTTTCTATTTCCTTCTTTGTGGATGGTGATGCTGGCCTAGTGGGTTCTGAAGTTTATATTCTTGGTTGATTTGCCTATGGGTGTTGAGCTTATCCTTCGGGAGTGGCAGAGCTCTATTTGGAAGTGGTTGCTGTGTGATGGAGCTTTGATGACAATTGCGGCTTCCCTCCCAATCTAGAAGTGATGATCGAGGTTCCCTATTTTGGTTTCATGAAGCTTTAGACCTCTTGTATGTTTGAGGCTCCCTTCTTTGGGGTTTTTAAAGTTGTGGGCTCATAGACTGGTTTCTTCTGATGTAAAGATAGATATATTTTCTCTTTTTGAGTTGATTCTTGTTAAGGAGTCAACAAGCATTGTACAGACACAAAAAGCAAAAATGAAAAAAAAAGCAACAAGAGTTTTGACCGACTAAACAAAAAAAAAGAATTGATGGTCCCTTGACCTATGATCGTCAATTGATGGATGTACTACTCCAACACTCGATGGTGTCAACCAATGGAGGTTCTGACTTCATGATCCAATGGTGGTCCTACACACAACAACCGAAGGTGGCACTGGACACCACAATTGATGGTGATCCATTGTGATACAAATGATGGTGGGTTGCATGTCCACAACCGATTGTGTCCCTTGAGCCAACAAACGATGGTGTTTCTCATGTCTTCAACCGATGTTGCTTAATATCTTATCAAACGATGGCTTGAATAGGTTTATTTGGTGAGTCATTCTACGTCACAACTTGATGGTTTCTCTAGATGGTTTGTCCAAGGTGTTTTCTTGTATGCAACCCATGGTTTTACCTACTCAACTCCAATGGTTTTGGGTAGATGTTTATGGCATGATGGTTTGGTTTTGATGATATAGAATTGATGGTGCTAGGCCCTTAACCATGTAGTCTTACCTTTTCCCTCGTATGGATGTAAGCTCTATATCACCATAATGAGATGATGTGTAATGCTAATCTAGCTTTTCAGGATACACCAAACCTTAATACAATAAAGTGATAATGGTTAATCATACTTGATCTACCTTAATGTAATCCAATGATGGTGATTGATCATACTTAGCTATCTTGTATGACTAATGTGGTGATGAAATATCCTCTCAATGTTATTGTAGCTCTAATATGTTGTTATGTGAACATCATAATTTTCTCAATGCAAGGTTATGCTAAACATGAATATAACAGGCATGATGATGGTTTGTGAGCCTTTGATAAGGAATGGAAAGACAAGGATGTTCTTGTAGGTGAGTATAATGAGATGGCCCTAATGACCCTTGGGCATGATTGAGCCCAAATGGAGGTGTGATCCTTTTGCTTATGTGATAGGGATTGTATCATGAGATGATGTGACAAGAATCATTACCTCATATGTTTTATGTCTTCTGGAGTTGTTATACATATATGCTTCCTAGAAATGAATTAGGATTTGTATGTCCACTTGTTTGTTGCAGCTTTAATTCACCCAATTTACATTAGCTAATCAAGTGAAACTCTAATCATGTAGTGCCCTGAGTCGTAGAACCATTCATTGTCAGACTTGCTGGATGGGGAAATGGGCAGTCCTAAGGGATGCTTAAAGTCACATTCATAACTGTTGAGTATACACTGGTTTAGAGAGGGTACATCCTTGACATCTTGATCCCAAGGTTATGGAGGATGGTTGCAGTCATGATAACCTCCTATTTTAGTAGTTTATCTTAGTCTTTTTCCTTAGTTTTCCATACTCTTTCTACATTTATATTGTACTTAAACCTAATTTTACCCCTTTTTTGTAAATACATCATCAAACTAACTTTTCCTTTTATAATTGCAGAAAAAGCACAAAAAAATAACAAAAGAATAAACCAGCCCAAGGGTCGAGTGGATCCAAACGGTCCCAAGGCCGCATGGAGTTCAAACGGTCCCAAGGCCGCATGGAGTTCAAACGGTCCCAAGACCGCATGGAGTTCAAACGGTCCCGAGACCGCATGAAGCCAAACGGTCCCAAGACCGCATGGAGTTCAAACGGTCCCGAGACCGCATGAAGCCAAACGGTCCCAAGACCGCATGGAGTTCAAACGGTCCCGAGACCGCATGAAGCCAAACGGTCCCAAGACCGCATGGAGTTCAAACGGTCCCGAGACCGCATGAAGCCAAACGGTCCCAAGACCGCATGGAGTTCAAACGGTCCCAAGACCGCATGAAGCCAAACGGTCCCAAGACCGCATGGAGTTCAAACGGTCCCGAGACCGCATGAAGCCAAACGGTCCCAAGACCGCATGGAGTTCAAACGGTCCCGAGACCGCATGAAGCCAAACGGTCCCAAGACCGCATGGAGTTCAAACGGTCCCGAGACCGCATGAAGCCAAACGGTCCCAAGACCGCATGGAGTTCAAACGGTCCCGAGACCGCATGAAGCCAAACGGTCCCAAGACCGCATGAGCTCAAACGGTCTCAAGACCGTTTGACGCCAAACGGTCCCAAGACCGTTTGACGCCAAACGATCTCAAGACCGTCTGACGCCAAACGATCTCAAGACCGTTTGATGCCAAACGGTCCCAAGACCGTTTGACGCCAAACGATCTCAAGACCGTTTGACGCCAAACGGTCCCAAGACCGTTTGAGCCCAAACGGTCTCCAAACCGTTTGGATCTCACTCAAAGCCTATAAATAAGACCTCAGGGCCGTCCATGAAAAGGGGAGTCGGGACGTCCAGAGGCTGTCTCTCCACTACCAGAACAACTCCATCCATCACTCGAGGCTGCCGGTCTGAGACTCACGTCCATTGCAAGCTACTTTCTCTCTCATCAACAAGGAAGGGGAGAGGAGAAGATCCATCATCAAGCAAGCTACAAGGAGTGGAGATCGTTGCTCTCTCCACCAAGGGTTCAACCTTCTCTCCTCAGTGGAGATGATGTTCTTTCTATCTCTTCTTGCCTCCTTCTATGTTGCTCCCTCTATGAGGAGCGAGTAGTTCCATCCACTGGGGCGCGGGGACTAGCCCCGCTGCCCATGTTTTGTATTTTGTACTGTAAAAAAGGATGTTATCATTTCGTTTTAATACTAAATCGTTTCACACATGCTTGAATGATGGCCACGTTCTTGTATGCATTTATTGTCTTTCGTTGTGGTTTGTCTACGACCGCTATCGAGGCTTGAATACCGATTTAGTGTTGGTTTCTGGTGTGTGTATCCACCACGCATCCGTTTCAGTGTCTAGAAGTGTATCTCAAAGAGTGGAGTAAACTCACTATCATTTGGCACACTCCCATCTGTATGGAAGAGACCTTTGGTAAGTCGAGGAACACACTTTGCGAGGGGAATGATGTAAAGCATGTGACCATTTGTTCGGGAATGGCTGGCGTTGCATCATTCCCGCACTTCTCGTAGCTAGGTTATCCGAATAGGAGACTAGGCCTACAAGGACGCTATTCGATCTGGTAATTATCGCTCGCTTGTTAGTTTTAGATGCACGTTCCTTGCGGTTGAGTAAGATTCTCTCTTCGGAGACTACATCCTTCAGTGACGCGTAGTGATGTACCGCATGAGAGTTACTTAACCCTTGGAGGATGAGATGCATTGCCCTTTTCTTATATGGGCATTGGTCTTGTGGAACATCGAAGGGTGCAATGCATCGCTCTTGTCTTATGTGGGCATTCGGTCTTGTGGAACACCCTTGGATGCAACGCATCGCTCTTGTCTTATAAGGCATCGGTCTTGTGGAAACATCCATGCATCTAGCTTATAAGTCTTGCTTAGTACATATACAATGCATGTGTAGCGGTGGTAAGTACCTGCTTAACCCCAGTGATTCATCATCATCTGTTAACTCTTAAGATTTACTTGCTTTATTTACTTTCTTGCTTTACTTCCTTTTTACTTAGTTTAAAACAACCAAATCAAACTTTCGATCTAAATATCAATCTTTAAGTTGTTAAGTAAAGGCTAAACGTTTTCCATCTTGACTTCGTCAAGACCGTTGTCCCGAGGATTCGACCCTTAACTATACTACGATAAGACTTCCACATGTCTTAGCACATGTGGGTGGAGTTCTTACCATAGTACTAGCAAGGCTAAACTTAGAGACTCATCATCTCTAAGATTTTTAGTGGTGTTGCATAAAGCAAAACTTCCATCAAAAATTGCCGCCGTTGCCGGGGACAACGGAACTTTTTAGTTTTTACTTACCAATTTCTTGGTTGATTAGGATTTTACACTTTTTCTTAATAACCAATCCAATATTTCTTGATCTTTTTCATTTCCTTCCATTTTTCCTAACTTGAGATTTTCCTTCTACTCAGGTAGAAAACGTGTATGCAACCCCCGCATAGCATCGGATTCTCCCCTGAACCAGAATACGATTCTGAGGTAGAAAGAAGTTTTCACCGAAGGAATAGACTTAACCGCCAAAGAGCCAGACAGATGGCCGAAGAGCAACGCCTTGTTGCAGAAAGAGTCAACGCCGCCATAGCAGCACAACGAGCACAACTCATTGCTGACACTCGTGCTCAGGTGCAAGCTGAGATCCGAGCTGAAGAACAAGCACGCATCCAAGCAGAGCAAGCTGCTGCTCAACTCGCGTTAAGAAACAAGCAACTTCGGGATTACGCCGTCCCGAAGAATTACGAAGATAACCATCCGGTCCGGCCTCCGATCATTAACATCCCACACTTCGAGATCCGGACCCAATGGATTCAGATTATGCAAGGGATTTCTTTCTCTGGAAGTTCTGGAGACGACTGCATGGACCACCTGAAACGGTTTAAGGCATTATGCCGACTGGTCCCACGAGCTGGCATTGCTTTCGACGCAATAATGCTCCATCTGTTTCATTTCACTCTATCTGGAAGGGCCTTAAGTTGGTATAATTCATTGGATAGAGAACCCATTATTACCACCTGGGCCCCTCTAGAGGAGAAATTCCTGGAGAAGTTCTTTCCACCCTCGCTTACTTACGAAATCAGAGGGCAGATTAACCATTTCTCTCAACTTCCTGGAGAGACCCTCGCCGAGGCATGGGAAAGATTCAAAGAACTTCTTCGAAAATGCCCTCATCATGGGATTTCGCAAAATCAACTGATTGAGACCTTTTATCGGGGGGTAAATGATGACATTAAACAGTTCCTAGATTCCTCATCTGGAGGAAATTTCATGAGGAAAAACTATGAAGACGCCTGGAAGATCGTCACTTTAGGGGCTGAAAACCAGTCCAACTGGGGGCGAACAGCCGAAAAAGGCATCCTCAAAGTCTTTAAAGCTGAGGAATCCACGGAATTAAAGTCAATAGCAGAGGCTCTGAAAGCAATCGCCCATAAACAGCAAACCCTTGAATCATCTCTAGGGGAATTCAACAAGAAACAAACCCCGCAGCTGCATCAAGTCAAAGCTGTCACAGGTTCCTGTGAAGCTTGTCATGCATCAGATCATCCGACCTTATCCTGCGGAATGCTCTATAGTGTGATGATGGATCTTCATCCACCACCACAACCCTATGAGGCCATCACTAATCAGATTGAAGATCAGACTCCGGAGCAAGTCAACTCTATCCATACTATTCCCGGGCAAGTCTACTATAATCCCAGTCAACCAAGGAACCATCCTGGATTCCAGTATGGGAACCCTTCTGGGACTGCAAACCCGCAACACCAGACTCAAGGGGGATTTGACAGTAGGTTGCCTCCTGGGTTATCAAACAATCAAGGGAATCCAAGAAACAACTTCCCTAGGGTTAACTACCCTAGAAATCAGTCAGCCTACTACCAGTACACTCACCCCCCGCTTCACCCACAATTGCATGTTCAACAATACCAACAACAAAATTCTCAGAAGAATGTTACCACGCAGCCGGAAGATGAGCTATCTTCAATAAGACAGATGCTGCAATCTCAGCAAACCATGCTGGCCAATCAACAAGCCCAACAAAAGGCAGTTGAAACACAGCTTGCTCAGATTGCTACACAATTGAAGCCTTCGGCTGGCACTTTCGCTGGACAACCCGAATTAAATCCGAAACATGGGCTGAACAAAGATCAACAATTAAATATGCCAGCAGTATAACAAGTTTTAGCTTCATCGAGCCAGCGACATAAAACCAAGGCGCTTCTTGGGAGGCAACCCAAGACCTGAACATCAATTTCTCTATTTTCTAGTTTTATTCTCTCTTAATTTTGTTTTGCTTTCTTCAAGTTCTTTTATTACTAAATCTAAAAATACAAAAAAAAATCTACATAATAAAAACTACAAAAACAATATATAAAACAAACAACATAAAAATCCATAAACCAAAATACAAAAAAAAATATACAAATATATACATACTCAAAAACATAAAAATATATAACCCCTTTTGTTACCTCCAAACGGTCTTAAGCCCGTTTGGGACCGAACGGTCTCGAAACCGTTTGGGACCAAACGGTCTCGAAACCGTTTGGGACCAAACGGTCCTCAAACCGTTTGGGACCAAACGGTCTCGAAACCGTTTGGGACCAAACGGTCCTCAAACCGTTTGGGACCAAACGGTCTCGAAACCGTTTGGGACCAAACGGTCCTCAAACCGTTTGGGACCAAACGGTCCTCAAACCGTTTGGGACCAAACGGTCCTCAAACCGTTTGGGACCAAACGGTCTCGAAACCGTTTGGGACCAAACGGTCCTCAAACCGTTTGGGACCAAACGGTCCTCAAACCGTTTGGGACCAAGCGGTCTTCAAAACCGTTTGGAATATGAAAGACCACCAACCAATCACTATATATATACACCATCCCTACTCCATCTTTCTCTCTTCGAATCTTCGAATTCTCCAGAGCGTTCGTGCGAAGAGTCTTCTTCCTGCTACTGTTGCATTCGCCCTAGCCGCTCACCCGTTCGTTCGACCTTCTTCCGCAAGGTAGTCCGGCGACTCCAAACACGCCGCTCACGCCGACGTTTCCTACACCGCCATTGCAGCCGTCATCGAACGAAGTTCTCCGACTCCTCTGTCGCCTTCGTCACCGCGCCATTGTGTCGCCACCACCGCTGAACCAGTCGCCGTCTCCTCGACCATCGCGCAACGTCTCTTTTTCCGCTACCACCGTCACTGTCGAAAGAAACTCCGATTCTTCCACCGCTTCCATCGCCGTCCCCGTTTTTCCTATCGTCTTCGTCATCGTCGAGGTCGCTGGCGCTCTCACCTTCGCGCCGTTTCGCCTTCCCCTGCGCCGGCAACCTGCGACTCTTCGTTTTCCAAACGGTTTTCCTAACGATCCCGAAACCGTTTGGGACCAAACGGTCTTGAAACCGTTTGAGACCAAACGGTCTTGAAACCGTTTGAGACCAAACGGTCTTGAAACCGTTTGAGACCAAACGGTCTTCAAACCGTTTGAGACCAAACGGTCTTGAAACCGTTTGAGACCAAACGGTCTTCAAACCGTTTGAGACCAAACGGTCTTGAAACCGTTTGAGACCAAACGATCTTGAAACCGTTTGAGACCAAACGGTCTTGAAACCGTTTGAGACCAAACGATCTTGAAACCGTTTGAGACCAAACGGTCTTGAAACCGTTTGAGACCAAACGGTCTTGAAATCGTTTGGAACCAAACGGTCTTGAAACCGTTTGAGACCAAACGGTCTTGAAACCGTTTGGGACCAAACGGTCCTCAAACCGTTTGGGACCAAACGGTCCTCAAACCGTTTGGAATCAAACGGTCCTGAAACTAAGAAGCTTCTAAATTGTTTCTTAATCTAAATTGTTTCAATCCTCTTTTCTAACTAAGAAACTTGTATCTTTTTCAGAAATGGCATCAAACAAGACTTCCGGATCTGCCCCTGCTCTGACAAGGGAGCAGATGATAGAGGAGCGAGAAAAACTCGTGCAAATCAGGGACACCTACAACACCACTGGAGTTGTCCCTCCAAAAATCAAGATCATCGACGTCCTATGCGAAATAACCCGCCTTATCCAATGCCTGGGTGAGGCTCCTGAAGAAGAGATTGAGCATGTCTCTTCGGACGACGATGAAGGTTCGGATTACATACCGAACCCCGATGAGGACTCCTCTGCCCAAGAGACAGAGGGGAAACGCAAGGCTGTAAAGGCTGCATCTGGGCAGCCTCCAAAAAGGGCAAGAAAACAGGTCCACCCTTCATCCGCCATGGACCAACCCTTCGCCAAACCATCCACTTACGCTGCTACCACCATCACCTCTGCAGCTACTATCCCTACCACCTTCATTCCCATTACTGCTCCAATTCCACCACCTCAAAACCTATACATACAACCTTCCATCTCCATTGACAAAACCCTCAAACCGACTAAGTATGTTTGCTCCAGCATACTAGTCAAAATGGGAATTCAAGATCGCATCTTCAGCGTACTACAGAAAGCCAACCTCGCCAGGTTGTGCTCATTACCTGAAGTGTCATACTTTGAACCTACGGCGGAATTCTTCTCCTTTCTGAGAAAGGAGCCCGTTGACATCGCTGATAGGTCACGGGATGGGGGTGACAGAAGAATTGTCACCCAGATCTTTGGTAGCGATGTCGTCTTGACAGAAAATATGCTGAATTCTATGTTCATCGACGACACGGAGCAGCTACAAAAGGCCAAGCTAGTGGGAACCGATCACCCAGAATTCAACCGCCATACATTCTGGAAAAGCTTAACCGGACTTCCCACCTACGACGCAAAAACCTGTAAAGCGTCCAACATACATTCCGGATTTGTGCGCACTTTGCACAAGATCCTATCTGGCGCGCTTTTTCCAAGATCGGAAGGAGGAAACGTCACAATATCTGACCTCTTTGTCCTCTGGTCTATCCTCAACGACAAGCCAGTAAACATTGGACGATTGATGGTCCAGAAATTTTCTGCTGCCCTAATAGGGAAAGAGATCTGCTTGGGGGGCCATGTCACTTCCATAATAAAATTCTTTAAGATGGACAGGCTACTACCCCAATGCACGCCAATCAAGGGCGACATCCTTACGAACGAGCAATCTCTGAAAAACTCGTTCATAATCAAAGAAAAGGATGGGAAAATACACTACGTATTCTGCCCGATGGTTAAATCTTCAAGAACCCTCCTTCCGCTACCAGAGCTAGCACACTATGACATGACACAGCTCCTGTTTTCTGACGACGAGCTTACTAAGTTGCTAGCTTCGGTTAAACCCGCCGAGAAAGAAAAAACTGCGGGTCCAACCGAGATGAGTATTACAGCCCCGACAGCACGACTTACAAAAATCCCTGTCAAACGGCTCTCTAGAAGGTTGTTACAGGCCAAGCAGCTGTCGGAGACGCCAACATCCCGCCCCAACCCGGAGGATGAGCATTTCAACGATGAAATTCTCACAACATCCTCCCTTGACTCTTTCATCCAGAGTCTAAACGAGCAGCTCTCCACTTCTCCCACCACCGCCTTCCCCTCCACCTCCACGCCAGCATTCACATCCACCTTTCCACCCTCCCTAACATCGGGCTTCCCCTTCCCCACCTCCATGCCTGATTTCACCACCTTTGCCTCCGCATCCACATCAGCATTCACATCCATTTTTTCACCCACCCCAACATCGGGCTTACCTTTCTTCACCTCCATGCCCGACTTCACCATCTCTCCATTACCATCCACAATCCCCACCCCTTCATCATCAACTCCACCACTCTTCACATCCGCCACCACCCCGACACCGCTGGTGACCTCATCAACAGTCACTACGCAGTTCGGGCCTCCATCAGTGTCTTTTCCGCAAGACACTACCACCATCCCACATAGGCCCCAGCCACATCACCCTTCCGCCTCTGGGGCCCCCTTTACTAACATCGGTGAGGAATTCGGCCGTCAATTTGACGCTGTCCGACACCTCCTCACCGATCCGTCTAACTTATTACATTCTCTTTTTTCTTGTGTACAGGATTTAACTAAACAGGTAACCAGGATCGACAATCAGCATCAAGCTCTTCCTGTCGTCCTACAAGGTATTCAGCAACGACAGGATGAAGTGGCTAGGCAAGTTGAACATATCAACAGCCACACCAACAACCTGCCAGACCTGATCCTTGAGGCAACACGTCAGCAAGAAGCTACGACGAGAAAAGTCGATGAGATCTCGACCCAGACTCACCCTCTGCAAGAGAATCTCTGCAAGCTTGAGCAAAACCAAGACAAGCTAAGCTCGCGCCTGGCTACCATCGACGAAACAATTACGCAGCTTCACCATCATCAAGAGGAGGCTACCATCAATGAAATACAACAACTACGTGCCCAAGTCACAGATCTGACTGCACGCCTCCTCTCCGCCGAGGACAGATATACATATCTCAAAGAAGCCCACGACGCATTGCTCGAAAAACACGAGCATCTGCAGGTGGCTTTCGATGAGTTACATGCCACTCACCGGCGGTGTAAAAAGCCGTCTAATAAAATAGACGAAGCTGCGGCTGACAACGACAATGATGATGAAGAAGAAGAAGACTCCGATTCATCTGCTGACTCCAATAAAGACACACCTCCAGGAGACAAGCACGATGATGGCGAAGATCCAGGGAATGCTGCAGGACCCTCCCATAAAGGGTCCGATAAAGGTCACCAGGAAAGTGACTATCACCCCAAGTCCCCACAGCACGATAACGTCAACATTTCTTATGGGGACCAATTCTTTGATTACTCCGCTATGGGGTCAATGGGAGAAGCCGCCAAAGATGCAGCATTCGCTGAGCTCCAACAGTGCATAAAAGGAGCCAGCGCTACCTCGCCAAAAACCCCTCTTCCCTATTCAACACCTTCTCCCCCTCACCTGGACGACGCGGACCGAGTGCGTCTAGATACAGACGAAGATCTTGACTCCGCCTCCGACCAGGATGCCAATATCAAAGGCCATGAAGAAGCCTTCGAACAACACGCCTCCCCTCCACCACAAAACCTCCCCCCGCCCCCCCCTCTTCCACAAAAAATGCATGATCTTGACAGGATAGCCATCTCTACTTTAGATGCTCAGGACATTTTCATCCTGAACACTATAGTAGACGATGCAAAAGCGGGGGACGATACAATTTACATTAATACAAAAACCAGGCGTACATTGACACGCGAAGATTTCCGTTGCATCCTCCGACCCCGGTCTACGATGCCACTGTCAATTTTTCGTGTCCTCCTCGCCAACTGTATAGAAATATATAAAAGTAAAAAACGGATACAACCAGCCTTCAACGCCTCACCTGCACTGTCTCTTGGCCTTTTACACAAAAGCCTGCAGGCGAGGTCGATTGAGCGGCTACGTGTCGGATTAGCACGTCGGGCACGCTATATCACGCTGCCTTTCCAAGTCTCGGGACACTGGCTCTTTATGATAGTGGACACCGCGGCAAGGGACGCCAAAGTCTACAACTTCAATACCGCCGAGCTACCATCCGGCATAATTAACTTTATCGGAGACGCAGCAGGTGAAGCTCGGTGTATACCCTTCCGGCTGCTTAAAGTAATCTGGGCTGTACGCCCTTCTCTTCGCCAAGACTGGAGCCAACCATGGTTTAGAATCATTAACCCTCCAGTTCAAGCCACCACGGGATCCGGGGACAGCGCCTTCTATACCATCAGACATATTCAAGCGCTTAACCAGGAAATCCCATTCACAGACTTGGCAGCTGAAGACTTCCATTCGCTACGAGGACGCTACGCCATGGAACTCATCTGTGACAGAAGATTTTTCAACGATCCGACTATGTCACCAGATGATGTTCCACGGTATCTTTACTCAGCTGTGCAACGTCGACAGCGGCGACCTTTCCGCCAAGTTCTGGAAGAGTCAGAACAAAACAAGTTGCCCAAAGAGGACACCAGCAAGAAAGACCCCGCGTACACAACTACACCAACTTTTCCTGATTTCGATCGCGATTCTTGCAAGGGTCTAAACGAACTTGAAATACGCATAATCATGGCAAAACTCTCCGCAGAAAAAGACGGCATCGTATTCATGTCTCAAGACATTATCGTAATGGCTGATTCTTTGCGAGAGACTTTACAAGATAAGGGGCAACTTTCTTGCAGCCTCATGGCCGCTTACCAATCTCAGATTGGCCAACACAATCCCGATACATATATGGCGTCCCCGTACATGAAAGACGATCTGCTCAAACTGAAAAACTTCGGCACAATAGAAGCATTGATTGCATATCTTCAACATACAACGCCGAAGTTCATCATGCTACCGATCCTACATCATGAGCACTGGCTCCTTCTGGCAACCAATCTCCACACCGGAACAACTACAATATACAACAGTTCCGACAGCCAGTTCAATGCCCGACAACGACAATACGTCGTAACGCCCAAGACGCCGACAGAAGAAATGGCAAAGGAGTGTGCTATGAAATTAATCGAACTTCTGAGTCAGCACACTAGGGCATACAACACTGAGCACTTCAGCCGCCCCGCCTTCTGCCATAAATGCCCCCAGCAAATACGACAATCCAACGACTGCGGCTTCCACGTCCTCTACTGGATGTACACTATAATCGTTCTCCAAAGACCAGTGGAGGAAATGACGGACGTGGATTACCACGCCTTACGTGGGCAGTTCGCATCTACACTACTGCGTTCTCCAGGGGAAACCGACAATCTACCTTAACCTGCAGCCCTTGTTCTAATGTTTTCTCAACCTATCACTTTGCCACTCTGGGGACAGAGTGTGTGATAAGTTAGGGGGGGGGATACATTAGACAAGGGCTAGGTATCAACTTCTATACTCCCTTCTTTTTCTCTAAACACTTTCCATACATTTCTTTTGTTTTACAAATTCTTTTTATTCTTTCAAGATTCTTTCTACAAATTCTTTTTAATCACCTCAACTAACTCTAGAATCATGTTAGTCTCTACAAGTATTTAGCACTTAGACATCAAATGGCGATTTATCAACCCCCATCCACTATGGATCCTATATTTTTGCTCCATTTCTTTATCTGACTCTCCATAGGTCAAAATCAGGGCAGAAATAAACCGAGATCTCAAGGATGAGAGGGAAATCAGGCAACTTCCAAGTCAAAAAGCTCTGCAAGTGGACCACAAACCAAATAAGTGCATGCTGAAAAACTTTAAGAACAACTTTCCTCTCTTCAAAATAAAAGAGGCTTGGCCGCCCAAAATAAATCCTCATCCCAAAACCCAAGCCTGTGAGTTTTTGAATAAAAGCCAGAGAGACGAATAAAATCATGAGAGTTGTGCCACGAATAAGGACCTATACAAAAGAACTGATAAAGGGCTCACCCGGCCGGCACATTCCGCTGCCCTCACAAAGGCAGATGCGTCGCGTCCGGTAGTGAAACCCTAAAAGTTCCAAGTATATGAAAAGGCTAATAAAGGACTTGCCCGGCCGGCACATTCAGCTGCCCTCACAAAGGCAGATGTGTCGTGTCCGGTAGTGAGATCCTAAAAAGCATAGACAACCCCTCCCCCACTCGAAGGGGAGTTACACTTCAAAGCCTTTAGCCAACCCTCATACCCTCTCTAGTTTCAAATAGGTTTCTAGAGAGGTATAAAGTTGATTAGAGTCAACAGCATGCACAAAATAAATGTGGTCCCAAGGCAAACTTTGAGATACGGAAAAACCTGAAATCCAAGCAACTCTCGAAATCCAAAAGGATCAAGGCATGCAATAAGCCTCGATACGACCCCTGGGGAACTCAGGTTAAGAATTGGAGCAAGAGTATGGAAATTTTAATTAAGATCGCCGCGCCATTTCATGTCTCAGCTCTATCTAACTTGAGGACAAGCTAGACTCTAAGTTAGGGGGGGTGATAACCTCCTATTTTAGTAGTTTATCTTAGTCTTTTTCCTTAGTTTTCCATACTCTTTCTACATTTATATTGTACTTAAACCTAATTTTACCCCTTTTTTGTAAATACATCATCAAACTAACTTTTCCTTTTATAATTGCAGAAAAAGCACAAAAAAATAACAAAAGAATAAACCAGCCCAAGGGTCGAGTGGATCCAAACGGTCCCAAGGCCGCATGGAGTTCAAACGGTCCCAAGGCCGCATGGAGTTCAAACGGTCCCAAGACCGCATGGAGTTCAAACGGTCCCGAGACCGCATGAAGCCAAACGGTCCCAAGACCGCATGGAGTTCAAACGGTCCCGAGACCGCATGAAGCCAAACGGTCCCAAGACCGCATGGAGTTCAAACGGTCCCGAGACCGCATGAAGCCAAACGGTCCCAAGACCCCATGGAGTTCAAACGGTCCCAAGACCGCATGAAGCCAAACGGTCCCAAGACCGCATGGAGTTCAAACGGTCCCGAGACCGCATGAAGCCAAACGGTCCCAAGACCGCATGGAGTTCAAACGGTCCCGAGACCGCATGAAGCCAAACGGTCCCAAGACCGCATGGAGTTCAAACGGTCCCGAGACCGCATGAAGCCAAACGGTCCCAAGACCGCATGGAGTTCAAACGGTCCCGAGACCGCATGAAGCCAAACGGTCCCAAGACCGCATGAGCTCAAACGGTCTCAAGACCGTTTGACGCCAAACGGTCCCAAGACCGTTTGACGCCAAACGATCTCAAGACCGTCTGACGCCAAACGATCTCAAGACCGTTTGACGCCAAACGGTCCCAAGACCGTTTGACGCCAAACGATCTCAAGACCGTTTGACGCCAAACGGTCCCACAAGACCGTTTGAGCCCAAACGGTCTCCAAACCGTTTGGATCTCACTCAAAGCCTATAAATAAGACCTCAGGGCCGTCCATGAAAAGGGGAGTCGGGACGTCCAGAGGCTGTCTCTCCACTACCAGAACAACTCCATCCATCACTCGAGGCTGCCGGTCTGAGACTCACGTCCATTGCAAGCTACTTTCTCTCTCATCAACAAGGAAGGGGAGAGGAGAAGATCCGTCATCAAGCAAGCTACAAGGAGTGGAGATCGTTGCTCTCTCCACCAAGGGTTCAACCTTCTCTCTTCAGTGGAGATGATGTTCTTTCTATCTCTTCTTGCCTCCTTCTATGTTGCTCCCTCTATGAGGAGCGAGTAGTTCCATCCACTGGGGCGCGGGGACTAGCCCCGCTGCCCATGTTTTGTATTTTGTACTGTAAAAAAGGATGTTATCATTTCGTTTTAATACTAAATCGTTTCACACATGCTTGAATGATGGCCACGTTCTTGTATGCATTTATTGTCTTTTGTTGTGGTTTGTCTACGACCGCTATCGAGGCTTGAATACCGATTTAGTGTTGGTTTCTGGTGTGTGTATCCACCATGCATCCGTTTCGGTGTCTAGAAGTGTATCTCAAAGAGTGGAGTAAACTCACTATCATTTGGCACACTCCCATCTGTATGGAAGAGACCTTTGGTAAGTCGAGGAACACACTTTGCGAGGGGAATGATGTAAAGCATGTGACCATTTGTTCGGGAATGGCTGGCGTTGCATCATTCCCGCACTTCTCGTAGCTAGGTTATCCGAATAGGAGACTAGGCCTACAAGGACGCTATTCGATCTGGTAATTATCGCTCGGTTGTTAGTTTTAGATGCACGTTCCTTGCGGTTGAGTAAGATTCTCTCTTCGGAGACTACATCCTTCAGTGACGCGTAGTGATGTACCGCATGAGAGTTACTTAACCCTTGGAGGATGAGATGCATTGCCCTTTTCTTATATGGGCATTGGTCTTGTGGAACATCGAAGGGTGCAATGCATCGCTCTTGTCTTATGTGGGCATCGGTCTTGTGGAACACCCTTGGATGCAACGCATCGCTCTTGTCTTATAAGGCATCGGTCTTGTGGAAACATCCATGCATCTAGCTTATAAGTCTTGCTTAGTACATATACAATGCATGTGTAGCGGTGGTAAATACCTGCTTAACCCCAGTGATTCATCATCATCTGTTAACTCTTAAGATTTACTTGCTTTATTTACTTTCTTGCTTTACTTCCTTTTTACTTAGTTTAAAACAACCAAATCAAACTTTCGATCTAAATATCAATCTTTAAGTTGTTAAGTAAAGGCTAAACGTTTTCCATCTTGACTTCGTCAAGACCGTTGTCCCAAGGATTCGACCCTTAACTATACTACGATAAGACTTCCACATGTCTTAGCACATGTGGGTGGAGTTCTTACCATAGTACTAGCAAGGCTAAACTTAGAGACTCATCATCTCTAAGATTTTTAGTGGTGTTGCATAAAGCAAAACTTCCATCAAGTCATGACTTGGTTTGAGAAAAGTTGGTACTTGTACTTATATGATTGCAGATAGCTACGGTTGTACCACGGATGATAGGGTGGTATATACCCTAGTTCTGGGTTCCGTAACCTTTGTACCAAGGATGGGCCGATGTTTAGTAGCTTGACTATATGTCACTGTAGACAACTTGATTGTTATGTCCTTGTCTTTTCACTCGTACTGACCAAGGGGGTGAGATCTTAGGATCCTGGTACTTCTAGATCTTGTAAGGAACTGGTTGCGACCAAGCAGTAGTGAGTTGGTATTTGAGTGGTATACCTCAAATACCCAATGGCTTAATAAAAGACGTAATCCAACCATGTGGTATAGCTGTTAGGGTTATACACAATGCTTCACATTGGATGATAACCCTTGTTTTCTCTTTTCACATATAAATGATATATAATGCAATAAGAGAAGTTTATATCCATGCTTATGTAGTTAGATATACTACTACTATTGATTATGTTTATGATGTTAGTTACCCATGTTGTTACCAATGCTTATACTACTAGACATGCCTCTATAGTTAGATAGGTTTATATTGTTAATCACGCTTATGATGGTAGTTTTGCCTATGTTGTTAGTTGTACTTGTGATGCAGATATGCTTATCCTATTAGACATGCTAATACTTTTAGCTGTGTTCATGATGCTAGTTAGACTTGTCATGATAGTTATGCCATGATGTTAACTACAATTGGTCTCCTGAGAATAATGTTAAACTTTCTATGTTACAAATAAGACGCTGATTAGAACTAGAAGTCTTCTATTCGGTATTTCTATTCCTATTATATAATCAACTAGATCTATTTCATCTGCTTAATCTGCTTGACCTGTTTAATCAAATTATTTGATGTAATCAATAAGTGTTGTTGAGAGTTATATCTCTCACTGGGACATGGGTCTCACCTCATGGGTCACCACATCTTTTTAGGTTGTCTGGAGCAGTGACAACAGACTTGTGACAACGAGGAGGAGTTGTGGTTATGGACATTAGAGAAGGGTTTTAAGATATCTAGTGTGTCCTAGAGTCATACATGTACTCTCAGGTCTGGGTATGAAAGTTTGTACACAATGTTTTGATCGACTCAAGCTTTTGGTAGCATTCTGATGCTTGTACATGTGTATATGTAGATCATGTTCTTCAATATATATGTATGTTACGGCTGAGGCCACAGAACAATTTGTAAAGGGTACTTGGCATGATATATGAATATATCCAAAATGTTGGACTTCTATGCAATTGTTTTTGGACATGTTGGGAATGTTGAATCGGTTTTAATCTTGCTTGGCCATGTGGAGTGCTTAAGCTAGGGTTTCTTCCTCTTTTGATCGGGCTAACTTGTAGTTCAGAGCTTCTTCTTCTTACTATAGGCAAGTTATATAACTTTGTTCACATTTATTGCTTACTACTGGCATGCATGTTCATAATCTTTCTCTAAAATGAAGTTCTAAGTGTAAAGATGCTACCTCTGCATAGGGTTTAAGATTAAGTGATGTTGCTTGAGTAGTTTATCACAATGTATGGACCTTAAACCTTGTGCATGAACCTTTCTGGCTAGAGGATGCTCTAGACCTTGCTTGCATATGGTAAAACAATGGTTCTTGACCTTCAAATGATGGTCATACCTAAAGTTTGTGAGCTATTTTGCCTTCTTTTTGCAACCCAATGGTTTGGTTCTTGTTGACCTTGATGTGACAAATGATGGTCATGTATTATATTCTATCTTTGACTTCATTTATGCTTGATAAATGATGGTTTTAGTGCTCTCTTATGTGATGCAATTCGATGGATTTGTTCCTTGATTTTAGGTTTTCTTTAAGGTGACAAAAGATGGCTTTCCCTTAGGGTGTTTGAGATATTTTCTACCTTGTGCATGACTTGATGATTTGCCTTCTTACTAGAATCAATGGACTTGTTTTTGGTGATGATTGCTTGTGTCTCCCATGCCAACTGATGGTCATACCTTAAGTTCTATTTTGGTCTCCTTTGTGCTCAAGAATCGATGGTCTTGGTGCTCTTGATGTGGTTTCAACCGCTGGTTCCTTTTCCTTCACCAAATGATGGTTTCCCTTGTGTATTTGCCTTGCTTTACCATCTGTTAATGACAAGCAATGGAGGTATTGGGTTTCACAACCAATGGTCCTTCTGGTCCATCAATCAATGGATGTTCTGACTCCAAGACTCAATGGTCCCTTGAACTATGATCATAAACTGATGGATGTACTGGTTCAACACTCGACGGCGTCAACCAATGGAGGTTTTAACTTCATGATCCAATGATGGTCCTGCACACCATAACCAAAGGTGGACTAGACACCACAATTGATGGTGATCCATTGTGCTACAATCGATTGTGGCTTGCATGCCCACAACTGATGGTGTCCCTTGAGCAAGCAAACAGTGGTGTTTCTCATGTCTTCAACCGATGTTGCTTTCTATCTTATCAAACAATGGCTTGAGTAGGTTTAGTTGGTGACTCTTTCTACGTCACAACTTGATGGTTTCTCTAGATGGTTTGTCCAAGGTGTTTTCTTGTATGCAACTGATGGTTTTACCTACTCAACATCCGATGGTTTTGGGGTGATGTTTATGGCATGGCGGTTTGGTTTGGATGATACATAATTGACAGTTCTAGGCCCTTAACCATGTAGTCTTACCTTTGCCCTCATATGGATGTAAGCTTATGATCACCATAATGAGATGATGTGTAATGCTAATCTAGATTTCCAGGATACACCAAACCTTAATACAATAAAGTGATAATGGTCAATCATACTTGATCTACCTTGATGTAATCCAATGATGGTGATTGATCATACTTAGCTCTCTTGTATGACTAATGTGGTGATGAAACATCCTCTCAATGTTATTGTAGCTCTAATATGTTGTTATGTGAACATCATAAGTTTCTTAATGCAAGGTTATTCTAAACATGAATATAACATCCATGATGATGGTTTGTGAGACTTTGATAAAGCATGGAAAGATAAGGATGTTCTTGTAGTTGATTATGATGAGATGGCCTTAATGACCCTTGGGCAGGATTGAGCCCAAATGGAGGTGTGATCCTCTTGCTTATGTGATAGGGATTGTATTATGAGATGATGTGACAAGAATTATTACCTCACATGTTTTATGTCTTCTAGAGTTGTTATACATATATGCTTTCTAGAAATGAATTAGGATTTGTATGCCCCCTTGTTTTTTGCAACCTTAATTCACCCAATTGACATTAACTAATCAAATGAAACTCTAATCATGTAGTGCCCTGAGCCCTAGAACCATTCAGTGTTAGGACTTGTTGGATGGGGAAATGGGTACTCCTAAGGAATGCTCAAAGTCACATTCATAACCGTTGAGTATGCGCTGGTGTAGGGAGGGTATATCATTGACATCTTGATCCCAAGGTTATGGAGGATGGCTGCGGGAATGCCTTGGTTTGAGAAAAGTTGGTACTTGTACATATGTGATTGAGGACTGCTGCGGTTGTGCCTCAGATGATAGGATGGTATATACCCTAGTTTCAGGTGTCGTAACCTTTATACGAATGACGGGCCAATGTTTAACAGCTTGACTATATGTCACTACAGACATCTTGACTGTTATGTTACTATCTTTTCACTCGTACTGACCAAGGGGGTGAGATCTTAGGTTCCTAGTACTCCTAGATCTTGTAAGGAACTGATTGCGACCAAGCAGCGGTGAGTTGGATTTGAGTGGTATACTTTAAATCCCCCAGGGCTTAATAAAAGACGTAATCCAGTCATATAGTATATCTGTTAGGGCTATACATAATGCTTCACATTAGATGATAATCCTTGTTTGCTCTTTTCACATATAAATGATATATAATGCAATAAGAGAAGTAGCCATGCTTATATAGTTAGATATACTGCTACTTTTGGTTATGTTTATGATGTTAGTTACCTGTGTGGTTAGTAATGCTTATACTTCTAGACATGCCTCTATAGTTAGATAGGCTTATACTGTTAATCACGCTTATGCTGGTAGTTTTGCCTATGTTGTTAGCTGTACTTATGATGTAAATATGCTTATTCTGTTAGACATGCTAATATTGTTATCCATGTTCATGATTATTATGCCATGATGTTAGCTACATTTGGTCTCTTGAGAATAATGTTAATTTTTCTATGTTACAAATAAGACTCTGATTAGAACTCTTCCCAAGAAGTCTTATATCTGGGTTTTCTAATTCTGTTATATAATCTGTTGGATCTATTTCATCTCCTCAATCTGCTTGACCTATTTAATCAAATTATATGATGTAATCAATAAGTGTTGTTGGGAGTTATATATCTCGGTGGGACATGGGTATCACCTCGTGGGTCACCACATCATTTTAGGTTGTCGGGAGCAGCAACAATAGACCCCTGGAAGTGAGGAGGAGCTGTGTTTATAGATCTTAGAGAAGGTTTTTAAGATGTCTAGTGTGTCCTAGAGTCATCCCTATACTCTCAGGTCTGGGCAGGAAAGTTTGTACACGATGTTTTGATCGACTCGAGCTTTTGGTAGAATTTTGATGCTTGTACATGTGTATATGTAGATCATGTTCTTCTATATATATGTATGTTGAGGATGAGGCCAAGGAGCAATTTGTAAAGGATACTTGACATGATATATGAATATATCCAAAATTTCAGACTTCTATGCAATTGTTTTTGGACGTGTTGGGAATGTTTACTCAGTTTTAATGATTCCCTATTTTTTGCTATGTGGTTAATCAGCTGTTGATCATGTGTGTTGTTTTGAGTAATCATGTTTAGTGTGACAGGTTCTAACAATGACCATAATGATAGTAACTAGAGTTGCTAATGTGAATAATCATGCATATGATAAATTAGGATTAAAGATCCTAACTTGCTATGTGGTTAATGAACGCAATCAAACTTAAGTGATCAAAATGAAAGTATATGTTGGACATAGTAATTAGGATTTTAAAGCATAATTCTAATGATAACTTGATAACAAGGAAACCTAAATCCTAGATTAGGACACAAGGTTTTGTTATAACCTGGTTTATCCCATGTTTTAATATATTTGTTTTCAAATAATGTCATAGGAAGGACACATTAGAAAGATGGTTCTCTATGTGTCTTATTTGGAATTGTGGTTTGGAAGTGAAAATACTCCATATAGGATGGATTTCATGTAGTTCACTATTTTCAACAAACCATTAATATATTTTGGACAAAGAAAGAGAGGAAAATCCAATAACATAGAAATCACTAAAGATAAGTCACAATGGGTATTTCAAATATAGAATTATGTGGAAAAGATAGTTTTGGGGCATAAATAAAGAAAGATGACTTTATTAATTATTGGACAACTGAAATATAAGATTATATGCAAGTTACCAAAAGAAATAGGATTTATAGTGGTCTAGATAAATAAAGGATAATTATCTAGCCAAGATTGGAAACACTATGCTTAAGGCATCAAACATGGATATTTTGATATGACTTTTCGTAAGCTTGGAAATAATAATGAAAAGAAAAAGAATTATAGATTTTGGGAGAAAAGGATATACCATGGAATAATGGTAATGTTTTAAATAATGATTTAAAATGAATAAGATTGATATGAGAGAGATATTCCTTAAATACCAATTAATGTGACTTGGGAAAAGATATTAAGTTTTCTAGAAAAGGAATAATTGATTTAGGAGGAGACAAATAATAGTCTAGAATCAAGTTATCTAATATGAGCCATGTGATCATATTCCTTTTATGGATTTTGGTGTAAAATTTGTAGACATAAGAGTATCCATAATTGGAATACTAAGTTATTTCCTTAACACCCATGCATAATCAATAAGATAAATCATAGACACAAGGAAAGGAAAAAGGGATTAGTAAGAGGAATGGATTTATTTCCTTGTTGGTGTTGAATTATTGGTAAAAAGAATGTATTTTTAGAATACTCATAAAAATGCAGGAATGTATGTTTATGGAATGTCATGAGTGCCTTGCTTTTGAAGGAATAAAGGAATCAAGAAGGGAGTTATAGAAAGGTGCATGGTCGGTGGCCCTTCTATATTAGTTAGACCATGGTGTCTCAACTATGAGTAAAAGGAGGAAGGAAATGAAGATTTCCTCTTCTAGACCTTGGGTCTCGTACTCTACCCTTCCTTCCTTTCACATAGTATCCACTAGGGTTTCCTAATACATGTATATATAGGGACCCAAGATCCCTCGTCTGGGGGTGTGGCATCCAACCTCCTTAGACCACAAAGAATATCAACAACCTCCATGGTTTCAACATGCACCGACATAAAGTGTCTGAGGGGTTAATTGGGAAGTGCTAGGATCTCCCTTCTTATCTACGGTCACCACGGACTCACCTTGGAGTCCGAATGTGATCTAGGGAAAGTCTAGTAGAGAGTGAGAGGCGATGACATAAACTAGTGTGTCTAGGTAACTACAGTAGTGGCACTGCATCACCTGAACCCTATTCACCAGCTCAATCGTCTCCGACTAGCTTCTACCGCACTGAGGGTCTAATCGACTCCGTTGGCGGCAATGGGAGTCTCTCCTACCTTCTTGTTACAACCCATATTAGGGTTACTCAAGAAATACCTCGATTAGCGTGAAGCACCTTGATTAGTGCTAAGTATTTTGTTAAACAGCATGATTAATCATGATAAGCTACATCATGAATCAATAGTTGAGATTGAATCATCTGAGGTAACTAATGACAATTTCAGTGTTAATTGTTGAGTTAAGTCAAATGCCAAGATGTGATTGGTGCTTTGACCAGTTGTGACAAGATACTAATTGAGATTTCTTGTTTCGAGGTCGTAGTGAATTCCGTTATCGAAGTTTTGCAAAAGAAATCGTTCGATTTGGACCCTCGAGGCGAAAGTTATAGACTTTTTGTTCTCCTTGGACCTATAGTGCAATTTTTCCAGTTTTTCTCTTAGACTTTTATTTTCATTTGCCCTTTCTCGCTTATTCCTTTCTTCTTCCTTATCTGTAACTCGATAAAATAGTAAGAAACTGCCTAAAGTGGCGCACAACATCAGGGGTGCGATCCCAGCAAAGAGGGAGAGTCGCGGGGCGATTCTTGCTCCCAGCTTCGTTCTTGGTTGCGCCCCACTCCTCTCTTCTTCTTCTTCTTTTCCCTCTTCTTTCTCCTCCATCCACGGCCTGACATAGCCGTTTGGGCGTCAGCCGGTCAAGTGCAGTTGCAGCTGTGTGGCGCGGCCAGGAGCTTGTATGGGCGCAGCTAGCACCTCAAAACGATGGCCCCGACTCCGACCTTCAGGTCTTAGATGAAATTCGCAGCTCCCAGCCACGTTTTAGCACCCAACCGAGCTATCCCTTCCACTTGTGCTCGAGAGAGGTTGCTGCTGTGAGCAGCAGGTCTGAACTAGGGGCAGTTCCGCCCAAGAATCACCACAAAAATGGTGCCAAGGAGATCGACCACGAGTCCCGAGTGCAGATCCGCAGCCATCAGCTTGATTAGGCACTCAACCTAGCTTCGTCTATTCAACCAGCTTGAGCGTCAAGCTGCTGTAGAGAAGAACCGTAAACAGTGAAAAATCAAAGGAAGAAGATAATAGAAATCTGCCCAGAAACAGGCCCTGGGCACATCTCCAGACGAATCCGGACAGTCCAAATCAAAGTGAGTAGGATTTCATTTATTTATCATTAATAAACTCAGGCGTTTGTATATTTTCTGTTTTGTGCGCGAATTACGCTGATAACAGGCGTTATTAGGCGACGGGCAGCGTTTGGCGTCGCCCGACCTTTTTATTTCATAAACTACTTCTAGACACTGTTATATGATTAAATTTAGCATTTGAACAGTACAGATTGAATCAGTAGATTTATATGGTTCATTGGAACCTAAATTGCTCATTTGAATGTTGAAATTAGAAATTCATGTCTGAAAATTTTATGATTTGGGTATGAACCCAGATAATGAAGATTTCTGATAAATTATCAGATGTACGATTTCAAAGTTGATATGAATAAATAAAAACATGCAAGAAAACCCTAATTGCATATGTCTTTTGACGTTAATATGTGTAAATTGATATTTACATGAAATGGCACATTTCTCTGAAATATTACCAGAAATTCTCAAGTAGTGTTATTAAATTGTGTTGAGATATGTAATTAACTCTTAATTGAGTTAAGTGATGCACAAACCAGGATTTGGGTTAATGTGCATGTTTTTTGAGAATTTTAGAGAATTGATAATTGTTGAGTATGATTCTCATATGTGAAGTAAATTTCTTTAATTTGTGCAATAAGATGTTCAATTGCGTAAATTCGCTATGTATGTGCCAAATTGAAATAAGTTGGGTTATTTATGCATTTTTAATTTGTCTGAATGCATGGTATGAGAATTTCTCAGAAATTACAATGATTTAAAATATATTGCTCTGTCAGTTTAGAATGACAGTGTATTGTGATCTGATATGAAATCACTAAATGTGATTTTCCTATTTAAATGTTTATATGTTAATCAGTTGATAGACTTAGGTGCCCTAACACCGTAGAACCCCTTTGACAGGTCTGCTTCTTAGGGGTGAAACTCGTGTTCAACATCAACGCGTGCGATGTCACGGTGGCACGAGGATGGAAAGGCAGTGTTCAACAACAACGCGTTCGATGTCACGGTGGCACTGGAGTAAATAGGGGTTATTCAACAACAACGCGTGCGATGTCACGGTGGTAACCCAGACCTCCTGAGCCTGTGTACTCAGGTTAGAGGAGGAGTTCAGAGCACTCGATGTAGTGCAGTGAGGCCGATGAGCCCCGAGGCCGATGAGCCTGTGGGTCCTGTGGCAGAGCAGGGCTGACGTCAGACTTAGCATTTCCCGGGTGTGTCGCTAAGTCTTGTACGGTGGGATCGTAGTTCGCTACGGATCTTTATATGCAGGGTACACTGCATATGATTAGGGCATAATAATATAAATATGAAATCATATAGGATCACAGTAAATTAATATATCCGAACTTTTGTGTCAATTCATTATATCTGTTTATTGGTTTAAATTATCTGTTGTTGCATAGAAATGCGATTATATTCTGTAATCTGCTATGTCATTAGATCTGCCCTGCTTGTACTGTATTTATGTTTATTTCAATTTTATAAACATGATGAGTTGTTTAGTGATAGCTAAATGAAATGCTATTCACTGAGCGAGTAGGCTCATACCTCTACTCAAAACATTTTCAGGACATCATCAGCAGCAGGAAATCTGAAGGATCCTTTCATCCTAACGCTTAGTCTATAGAAGGTATACGTAGTTAGTAGTTAGAGGTCTCTTAGTCCTTTCCCCTCAGTCCTTGGGAAATGGTGTGGGTGAGAGAGAGTATGTATGGCGAATGTGTAAAAGATGTAAATTAACTGTTATGTTTTACTTTCTGTTAAACAATGTTACATGTTGTAAACTCTGTTTATGTTCTCTAGCCAGTTTAGTTGAAATGCTTCCGCAATAGTTTATTATGTTTTAGTTTACAACAATAATCCAGATATCATTACGAGGTTTTAGAAAGAAAAAGTTCTCAGTGATTTATTTATGTGATAATCCCTCTGTCGCGCCCTAATCTCGTGATTAGTGGTTAGTGTGAGATCGGGGTGTGACGTCTTGGTATTAGAGCATAGGTTGTGCACATGGTTATTCTAAGTCCAGGTCAGGGGACGATAAGAGACCAATAGGATTAGGACTTAAGTGTCTTCCTTCTAACTGTAATTTTCTAACAGGAAGTGTTCTGTTATACTATTGCAGATGGCAGGAAGAGGACTTGGTCATGAGAACCAAGTAAGGAGCTTAGGTTGAGTCGTTAAGAATCATTAGGATTAAAGGATAAGTTATAAGTGAGGAAAATAAGAAGTGATATGTCTTTAGCTCTGGGAGGTCTGAGTGTTTAGATACCCTGGCCAGGTGTCTGAATACTTAGATTGACCAGTATCAAGCTACTCTGTCTATTCTTCTCTGGATGCCCTGGCCAGGTATGCAGAGGAAGGATAGGCTAGAGACAAACCCTAGAAATCTTAGGGTTAAGAAACTAGAAATTTATGCAGGAGTAAGAGATTAAACATAGGATGCGATGCAACTCTTGCTTTATATTGCTTATTTGATTTGAAATCATTAGAAATGCTCTTATATGTATGGATTTAGATTTTCAACTTATAGAATAAATATGATTCTTTTTTATTGTTGTGTGTCATGAAGTGATTTAGTTATTGTTTATATTCTTTGTATTAAGTATACCAGAAGTTATGTTTAAATGAGTTTGCCCTAAGTGGATATTCTTTCCACATATTTGAGATTAATAGGAGTTGGATAATCCTGAGTAGCTCTTGGCTTCAGGACTACAGGTTCGGCCTGGTCCGGCTGGCAGGATGCGTTACTGAGATCTAATGACTCCTATTAATAATATAATAAAAGTAGATTCTGGATAATTTAGAACCGAATCATGGTGAAATATGTATATACACTAAAATGTTGAGATATAAGAGAAAGATTAGAACAACTAAGAATTAGTTGGAACTGATATCAGAGACCCAACATTGGGACCTCATATGAGCAATCCTTAATTAGAAATAAAGGAACACAATAAGGTTCAGATTAAAATTTAATGATTAGGTGAGAAATACCCTTAATGGTACTAATCAATAATGCATAACAAATGCATGGATCCAATACATGATTAGTAAACCCTAGTTGATGGTGTATCCTTGTGAAACCCTAGTTGAGGGTGTATCATTGCGATTGTTTATAGGCAACCTTATAATAAAGTTCTGCCTTAAACTAAGATAAGTCCATATCATGTGAGATAGCTGGACAATTCTAATATGTGGCCTATGCATTATATGCTAGGGGTGAGTATTCTGTGATGGAATGCATTAAGAGGGGAAATACCTTAATACAAGATAAAGTTGGTTAACTCAAGAGGGTCTGAATTAATGAGAAATGGGGAACCCTAACCCTAATTTGGGGAAAAGGGAATGATAAGCCCTGTTTGATAGTGAATCCTAATTCCTGGTTAAGGAATGATGGTATTACTACTGTATCACATGATGTGATAAATATCTTGTATGACTGTTATCATGCCTAATAACCATGCAGGTATGATGAGATGATGAATATAGCCAAGTTTGGGCTGTGACATTTATATAATAAATGTTGATTGGCTTTTTGTGTGTTGATGTTGTTGTTGCTTAATAAAAGTAATAATGTGTACGAATTTTATGAACCATGTGAATAAGTTGTTGCCTAGTGAGAGGTGACAAGATATGAATGGCCTTGTAAGCCATGTGTGATGCTTGGGTAACAAGTATCATGTTTATTTGTAGCATTTGTGTTAATAAGTTATGCTAGAGAACTTGGTTGATGTTACATTTCTGTTATATATCTATAGTTCATTGATGATTATTCATATCAGTTGTATTCATTACAAGTAGATGGATGAACTTATGAGATCTAAAGTTTGATTTCAAACTAAGGAAGCAAAGTCACACCACAATAATGCTATGTTACTGATAAGGACCAAACCCTAGAATGTTTAGAATTGTAGTAGTTCAAGGAATATCATTAGTGATTTGACCTTGAATACTAGCATCTTTATAAAACAAAATCATGAGATTTGCACTATGAAAGGTAAGCTAGTATTAATAAAATCTAGGGTTTAAAGGTAGATAAACAATATGAAAATAACTTGGAGAAAAGAGTAAGATATAAATTTGAAATGTAACTATAAGTAGTAGCATAGAATGAGGAGTACTACGCGATACATGATATGAAGTTAGTTGTTGTAGTTCATGCTCTTATGACACAGCGTCACTATCTTTATGATGTGACGATAGACTGTCACCCTGGGAAGATGAATGTGGTAGCTGATGCCCTAAGCAGGAAGTCTAGTTTTGTAGCTGATGCATTCTCTATGGCATGTTTCAAGAGAGACCTGCTAATAGAGATGCAGAAGTTGAACTTAGACTTAGGGGTGACAGAGCAGAGTGGTTTGATTGCACTGATGCAAGTCAAGCCTACTTCTTATGATCAGATCAAGGAACTACAATAGGGTGATAGTGAGTTAAACCAGACCATGCATGACATGACAGGGGAAAGAGACCAGAGTTCAAGTTTTTAGATGATGGTGTGTTGTATTAGCATGATATGTTGTGTACCTCGAGATAGTGATTTGAAAGAAAAGATTCTTGAGGAAGCACATGCATCGATGTACGCTATACTTCTAGGTAACACTAAGATGTACATGGATCTCAAGGAGTTGTACTGGTGACCTGATATGACAAAGGATGTAGCTGAGTATGTGACTAGGTGCAGTGTGTATCAACAGGTTAAGGCTGAGCACCAGAAACCTACAGGTACCTTGCAATCTCTTCCTATACCTGAGTGGAAGTGGGAACATATCACAATGGATTTTGTGATAGGGTTGCCCAGGACACCTAGAGGTTGTAACTCTATATGAATGATTGTGGATAGATTAATTTAGTCTGCTCACTTTCTTCATATTAAGTCAACCTTTGATGTCCCGAAGTTGACTAAGATATATATGGATGAGATAGTCAGGTTGCATGGTATCCCAGTTTCAATTATACCAAATAAGGATCCTAAGTTCACATCTAGGTTTTGGAATCAGTTGCATCATGCTTTGGGCACAAGTTGAGATTCTGTACAACTTTCCACGCCAGACAAATGATCAATCCGGGAGGACCATTCAGACTCTTAAGGACATGCTGAGAGCATGTCTCATGCATTTCAGTGGAAGTTGGGAAGAACACTTGATCCTTATAGAGTTTAAATACAATGGTGGTCACCATTCCAATCTTGGTATGGTCCTGTACGAAGCTCTGTATGGCAGAAAGTGTAGATCATCTATATGTTGGTATGAGGTAGGTGAAAGGCAGATTCTTGGATGAGAGATAGTGGAATTGACCACTGAAAAGATTACTGTGATCAGAAAATAGTTGAAAGCTTCACAATACAGGAAGAAGAGCTATGCTGAGAAGAGGCGTTGACCTCTTGAGTTTGAGGTTGGTGATGAAGTGTATCTGAGGGTTTCACCATGGAAATGAGTGTTGAGGTTTGCCAAGAGAGGCAAATTGACTCCTAGGTGTATGGGCCCATATCCTGTCATTGAGAGGATTGAACTTATAACCTATAAGTTGGATTTTGCCATCCGAGTTGGCTAATTTACATGATGTATTTCATGTAGCAATGTTGGAGAAGTGTTATCTTGGTTCAGAGAATATAGTGGATCTATAATCTTCTCAGCTCATACCAAATGTATCCTATGTTGAGGGATCAGTACGGATAATTGATCGGAGGATCAAGAAGTTTAAGAATCACGAGATACCGTTAATGAAAATTATATGGAGGAATCATAACCTAGAGAAAGCTACGTGAGAGCTTGAATCTGAGATGCGTAACAAGTTTCCTTTGCTCTTATAGGAATTTCGGGACGAAATTCTTATAAGGGAGGGAGATTGTTACAACCCATATTAGGGATACTCAAGAAATACTTCGATTAGCGTGAAGCACCTTGATTAGTGCTAAGTATTCTGTTAAACAGCATGATTAATCACGATAAGCTACGTCATGAATCAATAGTTGAGATTGAATCATCTGAGGTAACTAATGACAATTTCAGTGTTAATTGTTGAGTTAAGTCAAATGCCAAGATGTGATTGGTGCTTTGACCAGTTGTGACAAGATACTAATTGAGATTTCTTGTTTCGAGGTCGTAGTGAATTCCGTTATCGAAGTTTTGCAAAAGAAATCGTTCGATTTGGACCCTCGAGGCGAAAGTTATAGACTTTTTGTTCTCCTTGGACCTATAGTGCAATTTTTCCAGTTTTTCTCTTAGACTTTTATTTTCATTTGCCCTTTCTCGCTTATTCCTTTCTTCTTCCTTATCTGTAACTCAATAAAATAGTAAGCAACTGCCTAAAGTGGCGCACAGCATCAGGGGTGCGATCCCAACAAAGAGGGAGAGTCGCGGGGCGATTCTTGCTCCCAACTTCGTTCTTGGCTGCGCCCCTCTCCTCTCTTCTTCTTCTTTTTTTCCCTCTTCTTTCTCCTCCATCCACGGCCTGACATAGCCGTTTGGGCGTCAGCCGGTCAACTGCAGCTGCAGCTGTGTGGCGCGGCCAGGAGCTTGTATGGGCGCAGCTAGCACCTCAAAACGATGGCCCCGACTCCGACCTTCAGGTCTTAGATGAAATTCGCAGCTCCCAGCCACGTTTTAGCACCCAACCGAGCTATCCCTTCCACTTGTGCTCGAGAGAGGTTGCTGCTATGAGCAACAGGTCTGAACTAGGGGCAGTTCCGCCCAGGAATCACCACAAAAATGGTGCCAAGGAGATCGACCACGAGTCCCGAGTGCAGATCCGCAGCCATCAGCTTGATTAGGCACTCAACCTAGCTTCGTCTATTCAACCAACTTGAGCGTCAAGCTGCTGTAGAGAAGAACCGTAAATAGTGAAAAATCAAAGGAAGAAGACAATAGAAATCTGCCCGGAAACAGGCCCTGGGCACATCTCCGGACGAATCCGGACAGTCCAAATCAAAGTGAGTAGGATTTCATTTATTTATCATTAATGCGTTTGTATATTTTCTGTTTTGTGCGCGAATTACGCTGATAACAGGCGTTATCAGGCGACGGGCAGCGTTTGGCGTCGCCCGACCTTTTTATTTCATAAACTACTTCTAGACACTGTTATATGATTAAATTTAGCATTTGAACAGTACGGATTGAATCAGTAGATTTATATGGTTCATTGGAACCTAAATTGCTCATTTGAATGTTGAAATTAGAAATTCATGTCTGAAAATTGTATGATTTGGGTATGAACCCAGATAATGAAGATTTCTGATAAATTATCAGATGTACGATTTCAAAGTTGATATGAATAAATAAAAACATGCAAGAAAACCCTAATTGCATATATATATTTTGACGTTAATATGTGTAAATTGATATTTACATAAAATGGCACATTTCTCTGAAATATTACCAGAAATTCTCAAGTAGTGTTATTAAATTGTGTTGAGATATGTAATTAACTCTTAATTGAGTTAAGTGATGCACAAACCAGGATTTGGGTTAATGTGCACGTTTTTCGAGAATTTTAGAGAATTGATAATTGTTGAGTATGATTCTCATATGTGAAGTAAATTTCTTTAATTTGTGCAATAAGATGTTCAATTGCGTAAATTCGCTATGTATGTGCCAAATTGAAATAAGTTGGGTTATTTATGCATTTCTAATTTGTCTGAATGCATGGTATGAGAATTTCTCAGAAATTACAATGATTTAAAATATATTGCTCTGTCAGTTTAGAATGACAGTGTATTGTGATCTGATATGAAATCAGTAAATGTGATTTTCCTGTTTAAATGTTTATATGTTAATCAGTTAATAGACTTAGGTGCCCTAACACCGTAGAACCCCTTTGACAGGTCTGCTTCTTAGGGGTGAAACTCGTGTTCAACATCAACGCATGCGATGTCACGGTGGCACGAGGATGGAAAGGCAGTGTTCAACAACAACGCGTGCGATGTCACGGTGGCACTGGAGTAAATAGGGGTTATTCAACAACAACGCGTGCGATGTCACGGTGGTAACCCAGACCTCCTGAGCCTGTGTAATCAGGTTAGAGGAGGAGTTCAGAGCACTCGATGTAGTGCAGTGAGGCCGATGAGCCCCGAGGCCGATGATCCTGAAGGCCGATGAGCCTGTGGGTCCTGTGGCAGAGCAGGGCTGACCTCAGACTTAGCATTTCCCAGGTGTGTCGCTAAGTCTTGTACGGTGGGATCGTAGTTCGCTACGGATCTTTATATGCAGGGTACACTGCATATGATTAGGGCATAATAATATAAATATGAAATCATATAGGATCACAGTAAATTAATATATCCGAACTTTTGTGTCAATTCATTATATCTGTTTATTGGTTTAAATTATCTGTTGTTGCATAGAAATGCGATTATATTATGTAATCTGCTATGTCATTAGATCTGCCCTGCTTGTACTGTATTTATGTTTATTTCAATTTTATAAACCTGATGAGTTGTTTAGTGATAGCTAAATGAAATGCTATTCACTGAGCGAGTAGGCTCATACCTCTACTCAAAACATTTTCAGGACATCATCAGCAGCAGGAAATCTGAAGGATCCTTTCATCCTAACGCTTAGTCTGTAGAAGGTATACGTAGTTAGTAGTTAGAGGTCTCTTAGTCCTTTCCCCTCAGTCCTTGGGACATGGTGTGGGTGAAAGAGAGTATGTATGGCGAATGTGTAAAAGATGTAAATTAACTGTTATGTTTTACTTTCTGTTAAACAATGTTACATGTTGTAAACTCTGTTTATGTTCTCTAGCCAATTTAGTTGAAATGCTTCCGCAATAGTTTATTATGTTTTAGTTTACAACAATAATCCAGATATCATTACGAGGTTTTAGAAAGAAAAAGTTCTCAGTGATTTGTTTATGTGATAATCCCTCCGTCGCGCCCTAATCTCGTGATTAGTGGTTAGTGTGAGATCGGGGTGTGACACTTCTCCAGGACTTCAAAGCCCAGGAGGAGGGGGATTCGGTCACACGGTTGGCTCACCCATAGCGTTCATGTTGATGTCGTGAGGTAGAAGAAGAAATATGGGAAAAGGACATCCCTACCCCAAGCTCTATATATACAAGTGAGAGGGTAATTCGATCTTTCAACCTTGTTCCTTAACTTAAATGCACTGGCGCGTTTCTGATGTGGCCGCAGGCCATTGGCCATCCTGGCCGTGCAGACAATGCCAAATGACGAGGATAGTGTGATTAAATGTTGACTTGGTGCTCTCTTATTGGCCAATAAATGGTTATCTTGAAATAATTATAGAAATTTCTAGGATGCTCCGATGAAAACAATGTATACATGATTTTTATCAGCAAAATCAGTAAAACCCAAATAAAATATAATTGAGACTTGATAACACTTCTTATTCCAAAAGTGCCATGAACACATGTTTAGTAAGTGATTAGTACATTAAAACCCTAGTTTATCCATAACATGGGTATTATAATGTTGAAAACATTAAAAGCCTTTTCTTAATTCTATTTACTGATATTGTTGCATAATATGTGAAATCAAGATGACCATGATAATAATGATGAGAAACTAGGTTTTATAGAGTGGATGATCGTTAACATGTGTAATTAAGATCTTGAATATCAATGATGTAACTTACTATAAACTTAATGTGATCTGAGTGGTCATAATAAGATGATTTGTTGGATACAGTAATCATGCTTCTATCTAATGTTTAATGTATGATGGAAATAGGGTTTTTACCCTTATTCCTCAACCCTAAACCCTAGAATAGGACTGAGTAGGGTTTAATTACATTAATATGATTGATGACACTTTAGGATTTACATACATGAAGATTGCTAGATTTTCCTACTTGATTGGATAATATTCTTAGAGAATGTTTGCATAATCTGAATGGATCACCATTAAGATATGTGGTTATGCCTAAGGTTACCTGTATAGTTTTTCGATGATTGTTGAAAGTTTTTTGAAGATTGAACAACTAAATTGTTGGATGTTTATTTAGTTCTGATCAATTATAATGCTGCTATGACTATCACATAAAGGAAGACTATGTGAAGAAGATACCAGTTTATATTTTAAGCATTTGTTGGAATGTATATTGTTATTTACTTGCACATTTTGGATGCACCCCACATACTAGTATGGCAACATATTGATCGTGTATTGGTTTCATGTCGTTTTAGGTATAAACTGATATACATGATAAAGGACACGAAGATAAAGATGGAAATTACATGAAGGTGGTAAAGATGTAAAAGGAGGATTAGGTAGTTATTTCTTCTTGAATGTACATGTGTGAGGATAGAAAGTTCATGTAAGCATCTTGTAAACAAAAAAACTGAATTGATGAAATTGTTCTCTATTATTTGTTATTTGAGTAATCTGGATCTTGGGTAAAATTTGTAGGTAATGGCTCTCATATTTTTAGCCTTCGTGAATTGGGGTTTGTTGAAAAGTGAGGGTGTTACATTTGGTATCAAAGCACCAAAATTTTCAAATAATATTTAATGGTTTATAATTTCAAGTAATCTATAAAAATATGAGGGAATTATTAGGGAATTTTCTAAATACGATGGTGTCTAGAAAAAACCATGACCTGGGTGATGGTAAATTTTTCCTCCACACCGCTATTTGGCTTAGGATGACTCCCGGGCCTATGCATCCTGCCTGGCCAAAGTTATATAATTTTGCCTAAAATAAAATACCCTTAGATTTTCTTTTTATCTTGATTCATACACTTCTCATCCTCTCGCTTAATAAACCCTAAAAGATACTTCATATGAAGTTAGAGTTCTTGAGAAGAAGTAGGATTAAGGCATCCTCTGTCAATTAATAATGTACATGTAATGTGGAAATAAAAATGTACTTGTAATGTGGGAAAAAATGTACATGTAATGTGGAGATAATAATGTACATGTAATGTGGAAATAATAATGTATACACAATGTAGAAATGGTGATAAGGTAAAGAAAGATAGTTTTATGGGTTGCAAGGGTGGACCTTAGATGGAAGTAGGGTTGAGTTAAGAAAACTATAGGGATTCAAGGGACATGGAAACTCTAAGAGGTAGGATATAGTCCCTAACCCTAACCTTAAAACCCTAATCATAAGGAATGAGAGTGATGTGGTGATATAAAACATCTCCCATATGAACTTTGAAAAGGAATAAGAAAATATAAGTAAATGAGCTATTTGGCTTCATCTCCCATGCATTTTGCATGTGGAACAAGGCATTAATGAGAAAAGTTTTATGAAACATAAGCAACCTGTGAATAATGCATGTATGAATGTAACATGATCAAACCCTATATTGATCTCTGGTGATTTAAAGAGCATGGGGTGAATAAATTCATCACATGGGGATGACTAGTGATTAGGCCCAGAAATGAAGATCACAACAGACTAGACCCGAAAAGGAAGGCCTAGAATGAAACCAAGCCCGGGTGAGGGAAGGTTGTAAATAATGTCATCATGAGGATGACACTGATCATGTCCAGAAAGGATGATCACCACAGATCAGGCCCAAACAGGATGATCTCCATAGGCCAGGCCTGGACAGGATTGCCCATGAATATAATCAAGCCTGAGTGTGGGAAGGTTGTGAGCTGTCCACACAAGGAGGACCAAATCCCTGAGAGATGTCCCCATAAAGAGGCTCCCCTTAAAGAGGGAACACCATTGAGAAAAGAGGATAAGGGTGGCGAGGTTAAACAAGGAATGCTTATTCATCTTGCATAAAAAGATGATATTGTGAAACCCTTAGTTCAACTTTTAGGGATAGTGTGCCAACCAGGGGTGGGTCAACCCAAGAGTGGGAAAACGACCTATGGGAGGAGGCAAAACCCTAGATCTATAGGGTCGGGTTGTGGCTAGAGAGCCTAACCTCCTTCTGTGAGCCAAGAAGGGACCCTAGGTTAATATCTTCCCTAGAAAGGTAAGTTTACTAAATCAATTTAAAGATTGAGGCCACCTTAATTGTCACCTTAAGGGTGGAGAATTAAGGATACAAAATATGAAAGAACATATATTGAGTATGATTCTTTGAATCCAAGTATGCCGTCTCTAAGGAACATGAGGAAAAGTCACTATGGAAGTGGCTTCCTGTATGAGACCGAGCCAGAAAAAGAAAGTTTCCATGAAAAAGAAAGTTTCCCTGAGTTCAATGAGGGGATATAAAATGAATAATGAGCATCATAAGAGATGGAGGAAATTTGGTTTAAGGAATTGCATATGAAAATGGTGTGCTTTAAAATGGTTAAAGTTGTAATATTTCAAAGAAACCCTTGGGAAGGGTAGAGCCCTTAGTAAATCCTAAGGTCAAGTAGGGAGTATTAAAGGTACATGGACCGATTGGATTAGGAGTTGATTGTTCCCTGGATGCACAAGACCATCTAGTGGGGAGGTAACAACTATGTTTGCCCAAGGCCCATGTCTCAGGAGATTGGCCACCTTCGTGAGTTCATGTGACCCAACATGTGAATGTGAGAGGCACTTCCTAGATGCATAAGGATGATATCACTCCAAAAAACACCTATACCCATAGAGGCCTCAAGGAAGTGGCCAAGGATCATAATATCTGAGGTGAAAATGTAAAAGATACAAGAAGTCATGGAATAATGAAAAGAGTTGTGTACAAACTCAAGAGTGAAAAAGATATTTGACTTCATGAAATATAAGAATGTTATGGATTAAAAAGGTAATTTATGGCTTAGAGGCATATTGAGAATCGAAAATATGAAATTTTGAGGGAATGTGTGGATATACTGTCTCTACTCTTGGAATGGGATGAACGTTGTATTTGGGCTGCAATCAAGTGCTTATTTCATCTCATTATGAGGGAAATGATTGGGTAAACATATATTATTCTTAAAATTGACATACAAAAATGAATACCATAAGTTGAACTTAATGACATGATCTCGGGTTGGAGGTGTTACCTCACCCATATGAGAAAATCAATGAATAATAAGTCTAAAACCTTGGTGAAAAGGTAATCACCAAGAGAAATTGAAAATGTAATCACCAAAAGACAGTATCAGCTAATACCAAGGATGTGGAAATATCCTGAATTGAATTCAGGTATCAATCTTAGTAATAACATGTGGAATTTGTATATCAATAAAAGATGTTAAGGATATCTAAGTAGGGTTTCTAACCATAAGGTTTGAAACAAAGATAAGTTATCATTCACCTTAAGCTTACTAGATTTGAATTTTGAGGGAAAATTTGCTTTTGAGGAGGGGTGAATGTAATACCCTCAATTTTATGAAACTGAATTAGACAAATTTAAGGCACGAATTGATAAGTAATTCCTTAATGGTATTTTGATAGAATAACATGAGTTTGACCCATGGACCATGTAAGGCCCATGATACTATTTTTTTTGCAAATAGGTCCTTGTGGCAAAAATTAAAGGAAAAGAAGGAATCATCACATAAATAAAAGTTAATGACATTTTGAGATAATTGGTTTGGATGAATAGTCAAATTTTGAGAACAAAATTCCTATAAGAGGAAAATAATGTTATAACCTGGTTTTTCCCATGTTTTAATATATTTCTCAAATAATGTAATATGAAGGACACAGTAGAAAAATGGTTCTCTATGTGTCTTATTTGGAAATTGTGATTTGAAAGTGCAAATACTCCATATAGGATTGGATTTCGTGTAGTTCACTATTTTCAACAAACCATTAATATATTTTGGACAAAGAAAGATAGGAAAATCCAATAATAAAGAAATTACTAAAGTTAATTCACAATGGATGTTTTAAATATAGAATTATGTGGAAAAGAGAGTTTTTGGGAATAAATAAAGAATGATGACTCTGTTAATTACTAGACAACTGAAATATAAGATGATATGCAAGTTACCAAAAGAAATAATATTTATGGTGTCCTAGATAATTAAAATATAATTATCTAGCAAAGATTGGCAACACCATGCTTAATGCATCAAACATGGATATTTTGATTTGACTTTTAGTAAGCTTGAAAACAATAATGAAAAGGAAGAGAATTCTAGATTTTTGGAGAAAAGGATATACCATGGAATAATGGTAATGTTTTAAATAATGATTTAAGAAGGAATACGTTTGGTATGAGAGAGACATTCCTTAAATCCCAATTAATGTGACTTGGGAAAGGATATTAGTAAGTTTCCTAGAAAAAGGAATAGTTGATTTAGGAGGAGACAAATAATAGTCTAGAATCAAGTTATCAAATATGAGCCTTATAAGGGTATTCATTAATGGATTTTGGTGTAAAAGTTGTAGACATAAGAGTATCCATAATTGGAATATTAAGTTATTTCCTTAACACCTAAGCATACTCAATAAGATAAATCGTAGACACAAGGAAAGGAAAAAGGGATTAGTAAGAGGAATGTCTTTATTTCTGTGTTAGTGTTGAATTATTGGTAAAAGGAATGTCATTTTGGAATACTTACAAAAAGGTAGCAATATATGTTTATGGAATGTCATGAATGCCTTGATTTTGAAGGAATAAAGGAATTGAGAAGGGAGTTATAGAAAGGTGCATGGTCGGTGGCCCTTCTATATCAGATAGACCACAATGTCTCAACCATGAGTAAAAGGAGGAAGGAAACAAATATTTCCTCTTCTAGACCTTGGGTCTCATTCTCTACCCTTCCTTCTTTTCACATCATAGCCACTAGGGTCTCCTGAGACATGTATATATAGGGACCCAAGATCCCTCGTTTGAGTTTGTGGCATTGATGTGCACAAATCATATCACATTTTTTCGCCATTCTAATTGCACATTTAGCCATATTTCTACTCCAATTCATGTTAAGTTGTTTGTTTATTTTTGATCTTACTCATGTTAGGGTTTGAATTGCAGGTACTTCATATTTCACTCTAAAAGAAGAAGAAGAAATGCCCAATTTCCCATTTATTTGGCATTCCCCAAAATGTCCCAGTTTCCGGAGTCCAGAAGTGCAGTAGATTACTGACCTTATGTTGTATTGATTGCTTTACATGGCATGTGAATCTTAGGCAGAAGACTGACTCTACAACAAGCATCCCTTATGTCATGTTGATTACGTTACACGTCATAGCTCAGTAACCCCAAAAATTGACAAAAAACTCTTCTTATGCTGTGTGGACCATTCCACACGGCGTGTCACTTGTGAACGCTACTATTCTTCAGGGCAATTGAGACTTACATAGTGTAACATACATCCAACATGCCACAGTGGATATATTTTCTACAGGTTTCTTATTTCTAAACACTTATCAAAAATATAAAAGAACTGCTACCCCTTGGGAAGAAGATCATGCATCATTTTGAGTGGTTAGAGACTGAGAACAAGGCCAGAGCTCTGGAGAGGTATCCTAGGAGAGAAAGCTAGGGTTTCTCAAGAGAGAATCCATTCCTAGCCCCATTTCTCTTCTCCTTTCCTTCCCAAAGCAAAAAAGAGAAGGTAGCTAAAGAAAGGAGCATTTTCAGAAATGGATCTCCATTCTTAGACTGAGATCTCCATTTGTTCTTCACTCATACGGATCCAATTGTTATTCCTCTCTCTTTTCTCATGCTTATTTCATTGATTCATCATTTGTGCATGTATTTCCTCACCATGACTGAGTAAACTCCATTTCTTGGACGTGCAAGAGTATCTCCCACATCATAATTGAATGTGACTCAAATTTCATATCTAATATTAGTTAATCTTATATTTCAAAATGAATTATGGTGTTTATTTCCTTATATGCATGGTTGGCTATCGTGTTTACATGTTTAATGCCTCTTATTATTTTTGGAAAGACATATCAGGAGGTTGGGAATAATCATTTTGACAAAACATACTTGACCATGGGAATGGCTTGGATTGGGCTAAAGGTTTTAGGTTGTAGTTTGAATCCAGATATGTGCATGGGAATGCTATACGAAGATAGAACTATCTTATATCATAAGGAGATGTATTAGATGTAATCAACCTACCTTAAGAGATTAATTAACACCATTAGAATTTTTAGTTCATGTTGAGTTATGATGTGGAGGTGAAATCCCATATCCAATATCCGCATAAACTAATTTTAATCTTTCTCCAAGTGACTTGTATTTTTCATTTCTTTTATTTTTTTAGAATTTGATTAATTCAAACATACCCTTTTAATTGAAACTGACTTAGATTGTTGAAAGTTAGCACTTATACGTCTAGCTGGTCTAGCTCCTTATGGTTTGACCTCGACTACAATTGATTCTGTATACTTGCAGGTGATTGATGAGTTGAGAAAATTAATTATTAAAACTCGCTTGCCTTTGGGAATCAACAAGTTCTTGGCGTCGTTGCCGAGGATCTACGGTAATTCTTAGTTAGAGTAAAAGTGCTAATTAGTATTCAAGCCTAAGTCATCATTTTCCATTTTTCATACTATGATACCATTTTAGCCTTGTGATTCTCACTTAACTTTTGCCTTTATAGGTTGCATGCATTGTTCTAAGAGGGGTCTTGAGACATCCATGTTCTTAGACTAAGTAATTAAGTGAACCTTTTGTATATGGAGGATAGAAAAGATGGGTGATAACTCTTCAAGCTTGGAGGGATCAAAACTGTCATCACCTCATCTGTCACCATCACTGCCACATTCACCTGATCATCATTAATAGTCTAACTTGGAAGACAACATGCCACTGAAGGAATTCGTGGTACCTACTGCCATCAATATAAGTGGAGCTATTATTTATCAATCTATTGAGGCCAACAACTTTTCCATCAACCCCACCATTATGCAAATGATCTAACAGAACAGATTTGGCGGGACTCCAATGGAAGACCCCAATCTTCATGTAGCAGAATTTTTGTAGTAGATGGGGACCTTCAAGATTAATGGTGTACCTACTGATGAGATATGTCTACTGCTATACCCATTCACATTGAGAGATAGAGCCAAGATGTGGATCTGTTCACTGCCAAAGAGGTCCATCAAAAGCTGGGATGAGTTGTTAAATGCTTTCTTAACAAAGTACTTCTTGTCGAGCATAACTGCCCAATTGAGAAGCCAGCTCACGAATTTTAGGCAACATGAAGGAGAGATGATTTATGATTTAACATAAATTGGTCGAGCTTTACATCTAGGAGATTTGAAGTTTGCATGGAGTTCTAAGGTTATGTTAAATCATAAATCATCTTTCCTTCTTGTTAGAAAAATCTTTGGGAAGACTCACTATTAGTACAAAATCTTAGGAGCTATTTCATTTAAACTCCATCCTCTAAATCACCATGTCATAAGGCATTTTTAATGTCAAGTGGTAATAGAGGCCAGTCTGTGTGAGTGGCAAGGGAGATTACAATCCTGACTAAAGAAATATGAGTGATCAGTCAGAAGGTTTTAAAGAAATCACTTCATATGTTTGGGTGAATCCTTTAGAAACAAGCTAAGATTTAAGTTGTTCCATCGACCCATTTGAATTAGATTTGATAGAGAAAACCATAACAAGAAACAATACTTTTGTCTAGTGGAGGAGGGACAAGATTCCAAATCACATTATCACACAATTGTGTCATTTCCTCAAGCATTATAGCTTTCAGACTAGGGTGCTTGTGAGAACCCATTACACTAAACGAGATTACTCAAAACATAAAACACAATCGATCACCAATTAATCACATACCCAAAAATATGGGTAAATTAAAACTGATTTCAACGTCAGCACCTACTCAGAAATATTTACATAAGAGCCCAACATCTTTCTTTTATCCATACTATGTCAAGAATTTGATATAAATTGTTCTATAGCCTTAGCCACAACATATATACACAGGAGAACAATATTCGTATATGACACACAAACAAGCATTAATATGTTAACAAAAGTCTGATTCATTTGAAACACCATATAAAAACTTTTCCTATCCGGACCAGAGAGTACATGGACGACTCTACGACACACTAGACATCTAATCAACTTTATCAAAGATTAATTACTATAGCTCCTCTTTGCTTCCACATGTTTGTTTTCCTCACTTCTGATTACCTAAAAAGATGTGGCAAACCACAAGGGCCAGACCCATGTCCCAGCAAGAGATATAACCTCCAACAACGTTTATTGATTACAACATTTTTAAGTAATTAAACAGTTAAGCAGTTTAATCAGATATACCAAATAAGATCAGTAGTACTAATGATTAACAAAATACATAAAGGAGCAGATAATAACTATCATCGTTAGCCAGACTATCAATCTTTATCTTGTTGCCAATATAAGCAATTCAGTAGCATATGCATATCTAGCATCATGAGCAAGTCTAGTAACATATCATATCTAACAACATGAGCATGTCTAATTGGTTGAACATATCAACATCATAAGAAGGACTAACAACATAAGCACAACTATCTGGATAAGCATGATTAGCAGTATACGCATATGTAGTTACAAAGGCATGGCTAGCAATATTAAACATAGCTAGCAGAACCATCGTAACCATCTATGTCAGTATATTTGACAACATAAGTATGTTTACAACATGATCATAACTACATCATAAGCATATCTATTATCTCTTATTGTACTATACATGATCTCAGAGAAAAGAAAGCAAAAAAGGGTTTTCATCCAATATGAAGCATTGTGTATAACCCTAAATAGATATGCTACACGGCTGTCTTACATCTTTTATTATGCCCTAAGGAAATTGAGGATACCACTCAAAATCCAACTGACCACTGATAGGTCGAAATCAGTGCCATATAAGATATAGGAAGAGCCGGACTCCTAAGATCTTCTCTGCTCCCGGTCAGTACGGGTCTGCCACAACGGCACATAAGGTCAAGCTGCTAACAACCTAGTCCGTCCTTGGTACAGGTCATGACACTAGTGAAAGGAGGTGGGTATGCATACCCTACCATTCGAGGTACAACCGCAGTTGTCCTCCAATCTTGTCATATATATAATCACCGAGACACGATCGCATCCGTTCTCAATCACATCAGATGTATGAGGCATGACCATAGACAACCTCCACAATCTGCATTGTGGATGACAAGGATATATCCCCAACTTGCCACCCCCACATACTCAACAATATGCGCTCTGAGTTTCCCTTAGGAATACTCGTTTCACCATCTGGAAAATTCTGACACTCAGATGGATCTATGGCACATGACACAACATGATTAGAGTTTCACTTGATTAGTTATGCCAATTGGGTGAATTAAGGATGCATCAAAAAAGTGGACATACAAATCCTAATTCACTTCTAACAAGCACATAAATATCACAACTTCAAAAGATATAAAATGTGTGAAACATAATTTCTCATCTCATCATCACATGGTACTATTCACTTGCCATTCATGAGACCACACTAGTCATCATACTATCAAAAGATATAAATCCTTTTCACAATATCACAGGGTATCAACCCTTATCAACACAAGATGATTACACCTCATTCAGGGTTCAACCATGCCCAAAGGTCATTAAAACCATAATACTATCACAAGATATAAAATCCTTTTCACAATATCACAAGGTATCAAACCTTATCAACACAAGAGGATTACACCTCCTTTAGGGCTCAACGATGTCCAAAGGTCATTAAGACCATCATACTATTCCCTACAAGATCATCATTATCTATTCATGCCTTATAACAAGGCTCAACAACATCACTTACATATAATACACAAGATCAACACAATATTGCATTAATGAACTAGGAGATATTCATAAACAATCATAGTAGGGTTATATTAACATTAAGAACATTCCTTTATTACATCAACATGCAAGGAATCTAGATATGATTAGCCCTCATCATATTCATAATGCACATGTTTAGCATAAGAAAGTATCAACCATGTTGCTATGATAACCACCAATTAACACATTAGGGTTATGATAATATTAAGGAGGTTATTCCACCATCATTCCATCACATAAGAATGTTAAACATGAATACTCATCTTTATCTATTTGCATTAGAGTTAGGTTCAACATGACAAATTATATCAATGTTACTAATCATCACTTCTACCCAAACCCTAACTCACGGCATCCCCATTAGATCATGGATGCATAAGGTGAAGCATCACCATAACATTCCATACTATTCTCAAGTATGAACCCACACATAAATCAAGGTGTAACCATCGGGTTATAGCATACTAGGGTTTCAACAATAATAAGTGAGTACCCCATGATTGAATTAGTCATTCAAGGACTATTCATACCCAATCACCATCATTTAGTTATATTAAAGCTAGGTATAACAAGCTATACCTCATTAGGGTTACATATTAACACGATATGGTTATCATCCCTTCTATTCATATGAGTGAATAGGTAATAATACCTTATTAAGAGTAACTCTCCATTTGTTCCATCATCATTCAACCCATATCACCATATCACAATGTCACCCAGAACCATTGGATGTTTAAAAGGTAAGACCATCAGTTGTTTACATAAGTAAACACCTTGGATAAACTACCTATGAAGTCCTTGATTTGTGCTCTAGAAAGAGTCACCATTTAACCCTAGATATCCCTTGATTAACAACACAAAAAGTTCCATTGAGAGTAGGGTAAAACCCTCAATCAACTATTCATTTAAAACAAGCCATCCATTGTCAACAAGTAAGCTCCTTAAGTTGATCATATAAAGGAAACCATCTAAATAACATTATTAGGACCAAAATATTACATTAGCCATCATTCCACTTTATTGGAGGAATAAACTGTAGATCTTGACCATTGGGTCAAGTTCATATGTTAAAACCATCAATTACAGTATAGATCAGACCATTGCATCAAGTTACCCAAGAAACCATTGGTCTAAGGATTAATTGATGATACAACTATATAATTAACTCACCATAGGTTGTAGAGACCTGATCCACCATAATTAGTGACCATTAAATCACCATAGGTTGTTAGATCAACACTATATTCATTAGTCAACATCAAATATTAAGCTAATGTCATCATTGATTGAAAACATCAGTAGGGTACTTAATGATTGCTCATGAAATTTCTAATTTTGGTCCAAAACCTGACCTAGGGGGTGACCATAGGCTGTCACCATCATTTGAAACCATTGATATGACCATCATTTGTCATGAAGACAACACCATAGGGTTGTTGCAATGGTAACATCATCGGGTCATGGATTTATATAAGAAATTAGCTTTAAACCCTAAAATTGTCCATTGGTTGATAGGATCTTAGCACCATAGGTTGTCAAACAAACCTGATCCAAGTCATATTATATCTTCAGAATAACATAAACATGATCACATGTTCATCTAGAACTGAAATCAGAACAGGGAACATTAAGAAAATCAAAATCCAAGTCAAGCATAGCTTTTTAGTGCATGAATCATCATTTTCAAGCAAGAACATGAGCTAGCAAGCTTATGGTAAGCAATAAACGTGGAGCAAGTTATAAAACTTGCCTCTAATGAGAATATGAAACCCCACACAGAATAAATATTGAGCAGGTAGGTTAGAAAATCCAAGCATAAGCTATGAACTCGTCCATCTAGCACCTTTCTTCATCAAATGAGCAAACCCTAAGCATAAGGAGCAAGAAAGGTAGGGTTTTAGAGCTTTAGAGCAAATTATACCATGGAACAGAAAGGTTCAGACCTGGAGGAAGATCTAAGGAAGGAGAAGAGCAAGATAAATGGAGAAGAAAGGAAGAAAATAACCTGCCTTGGTTGGAATCCCTAGAAGATGACCTTGGAAACCCTAGGTAGGGCTAAATGGAGCTCTAGGAGACCTTCTTCTCCAAAAAGAGGTTGTCGTCTACATTAGAGAACTTGGTTCCACAGAAATATAGAGGGGAGTCATTGATCCAGGTTAAAGGAAAGATAAATCAAGCATAGTTTCGAACTTGGGTAAGGAAGAGGTAAATATAGCCCATGGATAAGGATGGAAGCAAGCATGAGGTGTAAAAGTAGCTTCCCCATGTTTCTATGGACTTAAACTATTAAGAATATACAAGCACACACATAACCAGCTACTACACCATCCTTATAGACCAGTTTAGATTTACTTTGTCGAATTTCCCAGCCAATCACATAATTCATTAGTTGATAGCTACTAAAGGTAGCTCATCCGTGAAGGGGTAAACCCTAAAATACCCTTGGAGAAAACACCTTCAAACTAAGGTTTAAATAGGCGCCCCATGGCTCAACAAGATCAATAATAAATAGAGAATATCCAAGGAACATAATTCAAGTGATAAATTGCAAAGAAAACCTCTCAATTGGGTAAATTGCAGAAAAGTCCAAAATATGCATAAAATTGCATAACTTGCTCAAACAGTGTCCAAATTGGACCAAATTTGAAACTTAAGATTGTATTATGATTTCAAAGTATATAAAAATGTTATATTAGGGTTATAAGAGTTAAATTATGATAATTAAACTTATTCAACTCATTAAGCAAGTTTAAGGGCCTTACAACTATAAACCCCTAATAGGGATTTCGCCCCCAAAATCCAAGGTAAACAAAGATGGGTACTTCCTTTGCACCTCATACTATTATATTCACATGGTTACTTGCATATCATGGTGATTTCACATCATTCATACATATCTCATCTTGGGTCAGCACAAAAACCCCCATCTAAGAAGACATTCTCAATATGGAACGTAGAAATTTGTTGTGTCATCTGGACAACTCTAGTAGTAATGTTCAACTTTAAATTATATCTATCATCCTAAAATTATATCTATTGTATCAACATATTACTCAAAAGTCATACTTGCTATCTTTTTACCAATCATGGCATGTGTCCCACACCATTCCTTGAAGCATAAAAAAAGGCAATGTATCCATCTTTTTTTTACTGACACTAGAACTCTTGTCACTTCTTTTTCAGCATCAAAAGAAATGTTGACGGTGGTAGCTGTCATTCCATACAAGGAAACATCATTCCTAGTCAACCTTGTTAGGGGTGAAACAACAACACTATCTTCACCTTACTAGGATTTACACAACCTACTTAGAAGACATATCATGATCCCGTAAAGAAATTTAATCAACCCCATCTCCCTCTTATTCAACTTGTCTCATAGATATTTCTTCTTGGGCAACCCTAAGGTTTTTCAAGAAATATTGATCATATTTTTGACCATATTTGAAATACTTTGACATGTCATCATTCAAAGCTTGATATAACTTGTATGACATGACTGGAACACTCTGTTCCTCCTATTGATAAATTCTATTTGTACATTGGTTAGTCTAAAGGACATAACTCTAAACTCATCATGGTCATGTGAATTATGTCATCCAATATAACTCTTATGCATTGATATTTGATCATAGGTTTATCTTAAAGGAACACAATATCACATGTCTATTGACCTACAAATCATCTGTCCTTGATAGTGGTCTTGCCCAGCTATCACTGAACCATACACAACATTATAGAATCACTTTTGTTTTTCCTTCCAAACAACATTTAGAGGGTCATCATCAACTCTCTCTCCATCTCTCTCTACGGAAGAGGAATACTTGGAATGTTCATTTAATAAACATCTCCAACATTCACATATTTGTCATATTATTAATACATCTTGGATACTAGGATTCATTACCTTGGTATCCACCTCATGTGCTATAAGAAACTCACATCCTTATATCATCTACTTTTACCAACATAACAAATATCAAGGCATATAAAAGGAGTCTTCCTAATTATTGGAAGGCTCAAAAGAAAAATCATCACAAACTTTATGAACTAGGAACCATAGTCCAAACAACCTTATGTTATAATAATCTATCCACCCTCATGTTTACAACGAATCCACACATACCAAGTGGCAATGATCCACTTGAAAGTTGTGCCTTGGAAAGAAAAGACACAAAGGGAAACACGCTTCCCACATCATAGCAACATTGTTCAAGGTCATTAGTAAAAAGGTAACCGATTATATTTTCATTATGCAAGTTACATCTTCTTATGTATCATTTTACCTTTTTCATTTCAGGTTCCTTGCCATTAGCATAGGAATTATCATGATGAACATATCTCATTACTCCTTCCTTGATGACTATTTATCACACTTGGTATGTTCTCTTATTTTATTATGTTTTTCAACCACTTATCGACAGGTAAATCATCATTTTCCACATTTTCTTCATTAAATCGGGATCATCTCCCTTAATTTCTTTCACATGCCATACTAATTTTTCATTAACACTTTCTTACACACATAGGTTGGTCTGAGATTAACTCCGGTTCCACCTTATTTCTTTATCATTATTCCCATTCATCTTCTCATTTTGTACTTGTTATAGGAGTTCTTTGTATCTTATGTAGATTTCATACCTTGATTCACTTTATAAGCATAAACTTATCTGTATTTTACTTTATTATCTTCTTGAATCACATCTTCAAGAACTCCTCTTTTCCTTATTTGTATTCAGATTTAGATTTCATGGTGTTGTATCTTTCTCTTATAGTTACCAAACATTCAAGTTTTGATTGATAATGATGCAATTCTCATCTTCTTTAAGGTAGGATTGAGATATTTACACCATGATTTATTATTTGTTATGCTCTTTAGATTGTCTCAAAATGAATACTTGATCAGAGTAATCATAAAGATAATAATCTAAGAGTTCCATACTTACCTTTTCTTCAATAATTGAATACCTGGCTAGGGCATCCAAGTATTGAGATTAGGCAATATGCACCATGTTTTTGTGTCACGTTCCTAACTTATACATCACCTAGTCCTAAGTCCTAGTGTCCCTATAGACTCAATGAACCTAAAGCTCTGATACCAACTTCTGAGAACCCGTTACACTAAACGAGATTACTCAAAACATAAAACACAATCAATCACCAATTAATCACATACCCAAAAATATGGGTAAATTAAAACCGATTTCAACGTCAGCATCTACTTAGAAACATTTACATAAGAGCCCAACATCTTTATTTTATCCATACTATGTCAAGAATTTGATACAAATTGTTCTATATCCTTAGCCACAACATATATACATAGGAGAACAATATTCGTATATGACACACAAACAAGCATTAATATGTTAACAAAAGTCTGATTCGTTTGAAACACCATATACAAAATTTTCCTACCCAGACCAGAGAGTACAAGGATGACTCTAGGACACACTATACATCTAATCAACTTTCTCAAAGATTCATTACTATAGCTCCTCTTTGCTGCCACATGTTTGTTTTCATCACTTACGATTACCTAAAAAGATGTGGCGAACCACAAGGGTCAGACCCATGTACCAGCAAGAGATATAACCTCCAACAATGTTTATTGATTACAACATTTTTAAGTAATTAAATAGTTAAGTAGTTTAATCAGATATACCAAATAAGATTAGCAGTACTGATGATTAACAAAATACATAAAGGAGCAGATAATAACTATCATCATTAGCCAGACTATCATTCTTTATCTTGTTGCCAATATAAGCAATTCAGTACCATATGCATATCTAGCATCATGAGCAAGTCTTGTAACATAGCATATATAACAACATGAGCATGTCTAATTGGTTTAACATATTAACATCATAAGGACTAACAACATAAGCACAACTATCTGGATACGCATGATTAGCAGTATATGCATCTCTAGTTACAAAGGCATCGCTAGCAATATTAAACATAGCTAGCAGAACCATCTTAACCATCTGTGTCAGTATATTTGAAAACATAAGTATGTTTACAACATGAGAATAACTACATCATAATCATATCTATTATCTCTTATTGTACTATACATGATCTTAGAGAAAATGAAGCAAACAAGGGTTTTCATCCAATATGAAGCGTTGTGTATAACCCGAAATAGATATGCTACACGACTATCTTACATCTTTTATTATGCCCTGAGGAAATTGAGGATACCACTCAAAATCCAACTGACCACTGCTAAGTCAAAATCAGTGCCATACAAGATCTAGTAAGAGTCGGACTCCTAATATCTTCTCCATCCCCGATCAATACGGGTCCGCCACAACGACACATAAGGTTAAGCTGCTAACAGCCTAGTTTGTCCTTGGTATATGTCACGACACTAGTGAAAGGAGGTGGGTACACATACCCTACCATCCGAGGTACAACCGCAGTTGTCCTCCAATCTTGTAACATATATAATCACGGAGACACGACCGTAGCTATTCTCAATCACATCAGATGTATGAGGCATGACCATATCCAACCTCCATAATCTTCATTGTGGATGACAAGGATATATTCTCAACTTGCCACCCCCACATACTCAATAGTATGCACTCTGAGTTTCCCATAGGAATACTCGTTTCACCATCTGGAAAATTCTAACACTCAGATGGATCTATGTCACATGATACTACATGATTAGAGTTTCACTTGATTAGTTATGTCAATTGGGTGAATTAAGGCTGCATCAAACAAGTGGACATACAAACTCTAATTCACTTCTAACAAGCACCTAAATATCACAACTTCAAAAGATATAAAATGTGTGAAACATAATTTCTCATCTCATCATCACATGGTTCTATTCACTTGCCATTCATGAGACCACACTAGTCATCATACTATCACAAGATATAAATCCTTTTCACAATATCGCAGGGTATCAACCCTTATCAACACAAGAGGATTACACCTCATTCAGGGCTCAACCATGCCCAAAGGTCATTAAGACCATCATACTATCACAAGATATAAACTCCTTTTCATAATATCACAGGGTATCAACCCTTATCAACACAAGAGGATTACACCTCATTTAGGGCTCAACCATGCCCAAAGGTCATTAAGACCATTAGATTATTCCCTACAAGATCATCATTATCTTTTCATGCCTTATAACAAGGCTCAACAACATCACTTACATATAATACACCAGATCAACACAATATTGCATTAATGAGCTAGGAGATATTCATAAACAATCATAGCAGGGTTATATTAACATTAAGAACATTCCTTTATTACATCAACATGCAAGGAATCTAGATATGATTAACCCTCATCATATTCATAATGCACATGTTTAGCATAAGAAAGTATCAACCATGTGGCTATGATAACCACCAATTAACACATTAGGGTTATGATCATATTAAGGAGGTTATTCCACCATCATTCCATCATATAAGAATGTTAAACATGAATACTCATCTTTATCTATTTGCATTAGAGTTAGGTTCAACATGACAAATTATATCAATGTTCCTAATCATCACTTATACCCAAACCCTAACTCACGACATCCCCATTGGATCATGGATGCATAAGGTGAAGCATCACCATAACATTCCATACTATTCTCAAGTATGAACCCACATATAAATCAAGATATAACCATTGGGTTATAGAATACTAAGGTTGCAGAACAATAAGAGAGTACCCCATGATTGAATTAGTCATTCAAGGACTATTCATACCCAACTACCATCATTTAGTCATATTAAAACTAGGTATAACAAGCTATACCTCATTAGGGTTACATATCAACACAATATGGTTCTCATCCATTCTATTCATATGAGTGAATATGTAATACTACCTTATTAAGGGTAACTATCCATTTGTTCCATCATCATTCAACCCATATCACCATACCACAATGTCACCCAGAACCATTGTATGTTTAAAAGGTAAGACCATTGGTTGTTTACATAAGTAAACACCTTGGATAAAACACCTATGAAGTCCTTGATTTGTGCTCTAGAAAGAGTCACCATTTAACCTTAGACATCCCATGATTAACAATACAAAAAGTTCCATTGAGAGTAGGGTAAAACCCACATTCAATTGTTCATTTAAAACTATCCATCCATTGTCAAAAAGTAAGCTCCTTAAGTTGATCATATAAAGGAAACCATCTAAATCACATTATTAGGACTAACATATTATATTATATATCATTCCACTTTATTGGAGGAATAAATAGTAGATCTTGACCATTGGGTCAATTTCATATGTTAAAACCATCAATTATAGTATAGGTTCGACCATTGCATCAAGTTACCCAAGAAACCATTGGTCTAAGGCTTAATTGATGATACAACTATATAATTAACTCACCATAGGTTGTAGAGACCTGATCCAACATCATTAGTGACCATTAAATCACCATAGGTTGTTTGATAAATGCTATATTCATTAGTCAACATCAAATATTAAGCTAATGTCATCATTGATTGAAAACATCAGTAGGGTACTTAATGATTGAACATTAAACTTCTAATTGGTCTAAAACATGACCTAAGGGGGTGACCATAGGATTTCATTATCATTTGACACCTTTGATCATGACCATCAGTTGTCATGAAGACAGCACCATAGGGTTGTTGCAATGGTAACATCATCGGGTCATGGATTTATATAAGAAATCAGCTTTAAACCCTAAAATTGACCATTGGTTGATAGGTGCTTAGCACCATAGGTTGTCAAACCAACCTGATACAAGTCATATTATACCTTAGGAATAACTTAAACATGATTACATGTTCATCTAGAACTGAAATTAGAATAGGGAACATTATAAAAATCGAAATCCAAGTCAAGCATAACTTTTTAGTGCATGAATCATCATTTTCAAGCAAGAACATGAGCTAGCAAGCTTATGGTAAGAAATAAACGTGGAGAAAGTTATAAAACTTGCCTCTAATGAGAAGATGAAATCCCAAACAGAAGAAATCTCGAGCAGGTAGGGTAGAAAATCCAAGCATAAGCTATGAACTCGTCCATCTAGCACCTTTCTTCATCAAATGAGAAAGCCCTAAGCATAAGGAGCAAGAAAGGTATGGTTTTAGAGCTTTAGAGCAAATTCTACCATGGAACAGAAAGGTTCCAACCTGGAGGAAGGTATAAGGAAGGATAAGGGCAAGAGAAATGGATAATAAAGGAAGAAAATAACCTTCCTTGGTCGGAATCCCTAGAAGATGACCTTGGAAACCCTAGGTAGGGCTAAATGGAGCTCTAGGAGACCTTCTTCTCCAAAAAGAGGTTGTCTTCTACCTTAGAGTACTTGGTTCCGCATAAAAATAGAGGGGAGTCGTTTATCAAGGTTAAAGGAAAGAGAAATCAAGCATATTTTTGAACTTGGGCAAGGAAGAGGTAAATATAGCCCATGGATAAGGATCGAAGCAAGCATGAGGTGTAAAAGTAGCTTCCCCATGTTTCTATGGTCTTAAACTATTAAGAATATACAAGCACACACACAAGTAGCTCCCCCACCGTCCTTATAGACCTGCTTAGCTTTCCTTAGTTGAATTTCCCAGCCAATCACATAATTCATTAGTTGATAGCTACTAAAGGTAGCTCATCCGTGAAGGGGTAAACCCTAAAATACCCTTGGAGAAAACACCTTCAAACCAAGGTTTAAATAGGTGCCCCATGGATAAAAAAGATCAATAATGATGAGATAATATCCATGGAACATAATTCAAGTGATAAATTGCAAAGAAAACCTCTCATTTGGGTAAATTGTATAAAAGTCCAAAATATGCATAAAATTACATAACTTGCTCAAACAATGTCCAAATTAGACCAAATTTGAAACGTAAGCTTGTCTTATGATTTCAAATCATATCACAATGTTATATTAGGGTTATAAGAATTCAATTATGATAATTAAGATTATTCAACTCATTAAGCAAGTTTATGGGCCTTACAAGTGCTGAAGGGCCTAACCATATTTTTTAGGAATCTAGATAGATTCGTGTTGTTAGGCACTTGATTTAGAAATACATAAAATCTTAGATAGGAAACATTTATGAGATATAGGATGGAAAAGAGTGCAAGAGTAGATACCTTTCTGGAGAGCCACAAGATAGGCTAGATGCTTAAACATGAACATTGGTTTCAGGTCATATTCCATAGGAGGAGGAATTCTAGGATGATGTGGGATGGGTTCATGATCTAGTGGGTCAGAAAGGATAATATCAAAAAAATAATTTTGAGGTTGAGATTTAGGTGATAAGATATTTATGTAGAATCAAATAACATCTCAAATTCATGAAAGGTAACATCATCGAAGACATATATATGATGATTGCATGGACTATAAAAATGATAACATTTCTAGAAGGTAGAATAGACAAGAAAACTATCTTGATATGGAAAGGATCATGTTTATCCACTCTTGGATCATAATTATGTACAAAAGTAGTACACCTTAAAATACACAAAGAAAGATGGAAAGTCGTTTGCATTGGAAAAATAACCAAAAAGGGGGGTCGTGTTCTAAAGAACATAAGATGGTTTTTTTATTGATGAGTCTTCTATGTTATCTAAAAAATAGGATTATGTTAGTACTTATAATACAAATCCTTGTTCTAGTGCCACCAAGCAGGTGGAGCTAGAGATTGATGATGTGACATCATCACCACATGGCAATTTGACACCTCATACTACTATTAGTCAAGATACTTCAGACAATGTTAAAGATGAGGTGCCTGATGCACTATCCTATAATGTTGCTCATGCTAGAAAATGAATACCATTTAGGCTACCAACAAGGTATTCAGATTTTATTTTTGCTTATGGTTTAGCCACTACCGAGGAGACCTATGATGTTGGTGAGAACCTACTTATACAATAGTTGTAGCTTCTCTATATTTTTCTATGTGTGTTGATACTATGAATGAAAAGATGGAGTCTTTTCATAAGAATTAGATTAGAGACTTCTATTATAACACACTAAAACCTAGAATCATACCCTATTCCCGTACTAGGAGGTTAGTAAGATTGGTGACTTAGATTTGACCAAACAAGGATAAATTAGATCCTTGATGTATATTCTTAATGCACATGACATGAATAACGTAACCCAATATATATTTTGGATTGAAAACAAATACAACGTATGAAGTGGCATAAGGTTCTGTTATCAACATTACATATTTAATTATGTGCTAACAATAAAATAACTTTATTAAATATGTTACAAAAGTTTCCTTTGGTAACTAATATGCACATAATGGCTGAAATTTGTTTAATAAGAAGTGAAATTTGTTTCATATATGAATAAAATAACAATTGGTGTTTCCATGTTCATAAATAATAAGGTATCATTATCTAAATAAATATTGAATGAATAGACTTAATAAATTAAACAAGTAAAATATGCACATTTGTGCATAGTAATATAGAGAAACTCTTTTTCTTTAATAATGTGAAGATAAGGGGACTCTAAATAATAAATAATAATGGCAATGATATAATGTTATAATAACATAATGGTGATATGCTTAAAGTATAATTGTATTAGATCTCATAAGAGGAAACTCCAAACTTAAATCTACTATGAAAATCATGATCCTTGGGGCCCAATTATCTTGGTTGCCAAGTTTCAAAATGATTGAACAATGTTAGATGCCTTAATTTATTAAGTAGAGAAAAAAAAAGATTAACTCCAAAATACTAAAAAAAATAATATTAATTCCAAAATACTAAACAAAATGGTAAACAACCCCAAAAGTGAAAATAAATGGAAAATTAGGTTTCTCCATGTCCTAGTTAGTCTACATACCAAATTTGGTATTATCAGAATCTTGTTTGACCCCCAAATAAAATAGGAAAGAAAAATATGTTTTAAATGACCAATAATCAAACTAATCAATCAATATCTTTCCTTTCAGAAAAATATGTAGGATAATAAGGACATGTTAAGGTTTAGTTCCTCTATTTTGATCTAGGTTTGCCTATTAGCATTCAGATCTTGATCCTGTAGAGTGGGCATCTTCTTCCACCTTTGGAAACTTAACCATTTCACTGACTCACGAACGTGTTTCTCCCCATTTTTTTTCCAATTTTATCCTTACTCTATCACCCTCTTGTTTGATTTATTCTTCTCTATCTTCCTCTCCCATTTATGCACCACTTGATCCTATCTTTACTAGAGATCATCTTTTATGAAATCCCCAACCATCTCAACTTTATGTTACCCCTATTCATCAACTATATCTCTCCCTTCTTATGCCTCCTCATGTTTTAGGGCCTTTGGATCCCCATAGGACCAATCCCCTACATTCATAAGTTTCCCTTGGTAACCAATTTCCTATCCCTACTGATTTCCATTCACCTACGACCATCACCCCCAGTTCCGCTGGCCTTTGATGTCACTGCATGACCGCCAAGGTGCTCCGGGTCTCGGGGAGGTCTTGCATGTTGTTTGAAGACATCAACCTTCTTTTTTTATCTTGGTTTAAGTTAATGATGATTTCCCTCTTTTGGCCTTCTTCCTCATAGATCTATTCCTGGTTTGGGGTGTTCGGGTCTGAATCTCTGAGCAACTTGGTCTTCTTGTGACTCGCATCACCTCGAGGCTCTGTGCCTTTAATTTTCTAGATGTACCCATTGTATTTTGCAATTTTCATGCTTTACTGGTGTCTTGCTTCCATTTGACCTTAGCATCCATGGAGGGAGGTTAAACCCAAGTTTTTTTTTCTCCATAATATCTCCTTTTAGGGTCTATGACTCTATTTTGGTCTCACAAACCTATTAGTGATCTCTAGCATGCTTTGATAGTCGAGGTTTGGGTTTGAATTCCCTTGCTATGCATCCACGACTGAAGATTTCTCAAGCTCGTGAATCAGAGAAAACAAATGAAGTAGAAGATGATAATCTGGCACTTTTATAGATATGACCCTTGTTGATTTGATTTCTTATTACGATATTTTGGATAGAGTTGTCTTTTCGGTAGTCCTTCGTAACCTAGTCGCGTGATACTTAGATTCAAGGAGATATACTTATTTGCCCATATCACACTATACGTTTAAGATGCACCCTCTGGGGTGTATCGATATTTGTGCAATCTGGTTTTGTTTATAATTTAATAAATCATTACATCTTCTAAATTTCATAGTAATTGATGCATGAGTTCAAAAAATAAATCAAAATATGTTTAGAAATCATCATAATTTTCTTCATCCAATGGTATAAGTTTCTTGATCTAATTCCAATCTAAAAAATATGTGTTTTTATGGAATTTTTTAGTTGGTTAGAAGTTCTATAATTCATAACTAATATTCTATAAGTCACAAAAATAAACAAAAATATTCTATGAACTCATATAAATATAATCTATCGGATCACACAGATTTAAAACTAATTTATTAATAATAAAAAAGCAAATTTTAAGGTTTATGCAACTAATGTGAACCTAACCCTAATTCTATATATCTAATAAGTGTTTTGAAGACCCTACCTTGGATCTAGGGTTAAGCTTGAATCTTGGTAGACTACATATGAGGTATGTTTCATCAACAAATCATATTGAGAAATTAATCATTTCTCTCTTTTTATGTATGTTGCATTTCATGTTAATCATATTGAGCAATGACCTAGACGTTTATATCTATCTTGGTTCTTTGGCCATATCAACCCATTCAATTTTCTCTCTTTTTTATAATTTTATTCATGAGAATGGTTTTTTTGATCTACTCAATTTTATGGATATTCTTATTGGTCACGTTATGAATCTAAATTGGGGAAATAGACAATTTTTTTCCTTACTGTGAGACGGAACCCTAATTTTCCCACTTTTATGGTGGTAGTTGCATATTTTCCGTTGTGAGATGGAAATGCCATATATTATATTTATACGACTAAACTTTCACTTGCCTCTACATTTTGCATGCATTGTGAATCAATAGCCCTAGAGTTGTATAAATGCTTTAGTTTCATTGGGTTATGTGCCCTTTATGTCTGGGATGAAGGTTATGTGCCCCAAACTTGGGTTGCTTGTCCATGTTATTTTGGGATAGAGGTTATGTGCCCCATACTGGGGTTTTGTGCCAACTTTATTTTAGGATTTTATTGGGAGTTGGTTACATGACTTACTCTATCAGGTTATGGTTACGTGACTTACTCTATCAGGTTATGGGTTATGTTCCCTAGCCGTCATTGTTTATTTATATTTTACTAGTGCTATGTTTATCTCACGTTCATGCATGTTGCTTATAATTGATGAAGGGTTATGTGCCCTAATTTATATAATTGCACTTATGTGGAACATCTTATGTGTGATTAATGGAAAGTGCATCTTTTGTTTATCTTTTTATTATTTCCTTTTGATATCCACTTGGATGTTTGCTATCTCTCTTTGATGGAAGCCTCAAATAAATATTTTTTTCCATAATATTTCTCAATCCCTATCAATATGCTCATACAAACATTTTTATATTGACAACATCCATTTTCATGGTATGCTTAATGGATATGACTCTTAGGGGATGAACTTGAGATAGTATCTATATCCCTTTGCATAGATCTTGACGTTGTTGCTTTCATGTAAGCCCATACTGGGAGATTATCTTGTATCTTGCATAGTTGAATATAGTCATTACATTTATTTCCATTGCTATACTTTGGTCGTGTAAACCTTTATTTGAGAAAAGAAAATATATACCTATTCTAGCATACTTGATAGTGTGTTTTGATCAGATGGTTTATTTTCCTCAAATTAACATCATCATCATCATCGTCGTCGTCATCTAAGCCTCAATCTGAACAATGTTGGGTTCAGCTACATGAATCCTTCTTTTCTAATCAGCTCTGTTAGGGGTCATACTCTGATTAAGATGTAAACATTCAAAATCTCTCTTTAGCTCTTCTTAAGTTAATTTAGGTCTTCCTCTGCTTCTTTTAATTGTGCTTGACTCAATAACCTTGCTTTGAATAGGTGCATTTGTCGATCTGCGCTGCACATGTCAATACCATCTTATACGACATTCACTCAACTTGTCCTCAATGCTCACTACCCCTACTTTGAATCTTATATAGTCATTCCTCAAACAATCTTTCCTTGTCTTCCCACACATCCATCTCAACATACACATTTTTGCAACATTCATCTTGTTGAGACATTGTTTCTTCACTGCCCTATTTACTCCCATATATCATGGTTTGTCATATAGTTGTTCTGGGAAACTTGCTTATAAATCTAAGATGGATCTTCTTGTCACATACTACTCTAGTTGTACTCCTCTACTTCAACCATCCTATTGTAATCATGTGATAAACATCATCTTGAACCTCACCCTCTCTTTCAATAATCAAACCCAAGTAACAAAACTTATCACATTTGGTATATCCATTCCATCCAACTTGACCCCACCATTTATAATTCTAGATTGGCTAAAATTACAATGCATATATTCAGTTTTGCTTCTACAGATCTTAAATTCATTAGATTCCAATGCATTTCTTCAGAGTTTTATCATTCAAGTTTTCTTTTATTTCATCAATCAACACAATATGATAAGCATATAACATGCACCAAGGGATATTATCTTGATAATGCTTTGTCAAATCATCCATAACAAGAACAAATAGATAAGGGAATAGGGTTGATCCTTGATATACTCCAATGGTGATAGGTTCAGCTTATGTCTCTACTCTAGGAGTCCCAACACTTGCAGTTGAGCCATCATACATGTCGATATCATGTCAATGTATTGGATATGCACACCCTTTTATGCAAAATCCTCCATAACACTTCCATAGGTACTTGATCACAGGCCTTTCCAGATCAATAAACACCATATGACGGTCTCTTTTGTTTTCTCTATACTTCTCCATAAACCTCTTTATCAAAAAAATATCATATATTGTTGATCTTCCCATCATAAAATTAAATTGGTTGTCTAATATATGTGTTATCAAGCTTAGCCTTTGCTCAGTAATCATCTTCACTTTGTAGTGTGACTCATCAACTTGATACCTCTGTAGTTTGTGCAACTCTAGCCATCTCCTTTGTTCTTGTATAATGGGACTTTAGCACTATTTCTCTATTTATCCGATGTCTTTTTTGTCTTCATAATCTTGATAAAGAAATTTATTAACCAAATATAGCTCCTTCATCTCCATACTCTTCCATACATCCCAGAAATACAATGTAGACCACATGTCTTTTTAATTTTCATCTCATTTTTAACTGGCCAAATGCCCAAAACAGTCAAGATGGGAAGGTTCCTATGTCAACCCTCTACATGGATATTTGGGTCTAAGCGTGCCCGTGTTTCCAACATGTCTTAGCAGATAGGGTTGAGCTATGAAACATAATCTAGACTAGAACTTTTCAATGGAGTGAATACGTGTGCATAGCTTGTAGGAGGGTATCACTGGAAATTTTATAATCTCTTGACCAACTTTGCCATTTTTTGGGGAGGTTTGCTATGGAGACCACAATTTCCAGTTGTTGTGAGCCACAAACTCAAAAAGCAAACTAGTAAAATAGCATGATCTATTTGTCATGTCATTGCTTTATGTAAAAAACACAAAACTCGTGCTCCTTTCTAATGTAAGAGTATGTGTTCACCTAACATTTTTCTTTTTTGAGGCGTGCAGAGGCATACCATGACACATTTCTGGATGAATTTTGACATTTAAGCTACTAAAGAACAAAACAGAGGAGTGAAATATTGCTTCACTCCTCTATTTTGTTCTTAGCATGCCAAAATTCGTCACTCTGCCTCTCCATAGCATTTTCCGATTAAAAATGGCGGCTGCTGATAGTGACTGACGCCGCAGGAGAAGAATTGAGGAGTGTAGACTCGGCTCAATTCCGATTTGGCGCGCGGCTTATAATATACCCTGTGTTTCTTGACGTCATATGATCACTTTCTACGCATCTATACCATCCCGTGACTCCTTCAAATCTTTAAGTCGAGTGGTGTCCGTGGAAGTTGGCATGGCGTCTGGCCTTACTCTCTGTTCCGTCGCCGCCGTCGTCTGCATCCTCCTCTGCTCGGCGTCGACGGTAACATATGGCACGAACACCCTAGCCAAAGGCCAGTACTCTATCAAGGATGGCGAAACCCTTGTGTCTGCTGGGAAGATCTTCGAGCTGGGCTTCTTCGGGTTCAACGGCTCGGCGAGCCGATATCTAGGGATATGGTACTACGGCCATCCGACGCTGACGACGGTGTGGGTGGCCAACAGGGAAAACCCAGTGAATGACTCCTCAGGGACCTTCTCCCTCACCGAAGGCGGCAGCCTGGTGGTCTTCGACGGCGAGAGTCGAGCTCTCTGGTCAACATCCAATAACACGTCCGGGACGGCAGCAGCCAGCTTGAATCCCAACCGCACGGTGACAGCGCAGTTGTTGGACGACGGAAATCTTAAGCTCTTCTTCAATATCACCGGGGGAGGTGACACTTCCGCGACGCCACTGTGGCAGTCGTTCGACCATCCGGCGGAGACGTACTTTCCAGGGATGCGTGTAGGTCTCGACCTCCGCACCGACGTCAACACTCTGATCCATCCCCTGGCCGCTACGCCATGGGCATCGACCCAGCGCGGACGTCGCAGCTAATGGTGTGGGAAGGCGGACCCAACCCCGGCGATCCTCAGCGGCTGCTGTGGCGGTCGGGCCCGTGGGACGGTCTAAGGGTTCATCGGGATCGAAAACATGCGGCCGGCCAATTTCTATGGATTCAAGTTCAACAACGTGGCGTTGGAGCAGAAGATGTACTTCTGGTACACGGCTTTCGAGGGCAGGATCCTCAGGTTCGTCACGCAGCATGACGGGGAGCTACAGAGAAGAAGTCATGGAATCTGAATTGGGGGCGGCCTAAGAATGACTGCAGTCGGACAAAGCGGTGTGTAGCGAAGCAGACAAGCCGAAATGCAGTTGCTTGCCCGGGTATGAGCCTTGGTTCGAGGAGGGATGGGAATTGGACGGCAGGGTGCGTGAGGAGAACCCCCTTTTACTACAAAACGATGTCTTGTTGGCAGGAACATAAGGGCAGCAGTAGCATCAATGCAACGGCGCCAGCGGAGTCCAACGGTCCTCATACGTCTCCACATCTCCAGCTCGTGCCGGACTCCCAGGATGACGTGTCGGTCAATACCGCCGAAGACGGATCTCCAGCTACGCAAGCCGCCACGCACAATACGCAGAGCCCGCTCCCAAGTTGTTGATATTTGTTGTATTTCTGTTACTGTAACTCCGATATCTGTGAACCCATCCGTTAGTCCGGGCTCTATATATACATGTACTGTAACCTAATTCAAGGATATAGTGTGATATCTCGCATCCTATCTCTATCAAAAATTCAATATCCACTGACGGGTTCTTGAAGGTGGCAGGCGTCAAGCTGCCCTACTTTTCTCGATGGAACCGAGAGGTGGACTCAGCCGGGTGCCTGGCGGGTTGCTTGAGCAACTGCACCTGCACGGCGTATTCCTATCTTGGCGGGATCGGGTGAAATTTTACACGGGCGGGCATGATCTCTTCGTCCGAGTCGCATCCTCCGAATTGCGTAAGTTCTCATACCAGAACTAAATCTTCAGTTGCACTTTTACTCATGAACGACAGCTGTTTGCGATTTTGCCGCACAAGGCTTGCGTCTGTGAAATTGATGTCATTTCTGTCCTAGCTACTCAAAAGCGAAAATCCTCATCCAAGGTTGCTGCAATTGTAGCTAGTGTTGCTGCTCCTATTGTGCTGATTACCTGCGGTTACGTTGGTTGGTAGTGCAAAAAGCGGAATATGGGTAAGCAAATGGTGTGCATTCCTCATCGGCAGTTTTGTATGGTCGCTACTAACCACTCACCACTAATATTGATTGAAAAATCGTTCCTATCATTAACAGAGAAGTCAAGGGACAGCTCTGTGCTACCAATAATCAGAATGAACATCGAATCACAGCACGAGCAAGGAGAGTCGCCGGAACTCCCTACCGTAGCTTTCTACACACTAGCTGCTGCTACAGATAACTTCGCAAATTTATCCATAATAGGGAAAGGAGGATTTGGGCCTGTCTATAAGGTAAGTGTATCAGACAATTGCAGTAATTAGCAAAAGCTGTCGGACTTCCTCTGCTTTTGAGCAGGCTGACTACTGGATTACATTTAACTTGATTCAATCATCTTTCAGGGCAAGTTCCAATGTGGGCAAGAGATCGCAGTCAAGAGGCTTTCCAACTCCACTCAGGGTGTGGAGGAGTTCAAGAACGAGGTCATACTGATTGCCAAGCTTCATCACAGGAACCTGGTCCGGCTCCTTGCCTGTTGCATTGAGGGAGAGGAGAGACTGTTAATCTACGAGTACATGTCCAACAAAAGCTTGGATGCTCTGTTGTTTGGTCAGTACCATGCTTACTATTAACCCTGAAGTAATAATATTTTCGATTATTGTGTTAATTCCAATCACTTTGCTAACTTAGTTCTTTCGGGATTATTATGTAACAGATTCTCCTGCTAGTAAAGCACGACTGGATTGGAAAACCAGGTACAACATCATCGGTGGGGTGGCTAGAGGGCTGCTTTACCTCCACAGAGACTCAAGGTTGGGGATCATCCATCGTGATCTAAAAGCTGGGAACATACTTGACGAGGAGATGAACCCGAAGATTTCGGATTTCGGTATGGCCAGGATCTTTGGAGGAGACGACAATCTAAACAACACCAAGCGTGTGGTCGGAACCTAGTGAGTGTTATAGGCAGTAGTCATATAGGTAAACATCAGACTTAATTTTTTCTCGATTGCCTTATCTGTACATGTCGCCGGAATATACCATGGACGGAATCTTCTCAGTCAAATCTGATAGGATTCACGCGGAAGCTTCAAACCCAAGAAAACCCGATTATGCGAGATATAGTCTGAGCATGCACGAGAAGAACAAGAACGACCCCAGTCAACGGAACCAATAACTGCCAAACAAATAACCACAAGAGAACAATGTTGGCGAAGAAGACCGCAAAATTCTAGTAAGCACCTTCAAAAATATTACAAGGATTGTCGCTCTCTCACAATCCCACACCCACAATACAATCTCGTATCCCACTCTTGCTCTCTCTCCCTTTGACTATCTTTTTGGCTTCCCTCTTTGACCTACTCACAACACATGGCTACTATTCTATTTATAGGCCCCAAAGATAGACCAACCCCGGAATAGGAGTAGGACAAGAGGATACAACTATTCTATTTGGAATAGGATAATGTGAATACAACTCCAACTAAGTAGGAAAGATAATTGGATAAGAAAATAATATTAGGACTCCAAGTCTACACAAATTAGAACTTTCCTATTGTTAAGATAATTCTTATTATCCTAATAAGATAAGAGACAATATCTCAACAATCTCCACCTTGGATCTTATTAACTGAAATGTGTCTGCTCCTTCAAAATTTTTCTCCCGTTCTTCTTCTATGCTTCCTCCCCCCGGAAGCACTCTACCATGCACGCCCATGCAGAGTGCGTATCCGAGCATGGCTGCCCAAACCCATCATATGAGAGCTCCTCAAGATGTATAGTTTGATAAACTGCACTGCCTCCACCTGCGGTTGGAACCGCTTCCTTCACACCTTTGGCCCTCCATGCCATTAGTTTGTACCTTCTTCGAGCTCCACCTGCTCGCTGGTACTGCGTGGTCGGTCTTGTCACATTTTTCTTCTTCCAACAGTTGACAGCTTCACCTCTGCACTTGTTGATATTTGTAGTCAATACTGCAGCCTCGCACCTGACTGCCCCTGAGAGTTGATAACATGTAACACTTTCAGAGTTCATGACGCTCGCCTCACGTGCCAATGCTTCATCCACACCTCCAATATGTGTAGAACTCCTGTCAACTACTCTTTTGGTTAGAACATCTCCAACCAAGCGATATGCTCCACTGGACCAGGTACCCTTCATGATCACTTGCCCCTTGCATTTGACTTGCACGACTCCACCTTGCTTTGAAATTTTACAACTGATGAATTCAAGTGCCCTCTCAGATATTAGATTCCTCTTGAGACCGGGGACATATCGGACCCCCGACAATGTGCGATGTGCTCCATCATGCATCCTAAACGTAACTGTTCCAATTCCGGTGATTTGGTAGAGTTTGTCATCTACCGGTTGAACAGTCCCACGTGCCCGATGCAGAGATCCTTCATCAAATACATCTCTCTCTGGACATATGATGTAGCGAGAGCCTGAATCAAATATCCAACCATTACGAGTACCTGATTCCGTAACAGCTAGTGTCTCTGAATATTCTTCTGCCATTGAGCAAACTCCACTTTTCAATTCTTTCAACTTTAGACAATCTTTTAATATGTGACCCTCCTCGTCACATATATAGCATGTGCGTCTTCCCTTGCCTTTCCGATTCTTCTTTCCGTGACCCTTGCTTTTATTGGTTTCATCTATTACAGCCAAAGCTTGACCACCTGAGGAAGACTTTGAGGGCTTCTTCAAAGACTCTGCTTCCAAAAGATATGCAACCGCCTCGTTGAAATTGAGTGTAGTTTTCCCAACAAAAATATTCATCACCTGTTGCTCCCATGATTGTGGTAGAGATGAAGCTATGAGAACTACCTTGTCGCTCTCACTAATCGTCTCTTCCATGCTAACCAGTTGTGTGACAAGCTTGTTGAAGACATTGAGATGGTCAACAAACCGTGTGCCCTCTTCCATGCGCATATTGTACAATTGTCGTTTTAGCACTCATCTGTTCGTCAGCGACTTCGCCATGTACAACTCTTCTAGGACTTTCCTTAATTTCTTCGGCGAGTCTTCATTGATCACATTTACTTTACCTCTGCAGAAAGACTTAGATGAATTGTGCTGACCGCTTTGCGCTCCATCATCCTCCAGTCTCAATCAAACATCTTTTCCGACTTCTCTCCTTCAAGTGCTTCGATTAGCCCTTGTTGTACTAGGCCATCTTTCACCGTGCTCTGCCACACACTAAAATTACTTTTTCCATCAAATTTCTCAATATGATGACTCCCCATGGTATTCTTCGATGTCATCATGCTTTACGTGCAACCGTTGCTGACTAGTCGTCTCACAACAACTGTGGGCTCTGATCTCCAAACCACGATATAAACACGATTTAAACTTAGCGGAAGCGATTCGATTAGCAGCGGAATACCAAAAATCAGCGGAAATTAAAACTTTTTGAGATAAAGCATTGAAACCATAAAACTTCCTTCATTAAAGGAGATAAACTGTTTACATCTCAGATAATTACTTCTTGAGTAATTATATACAACAAGATACAAATCTCAAGAACTCATAACCAAAAGACTCCAAGACCTGAGAGTACAGAGGACACATAAGACTGACTCTAACTACACCACATGGCAGGCTAAATCTCCACCTGAGATTTACTGCTGCTCCTGGTGCTGCTGCTGCTGGGACTGGTCACCTGTAGACCTGTTCCTCCGTCCTCGACGTCCACCTAAAAAGTTGAAGTCTACGGGGTGAGACAATTTTACATAATTGTCCCAGCGAGAGTTATAACTCTCCTCCAGAAGCTTTATAATAACATCAAAGAATAACTTAAGCAGTAAAAGCTTACAAAGTATTCAATAGCAGATGCCGTTGTAAACAAGAGTTCAACATTTATGAAACATGAAGAATATAAGCACTATACAGTGTAACATCAATCAACTAACTCGTAGTTATCTCTAACAGGTATACTACGCTGTAGAGTATGTTTTTCAAACATTACTTTTATGCCCTGTAGAGATGAGGTTTACCACTCATACTCCAACCAATCACTACTAAGTGCCTCGGTATCATACCAGGTCATCGAAAGAGCCGGATTCTCATGACCTTCACCTTCCTCAGTTAGTAAGAGGATCACTTGTAGGACATCTCGTGTCTCTACTATTATAGCTCACCAGAGTAATCTGGTCCTTTGCTATTTTAGAGTTACAGTGGCGTTCTGTACTCTCTTCGTCACCAGGAGATTTCATGTTTATCTTCACTGATACGGATATCTATGTTTTCTTCGTCATCAGGAGGTTTCATGTTTACCATCCACTGATACGGTATGGGTTTGTAGTGAAGGATTGACGGATTACACATCTAGATCAAGTTCCTACACTAGGATGTAAGGTTCTACACATCCATATACCCCACATACTCAACAGTATGTGATCCAGGAGTTCCCTTATGAAAACCTGTTTCACCATCATTTGATCTCTGACAATGATGGATCTATGATCAGGACTCTACATTACACTTGATTAATTAGGTGCATTCAGTATTATTTTACATCATACATTGTTCTTCAAACAATAACTGTAGCATAACAACTATGAAAGTAGAATACTAAATGTAACAAACCTAACTCACATCAATCATCATTTCTCAGTATACTCATCACAAGTCATCTCTAAAGCATGACCTTGATGGTATTCATGGCTCTTACATCCCATTAAAACATAGGATGCCACTGACAAGGTATCAAGATATTTTACTATTCATAAATCTAACAACATGCTTTCAATGAATATAGTATCATCATCTATACCTGGATATGATCACCTTCATATCAGAACCTGCATGGTTAATTCAACTGATAAAGGTAATTCAAAACAAGAATATACTTACCAATCTTGTCATAAGAGCTAAGTTCTCTGATTCTCATCAATTAGAGTTTGCTACTCATATTGCATGTCATCACCCTTGAATTAGGGTTTACTATTCACATTACATGTCATCACCCTTGAATTAGGGTTTACTATTCACATTACATGTCATCACCCTTGAATTAGGGTTTACTATTCACATTATGGTGAATTGAACTCATAACATCATCATGTATGAGGAACATCATCATTGATGCTCTCAGATTAGTTTAAGATTCATCATTTATCATAATTGGGGTTCCATGATCTCACATAGGTGGATCATACCCTAATCATGCACATTCATGTGTATTGAAGGTACTTTACTTGAATTTCCATCATAAAAGGGTACTTTCTCTTTCTTAAGATACTTTCTCTCTCCTCATACTTGTAGATGGTGATAACACCAATCTAGATCAGGTTGGGTTAAGTCCTCTTTGATTAACATAGACCAAATCACCACTATTGAGTGATTAGGGTTTGATTAGAACAAGGTTTCACTCAATTGAACCTTTCAAGGGTATTATGGTAAATTACACATTGATCATCATCATGGGTTAATTTACTAACCACTTGACCCTTAATATGTTTTGGTATCATTAGGGTTTAGGTTGAACAACTATTAAACCATTTAAGCCTTCAGGGCATTAGGCAGACTTAACTTCAAAAGTCTCCAATAGGTTTCACACCTTCAACCTTCAAACGATCCTGAGATCGTATAAGGTTGTAGACTGTTTAAGCTTTGTAGACCGTTTAAGGTTTGGTTGACTTCAATACCGTATAACACTCAAGACCGTTTACCCTCATTCGGTCTTGAGGTCGAATGGTCTCATTCGACATTGAGGTCGAATGAACTCATTCAGTCTTGAGGTCGAATGGTCTCATTCGGTCTTGAGATCGAATGGACTCATTCGGTCTTGAGGTCGAATGGTCTCATTCGGTCTTGAGATCGAATGGACTCATTCGGTCTTGAGGTTGAATGTCCTCATACGGTCTTGAAATCGAATGACCTCAAAAGCTCAAGATCGTATGGACCTCCAAGGTGGTTCAAAGGGTAAACTTGATTAGGGTTTCCTATGTTGAAGCCATCAATTGGTCTCAAGCTTGCTAACCACTTACCAATTGAGACAATTAGGGTTAGCCTTAACCAATTGGTAACTCAATTGACCCTCAATTGATATCCAATTAGGGTTGGAGTTGGTTCAATTAAGGTCTATAAATGTTCAACCATCAACACTCAACAATGTGAAATTAAAACGAAGTTGAACCCACCAATTGACCTCCAATTGGGCTCAAACATGGCCCAAAAGGTCTTGGGATCGTTTCGATATCCTCCAAACGGTCTTGAGACCGTTTGTCCAAGAATTCATCAAAATCTAAGTTTATTTGATAGGGGTTGAACCTTAATTAAGTCACAAATTCAGCAATTTGATTATTTCAATAACCCATTGTAATTGAGCCCTCAATTGATCAAATTACCTTAACCCTAGACCTCCAAACGGTCTTGGGTTGACACAAAACGGTCTTGAGACCGTTTGGATGAGTTCCAAACGGTATTGAGACCGTTTGCCCATCCATCCTTTGGACTCTAGTGAAAATTCATCAAGGTTTGATTTATTGAGTTGAGCATTACATCTTGCAATATAATTTGGTATCTTTGTACCTTCAATTGGTCAACTATACTTGACCCCAGACCTCCATACGGTCTTGGGTGATCCCCAAATGGTCTTGAGACCGTTTGGATGATTCCCCAAACGGTCTTGAGACCGTTTGGGCTAATCAACCCAAAATCTCAAATTAGCTCATTGTGATTTCAGCACTGATTTCAATTAGGGTTTGCCCTAGTAATCAACCTTCAACTCTTAACTCGTTTGGAATTATTCCATCAAATTTGGTGAGTCATTAATTAACATCATTATGAACAGTAATCTCATACGGTCAACGCTTAGTCAACCATCTTATACGGTCTTGAGACCGTTTTCCCAAAAAGGGCAAATTAAGCAGAATGAAAATCAGAACTAAATTCAATTGAATTTGCTAATTGTTTTGCCTATATCTCACAATTCCTTTGGAGTTAACCTCTCAAATTTTGTGGGTGATTAACCTTCATAATTATGAACAGGATTCTCATACAGTCGACGCTTGGTCAACGCATCCATATGGTCTTGAGACCGTATGCCTTCATACGACCTTGAAACCGTTTGCCCATCAAACGGTTTTGCAAACCGTATGGGCACTTGGTTGAGGTCGTATGACAAAGTGGAAAACCGTGGATAAGCATAGGAAATAATGCCCTCATCTTCTTCTTCAAGAACAGTAACAGTTCCTCACGGATTTGCTTGCAAGGAAGCAAGGGAAGATAGGGAAGAAGAAGAACTAGCAACTAAAAGCATAGAAAAGATGTATATAACAAAGCATAGGTTTAGAGTTATAAAACCCGCCTAAAGCTTGCTCTTTGAGCTCCAAGCTTTCGAGCTCCAAGCCTTTAATGGCGTCCTAGAAGCTCCACAGGTCGGCCAAGGTGAATCCTCCAAGAAAAGTTGAGAAGAGATGGCTAGAAAGATAGAGCTAAGTGAGCTAGCCATGAATTTGACCTTGAATTCGAGTTTCATCCAAGAATTTAAGCAAAAAGGAAGGATCCAAACCTACCTTGCACTCCCCTGGTCGTCCTCCTGATCTCCAGAGCTCTCCTTAGTCGGTTTGAGCAAGGAAAACAGTGAAGGAAACGAAAGAAATGTTCCCTTGTAAAGAGGGGAAAAAGACTTATATACTTAGGTGGAATTTCAACATAGGCACATAGGTTTTCCTTATTTTCAACTAAGTCCCTCATTTCTTCTTTGCTCGTCCCTTCTTCTTATTTCTATGGACAACCTTCTTCTAAGGTCAAGAAATGAAGGCAAAGAAGATCAACCTATTACTAAAGCACACACATAAAAGGGCTATAGTACTTACACCTTGATTATTCAATCACAAAGGTGTTTTTCATTATATGATTATTCAATTGAAGTGACTTCTTCATCATTTCTTCTCTAAATGATGACAAGAGTCTTACAAGATATTTTAGATGGTGTATTTTACAAGTTTCACCCCTCAAATTGGGTAAATTACACTTTACTCCAATTTAGGGTTTCAAGCACAGGGATTGCTTCCATAGCTGCACCTTGGTGCCCAAGCTTGGGAAATCCTTCTTACCTCATCATATTCACTTATATGATGCCTCATTGATCAAAATAACATCTCAACCTGTGAACATTGCAAGCTAACCCCTTTAACTGGGTAATTTGCACATAGGTCCCTGCATTACAAAATAATGCTACAACTTTATATATAAAGGAGAAAAATTGAAAGTAAATGTTCCTGAGGAACTTAATTACATGCCAAGGAGTCATCACAGGTGTTTTATTACATATTTAGGCAAAACTTCCAGGGTTAGGTTATAACCCAGGTCAGGGATGTTACAAATTATCCACCCCTTCACAAGGATTTCGTCCCCGAAATCGATAAAATACATGTACTGTAACCTAATTCAAGGATATAGTGTGATATAGTCCGGGCTCTATATATACATGTACTGTAACCTAATTCAAGGATATAGTGTGATATCTCGCATCCTATCTCTATCAAAAATTCAATATCCACTGACGGGTTCTTGAAGGTGGCAGGCGTCAAGCTGCCCTACTTTTCTCGATGGAACCGAGAGGTGGACTCAGCCGGGTGCCTGGCGGGTTGCTTGAGCAACTGCACCTGCACGGCGTATTCCTATCTTGGTGGGATCGGGTGAAATTTTACACGGGCGGGCATGATCTCTTCGTCCGAGTCGCATCCTCCGAATTGCGTAAGTTCTCATACCAGAACTAAATCTTCAGTTGCACTTTTACTCATGAACGACAGCTGTTTGCGATTTTGCCGCACAAGGCTTGCGTCTGTGAAATTGATGTCATTTCTGTCCTAGCTACTCAAAAGCGAAAATCCTCATCCAAGGTTGCTGCAATTGTAGCTAGTGTTGCTGCTCCTATTGTGCTGATTACCTGCGGTTACGTTGGTTGGTAGTGCAAAAAGCGGAATATGGGTAAGCAAATGGTGTGCATTCCTCATCGGCAGTTTTGTATGGTCGCTACTAACCACTCACCACTAATATTGATTGAAAAATCGTTCCTATCATTAACAGAGAAGTCAAGGGACAGCTCTGTGCTACCAATAATCAGAATGAACATCGAATCACAGCACGAGCAAGGAGAGTCGCCGGAACTCCCTACCGTAGCTTTCTACACACTAGCTGCTGCTACAGATAACTTCGCAAATTTATCCATAATAGGGAAAGGAGGATTTGGGCCTGTCTATAAGGTAAGTGTATCAGACAATTGCAGTAATTAGCAAAAGCTGTCGGACTTCCTCTGCTTTTGAGCAGGCTGACTACTGGATTACATTTAACTTGATTCAATCATCTTTCAGGGCAAGTTCCAATGTGGGCAAGAGATCGCAGTCAAGAGGCTTTCCAACTCCACTCAGGGTGTGGAGGAGTTCAAGAACGAGGTCATACTGATTGCCAAGCTTCATCACAGGAACCTGGTCCGGCTCCTTGCCTGTTGCATTGAGGGAGAGGAGAGACTGTTAATCTACGAGTACATGTCCAACAAAAGCTTGGATGCTCTGTTGTTTGGTCAGTACCATGCTTACTATTAACCCTGAAGTAATAATATTTTCGATTATTGTGTTAATTCCAATCACTTTGCTAACTTAGTTCTTTCGGGATTATTATGTAACAGATTCTCCTGCTAGTAAAGCACGACTGGATTGGAAAACCAGGTACAACATCATCGGTGGGGTGGCTAGAGGGCTGCTTTACCTCCACAGAGACTCAAGGTTGGGGATCATCCATCGTGATCTAAAAGCTGGGAACATACTTGACGAGGAGATGAACCCGAAGATTTCGGATTTCGGTATGGCCAGGATCTTTGGAGGAGACGACAATCTAAACAACACCAAGCGTGTGGTCGGAACCTAGTGAGTGTTATAGGCAGTAGTCATATAGGTAAACATCAGACTTAATTTTTTCTCGATTGCCTTATCTGTACATGTCGCCGGAATATACCATGGACGGAATCTTCTCAGTCAAATCTGATAGGATTCACGCGGAAGCTTCAAACCCAAGAAAACCCGATTATGCGAGATATAGTCTGAGCATGCACGAGAAGAACAAGAACGACCCCAGTCAACGGAACCAATAACTGCCAAACAAATAACCACAAGAGAACAATGTTGGCGAAGAAGACCGCAAAATTCTAGTAAGCACCTTCAAAAATATTACAAGGATTGTCGCTCTCTCACAATCCCACACCCACAATACAATCTCGTATCCCACTCTTGCTCTCTCTCCCTTTGACTATCTTTTTGGCTTCCCTCTTTGACCTACTCACAACACATGGCTACTATTCTATTTATAGGCCCCAAAGATAGACCAACCCCGGAATAGGAGTAGGACAAGAGGATACAACTATTCTATTTGGAATAGGATAATGTGAATACAACTCCAACTAAGTAGGAAAGATAATTGGATAAGAAAATAATATTAGGACTCCAAGTCTACACAAATTAGAACTTTCCTATTGTTAAGATAATTCTTATTATCCTAATAAGATAAGAGACAATATCTCAACAATCTCCACCTTGGATCTTATTAACTGAAATGTGTCTGCTCCTTCAAAATTTTTCTCCCGTTCTTCTTCTATGCTTCCTCCCCCCGGAAGCACTCTACCATGCACGCCCATGCAGAGTGCGTATCCGAGCATGGCTGCCCAAACCCATCATATGAGAGCTCCTCAAGATGTATAGTTTGATAAACTGCACTGCCTCCACCTGCGGTTGGAACCGCTTCCTTCACACCTTTGGCCCTCCATGCCATTAGTTTGTACCTTCTTCGAGCTCCACCTGCTCGCTGGTACTGCGTGGTCGGTCTTGTCACATTTTTCTTCTTCCAACAGTTGACAGCTTCACCTCTGCACTTGTTGATATTTGTAGTCAATACTGCAGCCTCGCACCTGACTTCCCCTGAGAGTTGATAACATGTAACACTTTCAGAGTTCATGACGCTCGCCTCACGTGCCAATGCTTCATCCACACCTCCAATATGTGTAGAACTCCTGTCAACTACTCCTTTGGTTAGAACATCTCCAACCAAGCGATATGCTCCACTGGACCAGGTACCCTTCATGATCACTTGCCCCTTGCATTTGACTTGCACGACTCCACCTTGCTTTGAAATTTTACAACTGATGAATTCAAGTGCCCTCTCAGATATTAGATTCCTCTTGAGACCGGGGACATATCGGACCCCCGACAATGTGCGATGTGCTCCATCATGCATCCTAAACGTAACTGTTCCAATTCCGGTGATTTGGTAGAGTTTGTCATCTACCGGTTGAACAGTCCCACGTGCCCGATGCAGAGATCCTTCATCAAATACATCTCTCTCTGGACATATGATGTAGCGAGAGCCTGAATCAAATATCCAACCATTACGAGTACCTGATTCCGTAACAGCTAGTGTCTCTGAATATTCTTCTGCCATTGAGCAAACTCCACTTTTCAATTCTTTCAACTTTAGACAATCTTTTAATATGTGACCCTCCTCGTCACATATATAGCATGTGCGTCTTCCCTTGCCTTTCCGATTCTTCTTTCCGTGACCCTTGCTTTTATTGGTTTCATCTATTACAGCCAAAGCTTGACCACCTGAGGAAGACTTTGAGGGCTTCTTCAAAGACTCTGCTTCCAAAAGATATGCAACCGCCTCGTTGAAATTGAGTGTAGTTTTCCCAACAAAAATATTCATCACCTGTTGCTCCCATGATTGTGGTAGAGATGAAGCTATGAGAACTACCTTGTCGCTCTCACTAATCGTCTCTTCCATGCTAACCAGTTGTGTGACAAGCTTGTTGAAGACATTGAGATGGTCAACAAACCGTGTGCCCTCTTCCATGCGCATATTGTACAATTGTCGTTTTAGCACTCATCTGTTCGTCAGCGACTTCGCCATGTACAACTCTTCTAGGACTTTCCTTAATTTCTTCGGCGAGTCTTCATTGATCACATTTACTTTACCTCTGCAGAAAGACTTAGATGAATTGTGCTGACCGCTTTGCGCTCCATCATCCTCCAGTCTCAATCAAACATCTTTTCCGACTTCTCTCCTTCAAGTGCTTCGATTAGCCCTTGTTGTACTAGGCCATCTTTCACCGTGCTCTGCCACACACTAAAATTACTTTTTCCATCAAATTTCTCAATATGATGACTCCCCATGGTATTCTTCGATGTCATCATGCTTTACGTGCAACCGTTGCTGACTAGTCGTCTCACAACAACTGTGGGCTCTGATCTCCAAACCACGATATAAACACGATTTAAACTTAGCGGAAGCGATTCGATTAGCAGCGGAATACCAAAAATCAGCGGAAATTAAAACTTTTTGAGATAAAGCATTGAAACCATAAAACTTCCTTCATTAAAGGAGATAAACTGTTTACATCTCAGATAATTACTTCTTGAGTAATTATATACAACAAGATACAAATCTCAAGAACTCATAACCAAAAGACTCCAAGACCTGAGAGTACAGAGGACACATAAGACTGACTCTAACTACACCACATGGCAGGCTAAATCTCCACCTGAGATTTACTGCTGCTCCTGGTGCTGCTGCTGCTGGGACTGGTCACCTGTAGACCTGTTCCTCCGTCCTCGACGTCCACCTAAAAAGTTGAAGTCTACGGGGTGAGACAATTTTACATAATTGTCCCAGCGAGAGTTATAACTCTCCTCCAGAAGCTTTATAATAACATCAAAGAATAACTTAAGCAGTAAAAGCTTACAAAGTATTCAATAGCAGATGCCGTTGTAAACAAGAGTTCAACATTTATGAAACATGAAGAATATAAGCACTATACAGTGTAACATCAATCAACTAACTCGTAGTTATCTCTAACAGGTATACTACGCTGTAGAGTATGTTTTTCAAACATTACTTTTATGCCCTGTAGAGATGAGGTTTACCACTCATACTCCAACCAATCACTACTAAGTGCCTCGGTATCATACCAGGTCATCGAAAGAGCCGGATTCTCATGACCTTCACCTTCCTCAGTTAGTAAGAGGATCACTTGTAGGACATCTCGTGTCTCTACTATTATAGCTCACCAGAGTAATCTGGTCCTTTGCTATTTTAGAGTTACAGTGGCGTTCTGTACTCTCTTCGTCACCAGGAGATTTCATGTTTATCTTCACTGATACGGATATCTATGTTTTCTTCGTCATCAGGAGGTTTCATGTTTACCATCCACTGATACGGTATGGGTTTGTAGTGAAGGATTGACGGATTACACATCTAGATCAAGTTCCTACACTAGGATGTAAGGTTCTACACATCCATATACCCCACATACTCAACAGTATGTGATCCAGGAGTTCCCTTATGAAAACCTGTTTCACCATCATTTGATCTCTGACAATGATGGATCTATGATCAGGGCTCTACATTACACTTGATTAATTAGGTGCATTCAGTATTATTTTACATCATACATTGTTCTTCAAACAATAACTGTAGCATAACAACTATGAAAGTAGAATACTAAATGTAACAAACCTAACTCACATCAATCATCATTTCTCAGTATACTCATCACAAGTCATCTCTAAAGCATGACCTTGATGGTATTCATGGCTCTTACATCCCATTAAAACATAGGATGCCACTGACAAGGTATCAAGATATTTTACTATTCATAAATCTAACAACATGCTTTCAATGAATATAGTATCATCATCTATACCTGGATATGATCACCTTCATATCAGAACCTGCATGGTTAATTCAACTGATAAAGGTAATTCAAAACAAGAATATACTTACCAATCTTGTCATAAGAGCTAAGTTCTCTGATTCTCATCAATTAGAGTTTGCTACTCATATTGCATGTCATCACCCTTGAATTAGGGTTTACTATTCACATTACATGTCATCACCCTTGAATTAGGGTTTACTATTCACATTACATGTCATCACCCTTGAATTAGGGTTTACTATTCACATTATGGTGAATTGAACTCATAACATCATCATGTATGAGGAACATCATCATTGATGCTCTCAGATTAGTTTAAGATTCATCATTTATCATAATTGGGGTTCCATGATCTCACATAGGTGGATCATACCCTAATCATGCACATTCATGTGTATTGAAGGTACTTTACTTGAATTTCCATCATAAAAGGGTACTTTCTCTTTCTTAAGATACTTTCTCTCTCCTCATACTTGTAGATGGTGATAACACCAATCTAGATCAGGTTGGGTTAAGTCCTCTTTGATTAACATAGACCAAATCACCACTATTGAGTGATTAGGGTTTGATTAGAACAAGGTTTCACTCAATTGAACCTTTCAAGGGTATTATGGTAAATTACACATTGATCATCATCATGGGTTAATTTACTAACCACTTGACCCTTAATATGTTTTGGTATCATTAGGGTTTAGGTTGAACAACTATTAAACCATTTAAGCCTTCAGGGCATTAGGCAGACTTAACTTCAAAAGTCTCCAATAGGTTTCACACCTTCAACCTTCAAACGATCCTGAGATCGTATAAGGTTGTAGACTGTTTAAGCTTTGTAGACCGTTTAAGGTTTGGTTGACTTCAATACCGTATAACACTCAAGACCGTTTACCCTCATTCGGTCTTGAGGTCGAATGGTCTCATTCGACATTGAGGTCGAATGAACTCATTCGGTCTTGAGGTCGAATGGTCTCATTCGGTCTTGAGATCGAATGGACTCATTCGGTCTTGAGGTCGAATGGTCTCATTCGGTCTTGAGATCGAATGGACTCATTCGGTCTTGAGGTTGAATGTCCTCATACGGTCTTGAAATCGAATGACCTCAAAAGCTCAAGATCGTATGGACCTCCAAGGTGGTTCAAAGGGTAAACTTGATTAGGGTTTCCTATGTTGAAGCCATCAATTGGTCTCAAGCTTGCTAACCACTTACCAATTGAGACAATTAGGGTTAGCCTTAACCAATTGGTCACTCAATTGACCCTCAATTGATATCCAATTAGGGTTGGAGTTGGTTCAATTAAGGTCTATAAATGTTCAACCATCAACACTCAACAATGTGAAATTAAAACGAAGTTGAACCCACCAATTGACCTCCAATTGGGCTCAAACATGGCCCAAAAGGTCTTGGGATCGTTTCGATATCCTCCAAACGGTCTTGAGACCGTTTGTCCAAGAATTCATCAAAATCTAAGTTTATTTGATAGGGGTTGAACCTTAATTAAGTCACAAATTCAGCAATTTGATTATTTCAATAACCCATTGTAATTGAGCCCTCAATTGATCAAATTACCTTAACCCTAGACCTCCAAACGGTCTTGGGTTGACACAAAACGGTCTTGAGACCGTTTGGATGAGTTCCAAACGGTATTGAGACCGTTTGCCCATCCATCCTTTGGACTCTAGTGAAAATTCATCAAGGTTTGATTTATTGAGTTGATCATTACATCTTGCAATGTAATTTGGTATCTTTGTACCTTCAATTGGTCAACTATACTTGACCCCAGACCTCCATACGGTCTTGGGTGATCCCCAAATGGTCTTGAGACCGTTTGGATGATTCCCCAAACGGTCTTGAGACCGTTTGGGCTAATCAACCCAAAATCTCAAATTAGCTCATTGTGATTTCAGCACTGATTTCAATTAGGGTTTGCCCTAGTAATCAACCTTCAACTCTTAACTCGTTTGGAATTATTCCATCAAATTTGGTGAGTCATTAATTAACATCATTATGAACAGTAATCTCATACGGTCAACGCTTAGTCAACCATCTTATACGGTCTTGAGACCGTTTTCCCAAAAAGGGCAAATTAAGCAGAATGAAAATCAGAACTAAATTCAATTGAATTTGCTAATTGTTTTGCCTATATCTCACAATTCCTTTGGAGTTAACCTCTCAAATTTTGTGGGTGATTAACCTTCATAATTATGAACAGGATTCTCATACAGTCGACGCTTGGTCAACGCATCCATATGGTCTTGAGACCGTATGCCTTCATACGACCTTGAAACCGTTTGCCCATCAAACGGTTTTGCAAACCGTATGGGCACTTGGTTGAGGTCGTATGACAAAGTGGAAAACCGTGGATAAGCATAGGAAATAATGCCCTCATCTTCTTCTTCAAGAACAGTAACAGTTCCTCACGGATTTGCTTGCAAGGAAGCAAGGGAAGATAGGGAAGAAGAAGAACTAGCAACTAAAAGCATAGAAAAGATGTATATAACAAAGCATAGGTTTAGAGTTATAAAACCCGCCTAAAGCTTGCTCTTTGAGCTCCAAGCTTTCGAGCTCCAAGCCTTTAATGGCGTCCTAGAAGCTCCACAGGTCGGCCAAGGTGAATCCTCCAAGAAAAGTTGAGAAGAGATGGCTAGAAAGATAGAGCTAAGTGAGCTAGCCATGAATTTGACCTTGAATTCGAGTTTCATCCAAGAATTTAAGCAAAAAGGAAGGATCCAAACCTACCTTGCACTCCCCTGGTCGTCCTCCTGATCTCCAGAGCTCTCCTTAGTCGGTTTGAGCAAGGAAAACAGTGAAGGAAACGAAAGAAATGTTCCCTTGTAAAGAGGGGAAAAAGACTTATATACTTAGGTGGAATTTCAACATAGGCACATAGGTTTTCCTTATTTTCAACTAAGTCCCTCATTTCTTCTTTGCTCGTCCCTTCTTCTTATTTCTATGGACAACCTTCTTCTAAGGTCAAGAAATGAAGGCAAAGAAGATCAACCTATTACTAAAGCACACACATAAAAGGGCTATAGTACTTACACCTTGATTATTCAATCACAAAGGTGTTTTTCATTATATGATTATTCAATTGAAGTGACTTCTTCATCATTTCTTCTCTAAATGATGACAAGAGTCTTACAAGATATTTTAGATGGTGTATTTTACAAGTTTCACCCCTCAAATTGGGTAAATTGCACTTTACTCCAATTTAGGGTTTCAAGCACAGGGATTGCTTCCATAGCTGCACCTTGGTGCCCAAGCTTGGGAAATCCTTCTTACCTCATCATATTCACTTATATGATGCCTCATTGATCAAAATAACATCTCAACCTGTGAACATTGCAAGCTAACCCCTTTAACTGGGTAATTTGCACATAGGTCCCTGCATTACAAAATAATGCTACAACTTTATATATAAAGGAGAAAAATTGAAAGTAAATGTTCCTGAGGAACTTAATTACATGCCAAGGAGTCATCACAGGTGTTTTATTACATATTTAGGCAAAACTTCCAGGGTTAGGTTATAACCCAGGTCAGGGATGTTACAAATTATCCACCCCTTCACAAGGATTTCGTCCCCGAAATCGATAAAATACATGTACTGTAACCTAATTCAAGGATATAGTGTGATATAGTCCGGGCTCTATATATACATGTACTGTAACCTAATTCAAGGATATAGTGTGATATCTCGCATCCTATCTCTATCAAAAATTCAATATCCACTGACGGGTTCTTGAAGGTGGCAGGCGTCAAGCTGCCCTACTTTTCTCGATGGAACCGAGAGGTGGACTCAGCCGGGTGCCTGGCGGGTTGCTTGAGCAACTGCACCTGCACGGCGTATTCCTATCTTGGCGGGATCGGGTGAAATTTTACACGGGCGGGCATGATCTCTTCGTCCGAGTCGCATCCTCCGAATTGCGTAAGTTCTCATACCAGAACTAAATCTTCAGTTGCACTTTTACTCATGAACGACAGCTGTTTGCGATTTTGCCGCACAAGGCTTGCGTCTGTGAAATTGATGTCATTTCTGTCCTAGCTACTCAAAAGCGAAAATCCTCATCCAAGGTTGCTGCAATTGTAGCTAGTGTTGCTGCTCCTATTGTGCTGATTACCTGCGGTTACGTTGGTTGGTAGTGCAAAAAGCGGAATATGGGTAAGCAAATGGTGTGCATTCCTCATCGGCAGTTTTGTATGGTCGCTACTAACCACTCACCACTAATATTGATTGAAAAATCGTTCCTATCATTAACAGAGAAGTCAAGGGACATCTCTGTGCTACCAATAATCAGAATGAACATCGAATCACAGCACGAGCAAGGAGAGTCGCCGGAACTCCCTACCGTAGCTTTCTACACACTAGCTGCTGCTACAGATAACTTCGCAAATTTATCCATAATAGGGAAAGGAGGATTTGGGCCTGTCTATAAGGTAAGTGTATCAGACAATTGCAGTAATTAGCAAAAGCTGTCGGACTTCCTCTGCTTTTGAGCAGGCTGACTACTGGATTACATTTAACTTGATTCAATCATCTTTCAGGGCAAGTTCCAATGTGGGCAAGAGATCGCAGTCAAGAGGCTTTCCAACTCCACTCAGGGTGTGGAGGAGTTCAAGAATGAGGTCATACTGATTGCCAAGCTTCATCACAGGAACCTGGTCCGGCTCCTTGCCTGTTGCATTGAGGGAGAGGAGAGACTGTTAATCTACGAGTACATGTCCAACAAAAGCTTGGATGCTCTGTTGTTTGGTCAGTACCATGCTTACTATTAACCCTGAAGTAATAATATTTTCGATTATTGTGTTAATTCCAATCACTTTGCTAACTTAGTTCTTTCGGGATTATTATGTAACAGATTCTCCTGCTAGTAAAGCACGACTGGATTGGAAAACCAGGTACAACATCATCGGTGGGGTGGCTAGAGGGCTGCTTTACCTCCACAGAGACTCAAGGTTGGGGATCATCCATCGTGATCTAAAAGCTGGGAACATACTTGACGAGGAGATGAACCCGAAGATTTCGGATTTCGGTATGGCCAGGATCTTTGGAGGAGACGACAATCTAAACAACACCAAGCGTGTGGTCGGAACCTAGTGAGTGTTATAGGCAGTAGTCATATAGGTAAACATCAGACTTAATTTTTTCTCGATTGCCTTATCTGTACATGTCGCCGGAATATACCATGGACGGAATCTTCTCAGTCAAATCTGATAGGATTCACGCGGAAGCTTCAAACCCAAGAAAACCCGATTATGCGAGATATAGTCTGAGCATGCACGAGAAGAACAAGAACGACCCCAGTCAACGGAACCAATAACTGCCAAACAAATAACCACAAGAGAACAATGTTGGCGAAGAAGACCGCAAAATTCTAGTAAGCACCTTCAAAAATATTACAAGGATTGTCGCTCTCTCACAATCCCACACCCACAATACAATCTCGTATCCCACTCTTGCTCTCTCTCCCTTTGACTATCTTTTTGGCTTCCCTCTTTGACCTACTCACAACACATGGCTACTATTCTATTTATAGGCCCCAAAGATAGACCAACCCCGGAATAGGAGTAGGACAAGAGGATACAACTATTCTATTTGGAATAGGATAATGTGAATACAACTCCAACTAAGTAGGAAAGATAATTGGATAAGAAAATAATATTAGGACTCCAAGTCTACACAAATTAGAACTTTCCTATTGTTAAGATAATTCTTATTATCCTAATAAGATAAGAGACAATATCTCAACAATCTCCACCTTGGATCTTATTAACTGAAATGTGTCTGCTCCTTCAAAATTTTTCTCCCGTTCTTCTTCTATGCTTCCTCCCCCCGGAAGCACTCTACCATGCACGCCCATGCAGAGTGCGTATCCGAGCATGGCTGCCCAAACCCATCATATGAGAGCTCCTCAAGATGTATAGTTTGATAAACTGCACTGCCTCCACCTGCGGTTGGAACCGCTTCCTTCACACCTTTGGCCCTCCATGCCATTAGTTTGTACCTTCTTCGAGCTCCACCTGCTCGCTGGTACTGCGTGGTCGGTCTTGTCACATTTTTCTTCTTCCAATAGTTGACAGCTTCACCTCTGCACTTGTTGATATTTGTAGTCAATACTGCAGCCTCGCACCTGACTTCCCCTGAGAGTTGATAACATGTAACACTTTCAGAGTTCATGACGCTCGCCTCACGTGCCAATGCTTCATCCACACCTCCAATATGTGTAGAACTCCTGTCAACTACTCCTTTGGTTAGAACATCTCCAACCAAGCGATATGCTCCACTGGACCAGGTACCCTTCATGATCACTTGCCCCTTGCATTTGACTTGCACGACTCCACCTTGCTTTGAAATTTTACAACTGATGAATTCAAGTGCCCTCTCAGATATTAGATTCCTCTTGAGACCGGGGACATATCGGACCCCCGACAATGTGCGATGTGCTCCATCATGCATCCTAAACGTAACTGTTCCAATTCCGGTGATTTGGTAGAGTTTGTCATCTACCGGTTGAACAGTCCCACGTGCCCGATGCAGAGATCCTTCATCAAATACATCTCTCTCTGGACATATGATGTAGCGAGAGCCTGAATCAAATATCCAACCATTACGAGTACCTGATTCCGTAACAGCTAGTGTCTCTGAATATTCTTCTGCCATTGAGCAAACTCCACTTTTCAATTCTTTCAACTTTAGACAATCTTTTAATATGTGACCCTCCTCGTCACATATATAGCATGTGCGTCTTCCCTTGCCTTTCCGATTCTTCTTTCCGTGACCCTTGCTTTTATTGGTTTCATCTATTACAGCCAAAGCTTGACCACCTGAGGAAGACTTTGAGGGCTTCTTCAAAGACTCTGCTTCCAAAAGATATGCGACCGCCTCGTTGAAATTGAGTGTAGTTTTCCCAACAAAAATATTCATCACCTGTTGCTCCCATGATTGTGGTAGAGATGAAGCTATGAGAACTACCTTGTCGCTCTCACTAATCGTCTCTTCCATGCTAACCAGTTGTGTGACAAGCTTGTTGAAGACATTGAGATGGTCAACAAACCGTGTGCCCTCTTCCATGCGCATATTGTACAATTGTCGTTTTAGCACTCATCTGTTCGTCAGCGACTTCGCCATGTACAACTCTTCTAGGACTTTCCTTAATTTCTTCGGCGAGTCTTCATTGATCACATTTACTTTACCTCTGCAGAAAGACTTAGATGAATTGTGCTGACCGCTTTGCGCTCCATCATCCTCCAGTCTCAATCAAACATCTTTTCCGACTTCTCTCCTTCAAGTGCTTCGATTAGCCCTTGTTGTACTAGGCCATCTTTCACCGTGCTCTGCCACACACTAAAATTACTTTTTCCATCAAATTTCTCAATATGATGACTCCCCATGGTATTCTTCGATGTCATCATGCTTTACGTGCAACCGTTGCTGACTAGTCGTCTCACAACAACTGTGGGCTCTGATCTCCAAACCACGATATAAACACGATTTAAACTTAGCGGAAGCGATTCGATTAGCAGCGGAATACCAAAAATCAGCGGAAATTAAAACTTTTTGAGATAAAGCATTGAAACCATAAAACTTCCTTCATTAAAGGAGATAAACTGTTTACATCTCAGATAATTACTTCTTGAGTAATTATATACAACAAGATACAAATCTCAAGAACTCATAACCAAAAGACTCCAAGACCTGAGAGTACAGAGGACACATAAGACTGACTCTAACTACACCACATGGCAGGCTAAATCTCCACCTGAGATTTACTGCTGCTCCTGGTGCTGCTGCTGCTGGGACTGGTCACCTGTAGACCTGTTCCTCCGTCCTCGACGTCCACCTAAAAAGTTGAAGTCTACGGGGTGAGACAATTTTACATAATTGTCCCAGCGAGAGTTATAACTCTCCTCCAGAAGCTTTATAATAACATCAAAGAATAACTTAAGCAGTAAAAGCTTACAAAGTATTCAATAGCAGATGCCGTTGTAAACAAGAGTTCAACATTTATGAAACATGAAGAATATAAGCACTATACAGTGTAACATCAATCAACTAACTCGTAGTTATCTCTAACAGGTATACTACGCTGTAGAGTATGTTTTTCAAACATTACTTTTATGCCCTGTAGAGATGAGGTTTACCACTCATACTCCAACCAATCACTACTAAGTGCCTCGGTATCATACCAGGTCATCGAAAGAGCCGGATTCTCATGACCTTCACCTTCCTCAGTTAGTAAGAGGATCACTTGTAGGACATCTCGTGTCTCTACTATTATAGCTCACCAGAGTAATCTGGTCCTTTGCTATTTTAGAGTTACAGTGGCGTTCTGTACTCTCTTCGTCACCAGGAGATTTCATGTTTATCTTCACTGATACGGATATCTATGTTTTCTTCGTCATCAGGAGGTTTCATGTTTACCATCCACTGATACGGTATGGGTTTGTAGTGAAGGATTGACGGATTACACATCTAGATCAAGTTCCTACACTAGGATGTAAGGTTCTACACATCCATATACCCCACATACTCAACAGTATGTGATCCAGGAGTTCCCTTATGAAAACCTGTTTCACCATCATTTGATCTCTGACAATGATGGATCTATGATCAGGGCTCTACATTACACTTGATTAATTAGGTGCATTCAGTATTATTTTACATCATACATTGTTCTTCAAACAATAACTGTAGCATAACAACTATGAAAGTAGAATACTAAATGTAACAAACCTAACTCACATCAATCATCATTTCTCAGTATACTCATCACAAGTCATCTCTAAAGCATGACCTTGATGGTATTCATGGCTCTTACATCCCATTAAAACATAGGATGCCACTGACAAGGTATCAAGATATTTTACTATTCATAAATCTAACAACATGCTTTCAATGAATATAGTATCATCATCTATACCTGGATATGATCACCTTCATATCAGAACCTGCATGGTTAATTCAACTGATAAAGGTAATTCAAAACAAGAATATACTTACCAATCTTGTCATAAGAGCTAAGTTCTCTGATTCTCATCAATTAGAGTTTGCTACTCATATTGCATGTCATCACCCTTGAATTAGGGTTTACTATTCACATTACATGTCATCACCCTTGAATTAGGGTTTACTATTCACATTACATGTCATCACCCTTGAATTAGGGTTTACTATTCACATTATGGTGAATTGAACTCATAACATCATCATGTATGAGGAACATCATCATTGATGCTCTCAGATTAGTTTAAGATTCATCATTTATCATAATTGGGGTTCCATGATCTCACATAGGTGGATCATACCCTAATCATGCACATTCATGTGTATTGAAGGTACTTTACTTGAATTTCCATCATAAAAGGGTACTTTCTCTTTCTTAAGATACTTTCTCTCTCCTCATACTTGTAGATGGTGATAACACCAATCTAGATCAGGTTGGGTTAAGTCCTCTTTGATTAACATAGACCAAATCACCACTATTGAGTGATTAGGGTTTGATTAGAACAAGGTTTCACTCAATTGAACCTTTCAAGGGTATTATGGTAAATTACACATTGATCATCATCATGGGTTAATTTACTAACCACTTGACCCTTAATATGTTTTGGTATCATTAGGGTTTAGGTTGAACAACTATTAAACCATTTAAGCCTTCAGGGCATTAGGCAGACTTAACTTCAAAAGTCTCCAATAGGTTTCACACCTTCAACCTTCAAACGATCCTGAGATCGTATAAGGTTGTAGACTGTTTAAGCTTTGTAGACCGTTTAAGGTTTGGTTGACTTCAATACCGTATAACACTCAAGACCGTTTACCCTCATTCGGTCTTGAGGTCGAATGGTCTCATTCGACATTGAGGTCGAATGAACTCATTCGGTCTTGAGGTCGAATGGTCTCATTCGGTCTTGAGATCGAATGGACTCATTCGGTCTTGAGGTCGAATGGTCTCATTCGGTCTTGAGATCGAATGGACTCATTCGGTCTTGAGGTTGAATGTCCTCATACGGTCTTGAAATCGAATGACCTCAAAAGCTCAAGATCGTATGGACCTCCAAGGTGGTTCAAAGGGTAAACTTGATTAGGGTTTCCTATGTTGAAGCCATCAATTGGTCTCAAGCTTGCTAACCACTTACCAATTGAGACAATTAGGGTTAGCCTTAACCAATTGGTCACTCAATTGACCCTCAATTGATATCCAATTAGGGTTGGAGTTGGTTCAATTAAGGTCTATAAATGTTCAACCATCAACACTCAACAATGTGAAATTAAAACGAAGTTGAACCCACCAATTGACCTCCAATTGGGCTCAAACATGGCCCAAAAGGTCTTGGGATCGTTTCGATATCCTCCAAACGGTCTTGAGACCGTTTGTCCAAGAATTCATCAAAATCTAAGTTTATTTGATAGGGGTTGAACCTTAATTAAGTCACAAATTCAGCAATTTGATTATTTCAATAACCCATTGTAATTGAGCCCTCAATTGATCAAATTACCTTAACCCTAGACCTCCAAACGGTCTTGGGTTGACACAAAACGGTCTTGAGACCGTTTGGATGAGTTCCAAACGGTATTGAGACCGTTTGCCCATCCATCCTTTGGACTCTAGTGAAAATTCATCAAGGTTTGATTTATTGAGTTGATCATTACATCTTGCAATGTAATTTGGTATCTTTGTACCTTCAATTGGTCAACTATACTTGACCCCAGACCTCCATACGGTCTTGGGTGATCCCCAAATGGTCTTGAGACCGTTTGGATGATTCCCCAAACGGTCTTGAGACCGTTTGGGCTAATCAACCCAAAATCTCAAATTAGCTCATTGTGATTTCAGCACTGATTTCAATTAGGGTTTGCCCTAGTAATCAACCTTCAACTCTTAACTCGTTTGGAATTATTCCATCAAATTTGGTGAGTCATTAATTAACATCATTATGAACAGTAATCTCATACGGTCAACGCTTAGTCAACCATCTTATACGGTCTTGAGACCGTTTTCCCAAAAAGGGCAAATTAAGCAGAATGAAAATCAGAACTAAATTCAATTGAATTTGCTAATTGTTTTGCCTATATCTCACAATTCCTTTGGAGTTAACCTCTCAAATTTTGTGGGTGATTAACCTTCATAATTATGAACAGGATTCTCATACAGTCGACGCTTGGTCAACGCATCCATATGGTCTTGAGACCGTATGCCTTCATACGACCTTGAAACCGTTTGCCCATCAAACGGTTTTGCAAACCGTATGGGCACTTGGTTGAGGTCGTATGACAAAGTGGAAAACCGTGGATAAGCATAGGAAATAATGCCCTCATCTTCTTCTTCAAGAACAGTAACAGTTCCTCACGGATTTGCTTGCAAGGAAGCAAGGGAAGATAGGGAAGAAGAAGAACTAGCAACTAAAAGCATAGAAAAGATGTATATAACAAAGCATAGGTTTAGAGTTATAAAACCCGCCTAAAGCTTGCTCTTTGAGCTCCAAGCTTTCGAGCTCCAAGCCTTTAATGGCGTCCTAGAAGCTCCACAGGTCGGCCAAGGTGAATCCTCCAAGAAAAGTTGAGAAGAGATGGCTAGAAAGATAGAGCTAAGTGAGCTAGCCATGAATTTGACCTTGAATTCGAGTTTCATCCAAGAATTTAAGCAAAAAGGAAGGATCCAAACCTACCTTGCACTCCCCTGGTCGTCCTCCTGATCTCCAGAGCTCTCCTTAGTCGGTTTGAGCAAGGAAAACAGTGAAGGAAACGAAAGAAATGTTCCCTTGTAAAGAGGGGAAAAAGACTTATATACTTAGGTGGAATTTCAACATAGGCACATAGGTTTTCCTTATTTTCAACTAAGTCCCTCATTTCTTCTTTGCTCGTCCCTTCTTCTTATTTCTATGGACAACCTTCTTCTAAGGTCAAGAAATGAAGGCAAAGAAGATCAACCTATTACTAAAGCACACACATAAAAGGGCTATAGTACTTACACCTTGATTATTCAATCACAAAGGTGTTTTTCATTATATGATTATTCAATTGAAGTGACTTCTTCATCATTTCTTCTCTAAATGATGACAAGAGTCTTACAAGATATTTTAGATGGTGTATTTTACAAGTTTCACCCCTCAAATTGGGTAAATTGCACTTTACTCCAATTTAGGGTTTCAAGCACAGGGATTGCTTCCATAGCTGCACCTTGGTGCCCAAGCTTGGGAAATCCTTCTTACCTCATCATATTCACTTATATGATGCCTCATTGATCAAAATAACATCTCAACCTGTGAACATTGCAAGCTAACCCCTTTAACTGGGTAATTTGCACATAGGTCCCTGCATTACAAAATAATGCTACAACTTTATATATAAAGGAGAAAAATTGAAAGTAAATGTTCCTGAGGAACTTAATTACATGCCAAGGAGTCATCACAGGTGTTTTATTACATATTTAGGCAAAACTTCCAGGGTTAGGTTATAACCCAGGTCAGGGATGTTACAAATTATCCACCCCTTCACAAGGATTTCGTCCCCGAAATCGATAAAATACATGTACTGTAACCTAATTCAAGGATATAGTGTGATATAGTCCGGGCTCTATATATACATGTACTGTAACCTAATTCAAGGATATAGTGTGATATCTCGCATCCTATCTCTATCAAAAATTCAATATCCACTGACGGGTTCTTGAAGGTGGCAGGCGTCAAGCTGCCCTACTTTTCTCGATGGAACCGAGAGGTGGACTCAGCCGGGTGCCTGGCGGGTTGCTTGAGCAACTGCACCTGCACGGCGTATTCCTATCTTGGCGGGATCGGGTGAAATTTTACACGGGCGGGCATGATCTCTTCGTCCGAGTCGCATCCTCCGAATTGCGTAAGTTCTCATACCAGAACTAAATCTTCAGTTGCACTTTTACTCATGAACGACAGCTGTTTGCGATTTTGCCGCACAAGGCTTGCGTCTGTGAAATTGATGTCATTTCTGTCCTAGCTACTCAAAAGCGAAAATCCTCATCCAAGGTTGCTGCAATTGTAGCTAGTGTTGCTGCTCCTATTGTGCTGATTACCTGCGGTTACGTTGGTTGGTAGTGCAAAAAGCGGAATATGGGTAAGCAAATGGTGTGCATTCCTCATCGGCAGTTTTGTATGGTCGCTACTAACCACTCACCACTAATATTGATTGAAAAATCGTTCCTATCATTAACAGAGAAGTCAAGGGACAGCTCTGTGCTACCAATAATCAGAATGAACATCGAATCACAGCACGAGCAAGGAGAGTCGCCGGAACTCCCTACCGTAGCTTTCTACACACTAGCTGCTGCTACAGATAACTTCGCAAATTTATCCATAATAGGGAAAGGAGGATTTGGGCCTGTCTATAAGGTAAGTGTATCAGACAATTGCAGTAATTAGCAAAAGCTGTCGGACTTCCTCTGCTTTTGAGCAGGCTGACTACTGGATTACATTTAACTTGATTCAATCATCTTTCAGGGCAAGTTCCAATGTGGGCAAGAGATCGCAGTCAAGAGGCTTTCCAACTCCACTCAGGGTGTGGAGGAGTTCAAGAACGAGGTCATACTGATTGCCAAGCTTCATCACAGGAACCTGGTCCGGCTCCTTGCCTGTTGCATTGAGGGAGAGGAGAGACTGTTAATCTACGAGTACATGTCCAACAAAAGCTTGGATGCTCTGTTGTTTGGTCAGTACCATGCTTACTATTAACCCTGAAGTAATAATATTTTCGATTATTGTGTTAATTCCAATCACTTTGCTAACTTAGTTCTTTCGGGATTATTATGTAACAGATTCTCCTGCTAGTAAAGCACGACTGGATTGGAAAACCAGGTACAACATCATCGGTGGGGTGGCTAGAGGGCTGCTTTACCTCCACAGAGACTCAAGGTTGGGGATCATCCATCGTGATCTAAAAGCTGGGAACATACTTGACGAGGAGATGAACCCGAAGATTTCGGATTTCGGTATGGCCAGGATCTTTGGAGGAGACGACAATCTAAACAACACCAAGCGTGTGGTCGGAACCTAGTGAGTGTTATAGGCAGTAGTCATATAGGTAAACATCAGACTTAATTTTTTCTCGATTGCCTTATCTGTACATGTCGCCGGAATATACCATGGACGGAATCTTCTCAGTCAAATCTGATAGGATTCACGCGGAAGCTTCAAACCCAAGAAAACCCGATTATGCGAGATATAGTCTGAGCATGCACGAGAAAAACAAGAACGACCCCAGTCAACGGAACCAATAACTGCCAAACAAATAACCACAAGAGAACAATGTTGGCGAAGAAGACCGCAAAATTCTAGTAAGCACCTTCAAAAATATTACAAGGATTGTCGCTCTCTCACAATCCCACACCCACAATACAATCTCGTATCCCACTCTTGCTCTCTCTCCCTTTGACTATCTTTTTGGCTTCCCTCTTTGACCTACTCACAACACATGGCTACTATTCTATTTATAGGCCCCAAAGATAGACCAACCCCGGAATAGGAGTAGGACAAGAGGATACAACTATTCTATTTGGAATAGGATAATGTGAATACAACTCCAACTAAGTAGGAAAGATAATTGGATAAGGAAATAATATTAGGACTCCAAGTCTACACAAATTAGAACTTTCCTATTGTTAAGATAATTCTTATTATCCTAATAAGATAAGAGACAATATCTCAACAATCTCCACCTTGGATCTTATCAACTGAAATGTGTCTGCTCCTTCAAAATTTTTCTCCCGTTCTTCTTCTATGCTTCCTCCCCCGGAAGCACTCTACCATGCACGCCCATGCAGAGTGCGTATCCGAGCATGGCTGCCCAAACCCATCATATGAGAGCTCCTCAAGATGTATAGTTTGATAAACTGCACTGCCTCCACCTGCGGTTGGAACCGCTTCCTTCACACCTTTGGCCCTCCATGCCATTAGTTTGTACCTTCTTCGAGCTCCACCTGCTTGCTGGTACTGCGTGGTCGGTCTTGTCACATTTTTCTTCTTCCAACAGTTGACAGCTTCACCTCTGCACTTGTTGATATTTGTAGTCAATACTACAGCCTCGCACCTGACTGCCCTTGAGAGTTGATAACATGTAACACTTTCAGAGTTCATGACGCTCGCCTCACGTGCCAATGCTTCATCCACACCTCCAATATGTGTAGAACTCCTGTCAACTACTCCTTTGGTTAGAACATCTCCAACCAAGCGATATGCTCCACTGGACCAGGTACCCTTCATGATCACTTGCCCCTTGCATTTGACTTGCACGACTCCACCTTGCTTTGAAATTTTACAACTGATGAATTCAAGTGCCCTCTCAGATATTAGATTCCTCTTGAGACCGGGGACATATCGGACCCCCGACAATGTGCGATGTGCTCCATCATGCATCCTAAACGTAACTGTTCCAATTCCGGTGATTTGGTAGAGTTTGTCATCTACCGGTTGAACAGTCCCACGTGCCCGATGCAGAGATCCTTCATCAAATACATCTCTCTCTGGACATATGATGTAGCGAGAGCCTGAATCAAATATCCAACCATTACGAGTACCTGATTCCGTAACAGCTAGTGTCTCTGAATATTCTTCTGCCATTGAGCAAACTCCACTTTTCAATTCTTTCAACTTTAGACAATCTTTTAATATGTGACCCTCCTCGTCACATATATAGCATGTGCGTCTTCCCTTGCCTTTCCGATTCTTCTTTCCGTGACCCTTGCTTTTATTGGTTTCATCTATTACAGCCAAAGCTTGACCACCTGAGGAAGACTTTGAGGGCTTCTTCAAAGACTCTGCTTCCAAAAGATATGCAACCGCCTCGTTGAAATTGAGTGTAGTTTTCCCAACAAAAATATTCATCACCTGTTGCTCCCATGATTGTGGTAGAGATGAAGCTATGAGAACTACCTTGTCGCTCTCACTAATCGTCTCTTCCATGCTAACCAGTTGTGTGACAAGCTTGTTGAAGACATTGAGATGGTCAACAAACCGTGTGCCCTCTTCCATGCGCATATTGTACAATTGTCGTTTTAGCACTCATCTGTTCGTCAGCGACTTCGCCATGTACAACTCTTCTAGGACTTTCCTTAATTTCTTCGGCGAGTCTTCATTGATCACATTTACTTTACCTCTGCAGAAAGACTTAGATGAATTGTGCTGACCGCTTTGCGCTCCATCATCCTCCAGTCTCAATCAAACATCTTTTCCGACTTCTCTCCTTCAAGTGCTTCGATTATCCCTTGTTGTACTAGGCCATCTTTCACCGTGCTCTGCCACACACTAAAATTACTTTTTCCATCAAATTTCTCAATATGATGACTCCCCATGGTATTCTTCGATGTCATCATGCTTTACGTGCAACCGTTGCTCACTAGTCGTCTCACAACAACTGTGGGCTCTGATCTCCAAACCACGATATAAACACGATTTAAACTTAGCGGAAGCGATTCGATTAGCAGCGGAATACCAAAAATCAGCGGAAATTAAAACTTTTTGAGATAAAGCATTGAAACCATAAAACTTCCTTCATTAAAGGAGATAAACTGTTTACATCTCAGATAATTACTTCTTGAGTAATTATATACAACAAGATACAAAATCTCAAGAACTCATAACCAAAAGACTCCAAGACCTGAGAGTACAGAGGACACATAGGACTGACTCTAACTACACCACATGGCAGGCTAAATCTCCACCTGAGATTTACTGCTGCTCCTGGTGTTGCTGCTGCTGGGACTGGTCACCTGTAGACCTGTTCCTCCGTCCTCGACGTCCACCTAAAACGTTGAAGTCTACGGGGTGAGACAATTTTACATAATTGTCCCAGCGAGAGTTATAACTCTCCTCCAGAAGCTTTATAATAACATCAAAGAATAACTTAAGCAGTAAAAGCTTACAAAGTATTCAATAGCAGATGCCGTTGTAAACAAGAGTTCAACATTTATGAAACATGAAGAATATAAGCACTATACAGTGTAACATCAATCAACTAACTCGTAGTTATCTCTAACAGGTATACTACGCTGTAGAGTATGTTTTTCAAACATTACTTTTATGCCCTGTGGAGATGAGGTTTACCACTCATACTCCAACCAATCACTACTAAGTGCCTCGGTATCATACCAGGTCATCGAAAGAGCCGGATTCTCATGACCTTCACCTTCTTCAGTTAGTAAGAGGATCACTTGTAGGACATCTCGTGTCTCTACTATTATAGCTCACCAGGGTAATCTGGTCCTTTGCTATTTTAGAGTTACAGTGGCGTTCTATACTCTCTTCGTCACCAGGAGATTTCATGTTTATCTTCACTGATACGGATATCTATGTTTTCTTCGTCATCAGGAGGTTTCATGTTTACCATCCACTGATACGGTATGGGTTTGTAGTGAAGGATTGACGGATTACACATCTAGATCAAGTTCCTACACTAGGATGTAAGGTTCTACACATCCATATACCCCACATACTCAACAGTATGTGATCCAGGAGTTCCCTTAGGAAAACCTGTTTCACCATCATTTGATCTCTGAAAATGATGGATCTATGATCAGGGCTCTACATTACACTTGATTAATTAGGTGCATTCAGTATTATTTTACATCATACATTGTTCTTCAAACAATAACTGTAGCATAACAACTATGAAAGTAGAATACTAAATGTAACAAACCTAACTCACATCAATCATCATTTCTCAGTATACTCATCACAAGTCATCTCTAAAGCATGACCTTGATGATATTCATGGCTCTTACATCCCATTAAAACATAGGATGCCACTGACAAGGTATCAAGATATTTTACTATTCATAAATCTAACAACATGCTTTCAATGAATATAGTATCATCATCTATACCTGGATATGATCACCTTCATATCAGAACCTGCATGGTTAATTCAACTGATAAAAGTAATTCAAAACAAGAATATACTTACCAATCTTGTCATAAGAGCTAAGTTCTCTGATTCTCATCAATTAGAGTTTGCTACTCATATTGCATGTCATCACCCTTGAATTAGGGTTTACTATTCACATTACATGTCATCACCCTTGAATTAGGGTTTACTATTCACATTACATGTCATCACCCTTGAATTAGGGTTTACTATTCACATTATGGTGAATTGAACTCATAACATCATCATGTATGAGGAACATCATCATTGATGCTCTCAGATTAGTTTAAGATTCATCATTTATCATAATTGGGGTTCCATGATCTCACATAGGTGGATCATACCCTAATCATGCACATTCATGTGTATTGAAGGTACTTTACTTGAATTTCCATCATAAAAGGGTACTTTCTCTTTCTTAAGATACTTTCTCTCTCCTCATACTTGTAGATGGTGATAACACCAATCTAGATCAGGTTGGGTTAAGTCCTCTTTGATTAACATAGACCAAATCACCACTATTGAGTGATTAGGGTTTGATTAGAACAAGGTTTCACTCAATTGAACCTTTCAAGGGTATTATGGTAAATTACACATTGATCATCATCATGGGTTAATTTACTAACCACTTGACCCTTAATGTGTTTTGGTATCATTAGGGTTTAGGTTGAACAACTATTAAACCATTTAAGCCTTCAGGGCATTAGGCAGACTTAACTTCAAAAGTCTCCAATAGGTTTCACACCTTCAACCTTCAAACGATCCTGAGATCGTATAAGGTTGTAGACCGTTTAAGCTTTGTAGACCGTTTAAGGTTTGGTTGACTTCAATACCGTATAACACTCAAGACCGTTTACCCTCATTCGGTCTTGAGGTCGAATGGTCTCATTCGACATTGAGGTCGAATGAACTCATTCGGTCTTGAGGTCGAATGGTCTCATTCGGTCTTGAGATCGAATGGACTCATTCGGTCTTGAGGTCGAATGGTCTCATTCGGTCTTGAGATCAAATGGACTCATTCGGTCTTGAGGTTGAATGTCCTCATACGGTCTTGAAATCGAATGACCTCAAAAGCTCAAGATCGTATGGACCTCCAAGGTGGTTCAAAGGGTAAACTTGATTAGGGTTTCCTATGTTGAAGCCATCAATTGGTCTCAAGCTTGCTAACCACTTACCAATTGAGACAATTAGGGTTAGCCTTAACCAATTTGTCACTCAATTGACCCTCAATTGATATCCAATTAGGGTTGGAGTTGGTTCAATTAAGGTCTATAAATGTTCAACCATCAACACTCAACAATGTGAAATTAAAACGAAGTTGAACCCATCAATTGACCTCCAATTGGGCTCAAACATGGCCCAAAAGGTCTTGGGATCGTTTCGATATCATCCAAACGGTCTTGAGACCGTTTGTCCAAGAATTCATCAAAATCTAAGTTTATTTGATAGGGGTTGAACCTTAATTAAGTCACAAATTCAGCAATTTGATTATTTCAATAACCCATTGTAATTGAGCCCTCAATTGATCAAATTACCTTAACCCTAGACCTCCAAACGGTCTTGGGTTGACAAAAAACGGTCTTGAGACCGTTTGGATGAGTTCCAAACGGTCTTGAGACCGTTTGCCCATCCATCCTTTGGACTCTAGTGAAAATTCATCAAGGTTTGATTTATTGAGTTGATCATTACATCTTGCAATGTAATTTGGTATCTTTGTACCTTCAATTGGTCAACTATACTTGACCCCAGACCTCCATACGGTCTTGGGTGATACCCAAACGGTCTTGAGACCGTTTGGATGATTCCCCAAACGGTCTTGAGACCGTTTGGGCTAATCAACCCAAAATCTCAAATTAGCTCATTGTGATTTCAGCACTGATTTCAATTAGGGTTTGCCCTAGTAATCAACCTTCAACTCTTAACTCGTTTGGAATTATTCCATCAAAATTTGGTGAGTCACTAATTAACATCATTATGAACAGTAATCTCATACGGTCAACGCTTAGTCAACCATCTTATACGGTCTTGAGACCGTTTTCCCAAAAAGGGCAAATTAAGCAGAATGAAAATCAGAACTAAATTCAATTGAATTTGCTAATTGTTTTGCCTATATCTCACAATTCCTTTGGAGTTAACCTCTCAAATTTTGTGGGTGATTAACCTTCATAATTATGAACAGGATTATCATACAGTCGACGCTTGGTCAACGCATCCATACGGTCTTGAGACCGTATGCCTTCATACGACCTTGAAACCGTTTGCCCATCAAACGGTTTTGCAAACCGTATGGGCACTTGGTTGAGGTCGTATGACAAAGTGGAAAACCGTGGATAAGCATAGGAAATAACGCCCTCATCTTCTTCTTCAAGAACAGTAACAGTTCCTCACGGATTTGCTTGCAAGGAAGCAAGGGAAGATAGGGAAGAAGAAGAACTAGCAACTAAAAGCATAGAAAAGATGTATATAACAAAGCATAGGTTTAGAGTTATAAAACCCGCCTAAAGCTTGCTCCTTGAGCTCCAAGCTTTCGAGCTCCAAGCCTTTAATGGCGTCCTAGAAGCTCCACAGGTCGGCCAAGGTGAATCCTCCAAGAAAAGTTGAGAAGAGATGGCTAGAAAGATAGAGCTAAGTGAGCTAGCCATGAATTTGACCTTGAATTCGAGTTTCATCCAAGAATTTAAGCAAAAAGGAAGGATCCAAACCTACCTTGCACTCCCCTGGTCGTCCTCCTGATCTCCAGAGCTCTCCTTAGTCTGTTTGAGCAAGGAAAACAGTGAAGGAAACGAAAGAAATGTTCCCTTGTAAAGAGGGGAAAAAGACTTATATACTTAGGTGGAATTTCAACATAGGCACATAGGTTTTCCTTATTTTCAACTAAGTCCCTCCTTTCTTCTTTGCTCGTCCCTTCTTCTTATTTCTATGGACAACCTTCTTCTATGGTCAAGAAATGAAGGCAAAGAAGATCAACCTATTACTAAAGCACACACATAAAAGGGCTATAGTACTTACACCTTGATTATTCAATCACAAAGGTGTTTTTCATTATATGATTATTCAATTGAAGTGACTTCTTCATCATTTCTTCTCTAAATGATGACAAGAGTCTTACAAGATATTTTCGATGGTGTATTTTACAAGTTTCACCCCTCAAATTGGGTAAATTGCACTTTACTCCAATTTAGGGTTTCAAGCACAGGGATTGCTTCCACAGCTGCACCTTGGTGCCCAAGCTTGGGAAATCCTTCTTACCTCATCATATTCACTTATATGATGCCTCATTTATCAAAAGAACATCTCAACCTGTGAACATTGCAAGTTAACCCCTTTAACTGGGTAATTTGCACATAGGTCCCTGCATTACAAAATAATGCTACAACTTTATATATAAAGGAGAAAAATTGAAAGTAAATGTTCCTGAGGAACTTAATTACATGCCAAGGAGTCATCACAGGTGTTTTATTACATATTTAGGCAAAACTTCCAGGGTTAGGTTATAACCCAGGTCAGGGATGTTACAAATTATCCACCCCTTCACAAGGATTTCGTCCCTGAAATCGATAAAATGTATTAAGAGAAAAGAGCAGTGTATTTCATTCTCATCTCATCCTCTAGTTCCCAAGTGGCTTCTTCAACACCACGATGGTTCCATAGGACTTTCACAAGACTTATATCTTTCTTTTTAAACTTTTTATTTCTGTTATCTAGGATTGACACTGGTCCCTCCTCATATGTTATATCTTCATTCAATTCTACTTCCATAGGTTGTAGAACTGATTCGGTGTCGGGGTGACATTTCCTCAGCATGGAAATGTGAAAAATAGGATGTAACTTCTGCAACTCTTGAGGTAACTCTAGTCTATAGGCTACCTTTCCAACTCGCTCAATGATTGGATAAGGTCCCATAAATCTAGGAGCTAACTTCCCTTTTCTTCCAAAATGAAGGACTCCTTTCCAAGGTGAGACCTTGAGATACACTCTGTCTCCAACCTGGAACTCTAGGGGTCTACGACGTTTATCAGCATACGACTTCTGCCTATCTTGTGCAGTCTTAAGCTGTTGTTGTATAACCTTAATCTTTTCTGTAGTTTGATGTACAAGATCAGGACCTAACAACTGGTGCTCACCAGTCTCATACCAACATAAGGGTGATCTACAACGTCTACCATACAAAGCTTCATAAGGTGCCATATCAATACTATGCTGATAGCTATTGTTATAGGCAAACTCTATCAAGCTTAGGTGTAGATCCCAACTTCCGGTAAACTGGAGAACACATGCTCTCAACAGGTCTTCTAAGGTTTGTATAGTTCTTTCCGACTGTCCATCAGTCTGCGGATGAAAGGCCGTACTAAACCTTAGCTTGGTGCCTAAGGCTCTGTGTAACTGTTCCCAAAAACGACTTGTAAACTGAGGACCTCTGTCAGAAACTATTGTGACAGGAACACCGTGCAAACGCACTATCTCTTGCACATACAACTCTGATAACCTTTCAGCAGAAAAGGTTGTTTTGACAGGTAGGAAATGCGCTATCTTTGTCAACCTATCAACAACTACCCAAATGGAATCATGTCCTTTGCTTGTCCTGGGTAGGCCAACAATAAAGTCCATGGTCACATGGTCCCACTTCCACTGTGGTATGGGTAAAGGTTGCATTGTTCCTGCAGGTTTCTGGTGCTCAACCTTGACCTACTGACATACAGGACACCTCAGAACAAACTCAGCTACATCCTTCTTCATTCCAGGCCACCAATACATATCTTTCAAGTTTCGATATAATTTGGTGCTCCCTGGATGCATAGCATACATCGAAGAATGAGCTTCCTCCAGAACTAACTTCCTCAGGTTATCTACATCTGGTACTATCATCCTCCCATGATAGCATACCACTTGGTCATCTGACTCATGAAAACCATCTTGCTTCTCACTACTATACTCAGATCTAATCTGCTGAACTGCACTATCTACTTGTTGTTCCTCCTTTATCTGCTCTCTTAGAGTAGGTTTAATATGCATCTCAGCTAACAAACCGGCTAACAATGACACCTTCAACTGTACATTGTCTTGCCTTAAAGAGATAAGCATATCTCTCCTATAGCATACTAAAGAGTTTAGTTGTGCTCTGTCCATGGTTGATGTTGTTGATTTCCTACTCAAGGCATCTGCAACCACATTGGCCTTGCCTGGATGGTAATCAATTGTACAATCATAGTCCTTGATTAACTCCATCCAGCGACGTTGCCTCATGTTAAGCTCATGCTGAGAGAAGATATACTTAAGGTTCTTGTGATCTGTGAAAATCTGGAATGTCTCTCCGTAGAGATAATGTCTCCAGATCTTCAAAGCATGAACCACAGCAGCTAACTTCAGATCGTGTGTCGGATAATTCTCCTCGTGTTTCTTAAGCTGTCAGGAAGCAAAAGAAATGACTTGTTTATCCTACATCAACACACATCCAAGTCCATTCTTGGAGGCATCACAGAAGACTACATATCCTTTTCCTTGTTCAGGTAGCACAAGCACAGGTGCACTTGTCAACCTCTCCTTCAACAACTGAAAAGACTGTTGACACTTATCACTCCAAGAAAAAGGAATATCTTTCCGGGTTAACTTGGTCAAGGGTAAGGCTATAGAACTGAAATTCTTAATAAACCTTCGATAGTAACCAGCTAATCCCAAGAAACTTATAATCTCCGTCGGTGTCTTCGGTTGTTCCCACTGTAGAACAGATTCTACCTTTGCAGGGTCAACACGAATTCCCGAGGCAGATATCACATGCCCAAGAAAAGACACTTCAGGTAACCAGAACTTGCATTTGCTAAACTTAGCGTATAGCTTATGTTCTCTTAGCAAAGTCAAAGTTTGGCGAAGATGCTGCTCATGCTGCTGAGCATCCTTACTATAAATCAGTATGTCATCTATGAAGACGACAACACACTGATCAAGGAAGGGTCAAAAGACTCTATTCATGAGTTCCATGAATGCAGCTGGTGCATTGGTTAGTCCAAACGACATAACCGTGAACTCATAGTGACCATATCTTGTCCTAAAGGTAGACTTGGATATGTCACTATCCTTAATGCGGAGTTGATGATATCCAGAACTCAAATCTATCTTTGAGAAGACTGTTGCACCACACAACTGGTCAAAAAGATCATCAATCCTCGGAAAAGGGTACTTGTTCTTTATTGTTACTTTATTGAGTTGTCTATAGTCAATGCACAACCGCATTGATCCATCTTTCTTTTTAACAAACAAAACCGGAGCACCCCAAGGTGAGGTACTCGGTCGAATGAAACCCTTCTCAAGTAACTCTTGAAGTTGTTTCTTGAGTTCTGCCATCTCGGCAGGCGCCATCCTATAAGGAGTCTGGGCTATAGGTTTTGTATCTGGGACCAAATTGATTTCAAAATCAATCTCCCGAGGTGGTGGTATACCAGGAAGTTCTCCAGGAAACACATCCTCGAATTCCCTGACTATAGGAACTTCAGCAGGATTGGGACTTCCTTGGTAACATCTACCACATGGGCCAAGAATGCATAACATCCTTGCCTCATCAGCTTATCAGAAACCATAGCTGATACAAGACAAGTGGGCATAATCTTTCTTTCTCCTTGAAAGATCCATGTGTTGCTTTCATCAGCAAACACTGCCAACTTGGACTCACAATCCAAGACAACTCGATACCTTTCCAAGGTATCCATCCCTAGGATTACATCAAATCCTTGCATATCAAGCGGTATAAGGTCCACTTGGATGCGATGCTTAGAAAAGAAGAGGATGCAGGGAGAGCATACCTCCTGCAAAATAGCAGACCCACTCAATGGAGTCTCCAACAACAAACTATCCTGCCATATGACTAACTGTCATATTGCAGATGCAAATCACTCTTCGAGTGATGAAAGAGTGCGTAGCACCCGGGTCAATCAGAACAGATATTACACAGGATTTGGACATATCGGAATATAAAAGTTCCATCTGACCTGCCACTACCCGTGGATCGACCACTGCTTCTGGTGGGTTCATAGCATAGAACCTTGTAGTAGCCTGTTGTTGAGGTGGTGCTGATGATCCATCTTGAGACGCTTGCCCGCATCCTCGAGCTGCTCCTTGAGATTGCCTTCTCTGTGATCCCTGTTGACCTTGTCTCGGAGGCTGTATCACACTGACAGGCTTAGATCGGAAATCCTTCATCAAATGTCCCACCTTACCACAGTTGTAGCAGCTTCTCTCCAGTTGTTGTGGTCTTGGTCGTCCAATAACTAACATTGATGCAGAACTCTGAGTCTCCCGAGGTTGTTGTCCTCGTCCTCTACCTCTACTTGGAGACCACTGAGTCTGAGAACTAGATCTAGGTGGTGGAGGATTAAGTGCAGAGGATCTAGGTTTCTTAAAGTCCCTAGATGAAGAACCCTGGAACTGTGGATATCTTTTCTGAGTTTGCCTCTTCTCAACCACAGATCTCTCTATCCTTCGGATGGACTCAACGAAGGTAGAGAATCTCTCTCGGTTTTCTAAGGCAGACACAGGGGTAGTCATGTCAGCATTCAAACCCCTCTCGAATCTCCTGATTCTTTCTTCTTCTGTGGCAGCCATGTGCGGACAAAACCGCAACAATTCCATGAACTTAGCTTCATACTCGCTAATGTTCATCATGCCCTGCCTCAGTCTCTCAAATTGAGAGATCTTCTCGTCTAGGAAGGTCTTTGGGAAATATCTATGAACAAATTCCCGCCGAAAGTCTTCCCACGAGATCTCCATTCTAGGTCTCTTCTGCTCTTCCATTGTCCACCAATGACCAGCACTTCCTTTGAGAAGATAGACAGCGTGTCTAACCTTCTCAACTTCAGGGATATTGAGAATCCTGAAAGCCTTCTCCAACTCTATCAACCACAGATCAGCATCTGCGGGGTCGGCAGTCCCAAAGTACTCGGTAGCTCCGACACGACGTAGTCGCTCGAACATCTTTCCGATACCTTGACCTTCTGGCTGGACAAGTGCCCTGGGTGCAGGCATAGGCATCCTGTCAGTTATGTGTGTCATGGCAGTCATGAACTACCCGAACATCGTCTGAACTGCTGGATTACCCATGTCAGCTGGGTCAAACTGGGGTGGCTCCCTGGGTGGCTCAGGTATGGGTTGCTCTATCTTTGGTACTCTTGCACCGCCTTGTGGTGCAGCTATGCTACTCTCTGCCACGTGCTCCTCATGTGGCTCAGACATTCTTATATATCTTCTTCTCCTGAGGAGTAGAAGATTCTATTAGATAAGGAAGGAATACTAAAGATAGACTCGACTTCCTAAGTCCTATGCCTCTGTAGACTCGGCGAACCTAGAGCTCTGATACCACTTAATTGTGGGCTCTGATCTCCAAACCACGATATAAACACGATTTAAACTTAGCGGAAGCGATTCGATTAGCAGCAGAATACCAAAAATCAGCAGAAATTAAAACTTTTTGAGATAAAGCATTGAAACCATAAAACTTCCTTCATTAAAGGAGATAAACTGTTTACATCTCAGATAATTACTTCTTGAGTAATTATATACAGCAAGATACAAAATCTCAAGAACTCATAACCAAAAGACTCCAAGACCTAAGAGTACAGAGGACACATAAGACTGACTCTAACTACACCACATGGAAGGCTAAATCTCCACCTGAGATTTACTGCTGCTCCTGGTGCTGCTGTTGCTGGGACTGGTCACCTGTAGACCTGTTCCTCCGTCCTCGACGTCCACCTAAAAAGTTGAAGTCTACGGGGTGAGACAATTTTACATAATTGTCCCAGCGAGAGTTATAACTCTCTGCCAGAAGCTTTATAATAACATCAAAGAATAACTTAAGCAGTAAAAGCTTACAAAGTATTCAATAGCAGATGCAATTGTAAACAAGAGTTCAACATTTATGAAACATGAAGAATATAAGCACTATACAGTGTAACATCAATCAACTAATTCGTAGTTATCTCTAACAGGTATACTACGATGTAGAGTATGTTTTTCAAACATTACTTTTATGCCCTGTGGAGATGAGGTTTACCACTCATACTCCAACCAATCACTGCTAAGTGCCTCGGTATCATACCAGGTCATCGAAAGAGCCGGATTCTCATGACCTTCACCTTCCTCAGTCAGTAAGAGGATCACTTGTAGGACATCTCGTGTCTCTAGTATTATAGCTCACTAGGGTAATCTGGTCCTTTGCTATTTTAGAGTTACAGTGGCGTTTTGTACTCTCTTCGTCACCAGGAGATTTCATGTTTATCTTCACTGATACGGATATCTATGTTTTCTTCGTCATCAGGAGGTTTCATGTTTACCATCCACTGATACGGTATGGGTTTGTAGTGAAGGATTGACGGATTACACATCTACATCAAGTTCCTACACTAGGATGTAAGGTTCTACACATCCATATACCCCACATACTCAACAGTATGTGATCCAGGAGTTCCCTTAGGAAAACCCATTTCACCATCATTTGATCTCTGACAATGATGGATCTATGATCAGGGCTCTACATTACACTTGATTAGTTAGGTGCATTCAGTATTCTTTTACATCATACATTGTTCTTCAAACAATAACAGTAGCATAACAACTATGAAAGTAGAATACTAAATGTAACAAACCTAACTCACATCAATCATCATTTCTCAGTATACGCATCACAAGTCATCTCTAAAGCATGATCTTAATGGTATTCATGGCTCTTATAGCCCATTAAAACATAGGATGCCACTGACAAGGTATCAAGATATTTTACTATTCATAAAGCTAACAACATGCTTTCAATGAATATAGTATCATCATCTATACCTGGATATGATCACCTTCATATCAGTACCTGCATGGTTAATTCAACTGATAAAGGTAATTCAAAACAAGAATATACTTTCCACTCTTGTCATAAGAGCTAAGTTCTCTGATTCTCATCAATTAGAGTTTGCTACTCATAGTGCATGTCATCACCCTTGAATTAGGGTTTACTATTCACATTACATGTCATCACCCTTGAATTAGGGTTTACTATTCACATTACATGTCATCACCCTTGAATTAGGGTTTACTATTCACATTATGGTGAATTGAACTCATAACATCATCATGTATGACGAACATCATCATTGATGCTCTCAGATTAGTTTAAGATTCATCATTTATCATAATTAGGGTTCCATGATCTCACATAGGTGGATCATACCCTAATCATGCACATTCATGTGTATTGAAGGTACTTTACTTGAATTTCCATCATAAAAGGGTACTTTCTCTTTCTTAAGATACTTTCTCTCTCCTCATACTTGTAGATGGTGATAACACCAATCTAGATCAGGTTGGGGTAAGTCCTCTTTGATTAACATAGACCAAATCACCACTATTGAGTGATTAGGGTTTGATTAGAACAAGGTTTCACTCAATTGAACCTTTCAAGGGTATTATGGTAAATTACACATTGATCATCATCATGGGTTAATTTACTAACCACTTGACCCTTAATGTCTTTTGGTATCATTAGGGTTTAGGTTGAACAACTATTAAACCATTTAAGCCTTCAGGGCATTAGGCAGACTTAACTTCAAAAGTCTCCAATAGGTTTCACACCTTCAACCTTCAAACGATCCTGAGATCGTATAAGGTTGTAGACCGTTTAAGCTTTGTAGACCGTTTAAGGTTTGGTTGACTTCAATACCGTATAACACTCAAGACCGTTTACCCTCATTCTGTAACATCCCTGACCTGGGTTATGAGTTAACCCTAGGTGTTTTGCCTAAATATGTAATTAAATATTTGTGATTAACTCTGAGCATGTAATTAAGCTGCTCAGAAACGTATACTTCAGTATTTGCTCCTTTTTATTTAAAGTTGTAGCATTGTTTTGATATACATGGACCTATGTGCAATTTACCCAGTTGAAAGGGTTAGTTTGCAATTTTTCACACGTTGAGATGTTCCTCTGATATTGAGACATCATGAGAATCTCTTTGGCAAAGTTTGAGGGATTTCCCAAGCTAGAGCACCAAGGTGCAGCTGTGGAAGCAATCCCAGGGCTTGAAACCCTAATTTGGGGTAAAATGCAATTTACCCAAATGATGGGATGCAATTGTAAAGAATGTCATCTAATGTATCTTTTTAGACTTTTTCCATCATTTAGAGAATAAATGATGAGGAATTCACCTCAATTGAGTTATCAAGTTAAGAAATAGGCTTTGTGATTGAATAATCAGGGTATATGTGTAATATCCCTTTAAGTATGAACTTTATTATTAGATTGTTCTTCCTTGCCTTCTTTTCTATAACATTAAGATAAGGTTTGTCCTTAGAATAAAGAGGAAGGGACGAGCAAGTAATAAAGGAAGGACTTAGTTGGAATTAAGGGAAACTTATGAACTAATGTTGAAAATCCTACCCCATGTATATAAGCCCTCCTTCCCTTAGTTGCAAGGGAACTTAACCTTCGTTCCCTTACTGTTTCATTTCACCAAAGACGACCAAGGACTGCCTTGGAGCTAAGGAGGACGAACAAGGGGTGCAAGGTAGGTTTAAACCCCTCTTCTTGCCTAATTCCATGGTTAGAATTCGAATTCAAGGTCATCTTCATGGCTAATTCTCGAAACCCTATCTTTCTAGCCGTCTCTTTTCATCCTTCCTTGGAGTTTTCACCTTGGCCAACCTGTGGGAACTCAAGGACGCCATTAGAGCTTGGAGCTTGAAAGCTTGGAGCTTGAAAGCTTGGAGCTCAAGAAGCAAGCTTTAGGCGGGTTTTATAACACTAAACCTATGCTTTACTATGTGCATCTTTATATGCGATTTAATGATAGCTCTTAGTATTTCCCTACTTTTCCCTGCTATTTTGCAAGCAAACCCGTGGGATATCTGTACTGTTCTTGAGCTAGAAGATGAAGGCGTGATTTCCAAGAAAAACCCACCGCTTTTCTTTTCCTTAAACGGTCCTAACAGTTTGCTCTCTCGGACTCAAGACCGTGAGGTGAGCAAATGGTCTCGAGACCGTGAGAGGGCTCGCGGTCTCAAGACCGTTTGGCCCCGTTGTCCGAGCATGGACCGTATAAGAAACCTGTTCCTAATTATATAGGCTAATTACCCTCAAAATTTGGGAGACTAACTCCAAAGGAATCGGGAGATATGACCTTTTTAAGTCACAACTTTAAATGAATTAACTGCTGATTTTCAAACGGTCTGAAATTGCCTTTTTGGGCAAACGGTCTCAAGACCGTGAAAGGTCGTTGACTAAGCGTTGACCCCATGAGATTACTGTTCAAAATTATGTTAATTAACAACTCACCAAGTTTGATGGTCTAATTCCAAACGGGCTAAGAGTTGAAGGGTGAATACTAGGGCTAACCCTAGATAAAATCAGTACTGAAATTATGGTGATCTAATTAGGGTTTCTAGGGTTGATTGACCTAAACGGTCTCAAGACCGTTTGGGGGTCACCAAACGGTCTCAAGACCATGAGGGGGCTCACGGACTCAAGACCATGAGGGGGCTCACGGTCTCAAGACCATGAGGGGGCTCACGGACTCAAGACCATGAGGGGGCTCACGGACTCAAGACCATGAGGGGGCTCACGGACTCAAGACCATGAGGGGGCTCACGGACTCAAGACCATGAGGGGGCTCACGGACTCAAGACCATGAGGGGGCTCACGGACTCAAGACCATGAGGGGGCTCACGGACTCAAGACCATGAGGGGGCTCACGGACTCAAGACCATGAGGGGGCTCACGGACTCAAGACCATGAGGGGGCTCACGGTCTCAAGACCATGAGGGGGCTCACGGACTCAAGACCATGAGGGGGCTCACGGACTCAAGACCATGAGGGGGCTCACGAACTCAAGACCATGAGGGGGCTCACGGTCTCAAGACCATGAGGGGGCTCACGGTCTCAAGACCATGAGGGGGCTCATGGTCTTGGAGCTAGAAAGGGGCTCACGGACTTGGAGGGTCAAAGTGGGCAAACGGTCAACACTTTCAACCGATCTCAATTCAATTAATGATTAATGATTGGAATTAATCAATGTGACTCATGGTTGACCACATTCAATCATTTGATGGTTCAATGTTGCCCAAATCAAACACTAATGATAATCTAAGATAGTAAGGGGTTATTTGACTAAGGTTTTTGACCAGGATGTTGATCAATGGGGTGAATTACCAAAATACCCCTGAAGGGTCAATTAAGTTATACCTTGCTCAATTCAAACCCTAATTACATGAGAATGATGTTTTTAGTCATCATGACTCTATCCAACTTGATCTAGTCTAATGTTATCATCAACCATTAGTATGATGAAAGAGAGAGTACTCTAGAGAGAGAAAGTACCCTAGAGAGAGAAAGTAACTCTAATCACATAATGATGATGTTTTTGGCTATGTTAGCCTATGATGACTCAACCCAACATGTTTTAGAGTGATGTTGACATCACCTACCCTTATGATGAGAGAGAAAGTACTTCTAGAGAGAGAAAGTACCCTTTTTAAGTGGAAACTCAAGTAAAGCATCTCCAATGCACATAAGTGAGCATAATTAGGGTATGGTCCACCTGTGTGAGATCATAGAAACCCTAATTATGATAAATGATGAACCTTTAACTAATCCAAGAGTATCAATGAAGATGTTACTCATACATGATGATGTTATGAGTTTAATTCACCTTGATGTGAATAGTAAACCCTAATTCAAGGGTAATGGCATGCTTTTGAGCAATAAACTCTATTTGAATAGAAGTAAAGATTTAACTCTTATGACAAAAGTAGGAAGTACATTCCTTATTGTTGTATTACCTTTATCAGATGTATTAACCATGCATGTTCTGATATGAAGGTAATCATATCTAGGTATGGATGTTGATGTTATATTCATTAAAGGCATGTTGTTAGCCTTATGAATAAGTAATGTAATCTGATGCCTTGCCAGTGGCATCCTATGCTGGTACTGGGCTATGAGAGCCATGAATACCATCAAGGTCATGCCTTAGAGATGACTTGTGAAGAGGATAATGAGAAATGATGATTGATATGAGTTAGGCTTGTTACATTTAGTATTCTTCTTTTATAGCTGCTATGCTATTGTTATTGTTTGAAGGACAATGTATGCTGTTAAAGAATACTGAATGTACCTAACTAATCAAGAATAATGTAGAGCCCTGATCATAGATCCATCATTGTCAGAAATTAAGTGATGGTGAAACAGGTTTTCCTTAGGGAACTCCTGGAGCACATACTTTTGAGTATGTGGGGTACATGGATGTGTAGAACCTTACATCCTAGTGTAGGAAAGTGATGTAGATGTGTAATCCATCCATCCTTCACTATAGTTCCATACCGTATCAGTGGTAGGTAAACATGAAACCTCCTGATGACGAAAACAGCACAGATATCCGTATCAGTGGTAGGTAAATATGAAACCTCCTGATGACGAAGAGAGTACAGAACGCCACTGTGACTCTAGAATAGCGAAGGACCAGTTTACCCTGGTGAGCTATAATAGTAGAGACACGAGATGTCCTACAAGTGATCCTCTTACTGATTGAGGAAGGTGAAGGTCATGAGAATCCGGCTCTCTTAATGACCTATGTATGATACTGATGCGGCTTCTCAGCGATCAGTTGGAGTATGAGTGGTAAGCCTCATCTCCACAGGGCATAATGTTGTTTGTAAAACATAATCAACCATGTAGTATAACTTGTTAGAGATGACTCCAAGTTAGTTGATTGATGTTGCATTGCAATAATGTTGATATTCTCCATATCTCCTAATTTGTAGAGATCTTGTTATATCTGCAACTGTTATAGAATGCTTTGAAGGCTTTACTGTTTAAAATAATCTTTGATGTTATAATAAAGCTTCTGGCGAAGAGTTATAACTCTCGCTGGGACAATTATGTATAATTGTCTCACCCCGTAGACTTCAACCTTTTAGGTGGACGTCGGAGACGAAGAAACCAGCCTACAGGTGATCAGTCTCAGCAGCAGCAGCACCAGGGGCAGCAGTAATCTCAGGTGGAGATTTGTCCTGCCATGTGGTGTAGTTAGAGTCAGTCCTACGTGTCCTCTGTACTCTCAGGTCTTGGAGTCTTGTGTTATGTGATCTTGAGATTTTGTATCTTGATGTATATAATTACTCAAGAAGTAATTATCCTGAGATGTGAACAGTTACCTCTCTTTATGAAAGGAGTTTTTATGGATACAAGTTCTTATCTCGAAAAGTTTTAATTTCCCGTGATTTTTATCCTCCGTTGATTACCGATTTGCTTCCGCTAAGTTTTAACCGTGTTTATGTCATGGTTTGGAGATCAGAGCCCACACATTCGGTCTTGAGGTCGAATGGTCTCATTCGGTTTTGAGGTCGAATGAACTCATTCGATCTTGAGGTCGAATGGTCTCATTCGGTCTTGAGATCGAATGAACTCATTCGGTCTTGAGGTCGAATGGTCTCATTCGGTTTTGAGATCTAATGGACTCATTCAGTCTTGAGGTTGAATGTCCTCATATGGTCTTGAAATCGAATGACTTCAAAAGCTCAAGATCGTATGGACCTCCAAGGTAGTTCAAAGGGTAAACTCCATTAGGGTTTCCTATGTTGAAGCCATCATTTGGTCTCAAGCTTGCTAACCACTTACCAATTGAGACAATTAGGGTTAGACTTAACCAATTGGTCACTCAATTGACCCTCAAGTGATATCCGATTAGGGTTGGAGTTGGTTCAATTAAGGTCTATAAACGTTCAACCATCAACACTCAACAATGTGAAATTAAAACGAAGTTGAACCCATCAATTGACCTCCAATTGGGCTCAAACTTGGCCCAAACGGTCTTGGGATCGTTTGGATATCCTCCAAATGGTCTTGAGACCGTTTGTCCAAGAATTCATCAAAATCTAAGTTAATTTGATAGGGGTTGAACCTTAATTAAGTCACAAAATCAGCAATTTGATTATTTCAATAACCCATTGTAATTGAGCCCTCAATTGATCAAATTACCTTAACCCTAGACCTCCAAACGGTCTTGGGTTGACACCAAACGGTCTTGAGACCGTTTGGATGAGTTCCAAACAGTCTTGAGACCGTTTGCCCATCCATCCTTTGGACTCTAGTGAAAATTCATCAAGGTTTGATTTATTGAGTTGATCATTACATCTTGCAATGTAATTTGGTATCTTTGTACCTTCAATTGGTCAACTATACTTGACCCCAGACCTACATACGGTCTTGGGTGATCCCCAAATGGTCTTGAGACCATTTGGATGATTCCCCAAACGGTCTTGAGACTGTTTGGGCTAATCAACCCAAAATCTCAAATTAGCTCATTGTGATTTCAGCACTGATTTCAATTAGGGTTTGCCCTAGTAATCAACCTTCAACTCTTAACTCGTTTGGAATTAGTCCATCAAATTTTGTGAGTCATTAATTAACATCATTATGAACAGTAATATCATACGGTCAACACTTAGTCAACCATCTTATATGGTCTTGAGACCGTTTTCCCGAAAAGGGCAAATTAAGCAGAATGAAAATCAGAACTAAATTCAATTGAATTTGCTAATTGTTTTGCCTATATCTCAGGATTCCTTTGGAGTTAACCTCTAAAACTTTGTGGGTGATTAACCTTCATAATTATGAACAGGATTCTCATACTGTCCACGCTTGGTCAATGCAGCCATACGGTCTTGAGACAGTATGCCTTCATACGACCTTGAAACCGTTTTCCCATCAAACGGTTTTGCAAACCGTATGGGCACTTGGTTGAGGTCGTATGACAAAGTGGAAAACCGTGGATAAGCATAGGAAATAACGCCCTCATCTTATTCCTCAAGAACAGCAACAGTTCCTCACGGATTTGCTTGCAAGGAAGCAAGGGAAGATAGGGAAGAAGAAGAACTAGCAACTAAAAGCATAGAAAAGATGTATATAACAAAGCATAGGTTTAGAGTTATAAAACCCGCCTAAAGCTTGCTCCTTGAGCTCCAAGCCTTTAATGGCGTCCTAGAAGCTCCACAGGTCGGCCAAGGTGAATCCTCCAAGAAAAGTTGAGAAGAGATGGCTAGAAAGATAGAGCTAAGTGAGCTAGCCATGAATTTGACCTTGAATTCGAGTTTCATCCAAGAATTTAAGCAAAAAGGAAGGATCCAAACCTACCTTGCACTCCCCTGGTCGTCCTCCTGATCTCCAGAGCTCTCCTTAGTCAGTTTGAGCAAGGGAAACAGTGAAGGAAACGAAAGAAATGTTCCCTTGTAAAGAGGGGAAAAAGGCTTATATACTTAGGTGGAATTTCAACATAGGCACATAGGTTTTCCTTATTTTCAACTAAGTCCCTCCTTTCTTATTTGCTCGTCCCTTCTTCTTATTTCTATGGGCAACCTTCTTCTAAGGTCAAGAAATGAAGGCAAAGAAGATCAACCTATTACTAAAGCACACACATAAAAGGGCTATAGTACTTACACCTTGATTATTCAATCACAAAGGTGTTTTTCATTATATGATTATTCAATTGAAGTGACTTCTTCATCATTTCTTCTCTAAATGATGAAAAGAGTCTTACAAGATATTTTAGATGGTGTATTTTACAAGTTGCACCCCTCAAATTGGGTAAATTGCACTTTACTCCAATTTAGGGTTTCAAGCACAGGGATTGCTTCCACAGCTGCACCTTGGTGCCCAAGCTTGGGAAATCCTTCTTACCTCATCATATTCACTTATATGATGCCTCATTTATCAAAAGAACATCTCAACCTGTGAACATTGCAAGTTAACCCCTTTAACTGGGTAATTTGCACATAGGTCCCTGCATTACAAAATAATGCTACAACTTTATATATAAAGGAGAAAAATTGAAAGTAAATGTTCCTGAGGAACTTAATTACATGCCAAGGAGTCATCACAGGTGTTTTATTACATATTTAGGCAAAAATTCCAGGTTTAGGTTATAACCCAGGTCAGGGATGTTACAACAACCTTGCTCTGATACCACTTGATATGATTCACGCGGAAGCTTCAAGCCCAAGAAAACCCGATTATGCGAGATACAGTCCGAGCATGCACGAGAAGAACAAGAATGACCTCAGTCGATTGAGCCAATAACTGCCAAGCAAATAACCACAAGAGAACAATGTTGGTGAAAAAGACCGCAAAATTTCGTTAAACAATTCCAAAAAAAATTATAAGGATTGTCAGTCTCTCACAATCCCACGCCCACAATTGAATCTCATATCCCACTCTTGCTCTCTCTCCCTTTAGCTATCTTTTTGGCTTCCCTCTTTGGCCTACTCACAACACATGGCTACTACTCTATTTATAGGCTCCAAAGATAGACCAACCTCGGAATAGGAGTAGGATAAGAGGATACAACTATTCTATTTGGAATAGGATAATGTGAATACAACTCCAACTAAGTAGGAAAGAGAATTAGATAAGGAAATAATATTAGGACTCCAAGTCTATACCAATTAAAACTTTCCTATTGTTAAGATAATTTTCAGTAATCTAATAAGATAAGAGACAATATCTCAACAAAATCAGATGTATATAACTTTGTGGTGTTGATGGATGAAATCTTGAGTAGCAGGAGAAACAATGTGTGAACCCGTCAGATGTTACCCCAACCAATCTCCTGGGGAATGTGAGCACTTTTCCATCAAATTTTTGTTTCCTAACAACTCAATGAATACAAATATGTCTTGATTATTCTGATTTTAGTGAATCAGATACATGATCATATGATCCTAGTTAAAGCTTTGTTTACAAAATTAAATTATCATGATTTCCAATATGTGACAAATTTTCAGGCATGGCAGCTCTGGAACGAGGACAACACGATGGAGTTCATAGATCCCACTACCAGAGGGACATGCTGTCAGGTAGAGGCATTGAAATGCATACATATAGTACTTCTCTGTGTTCAGGACAGAGCCAACGACAGGCCGACAATGTCAATGGTGGTTGTGATGCTGAAGAGCGAGAATGCCATTTTCCCATGTCCTCAATAGACAACATATACTATGCATAGGAGCCCCCATGACTCGGATTCATCTAGAGTGTAGATCCTGTAGCTAGACACTCCATGAACTACCTATCCACCACGTCAGTTATAGGGCGTTGACATTTGTTTTTTATCTCAAGTTTTTTTTTTAATTTCGCCTTATAACCATCCAACAGAGAATACCTAGTAAACGGCTCCTCAGGGACGACATCCTGGTACGTGGATGATCAATAGAAGATTTATGTCTACCCTTTGTCATCGGTAATAAAAATTACAACGACAGAGAAGATTTATGTCTACCCTTTGGCATCGGTAATAAAAATTACAACGACAGAATCAATTCAAATCTCTGTAATTGATGAAAAATGTACAGGACTGGACTAGAAGCCCAACCTTGTTGTTGTCAATCTAGTTCTGGGCATAATCTATTGGAACAAATCCAATCACAACATGCTCCACTAGAAATTCAAACACATTTTCAATGACCACAAATTGCTACCGAAGGAAAGCTACTTAGTAGGTCAACCGATATGATTCATGTGAGCAAATCTTAGCTACCTTTTCATCGTGTGAAGACCTTAAAGTTTCCTTGTACCAACATGACAAATCTCCAAATATTTAGAAGAGTATGGATAGAGTTGGACCTTCAATAAAATGCATCCATGTTGAAGATTTTAATCATATTTTTATGTATACTGATTGATTTTCTATTTATTTTATGTTATACTAGTCGCATCATGTAAGTTGACAATCCATAAAATGAACGTGGATAGGACGTGGATAGGACATTTCTCAATGTTGATCATGATAAGGATATTAACATACATCAACTTGATGGGTTTGCCATACAAACTAGAATGTCAAATGCCTAGGTTGGTCCAGTCATGTCGATTGAGTGAATAAAATAAGAAATGGCGTGGTAACTTTGACCATAAGTATGTTGTTTCTTTATCACATCACTCATCATATACATGTTATTGTTCACTAAATATTATACTGCTTGTATTATTTTGTTCTTTTATATAGACAAATTATTTTAGATCTAGCTATGGAATAATTTGTGAACATAATTCTTTCTTCGAAGTTAGTTCATAGGAAGGAGTTAGGACTTACCGTGGTATCACTGGGATAATCTTATTAACTGTATGTATGATAATGTGTTAAGTCAATAAGACTATGTACAAAATATCTTACCTTGAACTTAGATTGTTTGAATTATATTCATGTTAATGCCATTCATAATATTTCTTTGCATCTTAGGGAACATAGAATTGAAGTGTTGGATTAAATTTGACACAATCACACTATAGGTGCTTACATTGTGTGACATACATCTCCCATGCTATACGAAGGCCAAGCACACATATTTGATGGTGTAGTTTAATTAACAATATGATTGGAGTGTTCAAGTAATTATAGAAGACCTTGTTGGGTAATAGATGGTGACAAGCACAATAGAAGAACAAAAAAAATCGTCTAATTCCCGTGAACATATATCATCAACAAAGATATAGTAGGAAGGAAAGAGTTGAGATATACCACATCGTGGATGAAGGCCAATGACTTTTCTCGCACGGTGTGTGCATTACTCATGGTTTCACTCTAATGGCGGTTGACGACGTCCTCTTGATGTAGCGTATAACAATTGTGTCTCTACATTGTTTATGCGGAAGATTGGGAACTCCATGACATGCTACTTGAGTCAACATAGAAGGACCTCTCTTTGGTAACCTAATAGTGTCACTCTCTCTCCTTCTCTCTCTTTTCTTGATGGTAATGACTACGATTCACGTGTCAAAAAGTATGTAATCAAATCCTAGTTGTCATACCACTTTCCCTATCATCTAACTAATCCTCTAGATAATTTAGCCTTATGATCTTTTGATGCATTCTTAGAGATATCCATATCTTTAGAAGGCATGTTGCTACATGAAAGGAAATGTCTCTATCATCAAATAATCTTCAAATATCATTAGAGTTATGATCTTTTAGTGCATTCTTACCATATAAAAATGTGCTTAGCATATATACTAAGTACATGGGTGTATAAAAAGATGTTGATATATGAATAACGTATAAAGAAATTATTAACCATAACCGAACTTTGCATTTTTTGTTTGCATGTTTGTTCTATCTTTTAGGGTGTACCAATTTCATTTTTCCATTAATGTGAACCAGGGTTTCTATCTAGCATTGAATTTGATGGTGAATATCCAACATCCAGTTTTCTTAGAACATCATCATTGGATTTTTAGTCATTTATTTAATGGCTTTCCCTTAGTTCTTGAGAGTTTTAATCTCTTTGAACCACCCTTAAGAGAGTGCATGTTGGGTTCAGAAAATTAAAGTGTACATATTGTTGGTATGTATGTCGAGAGAGCCAATCATGTGATGATTGTAATGGCATACTTTGTAAATGATTTGATTAATAAATAAAGGCAAGCTTCTAATTTATTATGTTTAACTTATTTATGAGTTAATAATGTAACATTATAAATTTCTAGAGATTTATGTTACTCAATGACATATGTCTTCAGCATGAGCACCTGAACAATGAGATCATATGGATGTTAAGAGTACATATAGATTCTCATTATGTCCCTGATTATTTGTTATTGTGGAAGGATGATAGACAAAAATAATACATAAGATCATAGTGTGAGTTGGTTGATGACAAAGTCTTAATTGTCATTATATGGCAGTATTAAAACAAGCACACATATACAAGTTAGAGAACAGTGTATTAGATAGACCCACCGTGAGACTGACACATGGAAGCCATCATTATATAAGTCATAGTCAATTCTCACAGTGATGGTGGTGGTGTGATTCTTAGACCTGAAATCACTGCACTCATCACATGTCCTTGGGTATGCTTTGACATTTTAAAATGCAGTCTTAAAACATGGGTTGTTATAAATGTGATGATGGTGTGACTTTGACACATGGAGAAAGACAATGAGTGATACATATGGGATTTGTCCCTCCTACAAGAGTAAGATATCCAAGGCCTATTGATTAGCGAGAGTGAGAAAAACATAGCCGTGTGCATGTGAGTCAATAACATTGATGAGGGTGACTAGTCCATACCTCGAGTTCAATCTGGATATCAATGACAAAGGAATTATACAAACACTGTAACACCATACACAGATTGTAGGTTGAAGTTGTTCTCCAACTTACCATTTACTTGGGTAGCATTGATGTGCGACTAGGCACCATTCATTACTTGTGATGTCAAAAGATGTTATGGGCATTCACTGCCAGCATAATATGGGACCTATAGGCTCACACACATAGGTCTCAACCTAGAAGAGGAGTTTGATCTTGAATAATGATTGAATTAATTACTAAAATGTTTATTTAATTGGTTCACACAACAAAGTAGGAAAATTGCACTAAGACGCCCATCTCATTGAGTGAGATGACCATCTGGAGTGCCAAACGGTTGTCTCAAGAGTTGAGACGGGCGTTTGGAGGATCATGGTTGATTCAAGTTGAAATTGGCTAAGGTTTGAACTGACTGAGCAGACCGACTCAACTCGTGTCACTAGATGACTGTATGGGTGACCGAGACAACCATCTCACATGGGCAAGATAGTTCAGTTGGTCTGAGGTAAGGTTCTAGATACTTTCCCATATTTGTTTGGATTGCACATTACTTGTTGTGCAAGGAATTGATGCCTGACATTAATGGGAAATGAATTTTCAATTTCATATGCGATTGGAAAACAATGAAAAGCATGTCTCATAGTACGAGGTGCCCGTCTCGCATGCTAGATGGATGTCTGGTGTGCCAGTCTGCTAGACGGACGTTTAGATGGTTGCAAGTTGTGAAAATTCATGATCTTTCTATCTCTTCTACTCCCACATTGACTGGGAACCCTGACCCTAACCTCCACTATAAATAGAGGGTTACTAGGGGATTCCCTGAGTATAACACAAACAATTGAGAATCAATTTCTCTAACAATCATTATCCTTTCCAGTTGGGGTAGCCAAGAGAGCCCAAGCAAGTCCTACCCGACTAGGGAGGGACAACAAGGGAGAGAACAACTGAGAACACTTGTTGTGGGAGAGTGAGTTGGTGACTAGTACGCCAATAGGAGGGACAACTCCTATCTATCTATCTAGCTAGATGATAGGAGTTCTAGACAGAAGTGTGGACTAATCTAGAGGCAAGAGTCCTTTGGTTGTTGCTAGAAAAGCAACGTCAGCCTGAGCAAGGCTGAATGAGTCACTACAGAAGTTGTCCAGTCTACTGTTCATGGTGAAGACTAGGAGCTGCACAGACACCATCCAAGGGCAACTAGTCAACAGTTGCACATCAACAACATTGAGGATAATATCGTTGAACTTGATCTAAAACTAGGTATATCCTTAAAACCATCCTTCATTTCTTATAGTAATTTATGCGATTTGCTGATTTTGGGGAATATGATAGATAATTTTTTTTGTTTCTGCTTCCTGCTCAGTAGACACATTTATCTACACATATGTGGTACACATAGGACTTAATAATTGGATTGGAATTGAAATAAACATTCAATACTTTAGGTATATGAACAATCAGTGAGAGACCATCATAAAATCATGGGAGTTGACATAACTAGTTATTCATAAAAAACCATGTACCTTTCCAATGAGATGTGCTTTTCTAAGTAATAATAATCCAAGAAACCAAGTTAAGTCAAGACAGTCAAATCAATAAATTATCTTCTTAATAACTTTGACTTGATCTTAATGAGATTTCTCCCTCTTGAACAAAGTTGGGATTTCTCCCCATGAACCATAATGAGAATTTCTTCCCTCTTAAGCATGAATGGGAATTTCTTCCCTCTTAATCTTGGTTTCATGAATCTTAATCATAATTCATAACATTAATGTGATTTCTACATTTAGACTTAAATTATAGCATTCAACATCCAATAACCATATACTTGAAGAAAACATGCATTAATCATGACTTTAACATTAAGTGCTTAACATAAATCATAAACATTCAATAAACCAATTATTATCTATGCCAAGGGCATGGCCTGCTTACCTTGAGCTAAAGCACCTAAGTCAAACCTTTTTTGACTGATTTGATTCTCTTAATCACCTAAAATAACATGTTTATCATTCATTATACAAGATTAAACCCTAATTTGTTCATATAAATATTGAGCAAAATAAGTCAATAAAAATCATAAAATTGAATTCTTCATCGAAAATCCTTTCCAAAACATATTTTTGCATAATTTTCCGATAAACATGCGATTTACTATGAATTTACAAAGAATAGACTGATCACAAAATTGAGGAAAAGCCATGTGGATATTGGGCCTGAGTCCTGTCCTTGTGGCCCAATCACAACTTTCCAGGATGGCATCACTTCTTAATTCTTAAGCAACAAAAGATGACATGAAATCTTGAGAATACCCCTTTGGTGACTGGTTGTTTGATTTACTCGACCAGGGGCAATAGAGTCATCCTGCCACCTGGTTTCTTCCCCTTTTGCGAGTTAAGGCTCGAACAGGTGCCTGCTGGTGGGAATCTGATGGGAATCTAGGGAAAACGAAATCATTTTTGCTAAATTGGGATCGCGAGGGAGTTTCCTGCCTCCTGACAAATCCACTGAGCATTTTGGGGCCTTGGACATCAACTACATGCCTGACTCCATGTTTGTCGTCATGGTAGACTGCAGAGGAGGAGGCCAAACCAGCAAGCGAGAAGAAGATAGGTGAAAGCAACCTAAAACTGACTGTGGCAGCCATGTGGAGTCAAAATAGAGGTGTAGGTAGCAATGTCTGAAGCAAAGACACCCGGAAAATCCATCGTGGGCAAGAATAAATAATGGCAGCTTGAAACAGGGGCGGTGGTCATATACCAGAATCCAATGAGAAATCGCCCGCTGAGGCCATAAAAGCGTTCCTTAAGGCACGTCGGAGTCGAAGCAGCCATTTCCATGGTCGGAGGACCACTAGGAAAGGACGGCGGTGAGAAACCAAACCAATGTCGAATAGGAGGCTGTAGGTTGCTATAGAACCCGTCAACTAAGGGGCACACATGGCCAAAACACAACAGGAAAGGGAACAAGACATGATAAGGATACTCATCGCAGCCGTAATTGGGCTGGGGTGGTCGGTGCTTGAAGCTCTGGGTCACCATTGCCGACGAGGCAGGAGGAGCAGGTCAGGGATGCTGAGGCTGCTGGAGGAGAAATTGAGCGACGAGAGGTGTTGCTTGGGGTCTGACGGTGCTCTCAAAGTAGCTAGATGGAGGCGAGAGGGATCATGGAGGTATATGTGAAAAATGGCAGTGCGCCCTAATATTGGACGTTTGCCCTACAGAGTGCGAGATGGCATGTGCTGGGGCTCGCTCGGATCGAGGCGACTAGCCGAAACTATTGGCGAAGGAATGAGGAGAAACCGTCATGAAACGAAGGAGATTGAAGGCTCGCATTGAAGCCGCTGGTAATGGTTGTAGACTGACGTAACGTCGTGAGGTGGAAGATGAGCCGAACACCGTTGGATCTCAATCCAACGGTCACAGACACACGCGGAGAAAAAAACAAAATCGAAGGCGCGTGACAAGCATATTAAATCCAATTATAGGCTAAATCGAGCACATAAATGAAATTTCATTCAAATAAAAGGTCACACAATATTAAAACCTCCTTTAATTGCTTAGAGGGTCCAAACATGGGTCAAATGAGCCCAAATTTTAACCATAGGTGCAATACTGTGTCTAGAATGTTCCCATGAGGTTAGATTTTATTGTTGTACACATTTAGGCCTAATAAAGCAAAGATCGTCATATACACTCAAATGACTATGATTAGTGTATATAAAGCTATTAATTTCTCAAATAAGAATTACAATGTATGAAAACGTGCAATAAATATTATTTGTCCTCAACTAAAGTTATGGAGGTCATAAAGCAAGCCACTAAACATATAAACCACTGATCACCATAAGGGAGAGAAAAATAAAAGCATTCATTTCCATTTTCTAAACAAAAGTGCATAATTATACAAAGAAACATTTTCTTTAAATAAATCATGGGCAAGAGAGTAATTGAGCAGAATAAAACGAAATTGCAAACCTAACATGGGCCATTTGCATCTAGGTCCTCAACAATTATACTATTAGAAAAAGAGCATGCAAAGAATAAAATATTTTGAAAATTCGCATAAGAAGATTGGGGTGTTACATGCTCCCCAATGGAAGGTGTTGATCTGGATGAAACCTTTTTCTTAGAGTTCCTAGAGTTGCTTCATCTCAAGGAACTAGGTAGTGCATTTAATAAGGGTACCTAGAAATTGGATTCATCCCTAATGAAGAAATCAACTTCGCTTTCCTTAGGTATGCCGAACAAATCTTCCCAGAACACACCAAAATAGTCTCTAACTACCTCAATTTCCACAAGGGATGTGCCTTAGAATCTAGCTATGTTACTATAGCTAGGAATGCTAGACAACCTTAGGATATTATCCTTACTTCTTTTAAGACTGAAACATAATGGTTGATTGTGGCATCTTTCCTACCAAATATGGTGAAAAGGTGGGTATACAAGCCTTTGTACCCTTATTTTCTTTTCCCTATAATATATTTTTGCATGGTAACTATAGAGTTAATCCATTCCCATTATGACATCAAAATTATTCATATGAAGGAGAATGAAATTGGTAGGGATCTCAAAGTTATGATACTTAATATGTATTATATGTGTTTTTCACAAAGATGAGAAAATTCACTCACTAGGGGCGGTGCCGTTTGAGATATGGCCTAAGTCCTTGAATCCTAATTTAGTATAGTTGGAAGATTTCAAAATATGAAAGTATTTGTGGAACTAAAGTCAAACTAAACTTTGACTAAGTGGCCCATTGTATGGGATACTCCTACAATTTATATATGGAAATAAAGTTCTAAATTGCCTTATTATGAGGCATGGAAAATGAATTTATATAGTCTAAACGTTTGGCACCTTTTGTAATTATGTTGGCATTAACATGGCCTCTTCATTATTGACGATAAAGATTCTGGCATGTTGATAGTCGACAGTAGGATGGGATGTTACTTGTTGGGATGCAACCACTAGTTGAGCTACAAAAGGGCCAAACCTCCACGCTGGTGCAAGAGGGAAGTTGGACTAAAAGTTCCCCTTCTTCTGACACTTATAGTAAACTTGCACTGATACTTCATTATGAGGCTTCCCTCCTCATTTGCCTTTTCCTTTACTGTAGTTTCAGACTTATCTTTCTTCCATCATTTATTGAAGGAGAAACACCTTTAGTTAACGCTAGATGACCCAAGGGTGGGTTCATTAACGAAATGATAGTATTATCCATCTAGAAGGTGAATTTGATAGCCTCAATGATGTTCGATGGCTTTCTAGCCATGATATGTAGTTGAAGTAGAGGATATAGATGCTCTACAAAGTGCTCCACTCAATGTTCCTCATCTAAGATATGCATAAAATGCTTGAGGATCTTGATCGTCTTGGTTTAACCGACAACAGTCATATATTCCTAATAGAGATTCATGAATTACTTCTCCTTCTCCTTCTCAGAACATATGAGCACAAACCTAGGGGTGAAGATGGCTCAGAACTCTTGCCATGTCATTGATTCCTTGGTTAGATGTCGTATGGCGATGTAATTCTCCCACCTCCTCTTATATTCTTCCTCAGGTAGGTGGGCTGCAAAGATCATTTTCTCTTTAGCTACATCTCTAGAATACAAAAACCATTCTCCACTACGAGCAGTTGAACATTCACCTTGTCCAAAACGTTTGAATTGTTTTCTTTCGATAACTTCTCAATTCTCAAATTGATGAAGTCCAATATGATATCTCCAAGGTGAGTCAGATAAGGTGTGATGAACCATTCTCATCTTGAGCCATGTCCCTAAGGTCCATGGCACTAATGGCATCTGTCAACACCTTGCACTATTCCATCCAAATAATTTTAGGTGTCTTCACCTACTCATCTTTGGCATTGGGTTTGGGGCCATAAATGGGGTTTGGGTCATCATCATGTATTGAACATCAACATGGTAAAGTACATCATCATGTTCTTATACACCCTCATAAAATGCCTCCTCATACATCTTCCTCTTTTTGGAGGATTCAATTCATGGTCCTTCTCTTCTTGTCTGGTGAGAACTTCTTCTTCTGGGGAGAATTCTTCTCATACCTTCTCTAGAAGACCTCATATGCGATCATCATCATCTTGGTGTGGATCATACTGTATAAAGTGCATACATTCATTTTAGGTTTAGATTTATGTAATAGTCACAAGATACTTATGTCGATATTATCTTTTCTCCATGTATATTAATAGTTGGAAAAGGAAGACATGATACTAATCATCAAAAACCCTAATTCATAATGGAGAATAACTATGGGGTCTTTTGGGTTTAGGAAGAATCATTGGCAAAGAAAGAGACTTAATATTATATGAGAAAGCTTAGAGGTATTTTATTTTAGAAGAAAACAATAGGCTTTGGCCAGGCCAGATTCACAATGACATGGGTTTCAAACCAAATATTTGTGTCAAGAAAAAACTTGCCATCCCACAAGTTAAAATCTTTTCTATGCACCTTTGCCTTTGGAAAATGCCCTAATAATTCCCTTTGGCTCTAAGGAAAACTTGAAATAATTAAATATTAAAGGTTTGATGTTAAATATGGGTTCTAATACCAAATGCAATGTCCCTCTCCCCATGTTATACCCATGGAAGGTAGAGCAAGGAGGCAAGGATCATTACACTATTTTCCATGATCCAGACGTTTTTGTAAAAAACAAATAATATTTAATAATTTCATTCATAAACTTTGTATTATAACGTAATGGAAGACAATGCTCCTCAAATGAGTTGCAAAAAGTTCCGAAATGGAAATTTCTACATGAAAGTAAATATCATCATCATAATCTGACTAATACTCCATATATCTTTATCCTTATGATCTTTTGATGCATTCTTCTAGATGTACATATAATCAAGCTTGGAATAAAGAAGCTAACCTAAATCATAGACAAACAAAAATGTAGCCAACATATTTCTCTACTGGGTACATGGGTGCATGCAAAAAGATGTGCATATATGGATAAAAGTACATCAAGCATATCAAGTAACTATTAACCATAATTAAGCTTTGTATTTTGTTTTTTACTCTCAAGTGCATGTTTGTTATATCTGTTAGGATGTACAAATTCCCTTGTTCCATCAATGTATTCTAAGGTATCTATCAAACATTGGATTTCAGAGTCCATATCGAATACTGGATTTGGTCACAACATCCCATAATATTTTTATTCATTTTGTTAGCGACTTCCCCTTAATTCCTTGGGTCACGAGTATCATAAAAGTACACTTGTGAGAGTACATGTTGGGTTCAAAAATTAATATGTACATATGCAATACACATCGGGCTTTATAATTGAACCAAAACTAAAATAAATATTCAATAGTTTAGGTATATGGAAGATCATTAAGAAACCACAGGAAATCCTCAAAATTTGATAAAATCGATGCATCATATAATTTTCACTACCTACTTAATGAGAGGTGTTTTTCCAAGTAATAATAATCCAAGGAAGTAACATAAAATCAAAACAAGAATTTGTTTAATCAATCAATATGATATTATCATAGAATACTTGGGTGTCATCGCTATATTCATATAATGTGGACTAGGTCTAGTCTTGGACCTAGAGATTGGTTCAAGTCAAATTAGGTTTGGGTTAAGGTTTCACTTCAAAACCCTAAATATTTCATACTATGGGTCCTTAGAATAGGAAAACCTAATTGTACATCATAGGCAACCCTAATCTTTGAAATTATCATCATATTTCACCATCATTAAAAAAGATCATATTGTAATAGATTAACACCCTATCCAAATAAGGGTCCACATATAATCATTATTTGATATTGATGCATCAAAGCATACTTTTTGAATCTAATAATTAATTAGCTCATGAAGCCATTTCACATTCTACATATTTTTGTGATAAATTTATTATATATCACATATACTTAGAGCTAGGATCAATTTAGTACAAATTTTACAGAATCAATTTATTATTGAAAAATCAAAGCCTATCATGTCATCAAGTGGGTCATGACTTGGTCGAGCTTCAAACCAGGGATAATTATCCCTTTTCCCTTCCAAAGTGACCTAGATTGGTGATGCATATTGGGGCAAGGAAGTAATCTCTCACAAGCATTGTTCTCCTCTTGCCCTGTGCTTGAGCTAGAAAATTGGACATCAACACTGAGGTTGACTCTTTCCCTCAAGCCATGGGAGCTCCATCCGTAGGTGGGGCTGGCTTTGATCAAGGTTGGCTAGGTCATCGACCATCATGAGAGGTTGTCAGGTGAGCAAGTTGGGGGTCATAGATGTAAGAAGGAAAACTAAGACTGGAAGGAGGAGAATTATTGAGATCCGGGGCAATGTGGAAGTTAGGAAAGCTTGATGGAGTCACATGGATGAATTTTAGCCACTTGGAGGGTCACATGATGGTTAAGAGTGAATTCTTGGTGAGGACCTTCATGTAATGGAAGTTGGAATTTGGGGAGTCATCTCATGGTTTTCTCAGGCTTCCGTGGCTATCTAGGAACCTTAGTGGACTCCCTATGGTACTTAAGGCCAAGTTAATTGGTCGTATTTTTTGTGAGTCACTAGGGCAAGGTCGTCATTGTTGAAGATGAGGGTGGAACTCACCGGAGGGATCTAGGCATCCTTGGGATCAATTGAAGGTAGAATCTAGTTATGGGAGTTGCAGGGACACTATAGAGGTCTTTACATAGGGTAGGGGGTCAAGGAGAGGCGTCAATAGATAGATCTATGATGGAGTGGATTTTTGACTTAATTTTGAGGACAAAATTTCCTTTAAGGTATGTAGGATGTAAGAAAATGAACTTTTGATGTTCTGGAGTACCCAATTATATATTCATGTTCATGGATTTCAGATTATAATGATTGTTTTGAAAGTATATACATATGTATGTTTTGATCGTAGAAACTTGTGTCCATTAGTTTGGAAGAGTGTGAAGGTTATTGGATGTTTATATTATGTTAATGAGACTTCATATGTGCCTTTTCAAAATAATGAAATTGATCGGTCAGATAGTGGTAACTTCACACCAATTATTAAATGGTATGTAGATATAATGATGATTAAGCTTCGGTTCAAATTTCATAAAGTTTGAAGGTTCCTAGATGAAGTTATTTAGGTTTGAAATTGGTTTAATAATTGATGCATTATGTTGTTGGCTGGGACAGAGTTTGTTATATTTTAAGTAGCTAAAATCTTGTCACTTGCCCTTTTAAGTGGTGAGTCTCATGGTCCCTTGTTCACCCTAGATTGTTGATCTTGAGGTCACATATAGCCATATGGGATGCCATAAATTGGCCTTGAAGAGTGATACCCTGAGCCCTTGAATCTGAGATTAAGAGCAATTGAGTTATCCCTAACCTTGCGGTTAGATTCAACAAGTAATAAGTTGTAGTTACAACCTTTCCCGCCAGCATTCATCGAGATCGTGGGGTGAGAGGGAAATCATAGAGAGTACTTGATCTTGGATTGCTAGAATGAACAATTTGGCCCCTTACATGTGCCCATTGGTGGCGAGTGGAGGGAGAACAAACCTCCCTATACCTTCTATCTCTCCAGCCTCGACAACAATAGGAAACAAGAAGAAGAGAAATAGAGGTAGAGCTAGTTATGAAGTAAGAGAAGAGAGTGAAAAGGAAGAAGGAAAGTAGAGGTGTCCGTTTGGGTGTTTTTGCGAGCTGCCATGGCAGGTGTGGTGGTTGACAAACCCCACTTGTTATAAGAAGAGGACCAAGTTTTTCTTTTGGGGGGGGGTGGTCCACAAGTCCTTCTCGACATGGGTAGAGTGGTGATGTGAGTTTCTCAGGGTCTTTCCATGTCACTAGAAGTTTTATCTTGGCGTTTCATGGAATCGAGGTGCTTCACCTCTTTTGAGTCCGATGTAGTAGCTATTGGTGGTGGCGAGCACGCGGTGACTAGTTGTGGAGCCGCAAGAACACATTTGACCAATCGTAGAGATTCAGTCAGTCGTGTTGAAACTAAAGGAAGCTTCATATATTGATGAGGTATCACCATCCTTTCTCAACTCCTCGTCGGGGAAGGGCTTTGTGGCAGTGCACGTAGGAATCGAGCACTGTGATCAAGAGAACAAAGTGGCGATTGTATGAGAGAAGGGAAAGAGATAAGACCTAGTTTCCAGATCGATTGGTCTAGCTGAGAACCAGATGCCAAAGGAATTGATAGGTGAAGATATCTAGAGGGGTGGTGAATATGCAAAGCAATGATAGAATGAAAAAATTCAAGCAACCAAATGAAGACAAGATTTATAGTGGTTCTGTCTAAGATGTCAGTCCACTACCTAGTAGTTTCCAATTAGTATTTTGTAACAAATAATTTTATTACTTATATGTTAGGAAAATTACAAAAGTACTTGTTGCAACTAGTCCATCTTCTTTACCGGCCACGAAAGAGCACCAAGCAAACCTCTTCTTTGACAGACAACGAAAGAGCACCAATTCCCTCTTCTTTAACAGACGATGGAAGAGCTTCGCAATAATCCCTTTTATTTAATGGACGATGGAAGAGCACCACAACACTTCCTCTTCTTTGACGACCACTGAAGAGATCCAAGTTGAGAAGACTCCTTCTTCTCATAGGTTCCTGGATAGCCTTCACTCCAAGAAGTATCCCAAGAATAATACAATAAAGAAGAAATAGAATGGAGAAAGAAAGAAACAAAATAAGCTCACAAGTTATACAATTTTTATCTTATGGACAAGTGATGATGATCCACTCCAAAATGGTTTATGCAAAGTAGTATATGGTGGAGAGGATAATATGGTTGAACTAAGGGCTTAGGCTATAATGATAGAAACTTGAAGTACTGGACCTAAGCTCTTTGAGAAATATGGCAAGTATGCTCTAGTGTGTATCAAATATTGTTGCAAATGTAATGTAAAAAGTTGTGTACCAGTTCATGTTTAGGTGCCCTAATACCACTCCTATTTATAGGAAATGGTTACAAGTGGTTAGGGTACCTATGAGTAGTCTCTAGAGTGTTCTTAGTGGTCAATTAGCCGTTTGGTCGAAATTAATTGGGTTGTAACGACTAATTTGATCATTAATCAAAGAAGATTCCAGAACCTATCTCGGTCGACAAAGTCATGGACTGAAAGTCACTTAGTCGAGCAATTCTTTGACAGGAGTTGGTGTAGGGGTAAAACTCAGATAATGACTAATTGTCGTTCTAACTTCTTGGTCAGACAAACTAACGGTCTATTCTCGATTCACAAAACCTTGATTTTGATCGATAATTTCTTAGGCCGGGAATGACTCAAGGCTAGGCAATTTTGAGGGTTTTTCTGGTGTTTTGGGTCTTCAACGGAGGAGGTACTCGGTCGAGCTGACAAAATATTTGACCGAACAAGTCCCTGGAAAAAGATTTGGCAAAAGTTGAAAGACCTACTGAATAGTTCTAATGTGATCAACCTACCCTAGACACTAGGCTTAGACATATGGATAAGCTTGGGATAGATTTTGGAGGATCATAACTTGTCCTTACACCATGTCTATCAATTTATACAAATAAATATATAAATACATAGTACAACTTGATTTGCAAGTATCCAAAAATATAATTGTAAGGTCTTTGTAATTGAATCTTGAATTAATTCCTTGATCATTTGAAACAGTTAATACACATGTTAGTAATACAATTTTGAAAACATTTGCATCATCAAAATATGAGTATGTGGCATATCTAAAAAGCCAAAAATCTCCCCCTTTTTGATGATGACAAATATTTTCATAAGATAAATTGAAAGTGGAAAATTTTCATACCACATACCTTTGATAACCAATTTATCTCATGGATTATTCTCCCCATTTTGTCAATACTAAAAAGTATCAATGCAAACCTTACTATGTAATTTTGGATATGAAAAACTTATGCCCCATGTATCGATATGAATAGAATACCAGTTGAAGGGACAATCCAAAAAGATAGCCATTAAGACATAGTGAGGCATAGTAAAAAATGCCATATATGATCGAGGAAGGATGAAATATTATCAATTATCAATGATAGGAATGTTAAGTCCTTTATGATAAAAAGACCTTATAAAGCACAAGTATCATAAATATACTCTAGATCAATGGTAAGGAATGTTAAGTCCACCATGATATAGAGATGCCACAAAAAAACAAAAGTACAAAATAAAAAATTGAGGATATTAGACATGAAAATTTTCTCAACCATTTTCAAAGGATGTTAAGCCCAAAAATGATTAGAGAATCCTTTGATCTCAAAAAAGAGGTCAAAAAAGATATCTCTAGACCATATAGAAGGGATGTTAAGCCCATATTGATATAGAGAACCAATAAAGCATAAAAATAAGGTCGACAAAAAAATATCTCTAGACCAGATATAAGGGACGTTAAGCCCATATTGATATAGAGAAGCGCAAGAGAAAGGTTAAAAAAGGATATGCAAGTTATATCAAAGGATGTTGAGCTCCCCCTTAATCTCATACCAAGAAAAATGAGCTCAAACATAAGAACAACATTTACTAAAAAATGACCAAATGAGATTCCAAACTTCATGATAAAACATTCAAGTCAGATGTAGAAACCAAGGAATCAAGTAAAATCTTAATTTAAAGGCCAAGTTTTAATATCAAAATAAACTCTATTAAACATAAATGAACGGATCTTTTTTTGCTTTGAATTATTTGTCCCCCCTTGTCATCTCAAAGAATAGAGAGTATAAATACAAGACGACTCATTTTGATAAACATATCAAAGGATGAATTATTTGTCCCCCTTTGTCATCTCTTATTAATCCCCTTTTTAAACTCCCCCGTTTTGAAGATAACAAACATTTTGATAAACACATCTTGAAATGAAATTTTCATAACTTGGTGAGATACTCCTTGAATGTCACAGAATGTGTGTAGACTTATACCAATTTGCTTTATGGTAGTGTGTTTCTCAACTCAAAAAATCTATTTAAAAACATAAAAGCTGATAGAATTGAAGTGTTTCTTTTGAGATTATTTCTCCCCCTTTGTCATTTCAAAAAGTAAAAGAATACTCCCCCTTAGGGCCCGGTAGGGCTGCGTTCAAGTTCATGGAAATTAAATGATCAGATATTTTGATAAAATGACGTTTGGCAGAGTGAAGCCAAGTGTAGTGAGTGGAATTTCTTTTCCCAATTCCTTCTCTAGAAGGGCTAAAAGTAACGAAATTGTACCGCACCAAAAATGTGAGGAGTCGGGTGTAGTTGCTCTTTTGCATAGTTGTGACATGTACCTCGCTAGCTTTCGGAAGCGGCCTGCAGTGCACATGTCATGCGGTATATGCATCATGGTCTCTCTCATCAAACTACAAAAGCTGATGTTGATCTCACGTGTCACTGACAAAAGACGACACCAACAACTAGGCTTTCACTACAATATTTTTCCTACCAAATGAGTGTAACCAAAATCAAAGATCTTATACTACACTCTACCAAATAAAGCTAGAGCAATTTAAAAGATACGAGTATGTTTGCATGATTTTCCTTTTTATCAAACTACATCCAACAACATCCTACCAAATAGGGTCTTAGTTGAATACTCCCCCTTACTATAATGCTTAAAATAATGTGCAATTTAGCCATGAATTAATACTCAAGCTATCTCACTTCATTTCATTGAGGAATTTTTTTTGTAGTGAGCATGGATTGAGCTTGACTAAGTATAATACAAAATTAAATTCATATAAAAATAATATTGTTAGCGTATACAATAAAATCATTTTGCAAAGAGATCAAAATATACATTTTCAAGAGGAACGATACTTAACTTATCTCTAATTATTATAAATATTTCTAAGCCAAGGGTTTTTTAAAAATATTAGCTAACTAGTTTTTAGTATCAACATGATGAAGACATATGTTATATTTAGCAATGTAATCTCGAAGAAAATGATGTCTAAATTAAAGTACATGATGTGATGGAACATATTAAGACCAAAACTGATTCACAAATAAGGCTCATGATCTTTTTACTTCTTTTGTAGAGAGAAGTTATGGTACCGAAACCATTTTTTATGACATGAGAAAGCATAATATCTAAATCTTTTATATGCAAAACATGTTTCATTACTAGTGCATTTGATAAGATCATGTCAAGGAATATAGCCAAATTCATGAGTGCCAACATGAGGATGTAACATGAATATATAAAACCTATTCAAAAGATAAGTTAAACTTTTCACTTTCTTTAGCAAAATATTGTTTTTGTAGTTTTAATTTTCAAACATTTTCAAGTGAGATCTTATTCAAACTACAAATTTATTATCAAGTTTGTTTTTAAAGAATATGATTGGCTTTAGCACAAAAAGAGGTAAACTATTGATATAAGGCATCTATTCTTTTTAATTCAAGGGTTTAATTTTCAAAAGAGGCATTTTTATAATGAGATTATTGAATTTGTTTATGTCAACAATATTTAAATCAAGTATACTAGACAATGTGTTATTATTTTTCAACTTATCCAAGGTATTACAACAAGCTATATATAATTATTTTTTGATAGAGTAGCAAGAGATACCTCATCATTATCATTACCTTTCAAGTTCATCTTTATTATGTGCACATACATGCATTCCTTTTTCTTTTTGCATTCCTTTTTCTTTTTGTTATTACTTACTTCCATGACGGTTCCATTCCTTCATATCTCTATTCAAGTATATTTAAGGAATCTAATTTTTGCTTGCCTTTTCTTGAAGTGTATAAGAGGATTCCTTGTCTTAATTTCTATAGACCATACAAACTTGCAAAGTAGAAAAGTTCTGGTACCCATCTAATGGTACTTTGGTTAGGATAATTATTGATAATATCTCATCATTTCAAATATTTAGAGCAATCTAATATGTATGGTTCATTACATATTTGAGTCACCTAAGTTAATTGCAAGTGAACTATTATATTCTTATCAAACAGTTCTATCAGAACTATCCTCGATCAAAATTTTCTTTGATCGAAAGAATTGTTGGTCCAACAATTTGTCGAACGTGAAGATTTGCCAGTAAATTTTGACAGAACTACCTTTGGTCAAAATTTTCTTGGACCGAAAGAGATCTCAGTCGACATCTTTGTCGACTGAGTTGAAGTAATGAACATTTTAGTAAATTTAGAATTTCTAATGTAAACGAATGATGCTATTATATTTAGATAACATAATTAAGCAATCAAATGATACAAAGTATACAAATTAAAGCTTATTGTAGTTGAGATAACACAATATGATTTTCAAATTAGGTTTAGGTCAAATCTCAACTAAATATTCCATGTTTCTATGTTTATGGTTTTGGAACCCAAACTAAATCTTTATCCTTGCTTTTCTTGTAAGTGCATGAAAATGAGTAATGTCCAAGACGTAAGCAATAATGACAACAAATGAAGTCAATTTCATTCCTCTTTTTGACAATGTGATCATGAACAAGATTGTTTTTAGGTACATAAATGAGTTTGGTCTTGGGAACTTGTGTCTTTTTAGCTCTAGGTTTTTGATAGGATTTATCTTTAGGTACATAACCTAGGAATATCCTCCCAATTTGTCCAGAATAGTCCTTTAGTATTTTTATCAAAAATGTCATTATTTTTCAAGCTACTAATATCTTTTTTTGTAACTTAGAAATTTTATCCATTTTCTTTTTAATGTCTAACTTTACTTGGTCTAGATTAGATAACAAACTATCTCTTTCTTTGACAATAGCATCATGATCCAAATGAGAACATAAAATAGGTTTAGTTTGAATATCATTCATTTTAGCAAGCAATTCTACCTTTTCTTGAGAAATAAGATCATTATTGTTTTCTAGGGTAAGCAATTCGGTATGATAATCATTAATAGAATCTTTCAAGGAGTTAATTTTAGAAGAGAGATCAAGTATTTTGGTATACAAATCATCATTGGTTTAGAAAGCCTTTTTCAATTTCCTTTTGCACTCAACATATTTGTCATTGAGTTCTTTGAAACTATTGACTAGCTCTTCTTTAGAAAAATCAAGAAGAGTTACCTCATTTACTTCTTCATCAGTATATGCAATGAAACAACTTATCTTTTCTTCTCTTCTCTGACTTGATTGTTCCCTTATAGATTTGTGGAACACTTCTCCTTTCTTCTTCTTTGGTTAACAGAATGTTGAGTGGCCTTTTAGTTCACATTCAAAGCACCATCTACAATCTTGGTCACTTGTTGACGGTCATCTCTCGTGTGTCCTTTCCATGTCGAGGTTGCTAGAAACACCATCCGCCATTACTTCAAGACCTATTAGGGCTCCTTGAAGACCTTCTCTGATACCAAATGAAGAGATCTAGAGGGGGGTGAATAGATTCTTATAAAAATATAAAGCAATGTTATAATGAAAAAATGCAAGCAACCAAACGAAGACGTGATTTAGAGTGGTTCCGTCTAAGACGTCAGTACACTACCTAGTTGTTTCCAACTAGGATTTTGCAACAAATAATTTTATTACTTATCTATTAGGACAAATTACAAAAGTACTAGTTGCAACTAATCCCTCTTATGCACTGGCCACGCAAGAACACCAAGATAACCTCTTCTTTGATGGATGACAGAAGAGCACCGATTCCCTATTCTTTAATGGACGATGGAAGAGCACCAAAACAATCCCTTTTCTTTAATGGATGATGGAAGAGCACCACAACACTTCCTCTTCATTGACGACCACAGAAGAGCACCAAGTTGAGAAGACTCCTTCTTCTCGTAGGTTCCTAGACAACCTTCACTCCAAGAAGTAGCCCAAGAATAATACAATAAAGAAGAAATATAATAGAGAAAGAAAGAAAAAAAAATAAGCTCACAAGATATACAATTCTTCTCTTATGGATAAGTGATGATGATCCACTCCAAAATGGTTTATGCAAAGTAGTATTTTGTGGAGAGGATAATATGGCTGAACTAAGGGATTGGTCTTATAATGATATAAACTTGAAGTACTGGACCTGAGCTCTTTGAGAAAGATGGCAAGTATGCTCTAGTATGTAACAAATTTTGTTGTAAATATAATGTTCAAAATTGTGTACCAATTCATGTTTAGGTGCCCTAAGATCACTCCTATTTGTAGGAAATGTTTATATGTGGTTAGGGTAGCTATGAGGAGTCTCTAGAGTGTTCTTAGTGGTCAATTAGCCATTTAGTCGAACTTAATTAGGTTGCAACGGTTAATTTGATCGTTAATCAAAGGAGATTCCAGAACCTATCTCGGTCGACAAAATCATCGATCGGAAGTCACTCGGTCGAGCAATTCTTTGACCGGAGTTGTTCTAAGGGTCAAACTCAGAAGACAACTAACTATCATTCTAACTTCTTGGTCAGACAAACTAACAGTCTATTCTCAGTTCACAAAACCTCGATTTCGGTCAACAATTTCTTCGATCGAGAATGATCCAGGGCTAGACAATTTTGAGGGTTTTTCTAGTGTTTTGGGTCTTCGACCGAGGAGGTACTCGGTCGATAGTATTGTCGACTGAGTTTGTCTCAGCTGACAAAATCTTCGACCGAACAAGTCCTTGGAAAAAGATTCAACAAAAGTTGAAAGACCTACCAAATAGTTCTAATGTGAACAATCTACCCTAGACACTTTGTTTAGACATATGGATAGGTTTGGGATATGTTTTATAGGATCATCACTTGTCCTTACATCATGTCTATCAAGTCGTACAAACAAATATATAAATACATAGCACAACTTGATTTGCAAGTATCCAAAAATATAATTGCAAGGTCTTTGTAATTGGATCTTGACTTAATTCCTTGATCATCTGAAACAGTTTATACACATCTTAGTCATACAATTTTGGAAATATTTGCATCATCAAAATATTAGTGTGTGTCATATCTAAAAAGCCAACAATAGGTTGACTCACATCTAAACCAGGCGGTCCATGAGCACAAATCAGTAGGATCCACTCTCCCTTAGGAGCCACGTGGCACTGCCTGAGTAGTCTATAAAGGTAAATACCTCAACAAATATGTAGATCTTTAATAAATCACAGTAATTAGCCTAGTTCCTTCTTAGGAAACAAAATACTAATAATATACTAAAATTAGCCTAGTTATCAGAAATAGTAATTATCCTAGTTATCAGAAAAATACTAATAATATGCTAAAATTCCTAAGAAAATTAGTACAACAATATGAAATTCTTATATAAGCCTTTTTAAGGTTAAATAACATTTTTTTGTAAGATGTTTAATATTTATATCATGTGTAATAAATATCAATTGATGATCTAAAATTATGACAATGCTTCAGTAACCTATGAAATATGATAAATGATTCACACAATGTCAGATATGATCATGTTATGACACATAATCATGTAATTTTCTTAATATTCCAAATTAGGGATAATAACCCTAAATAAAATACAATATATATATGTATATCTATGATCATTAAAAGATAGAATTTGTAGAATATCCTCATATCAGTAACTGGAATCTAATGTCTAATTCTGAGATCATGATGATACACATAATTCATGATTAGATGATAATGGCTCATAACATATTGTGTGAATCCTAATTGGATTAATCATGTAATCTAGGGTTGATATGAGCATCTATTTATATGAAACATAATATTCAGACAATCTATACTAATCTAGAATATAATTGGAAAATAAGACCGGTAACCTCATTCCAAGAAGATAAGATAAGTAATGATGCATATATTCAAATGAATTAAGCAAACCCTAATGAATCAACTAGGGTTAGGATGATGAGAATCTGGTTATAGTATGTGATATTGTCTTAATCAGGGTTTGATCAAGGATATATTTGACATCAGGAATGTGGTTTAGGTTATATCTTTGGAAAGTACACCCTTACCTCTTACTTGACCTACTATGTAGTATGGATGTATTATGTGTGTACAAATGCTTGGCATATGATATTGGATGAAATGGTTGTTCTTCTATGATATTTTGCTTGACTTTCCATATTTATGGCTATGAACACATGAAACTTAAGATATGTGATCCATCATATGATAGAAATAAACTCTTTGGTAGTACAGTGCATTGAAGTGATTTAACTCTTTGGTAGGAGATCACATTGTATATATGATATAACTCTTTGGCAGTAGATCATAAGGCCTAAAAGCATCTATCCCTTTGCTGGTATATGTACAAGATATATGATGAAAAATATGCCTAAAATATGTGTTCTCTTTTGTTAATAAACATCTTTGAGCAAGTATATGCCTTTCTTTATATTTCTTTATAACTGCCAAGTTCTAGTTTTATCTTATTACCAAGTCATAATAATGAGAGGTATATCAAAAGACACGTAGGTGTACTCAGTACAATATTTTAGAATATTGTCCTGACGTGTACCACGTGTAATCTTTGTTTTAAGTATGTGGACATGTGATCTTGAAGGACCTATACAGTTGTGAGTTGTGTGACGAGCCATTGTACATGTGGACCTATTGTCTTAATATCCTATTGTATATGTAGTATATGAATATGTAAAGTTTACTGTTCAAGATGTAATATCAATTTGTAATAAGACATCTTATAATTATATGTTGAATGGTAAACTTGTGTTGTATGGTTTTGTTCTTGTTCATGTGCATGTGCTACTATTGTTTCCTTCTGACTTCCTCTAATTTTCTTCTTCTTAGCCTGGTGTGTGGTGTTTAAATTGGGATTCTCGCTGAGGTGAGGGTTTCAATTTGGACGTCACACATTAGATTAAGTTTTAGAAAATCTAGGGACGTCACAAGATCTAATATCCTGGAATCTCTGGGAATTAGGAATCATCTCCATAGGAAGAGATAATGGCCATACCTAGGGCTATTGAGTTCATTGCGACCTCCTAAAGATAATGGGGGAAAAGTCTTAAGGAAAATGGTGGTTGTTGGAGAGGGAATGCAGTTAAGGAGTGTTTGCATTACAGTGGGGTGTTTTTTAGGATAGACAATGACCATGGTTTTAAGTTGTATGCATGTCACGCTAAAATTCTGACCATAGCCCAAATTTGGTCTCTAGATATTAATTGAATTTGATTGAAATTAGGTTTATTCAATATTTCCAAGAATATCTAAATTGTTCAAAAGTCACCTAGGTGTCTAGAAGCATACAATTTCTACCAAAATTTAGGCTTATCTCTATTTTATCCTTATCTCATCTTTGGAAAATATTGAGTCAAAAAAGGAAACAAGTCATTCAAGTAATTACTTAATTTGATTCCCCAAGCCAATGCCTTCTAAAATCTCAGGGTTGTCCTCCACTAACCACTATCCGAGTTTTGGCTTAATTTTGGACTCAAAGAGATTTGTTTAGATATCTAAAACTTGGGGCACATGGAATGAGGGGATGATTCTTTAAGTGATAATCCATGTCACAACCAATCTGGAAACTTATAAAATTTTGTTTATATATTCATAATTTAATTAGAAATAAAAGGTAAGAAATATTTATTAGGTACTATTGCATTTATGAACTTACTTATAACACATGTACACATAATTTAGAGTTTTAAAAGACAAACCAATAATTGTAATAGTTTCAATAAAATGCAATAAAGTCTCAAAATTCCATGTTGTTATACTCGTAATCTAGCCACTTCATGAAAACTTTGAGTGAGTTCATTCTCTTCAATATTTCTAATGTGTCTCTTATAACAATGTCATAGCCCCTAATAAGTTCAAATTTCTGGCATATAAGGACCCACCCACTTTATTTTCTCAAATATGTAAAATAATTTCTAACAAAGAAGGATATCATGACCTTAAGTTGTTGTTGTCAAACATTCCGACGTCTAATCTCTAGTTTGCAATAGTGTCCAGGTACAGAGGGGGAGAGAGACTCTCTTATTCAAGTTGTGCGGTCTTCAACTATGTAGAAAGGATAATACCTTTTTAGGTTTTTGGAGAGTTAGGCGAGAGAGATGTTTTCCATAGTGGGTTAAAAGATGGTAGTTGAAAATTATGTTGTGTACAAAGCTTGATACTCACAAATAAATGACTTTTGAAGGCCTAAAAGAGAAGAATACATATACACTTACTATTTAATTAGTTGTATGTACAAGGATCATACTCACAAGTAAAATGACAACTAAATTGTAGATAGATAGGGGGAACTGAATAACTACCATTAGTGCATTATGTACATGACACTATTACAAAGACATTTAAAATGTTCTTTTTCATTATGATAAATATGGTTATATGAAGTTATGGAATTTGAATTATTTGTAGGTTACATATTGCATGATTTTCTGCACGCAACTAAATCTTCTAGCACAATATGACCTATTACATTGTTTCTCTTATAGATTGATATTTAGATGGATCAGAGTTGGAAGTATATTGATAATAGAGTGTTAGGTGATGCATTCAAGGTAGTGTTACAAAAATTCATTGAATTTGTTGGTATATAATTTCCCACAAAGACAATTATATTATGATTATATTGGGGAATCATGTACTTGATTTGATAATAATAAATATAAATTTGTCTATTACGTTTGTCTCAATCATGAGATGATGGAATAGACATAATAGATGTCTAAATAATAATGTTACTCGATGACATATGTCTTCAGGTTGCGGACCAGAATAATGACATTATATGTATATTAAGAGTACATACATTCTTGTTATGTCCCTAGTTAGATCTTACTACAGAAGAAAAATAGACTACAATAATACATCAGACTAGAATGTGTGTTGACTAATGATATAGTCTCATTAGTCTTGATATTGTATATCAAGTCAAACACATATGTACTTGTTGTATAACAATGTACCTGACTAAACCACCTTTAGAGTGATACATGGAGACGATGGAATGGTAGTCACAACCAGCTCTCAAACTGATAGTAGTGATTGTGGTTCTCAGACCTAAGGTCACTATACTCATCACATGTCATTTGATGAACTTTGACACCATCTAATGTGACCTTGAATAATGGTTGCCATAATGGTGGTTCTCATGTACATTGTAACACAAGTAGATTGACTGTGGGTGATGTTGATGGGATTTTTCCCTCCTATATGAGTTGATATCCTAGTCATTTGATAAGAGAGATTGAGAAACATATGGTCATACACATGGGAAATAATATGTGATATGTGAGCTCATATGCCTCTTAGACAGTCTTCTCTAGTTCAAGGAACATGGATTGAATATTGAGAGGATGGCGATTCCATGCCTCAAGTTCAATATGGAAATCAGAGACAAAGGTGTTGGGTTTAATGGCCTCAGAGTAGGCAGCGGAAACAAAAATTAAATTTACTATTCATTAACCCATAATATGAGATCGCATCAATGACTATGTAATGGGAAGGATGGATTTACTGAGATATACATGGTCCTAGGGCTTGCCTAGTGACAATACCTCACATCCATGGGTTGTCTTCAATGCCATGTCTTGGATGGTGTCTGTGTAGCTCCTGGTCTTTGCCATGGACTCTGGCCTTCACCACAGACTACAGATGATGTGTCCTCCGGAGTGGTAGACATCTCCTGCCTCTACAGATAGTCCACACGGACCACCTAGAACTCCTGCCCTTCTAAAAGAACTAGAAGGAAGGAGACAACCCTTCTGTTGGGGTATTAGCACCAACCTACTCTCCCAAACTCAGACTACTTTTCTGTAGTTGTCTTTCCCTCACTGTGCCTCCCTAGTCAGGTAGCACTTGCTTGGGCTCTCTCGGTTAGAGAGGAAAACAACTTTGTAGAGCAATTGATGCTTTGAGTTGTGTGTTCTGAGAAGCCCCCAGTACCCCTCTATTTAAAGTAGAGGGCAGGGTTTGGGTTCCCAATCTGTTTGGGAGTAGAAGGATCCATAAATTCCATGGATAGTTTGTACTACGGCGGGTGAACCGATCAGCTCACAACTGAACCGATCATTTGGGCAGGTGAGCCGATCGATTCATAACTGAACTGGTCATTTGCGTAGGTGAGATGATCGGTTCACCCAGTGAAATGATCATTTCACTTCCCTGACTTGCCCACAATTGACTCCTCAATCGTTTCCAATTAATTCAAAGATTAATCTGTATACCAATCGAATTGAATAAATGAAATGTGAAAGTTTTCTTCCAACTGGGTAAATCCTTATTTCCTCAGTTGGCATGAATGTGAGCTGCCCAATTCACCAAGTGAACCAGTCGGTTGGTTCACACCAGCCGATTGGCTCACAAGGGTGAACTGGTCGGTTGGCAGTTTGCCAATGCAGTCTCCAATCAACCTGACACTCTAGCCATCTAGTTCAACACTTGAAGTTGATAGTTCTGAGTATAGTCAGTCAATTGTATGTTTAATTGAGTACCTAAACACCGTTAGTTTCAATATAAACATCATTCATGGACAATATCCTCTTCCAGGGGTATCCTATGTGTATGACCCTGCGGGTTCTACTTTACGTTGGCAGTGAATGTTCATAACAACTTACGACATCACAAGAAATGAGAAGAATCTAGTAACTCATCATTGCTACCCAAGTAACTCAGAAATTTAGAGAACAACTTCTACCTACAATATGTGATTGGTGTTATCATGATCATATAGTTCCTTTGTCACTGACATCTAGATTGAACCTAAGGAATGGAACGTCATCCTCTTCAACATTCAATCCATGTTCCTTGACCAAAAGCAGATTGTCTGAGATGCATGTGAATTCACATATCATATATTGAATCACATGAGTATGGCCATAGAATTCTCAGTCTCGCTTATCAAGGGGCCCTGAATATCATACTCCTTGTAGGAGGGACAAATCCCATATTTATCACTCATAGTCAATTCCCCATGTGTCAAAGTCACCCAATCATCACCGTTATAACAACCCATGTTTTAGGATTGCGTTTGATGATGTCAAGGTGTACACAATCACATGTGATGAGTGAAGTGATTTCAGGTCTAAGAACCACAATTACCACCATCACTATGAGAGACGATTGCGACTACCATTCCATGGTATCCATGTATCACTCTCACGGTGGGTCTATCCGATATACTGTTCTCTAGCATATATCTGTGTGCTTGACTTGATATCATATATCATGACTAATGAGACTCTATTATCAGTCAACACACACTCTAGTCTTATGTATTATTGTTGTCTATTTTGCTTCCACAGTAATATCTGACTAGGGACATAACAAGAATGTATGTACTCTTATCATACATATGGTCTCATTATTCAGGTCGTTAACTTGAAGATATATGTCATCAAGTCACATCATTCTTTAGACATCTATCATGTATGTGGAATTATCTCATGAGTGAGACAAACATAATAGATGGAATTACCTTTATCATTATCAAATCAAGTATCATATGCCTCATTGCAATCATCATATGATTGTCTCTCTTGGCATACTATACCAACAGACTCCCACTTGCACTTAGAGCCAATCACCCACGAGTCATATTGCAAGTGATCTTAACATGTCTAGCATGTTTCTGCTACACAAGTTCTTTTATAGCGAGTAAGCAACATTTGCTTCAAGTCAGTATGTTGCATGTTTCACATCCCCTTGTTGTACGAAAACTCATATGAGATGGAAGTGTTGTAGTATGCTATCTAAAATTCCTTTGCCAAAGTAGTAGCTCTATTGCTGTCACAATATTACTACTGAGTCACCAATGGTCAGAACCTCCCATAAGTTCATCCATATGAACTTCTAGATGCATACAATATCCTTTATAGTGTTCGTAACACTAAGGTACTCGGCATATTATTATATAATTAATCAATTGTTTTATGTTGGAACATTTCCAACTAACAATTCTTATTTCTAAGGTCAAACACAATTTTGTCATTTTGGAAGCTTGCATTGGTGTAACTCTTTACACCCAATTCTTCCTTATTACCATAACTTATGAACTAATCCTTTTAGTACTTCACAAGTACACAAATATGTCCTTCATGGTATTCCTTTAACTCTTACTAGAGTTCAACAAATATCCATTCAACTTGTCCAATACATATGAGATAATTGGAAATTTATATCATCTTGTCATACAAGATGATGCTATCATATCTTCTTATCATGTCCAATACATATAAGATGATGAGTTCATATATTCTTGTCATGTCCGATACATACAAGATAATCAGTTCATATTTTCTCGTCATGTCCAATACATACAAGATAATGAGATGAGCTCATTCATGATAGATCCAATTGAAAATGCATATGAAATCTATCCATGTGTTCCTTATTCTTCATAAGAATTGGGACACTTGGCTCTTGAGAGACTAACTCCATGGAACATGGACAAGTTTTCTCTCATCATGTTGAACCCTTTCAACATTTTTCCAATCTATGTTCTCTTTCTTAGGTCAAGAAGCCATCTTGATCTATCTCTATAGATCTTGATTCCTATCAGATAGGATGCTTCTCTAAAAACCTTTTAGAATGCACTTTGTTGCCATATTTTGTAGTATAGGGATGATACTCCCCATCAATATGTGGAATATATATATGCTCCCACTAAATTCTTGTAATCACACATTACATCCTTATTATGACTCAAGTCAAACTCTTTGACTATCTTGTCAAATTTAAGATCCACTTCTGAGGTTCTTGCTTCAATCCAGAGATTGATCTATGCAGCTTTATAGACTTTATTTGCATTATTGGATTTATAAAACCTTTAGGTTGTGTTACATACACATCATGCACAATATTCCATTTAAGGAATGTGGTTTTAACATCAATATGAAAAATCTCATAGTCATATTAAGCTACAATGGTAAGCATTATCTTGATGAATTTATCCTTGGTAACTGCTGAAAAGATTTCACCATGTTCAACACCTTGAACTTGTTAGAAACTCTTTTCAACCAACTTACCCTCCATGTCAGTCTTCTTATGAAAGACCCAAAAGTAACCTATGGGTTTTACCCCTTCAAATGGATCAAACAAGGTCATACTTTGTTGATGTACATGGGGTCCATCTTGGATTTCATGGCTTCAAGCCATATATCAGTTTATGGCTCTCATTAGCTTCTAGGTACACTGTTGACTCATCATATGATCAACTTACTGCCTTCGTGTCCATAAGATATCACATATTATTCAAGATCTAGGCGTGTTCTACCAAAACCATGAGTTCTGCATATTACTTAAGGAACTTTAAGATTCCACAACATTTTGTGATTCTCTTTATTCCCAGTGTAAATCATGTGCCCAAAAGGAAATTTGAAGATTTATCTAGTAATCACACTCTGGCTCAACAAGGCGCGATTCCTTCTTTCTGATACATTTCTCATGATACACTATCATTGTGTTTCAGGTGGAGTCCATCATGATACATTATCATGATCTTCCATAAGGTTCTCAAACTCTTGGTTCAAAGTATCACCAAATTGATCATAATGATATTTAATACTTATACCAAGATAATTATGTACTTTATTCTGATCTTCTTGAACACTTCAAGAGATTCATATTTGTATTTTATTACATACAAACTACCATATCTATTGAGTTCATCAATAAATAAATTGAAGTACTATTGATTACCTTTAGCATTTGTTCTAAAAGGTCTATATACATCAATATGTATAATCCTTAATAGAATAATCTTTCTCCCACTACATCTAGTGAAGAACCTATGTCATATTGTACAATGAATGAGATTAGAATGTCTCTATTGGTTCAAAAACCAAAAGAGTCTAGATATCCATCATATGGATTCCAGAAATTCAATCCCATTTATGCGCTCTAGATGACATCGCTATAGGCATTCAAGTTTGAGTTATCATGTCATTCATTACACGTGTCACACACATTTTTCTCTTTAACTATCAAGTATAGTTAGTGAGACATAGGCATTGCCGTCAACGATCATATCTTTAAAATGAAACATCAGTCCATAACACTCTTGTCCATACAAGATGTATGATGTTTTTCATTGATGGCAGGTATATAATAACAATTCAATAATTCTATTACATGCCCATGAATGTCATAATGTAACTGTAATGGTAGCAACTTTTGCTCCACACAATTTTTAGCTTACTTACTCTCAGGTCCTGAAGTAGAGATCTCTATCTCTATCATCTTCCGAAGGTCCTCTATAAAGAGGTTATTTCCCTTCCTACTTACCCCTCTCCATATCTTGAGTGATGAAGACTTGGACCTAGGATTGGCTTCAGAACACTTCTTTACCTTGCTTTAGTCGATGGACTTCACTCTGCTAATCGTTATCACATGTTTTGTCCTGTCTTCATTCATGCTTTGGCATCAACATGCCAATTACTTCAGACAATGGTTTGGCCAAGTTTCTCAACATTTGATAAACTGGCTATATGATTCACACAATGATTTGTAGAATCATATGTTTGGTCAACTCTTGACCTAAAAAAAATCATAGTTAATCTATATGCACAATCATATTGAGCATATGAGATTATAATTGATATCCATCTGTCTGGTTATACTCAAACATCACTTTGATGACATTATACCTTTCACACTTTACATGATTCTTAATATGTATATCCATCTCAAGAATGTCAATGCTTCAAGCTGTTTATGCTTCTCATATTTCATTTAGCTCAACATAAGGTTCTTGATGTCTTACACATCATTGGTATACTTTAAGTAAGCATCCAATTTTAGCGTAGGCGCATTTGGAGTGGTTCAACTGGCTCTGGTCTTTCAAGGACTTTAGAGTTTACACTCACCGTTGAGAACACTTCTTAAAGGTCCCAAACTAGATTTGAAGTTTGTCCCATTTATGAACTGATCGCAATGATAATGTATTTGTGTTTGTCATTTAGATTCTACAAAAGAATTTTGCAACTTTTCAAAACAATTTTTGATTTGTTTGATTTGATAAATTTGACGATATTAATTAGGCCTTTAGTTAATTATTGCTCCCACTATTTTTTTCAAATTGACAACCCTCGTGTATGAATTTGGAAGATTGCATCATACAGTCTTCTAGTGGCCAAGATCCATATTTCATCAAATTATGAGTCAACTTTGGTTGATCACCCACAATTTGACTATTTAGGTAGGCCATCATGCCAATTGCATCATATGCAACTCTTGCATAGATGACATGTGCAACTCTTTTCCATGATCATCTGCATGCCTCTGGAGCTTAGACTCTCTAAGAATCACCAGTTAAGTCTGACCCAAAAGTCGACATGATAAATATGCACCCTACTTTGGCAGATGCTACATGTAAAGAAGTGAAACCACTTCTCTACTAAAAATTTGAACAATAGAACCTCCAATCCAAACACACTCAAAAGGTGTGATGGAGTGGGTGTAAAATTTTCAAATCTTTATATAATGGTAATCAAAAGACCAATGTATAGCAGCGGAAGAAAATATTTGACTATTCAATTATAAAACAAAGGGTTACAAACTTAAACTTACATCACAAGGATCCATGTAGAGGAAATCTAAACCACCTCAAGATTGTCTCCAAGCTTCATCACCACAAAATAAGTCCATGTCAACATGCCATGCATCCAAGTCTTCCACCTAGGGTTGGAAGCATACCCCAGCAAAAGAAGAAACAAAAGGAAACATCAACAAAGGCTGGTATGTGCATACTAAAAAGCAAATTGAGCAATATAAAGAAATAGGGACATCAAAGTAAAAGGCTTCCCATGCAAGAGATAAGTACCACCCAAATGGGTATCAAGAGAATAGAATCACGATAAGAATGATACTTGCCATAAAACAATAAAATTTTTGCAACAAAAGCACATGGATAGGTAGTAGGGCACACACCCCACAACCAATCATCAAACATGCATGCATGTGAGATAAACATAGTCCTAGAAAAATATAAACACTAAGGCGGCCAAGGCTTCACATCCTTGAAAACCTGATAGAGAATGACTCACCGTCAAAATCCCAATATATATGAAATTGGGCCAACCCCCATAAAGCTGAAACCCGGGTATGGGGCACATAACCTCCATCCCAAAAGCATAAAGGGCACATAACCCCAAAACCAATGCAATTACACTACTCTAGTGCTACTGAATCACATGGCATGTATAATGTAGAGGCAAGTAGAAAAGTATAGTCAGAATTATCAAGGTTGCCATCACACAATGGACAACTCAAACATATAACAAATCCACTTCAAAGTGGGCATATATCAACAAGTAAGAATCCACATCACAGTGGGCATATAATATCAAAAGTCCAAATTGCACCACGGCAATAAGATAAGATTCCAAGAGAATATCTATGATCACAAGATCAATAACAAAACAAAGTAGTTCACATGAACCATGATATCAAAAGAGAAGAGCAATGCGTATAGGCTATTTTCCATAGGACCAAAAGAATGATAAAGATAGGCTATTGCTCAATATGGAAATAATATGGGATGCAAGCATACCTCAACTTCAGAGTCAAACAGACCAAAGACACTTCTAGGTCCAAGCCTAGGCTTCCAAAGCACCTATTAGCATATATATGGAATTAGGGTGAGATTTATATTGATTTCATAAACCCTAAAAATCACCTTTTTATTATGAGTGAATTAGGTTTCCAAAATGATTCCATATTTTAGATTATATTTTCCTGAGTTCAAAACATATTTTATTATATTTTTCTGACTTATAAATTATTAGTTATGATTTATACAAGTTATTATCTTATTTAATTAGATCCATTAAATAAACCCTTTAAAACATCAGATTCAGGCGATAAAACCAACACCATAAGAAAGCTTGCATTTTTCTGAATCCAACGAGTATTTATCCATATTTTTCATGACCAGTAAGTTAATTTCTACGAATTTTACAAAAGCAGCCAATCGGAAAATTAGCAAAAGCTAAGTCAATGTTTCAGGCGAGAGAGGGGAGGGAGACTAGGCCAGGGTCCTGTTAGCTTGGCCCAATCAAGGGCCACCAGGTCAGCGATCCAATGTCCCGCTCTGACTCGACCAAGGCCAAGGAAAAAGAATACAAAACGATGAAAGTACCCCTGGCGAGAAACAAAACATAAAGAAAACGAAGGGTATATAGGTAAGAAGGCATTGAATCATCTTCTTCGCTTCAAACGCCAGAAGCCAGCGAGGGACTTGAACTCCGATCAGAAAAAAAAAGCAACGAAAGAGGGAAAACTAGAATACCTCGAATCAGATGGAACCAAGGATAGGGATGTCCTCGGAGTACCGCCACAAACCTCAGTGGGTTAACAGAAGGTCGGTTGAGGGAGGTACAAGCGCTTACCTGTGATGCTACCCTACGGCCGACGGTAGGAACTGGCCTATATGTTGGGAAGCCCCGATTCACAGAACTCTGAAAAGGAGTCAGGCTCGACCTGTCGGTGAGGCGGTGATCGATTGGGAAAGAACTCGTGAGGTCCGATCGTCTGCGCTGTGAGGATTTAGCGAAGAAAGATGGAAACAGAGAGGAAACAGGGGAGTGTGTGACCCCTTCATCGACCGACAATAAGGTAGCAATAAACCTGGGGAAAGTCAGGCTCGAACGACTCGTCAGCCAGTAAGGATCGCGAAGAAGCCGATATTTGTAGGGGAGGAGGCAAAGAGAAAGTGAATCGCAAAAACAGAAGATCGGGAAACTATAGCTGAGAAAGCGGAAGGGAAAGCGAGGAGGAACACGAAATCTGGTCCGTCAAAACCAAAATCAACGATTATAAATAACACACGCATCAGATAAGTCTGTGACAACTATTTAATCCGATTAAAACTAAAGTCAGATGCATTATTTCCTTATTCTCTCTCACTTGATTTGGGGGTTCAAACATTAATCAATTTAAGTGGAATTTTGCATAGATGCCAATTAAGGCATGTAGATTCCGAATATAAAATTAGATATGCCTTTTAAGACTTTTAATGTGTCAAATAAATCAATTAATATATTCTCTTTCCTCCTTCATTAATGGCTTTATGATTATCCAAATTATATGAAACTTGACACACAAGTTATAATTAATGTGTTGGACACGAATTTGCCATAAATTTAATATTTTGGAGTTATTTGAATATTTAATTAATATTTTGAAGGTTCTTTACACTTTCTCTCTCCTGATATTACCTTTTAAGCAAACTTTCTCCAAATTGGATGAAAATTCACCCAAAGGTTATATTTATTATGTAGATTACGAATCTAAGATTATTTTCCTCTTTTGGAGTCAATTATTATATTTATTTATTAATTACACCTTTTAGGTAATTTCTCTCACTTAATTTACCATATTATTTCAGGGTTGTCCAAATTAAATGAAAATTGATATGTAAGTTTATTTTGATGTGTAGATTACAAATTTGAAGTCTATTCTTTATTTTGAGGTTTTATTACATAGATTATGCCATTAGGCCCATTAGAGGCCCATTAACATCATTATGCATCCAATTAATTTATTTATCATCTTATTATCACCAATTGAATTATGTGGCATATTATTTACATTATTCACGTATTAGATAATTAGGATCACTCTAACCTTAACCTTGTTTGTCTAAGACCAAAAGGATCAAAGTTCTAGGGTAGGGTTCAAGATTCGGTATGTTACACTACATGTCTGCCATCACACTTCTACGAGATGGACCGTGCACTACGCTTTGGCGTAACCTACACTTGGTCAATCAAGCTTTTCATGTGTTCTACTTATGGAAGGCTTAGACTTTAATATTTTATTTGAGGGATTTTATTTAAATACATATACATATCCAATTACCACATTATAGTACGTATCATATACATGCTATAACCACAACGAGAAACATGTAATATAGATAAAAATGATGATTATGGCCATCCTATTGTAATTCCTTGGAGCCACAAGGAATTACAATCATATAAGGTCTACATCATATGCAACCTATTGTTGATGAAGATCTTTGTGCTTGAACCATTTTGGGTTGATCGACTCATCCTATAACACGATCGACTCACCTCCTGGTAGGTTGGTTGGTCGGTCTGGCCTCCAATGTCTGGACACCTCCAACAAGTGGTTGGGCCATCATCTGGTTGATCTGGCTACTTTACAATCCTCCTCAATCCTCCAGGCGGTCAGATCATTTGGTGTTGAGCATCTTCTTCTTTGATGTAACAAAAAATAAAATATCCTCCCTTTACATAATCTTTGGGAAACCTTGAGTTACAGTCAAGGGGAGTAAAGGTAGAAGAGAAAGGATCTTGAGTTATCTCGAGTTACCTGTGGAATAGAAGGTAGTGGCTTGGTATGAAAACCAAGATGCAAACAACCATAATTAACCGAGTGCACATAGGGTTTATAGGCCATAGACATGCTACACATCAACTATCAAAACCATTTTAGGGTAGCACGTATAAATTGCATATATATACCATATCATATATTTATATAGGGATTTGTGGTGTTTAATCAGATATGTACATTAGCTAGTTTAAATATTCACATCGTATACAATAAATAAATGACGATAAAACCAAAATCCAATCATATCAATTTATCCCAAAACACAGTACGTTGACATGGCTCTGATACCACTGTTGGGTTTTATGGCCTCAGAGTAGGTAGCGAAAACAAAAATTAAATTCACTAACCATTAACCCATAACATGAGATCACATCAACAACTATGAAATGGGATGGATGGTTTTAGTAAGATATACCTGGTCCTGGGGCTTGTCTAGCTAGCAACAATACCTCACATCCATGTGTGGTCTTCAATGCCATAATCTTAGACAGTGTCTGTGTAGCTCTTGGTCTTCGGCACAGACTGTGGCCTCCACCAGGATTGCGGCTGATGTATCCTCCTGAGCAGAAGACATGTCCTGCCTCTGCAGATAGTCCACACAGACCACCTGGAACTCCTACCATTCTAAAAGAACTGTAAGGAAAGAGATGACCCTCCTGTTGGTGTACTAGCATCAACCTACTCTCCCAAACTCAAGACTTCTTTTCTACAGTTGTCTTTCCCTCAGTGTGCCTCGCTAGTTGGGTAGCACTTGCTCAGGCTCTCTAAGTTACCAGAACTAGAGAGGAGAACAACTTTGTAGAGCAATTGTTGTTCTGAGTTGTGTGTTCTGAGAAGCCCCCTGTACCCCTCTATGTATAGTAGAGGGTAGGGTTAGGGTTCCCAATCTGTTCGAGAGTAGAAGGATCTAAAGATTCCATGAATAGTTTGTACTGCGATAGGTGAACTGATCGGTTCACAACTGAACTGATCGTTTGGCCAGATGAGCCAAATGATTCATAACTGAATCGGTCGTTTGGACAGGTGAGCCAATCAGTTCACCCAGTGAATTGGTCATTTCACTTCCCAGACTTGCCCGTAATTGACTTTCGTCAATCGTTTCCAATTAATGCAAAGATTAATCCTTATTCCAATTGAATTGAACAAGTGAAACATGAAAGTTTTCTTCCAACTGAGAAAATCCTTATTTCTTCAGTTGGAAGGACTGTGAGCTGCCCATTTCACCAAGTGAACCAGTTAGTTGGCTCACACCAGCTGATTGGCTCACAAGGGTGAACTAGTTGGTTGGCAGTCCTGACATTGCCAATGCAGTCTCCAATCGACCTGACACTCTAACAAGCTAGTTCAACACTTGAAGTTGATAGTTCTGAGTAAAGTCAATCAACTGTATATTTAATTGAGTACCTAAACACCTGTAGTTTCAATCTAAACATCATTCATGGACAATCTCCTCTTCTAGGGGTATCCTATTTGTGTGATGTTGGCTAAATTGGACATTCTGATAAATCCCTTTGTTTTGATAATGACAAACATTTCATTCATGTTGATCTAACGTGCTACTTGAGTGTTGCAGGAATAAGGTGGATGACAAAACACTAAGGAATCTATATGCTTGAATGATTGTAAATTTCATGAAATGAAATTGTAAACTTGTACAAATACATAATGTACAAGTACTTAGAATTCATGTAAATCAAGCGTTAGATCTTCCCTAGCTAATCACCACACTTATACAGGTCATTCCCTTCAATAGTGTCGCATATGCACACTCATACACACAGTTGATGTCTTTATTTGAAACATTGAAATAGGGACAATCTTGGTCGATAAAATCCTTGATCGAGACACTCTCGGTCGACAAGCATCTCGACCGAGAAAGACCCAAGTAGCCGTTAGACATAACTGACAAGGTAGTTGGCAGTTGGAGATGAACGTTGCAAACACTTGATCCAGAGTGCCTGTCGTTTGACAAGATCTCGACCGAGTAGGTATCTCGGTCGACCATTTCTCGACCGAGATGGACTCTGACAACAACTGCAGAATTAATTAACTAGCTGTTGTTAAAGCAACTAACTTGTACCTAACGGCTAGTTAAGCACTTAGAAACCCCTAGAAAGTGTCTAGAACGTCCTTAAACACTTGTAGGACATTCCTATAAATAGGACATGCCTTAGGACACCTAAATACACCTGTTTACACACTTGAGCAAGCTTTGAGCATACACTTGCATTGAACAACCTGTTTGTGAGCAATCAAGCATATTGACAATTGACTATTTTTCTCTTGGCTCAAATTTCGTGTCCTATAGGCTAGTATCTCCTATCCACAGCAATCACAATTCCATATACATTGGCTAGGAGATCTACACGCTTGATCTAGGCAAGTCAAGCCTTGTGCTTCAAAGGATAAGTTGTAATTTCCATTTTCCTTTCTTGTTCACTTTCATTTCTTGTACTCTCCTTGCTACTCCTAGGTTAGAGGCTGCGGATTGGAGAGGGTCGTGATCTTCTTGGTGAAGAAGGAGACTTTGAACTACTTCAAGAAGGCTGGTGCAACGGGAGGTTACTTCTAAGAGGAAGGCTACTTCAAGGGGGAGCTTGGAGTTACTTCAAGAAGGCTACCTCGAGTTGGTGCATCTACTTCAAGTGTAGGCCGTTCAAAGGGGTGTAAGAAAGTATTGTATTTTGTGTAATTCCTTGAGAAGGTAATAAAATTAATACTTTTAAAATCTCGGTTGGGTAAGCAACCGGGTAGTGGACTGACAACCTTAGTATTTGCTAAGGTTGGAACCACTCTAAACCCTTTGTCTCCTTCTTGGTTTCTCATTTGTGGTTGTTTGAGTTAAATAATTTTTAAATTAGTTTAAAACCCTATTCACCCCCCTCTAGTGGCTTTTCAATTGGTATCAGAGCAGGCTTCAAGGAACCCTAACCAGGTCTTGAAGAATGGAGGGTGATGGTGATTACAACCGCAATAAAAGGAGCAGCTAGGACCAATCTACAACATGTTGCAATTGGTGCTTAGGAACAAGCCACACGACATCTAGCTGCCCATGGAGATCAAAGAAGGAAGATGAGCACAAAGATTGTCTTATTGCTACAACAAGTGAAGAAGAAGAAGAGGTAAGTCTTTTTGATTTATCTAAAGAAGAGCTAGTTGCTAGTCTTGAAGAGACACATAATAAATATTTTGAGTGCAAGAAGAAGTTAAAGAAAGCTAATAAAGCAAATGATGAATTACATGATAAGCTTCTTGCTATTACATCTGAAAATGAAGATCTTAAAAAGATCATTGAAGATCATAACATTAAGATAAAATCTTTAGAGGCAGATTGCAATCTTCTTTCTTTAGAAAAGATTAATTTGCAAACTCAAGTGAACGATCTTCAAAAATAACCCGTCTTGTGCTCACATCTAGATTATGATACTATCGTGAAAGAAAGAAATTCATTATCATCTAATCTAGAACAAGCAAAGCTAGATATCAAGAAAAGAATGGAGGAGATTGCTGAGCTACAACAAGAAGTTAGTAGCCTAAGTAACAATGGCATTCTTGATAATATCTTAAATGATCCTTACCATCAAATTGGAAGGAGAGGACTAGGTTACAAGCCTAAAGGAAAATCTTATCAACAACCTAGTAAGGGAAGAACACAAGTGCCAAATAATCAATCTATGTATGTACCTAAAGGTATCAATACATACGTACCCAAGAACAACCTAGAACAAAATCATATAAAGAGATATGAAGTTGATTCTATATGTTGTCATTACTGTTTGCGCCTTGGTCACTATTCCTTTTCATGTCCTTACAAGAAAAAGGATGTCGAGTTAGTTTGGGTCCCAAAACCCCCAAACTAAATGAGAAAAAATAAGTTGAGATATGACCGAGGACCCTAGTTGCATATTTATATATCTATCTCAACTTAACAAATTAATTCAAGTATTTAAACATCTAACTTGAATATATATTTCTTTTAAATCTTCAAAAACAATTCGGATTTCTTTACTGAAAACAACTTTGAAATAGTACAGAACCTTTCTCGGTCGAGAATCTGTCGACCGAGAAAGACAGTCGGTCGAGAAATGGTCGACCAATCCGGTTTCTGTTGTCAAATCTAAAATAAATCTGCTGAATGTGTTTTCAATTGATCAGATTGCTATCAATTTATTGTTACTGACTGATTTTACAAGTTGAAGACCATCATGTGTTATGACATCTAGTTTAAATGATCACTCTATTTCATGGAATTATCATTATATGTTGTTCTATCATTACATCGTGGATATGTTTTCACTATTTTATCATTCAGATCATAAAGATGATGCTATGTTATAATAGAAAATGATGCATGGATCCTTGATGATACATAGTCAAGCAAAATAATTCATTTTTGATATGAAAAAGAACTTTAATGCTTGCAACACATAAGATAAAAATTTCTCTTGAGTGTTGCAGGAATAAGGTGGATGACAAAGCACTAGGGAATCTATATGCTTGAATGATTGTAAATTTCATGAAATGAAATTGTAAACTTGTACAAATATATAATGTACAAGTACTTAGACTTCATGTAAATCAAGCGTTAGATCTTCCCTAGCTAATCACCACACTTATATAGGTCATTCCCTTCAATAGTGTCACATATGCACACTCATACACACACTTAATGTCTTTATTTGAAACATTGAAACAGGGACAATCTCGGTCGACAAAATCCTCGACCGAGACACTCTCAGTCGACAAGCATCTCGACCGAGAAAGACCCAAGTAGCCATTAGACATAACTGACAAGGTAGTTGGCAGTTGGAGATGAACATTGCAAATACTTGATCCAGAGTGCCTGTCGGTCGACAAGATCTCAACCGAGTAGGTATCTCGGTCGACCATTTCTCGACCGAGATGGACTCTGACAGCAACTACAGAATTAATTAACTAGTCGTTGTTAAAGCAACTAACTTGTACCTAACGGCTAGTTAAGCACTTAGAAACCCCTAGAAAGTGTCTAGAACGTCCTTAAGCACTTGTAGGACATTCCTATAAATAGGACATGCCTTAGGACACCTAAATACACCTGTTTACACACTTGATCAATCTTTGAGCATACACTTGCATCGAGCAACCTATTTGTGAGCAATTGAGCATATTGACAATTGGTTATTTTTCTCTTGACTCAAATTTCGTGTCCTATAGGCTAGTATCTCCTATCCACAACAATCACAATTCCATATACATTGGCTAGGAGATCTACATGCTTGATCTAGGAAAATCAAGCCTTGTTCTTCAAACGAAAAGTTATAATTTCCATTTTCCTTTCTTGTTCACTTTCATTGCTTGTACTCTCCTTGCTACTCCTAGGTTGGAGGCTGTGGATTGGAGAGGGTCGTGATCTTCTTGGTGAAGAAGGAGACTTTGAACTACTTCAAGAAGGCTGGTGCAACGGGAGGTTACTTCTAAGAGGAAGGCTACTTCAAGGGGGAGCTTTGTCATGTTACCCTCTAGTGGTTTTTCATGTGACCCTACAGGTTCCAATTTACGTTGGCAGTGAATGTTCATAACAACTTATGACATAACAAGCAATGAGAAAAATATATTAACTCATCATTGCTAGCCATGTAACTCAAAAAGTTAGAAAACAACTTCAACCTACAATCTGTGATTAGTGTTACCGTGTTCATATAGTTCCTTTGTCATTGACATCCGAATTGAACTTGAGGCATGGAACGTCATCCTCTTCAACATTCAATCCATGTTCCTTGACCTAGAGCAGATTGTATGAGATGCATGTGAATTCACATAGAATATATTGAATCACTTGAGTATGGACATACAATTATCAGTCTCTCTTATCAAGGGCCCCTAGATATCTTAGTCCTTGTAGGAGGGACAAATCCCATATCTATCACTCATAGTCAGGTCCCCATGTGTCAAAGTGTCCCAATCATCACTGTTATAACAACCCATGTTTTAAGACTACGTTTGATGATGTCAAAGTGTACCCAATCACATGTGATGAGTGTAGTGATTTTAGGTCTAAGAACCACAATCACCACCATCACTATGAGAGACAATTGTGATTACGGTTCCATGGTATCCATGTATAAATCTCACAGTGGGTCTATCTGATATATTATTCTCTAACATATATTTTTGTGCTTGACTTTATATCATATATCATGAGTAATGAGACTCTGTCATCAATCAACACACACTCTAGTCTTATGTATTATTGTTGTCTATTTTGCTTCCACAATAATATTTGACTAGGGACATAATAAAAATGTATGTACTCTTATCATACATATGGTCTCATTATTCAAGTCCTTAACCTGAAGACATATGTCATCGTCACATCATTCTTTATATATCTATCATGTATGTGTCATCATCTCATGAGTGAGACAAACATAATAGATGGAATTACCTTTATCATTATCAAATAAATTATCATATGCCTCATTGCAGTCATCATATGATTGGCTCTCTGGGCATACTATACCTACAAAAGGAACTATGCGATCACGATAACCTTGATCACAAATTGTAAGTTGAAGTTGTTCTCCAACTTTCCAATTACTTGGGTAGCAATGATGTGTTTCTAGATACCGCTCATTGTTTGTAATGTGATAATCTAGTCTTGGACAATCAATGCCAACTTTGGGACCTATAGGGGCATACACATAGGATGCACATAAAATAGGAGTTTGATCATGGATAAGGTTTGACATGGTTACTAAATTGTTTAGGAAATTAACTTAAACAACATTTGAATGAATAGGAATATGAGTCAATCGACATGGAATGTGAGTTGACCAACATGAGTGTCTAGTTGTATGACTAAAAATCCCAGTCGATAGACTAGACGATCAGTAAGACTTGATCAAGGATTGATGCTGACGTCATGATGTGCATTAATTGTCACTTTGAAAGACAAAATGTTTGCAAATTTGAAAAGATTTCAATCAATCGATTGGATGTTCCAGTCGACCAACAGGCATACCAATCGATTGACTCATGCTTCAAAAAAACCAAAATTTCATGAAATTTGTCTCCTCATATCCCCATGTTTGTGGAAACCCTAGCCCATCCACTCCTATCTAAAGTGGGGGTGGGAAAGAATCTCAACAATATTGTGTAACAAGACTTCTCATCTCAATGTTGTGGTGATGTGAGAATGACATGCATCTTAATCCGTAAAAGGGAGAGATAGAAAAAAGGAGAGAAAATTCAATACTAGCACATTGACAACATGAGGGTACAACTCCTTCCCTCTAGTTCTAGAAGAATGACTAGGAGTTCCCTATGGTGCACATGGTATACATAGAGGTGTAGAGGTCATTTCCATCATGTTAGAAGCACGCCGTCAACCACTGTCTATGGTACTACACCAGGAGGCTGGTCACTGACAATAGTACAAGTGTTGCTTGAAGAAGAAGCACATCACTCTAAGGATTGTCGCTGGAGTTGCTCCATGACTAGGTCTTTTCCTTGCAACCTTTCTTCCCACTTCATAGTTGTTGAGGTGATCCACTATTTATGAGGAATATGGCAATATATTTTTGTTTCCATTACTATCTTTGTCGTCCATATTTCCCTACAGTGGTATCAGAGCCACATCAACTTACTGTGTTTTGAATATGATCGATATGATCTGATTTGGTTTTATCATTTATTTATTACATGCAATGAAAATATTTAAATGTCTAATGTGCATATCCAATTAAATACCACACATGCTAGGGAATGTATCATAGATCCTATATATATATACATACATATATATATATATATCTATATATATATATATATATATATATATATATATATATATATATATATAGTTGGGCTAGTGTACACTCGAGTGTTCGAAGGCACCGTACACCTCAGTAATTTTTAAAGATTCAGTAACTTTTTGAAAATTATGAACCATTGATATTCTTAAATATCTTAAGAACATACTATATAATAAATTTTAGCTCATTTGGATACTTATAGGTCCTGCATCTAAAGGAGGTAAGAATCACACATTTCAAATTAGTTTTGTGCGTCGATTTTGTTGTCCTTGGATGATTGACTTACACTCATCCAAATGAGCTCAAATTGTGTATGTGACCTATTATTATTGTAACCATGAAGATCAATGGATTGGATTTTGTAAAGATAAGGTCTAGATAGGCAAACATCATTGAGGTGTATGGCATAATCTGTACACTCGAGTGTATTCTAGCCTGAATCTCTCTCTCTCTCTCTCTCTCTCTATATATATATATATATATATATATATATATATATATTGGTCAATACCCCCGGGATATGTGTGCATAATTGAATAGTTTATTTCTTGATTTTTAAATCAATTTGCATACCCGACCTCTCTCTCTCTTTGTCTATATGTATGTTAATGCCTTCCTCCCTATACTCCCCTCAAATGTAACTTTAGGTATCACTTGTACAATGTAATACTTTAATATCATAGTTTTAATTTCTAACTCTAAAAAAGAGAAGATTCTCTGCACTAGATGATTTGATCAACTGGAGGACCGAAAAGGCTACTTATCTAAGGAGAAAATTGACGGACTAGAGGCCCAATCAAACGAATGGAGGCCCAATCAACTAACTGGAGGAGCCCAGAAAACCATTTGATCTAAGAGCCAATCAACCAATTGACAAAGGCCAATTGACTGACAGGCAGATGAATCGATCGACTAGAAGAGTTTGATTGACTAATCGACTGGTTTCTAGCACATAGTTTTCTTTATAGGTTGCAACATGTATTGTTTGACCTTAGGAGGATAGAAAATCTTGGTGTCTCCGAAGAGTTACATTAATGTGTCCATAAACATTGCTCGTGTTTTATGGTTGTATGTTTTGTTTGTGGATATAGTATGTATATGATACATATTATAAGTATGTGGTTAATGGATTCGTGTATGTATTTATATATAAAATCTCTCAATCAAATATTAAGTCTTAGATGATTTCCATAAGAAGCACACATGAAAAGCTAGATCGAACAAGTGTTGGCATGCCAAATGTGGTGTGTCATCTATCTCATGAATGTGTGATGGTAGGTATGTGGGCCTGCCAAGAAGGGTGCATTACTATCGTGTTGACTTATGGGTCAGAAGATTAAGTGCCTAGAAACATACAAATGGAGTATGATAAGGAGTTGTGTGTACCATCTATCCAAGAATTGCATGAGATGCAATTGGCAAATGTTGCCTATCTTAATAATTGGTTATGGACGTCAACTTTGGCTTGGTAATAGCTTAATTATTTTGGATCTTAGCTCACTATAAGGCCGTACGTTGCAATCATCCGAATTGATAAGTGAGGGCTATAAATTTGAATAAAATTCTAGTAGATACATTTAATTAAAGGCCTAGTTAATATAGTCAATATATATCAAAAAAAATCAAGAGTGTTTTGAAAAATGCAAAGTTTATTGTACAAACAGATGGAAAACACCAACACATTTTCAATGCAATAGGTTCTTGAGAAGAATAAACTGAATGGGAATAACTTCTACCACTAGTTTAGGACACAATGAGAATTTTTATCACTCAAGAGCGCATACTCTATGTCCTAGAGATACTAGAGCCAGATGAACCCACTCCCACCGTGCCTAAGGCTAGAAGGGATGCTTACAAGAAGAATACCAAATATGTTATGGATGTCAAATGCCTGATGTTATGCTCAGTGAACTAGAGTTGCAGAGACAACATGAAAACATGGAAGTCGTCGAGATGGTAACACATATCAAGAACATGTTTCAGGATCATGAAAGTCAAGAGAGATATGATATCTCAAATTCATTGTTGAAGTGCAATATGGTAGATAGAGATCCAGTAAGGCCACATGTGCTCGAGTTGATTGGGTAAATGGAGAAGCCAACAAGACTGGGATTTCCCTTGGGCCAAGAGTTGGCCACATATGTGAATCTGGGGTCATTGCTGGAATTATATAGCCAATTTTTCATGAAGCACAACATGAAAATTTTTTATTAGACGTTTCTAGGCATGTTGAGAACTGCTGAAGTGCAATGAAGAAATACAATCAAGAATATGTGTTGATGATCAATAGAGGTAACGAGATATCCAAGGGCAAAGGCAAGGCCAACAAGAGTTCCAAAGCCAGCCAGAAACCCACATCTTCTGCACTTAAAGCAAAGGGAGGAGTGAGTAAGGAAGGGAAGTTTCACCACTCTCACTAGCCTAGACACTAGAAACAGAACTGCCGTATCTATGTAGAGGAATTTAGGAAGAAGAAGCATGAAATAGAGATCTCTACTTTAGGAACCAAGAAGAAATAAGCTAGAACTGCACAGAGCAAGAGTTCTTATTACTACAGTTGGGATCTACCATTCATCTAAGCCCAGTGGGCATGTAATTGAATTCGTTAATTGCTATTATGTACCTACCATTAGCAGAAACATCATATATGCATCTTGTTTGGACAAGAGTATCATGAATGATTGATGTTTTATTTTAAGATAAAGATATTCTATGACAGTGAACCAATGTCTCATAGTCTATAGTCAATAATTCTAGAGACAAATATGTATGACATATATACTAAATGACTCGTTGGCTCAAACATGATATACCTATAGTATTTTTGACTAGGGAAAATAAATAAAGAACACATTTCTAGAATCATGACGATGATTATCTAAACTCTTTTGGTTTCAAACCAATAGAGACACACGAGTCTTGTTTGTTGGGCAAGATGAAAAATCATGTTTCACTAAAAATAATGAGTGAGTGAGTGATCTATTAGGACTCATGCATAATGATCTATGTAGACCTTTAGAACAAATGTTAGAGGTGGTGACTAGCACTTCATCACATTTACTAATGATCTTAGTGAATATGATAATTTGTATTTAATGAAATGCAAGTCAGAATCCCTTGAAAGTTCAAGGACTTCATGAATGAGGTACATAACCAACTTGGTAAAAATATTAAATGACTTCTATATGATTGATGTGGATAATACTTGAACCATGAGTTTGAGGACCTTCTAGAAGATCCTGATAGTATATCAAAATGGACTCAACTTGAAACATAATGATGTATCAGAAACAATAAATCATAACTTTCTATGATCATCGATAAGTCTAGCTAATTTTCCAACTTCCTTCAAGGCATATGCTTTATTAACCACAAGTTTACACTAAGCCATGTATCATCTAAATTGGTTCAAAAACACACCATATGAGATATGGCATGGGAAGTGTCCCAATATGTCTTTTATGAAGATTTATAAGGGGAAGCTTATATGAATTTTTTTTCGTGGAAAGCTTTGTTGTCAAATTAGATAAATGGTATATTGTTGAATATCCTAAGAAAAGTAGAGGATACTTCTTTTATATTCTGTGCAAAAAAAAGTCTTTGTTTCTAGGATGGTTGTATTCCTAGAAAAAGGAATTTATTTTCAAAGAAATCAATGGGATAAAAGCAGAGGTCAAAAAGTTTGAGACCAACAAGAAAACATCAAATCTATAGAGGTATAGTAGGAACAAGAAAAATCACAAATTGTTGTGAAATCTCAAGTTCTTCATGTAACACAAGGACCTCCTAGTAGGACATGCCTTGATCCTAAAATATTTGAATATCTTATGACTAAAAAAGGCAGTGAGTTGGTCATTGAAGATGATCCAACAACTTACCTAGAAGATATTGAGTGACTAAAGTATGAGAAATGACTTGTAACCATTGGATCTAAGATGAACTCCACGTACACCAACAAGGTACAATCTTAGTGGCTCCACCTGAAGGGGTAAAACCCATAGGGTGCAAGTGGGTCTTCAAGGAGAAGACTGACATAGTTGATAATTTACAAACCTATAAGGGCATATTGGTTGCAAAGGGTTTCAAATAAGTTCAAGGTGTAGAACATGATAAAATATTTTCACCACTTTTCATGGTTAAACCCATCAGGATCATGCTTGCCACTATGGCTTCTCATGACTATGAAATTTGGCAAATGGAGGTTAAAAACCTCATTCCTTAACGAGAATATGGTAGAGGATGCGTGAATGAAACATATTGAAGGCTTCATAGATTCAATAAATGCAAATTATGTTTGTAAGATACAAGGGTCAATCTATGTATTGATGCAAGCATCTCAGAGCTGGAATCTTTTATTTGACAAGATAGTGAAAGAGTTTAACTTCAGTCAAAATGAAGATGAAACGTGTGCTTACAAAAGGTTAGTGGGATCTTATATGTATTCCACATATTGATGGGGAATGAAATCCTTATCCTACAAATGTTAAAAACCTACCTGGGAAAGTACCTTCTCTATGAAGGATTTAGGAAAAGTATCCCATGTCTTAGTAATTAAGATCTATGGATATAGATTTAAAAGTCTTCTTGAACTAAGCAAGAACACATACATTGGAAAGATGTTGAAGGTATTCATGTCTCAAAAAGAGAAAATTTGTCCATGTTTCATGGAATTAGTCTCTCAAGAGCTTAGTGTCCCAATTCTTATGAAGAACAAGAACACATGAGAAAGATTCCATATGCAGTCACAATTGGATCTATCACGTATGCAATGTTATGTAATAAGGAAGAGTTGCGTGTAAAGGGTTACACTAATGCAAGCTTCAAAACTGACAAAGAAGATTAACAATCACAATCCAAATTTGTGTTTGACCTTAATACAAAACTATAAGTTGAAAAAGTTCTAAGCAAGAGATAGTTGTTGTTTTTGTAGTAGAAGTTGGGTACATTGTTGTTTTGAACACAATAGAGGATATTGCATGGATCAAGAAGTTCATTTAGATGAACTTGTGGGAGGTTCCAACCATTGATGACATGGTAGAAATATTGTAACAAAATGGAGCAACTGGATAGCCTAAGAAACTCATATACATTACTACAACATTTCCATGTCATAGGAGAGATCGTACAATTAGGAGATGTGTAGACTTACAAAGTACCAACTAAAAGCATATATTGTTAAACCAGTACAAAAGTATTTGTGCATCAGAAACATGATGGACATGTTAAGATCACTTGGAGTAAGGTTTGTGGGTGATTGACTCTAAGTCCAAGTGGGAGTTTGTTAGTATATATATGCCCAGAGAGCCAATCATATGATGATTATATTGGTGAATTGTGTACTTGATTTGATAATAATAAAGGTAATTCCATCTATTATGTTTGTCTCACTCGTGAGATGACAATAAAGACATAACAAATGTTTGAAGAATGATGTTACTCGATGAGATATGTCTTGAGGTTGGAGAACTCTAAGAATCTGATCATATGTATGATAAGAGTACATACATTCTTGTTATGTCCCTAGTCAGATATTACTGTGGAAGAAAAATATATGAAATAGTACATAAGACTAGAATGTTTTTTAACTGATGACACAATCTTATTAGTCATGATATAGGATATCAAGTCAAGCACATCGACACTTGTTATATAATAGTGTACCAAGCATACCCACCTTGAGAATGATACATGGAGACCATGGAATGGTAGTCACAACCAGTTCTCAAAGTGATAGCGGTGATTGTGGTTCTTAGACATGAAGTCACTACACTCATCACATGTTGTTCGATGAACTTTGACTCTATCCAATGTGACCTTGAACAAGGGTTGCCATAAAGTTGGTGCTCATGCACATTGTGACACATGGGGATTGATTGTGAGTGATGTAGATGGGATTTGTCCTCCTACAAGAGTTGATATCTTGGCCACTTACTAAGAGAAACTTAGAAACGTATGGCCATACTCATGTAAATCAATATGTGATATATGAGCACACTTGCATCTCAAATAGTCTGCTCTAGTTTAAGGAACATGGATTGATTATTAAGAGGATGATGATTGCATGTCTCGAGTTAAATCTAGATATTAAAGACAATGGAACTATGCGATCATGGTAACACATATCACACATTACATGTTGAATTTGTCCTCCAAATTTCCAATTATTTGGGTATCAATGATGTGTTGCTAGATACCACTCATTATTTGAGATGTCATAAACTAGTTATGGACATTCACTGCAAACATAATTTAGGACCTACATGGTCACACACATGGAATGCACCTAGAATATGAGTTTGATCATTGATAAGGTTTGAGTTGGTTAATGAAGTGTTTATGTAATCAACTTAAATGACGCTGGAAAATAGTTGACTGATTGGAATATCACTCGATCGACTTGGAATGTGAGTTGATTGATTGGAGTGTCTAGCTGACTGATAAAAAATCCCATCCAACTGACTAGATGATCAGTAAGACTGGATCAAGGATTGATGTTGACATCATGACATGAATTAATGATTACATTGAAAGCCAATATGTTTGCTAATAGGAAAACATTCCAATCGACTGAATGAAGGTTCCAATTGACCAATCGACATGCTATTCGACCAACATATGACTTGTAGTAGTTGAAAATTCATGATATTCACTCCTACTATCGAGTTTTTTTAAATCCTATCCCATCCACTCATATATAAATTGGATGGGGTGTCCAAATCTCTCAACACTCTTGTGTGACAAGAGCCAAAGGGGAGAAAAATCAATGATAGAACGTTGACAACAGAGGGGTCAACTCCTTTCTTCCAATTCTAGAAGAACGAAGAGGAGTTCCGTATGGTCCGTGTGGATTACGTAGAGATGTGGCATCCGTTGCCATCACACTAGGAGGACTTCGTCAAACGCCATCCCTGGTGATACACCAGGAGGCCGCCGCCGCTAGCAATCCATGTGTTGCTTGAAAAAGAAGCACAATATTGCAATGATTGTCGTTGGACTTGCTCCAGGACTAGGTATATGTCTTGCAACCTTCCTTCCCACTTCGTAGTTGTTGACACGATCCACTATTTATGGGGAATATGGCAATATAATTTTGTTTCCTCTGCCATCTCTTCCATCCTTATTTCCCTACAGAAGTTTCTCATATACACCTAGAAACAACAAAATAGGGAAAACTAGTAAGTCCTTACAAGATGTTTTTAAATTAATAACTTAAAATTGAGGAATAGGTATTCTCACGTGTATTACAAAAATGCTTTGTGCATATATGATGTTTGGATTTTTTAAGGAGTTTATTGATAGGAGCAAACTATTTCTTTCCACCATGCATACCCAACACTGACAATGTGCATCAAATTCTACTGGATCTATTTGGTATGGGAGACACAATAAATGACAATTCTACTAAAATGGAAGGACTACAAATCTGGATGCATAATGTTTTTTTAAATATCCTCAATGAAGCTTATAAACCCTCCTAATGGAGTTTGTAAAAGTAATTCTAAGGTATCCTATTTGGTTCCTTTGCTATATCTGAAGAGGAGTCTAGATGATCAAACAAATATTTCATTAAGATATCATAATTGATTGTTTTAGGATATGTAAAATAAATTTTTATTTATTTCCAAAGACTTATTCTGAAGCAAATTCAATTGTGAAAGGTATTGGAATTGATCATGCTATTGTAGATGTGTGTACCATTTATTGCATGCTTTTTAGAAAAGATGCAACTTCAAAAGAATACTTTGATATTTGTTGTGTTTCAAGATGGAACCAAAGGTTAAAAACTGTAGGAAATAAGGTAAGTGCTCATGTCATGTTTCATTTCCCTCTGACCCCTTCATTAGAGAGGTTTATATGTCCTCTTATGTTGCTCAAATATGATTTGGACATTTAAAGGAGAATGCACAAATGTTAATGTTCATCATTCTTTAAACATACATGAATGATTTACTATGGATGCCACATATCAAAATTTGATGTTATACCATAAATGTCACAATGGCATTGGTTACTAATGGTTTCTATCCATTTAGCATTACACATGCATAACATATCATTTGGCCTATGTTGGTGACACCTCTCAATCTCCCACTTAGACATCTTATGAGAGAACAATTTATTATGGCATCCCTATTTATTCCAGGTCTACATTACATGGATTTAAGGGTAGGAGGCACAACAAAATATTTAAAATTTCTTCTCAAATTCCCATGAGAACAGTTCCAATTGTATCTATAAAACTCCAGTATATAAAAGAATAGAAGAGGTATAAAGATGAAATGTTTGCACAAGCTTATTGTCTAACATAAAGATATGTCTTTTATCAGTGAAGATCTGAATCTATCAAATTAAAATATGAGTTGGCAACTAACAATTCCCAATGAAAGAGAAAAGATTCATATTAACCTCCAACCAAAAACATTTTCTTGTCTAGTGAAAGATGTTCTCCAAGCATCCACATTTAATGCCTTGGCCTCTACTTCATCCAAGCGGATGAGGAAAGATGTGGTGCACCACCTTGGTCACTCAGTTGAAGAGGAACAAAAGTTGTGGATGTGCTAGCCGTCTCAAAACTTCCTTTATTCTCCTGTCTCAGGTGGTAGCCTTTGGGATTCTTTTTCTCTTTGTGTGAGAGAGATAGGATGGAAAATTTGTCTCATAAGTTGTGTCTCAAAGATGTGTCTTACCCTTTATGATGCGCTTCCTTTATATAAGAGAGTCATGGGTTTAGAAGAACCTAATTCCAATCCTTTTCCTATTTGTTATCCCGAAATAGTACAATGCTAAAAAAACTCAGACAGGATTATGATTGACCAATCACATCTTATGATCACTCGATCATGTTAGCTAGTCGATTGATCACAATAGTCCAGATCTAGATCAAACTTATTTCTAATTCTAGACATTCCCTGTAACATTATGGTCATGAGATCGGTTGGCCTAATTGACTGGCCACATTAGTATAGTGGAATACTCAATCAATTAATTGAAAATCAATTGATATATTATTCTAAATAGTCTAATTATCCAATCAAACATTCTGATCACTAGATCATGGTAGTTAATTATCTTGTTCATGATGCAGAACCATTATAATTACATGTATGATAATAAACATCAGTTCCATTATGCATACTTATGTGTGTGACCCGTTAGTTTCCTAATTATGTTGGTAGTGATGTTCTTAATAACACAAGAAAAGAGAGGTGTCTCGACACACATAATTGGCACCCAAGTAATGGGAATGAGTTGGAGAGAAATTACAACCTATATAAGTGATTAGTGTTACCATGATTGTATTGTCAAATATACAAGATTGCCTCTTAACTTCCAATCTATGTTCCTTAATAGACTATTCAAGATATTGTGATCTCAATATCATATATTATCTGACATGATCCTGGGAATGCTTTTCATAGTCTTTCTTATCAACCGGTTAGGATATCACTCCTAATAGAGGGACAAATCCCATCTACATCACTCCCAGTCATGCCCAAGTGTCACAGTTCACCCAGTCACTAAATTTTCAGCAAATGATAATTCATAGCACGTTTGGCTAGCGATCAAAGCACACAGAACGACATGTTGTTACTACCTTGACTTCAAGTCTAAGGGTCATAGTCACCACTGTCACATTGACATATGAATCTGACAAGTCACTACACGACTTCCATGTGTCAATCTCGAGGTAGGTCTATTGAATGCAATTTGTTCTCTAACAAGTACCCATGCATTTGATTTTATATCTGGTATCATGACTAAAGAGACATAATCATCACTCACCATACATGATAATCTTGTATACTATGGCTGTAATATAGCACCCACCATAATAAATCATTAGGAAGATAATAAGAATGAGTAATCTTATTAATGCATACGATCTCATGTTCAGGCTCTCAACCCAAACCATTTTTCATCAAGTCATATCATTCTTAGGACTTTATTAGGTTTATTCATTGTCAAAATATTGAAACTAACATAATAAATGGAATTTCCTTCTATTAATAATCGAATCAAGTACAAATCATCCCTATTACAATCATCACATGATGGCTCTCAGGTCATATAACCAACAATATCCCACTTGCACTAGAGCCAATCACTGATGAATCTATTTCCAATTGAACTAACATGGCCATCATGAATCTATTTTGAAATTGCTTTTGTCAGGAGATCAACAATATTGCTTTCATTTTGTGCTCTATAAATCTTAATATCTTCTCATTGTATAATATCATGTATAAGATATTAGCACATATGTTCTTGTTATGCTTATGCGATATGGATTCCTTAGATTGTGCAATAGCTCCATTATTGTCACAATAAAGAACTATTGCATATGTAATGGTTAGAACTAGCCCATTAATGAACTTCTTGGTCATACTACTTCCTATATTTCACTAGAGGCAACCATATATTTGGTCTCTGTTGTAGAATTAACCATGATCTCCTGATTAGAAATTTTCCAGCTAACATGTCCACCATTTAGGTAAAAGACAAATCAGGTTGCGATATGTAATGATCCTTCTAGTTTGGAAGCTTGCATCAGTGAAACCCTTGACAACTAACTCTTCCTCACCTTAATAAATTACAAATTGACCCTTAGTACTTCTCAAATACTTAAGAATATTCTTCATAGCTATCCATGACCATCACCTGAATTGGCTGACACCTACTCATGATGCTCAAAGCATACAAAACATCTGGGCATGTACATATCATTGCATACATGACCGATCCAATTTCTGATGTATATATATCTTACTCATGGATGACCACTCTTCCAAAGAGCTAGGACATCGGAATTTGGAGAGACTTATTCCATGTAACATGGGTAAGTTTTTTTCTCTTAGAATATTGCATGCTAAACCTCTTTAGCACCTTGTTAATGTAAGTACTTTTACTTAGACCAAGAAGCCTTCTAGGTATATCTTTATAGATCTTCATTACTAGTATATAGGATGATTCTCCTAAATCCTTCATGGAGAAGGTCCCAACCATGTTTTAACTAATTGTAATGTTAGGATGCCATTTACCATCAAGTGTATGTCATCTAGATACAATATGAGAAATACAGTCATGCTCCCACTAGCCTTCTTGTACACACAATGTCCATATTCATTTTGATTAAGGCCAAATTGTTTGGCTATTTCATAAAACAAAGATTCTAGCTTCTAGATGCTTGCTTCAATCCATAGATTAACCTTATAGCTTATACACTTTATGCTTCATTTGGAGCGATAAAACCCCCAGGTTGTACCATGTACACATCCTCAAGAAGATTCCTTGTTAAGGAATGCAATTTCATCTACCAAATCACATAGTCATGATAAGCATAATGAAAAGCATGATCCTGATGGATTAAGCCATGGAAAATGATGAAAAAGTTTCATCATAGTCAACACATTGAACTTGTCTAAAACTTTTTCTACAATCGAACTTTGTAGTTTTAAATTACCAACCATATTGGTCTTCTTCTTGAAGAACCATTTCCACCCGATGGGTTTTAACCCTTTAGGTGGATCTACCAAGGTCCATAACTTGGTAGTATACATGGAGTCCATCTCAGATCTCATGGAATTGAACCAATTACTAGGTTATGGTCCCTCAATAACTTACTTGTAAGTTTTTGTCATATCATCTATGGTCATTATATCATCTTGTTGTGTCATGAAAAGTTCATACTCTCTCTGACTCAAGATGTTCCCTACTAGATCTTTGAGGTTCTTATATTATGATATGGATTTGAGGTTCCAAAATAGTTTGTGGTTCCTCTGATTCCTTATCAAGTGTTAGTATTGAACTTCTTCAAGTTCTATTTTCTTCACATTTGTTCCTATGGAAATAAACTCCTTGAGGAATAAAACATCTCTAGGAACAAACACTTTGTTTGTCATATGGAACATAGAAGTACTAACCCTTAGTTTTCCTTAGGGTACCCCACAAAAATACATTTATTTGATTATAGTCCAACTTTCCATAGAAGTATTTCTTGACATAGGCTTTGCATCTGCAAACTTTCATAAGAGACATATTGGGGTGTTTCTCATTCCATATCTCTTATGGTGTCTTTTCAATTGATTTAGAAGGTACTCAGTTAAGTGTAAAGGTGGTGGTTTGAAGAGCTTGTCCCTAAAAGCAAATTGGAAGATTAGCTAAAATCATCATAGAGCATACCATGTACAACAAGGTGTAATTCCTTACTTTAGATACCCCATTATTCTATGGTGTTCCAAGTGGAGTCCATTGTGATAAATAACACAATCCGTCAAAAGGACCTCAAACACTTAGCTTAAATATGCATCACCTCAATCTGATTGAAGTGCTTTAATGCTTTTACCAATTTGATTTTGTACTTTATTCATGAATTCCTTGAACTTTTCAAAGATTTTGATGTGCATTTCAATAGATACACATATCCAAACCCATTGAAATCATTAGTAAAAGTAATGAACTACTGGTATCCATCTCTAGAATTTGTACTAAAAGGTCCACATACATCCATATGAATGAGCCATCATAAGTCACTCACTCTCTCAATGTTTCCACTAAAATATGCTTTTGTCATTTTTCACAACATACACGATTCACATGTCTCCATTGATTCAAAATCTAAATAGTCTAGATAACCAACTTTATGGAATCTATAAAAGGGCTTCTAATTTATGTTACCTAGATGATAGTGACAAAGATATATTTTGTTTGACTCACTAAGTTTTAATGTCTTGGTATTTATGTTATATACATACATCAAAATATCCAATAAATAAATACCATAAGACATAGTGGCACTGCCATAATGGATATCATCTTTAGAAATGGAAATACAACCATTTTTTATTAGAAATTCAAAACTATTCTTTTTCAAACATGATACAAAAATAATGTTTCTTTTTATGGTAGGAACATAATCATAGTTCTCCAACCTAATACAAGCCTACTGGGTAGATATAAACTAGGTGTCTACAGTAGTGGTAGAAACTCATGCTAACATTTTCTATGCATAGTTCCACCTCCCCTTTCTATAAGGGCCTACTTGTTTTCAGATCCTGCATACTTTAGCATATTTGAGATCTAAATTCCATATCCAGTTCCCATGATGAAGAAGTAGATAAGTTTATTTAAATAACATATAATACATGGAGTGGAAATCTCTATTCCCTACTTCTTGTTCTTCAATTTGAAGAAATTTTCCTTTCTAATGTCTAGCTTGGTGACAATGGTGACAATTGGCTCCCTTACTCACTCCTTCTTTTCTATGGGTTAGATTTTGAATCTTTCTTATCTTTGGCTTTCCCTTGGACTTTCCTTTTCCTTTGTTGACCATCAACACAAATTTAATCTTGTCTTTTATTTTCCCCTATTAGTTCTCAGCATGCCAAGTAACTTAGTCAATGGCTTATCAAAATTGTTCATGTTATAACACATCGAAGAATGTTTGTATGAATCCAAAAATGATTGCAAGGTTACATTTGTGGCCAATTATTGACCCAATGGGAATTCAAATCTTGCAAGATTTTCCACATACCCAATTAACTTGAGTACATGGGGTCCAACTAGATCACCTTCTATGATTTGCACTTAAACAACTCCTTGGAGACATCATATCTCTCATGGGTTGCTTCGTTCTTGATACATGTTCCTAAGATGTGTTATAATCTCAATAACATCCATGTTCTCATGATTCTCTAGAAGCTCATGAGTCATGGAGAAAAATCATAAGGCATTTGATCTCCATATTATAATGATAAGGTTTCTTATGAGACTCCCTTTCCTATATAGGTGCATTCAGACTTAGTTCATGAAGCAGTGGTGTATCTAGGACATCGAGCTTACTCTCACATATGAGAATAATTCTCAACATCTTAAACCAATCAATGAAATTATTTATGTTAAGTTTTTCTTTGTTAAGGACAAATCATAGTGAAAATGGATTGTGGTTGTATTTTCTCAACATCTACAATAGAATATATTTTGCACTAGTCAATAAAATTGATTGGAAAATTATATTGATTTCAAAAACCTATTTTGATGGAATTAATTTGGACTTTAATTTATTATGCTCCCACTATTTTATTCAAATTAATAACTCTCACTACAAATTCATAAGATTACAATGAGTAGTGTTCTAGTGAGCCAAGATCCAATGAATTAAGTTATTACCCAACCAATGTCGACATCCATAACTTAATTATTAAGGTAGGTAATAATTACCAATTGTATCATATACAATTATTGAATTATTAGTTGCACAAATCATTGTCAATAATTCATCATATGAATTATATGCCATCTTTATGCCTCTAGGTACTTAATATAATAAATATCACCTAGTCAAGTCCAACCCAAGGTCAATATAATAAAATATGAACCCTATTTGGTGGGCCCACAAACTTTTTTTTTGTCGTTCAAAAAGCATGTTACTATAAAACCAAAAAACTTTGGCCACAAAGTACCCCATTACAACAGAAAGAGTTAAAATAACTCAGCCTAGGGTCAGATACCCCTCGCAGGAGGTATTCAGTAGATCACTAGAAACAATCAAAGAAAAGAAGACCTATCAAGCTATAAAAACTAAAGACTAGACAATCGATTAGGGGAATGAATATTTCAGCCTGCAATTACATACATTCAACCCACCCACAATCAGTAAATACAGATTTAACAGAGCTTATGCCAGGACCTCCTGTCTTGAGCTAGCTTTAAGAACTTTAGACCTTCTCTTATTTTCAGGAGCTTAGGTATCTGTATGGATTGCACATCTACATAGAAACCCCTTGAAACTAACCCCAAAATATGGACCAAGCCATTTGAGGAAAGCAGAAACCAACACATTATTATAGTAGTGAGCAGCCAAGAAGCAGATGAATTCCACCTTTCATGCTTTGCACATCACCAACTATTACTAGTACCATCCACAAAGTGGGGTAGTATGCAAAGAAATAGAGTCTTCCTTCAGTCGAGATCCTTGGAAACAACCCTGTTGATAATAAAGGGTCCTACATTCTCTCAAACAAATTGGAAAACTCAGAGGTTCAGGGCTCAACCCCGACTTCTCAGAGGAATGAGGTTCTGTGAAGAACTGCACATCAGGTCTAGTACTTTTACAACTACTATTTGCACAACAGCATAGCACCGAACACCTGGAAGGCATTCCTACATGCATCAGTAGGAGCAAAGGAGGAGGAGGAAGAAATCTCTTCCCCCCTGAAACCAAAACCCACACAATATTCAAGCAGCCAGAGGCCGACACTAGAGAAAAACTCCAAACATCTGGATGGTGTCCGTGATGAAGTGGCCACTCCAATGAGCAGGTCAGATGGACTCATCACCCAGTGAGGAAGCCAGTACCACCGTATTCGCCAAGGCAAAGACCAATTGGATTTGTGGCTTTTGTCACCCTAGATAAAACCAGGTTCACTCGGTGAAGGGATTAGGAGGTGCTAGTGAAGTAAGGAGAAGACACCCCTTTCTTCATCAGCCTGATGAAGCAGCAACACAGAGCCCCCAGGTCTAGTTAAGAGAGGCTTCTCTCCATCTGTCACACTTGAATGGAGTGGAGTCCACAAGGTTGAGATTGCCAAACCTCTACCCTGATCTGACCACCTCGCGGCGCCTTGCATCGCCCCTTCAATCCAGATCCTCCGAGGAGAAGCCAACAAAGAACGACCAACACCCTACTTCCAAAGATTCGCTCGAAGACTTCATGCTGCAATGCCCCACCATGACTTCCAGGGGGAGGAGGTGCTAAGGTGACGCTCCCACCCAGTGGGAGCCATCGGGGGAAGATTCTAGTGAGAAGGGAGAGCGAGCCCTAGAGAGAGAGAGAGAGCCACTAGGCTGAGCTGCCAGGCCTACAAACTTATTATCACAGTTCTCCTAGGTAGATGTTGCACCATGCTTGGTGTGCCCACACTTTTTCGAACACGGTTTTCATGTGTATTATACTTGCAAGGCATCTTCATGCTGAAATTATATTGAGGGATATATATAGATATACATATTGAGGGATACATGTACAAATATATATGTATGCATATATATATAACATATCACCATTATATATATAGTATCATACATATCATATACTATAACAATCACCACATACGAAAATAGGATATGGGAACTAGTACAACAACTTTAGCCAACAAGTGTTGTAGAAAAACCAATCAAGTCATTCACATGAAATGTAACTATTATTATGCTTTACAAGGTTTTCTGGTAGCCCAACCAGGCAAGTTGACTGACCTATTAGAATTCCATGGTCTACCCCTTCAAGGTTTTCTAGATCACCTGATCAAGAAAGTTGATCAGTCGATGTGAATTTCCTGACCACTGGCATAGATCCTCATCATGTTTCCTAATCGCCCGATCAGACAAGTTGATCGTGTTGGCTTGAGAGTTCTACATTGTCCATGTTTTGATAATGACTTAACCATTCCATTCCTATGTCTAATATTTTTGTTCAAGATTGATTTTAGGCTTTAGGAACATGAAAATGATCAAATTACACAAGCCCTAGCTTGTTTGAGTTCAAGTCAAAAGCAACGCAAGTGTGCGTTTTTGGAAATCACTCCAAATGACCTTAGATGATTTTAGTAATCACTTATATTGATGATATGACTATAACTAAGATGAGAAAAAATCAAAGACACTTAATTCTAACATTTCATCACTCAAATGTCCATTTAGAAAATTTGTCACAGGCTGTTTATCGATTGAGTTGGAAACTCGATCGATCCAGTGATGGATTTTCTAGAGAGACCAATCGGTCAAGTTGCACATTCACAAAACTAGACTGACTGACTCACTAAGAAAAACTAATTTTAGCTCATCAATCGAGTTTCCCAGAACAAACTCGACTGATAGTTTGAAAAAATACTTTGTCACTTAGTTGATTGATTGAGTTACCTTTATTAGAACTCGACTGAATGTACTATACAGAAAACATAGGAAAAGGGATTATAACCATTGGTGAGTTGTTTTGAGTGAGAATAGATCCGTTGCAACTTGGAAAATGGGTATATTTTGACCTTAACTAATCCCACACTCAAGGGAACACCCCCAACTATAAATAGGACCCCTTGGAGTTCATTCCATGTTTGGTCATTCATGCTATTCTAAGTCCTTGCTATAGTTGAGTGTATTGCAACTCCTTGAGCCCCTCCCTCTCATTTACAAAGAATTTTGTGCTTATGAGTGTGTTAGGTTAGTTGTAAGACAGCTACTTCCTTGTTCTTGTAAAGCTCTCATTCCATTCCATCTTCCCTACCCCCTTTCTCAAAGATGAAAACGTTAAAGGAAGCTACTCCAAGTGAAGGTGGAGATATTGATGTTCTTCTTCAAGGTTGAAGAAGAGGTGACTATCTTCTCCAGGTGAAGGAGAAGGCAAAGGGTAAAGATCCAAGAAGATTGGGTAATTCCTTGAAGATGGAAGACTTGTGTAAGAGTAGGTAAGTCCTTGGAAGAAGGCGGAAGACTCTTTGCAAAGTGGGTAAGTCCTCGGGTAAGGTTGAAGACTCTTTGTAATGAATAGGTAAGTTCTTTGGTGGGCCTTGTGTTGTATCCCTTATAAGTGAATATACAGAGGAAAGCCCTTGTAAAGTCCTAGAGGTTGACCTCTCTAGGTAGTGGATTGACTCTCGCCTAGTTTGGAGAGTGGAACCACTCTAAACAACCTTGTCCAAGTGCTTGTTTCATTTTCTCTCATCATTGCTATGCTTTTTAGTTAGGACTTCAAATTGCACTTAAACAATGGGTTTTGATTGATATAGTTTGAAGGTCTAATTTATCTTGTGAGAATTTTGAAGCTCTATTCACCCCCCTCTAGAGCCCTAGATCCAACAGATCGAACAATCATAAGTACCTGATAAGACAAATCTTGTGTTTTTGTTGATCTCTCACTTCATCTTGTTCATGAACCATCAAAGAACCTTCCTCTTTAGCATGGTGTCTAATATTTTTCCTACTTTCCATCATGATCCATCGGTGATGATTTTACATCATTGCATTATTGAAATTATTACGTGGAGAATGATAGAGAGAGGCATGTCATGCAAGCCGCATGCATTTTACATGATGTTTGATCAAAATCAAAACAACTCTTTTACATTTTTCAGATCACACCACAAGCGACCTAGTCTCCATATCCACACATCCACCAAACTAAACAATTTTCAAGGTTTCACATAGCTTATGTGATATATATACACACATTTATATCATATCATATATGATATTAATATATATCATATCATATCATATCATATCATATCATATCATATCATGTCATATATGATATAATATATATATATGCCATATCATATCATTTCATATCATCTCATATATGATGTTAAGTGATTACGTGGATACAATTTGTACAACATCTATCCAAAAATTCAATACCATTCAAAACCCAAATAGGTGTAGAAAGCATAAAACATTATATCTAATACAACTGTAGGTATTTTAGGGTAGGAGAAGCAAGAAAACATTATAATTTTCTTCTTTAAAAACCCATGCTCACGAAACTGTCATAGTGTAAAAACTTATTTATATAAAAGAAGGAAAGAGTTATAAAGGTGATACCATTGCATATGTGTGTTGTCAAACAACAAGTTGCATTTTTGTTGATGAGGATCTCGATCTACTGGATTCAAATCTGAGTTAGTAACCGAGAGATCCTGGTGGAAGAGAAAAGATCCAGATTGTACACCAAACAACAACCTTTTTTCATCTTGTGGGAGATGTTCTTAGGGCCTCTGCATGTCATGTCTTATCCTCTACCTAGTCTATGCAGATGAGGGAAGATGTGGTGCACCAACTTGGTCACCTTGTTGAAGAGGAACTGAAGTTTTTGATGTACTAGTCAAACTAGAACCTCCTTGCTTCTCCTTTCTTGGGTACAACCTTAGGGTTTTGTTTTCTCCTAAAGAGAGATAGAGTGAGAGACAGAAAGAGAGGATGTCCAAATTATCACACAAGTTGTGTCTCAAAGAAGTGTCTTACCCTTTGGGACTTGCCCCCTTAAATAGGAGAGGCATGGTCTTGGAAACACCTAATTCCAATCCCTTTCCTAACACAATCTAAAAAATATTACAATGCTAAAAAGTCCCATTAGTCGACTGATCATAGACCCTAGTCACCAGATCATATTAGTTGATCAACTGATTATGACAATCTAGATCTATATTTGACTTGATTTACAATTTTGGAATTTCCCTATAACATTGCATTCACCCGATTACTTGGCCTGATTGACATATCACATCAAAATAGTAGAAAACTCAATCGATCAATTGACAATCAATTGATCTACTGTCTTAACTAATTTGATCAGTCGATCATACATTCAGATCGACCAATCATAATGATTCATAACCATTCTAATCCAATATTTGATCGCAAATTTCAATTTCCTTATGCATATGCATGCATGTGGCCCAATGGGTCCTAGTTATGATGGTAGTGATGTTCAAACAACACAAGCAACGAGCAGTGTCTAGCTAGATATCACTGCCACCCACATAATAGGAATGAGTTAGAGAATAACTACAACATGTCAAAGTGATCAGTGTTGCTATGACCATATAATACCTTTGTCACATATATCTTGACTAAAACTAAGGCATGGAATATCATTATCTTAACTATCAATCTATGTTCCTTATACTAGAGTTGAATACTCAAATTATTGTTAGCTCAATATCATATATTGACTTACATGATCATGGTCATATATTTTATAGTCTCACTTATCAAGTGACCAAGATATAACTCCTAATGGAGGGACAAAATCCCATCTACATCACTCCTAGTCTTCCTCAAGTGTCATATTGCAACCAAACACTACCTTTTTGGGAAATCATTTTTTAGAGATTGTTGAGCTAGTAGTCAAAACACACAAAATGACTTGTGACTATTGTAGTGACTTCAGGTCTAAGGGATCACAATAACCACTCTCACATGGAGATATGACTCTGATATGTAACTAAACGACTTCCATGCATCAATCTCAAGGTGGGTCTATTTAGTAAAACTAATTCTCTAACAAGTACCCATGCATCTGATTTGATATCCAATATCATTTTTAAAGAGACATAGTCATCACTCGCCATATATTCTAGTCTTGTGTATTATTGTTATCATGTGGTATCTATAAATATAACCTACTAGGAACATAATAAGAATGAGTACTCTTGTTATATATATGATATCATGTTCAGGTCCTCAACCCAACCATATGTCATCGAGTCATATTATTCTTAGAACATTACTAGGCTTATTCATTATTACAATATGGAAATAACCATAATAAGTAGAATTGCCTATTATTAATAATCAAATCAAGTACAATGTATCCCTATTACAATAATCAAATAATGTCTCTTAAGGCATACAACCTATCTATATATGGTTGGAAATGAACTTGATTGTACTTGGAGTTATTAGTCATGGAGTTGCATCTACTTTGACAACTTGTAGTCAAAGTTTATGACGCATATAGCACAAGGAATTTCACTATGAGGGAAATGATTTGATATACTATCAATCATTTCATACACAAAAGGGAAGACATATTTGGGGGGCCCTTGTTATAATGTGGAGACCTCATCAAAATGGTTGAAGTTTGGGGGATAAAACAATACTATGGTTTCTATTGACGTTTCTTGTGAGTGAATCATCTGTATAGATGTTACATGAAAGTTTTTATTGGAGAAAAATATTTTCACCCACCACCTAGGCAATCATCTGGTGAAAATATATCAAGCAAACATGAAGGATATCCATATGTTACATTTCAGAAAAATAGTAAGTACAAGAGGTCTGAAGATCAAGTTATACCGTCACCACATGGTTGGAATAATATTAGCATCATTTTCAGCTCCCTTATTTGAAATATTAATTGATAAGGCAGAATCTCGACGTGATGCACCTAGGAGAAAATGTGTGCAAAACATTTTAAACATTATTTTTTATTCTAAAAATTATAGACAACTTTTAAGCTTGCCATGATCTGAAACAATTGGGTATTAAAATTTATTTATGACATATATATGTGTATGATTGATATTACTTGCCTCTAACATCTTTCACAATAAAAAATTACTAGGGGGAGAGAATGTATTACTGTTTTAGAAATGTTTAAAGTTCTAGATGTCTATTTCATCTAAAAAAACATCTAGGTGTGTTAGCAAAACAGATAGAAAATTGATTGGGATGAAAAGCCATGATTGTCATGTTCTTATGCAATAACGTTTCTAAGTTGCCTTATAGTATTGAATATTCTTAGATGTCTACATGCATATTGAATGGATTGGTGGTGCTCTTCGTATTTCTATGTATATCACACTGGTTACTCCATTGGAATTATTGGGCGCGTGATCTACCTTCAAGGGGCCATGTGGTTGGAACACCTGTAGACTGACATGTCGCATGAGTTGGTCAACCCACTTCTTAATGCTTGCACTTTTCCAGAATGTCGATCGATCTACTCACTTGGTCATCCGGTCAGGTGGCTATTGATAAGGAAACCTAAAGAATTCTCGATCAGTTGACCCTTTGGGCCAGTCAATCAACTCGGCTTGGCTCAGTGAAGTAGTGTCAGGGGTCAGTCGAGCAACTTAAATGGCTAGTTGATTAACCCATAAATCATCAAAATCCTTGAATCTCTCAGAATCTCTCTATGAAAAAAGTCTTGAATTGATCATGTGAGAAACATGTTGAGTCAATCAGCTAACATGGTGCATGAGGGGCTCCTTGCATGTGTTGGCCAATCAGTCAACTAGTGAGACCAGTCGCCTGATTGACTTCTTGGATGAGTGTTGCTTTTGTATTTGGTCCTTCAAACATTACAAACATGGAAGATGGTATGGGGAATGGAGAATGGGTCATGAAGACTCTATTGAACTACATGGGTGTTTGTTCCTACAAAAGATCAAGGATTTCCACTAAAACCTAAATTTTAGGAGAAAAGTAATTTAGAATAATTTATGCTGAAATTGGGTAAATAAATAATGTGAAGCAAATAAATCTAATATACAAAATGCAATAATATGGTATGGATATAAATTTATCACCTATTACTAAACTTTCAATCATTTTTAATAGATTTTTCTTAAATGTATATAAATGTGGAAGTACTCAAGGACATGGATCTAGAAATTCTTTCACGCTTTGCCAATTGGAGAGTCTCTTTCCCCCTACTTTCTTCACTATTATGATGTGTTTTCCCATTCATTTAGCTTGTGAAGCTAGGATTTATGGATATATTCAGTGTTGGTTGATCTACCCAATAGAGAGATACTAGAAGAAAGTGAAGAAGTATGTTAGAAACAAAGCTAAGCATGTAGGATCTATTTCTAAATGTTACGGATGAAGAAAGTTTGATATTTTGTTCTAGGTACTTATCTAATTTTGATATAAAAATCAATTGCACTCTAAATGATGTTGATGAATCTCTAGTTAGAGTGGGGTTGCCAAGGAAATTAACACTCACACTTTGGAACAAGCTCGTCGTTATAGGGTTGTCAATGGGTAGGATATTACGTGTTTACCATTTATCCATAGCATGGGTTAGGGTAAGAGATTTCTCTACCCTTTACCCTCTTACCCACTCCTTCGTAGGTCTTACCTGTTTACCATTTTACCTACTATTATGTTCATATTTGTCATGTATATTTATAAATTTAAATTGTTAGTTAAATTTTAATGCACTAAGTGACAAGCATAGACGTGACAAAGACATGCCCCAACATACATTATGTTGTCTGTATCTCATTGTTTGTTGATTATCATCTTATCCTCCTAATCAAGTACAAACTCTTGTAAGAAATATAAATTATATATATATATATATATTGTTTATTACTCATATTATAATAACATACAAGATTGTTACAAAACATAGCTAGCATATTTACATAATTAAAGATACGGGATAAAAAGAAGTATCTAATTATAGGAAAATGATAGCTACATTGCAAATTTCATGTCAAGCCAACATGTTCTACAAGTTGACAAATTTTCCTTGACATTTAGAGTTGTACCATATTGTTTCATATTTTCTTATTGAAATATGCATGATGTTCATGCCTTCATACATTTTTTCTTGTACTTTTGTATGTTTATAATAATGTAAGCCAGGTACTACTTAATTTTTCTTTAGCAACACAATAATGATTAAAGCACCTACTTCTTCTTATGTCTTCTTCACATAAGCATTTTAAATCTACTGATTTTATCCATACCCTACCTATTTACCTTGAGGGGAAGAGGGAAAGGGAAAGAGGAGGGTAATGGGAGTCACATGAAGGATAATTACACTTAACCTTACCACTACCTAAAGGTGGGTAAGGGAAGGAGGGTAAGCCTTACCCTCCTCATTGACAACCCTACATTATTATGTCCTTTTTAATAAATATGAATGATAAATTTATATGTGGTAAAACTTATATCCTTTAACATTTTTGTAAATTATTTTTAGAATAGTTATAGGTTAACTTGTATTTTTTAAAAGCAGTGAGCACATGTTTCTTCCTCAAGAGATTGGACCCAAAATTTCACCAAAAAAGTTCAATATAAACACACAAGAAAGTTTTCTAAGTAGTTGAAAGAGCATGTAAACATTTAAGTAAAGATTAAGTCATATTGTTTCACATAGTATATATTATCTTAATTTTTTAATTTTATAAAATAGGTAATTCATATGAGAGAGATTTGGTCAAACAATATCAATGATGAGTCGATATGGATATCCCAAGAGCCTTCTTCTAGGGGAACATCTTATGAAGGCTTCTAAGTCAATGGATATTATTTTCATTCAAATAACATTAAAATTACATGTAGTACATGAAACATTGAGTGCACTTGTCTATAGATAGATAAAGTTATTCAAGTGGTAGAGATAGAAATCTTGTTAATTTTCAAGTTACATATGATGGCTACTTAGAGGAGGTTATTGAGCTAAATTACGACCCAAGAATAAAAGTTTCATTCTTTAGATTTTTTTTGGTACGATTAAAGCACTTGTAATGAATTGTAAATTCACAAATAGGGGTTCACATGAATGAAGACTTCAATGATTAAAAGAAAATAGGAATCTTTTATCCGGGCTACACATCAATTGTTGCACAATGCTCAAGCTTCCTTCTCAAGATTTTTCTTATATACCTCTTAGTGAGAGTTTTTTAAGTGGTCTACAAGTTAAACATGTTGAAAATGGCATAAAGTATGATGTGACTTGCTTGAGTAGTGGAATTAGGGATCTTTTATTGATAGAAGTAATCAATAATAAGCATGATGAATCTTATAGAGATACTTAATTATCATTTACAACATGGCTTAATTGCATGATTTATGAAAAACAAAAATTTAATACATCATTTCTTTCATGGTTTACATACACGCATAGTCTGCAAGTCAGTGGGGTATTTTTTTCCCAATTTACTTACATTGATATATAAACTCTTTTCGTGTTCATCCTAAATTATATTACATTGTTGTGGGTAGGATGGAAGGAACAAGAATCATTAGAGACACAAGTAACGTCTGACCTAGTCAACCTTCATTGCCCCCTCCCGCCACTTTTGAACCTCCAAATGATGTAGTATATAGTACACGATCTTTACCCCTTCTAGTAATGGTATATATGAAGAAAACTTAGAGAATGAACAATACAAAAAAAATTAGAGGGGGCCAAGAAGTGAGAAAATGATACTTACTAATGTGGGGGAAGCATGTCAGAAGGTCCACTGTGTGATATCGTGTATTTGGGGATAATGGTGTCAAATGGAATATGTATTGCCTTGTGTTTTCTAGAAAACCACACATATGGAATATAGACTTGATGTGAAGTGAACAACCACAAGAAGCCTTTATAGATAGAAAATAATTCATCGAGGTAATCTTCTTCATTAGGTACTTGTATGTGCTAACTGTAACCAATGTAATAGTTTTTGTTATTTTGGAAATACTTTATGTTAGGTAATAGTCTTCATGCATGGAATCACATTGATGAACATATTAGAAAAGGGCTATCAGTGTGCAAGGCATGTGAAAGAAAACTAAACGAATGACACAAGATTGATGATGAAGAAAATTGAGGAAACTACATCAATAAATATGGACCAGTTCAAAAATCTTGCAAAAGAACAGGGAGCCAAGAAGTCCAAAGCAAACTCCATTTTAAATAAATAATGTAATTTCAATTTTAATTGTTTATTCTATTGTATTATTTATTTCTTATCTGTTAAGATACTTTTTGAGATTATCAAGGAAAACAGAGCAGGAAAATTGATGGGTCACACCATCGAGTACAGTCTGTGGAGTTTCAATTGGGCAGAAATGATATTTGTTCAATTTCTATTACAAATAGCCCTGAAACTTGCAATTACGAAAAGTATATTTTAGCAATCATATATAGGATATTGAGATAAACTAATGTTCCCCTTAACAAATATTTGGAAAAGGTTTCCAAAAAAATTCCATATGTGGTCATTAAATGTGTAACTTTTGATTTCTTTTGTGTTCTGAAAGGTTTACATATTTTTGTATCTCAAATTTATTTTTTTTCCTTATATGGTGTAAGAAATATCTTAATTTAAGGAAAACTAGGTAGCAAACATAGAAGAATCATATCTTATACAAGTTGATGAGATGACTTGTTGAAGCTAATTTGCAAGTTTTAAAGCCTGCAAAAGAGAATATGATTCCAAGTATTAGAACTATCCATAAAGAGACAAGATATACAAAAATAGCTACCCCAATTAGATATGAAATGCGGCTTAAGGAAATAAGTGCAAAACATGTATGTTGAACTAAAACTTAAAATGTTATTTATAATTTTGAATTAACATGGGACATGAAAAAGGTCTTGAAAGATATTCAATAGACCCAGTCTGGTCAATGCAGTTCAGCACATTTCCATGTATTCTTTTAATGCCATATTTATAATTATTTTCAAATTATAGGATGCACTTAAGCAACTTACAGAAACAATGTATGGTTTAAAGAACCTCGTCTCCCAACTAATGACTTGGTATCATCAATCACATGTAAATTTGAGCTGAATTCTCTTTCCCGATTTAATAAAGTCTTTTTATGTCATGATTGATTTGTTTGTTCTAGGGTGATGGAGTTAATACCGAGTATTAAAAATAACACCCCACAATTTGGCAATGAATGATGGGTTTCACAATGAATGTACGAAAAATAGGGTTGTTACATGTATCTTATATATGCAAAAAGCACAAATAGGTCAGGTGCGACATCACTGTTGTTTTGAAAAGTAGGACAAGGTTTTCCCATGGTTGACATGAGTATGGAACTATCAAAGCTCACTTTAACCTCGCCAGATGCCTAATACATATTTCTTATTTTCCTTCAATGTGATATCCATTTCCTGACTTTCTATAGTAAGAACCACATAAATCCCTTGCAGTTGAAGACATAACACTGCCAAATTATGGGATCACCTCCTTTTATATTCATTGTCACTCAAAATTACTCTGGATTTAGACAGTGATAACAATTATATTAAGATGCAACTTCTATGCTAGGACCACCTCGTTGTATACATATATGGGTATAACTATACAATACATTAAAGCATAGTGACATCATTAAACATTCCATGACTAGATTACTAAACCCAAAATGATATATAATCTTATGGGCATAATTATACAATCTTAGTGAAATTTAATCCTACGAGACCCTTCAAGAAAAGTCCTTGCAGATTGGCCTTAAACAACATTATCCATGTTCATCTTGGGCATCATATTTACCTAAATTTTCATATTAGTGAAATGCTTCTTATCAACACAAATATTTATGGTGGTTTCAAGAATTTTGCAAAGAAACCATACACCACATTTTCATGGGTGATGGAGGGATAACATTTTCCATCAACTTACCTATAATATATGTCATGTATACTAGTATATCCATAATGTCATATGCTATGTGAATGCTCGTTCTTGGATATGAGGACGAGTATTGAAAAAATGTGAGCCTATATATTATGAAGAACTTTTAGCGAGATAAATATTTATGTGAAAAAATGAAATTCAAAGTGTTCCCAAATTATAGAACATCCCAAATTTGTTAATTTCCCATTGTCCCCCAATCAGGTTGGATAAGTGTAGGTGTAATGGTGAAGTGTTGCATGGACATGAAAGGGGTGATAAAATGGTTGTACAAATAAAGGGATTCCACTCTAGATTTGTTTAGTTATTTGGATATATCTGTTATGTTGTTGCATAAGTTGGGCATCTACTCTAGTTGGTTCAACTCTTAAAGTGGGGAAAATGTCATGTTTGATAATTACATTTGATTAATTGTGATGGACATCATAGATCTTACTATTATTTGTCTTGACTATTTCAGATGGCCATGTTTTTAATTTTCTAGTTAATTAAGAAGTCCATTATGGTAGATTAATTTTATCTGGACTTCAAAGAGAAGAATGTAAAATTGTTGACCATCCTCAAGGCATGTAACTATGTGCATTTAACTATGTGAATCATTTAGATACATTAGTGATGATATAATGGCATATCTAGGCTTCATTTTAGCTTTATTTTTTTGGCTACAGTTAGAAATTGGTGTCTTGGTACCTTTTATCCTCTCATATAGATGCATATTCATTTGATTCTTGGTAATGTATCCTTATGTATTCCCCTCCATATGTTGCACATTATGTCCTCACACTAATATGGTTCCCCTCTTCTCTCTTTGTCTCCACTATATATACTTTTGTTGTGTTAGTGTCACTACAATGTTAAGAGCAGTAGACCCTTAGGTAGCAATCAGGGTACCATGTGGAATATCCATAGCGACTTCATCTTCCCACACTCGACCAGGGGAAAGATAGAGGTAACATGTGATGGACTTTTTTATGGGTTAATTGATGAAATGACACTTATAAAAGTAACATACATTGGATGTCTTATAATAATTCTAGAATAGTTTGTTTATTGGATAGTAAAAGTTAGGTAGAAAACTATAATACACTTTGTGTAAGGAGTTAACTCTTAGTGATGTATTTCTTTAGTTAGCTCTTAATTATGCATCTCCTACTATTTTCATAAACTATCTTTATACTTTAGTGAACTTCTCACAAAAATGAAGTTGTATTTTGAGTAACTTGATTTTTACATAATTTCCATTCATATAAATTACCTCTGCACCAGTGATTCTACATAGTTCATATTTTACCTATTTATTTTGGCATGGTAGAAATGCTTTAAAATATGGATTTATATATTAAATGCACCTTGGATTATACAAAGTCAAATTATAATGGTGAACTCAATTTTTTTACTATGATTTATGTAATAATCAACTTTTCAAACTTTATTGATATAAACATTTGTGTCATTTTTAGGAGAAGAATACTCACATAGCTAATTGTATGAGAATTGACATTGATAAAGATAACCTCACCATTTGAAGACATTTTAAGACATGTAAATCTTAGGAGTTTTGATTATGATATGTTGATTGATACCAATATCAAAAATTAGATTTGTTTTCTTAGTTATATTAACATTGACCAAACAATATATGGAAAATATTTTGGTTTTATTAAAAATATACTTTTAAGACCATCAAGTCCCTAAAAAATAATAAGCCCTTAAAAATGTATCTATGAAGACTAAATAGTCCGTCATTGTATCATTTTAAGGACCACTTAGCCCATGACAATTGTATTTTCGAGGGCCATTAATATTTTTCTCATGATCTCTCTTCATTGCCCATTTGTGAGGTCCACTCCCACAAGAAAACCTATTTGTGAGACCCTGACCCATAAAGAAATACTCATTTTGTTTGTAGTGGATACTAAAGATTTGTAAATCTTGGTGTAACTCATTATATTCTTGGTGAAAAGAAGAGTGCATCTCATGCCATAAAAAACACTTAAGGTTCCAAATCTCCCTAGTGACTGCAAAAGGCCCAAATCACCAATTTCAACCTCCCAACATATGTGTTATCCTCCCATAGCATGCATCGACCTTCTCAGTGACCTAGAGTGGCTACCCTCAACACGCTTCAGTGGAAACGACATGCATTAGCCTTCAATCTAACTTGATGTGGTCACATTGCTCCTGACTCCTATCTGAAGAGACTATTGTGAGACAACCATGTTTACGTATTAGTCAAGTGGAAAGATAGAAATCATTTTCCCGAACATCACACTTTGGTCACATGGGTTATCTGATGCAACCCACCCCAACACACAATGTCTTGCTCAAAACATCCGAAGGGCACATAATGAAGCCTGTTTGAAGGCCCACCAATTGTCTATTGTGTTGGTCAATCCTACTGATTAATTTAAGCATATTAATGCACATTTACATAAATAAAAAACTTCAAATACTTTTCTTAATGAAAATTTGAGCATATATTTTTTCATCATTTAAGATTCAAGTAGAAAAAGAGGAAATGAGCCTCCATTCCCTAATGCCTGTGATGAGCCAAATCCAAGAGGAGTGTAAAGCAAATGAGAATATTTTTGAGGTCTTTGTATAAGTGGATGTCAATATTCCATTGCTTGATGCAATCAAGAAAATTTCATCTTATACAAAATTTCACAAGGATATGTGTACCTTCAAGAGAAAGACAATGGGGAGAATGCCCAAGAAAGTGAAGCTTGGTGTACACTTGAGAAACATAATGGGGAGAATTCCTAAGAAAGTGATGATCGTGAAGCAAGTTATCTTTTTTGAAATATGACCTTACATGCCATATTGGTGTCCATCTCATCAAAAAAATCCTTTATTGATTTGGGATCTAGTGTAAATATTATGCCTTATAAGGTTTATCTTGAATTGGTATTGGGTAAATTGAAGCTAAAAAATATTGCTTCACAATTGTTCAACTCAATATATTCAAGGTTCAAGGATCGGGGTGGATGATGTGCTAGTGATGCTTGACATAGACACTGAAATGGTGCAACTGGTGGACTTCATTGTTACTAAACAAACCTTGTTTTGAATATATTCAAGTTTTTCACCTCTCTATTGTAATATTGGTCTATTTGATTGAAATCCATAGACATTTAGGGTTACTCAATTCCTATGAACAAAATGTTGTTTATCATAGTTGCTCATTCAACCTGGCTTTATTGTTGGATTGTTGAAAACTATTGCAATAGTTTACATGCACGAGACCTTATATGAAGATACACACCATTTGATTAATTCCTCTCTTTTTACATACCATTCTTCTATCATTACTTACCTTTATGCCTCATAGAATGATGCTAAAAAAAATAAAAAGAGTAAGCCTTGGCCACTTTCCAAAAATCAAAGGGTGGCTAACCTTTTCCTCCCATATCCTTCTTCCTACCATGATATTCCCTAGCTACATTAAGGGAAAAAGTTGAAAAAACTGCAAAAAGAAAATAAAAGGTGATCCTATTAAATATCACCTAAATAAAGAAAAGAAAAGATGTCGCTCTATGTAATAGAACTACCACCTCTTTCGACATCCCCTTCTTCTATTTACATACATATTAGGCTAGGAAACATAAAACTATCCCACCTTTACCCATACATATCTACATAAGATTGAATGCATTAAAGAGAAACATCATTCTTAATTACTGTCGAAGTCCAAATATGAAATGGTTTAACCTAGAGCTATGAAAAGCCCATACATCTTACATGGGGTTTCAGGTCCTTTATATATGGAAGTCTTTCTTCTATATGCTTTTATTACATTTTCTTTGTGTTAGAGGATATGAGAGACGTGGATTGCATGTCTACATTCATACTTGATCTCATTTATTTAATAATCACATTCTTGATGGCATATCCCATTTCTTGATTAATGGATTTGAAAAAGAGAGATTTAGTTGGAGCATACTTGAGGACAAGAATGTTTTAAGCTTGGGATGGTGGTGGAGCCCTATATTGTGTCTACATCTTGTGCATTGTTTCCTTATATCCACATCAAGATGTTCTATAATGCATTCATATTCCCAATGAATGACTTTATTTTCAAACACACTTATAGATACTTTTTGCATGGTTTAAAGGTATTTGGCACTAATTAAGGGAAGGGTGACAAGGAGGTTGACCTTAAAGCTTTTTTGGTCATGAGGAGTTCAAAGTGAATCCAATAGAATTCACAACCTATACCAAGTAACCAAGGATCAAATCGGGGAACATGGCAACATGAATGAACAACTTCAACATCAAAGTTCACAAGAAAAATTCCAAAATTGCTGTAGAACTTCACTACGGTCATGCTAGAAAACCCCAAATTGCAATGAAATTCTATGTCTAAAGCAAGTGAAGCATCTCAACAACCAAGGTTATCACAGGAGGAGGGTTTCATCACAATTTCCCTATTTTTTCACCTATTCATCCACTCCACTAACCCTAGGTGTGAGAGGAAAGTAATTATGTATGCTTCTCCACATGCACTTAGTAAAGAGCATCTTAAGTGGTTGGATGGGGGTAATACGAGTTGAAGCACCCCATACCATCCCTTGTCACTAAGTGTATCAGTATAATCACTAATAATCACTTATAGAAACCTAGACTTGTATTATATAGAATAATGCATACCTATTCCATAGTAAAAAAGCCTTGAAAGGTAGGATGAGAATAATAGGGACTACTTTCCCTATACACAACCATGCCACCCATGGACAACTAATTGGATATGATTCATAATCTTGATTATTCCTTGTTGTTTAGTTTCATAGCTTAATTGTTGGATGTATTTCCATGAATATGACCCTTATACATGGTTGCGAGATACATATCCCCCAAACATACCACTATCCTCATTACTTGTTAAACCCTTAATTACCTTATTTCTAGCTAGTGACTAGATAACTTAGGTCACTCTCTTACTATCTAGTGTTAATTGTATAACTAATGATCAATGTTGTTGTTTATTTAATTGCCTTTCTTAGTGTTGGTTTGAATTTTTATCACTATTATAGCTCATTGCTTGCCTTGTTAATATAGTTTCTAGTATAAGCTAATTATTTCTTACCTTTATCTAGTATAGTTTTGTGTAATTATCTTCTTCCTTAGTGTAATTTCGCTTGCCCTCTTTCTTAATTTGTTAACCTTGATTGCTAGTTTAATTCAGATTTCACCCTTGACTTTCTTTCTTGCATAATCCTTAGTGTAACTTGGAATACCAATCTAATTGAACCCTCAAAACCCAAATCTCTACTTCTAGAAACCTAAACAAATAGTCAAGCTCTAGTGTCTCCCATAATCCCATGTAATATGACCTGGTAGTTGCCACTCACTACATCCTAAGCATGTGTGTATGAGGATCATTTGTATTAAGAGTGTGCTTCATTCGAGACTTTGTTAGCTTGGTGTGCAATAGGCACATCAATCATACACAAGAAGAGCATAGTAAATGTAACTATGGACATAAACTATTGAAGATTTCCATCGAATCACAATGCTTTGAAGTAAAACAAGAGCACTCTTATTGGTAATATGTAGAAAAGATGATGTATGGCTTTTTTTTCATTGCATAGCTATTTTTAGAATTTTTGAGATTTGCTCTCTACAATTACCAATCGTTTATTCTAGAGAAAATGAAGAACTTGGTTGTTGGTGTGTCCCATTATACTATGTCATAGTCCTAGATCTAGGCCCTTCAATATTTTGGTAATACATGTAGTCAGGATGAATCTTGTAAGAAAATACAATATGTCTTTAAGTAATCATATGTCCTAGGTTATATGTGTCAATAAATTATTTATGTATAATTTGTCACTTTGAAATACAAAGTATCAAGAAAATATGTTGGTTAGTCAGGATGATATACTTATATTAATTTGAGGAACACATAAAACCTATTCAAGAGGTATATAAGAATTATGGAAAATAGAAGATTATCCCATATGCGTGATAGGAAAGTAAAGGGCATTTCCTACCGTGGTGAAGTAATTTCCTTTATGGGATAATATTATACAAATAGTGTCTAGATCATGTATCATATTATTTTGAGCACCAATAAACACTTCATATGATCATAGAGACAACAAACACTTCAAATTTTGAGAAATTATACCTTATCATCATTGAGGTCAGGCTTGCATATACCTTGTAAACATATCACATATGGAATTAAAGTAATAAATACACTCAGATATAGAATGAGTCTCTTTCTGGGTTCAACATATTCTACATTCAATACCCCTATAATGTGTAGACTCATATATATTCTTGTTAAGATCCTCTAGACCTATAGAGTAGGGGTATGCCCAAGGATAACTCCTTAGAGTACTCATAATATATTCCTTGAAAAGTTGATCTGAACACATATGGTTGATAGAGAAATGGTTTGAGATGGTGTTACCTTTATTCTAGATGATAAATATCTCCAATATCTTTCTTTATCCATAAATTGAATTCTTATAGTATATTACTCTCTATAGATGTATTGATATATACTTCCTAATATAAGAAGTTTGTTTTATTGACCTCGAGCAAGACAAAGTTGGCTATAGTGATGCTTGGTGGTAATTAAAAAGTTACTTTAAATGGACATGGATTTTCTATATTGGCACTTGGATCCACTGAAGATGCTCCTCTAGACATAATGAAGATGATGAATGTGTATTCGAGGTTGAATAAGAAACTTAGAGCTCAAGATCCGATTTAAAAATGAGTATTAGAACAAATGTAAGAAAAAAATCTAACTGCAGAAAGAAGGCTAGGGAGATATTTTAGAAGCAGATATGAGCTCAAAGAGATAGAGATATTCTTTCCCCGTTAATTTAGAGGTTATCTTAGAGTATTTTTATATAATTAGTGGACCGACCATATCTGGAAAACTAAGCAGTTTGTTTGTTACACCAAACTAAAAACTCATATACTAGTATATCTAACACTATGAATTGAATATCCCAATAGAATTTGATATAGAAGTGGAAGATCCTGAGTAATGAACTTGAGTAGTCCTTTCAGTATCTAACCTAGGTCATGTAAAACTGACATCATATTTTTAAAGAACCAACAACATCTCTCTGCAATCCAGAACCCTTCCTAACTCTCTCCCAGCACATAAACCACGACAAACAATAAAGGTAAGTGAACGCATAATTATAGCCTCCAATGCCTTACTTGGTTCTATTCTCTCCTCATTTTCTTCTTCTCCCCATGGATGATGTGATATGATGCTTCACACTTCATGATCTATGAATGACTCTAGAAATATCTAAGAAGGTTGACACTCACTCCACAAGGTATTCTACATTAATACAACAATAATGATGGCCTGCAATGCCTGAGCGGTCATATACTCCAGGATAATTGTTGTACATGATAATCTTTCTGGATGACCTATATTTGCCATCCTACCTGTGACTGTTACAAAGATTGCTTGGTGACATTGAACACAACCATCCACCTAGAACATTATGCAGGTATGCAGATACAACCCTCAAACCAGCAGTACCAAAGGTACCGAACCTAGAACTACGAGGATAGGAGTATTACATGATGAAATTTACTACACTTTGCATAAGACCTCATATCCAAAAATATATCAAGATCATTAACAAATTTGAAGAAAGAACCACCTCATATCTCTGCAGAAAAGATAAAACAACTCACATCTCTGACCTCCATAGGAACAATGATATAACATGTCATGACATTATTCTCGATCACACATTTGTCTGGTACATCAACATCCCCACATCATGGCAATACCTAGAATGTGACAATGCACCTGGTTGGATTACCTTCCATGTGGGATACAAGGATTTCCTTGTCATATTCTATGAAGATTGACATGGTGACCTTCTATAGATAAGTACATATTTATCCATCCTAATTACATGTTTTAGATCTCTATTTTGGAACATTTCATTATTATTATTTAGTTTTAAAGGCAATTTGTTTAGTTTAGCTTTTCTCCTTTTTATTTGGAGTTTTATTAGTTTTCATTGAGTTTTGCAGGGAAATGATAAGTTCCATCCAAAGCCCAAGAATGCCCATGTAAAGAAGCAAAATCACCTCTTTGCTAAATATGGTAAACAAAACACCATTGAATAGTAGTGGAATTTCAAACTTTGACTATATTCAATTTAATAAAGAGTATATAATTTTTTTGCCAATAAGGGTGTACATTCTTTATACAAATAAAATATCTAAGATAGAGGGAAAATAAACTAAATCAATATGTCTCCAACAAAATAACTTAATAGATAAGTCCATGATGGAAGGATGAATACCTTCTCCTAGTCTTAGGCTGGTTTACCATGCTCCTATTGCACACTCTGATCCTAAACCTAGGTGGTTGGGATCACCCAACAAGAGGAGAGAAAAGTATGTGACAAGTAAAGGAATAAGGACAAATAAAGTATAGCAAAATGTAAACATGGAGTAATGATTCCACTATGCTAAGGAAATGTCAAAAGTATGAGGCACATAAAAGATAATACTTTCAATAACATCACATATTAATATTGAAGTATGCATGATAAAAGAAAATAGGGTTGAGGAACCTACCTACCTGAACCAAAACAAATAGGTTAGGGAGAGTGGTCACATTCCCAAACACCTACAATATATATATATATATATATATATATATGTATATATATATATATAAGTGGGGAGAGTGGTCACATTCCCCAGGGCCCATGCCCAAACTATGGGTGGCTAGTATAGAGGTACACTACAATAGATAATAAGTCATCAATTTATCATGCTCAATAAATAAAATGGAAATATTAAACAAAAAATAAATAGTGACATGGAAGGGGGTATAAAACCCAAACAATTAGTGAAATAAATGTGCCAAAAGATTATAAATGTGGAACAAGGTATAATTCTATGCCTAATTAGTAATATTATGGTTGGATTATGAAATACCCAACTTAAGGATAAGTGTAGACACACATACATAAATAGGATTTCACATACCTCAATGTAGAGTCCTAACTATCACTTTCACCAAACTAGCTTATATCCAAGATAACTTTATCCTAGTTACAAATTTATACACATGTATTAGGGTTTATAAAGCATACTATGTGAGAAACCCTAATTTTGGACTTTCTAAGAAAACCTTCAATTTAGGACTCAAAACCTAGACCATTCAATTAGTCAATACTTCTAATTAAGAAAACATATTATTTCATAAATTTGGAGTTAAAATGAATTCGTTATCAATTTTAGGTCTTTTATATAATTAATATGGTGTTTGTAATAAACATTGAAATGGGGATGAAAATCAATGCTTAAAAATCATAAAATCGTATTCCTTGTGAAAAATCCTTTCCAATAAGTATTTATTTATATTTTTATAATAAAACTTCGATTTACTAGGAATTTCCAAAAATATGACCAATAGAAAATCGAGAAAAATACATGACCAAGATATCCCATCGGACCCATTTTTTCTAGTTGGCCCAATGAAAGATCCCCATATCAGTGTCATGTTCTCAAAATAGGAGGGTGAGTGGAGACAACAAGAAAACCCAAAAACACCCATACATGATTGATTATTTGCTTAAACAATTAGGGGGAAAAGTGTCATTTTGATACAAAATGAAGCTTGCCTTTGGTAGATCAAAAGTGAGTGTGAAATCCTAAAAATACCCTTGCACATTTAATTGGTCGATTGAAAATGTGGGGAAACCATAGTCATTTGATTACCTGGTTTGTTCTGCTTTAGGCCATGGCGTGAGCAGGCAGCCTGCGGTTGTAGCCTCTGATTCCAATAAGAACTAGAGCACTTGTCCCAAGCTAGTGAAGTCCCTGACACCTTTGCTGATCTAAGTCGAGGCCAATGAGACAACATGGATGTGCTCTCATGGTCAAAACTTGTCAGACAAGAAAAGAAGTTAGGGAGTAGGTCGGAGATCTGAAATCCAAGAATAGGCCAGCACAAGACCAGTCGAAGGTTGGAAAAGGTTGCTAGAAGCAAACTGAAGCCAACTGGCCCATTTTTATCATTGTAGGTTCATTGGAACTCCATGGCGAGTAGAGTTAGTGGAGACACAAAATTGAGCTATAGGGTATTATGAATGGGGTGATCGCAGGGGAATTCAGTGAAGGGAAAGAAAAGAAGAAGGGTCAATGATGCTCATAGAGCTTTCAATTCGTCTGGGTTGCTCGGTGTTGTGTACATTAGGCCGCCACTAGAGAATAGGGACGAGCAGGTCAGGGGCCTTTGGGGTAGTTTAGGGAAAATTAAATGAGAAGGAGGTTTTCTTGTGGCCTGAGGGTTCTCTACTCGGCCTTATATTGGGGAGAGGCTCGGTGATGTGTACACCAAGCCACCGCTAGAGAATAAGGACGAGCATGTTAGGGGCATTAGGGGTAGTTGAAGGAAAATTAAATGAAAAGGAGGTTTTCTTGTGGCCTGAGGGTTCTCTACTCGATCTTAAATTGGCGAGAGGGGTGCTATAGATCTCTCTATAACTCTTCGGTGGAGATGAGGAGAAAGAACATAATTAGACATTTCATCTATGGTCTAAGGGAGTGGATGAGCTAGGACTCATTCAAAATGGCAGAGAGAGATGGACCAAGGGGAAAAGAAAACTTGAAAAATGGAGCATTAAAGAGGGAGAACATGGTCGGGATGAAATAGCTGGGAAACGACCACTGTCCCTCAACTATGTAGAGGTAGAAGACAAGGCTTAGAGACGTTAGATCTGGTTAGATCTTAGATGACTAAATACAGGCAGTTGGATGATATGTTGAAGGGGAAAAAGAATACAGGTAATGCATGACATAGGTTAAATGCAGAACCTTAGGCTACATTGGCGCATTAATAAAATAATAATCAAATCTAGGTCAAACTATAGTCAATTCTTGTTTAATTCATTTGGGGGTTCAAACCTTGACCAATTGACCCCAAATTTGGACCATATGATAATATTAATGCCTAAATTAATGCTATGGAATTAGATTTTCGTTTTACACAAGATTTGACCCATAACCACTATATTGGACATTAATATATATATATATATATATATATATATATATATATGTATTAAAGGGTGAAATAATAGGAAAAGACTTTTCTTAACAAATCCTTGAGTAGAAATTTGTAATATACATCATACACTAATTCAAGAGTCATAAAACACCTCTTTATTTCCTTTTTGTGTTTTATTGCTCTATAGGAGGAGAGAGAAAAGGGAAGAGGGTTAATATCTCATTAACTAACTCAATTCCACATTACTTCTTATTTTTTGTGCCAAAAGCCATAAAAACTCTAAATTAATATAATCTATTGATTATATCTCATTAATTGTCATTTTGCATTTTAGACTCTAATTAAAACACTAGTTGATATATTTGTGCAAAAACCCATTCATTGTAATAAATGTGGGTCAAATATAATTCACACCATTAAGTATTGCTCAATTTCAACATTGAGGCCAAAGAGAATAGAAAAGATAAGAAAATTTAGGAAAAAGGCCAAAAGAATATGAAGGAAATAAAATCTTGAAAATGGGTTAAATTACAAATAAACTTGAGATTTAGTATGCTACATCACTCCACCCCTTAAAGAGGATTTCGTCCCCAAAATCTCAACAAGAAGGAAGGGTGAGTATGTAACATCCCAACACTGAGAAACTAGGTGGTTAGTTATAATCTATGGTACTTCACATGCTCTATTCATAAGTTGAGTTTTACTTGGGTTTCCACTATCCATATTACCTTTTATCAAATATAACACAATTAATGTTTTGGCTTATCAACATTATCTTTATTGTGAAATTGCATCATCCTTATTATGATATTAATTGTGTCAAGTTGTATTCATATTGTTGTCAAAAGAATTACATCTCAACACTACACACAAATCATATGTAGTTCTTATTTACTCATTAAGAAGTTTAAGCATAGTTAGAGTTTAGTAAAGCATCCCAATATTTATTAATATAGAAGATCACCATCCTTAATAGCTTGTATTTAGATTCCATTAATACTCATATTATCTCCTTATGGAATTATATCAGATTATTTTGCATGAAATAGATAATTTATCCAGTAAGTTATTAAGTCTACAATTCTTTCAAATAATGTCACATTGATTCCTTATATCTGTATTACACATTGTCACATCACCTTTCATACTCATATTAATGTCATCATTAATCATTTTCTCCTATTTATTAACTTCTTATTAGTAATTATGCACTTTTAGCACCACATTAGTCATGCATGCATATTTATGTAAATACAGTTACTTATTAACCATATTTGAGTCATTATATGTATTTTAGTGAATGAGGTGGAACACACTGCATATTAATGAATTTATTCATATACCAAGTTATGATTAGGTGATTAATGAGGAGTGTATTAGAGAACAAGGTGATAGGCCTTACATATATTGAAAACTTTAATAAATTATGATTTGGTGATTACATACTATTTATGTGTATCAAAGTATGTTATTATGTTATGACACCTAATCATGAATGGCATTAAGGATATATATATATATATATATATGTTAAGGTTAGATGGTTGCATCTTAGGGTTTAGGTCAACATGACTATTATATGTTATGCATTAGTTCCATTTATCTTATCATTAGGGTGACATGGTCATCATTATGTGTATTCACAATTAGTGAGCTACTCATATTATGTGTATTAAGTAGTTAGGGTTCAAGCATATGAACTATTTACTAGATGCCTTATTATATAATCATTAGAATGTAAAAAAACAAGTTAAATTATAATTATAATTTGTTTTAGTCAATACTAATCATATAAGTTCACTAATCTCTTGTCTATGGCGTTAGGGCTTATAAAATTTAGAGTATATAGATTTCAATGTATTGTAGGACTCCATCCCCTTAAAAGGATTTCATCCTCAAAATCAGCAATTCCAAATTCTATCAAGGTATTACGACAACTACTACTACTACTTCTCTACTTAAAAGGGTTGACCTATCAAGTCAAACTAATCTAGAGGTATAAGAGTGAGTCTAATTAATCCATGTGTAAGCTCCAACACTTAATTGTTTTACTATTCACTATTACCAAACCTCAAAGTTTAGTATAAGGGTAGACTACTTCCAAACATGGAAATCTACAAATCATATAAGGAATTTATGGGACATTAGGTGATTTTATTTGGGTAATAAAATCATATATTAGGTTCCTAAGGATACTAAACATTGAGGTTATTTTCCTAAAGGTATGCTATTTTGGATAATTAGTATTAGCTAATGCCAGGTTGGTGTCATATGGATATGGGAGTCCTCATAAACCAAGCTGGTGGGGCAGAGTAAAATATTGCCAACCCCCTAACCTTGACCCTGACCCTTTGTAGGCACCCTTGCTTTCAACTTATGTCTGATTAGCTACCTAATAGGATAATCACTTAAAGATTGACTAACAATGTTTATAACTTGTAAATTTTATGATCCTTAATCAACTTCTCACCATAGGTCAATCCTATGGTGAATATCTTAACTAAAGGGAAACTATATGAGGTAAGGGTTTCTAACTAGGGAGACAAATTGAAATAGTCAAGACTCTGACTACCATGGGATCCAATAACATGTTGTAGAGAAGCGAAATCACCTCTCTACTAAATATGGTAAACAAAACACCAATGAATACCAAAAAAAAAACTTTGACTATATTCAATTTAATAAATAGTACATCAAAATTTTCCCAATAAGGGTGTACATGCTTTATACAAATACAGGATCTAGGATAGAGGAAACTAAACTACATCAATACGTCTCCAACAAAATAAATTAACAAATAAGTTCATGATGGAAGCATGAACACCTTCTCCTAGTCTTAGGCTAGTTTACCATGCTCCTATTGTGCACTCTGATCCTAAACCTGGCTGGTTGGGATCACCCAACAATAGGAGAGAAAAGTATGTGATAATTAATGGAATAAGGACAAATAAAGTATAGAAAAATGTAAACATGGAGTAATGATTCCACTATGCTAAGGAAATGTCAAAAATATGAGGCACATGAAAGAGAATACTTGCCATAACATCACATACTAATATTGAAGTATGCATGATAAAAGTATGACTAAATTATCTAAAGTAGGGCTGAGGCACCTACCAACCTCAACCAAAACAAATAGGTGAGGGAGAGTGGTCACATTCCCAAACACCTATAAAATATATATATAAAAGTGGGGAGAGTGGTCATATTCTCCAGGGCTCATGCCCAAACTATGGGTGGCTAGTTTAGATGTACACTAAAATAGCTAAGAAGTCATCAAATTATCATGCTCAATAAATAAAAAGGCAATATTAAACAACAAATTAATAGTGACATGGCAGGGGGTATAAAACCCGAAATGAATCTTGCCTTTTCTAGATCAAAAGAGAGAACACAATCTCAAAAACACCCTTGTGCATTTAATTGATTGATTGAAAATGCAGGGACACCAGAGTCATTTGATGACATGGTTTTTTCTGCTTCAGACCATGGAAGGAGCAGGCAACCTAAGGTTGTAGACTCCAATTCCAACCAAAACTAGAGCACCTGTCCCAAGCTATTGAGGTCCCCGACGCCTTACGGAGCCAAGTCGAGGCCAACAGGGAGGCACTCTCATGGTTAAAACTTGTCGGACAAGCTAGGAAGTTAGGGAGTAGGTCAAAGATCTAAAATCCAAGAACATGCCAGTACAAGACCAGCCGAAGATCAGAAAAGGTTCCTAGAAGCAAACCGAAGCCAACCAACCCATTTTTTTCATTTTAGGTTCACTAAAACTCCATGGTGAGTAGCTTCGATAAAGACACAAAATTGAGCTATAGGGTATGACGACTAGGGCGATTATAGGGGAATCCAGTGATGGGAAAGCAAAGAAGAAGGGTCAATTATGCTCACCGTGCTTTCAATTGGGTTGGGGTTCTCGGTGTTGTGTACACCAAGCCGCCATTGTCGGAGAAGACGGACAAGAAGGACAGGGGCCTTTGGGGGTAGTTGAGGAAAAATTGAAAGAGGAGGAAGCTTGCATGTGGCCTAAGGGTTCTCTTCTCACCTTATATAGGCGAGAGGGGTGCTATAAATATCTCTATAACTCCTCGGTGGAGATGAGGAGAAAGAACCCAATTGGGAATTTCGTCTATGGTCCATAGGATTGGACGAGCTAGGGCTCATTCAAAACAAAAGAGAGAGACAGACCAAGGGTGTGGTATCCCATGTTTTAGGGTTTTGATAACCAATATATTATTTTAGAACCATGTGTGTCATTTAGGGGATTGATACCAAATAAAGGAATTGGTTATCCAATTAATGACTCTTCTCACTCAAAGAGTGAACCAGATACCCAATTGATGATTAGAACATTTATTGTGTTCAAATAAGATGAATGGAATTGGTTAAATTATTTGTGTACTTATGAGGCCAAGAGGTCCATTGAGTAGTTTCAAATTGATGAATACTAAGGTTATTAGTATCATACAAAGTCTTTTGAAATTTATTTGATCAAGATTTGAGATTAATTGATTTTTTATATATAAGGTATATACACTTATTTGTGAGATTAATTGAGGAATTAAGTTAGATAAACATTTGTTACAATTTACATCTCAAACTTAGTAGTGTGAGGCCTTGGGTTTTGAGGGGCCTATGGTTCAAGTTTCATGTAAATAAGAGGTTTCTACTAGAAGATATAAGAGTTTGAACTTATTGATATTTGATTTTAATGTCCTACCAAACCTTAGTCATCTAGTTATTATTTAAGAAATATCAAAGGCTATGACATTGATGTGTCACGCAGCCTAGACTTTGGTACAACTACAATTCTTCCCCCCTTGGTTATATGTCACATTGTTGGAGCAACCTAGGATCATTATCTAACGATGATGGCATCTTCTTATAGCTCCGAAATAGAAGGAACAGAAGAGGAGACTGAGTCCAACATCTAGCTAAGTGATAATTTCTATCTAAGAGCACCCCCTTTGGATTCTGTTGCGAGGGTTTAGACCACACCACAAATACGATCTTAGAGACCCCTAAATGGAGTGCTCTTGTGGCTAGACGTGGTAGTTCTTTCCCTCTCTTATTCTGCCCTATTCATCAATACTCATAGTGGCTACACGATGGGCCATGATTGAATATGGGAGCACAGGAGAAAGGTAATCATGGAAAAATCTCCACTATGGCTCCACGATCTTGAGAGAAGCTCTAGTTCTTGGCTTATGTGTGTCTTCCCCAACCACCGAACCCACCCAATATGAGGTGTCTATTGAGATCGGGGAGCACACCTCAGGGTACTTTTATTCTTGTGGACAAAGGTGGTGAGTTCACCCGTCTATTTTGAAACTTCAAGGTGCTTTTCGTTTGGTTTTCAATGAAGAATGACCCTTGCCCCCTTTCACCTCTCCTGCAACAGCAATGGGGGTTGGCAATCCAACCACCCTGCATATCCAAGGATGATACCACCTTGATAGGTGACTGATGACCTCTAGTCCTCCTTCAAGATGGTGATCTGGAGCTTAATGGGCAAGGTCGGAGCCTGACACCAGTTTGATTCCTCGTTGGAATCCTCCCAGCAATGATGACACTCACGCGTGAAATCAGGAACTGAAAGCCAAAAGTGGCAGTGTGTCCATCAGTCTGATCTTTGTCTAGTTTGGGAGGGATATCACACAGGACCAAGGAGATGTTGCAGATGTTCAACTCTCCCAGTATACAAAGAGACGGCTTGAACCATCAGCATTCTTGACCAGAGATGGCTAGGCACGACGACACTCGAGGATCGGGCAGTGAGTAGAAGGCGTGACCGTAGAGTCACACGAGGATTGGTCCAGCTTCCAGTCTAATATATGAACCAGTCTGACCCATCACACAATTGGTCAGTCTGACCAGGACCACACCAGCCCAGAGTGCACCCAGGGGAGATTGGCCAGCCAGCATGGTCCAATCAAAGCCCCCCAGCTTAGGCTGTGGGAGCCGCCATAGAAGGGAAATATTTTGTATTTCCAGAAAATGACCCTTCCTTAGAAAATGTCTAATAAATAGCTCCATTAGCCAAACAATTAACCAAATATACCTCTAGACTTGAAAACATATTCACTATATTATTGGACCCCTAGATTAGAGCCTTGAACCATTTTCAATGATGATATTTCATTTAGAGTAAAAAACTCCTTTTTAGGATTCATTAAATGAAATAAATAGTATCCAAGTGATATTAATTCTCAAAAAAATTTAGTAGAACCCTAATAACATTGGAAACCCACTTGTGAACTCTGATCTGGGTTTTATTGATTGATGTTAGGCCTTTTCTCATTAATTCCTAAATTACATGTTATAACCTCATATTAATTCTAGAAAATAGTTCAAGCATCAGAAAAATATGCAATTTGGACCAGACCTCTAAAATGAACGCATGATCAATAGAAAAATATCAGATACCATCCTAAGATTAGATGGAACCTAGATTTGGCCAAACCCTAATTTGGACCTAAAATACCTAGAATATGATGAAAATTTATTAATGATGATTAATTGCTATTAATCAGGCGATGACCAGAGATGTAGATGATCCAGAATATATATAGGAATCTCTGAACTTAGATACGTGGGTTTTATTTAAGTATATGACTTTTGTTTTCTTGCTTGAAATCATGATATGTATGTATGCTCTCTTCTATTTGCATATATTGGATTTAGTATTGCTATACAATACTCGATGTTTTACCACTTGAAAACATAAATGATGAGTAGATGTTTTGTAGTTATTTAAGGTGTTCATTATCCCCCTTATGAGGGAATGGATTAATGTTGACTAGTACACCTCCCTAGAGCACACGGTGGACGAGGAGTTTCCCTAGAGTACTCGGTACACGTGGATGGTCCCAATATATATGTTTTGGTACTAGTCCACCTTGATAATGCAACTCATCTATAAAAGTGACAAACATTGGCGTATTTCTCTTAATCAAGAAATGTTTCTATGATCTTCCTTCTTTCTTTTTGTAAATCTTTTCAAATTATGAAAGACATAAATATATGTATCTTTCTACCCATGTACACAACACATTGTGTTGATTTGTTGATTCATGTATGTTTTCGGTTCAGAGCTAGCATGGGATTAAAGAACATGAAGTGAGAAAGTTGTACAGGTTGTACCTATTGTGTAGATCCTGATTAGCATACATGTTCATAGACTTTTCAAATCATCTTTCAATATGTAATTGTAATTCATGTTGTAGTAAGTCATTTTCTTGTAATATAAATGTTGAATGTTGAGATTGTTTATGGTGTATGCATTGTATTTGAATGTTCATGTATGCGCATATTGCTTCTGCATCGCTCTCAGATATGATTGTCTAACATTTTCAGATTTGTCCTCTCGAGCCTTCTAAGTCTCAAAATGGTAGAATCTAGGGACATTATAAAGGGGGAAAGAAAACTCATGAAACAAAGCATTAAAGAGGGAGAACGAGATCAAGGAAGAAATAGTTGGGAAATAGCAACTGTCCTGCGTCTATGTGGAGGTAGAAGAGAAGGGTTAAAGCCGTTAGATCTGGTCAGATCTTAGATGATTGAATACGGGCCATTGGATGGCATGTGGAAGGGAAAAAAGAATACATGTAACATGTGATTGAGGTTAAATGAATAACCTTATTTTACATTGGTGCATTTGTGAAATAATAATCAAATCTAGGTCAAACTATAGTCAATTCTTGTTAATTAATTTGGGGGTTCAAACCTTGACCAATTCACCCCAAATTTGGACCATAGGCTACTAATGCATAGATTGATTTTCATTTTTTACAAGAGTTGACCCATAACCACTATATTGGCCATTAATATATATATATTAATGTATTAAAAGGGTGAAGTAATAGGAAAAGACTTTTCTTAACAAATTCTTGAGTAGAAATTTGTAATATACATCATACACTAATTCAAGAGTCATAAAACACCTATTTATTCCCTTTTTATGTTTTATTTCTACATAGGAGGAGAGAGAAAAGGGAAGAAGGTTATTATCTCATTAACTAACTCAATTCTACATTACTTCTTATTTCTTGTACCAAAAGCCATTAAAACTCTAAACTAATATAATCTATTGATTATCTCTCATTAATGGTTATTTTGCAATATTATACTCTAATTAAAACACTACTTTAGATATTTCTACAAAAACCCATTCATTGTAATAAATGTGGGTCAAATATAATTCACACCATTAAGTATTGCTAAATTTCAAGATTGTGGCCAAAGAGGATAGAAAAGCTCAAAAAATTTAGGAAAGGACAAAAGGATATGAAGGAAATAAAATCATGAAAATGGGTTAAATTGCAAATAAACCCGAGATTTAGTATGTTACATCCCATAAAACATCAGCTCAATTGTTTGTCTTCCTCCCTCCCAAACTCTCAATCGATCGACTAACCATCCTATCGGTCAACTCACATGCTCCAGATTTTCAACTTCATGCAGTCCTGATACATATAGCCCGTGCCAAAAGGATCATAACTTTTGAATCCCAGGGTGGGATTGGATGAGCAAGTATGCATAGGAATTTCAATTTAATTTTCTACATTAATAAATTATCTTAGATAGCTTTTCCAGTCTACCGACTGGCATTACGAGTTGATCGACTCATCATAGCAGGAATTTACAACAAAAATAGTCAAATGGTGAAAATGTTAAATGCAGGCAATTGAATAAATCTCTCCATTTGAGCCAGGAAATTAATATTGTAAAAAGGAACAAAGGAAAGTTGGCCAGTTCCATATGCATGTGTGTAGGAAATAATTCAAGTAAGGACTTGGTCATATGCTGAAATAGTAAAATTATCAATGCAATAGAGTGACAAACATCTCAGGTGTGTACGAAATAATTCAATGTGACATTGAGATAAAGCAAGTGATCAATGCAATAGAGTGACAAACATCTCGGGTGAGGCAATCTAGCTGTTGCTAACATCCATTTCTCTAGGGTTTTGCCCCCTCTTTTCCCCCTATAAAAGGGGGGGGATCCAAAGACAAAGACATCACATTTTCTATCCCCTAGAGCCCCGTTGAGCTAGTTCTTTTTCTCTTGTATATTATGTTCGAGTAGTTCTCTTATGGAGGAAGGGGTAGATCCATAGCCCTTTCTCTACATTAGATGTATTGACTCTGATATTTTAGTGAAAGGATGTTTTTCAAACCATTTTTGGTTCGATCAACATATATTGACTATATTCTTTTGGGGGTATTGAGACCTCAGATTTTGACAAGAATGAATGCATAATCTTTGACAAAATTTTATGATCCTTTATCTGTATGATCCACACTCATTTTATAGTTAAGAAGACTATATTTTTGTGGGGATGCCCAGATTTTGGACCTCAATAAGAACAAACGCATAATATTTTATGTGATCATGTGATTTAGAGTACAATCTTTTTACCTAGTTATCTTATTTGTTATAATTTATGGTGACATGATCACTTGATCCATAGGTTCAAACATTGGAATGAGAATCACATTCTTTTGATGTGATCACCTGATAGATTTATGTTTAATGGTTGGATGAGGACCCTCAAATGTCGAATCCTCAAATTTGAGAGAAATATTTTCTATGTGTGATTTTTTCTCCCATGGGACACAAATCCACATAATCCTAATTTGACAATTAAAATAAGGAGTTGGACCAGTTAATGTAGCAATATGGTTTTTGATGGTGATCCTCCAAACCTCCACTTTCCTTTATCATTTTATTAGTTAAATATTATTTCTACATTTTTACTTTCTTCTCTTAGCATAATCAAACTCTCAAAATTTGGATTTTTCCTTCTTGTTCTCATGATTGGTTTTGGATTTCAACCATCTTTGATTCGTCCCTTGGATTGATACCTTACTACTAGAAAGTTGATTCATTTCTTGCAAGGAATTGACTGCCTTTCTAGAAGTTTAAACTCTAGGACTTTTCCTAGTGATTTGGTGTGCAAGCGACACACACCAAATTTGGTGGCATTGCCTAGGATAACACAGGTTGTTTTTTAAACCCGATCACTTGTGTATTTAGGATTTCTTTTTTCCTTTTTATCTATAATTTTAGTTTAGTTTTATAATTTTTATTTTGTTCCATAATTTTAATCTGTCCATCTCAGTTTTTTATCCATAATTGTAATCTTGTTTCATAATTTCTTAGATTTGTTTATAATTTTTAGACTTGTTCTAAAATTTTGTTCCTTCCTTATCAAGTTGTTATTTTTTTTGTCTTTTTCCTCTTTTCACCTACCAAGTCCCATTACAATAGTGTATCTCCCCTTCTACAAAGATTTCTTTCTGGTAGTACTACTTTCTAGTTTATATTGTAATTTAGTTTCTTTATACTTTTTAGTTTTGTTCTATAACTTTTTTTAGTTTTGTTTTATAATTCTTATTTTTGTTCAATAATTTCTTTTTAGATTTCATTTCTTTATTTTTAGATATTTGTAATTGATTTTCAAACCTTCCAACAAAGACTCATTCCAATAGTGTAACTTCTCCTTCTACCATGTTTCCATTCCAATAGTACAATTTTTTATTTTATTTTTTGTAATTTTCATCTTCTTTATAATTCTAGCTTATATTTGTAATTTTTAGTTCTTTTGTAATTTCTAGTTAATCCTTAACTTGTTTTAGAAATTTAGTTTCTTTTCATAACTTCTAATTTCTTATAATTTAATTTTTTCCTTTCTTTCTATCCTAGATTCCTTTTTGTAGTATTCCGAAAAAACTTTTCAAATGGAGTGGCCAACACATTATGGTTCCCACTGTGAATTGTGTTATTGTTACAACCATAAATCACTAGATTGAGAAAATGTGTCCCCTCATTTTATGGTGGCACCTTATAGCATCGAGTCTTCCTACCAAGGTGGACATAATGAAAATTACAATTCACAAACTTCTAAAGACTATTATGAGCAACAATGCTACACATGTCAATATGAGGGATAATATGACCAAGAATGTTATGGGGGTATGGTGAGGATAAACAAAAACAAATTGGGGGGTCTGAACCTTATTTTGAAAGCCTATATACACATCAGTGGGAGGAACAAATTAAATCCCTAGAAGAATAGTAGTAGAGCAACATAAAATATTAGAAAACTGAGAATCCATGTTAGCTACTTTACTAGAGGCCCAACCAAAGAAAAACCTAGATAAGTTACAACAGCCTAAAAAGCTTTTTCCAGACAATGATGATGATGATCCCATGTTTAGGTTACTTATGTTGGATCCTACCAAAATAGCACATACCAAGGAGTCACAAATTTCATGAAATGAGCACATTGGTATTTTCATCCTTTCTATAGAGGATTTCATACTTGAGTATAAAAATTTGTAGCTGGAGAGTCATCCTTATCTTAAATCTCCAAGAACTTCTCCTATCAATGACATAAATCTAGATTTTATCAATAACCAATTTGCTTGGGTTGAACCATTTCTGGATAATGCACCACCACCCTTCCACTGTAAATCAATATATATTTCCGGAGAAAGGCTTCCTCATCAAAAGCTTTACAATCCACCACAGTCAATATCTTTTTCACATACAACTAATCTAGATGGGGAGCCACCACCACTTGAAGAAAGTCACATTCCACCAATCCTTGATTTTAAAAAGGATATTCCCATTTTATTTTCTCCTAAACCCTTGGGACAACTTGCATATAGTACCTGGAGCCACATTTTTATCAATAATGAAACCCACTAATCCTTTTAACCCCAATGTTGATTGCATGTTTTTTCAGGTGAACAAAAATATTTTTAATACTTTTTATTGAATTTATTCCTTTCATGTTAGCACCACTTCTCCTATGTGAAAATCAAGGTGATGAGAAGAAACATGAGCCATACCCTCTGACTAATCTTGCACAACTGGCACCTCATGTACTACTAGGCTGACTCAAACTCCACCTTGAGTCAATCCTTCCTAATCCACATACATCGATAGAACATCCTTCATTGTTGAAGGAAGAAATATGGATCATACTGGAAGGGCTATAGAGAAAAAAGCAACATCATTGTTCTCTATCAAAAAGCCCCTTCGAGCTTCCACAACCACCCAATCAACAAGTATTCTATGAAGCTCCTCTTTACATGGTTCCAACCCTTGTCAACATTCCATTCAAATGCACATTTTTTGAGTTATCAGGGTTGTATGATGACCCCATATAAATTCATCCCCCATTCCAAAATTAATTTTTATTGGTACGAGAAAAGTTTTAAGTTCGGGGTGGAGGTGGGCGGTATGTACCCACTCCACCCACTCTATCTTAAAATTCTTGCAATTTCCATATGTTATGTAGTTTAGCTTAAGACTTTTCAGTTTTTCTTTCTTTAGCTATGACCTTTATCTAATCGGTCAGACCTTTATCTTGTTGTCCATGATGATATGCATGTTCCTTGCATGATGCTACTTCTTTTGTAACATGAATTATATAACTTGTCATTGATAGAAATTAGATTGTCACCTAGGACCTTAATTAACACCATTCCTTAGAAAAGATAACAAGTTGTAGAGGATTGATAGGATTCAAAAATAATTTTTCCCTATCTAGAGTTATACAGTAACTTTAAAATTCACTTGATTTTTCAGAACTCAGAATTAATTGACCCAATGTATGATAGTCCTAATGCGCTTAAATTTGGAAAAATGAGTTGCCCAATGTATGATAGTCCTAATGCCCCTCTTCTGCTTCTTCCATACCCCTTGCAATGAATGGGGGCATACAATCAAAAAAATGTCAATGAACACAAAAGAAAAAATGCGATCAATGTAACTACATTAAATAAATAAAAAGATATCAAGTCGAATAGAGGTGAGGTCATTATTCATCCATACCTATCTTCACTCTATTTTGTACTCAGGGTAAAAACACACAAAGCCCAACTAATAAAAATAAGCCTTATTCTTGTGCAATGACTTGAAAGAATATGTGGGAGTACTAAATATGAAAGGGAATATGAATCTATTTTAGTGTGGGTTTTGAAACTGAACCAAGTTGTGAAATAGTCTTAAAGTAGGGAATATGAAAATTGTTTTCCAAGAATCTAAGAAGTCAAGGTTGCTTGGCTGTATAAGGTAGAAGGAATTAAGTGGTATTATGTGAGTGAGGATGATGTGCCAAAAATATTATGTGATAATGTTTTAAATTCAATGTTACTCGAGGATGAGAAAAGTTTGAGCTTGAGGTATTTTGATAAGTGCATATTTATCCATCCTCATTGCATATTTTAGATCTCTCTTTTGGATAATTTCATTATTATTATTTAGTTTTAAAGTCAGTTTGTTTAGTTTCTCTTTTCTCCCTTTTAGTTGGAGTTTTTTCTAGTTTTCACTAACTTCTCAAAGAAATGATAAAATCCATCCAAAGCTCAAGAAGGACCATGAATCCACAACTCAATTGTCTATCTTCCGCCTCCCAGAACTCTCAATCAATTGATCGAGTCTTCTAGCTAGTCGACTCACATGAACTAGATCTTTCAACTTCAGACAATCTTGATATATGTACCCCATGCCAAAAGGATAAAAACTTTTGCATCCTAAGGCATAATATAATAAGAAAGTATGCATTGGAAAGGGGATTAATTTTCTACATAAAAAATACATCTTGGACGACTTTGCCAATCTGGAATGGCCTTATGAGTCAATAGACTCATTGTATCTGGAATTTGTAGCAAAAATAGTCAAACTGTCAAAATGTTAAAAGAAGGCACTTCAAAACATCTCTCAATTTAGAGCAAGTAATTAATGTTATAAAAAGGCACAAAGGAAAGTTGATAGATTCCATATGCTTTTGTGAACAAAATAATTCAAGTAAAGACTCGATAAAATGTTGAAATGGTAAAATCATCAATGTGATCCAGGTTCGAGCAATGTGACTTGGGGCTAAAGCAAGTGATTAATGCAATCAACAGACTGACACCCTGAATGAGGAAATATAGTCACTTTCAGCAGCCATTCCTCTAGGTTTTATACCCCTCCTTTCCCCCTATAAAAGGAGGGGGGCATAAAAGACAAAGGCATCACATTTTCTATCCCCAAAGCCCTCTAGGCCTGATCTTGTTCTCTTTTACATTATGTTTGAGTAATTCTCTTTAGGGGCTTGGGGGTATCCTCGTAGTTTATTCTCTAAATTTTGTTTATTGAATCCAATATTTTAGTGAAAGGATAATTACCAAACCATTTTTGCTTCAATCATTGGATATTCAATATATTCTTGTGGATGTATTGAGACCTCAAATCTTTACAAGAATGAATGCATTATTTGTTGATGTGATTTATGATCCTTTATCCTTCTAATCCACACTCATTTCTAGTTAAGAAGATTATATTGTTGTGGGGATGCTAAGATCTTGGGTCTTAACAAGAACAAACACATAATCTTTTGAAATGATCACGTGATTTAGAGTATGAACTTTTTACCTAGTTATCTTGCTTGTTATAACCTATGGTGACGTGATAGCCTGATCCATAGGTTTGAACATCAGAATGGGAATCACATATTATTGACCCTGTTACGTATTAGATTTATGTTGGATGGTTAGACGAGGATCCTCAAACGCCTTGATCTCAAGTTTGAGAGAAGTATGGCCTCTATGTGATTTGTTCTCCCATGGGACACACATACACATAATCTTGATTCGGTCAATAAAACAAGTAGTTGGATCAGTTAATGTAGGAAATGGTTTTTGGTGGTGATCCTCTAGACCCCAATTTCATTTATCATTTGATTATTTAAATTTATTACTACATTTTTATTTTCTATTCTTAGCATAATCAAACTCTCACAATCTAGATTTTCCTACTTGTTCTTGTGGTTGGTTTTGGATTTCAACCATATTTCTTCCATCTCTTGGATCTATACCTTACTACCAGAAAGTTGATTCATTTCCTACAAGGAGTTGACTGCCTTTTTACAAAGGTTAAACTCTATTTTTTTCCTAGTGATTTGGTGTAGAAAATACACTCATTACCTACCTATAGATATGTGCCAATGATGGCACATCACCCTACATACATAAACCCTCCATGTCATCACCATGCGACACACAGACTTCACTCATAAAGCTTATAGATCTCCACAACATAATGGTGATCCCAATATCATTAGTTCTATAACTATGGAACCATTCCACATCCATTACAAAGGATTCATATTTGGATGATACAACCCCATCCCCAACTTCACTTTCCCATCCACTAGGATTCTCAGAGCTTTCAAGGAGACATAGGTACAACTCAAACATATCTATAAAGATTTCTCATGATACACTTTCTACTATTATATCTTATGATGATGATATCATTGCTTATGGTAGAGTGCAATATGATGATATCATCTGCTACACACAAAACTTTATGTGATATTTGTAGAAAAAAATATGGTACATGGTACGTGGTTACAAAAAAGAATTATTGATCACACATATATCACCGTTGTTCTAGGTGCCTCCATCAAGGTCATAAACACAATAGACGCCATTAATCGATTCTGTGTTTTTCCTGTAATGGCTACGACCATTTCTCTTATCACTATGCCAAACCCAGACCTTGTCGAAGATCATACAAATATAACATGACAATTATTTAAAAAAAGAATGGACTCCCTCTCAACTTGCTACACACTGACATCCATGACCAATCTCTCTTCCCCACAAGACCTCATTTAACCATACACGACATTCGACCATTACAAAACCATGCATATCTGATTCTAAAGTTTTGTGCACTAACCCTTTTTCCCCACTCCTAGAGGAAACCCCCTCAAAGACAATCTAACACATTCCTTGTGTTTAATAAAACCAAACCCCATTCCTTTGGATCTCATGTGTAGGAGGCAATCTAAGTGGATATCCTAACACATTACTTTTATTTCCCTAGACAACTCCACCCTAAAGTCACATTCTTTTATACCTCCCAACCCTAGTACTCACATGACAATGATCCTACTCAGTCGACCCCTTCACCCTACCAACACCTTCAACTTGCTCCCCAAACAATTCCTCTCCATGGATCAACAACCAAATTTCTCCTCCACCATTGAATGCCCTTTGTTCATTTTTTCCACCTTTATGATACTTCTAAAAGTTATTACCGCTAGCACCATCATTCTAAACATCATCAATAACCTATATAAGAAAGACTTCACCAGGGCCCTTTCTATCCTCCTATCTGGATGCACCATCTAGAAACCACATGTGCTATCTTCCTTCTAGATACTATACTCCTCCCTATCGGCACATATTTTGATCATATTATTGACAATTAATAACTTTCTTGTGTGGTGAAGGTTATGCCCAAGATCATATCAATAAATGAGCAGTGGAGACTGGTGCATCCTATGTTGGGATGGGGGGACCTGAGTGGATATCCATCCCTGACTTACCACCACATCTTTTGGATCATCCGATCTTCAAAAAGATATCCATCTCATGAGAGTTACTCTATAATCATATGTCCTAACACCTTATACCCCACAAACTATGTTAAAGCCTTCAATGTCTTTAATGTGAATGAAGAAACCATTTTGCCCAACTATTTGAACCTTCACTGTGGGAAGATGATTTACATCATCAATCTACAGGGTGGACGCCCAAGTACAATCATATCCAATTTAACGAGCACACCAAACACCTTGGTACATGGTTTAGCCCACCTGGACCCAAGAATTCTACTCAACTCACTACAAAAATACAAGCAATAACAAAGTCTAGATTCATAAAGAACCCCATTCCAGACCACCAACCAGTCAGAAACCATCATCCCCACCAATTTCTAGAAGATAGAAGATATCTAACACAGATAAATCCAACAAAAAACCCTCAGAACACACATACAACAATCCACTCACCATTAACCTAAATAAGCCCAATCTACCCATTATCGACCAAGATACTATGAAAAAAATCAAACAATGAGGCAAAAAAATCAATAGGCACGTCTACCCATCTTCTATTATATTACTTCTAACTTATTGAGGATGAGTTGGGATCAAAGCCCAGGCTCTGACAAAACTCACCAATCTTATTCCTCCCACTTGGATAAACAACTCATTCCTCTCCCTAAAGGTTGAGCTACTTTGTTCCTCCCCCTATAGGTCGATCGACCCCCCCTTCTAATATTTGATCTACTTCCTTAGTTTCCCTCACTATCAAAAAATGCAAATTTGGACAAATCTAGCATCTATGGGCTTCCATAAAGTAAAACAGGCTTGACAAGACCAAGTCTTCATTTCTTTTCTTTAATGGTTCATGTAAGTTGGGTTTGTTCGAGCCCTCTTAGAACACCCTATCCTCCAATGTGTATAAGCTTGGGCTTTGCTAACATGTCTCATTTGATGATTCAGTACATGGATGTTAGAGGTCTATTGACATGGAAGATTTTTGACGTAAGCTGGTTGTACTTGTAAGTTCATTCAATCCACATAGGCAATGTGATTTGGGGATCTTTTGTTTGGTATCTAGAGCCAGATAGTTTTTCATGAAAATGGCATGAGAGTCTTTAACTATAGAAAAGTCATGTGGAAAACTAGTTAGAATAAGGCCTACCATCCAATTCATGTTGTATTGTGAGATCCCTCTAGCACTGTATAAATGGAGACTTGACCAGTCAGTTCATCAAATGAATAGAAATTGAGTACTGACACATATTTGTCTTGGTGATCAAACGGAGCTTGATTTGTCTCTATTAGACAAGAAATCAAGAACATAACCAATATGAGGAACAAGGGAATATCGAACCATATCTAGTTTTGTTCCATGACAACCTCACTTGGATTATAGGGACCTACACATATTAGTACAGTATATCGGGGTCTCTGACCAAAACCACACATGCAAGTTTCCCTACATGTGGCTTGTCTGTGATTTTTTCTAGAATGTTGCCAATGGAGGAATGATTCAAAGGGAACTTCTTCTATGTGAAGAGTATTGCTTGTGGAAAAAGGGTGAGTAGGCAGCACCTACAAAGTAGACGCTTTTGTTGAAAAGGCTGGTCTATTTCCTTTTTGGGGCAAGGAATTGACACAGGGGGGAGGGTCGGCTCCCAGCTCCATCTCGTCCAACATCTTTCTCTCTCGAGAGAGTAGGGTCCATCAAGAAAACTACACAACATGTGGTCATTAAGGACCTCAAGATGTCATAGAGCCTGATCTCTCCATCCCTACCGAAGCACATTAGGAGGTACACTTGTTCTGCTTTTTGATTTGCACTCCTAAGTCTTAGAAGAAATGAAACTTCTATCCCATGGATGATCTTAATAAGTCTATCTCATATGACACACATGGTTGTTATCATGCTATCAAGAACTCAACCTCTTTCTCTATGTATGGTTTTGATTATAATACTACTCAATGGGATCATATTAATAACCTTGCATCCTAGAACACCATAGACGAGTTTGCAACTTTTTAAACAAGCTTATAATTACTTTCACTAGACACAAGCACGCCATACCTTTTTAAATGGACGAAAATGTTTATCAGATGGGATAACATCCACGACACACACATAGACCTCAACCTTCTATCTTCCTTTAATATTTAGAGTACTTTTTATCTTCATCCTTTACATTTTTATGTTTGGTTATTATTAAAATTCTTATTTTATCTTGGAATATATGTGAGGTAGTGAGTTTTGGCAGATTAAGGAAAATTAGACAACAAACATACTTCAATGAAATTAATTTGGCCACCATCCAAGAAACATAATCACACCTCAGTGATTTTCAACTCAAATATATGGGAGATCATCACATTAATACATGGTCTCAACTGCCTTTTGTGGGCATTCTGGATGGTGTCATTATAGGGAGGAACAACCTATACATGCACATCACATATATTCAGATTCTCAACTATAACATCTCATAGCCATACACAATATAGACAACTAATTCCATTGGTTTTTTACTGGATTCTATGGTGAAGCTGGACACCAAAAACAACCCTTTATACATGAGCTTTATGACATTGCGTCTCATAGTAAATAACTTTCACGGTTGATTGTGGGGGACTTCAAACTCACCAAAAACACAAATGAGCATTCTTCTAACATATCCAACTCCATAGATCAACGCCATATGGTTTTATGGACCAACCTCATCTAAATGATCTATACACATCTAATGGTTGTTGGACTTGGCATCAAGGTACTCATAGGAATAGAGTAGACCACTTCCTATGTTCCCATAGATGAGGTACCCACTAACCTCGTACATGCACCATTCTTAGATCATCTACTTTGTTTTATCACTACCCCATAACCCTTCTAACCAAAAACATTTTCTGGGTCATAAGCCATTCTGTTTCAAACATTTTAGGATGAAACATCCTACCTTCCTATCCTTGGTAAGGGACATTTAGCCACCATCACAGGTCAATCCAAATCATGGTGCCAACTTACACAATAGAGTTGAGATTTTGAGACCCACCCATAGAATATGGAACAAAAACACATCTAGGAATTTATAGAAAACGATTAGGCGCAAAGAGGATAAACTACTACCTCTATCCAATGACTCACAACAATACCGCTTATCATAACTTACAAGGTGAAATTACACAATTGGAGACTTTTGAGGAAACTCTTTGGAAATAAACATCTAAGCATTGATGGTTTAAGGAAGGTGATAAAAACATGAAATTCTTTAATATCTATTGCAAGAACAAAAAAAGGAATGACTTTTCTACCCAACCTTGACAACATGGACACCACGCAGATAGTCAACAAAAGATCATATCACATGTGGTCCAATTCTACAAACAACTATTTAACAACTGGCATAACCCTCCTGACACTATGCGCCTAAAATGGGACATCATATACTTGGAGAAAATTAGATAAAATAACAATTTCCAATTCTTAAAGATAGAGATAAAATCATCTATGATCAGTTTATGTATTTTCAAATTCCCTGACCAACATGGATACATCATGGTATTCTATCAAACCATGTGTGAGCACATAAAAGACGACTTCCATAACCTATTTTTTGCTATACATAAGGATGATTAAATTGCACAACACATCAAAATTATCAACCAAACCCATATTGCATTAATCCAGAAGTAGGAACAACCTACTCCCATTAGTGACTTCATGCCCATGAGCCTGATTAAAGCATAATACAAGATCATTGTGAAACTACTTAGTACGCGAAATGAAACCCCATCTCAAGAAAATAATTGAAATATCTAAGTGTGCCTTCTTTCCTAGAATATGCATACAAGATGCATACATCATTGTCTAAGAAAAAAACTACAAATGCCAAGCCCAAAAAATACCCTTACTCACCTTAAACTTGATTTTGAAAATTCTCACAACATTTGTTGGTCTTTTCTTCTTCACTACCTTATAGGCTATGGTTTCCTGAGATATGAACTACATGGGTGTATTAATGTATTAGTTCATGTGCCATTTTTGTCACCATTGATGGCTCTGATTTTGCATACTTCAAGATCTATAATGGCCTTTGACAAGGAAAACCCTAATCCCAATATATTTTCATCATTGTCACATCAATCCTAGCCCATTTCATTAAGCTTGGCACATAGCATGGTCTCCTTGAACGCCCTCGGGGATGTCACTAAATTGTTTTCCAATATAGTGATGATACTATCATATTCATCAAGCCTGATGACTTTTAGGTCATCAACATCATCAGGATCCTTGACATATTCTCATACATCTCTAGACCAAAGATTATCTTCTACAAGTCTACCATCATTGGCACTCACATTACCCCCTTTGTGGTGAAAAAATTCAATCTGTGTTGGGTTGTTCTACTGAATCCTTCCCCACTACTTATCTCATCCTTCCCCTATCCCCCTGGAGGACTCAAGTAACAACATGGAATGTTATCATTAAGGCATATCACATACACCTTTTCAAATGGCAAAAAATTTCATTTCACGGGATAGCAATCATAATCTTCTTAACTAATCATTGACTCCTCTCATTGGGTATCATATCATATGCAATCCAACCCCTAGAATGGTTATTAAGTGCATTGAAAAAATTTCTAGCACCTTTCTCTAAGATCACCATAAAATTTCACATCTCATCAATAGGGAAACCATTTTTGACCCTAAGTCTTTTGGGGGTGGGGAATCATCAAACTCAATGTACAAGAACTTTGTCCCATACACCAAAATTATGACTTCCATCATTCATAGGGAAAACAAGCTATGGATCAATACCATTAATTATAAATACTAAAAATTCCATAACCCATGGTGCAACATCCCTTTAAATGGCCTCTCCTCTATGGAAGCATATTTCTATAACTATATACATTGTTTAAAGTGCCATACACACCCTAACACACCATAGGTTGTATATTCATTTCTGGAAGAACCCATGGTGGTACAGTTTGTTTCAGATACTGCAATCTGGCCTCTTAGCATTGCAAACCCTAATGTTGAGGTTTGGATTCTTTAGGGTTTAGTTCTAGATCAAACCTCCAAATATTAGTCATTAATATCTAGACTTAAGAAATATTAAAAAATGGTGAGATATAATTTGGTTTTCCTTTTAATTACATAAAGCATACATCAAATAATACATGGATAACTAATTGCACTAACTCAACTAATGAGTTTAATGATGTATAAACTAATATGGAATTTCCTCGCTCAACAAAAATGGTGGAAACCACCCTAATGGCCATAAAAGGATATATAGAATGATAATTGTATTGTTTTTAATGGGAGTAAAATATCACTACATATCTTTAAAAGGAAAACTTGGATGATATAGTTGCATATAAGGCCAATAAAAGTCCTCAATATTAAGAAAAATCTAATACAAATAAATTTGGATATAACACCCTTTAACACAAATTCATTAGATAACTAAATAGTCACAAAAAAAAGTAATTATAAGTACATTCGATATCCACATTTTGTGTCTAGCTTGTGGGTCAAGTTTCATATTAAACAGATAATCTTGGATTCCCTAAGGAAAGGAAATATAAGATAACAACTAAAATATTAAATTACAAATTGGATGACTTCAAAATAGAAACTATTGTGAAAAATAGAATTTACACATCTTATTTAACCTACGTGCCAAATTCAATATTAATTGAATTTTGTTGGGCACTCAAATGAACTAGTAAATGAAATGATTACGAATTTTTCCATACTATAGAGTTGATATGATTAATGTTTTGATTTTCTTAAGGTTTGCACAATTTATCAGGTCAGGCTCATTATTTGAAACTTTATTGTTTCTACTTTTATTTTGCACTGTTGTTTCCCAATCAGACAACACATGCATCATATTCTTCCTCCACAATTTATTTCTTTTTCTCTCACAAAATAATCTTACCCTCTCCAATTCATTCTATACTTTCTCCATCTCCCTTCTTTTTCCTCTGATTTCTTTTCTACCACCTACAGACTCCTGATGCGCGTCGTTTAGCACACCAATCACTAGGAAAAAGTATCCTAGAGTTTATCCCTTTCTACTTTCCTATAAAGGCTAGTATAGAATGGTCGATCCACAGAGACGGTGATGAAGATGGTTCAGTTTCAAATCTGATTACGGGAACAAGAATGTAAAATCTGTTTTAAGAGTTTGTTAAAACTAAAACAAAAAGATGAAGTTACTAAATTAAAGATTAACAATCAAAATAAGGAAATACCGAAGCTACGGGATTTTACCACCCTAGTCGATGTGAAACGAGATCAAAGAAATGATAAGAAAGATAAAAGAAGGCATGTGAAACATTTGTAAATGATTCACAAAAGATGAACTCCCTGTGAACCCATTGGTCCTGGCGTTCACGGATCCTAGTTCAATCATCCTAATGGGGACTTTTCCGAGGTCTCATCCAAATTCCCATGAAATCAATTTGGTTATTCTAAATCCTGGGTTCCACGGTCGCATCTGCCAAGATTAACAAGCGATGAAAATGAGATATCACTTCGTTAAAATCGTCGAGATCCAAATCAAAATCCATTTATCTAAAAAATTATATAAATCTTCAATCTAGTCATCACATGGCTAAGGGGTTATTCCCCTTGCCTCGATAGAAGTCTACTCACACATGCTTGTGGAAAACATGGAGGAAGGGGAGACGGAGGAAGAAAGAAGTGAAGCCATAGTCTAGTCCAGAAATCAGGAAATTAATCCTTATGCTAGAGACGATGAAATGGCTTAGCTTTTTGTTCCTTGCTCCAGAATTGAAGAACGAAAAGAAGAGGATTAAAACTAAGGCAGAGAGAAAAGACAAGAACAAGAATGAAAGAACTATGCTTGAACCAAAACCCACTTTATTGCATAATATGAGAATGATTACAAGATTAATTGCTGCAGAATTCCAAAATACAAGAAATCCAAGATGATACAAAAGATGATCCTTGGAAGGAGGAAGTGTCCTTACTTTATAGGAGAAGGAGGGGTAGGGTATCTAAAAAAAGAGGGGGAAAAAAGAGAGGGAGTCATCCTTTTGAATTTTCAGATGTAGTCAACAAACTCTTGATTGTCCTTCTTTAATGCAGATTTTCGCAGAAGCAATTTTGAGCGAATTTCCGTTATCCAGAGAATTAAAAGTTCACCCGCAAATATGATTTTCCTGTAGGCCTTTGAATTTCCTTTCCCAATCATATTTGAACATTAAATTCCGCCTTAGGATGTGAGAGTTATGTTAATTTTGGTGCAAGGTATGCATTTAAGTCAGCATTGCGGGAAACTGAATTGCCTCCTACCTTCATCTCTTCTTTTCTCGATTTAATTACTTAGATAATTCCTGAAAATTAAGAAAAATATCATAAGAATTCAGGAAAAGTATATCAAGAAGATGAAAGTGCTATTTATTTTTGAATTAGCTAAAATTAACAAAAAAGTCCTAATTAATTATTCTAAATGAAGCAAAAATAAGAGATGAATATGCATTCATCAAAATACCTCAAACTTAAACTTTTCTCGTCCCGAGAAATATTAAAATCAAGAATTACTTTCAAGATATACTCTCAACCTATCATCCTCACTCTCCTAACAATCACTGGATTCCTTCCACCAAAATATGGTCAAGCGACCCTGACTTCCTGAATTCACAAAAAGTGACTTTTATATTTCCTACTTCACAAACTTGCATTTATTCAAGACCTGCAATAAAACAGATTTTCATTTCACCTTTGCATTTGGTACTCCAATTCTTTTTTTTAAGTTTTACACAAGAACAGGGCCGATTTGGATGATTGGGGTTTTTGTAGTTTTCCCCTGGGTAGAAAATTGGAGTGAAGGAGGTATGGAAGAAGGACAATCTCTCCTTTATTCGACTCGAGACCTTTTTATTTAGTGGACATGCAGTTACATTGACCGCATTTTTTTTTTATTTTTGGTGATACACCCAATTGCGTGGGTATGGAAGAAGTGAAAGAGGGGGAAGGGGTGCCACCCCAAACTTAGCCTTTTGGGCATTATTGGCTTTTTTTTCTTTTTTGACGAATGAAAGGATTTGGAAGTGGTAGAAGAAGAGTAGAAGAGTCTGTTCTTGTGCAACTTTTTTTTCATCTTTTTTTAGGAGTACCATGCATTGGTTCAACTATTATCGAATCATGCAAAAAATCAAGAAAATTTATACAAGTTGTACATGAAAAGAAAGCATCACTCTTGAATCCTATCAGTCCTCTATGGCTTGCCATCTTTTCCAAGGAGTGATTATTATTTGAGGTCCTAAGTGACAGGAGGATTTCTAGTCATGAAAGTTTCAAATTTTTAGTTGCAAGATAGTTACATCATTAAGTGGAGTATTTTGACAAATGATCGTATCAAGGCCGACTAGATAAAGGCCATTTTGCAATAAAAGAAATAAAAAAAATGGCCGACTAGATAATGGCCATAAACAAAGCAACTATATGCAAAACAAAAAAAGTAGAAATAATGCAAGAATAAAAAGATAAGGGGGTGGAATAGAATCATACCACCCACCTCCACCCCGGACTTAGATTTTTGCTCGTCCCGAGCAAAACCCAAACCCGAGATGGAGGGAAGAAATTTGTTGGGTTCACCAGGAGTTCCTGGTAGCTCAAAATATGTCCATATGAAGGGAATGTCGATGAGGGTTGGGACCTTTATCTGAGGAGCCTCATAGTGTACCCTATGATAGGGTAATTGTAGAAGCTTAGTGGGGTGCTCGTATTTTCTTTCACCTCGCATTCCCTTCAATAGGATCCAAAGATCTTCCATCAATAGAAGGGGAAGTGTTGAAGATGGATGTGGATTTCGGGAGGTTGGTGGGTACCCAGCTAGTGATTCTAGTAGAGCAGGGTGTAATGAGTTGGGTGGAGGATCTGGTTCAGTTTTTCCACCATCATGATGACCTGTATATGGGAGAATTGATGTTGATGAAAAATATTTCAAATTATTTACAAAATAGTTTTGCTTCTCCTATAAATAATGTCATCAACATTGGGTTTGGTTAGTTTCATTGTTGATATAACATATGGCTCTAATTCTTTTATACAAGGGGTCCCCAATGATTCAGGAGGGATGAGGACGACTTCCTTACAAACAATAGAATGGGGTGTGTGAGCTTCTTCCAACGGTGGTATCTCCCCTTCTAGATCAGCCATGTGTGGGATGGAAATTGGTTGTGACGGCTCGGGAAGAATCATAAAGGGGGTTAGATTCTCATTATCTCAAATAGACTCAAAAGAAGGGTATTGGTCTATGGTATCATTCAGATTTATGTTGAGGATGGGAGGAGTTGTTGGATCTTTAGATTGACTCTCCTGCTTTGACATTTCATATTCAAGTAATAGAGTCTGTAAAGGAAAGATAGGGATACCAACGTCCTCATCACACACAAAATATGTCTCCATGGTTTCTTCTATTTCTTCAGGATCTGACATATATGACACAAAATAAGGATCATCATCGTCATTGTCAGGAAGAACCATCTTGGGTTGCTCAAGCTGTATAGGAGTTTGTGATTGATCCTCTAGAAAGGTAGCTAACATGGCTTGACTGGATTCAAGTTTTACTTGTGCTTCAGCTACCCTCTTTTCTAGATCCTTAAGTCTTTCTTCCAGTTCAAGATCAATTTGCATTTCACCATAGGATTTATACACCCCAAAATTTTTGTCATCCTCACCACACTCCCCATAGTGTCCTTGGCCATAGTACTCCTCATATTGTTTTGGGTGGCATTGCTCCTCATAATAATCTCCAGAAGATGGTGGATTGTAATTTCCATTGCGTCCATCTTGGTAGGAAGATTCAATATTATAAGGTGTCACCAATTCATGAGGAAACATATTTGAACAATCTATATTTTGGGTTTGGGCTTCTACTAAGGTGGCCAAAAAGGTTTGTCTAGTTAGGAGTTTTGCTGCCATATTCTCTAGGGACTTAAGTTTCTCTTCTTGTTGAGGATTACATTAGGTTTCATAAACATGTTCATAACCCCCAAGGTTTTGTTGGTTACACACCACAAACTTTTGTTGATCATATCCCCCATTAGAATATGGATAAAAGGTTCCCCATAATGGTTCTCAGAAAAATGTGGATTCACATTGTATCCACCAGGATGAATGGGCTCGCAATTAAAATGGGTGCTATTATAATCATGGGGTAGAGTCGGACAGGTAAGAGATGCATGGTGGTAAAAACCACAATAATAACATTGTGGGGGATATTGGGAATTGATGCACGTCGTTTAGCACCCCAATCACTAGGAAAAATTATCCTAGGGTTTATCCTTTTCTACTTTCCGATAAAGGCTAGTATAGAAGGGTCGATCCACAGAGACGGCAATGAAGATGGTTCAGTTTCAAATCTGATTACGAGAACAAAAATGTAAAATCTGTTTTAAGAGTTTGTTAAAACTAAAACAAAAAGATGAAGTTACTAAATTAAATATTAACAATCAAAATAAGGAAATACCGAAGCTAAGGGATTTTACCACCCTAGTCGATGTGAAACGAGATCAAAGAAATGATAAGAAAGATAAAAGAAGGCATGTGAAACATTTGTAAATGATTCACAAAAGATGAACTCCCCATGAACCCATTGGTCCTGGCATTCACGGATCCTAGTTCAATCATCCTAATGGGGACTTTTCCGAGGTCTCATCCAAATTCCCATGAAATCAATTTGTTTGTTCTAAATCTTGGGTTCCACGGTCGCATCCGCCAAGATTAACAAGCGATGAAAATGAGAGATCACTTCGTTAAAATCGTCGAGATCCAAATCAAAATCCATTTATCTAAAAAATCATATAAATCTTCAATCTAGTCATCACATGGCTAATGGGTTATTCCCCTTGCCTCTATAGAAGTTTACTCACACATGCTTGTGGAAAACATGGAGGAAGGGGAGACGGAGGAAGAAAGAAATGAAGCCATAGTCTAGCCCAGAAATCATGAAATTAATCCTTATGCTAGAGACGATGAAATGGCTTAGCTCTTTGTTCCTTGCTCCAGAATTGAAGAATGGAAAGAAGAGGATTAAAACTAAGCCAGAGAGAAAAGACAAGAATAAGAATGAAAGAACTATGCTTGAACCAAAACCTACTTTATTACATAATATGAGAATGATTACAAGATTAATTGCTGCAGAATTCCAAAATACAAGAAATCCAAGATGATACAAAAGATGATACAAAAGATGATCCTTGGGAGGAGGAAGTGCCCTTCCTTTTATAGGAGAAGGAGGGGTAGGATATCTACAAAAAGAGGGGGAAAAAGAGAGGGCGCCATCCTTTTGAATTTTCAGATCTAGTCAACAAACTCTTGATTGTCTTTCTTTAATGCAGATTTTCGCAGAAGCAATTTCAAGCGAATTTCCGTTGTCCAGAGAAATTAAAGTGCGCCCAAAATATGATTTTCCTGTACGCTTTTGAATTCCCTTTCCAAATCATATTTGAACATTAAATTCTACCTTAGGATGTGAGAGTTATGCTAATTATGGTGCAAGGTATGCATTTAAGTCAGCATTGCGGGAAACTGAATTGCCTCCTACCTTCATCAATTCTTTTCTCGATTTAATTACTTAGATAATTCCTGAAAATTAAGAAAAATATCATAATAATTCAGGAAAAGTATATCAAGAAGATGAAAGTGCTATTTATTTTTGAATTAGCTAAAATTAACAAAAATGTCCTAATTAATTATTCTAAATGAAGCAAAAATAAGAGATGAATATGCATTCATCAACTCCCAACCCAAACTAAATGACCATATTTAAACTTCCACTACTACACATATGATTTATGTCGTCAGTTTTTTTAGGGGAAAATGACAGTAACATATCATTTTGGTTCCTTAAGGAAAACTGCCACAGTTGGCCAACTGAGAAAACACAGAATGTGCTTTATTTATCTCAATGATTGTTTCACAAAGAAAATGACGAGATAGATCGCCTGCACAATTTCACGCAAATTTTTAGGAGGCATTTCATTTGCCTCCAAAAATCCTATTAGATTAGTTTCTATACAATAACCAATGAGATAAAGGGGTACATGCCAAACATCTCCTTATATTTCTCATTTGCCTATCTTATCGATTTTTCCTACATGAAACGATGAGAAAGGGGTACACACCAAACATCCCATGGAATCCCCCCCCAAATTAGATTGTCTCATCGATTGTCATGACCGAAACCATGATGTCATTGGGATGCATCATTAGTCAACAATTTTGAAGTAGTTGACTGAACCTACAGGTTTCCGTAGACACAAGTTTTGTCAATAGTTTTTTCAATTTAACCGATGATATATGGTTATTTCATCAGGTTTTTACAATAACATATGAGGTATGTATTACTTAAACCCTACAAGAAACCCATCTTTCCCCTCCTCACATTTCTCTGGAACACTGCCGCTCTGGTGATTCCACCGTTGTTGCTCCTCCATTCCACTGAGGATGCACTTCCTCCATTCAACTGACGTCATTGCTCCTTCTCTACTCTGCCCATGTTGCTGGCACTGATGCCACTGTTGGTCCTTCTCATCCAACCGAGGTTATTTCTTCTACCATCACTACTGCTTCTTTTGTCACGTTCCTACTCCTCACCTTCGTCTGTGCTACCTCTGTTTCCTACTCCTCCTCCTCACCTCTACCAATGATCCCTCTTGCTAGAAGTAGAGGTATATCCTCCAACATCGCCCTTCTCCCTTTCTTGGATTCTTAGAGCTTGGATTTTGGTATCTCCTCCACCTTCTTTTGGTTAAAAATGACTAAAATTCCTAAATTTTTGAATGGGTACTCTAATTTTCATGTATATATGTGTAATGAGATGTCCCTAAATTAATGTTTTGTATGGATTTTGTGATGAAAGTTCTTTCTATGCTTTCATTTACACTACTTTCATTTATATCTATGATAATTGCATTGTTTAATGTTAGCAATTAAATGTTAGCATGGATAACTGATCACACCTAGGAATTAATACACTAAAATTGATATGAATTTCTCTAAATTGACTTGATTTACATTGAAATTTATATAATTTTACCTTAATAACCCTAAACCCTAAACTTCTATAAAGTAAACACTAATTTTTAAACCATAACCCCTATACTCTTTTGGATTAGAAACCCATCTAAGATTTACTCATTAGGAGTAAACCTTGAATAGTCCCTGATTTGGGATTGTTCTTGAGAAATTGATCTCACTTAGGATGTAAGTGTATAATTAAATTTCAATATATTTTGAAAGGATTTCCCCTTTTGTTCTCTAATTACATATGAAGTGGGTATTTGCCTGTCTACATCAGTGTACTTGGAGAACTGTGGGGAAACATTATTGAAATTTATTGAAATTGAACATGCATTATACACTTACTAGTGAGATGAACTGCTCAAGAATGAGATAGGCGGTGCACATTCATCAATGTGAATGTTGATAGGTGATTAGGGCTCAATCTAAACCATGTTTTTTCTTGGAAACCCATCCAAGATTTACTCATTAGGAGTAAACCTTGGATATTCCCCAATCTGGGATTTTTCTTGAGCACTTCATCTCACTTAGGATGTAAGTGTATAATGCGTGTTCGATTTCAATAAATATTGACAACATATCCACTTTTGTTCTCTGGGTATATATGTAGGTGGGTAATTTCCCATCTACATCGGTGTACTTGGAGAACTGTGAGGAAATACTGTCAAAATTTATTGAAACCAAACACACATTATACACTTTCCAGTGAGATGAAATGTTCAAGAATGGTATAGGAGGTACACATGCATCAATGTGAATGATACTAGATTATTAGGGCTCAATTGAAAGAAAAAAATTCTAAAATTAACTTATTAGCTAAGACTCAATGAGCTACTCATCTCGCATCTGATCATAGAATGGATCGATAATAGATGTGTAATCCCAATTGTTGCACTCTGGAGTTTATTAATGATCTTGATGAGTTTGTAAGATTTCTAGAGGAACATAGCAAAAAACCTGGAGATAGGTTCTATTGCCCCTATAAGAACTATAGTGACAACTTGAAATTTGACATTGTTGACATAATCAAAGATCATGTCATGTGAAATGGTATTGTACATGGCTGCACAAAATGGTACTGGCATGGAGAGATTCCTAGTATGAGATCAACTGATGTCAGTTGTGGTAGTTGAGTCAAAGAAGAAATGGTTGTCGATGTTGATGTGAATGAACCAATTCCAACAGACATGGTTGATGTGATTCTAGATAGTTTCAGGAGTAAATGTTATAGATCCACCTCCCTTGTTTAGAAACATTATGCATGATGTTGAGAAACCATTATATTAGGTTGTAAAAAGTTTACAAAGTTGATCTCTATGTTGAGATTGTATGCTCTGAGGGCTAACAGTAGATGGAGCGACAAAAGCTTCAACTTCTCTGTTGTATTTGTTGAAAGAAATTCTCCCTGAAGGCAACAAGCTTCCAATATCAACATACTACACAAAAAAGATTTTGTGCCCAATGGGAATAGAGGCTAAGAAGATACAAGCATGGACAAATTATTGTGTGTTGTTTGAAAAGGAATATATCTATCTAAATGAATTTCCAAAATGTTTTGCATCTAGGTACAAAAGGATGACATCAGGTAAGACCAAAGTTGAGTTTACATTATATTGATGTCATGCATGTTGAGAAAAATGGTTTGTGATAGAATCATTGATACTTTGTAGATTATAAAAGGCAAGACTAAAGATGACATCAAATCCATAATGGAACTATGTGAAATGGGTATAAGGAAAGAATTGAAAAAAGAAGTTACCAAGGATTTCCACACAAATTTACCTCCTACTTGTTACACCTTGTCTACATAGGAGAAGAGAACTTTATGAAGTGCTTTCTTAACGTTAAAGAACCACATGAATACTCAACCAATATGTATAAATTGGTATCAATAAAGGATCTAAAGTGGATAGGTCGTAAATCTCTTGATTGTCACACTCTAATGCAATATATATTTCTTGTGGCTATATGATGTATCCTTGCTAAGCAAGTACGGTTTGCAATCACTAGGATATGCTTCTTCTTCAACACTCTATGAGCAAGGTAATTGATTTTGAGATTATATATATGTTGCAAAGACAAGTGTTTGTTACCTTGTGCCAACTTGAGCAGTATTTTCCACCTTCAATATTTGATATTATGGTACATCTGGTTGTCCCTTTAACTAGGGAAGTGAAAATGTTAGGTCCAACTTTCTTGCATTGGATGTATTCTTTTGAGCGGTACATGAGTGTTTTCAAAGGCGATTTTTGGAACCTTTGTCCAAAGGGAGTATCACTGAGGGATATGTTTTTATGGAGGTTATGGATTTTTGTAATAAATTTTTGAGTTGCAACAAACTCCTACTAATACTATGAATCCTGACATTTATTTTGGAAAAGGCAGTTAGAGAGAATGATAGATAGATATCACTTGTGAGCAATGGGAACAAGCACACTTGTATGTTTTACACAACATTGACAATGTGGGTATTTATATCACCGAACACACCAACAAGCTAAAGACAACATATCCCCAAGCCAGTTCAATGCAGCTTTCTAGAGATCATAATCGAACATTTATTAGGTGATTTGAAGATAAATCATTTAGTCAACTACCTCAAATGGAAAATAATGTTACAGAAACTATCAAATGGCCCGCATATAAACCAAAGAGGCACGTTACGTCTTAGAAAGGGTTTGACATAAATAGATTTTCATACTACATAAAATGTCAAGATTAAAAGAGTGTCATCCAAAACTGTGGGGTCACCCTTCAAGCATCTTAATTGTATTTTTCTAGTCACAAGGATAAGAGTCCACGTGAAGGAAAGATGGATTATTATGGTGTCATTGAAGACATATGAGAAATTGACTACACAGTGTTTAGAGTTCCATTATTTTGGTGTAAATGAATTGATAAGAACAAAGGAGTGGTAGTTGATGAACTTGATTTTAGTATAGTGAATTTTTATTGGTCATGTGAGAAGGATGAACCATTCATCATGGCATCACAGGAAAAGCATGTATATGAATATCAACAACCATGTAAAAGAAAATTGGTCCATCACTCATCATGGGAAAGGGTAGTTTATTTCAGATCCTATTTATGAAGAAGAGTACTATGACACATATGATGACTCTAGTCCATTCTCTATTGGCATACCAAGTGTAAATGTAGAATCTAATATGAATGATTATACATGTGAATATCACACACAAGGGATATTAGTTTAAGGTATACTACATGTTATATTTCGTATGTCATTTGCATTATATAACATGTTTATTTTTTCGTATGTGATCTAATTTTTTCATATGTGATATGACCTTTTCATATGTGAACTTTTTTTTCATATGTGACTTGACTTTTTCATATGTGATCTGACTTTTCATATGTCTACTTTTCATTTTATAGATGACATCCTGACCAGGGTGATAATGATGTTGATAAATCTAAACGTAGGAGAGGGATAATTTTGATAAAAATGGCCTTAAATAGGGAAGGGAAGAATGGCTTTGTTCAATTTAATAAAGTAGGCATGCTGGTTAATAAAGTGTTCATCAGCTATTGTGGGGTCCTTGGTCGGAACAAAGTGTCCCTCCATATTGAGGATTGGAGACAAATGAGTAGGATAGTAAAAGACCTCATTTAGAGGGAGTTAGAGGTGAGATATATGCATTTATGATTTTGTAGTTGTTTCTTATTCTTTATTTTCACATTTCTAAAAGGTAGTGAATGTTGAACCTTTATAGGCCCCATATGATCTTGATGAAAAGTTGCATCACAAGAATTCTATGTATCTCATCGGCAGAAGACATAGAGATTGGAAAACATTCCTCACGAGTGACTACATATTTGAAGACAAGAAGGATAAGGAATCCACTCTTAAATGGCCCTATCTTAATAAAAAAGATTGGTTGGAGTTTCTTCAGAAGAGGAAAACAAATGTGTTCAAGGTATTGAGTTATTTACATCCTTATGATTTCTTATGATAAGTTAACAATATTCTTATTGAATTAATCAGGCTATTCAAGATGCTAAAAAGAAATGCGTGACAAGAATGTGCACAACCACTAGTTAGGTTCAGGTGGTTATATTAAACGCCACCATTTCAGATAGTAGGAGCAAGGGCCTTCTACTTCTACTCCTTCTACTACTAAGTCTTGTAGTTCTTCTAGACTGTTGCCTCGCTATATTGAGTGGATAGATGTGAGGAAAAATAAAGCCATAGAAATATCAGTCCAATCAACCCAGGAGGTGGCTGCAAAATGGTAAATGTCTTGGTCTCACAATGCATGTCCATGTTCTTTTTTCCTTGGATTGTTAAGTGTTACTAATTACTCAGTTTTGATGATGAATATTTGGAGCTGGGTGAGCAAATAAAGAAGGGCAAGTTCACCCTTCTGGGAAAACATGATGAATTGACAGTTGATCTAGGGATGGAAGAGCACCCTAGACGTGTTAGGGCTGCTAGAGATAGGTTTAGGCAAAAATCTTTTTTTGACTCATCCCAGTAGAAGCAAAAATCTACCAAGAAAGGGGGAATAGACCAAGAGGATGTGCAAACATTAGCAACTACATCCTTGGAGGAGTTTAAGGCTTCTCAAATGATAAAATCTTTTGCACCAGTCATGGATCTTGTACAATGTCACATACCCATGGATAGTATTGGGAGTAGTCCTTTGGAACCGCATGGACAATCGGGGTAAGATTCAATTTAAGTTAATTTATACATATGTTGTGATAAAGTAATGTCTCAAGTCAATATATATGTGTGTCAATTTGAGTGTTGTATTTCAAAAAATTAGGTGGGCATAAAATGTCATCTTGCCATCGATGATCCATCATACAATTTTTTGGAAGATGGTGAGGTTTATCCAAATGTTGATACATCTCATGGTGTTTGCCTTCCCGATGATCATGTTTGTGCAAATGCCATACATGCCATTTTGGCATGGAAAGAAATACATATCCCATACGAGCACCCAGATGCCACCATATTTGGAAAGGTAGAAAGTGGATTTATCATGTGGTCCAAATGGCTCATAGTATTAGTTGAGGTATGAAAATTTCTATATTTAATTTATATATAATTTGTAGCTAATATGAGAATACATGCATGCAAGCCACAATAGGTGAGAAGACCCCTAGGGTTTTAATGCCTCTACCCCCAAATTTTATTCCATAGGAGTTTTTGTCTCCTTAGGCCCTAACTGCAAGGCACTGACAATATTGTTAGACAATACAAATCAATTAGATACCATGGTGATCAGCCTTTGGGAGGAGATTGTAGGTATAGATCATGACATTGTTATAGTGTTGGAAATTTTTTTTATATATTCAATTATCAGTGTATGAACACATCAGTGGTAGAACTTTGGATACGGTGAGTCGAAATACCTCATCATATGTAAAAAATACATATTTATAATTATTTCCTATATATTAATTGATGATTGCATATAATTTCATTCATTTGTATTACATGACTACATAGAGCATAATATTAAATGTCTTATTTCTAATGCCATCAATGATTAGTGATGTAGTTAGAGATCCGAGTTGCTCAAAGATTATGTGTCTATGATGATGAAGGTTTTTTGTGATTCCAAGACTGTGATCATAGATCCCTTCAACGTCGTGTAAGTTTTGGGATTGTTGTTTATATTTCTAACTTATGAATATGAATTTTTTGTGGAATTCAATTTTTATTTTATTTGCCTTCTATTCACTCAAAGATGTATTTCTTTGATCCTTAGGGTATAAAACTAACACCACATGATGAACAGCCAATGAAATTGGTGATTCATGCATAAATATAGTTTTTTAATGTTCAACATATTTTGTTAATGTTTTCATCATATGATAGTTTAATAATGCAGATATATATTAATTTAACTTATAGGGGCATATAAGCATTCTGTAGCGGAAGAGGGAAAGTAGATATAAAAAAGAAATTAGTAGCTTGGAGGAGTGTTGATGTATATAGTCTTCTGACTCTAATGCATAAATATTACAAACTTTTCTTAATTACATTTATTAACGTAGTTGTAAATATACAGTGCCCTATACAAGATAATGATTGAGCATGTGCATATTTCATGATGTTGCACATGGAGACAGTTGTCACGCACCCGATACAGATCAAATATATAGAGAAGGTATTGTTATTAGTCTTGGATCATTATTAATGAATTAGTCTCATTTTATAATATAAATAATCAAATCTAACCAAAATAACTCTCATTCTCTTTGTAGATTTTTTATGCTAAAGAAGCTTATACATCAAGGGGACCTATGCGAATAGTGGGTAGACTGATTCGTCAAACATATGAACTCATCAACTAATTGGGAGGGTTGATCAATATTTTGCACTCAAACTTTGATGTCAATATTTTGTTTTTATATTATTATACATTGTGGACTTATACTCTATGGAAGTTGATGTGTAAATGTATTCATGCATATGTGTGTTAATTGAATTTGAAGTGTCTGAGGAGGAAAATGATGTGTATTTGTGAATATCTATGAAATTGAATGTGTGTTGAGAAATGAATCATTTGAGATGTGAGTTCATGCATATGTGTGAGCGTTTGAAGTGAAAAATGGATAGAATGTTTGATGGCATGTTTGCGCATATGTATGAAATGCATATGTGTATTTGTATATATATCTTTCTTCTTATAGGTTTGTTGGCATGTTGTTAAACTGTGATGCTTGTAGAAGCCTACAATTTTGATGAACTCAATTTCAGTTTTGATGAATTGCAGGAAGCAGACAGGCTAGCAGTCAGATAGAGGGTATGTAGATCTACTCTATTAAAAGACATTTCTCATCGGTTACTTCAAAAGAACTGATTACATATACACTTCGTCGGTTAATTTTAGAAAACCAACAAGAAATCTCTTAATTTTAACTATTTTATCACTAATAAAACTGACAAATACTATTAGTAATTGGTTATTTTTTTAGAAATTGACTGCATAATAACCAATACCTTGTCGTTTTTCATTCAATAACTAACGAGGAATGTTCAAAGGAAATGAAGCACTTTTTTATCATGTTGTGTGTTATTTCATCATATGGCTATAAAATAGAACTGATGACATATATGTAGGTCACCAATTTCTTTTTCTTAGAATAACTGATGATGTATATCCTGATTATTTGCATTGTTCACTTAGTCGTCAGTTAATAACTGATGAAATATGCCAGAACTAACCGATGAGATATCCCATTTCTATACTAGTTCTTCTTGCCATTTCCACAAACCAACTCCCTTATTTCCATGTTTCACCCATGTATTCTTATCCTTTGTGTTTCCTTGTCTAATTACATATTTAGACTTCTATAGAACCAAGCTTACACTTCCTCCGCATTGCCTAGATCAGTTTTTGGCCCTCAATTTCATTTCAACTTCCTCTGGATACATTTCCTCAACTCCAATTGTCTTGACCTACATATCGTGTATCTTCCAGTCAACTCAGGCAATATCAAGGCTATGTGAGCTTTTGAATCAGTTCCTAGTTATTCATGTATGTTTCATATGCATCCAATGTTCCCCATAATCGAGTGTCATTTTCCCTCTTTTCATTGTCAATCTCTTCCAACACTTTTTTGGGACAATCCGATCAGAAGGCTTCATCTCATCTAGTTTTCTCATTGTGATTATTTCTTTGTCTTGGCCTGAGCACCTAGAAGCATGAGGGGGTTGTCCTTATGGGATTGTGACCCTTTGGTGATCTTTTGAGCCCCACCTCCTTGCCAATAATATTGGAGGTTGTTCCAGATGAGCACGGTCACCTCTCTGCCTAATCTGGGGCTTGTTGTGTTCCGAAGGTGAATGTGAGGGTCGCCCACGTTCTCATTTTCCATGCCAATTGAAGTACCTTTGTTATTATTTGAGTTTCTTGCCTTGAATAAAATGCATAGCATCAAATTCTTTGAAAACATATAGCAGGAATATTTGTCTATGTTATCCTAGATGATTCATGTATGATGATGGAAGATTAAAGGGAAATTACATATTTGGAGTTTATTTAGCAACAATTTTGTTTGATTTTAAGATGGACCGTGCCACATTGACAATGGTAATGGCAACCACCATGGTTGGGGATCCCTCTCTCCTAGAGGATAAAATATTGAATTGGCATATGAAATATTTCTGATTGGCTGATTTTCCAAAACCATAACTTTTAGTTGGTAACACAAAAACTTATACAAAAATATGTTTTAGAATCATGGACTTTTCCTCTACATGATATTGTGGTTTTCATCATTGAAATCATATATAAAAAATATTTGATTCTTTAAGGATTTTCTTAACTATTTAGGACTTTTAAACTTTGTATATAATAATATTTAAGTAAGACAATAAAGTAAATATCTCATAACCTCAACAAAATACATTGTACATGATGGTATAATTTTGATAACCATATTCACTAATGATTAAAAGACAACTATTAGGGTGTATGTAATTAATGTGAACTTAATCCTAATTTCATATACGTGTTTAATGGGTGGCTTAGAACCCTGATGTGGATCTAGGTTTATCTTGGATCTAGGTAGTCTATATATGAGGTATGTTGTTGTTACAACCTATATCATGCCTAGTTGGTAATCAAAAGAGTTAAATATAACCCTAGAGATAATGATGCTTGTTAATATTAAATTATATTTTGAATCAAAAATTAGATTTATCATGTGTTGGCATAAAATTGAAGAGAATTTGAATATAAAACTATAGAAACAAGAATGGATATAACTAGAGATTAAATAAGTAGGTTACAACCTTTTCAATTCTTTTGTAAAGTTTCCATCAGTTGACAATCAATGGGTGTAAACTGAAGGTTGATCATGTTTGACAATTGATGTATGAACCAAAGAGAAGTTTTGAAAATGATGGTTTTACTGAACACCTAGAAGATTGAGAAATAAAGGTTTCTTGAGTTGGTAATTGATGGCTTAGGATCGAAGTTTTTTCCTTAATTGATAAAGTTGATGGTTTTGAATCGATAAATTCATGAAGTTTGTAAACCGGTTGTTTTACTGGGGTTTTACAATAGATAGTTCTGTTTGAAGGATGTCTTCCAATGACTTGGTAAGGAAGAACCTTCCAATTGTTTAGCGAGATGTGCCTAATAAAGGTTTTCCTAGACGCCTTAAAGAGAACGTTGGTCGGGTGAGTGATTATGATGGATTGACTTAAGAAGTCAATTGAAGGAAGGACTCGATAGATAATGCCTACTGATGGTTCCACATACATGCATCAAGTGATTGTTTGTCAGATGAACATCAATTAAAGGAGGAGCAGAATCGATGTCCGTACTAACAACCACCAACCTAAATCCAAACAGTCCAAGGCAACAATCGATGGTTGTTCAGACCAAAGGCTTGGCCTTCTGATGAATTTTGACTTTCTGCCCAACCTCATGAATCACGAGTTACTTAAATCTCTATAAATAAAAGATGAGGACCAATGAGACGAGATACATAAGTCGTGTACCAATTTTCCATTTATCAGAATACCTCGAGTGGAAAAGTGAGAGGCAATCACAGAGATGACCTGAAGGTCAAACGAACCAATGATCTACAAAATTTAAAGCTTACGTAGTGGTTTTGTTTTGATAAGTAAGTTTAAACCATGTATTTCTTCTTCCATGTTTTCTTCTTTGGTAATATTTGTACCAGCAATTTAGGGCTTTACTTGACTTTTGTTCTTTGTCTTCTACCTCCTACAAATTTCTTTAGGGTTTGTTTACCTTCTCACAGGATGTTCATAGATGGTTTTCAAGGTTTGAAGATTGAATCAGACTTGTGCGATCTAGAATTTGAGCTCAGTGAAACAAATCTAAGTACTAGTGATCCTAGACAAAATCGATGAGTGGAAAATCACCTTCTAATCCTTATTGACAACATAAATGAGTTTTAGTATTGAATCCTACTTTTTGATATCTATGATAAGTTTAATAAGATTATGTAGGGAATTCCATAAGCAACAATCTTTAATTTAGTGATATTTGATGATTTGAAATCATATTTAAAGTTTTTATACAAGTTGATATACATGACATGTGATGAATTGGTGGATTTAGAGGCGGAAGGGAAGCCAGGTTTGCCCTTATCTAGAGTTAAAAGATCGAATTATGAAATATGCAATTTAGTCAGACAACTTCTCTATTTATTGCTAAATGCATAATAGTTGAAATCAAGGTAATTATTACTAAAGACAGTGAATTTTGTTAAATCAAATAAATGTCATTAGACGATATATGCCCTAGACACTATAGAATCCTACCAAGATCCTATGTTGTGGGGAGGAAACATGCTTCCTGGATGGAGGTACTTGGTCCATATTCAGGTAAGCTAGAGAACACCAGTGGGGTGCAGGGGTCTAGCCGAATGAGGGTGGACTCCTTAACTACCTAGTATCCAACATCAACTAAGGATGTTCGTGGTACCTGAGTTTTCTAGTCAGTGTACATCTTTGGTAGGTCCACTGATGTAGAGTTGTGTTGATGAGTGAACATATTTGGTAGGTTCACTAGTGTACAACAAGCCTGAGTACCTAGGTTGAGAGGAGGATTCAAGATATCTGACCACTCCCATCATCCGCTGAGATCTAGATGTGGCGGTGTGAACTACAAATGTGGTATTGAGATCAAAGACTTAAGAGCCTAGGCATGCTTTTAGGTCCTATACAGTGAGATTGTATATTGTTGTGATGCTTTCACATGTTGTGGTACAACTCATGTGGGTCCAATGGCATAATAAATGGATGAAATATCATATGAATGGATTTAATTTATCCTTTTTACTGTGGTCAATATTAGATCAACTACCATGTTGATTGATTTACAACTTTTAGGTTGTCATGCTTACATGCTTCTACATTTAGGTTCTATTAGTTATAAACATTAAACATATCTTGGTTACTTGTTTATTTTCTACTTTTTGAGCCAATATTTCATCATCCTACTCAAATATTTTTTCAAGTAAAGGACTAGCTCGGTTTGAAGAAGTAGAAGCCAACTTTCATCAAGAGTAGAGCAAAGGTCTTATCAAAGAATAGTTAGAACAATTAGTATGTCTCTTATCCTTCCTCTAGATCCTAGGAATGAGAGAGTGAGAAAAGAGAGCAGTTTGTAATGAGTTATGAATGATGTATAATAAGTGAGAACTCTTTATTTTTCATAAAAGTTGAACTCTATTGTAATAATTAATGTTTATGATAGATGATGTTGCTAGTTCGAGATAAATTCATGCTTCCTCAAGTTTATTTATGCATAATGAAAGGAAAAACGTTTGGGAAGTTTATATCATATGATAAAATGAATGGTTAGTTTTAATCCCTCCTTGGAGGTCCGTAACCCTGGTTAGTGGGTTCGCATCACATTAACATTTTTGGTATCAGAGCATAGATTGAACCTAAATTGATTTTAGGTTTAGGGCAGGGGTGATAGGAGACCAACAACATTAGGATCCTCTCATATTAAGCTCCAATTTTCTAGCACATGTGTTCTATTATGGATATGCAGATGGCAATAAGAGGACGTGGTTTTAGTGGGAAAAAAGTTGGCAACCATCATTGGCCCTAACCCTCAGGTGATTGCTCAGGGTGGAGATGAAACGAATGAGTCAACCAGGATGTATCATTTTTTTGAGACAAAAGGAGATATGTAAGATGGATATAAGGTCTTCATCTTCTAGTAAGGACATGATGAGATCCTATGGGTTGGTAAAGAAGCTTGGTGGATTGAGTTATCTAGAACAACATACCAAGTTGTGGAAGATGTGTGGCTTTGATAGCTTAAAAAGGTTTTTTACCTACTGGAGTTGCTAGAGGATAAGCACATTAACCATGTTCTCTATCTACTTAAGGAAGATGTTGAGTTATGGTAGAGTGGAGAGGAAGATAATAGGAGGAATACATTAATGACTTTCAAGGATTTTGTAGATGTGTTCCACATGAAGTACTTTCCTCATGCCATTCTAAGTGATACAATTTGATAGTTGGAGAATATTATATAGGGAAACATGTCAATTGGAGAATATGAGGCATACTTTACAAGGTTAAAGAATTTCTTTCTACAAATTTTTTTATCAGTAAGCGTGCTCCTTCTATATCATTCACAAAAAAGAACTGTACAAGTAGTTGAGCTTGTCTCAAAGAAAAAGCCCTATCTACACAGGGCAATATAGTCATTTTCTATAAGCCTCCATACATTAGTAATAGACAACTTCACACTATCAAAAATGAAACGGTTTCTACTACTCCACATGTAGTAAATAATGAGTTGGCTCATCAATTTGCAGTTCTTTTCTTTGATACCTATCAGACTTTCAGTAGATTTTGGAATAAAAGGCAACCAAGCGCTGGCTCTATCCCAAAGAGTCTTTGTAAATTCACATGCCCAGAGCAAGTGAGGCATGGTTTCTTGCTGTTTGGTGCATAGGCAACACCTTGACGCAAGGGAATAACCCTTTTTCTGCAGAAAATCTTCAGTTACAGTTCGATATTGGATGATTTTCCAGCAGCTTAACTTAATCCGGTTGGGGGCAGTAGACTTCCAAAGCCACAACACCCAATTGCAGTTACTCTTGCGTTTCCTGCACAATTGCCACGCACCCTTCAGCGTGAAGGATTCAAGGCTATTGAAGTAGCAAGCGTCGCTGTTCTTCATCTGCAGACCGGCGCAGACCTCCCTCAGCTCTTTGCTGCCTCGAGTTAAAGGTACAACCCAGCTGCCATTAGCTATAATAGCAGACACTTTAGCACTGCATTCGGTACTTGACCTAAGCTTTAAGGCTCTTGCATCTGTAATCACCTCATCTAGGAATCTTCCTTGAATCCAGGGGTCCTTCCAGAGGGAAATGGATGAGCCATCTCCAATAGAGAATCTCACTAGGTGGGCAAACTCATCTCTGGCTTTTAGAAGAGATTTCCACATCCAGCTTTGAGTTGGTTTGGAGCGGCAAGACCACAAAGTCTCTGACTTGATATATTTGTCATGCACCCATCTTATCCACAGAGTATTCTTTTTATTCTCTATATCCCAGAGAAGTCTGAGAAGTCCAGCTTTACTCCAGTCCTCAACCTTCCTTATAGAAAGGCCTCCTTCTTGTTTTGGTTTGCAAATATTGTCCCAAGCCACTGTATGAAAGTGTCTACTATCTTCCTTGTCACCCCATAGGAAGTTCCGGCAAAGCCTCTCAATCTCTTCCATTGTTGCCTTAGGTAGAGGGAACACACCAGTCCAGAACAAGTGATAGGAAGAGAGAGTGGAGATGATTAACTCAAGTATGCCCGCCATTGACAAGAAGATAGTCTTCCAAGAATCAAGCTTTGTCTTAATCCTATCAATGAGGGGGTTGCACATAGACTTAGTGAGCCGACCTGCAAATAAAGGGAGACCCAAGTATCGAACTGGGAATTCACATTCAGCAATCTTCATCTTGCAACTGAGTTCTTTAGGGGCTGAATTGCTTAGGAACAGTTGACTCTTTGATGGGTTCATTTCCAAGCCAGAGATTTCCTTGAATGTGTTCATGCAATTCATGATGCCATCAACACTTTGCTCGTTTGCTTCAGAAAAAATAAGGAGATCATCAACGAAGATGAGGTGCACCACCTTAGTATCACCTGCCACAAGCGGGTTAATAGAGACATTTTCAACAGCTTCATTAATAATCGATGAGAAACCTTGCATGCCTATGACAAACAAATAAGGGGCCATAAGGTCCCCCTGCTGTATACCCCTAGATGCTTGAATGAGGTCCGACGGAGCTCCATTAATTAGTATTTGGAAAGAGGTAGTGTTCAAGCACTCTTTCACCCACTGAATCCAACAATCCGGAAAGCCCATGCCATACATCACATCAAGGATGTAGTTCCTATCAATAGTATCATACGCCTTGCTCAAATCAGCCTTAAGACATAATTTTTTCCTGACTTGCAGTTTCTTGAAATCATTAACCATCTCATTGGCCAAGAGGATCACATCTTAGATTCTACGCCCTCTAACAAAAGCGCATTGGCTAATGTCAATTAAGGTGGGTAGAATGTCTCTTAGTCTATTAGCAAGAATTTTAGATATGACCTTATAGGCAAAGTTACATAAGGATATGGGTCTCCGGTCACCCACCTTTTGTGGCTCTTTGACCTTTGGGATAAGGGAAATATAGGTTTTGTTCACGTCTTTGAGAAGAAGTCCTTTATCAAAGAAATCTTTAATAACAAGACAGAAATCTTCTTTTATCTCATCCCATGATGCCTTGTAGAAGCACGCATTCATCCCATCTAGCCCTGGTGTTTTATCCTCATTGGCCTTCATGACAACACCATAGATTTTTTTGTCTGTCACTAGAGCACACATAGATTGCAGGTGATGTGGTTGAAGCCTAGGGAGGTTCTTCCAACAAAACCTCCCAGTCGTTCCACTCTTGTTGAACAGCCTGGTGTAATGCTGGTTGAAAACATTTTTTATTTCCTCCTCATCTTTAATGTACGTGTCATTATGCTCAATGACTTTGATTTGGTTCCTACTACGCCTTGTCTTCAGAGAGGCGTAGAAGAACCTGGTATTTGAGTCGCCATTCTTAAGCCAGAAAATTCTAGACTTTTGTCTCACCATGGATTCCTCTATATCTTTAGCTGCTAGAGCCTCATCTTTTTTTGTTTTGGCAATCTCCCACAAAAGGTTATCTTCCGGGGCCTCATCAGATTTTGATTGAGCTTCTAAAGCTTCCTTTTCTTTATTTTCTGCTGACTCAGTCAAGTCCCCTTTCATTTCCCAATTCCAAGTTTGCAAAACCCTCTTAGTGTGCTTCAACTTGGTCATGAATCTGAACATAGGAGTACCAGTGCACTGTATCTGCCATTCTTTCCTCACTGTCTCATGATACCCTTCCAGAGCAGTCCATGCATTGAAAAATCTAGTAGGATAATTAGTTTTTGGTTTCTCCTCGTCAAGGTGAAGCACTTGCATGTAGTGGTCACTGTAGATAGTAGGTGTGATCTCCAACCAGAGTTTAGGCAACTCCCTCTGGGCTTGGATAGTATAGAAAGTTCTATCAATTTTGCTCCTGGTATTATTCCTTCCCAACTGCTGATTATTCCAAGTAAAGAAAGGGCCTTTGGCCTCCACCTCAAGCAACCCAGAGTCCAAGATGCATCTGTTGAAGTCATTCATGGATCTAGTTGAGGGAGAGGATCTCCCTAGTCTTTCTTCACATAGCCTCACAGCATTAAAATCCCCTGTAACAATCCAAGGGGCCTGCAGCTTCGATTTAATATCAATAAGATTTTCCCAGAGCAAAGCTCTTTTACTATCTTCATTGTTCGCATAGACTGTTGTAATCTCCAAGATGAGATCACCAGCTGACAGATGAAAGTGTATGTGTTGTTTGGATTGACTCAACATGGACAGTTGGTACTCCTCCTTTTCCCAGAGAATAAGAATCCTAGTCTTACTACTGCTGGAAGAATTATCTAACCAGTTGTAGCCAGCCCAGGTATGATTAATAGCTTTAGCTATTTTGTTTCTTCTAATCTTCACCTCCGTTAGAACAGCAATGTCCGACTTAACCCTTCTAAGTTCAGCCCAAACCACACTCTGCTTCTCCCAATCTGACAAGCCACGAGTGTTCCAGGCCGTGATTGTAGGTTTATTAACCATTGGAGGGGGGGTTAGCTTGCCGCCAACCACAGCCTCAGAGGTTGAATACAGCCCCTCGAGTGACTGGTATCTATTGTCCGATGACTTCCCATTCTTCTCATTACTTGCCTGGTTCTGGTTCCTTGTGGATCTCCTCTTAGGACTCTTGGTCCTGCGAGGTTTTTCAAAACCATCACTACCACGGTAGGTCTCTGCTACAGGACTTGCATTGCAGTCATTCCCCGTTGTCTGCACCTTCTCTTCCGATGGGGCAGCAGTACCAACATTCGGGCTAGACTGAGCCTTCTCAGCAGCTGCGTCATCCAATATGACATGTTCTTTCTCTGTGCCATTATCAAAAACACCTTTTGCGTTGTCCTCCACCTGCGGCGCATCGACAGTATCCTCTGCTGGTTTGGAGCAGAGCTTTTTATCATGCCCAAAGTTGTCGTAGTGCGGGCACTTTAGGGGAATCCACTCATATACGATCTTAACAGAATATGATGATCCTTTATCCGATCGAAGCTTCACAGTGGTAGGAAATGCTGAAGAGGAACTCATCAGGACGTTCATTCGGGTGAAGTCTATTCTGCTTCTCGCCTTGGTTTGTCTATCCAAACACTGTGGTTTGCCCAGGAATGAAGCTATGTGCGCCAGCATCTTCTCGCTCCAGAGCTCAAGCGGGAGGTCCAAAATCTTGATCCAAACCGGAACTGACGTCAATTTTTCCTATTCCAGCGGCTCCCCTTTCTCCCATTTTTTGAGTATCATAGGCTTCCCCTTCACCTGCCAGGGTCCGCCTTCCAGCGCATTATCCAAGTCGTCACCTTCCTAGAACTTGATCACGAAGCTCCCACAAGCTCTTCCCATAACCTCTATCTCACCTGTCGGCTTCCACAGTCTCCAGAGGTAGTCTTGGAGGGTGGGAATGTGGGGTCTAAACCCAATGATGTATCCTGCTACCGTGTTTTCCCACAGCGCAGCATTGGCATCTATTTCATCCTGAGGAACGATGATGGTATCATCCTCAATAACGATTTCTGTTGCGGTCAGCCTCGTTGCAGAGTCACCGACAGAATTTTTGAAAACCGCCGACCAGTCCTTCGATTTCTCCGCTACCTTGACCGCTTCAGCATACGATCTCCGCCTGGATTGTTGTTGCTTTCCTCCCTGTGGTGTAGGCCGGTGACTTTCACCCCTTCCATCGCCTCCGCCGCCACTACGTGCGGCCATCGGGTTCAGTCTTTTTTGTTTCTACCGTATGATATAGAAAAGTGCAAGATATTTCAACAAGGGATAATACTAGAAATTAGATGCAATGTATTAGTAATTGTACAGAGGGACAGAGAAAATTGTCGAGAATTTTTCAACCCAACGAGATGTGTAGAAGATTCAACTAATGATGATAAGAAATCTAAAAGTAGATAAAGATTGAAAAATTTCAACAGAGGAGGATAGAGTAGTGGTGGAAATAGAGAAGGTGGTGGTTTCATCTTCACCATAGGATGAGGTCTAGATAAGGAACTAGTTCTTCACATAGTGGTGGGAGGCCTAGTTCCAGTAGATGGAATACACCACCTAGGTAGGTACCACCAACTATATCTTTAGGATTGTCAGTATCATTAACAGACCCGAAGAGGCAAGGTACAACTGTATGTGATAATTGTGGTAGAGTACATATTGGTCAATGTTGGGGAGTCACTACTCAAACATTTTATCAGTGCATACAAATGAGACATATAAAATAGGACTGTTCAAAGCTTATGTTTATACCAGAGTTCACAATCATAGTTTCAGACTCCATAGAGAAATTCTCCAGTTAGAGGGGCAAGTTATTCAATGGCTTCAAGCTCTAGAGGGGGAGAACTAGTACCAGTAGGGGATAATTAGGACAACATGGAAGAGGGAGAGCTATAGGGTGCTTCTTTTTAGTGATACCATCTAAAGGTGTAGTCTCACCTAGAGTTGTGATAGGTGAGATGGTTCCCTTTAAAAACATTCATGTTATAGTTTTAATAGATCATGGTGTGACTCATTCTCTTATACAAAGATCTTTAGCTAGTGAATCAAATATTTTAACCCATGATTTATCTTATGAATTGTTGTTGAAAGTATCATTTGGTGAACTAACAATGTTCACATAAGTATGTCCTAAATGTCTGTTGAGTTTTAGTGGGTATACAATATCAATTAATCTCATATCCTTAGATATTAGTTCTTCTCAATTTATTTTGAGTATGGACTGCCTTGAGACATATCATATTCAATTGGATTGCTGGAAGAAAGAAGCTATATCTCAACTAGGTGGCTTTTCATGTGTCTTTACTGGAGATAGGAAAGTCTTACTAACATGTTTAGTATCAACTTTTGTAGTTGATACAATAATGATAAAGGGGTGTGAGGCTTATCTAGAACATGTGGTAGATGTTAGGGCAAATAAAATAACAATCAATATAGATGAGATGTTTTGATAGTACATGAGATTCCAAATGCCTTTCCTGATGAGTTACTAGGTTTACCACATGAAAGAGATATAGACTTTGAGATACAAATTTTACTTGGTAGTCACCCCATAGCATTACCTGCTTATAGGAAGCACCTATAGAGTTTAAGGAATTAAAAATGTAGTTACAAGAGTTACTAGATAAAGAATTTATTCAACCTACTAAATCACCTTGGGAAGCTCCCGTACTATTTTTGAAGAGGAAGGATGAAACAATGTAGTTGTGTATAGACTATCGACAATTGAAAAATATGATCATTAATAATAAATTCCTCAACCTAGGATTGATGACTTGTTTGATCATCTATGCGAAGCAACAATCTTTTCAAAGATATACCTCTGGTCAGGCTATCATCAATTAAGTATTAAGGCATCTAATACCTAAGTTAGCATTCTGAATAAGGTATGGGAATTAAGAGTTTGTAGTCATGTCTTTTGGACTGACAATACCCCTGTAGTTTTAGTGGACATGAAAAACATTTATAAGACCATATCCAGATCAGTCCATAGTAGTGTTTATGTAAGACCCCTGGCCTGGCTTTTGGGCTAACCTTGTTTTCTTTGCTTTATTATATGCTTAGAATCTTAATCTAATCTCTTGAGATGTTTTTAGAACATGTGACATATATTTTTTCTCTATTTGGTCTCGTTTGGTTGATGTTTGAGTCATGTTATCTTGTTTTGGACCAAGTTGCAATTTACCCATGTTAAGGGGTCATTTTGCAATTTGTCTCATGTAGAGTGTGTTTTTTTTGCCTTAGCATCATGAAAGAGAGAATGATGCTATGGGGTGCCTTGCTTGGACCATGGTTGGTGATGTGACAACCCATGATGAGATTAGGGTTTGTTTGAGTTGCATTAATGTTGAGTATCGACCTTGCTCGGGTTTGTGAGCATTGCGACCGCATCACCACTCTTGGATGAGTGTTGCAACCGCAACACATACTCTAGATGATGTTTGTTTTGGACATGGTAATCTATAGGAGGTTGGGTCGAAATGGTTTGTCATCTAGTGATGTATTTCGACCATGTTTTGTTTGGTGGTGATCTTTGTGTAGCGGTCACTACACCTTATTTTGTTTCAACCCTTGATGTGTTTCGACTACAACTTGGTGTGTTTGCTGACCAAGAGGTCGATATCTCACCTGTTGTATCACCATTTGTTTCAAGCATATGTTTAGTGGTTGCATGGTTGTTTCCTTGGTGGACACATGTCCCTTTGGTGCCCTCAATGTGTTGACACCTCATACCTACCTTAATTCCCTCCTACCTTGTGTATATAACCCATCTCTTCTTCATGCAAGTATCCTTTTCGACCCTCCTTCTTCTCCACTCACGTGTATTCATCCTTGAAGATTTGAGGGGCAAAGAAGGACTGATCTTGGAGCTTTGGTGTCTGAGAAACCTTGCATGTGGTGTCTTTGAGCTTGATCACCTCCCTTGTGGTGATTCTTGGTGGTTTCCCTTCTTAGTAAGTGGTTCTATCTCCTTGATCACAATTTTCTTTTGGAACCCCATCTCCATTCCTCTCCTTTCTTGGTTGCAAACCATGGGGGTGATCTTGAAGATCTTCCCCTCACAAAAAGTCAGATATTGTGGTTTGAACATGGTATACTCATGTTAGAAGAAGCTCTCTTGTTTCTTCTTCTTGTTCATCCTAAGATTGTTTCCCTCTTTTCTTGAGCTATCCTTTCACCATGGTGTTCTTCTCTTTGGAGGTGATCTTATGGCTGAGGTGTTGATATTTGCTAGAGGTTATTCTTCTCTCTTGGAGCTTTTGGCTTGGAGTTTTATCTCTACATAAGGTGGGTTATATAACTCATTTCCCTCTTCTATTATTGCATTATAATTATGCTTGCATGTTGCTGTTATAATCTCTAAACCATGATATTAACATGGTAGGTGATGTTATCATGATCTAGGGTTTAAATCTTGATGATAATCTTATGTGAATTGATCCTTTCCCTAAACCCTAATCTTAGTATCGGATTTTGAGATGATTATGAGATGGATGGTTTCTCTTTACTTTGATCAATGATTTCTATCAACATGCATGTGGTTTGAGTACCTTGGTGTGGCATGGAGTTTTGGTTCTATTTTGTATGTGTTGAATGTGAGATTTATGTCTCCTAACAAGGTTCCTTTATGGTCATTTATATGATACATGTTTTAAGGTTTTGGTGATCATTTTTCATGGAGTTTTCCATCCTTGATAGTTCTTAGTGTCATTGACGCTACCATCTATATTATTCATGGTTTATCACTATTTTGAATATAGTTAAGTGTTGTGGTGGTGGCTTAACCTTGATGGTCACTACTCCTTGATCTTGGGTGATTCTCCTTATGCTTTTTTTGGTTTTGGTCAAAACACATTTCTTTTATGTAACGGGTCATTACCTTTACGCTATGTTGGTAGCATGTCTATTTTGGCTATGTTGGTTGGTACTCTTATTTTAGTTTCAATCATAACACATGTTTGATGGTGGGTCGAGACATAGACTTATCTAGGTGGGTCGCAACACATGGTCACTACACTTAGTTGAGTTGGGTTGCTACACCATGTGTAAATCCTTACATGTTGATGTGAAGATGAATGATAATCATAATCAAATTGTTTAACCCTAATACACTCCAAACATGTGGGAGGTGATGAAACTAGGGTTTGGTTGTTGAATAATGCAATGAAACCCTAACCAGCTATGGGTGTCAAACCCTAACCCTAATCCTAGGGTATGTTATACTTTTTTAGTTTATTAGATAAATGGCATGTGATTATATTTTCTCTCTCCTACTTGTGTGATCCTAACCATGTAGGTAATTGAATGTTAATGTCATAGCTAGTGAATGCTATGGTGTATGTGATGTGATATGGGGTGATGATTATGAGACTTTATAAGGCATGTTGAGGCATAATCTGATACATGAATTATGTGATTGGGTCCTATGACCTAGCAGAGGCTTAACGCCTAGTGTGAGGTGTTATCCTCTAATGATGAAATGAGGGATTGATATCCCATGATAATGTGATAATGTTGATGGCCTTGAATTGGCAGTGATAACTGTTTGTAAGGTATTCCCATAGAGCCAATCATATGATGATTAACATGGCATAATTACCTAAAAGGATTTGATTAATAATACATATATGAAGGCAAGCATCCAAATCATATGTTTCACTTAGTTATGAGATAATGAGGATACATAGTGAATTACTAGATAATTATATTACTCAGTGACGTATGTTGTCAAGTTCCAACCCTTGTGATGAGATCATACGGATGTTAAGAGTACATATACATATTCTCATTATGTCCATGATTGGTTGTTTTGTGGAATGTTGATAGACAACAATAACACATAAGATTAGAGGGTGAGTTGGTTGATGACTAAATCTCATTAGTCATGATATAGAAATATCAAACCAAGCACATAGATAAATGTTAGAGAATAGTGTATTAGACAAACCCACCTTGAGAGTGACACATGTTTTTGTGGTTACTATCATCTCTCATAGTGAAGGTGGTGATTATGATTCTTAGAACTAAAATAACTGCACTCTTCACATGTCATTGGGTACACTTTGACATCATCAAATGTAGTCTTAAAACATGGGTTGTTACAACAGTGATGATTGAGTGACTTTGACACATGGGGATAGACTGTGAGTGATAGATATGGGATTTGTCCCTCCTACGGGGGTATGATATTCTGACCACTTGATTAGCAAGACTGAGAAATGCATGTTCATGCATATATGAATCAATATCTGATATTGATGTCACATTATCTCAGACAGTCTTCTCTTGGTTCAAGAAACATAGATTGAATGTGGAGAGGATGACCAACCATGCCTCAAGTTCATCCTGGATATTGGAGAAAAAGGAATTATACAATCATTGCAACACCTTACATTGATTGTAGGTTGAAGTTGTTCTCCAACTTTCCATTTCACTTGGGTAGCACTCACGTGTGACTAGGCACCACTCTTTGCTTATGATGTCATAAGCTAGTTATTGACATTCACTGCCAACGTGATATGGGGTGTATATGGTCACACACATAGGAACTCATCTAGAAGAGGAGTTTTGATCTTGAATGATAATTGGATTGATTACTAAAGTGTTTAGGTATTCAATTCATGCAACTTCTTGCTTGATTGACTGACCAGGTATGCCAAATGACCATCTCGCTAAGTGAGATGGTTGTTTGGGTAGCCATATGAGCGTCTCATGTAGTTGAGATGATCGTTTGAGGGTCAAGCTGATTAGATATTTATTTGGCTCAGTTTTTCCCTTGAACCGACCGGTTCAATATGATTGAACCAACCGGCTCGACTCAACTCACTAGATGGACATCTGGGTGAGTGAGACGGGCATCTCACTTGGGTGAGATGGCCTGGTTGGGTCGAATGAAGGTTTGGTATGTTTCCCGAATAGTTTTGAGTGTTCTTTATTTTAGGAACAAGGAAATTAATATCAAATATTAATTGAATTCGAAATAGCCAATTTTTTTTCAGATCGGTAACTGTCAAACGGCAATTTGACAGTGCGAGACAATCGTATCACACACTAAACGACCATCTAGGTGTGTGAAACTACCATTTTGGTTGTTGTAGGTTGCAAAATTTCAAAGATTTTCCGATTCTTTCCACTCGTGCACTTTTATCCCATATCGGAAAGCAACTACAAACCTTGACCCTGGCCTCTACTATATATAGAGGGGTATTGCGGGCTTCCTAGAAAACAACACAGACAATTGAGAATCAGTTCCTATGACAATTATTGTCCTCTCTGGTTGTGGTAACCAAGAGAGCCCAGGAAAGTCCTACCTAAAAAGGAGGGATAGACAATGGGAGAGAACAACTAAGAAGTTGTCGCTATGGGAGAGCAGGTTGGTGACTAGTACACCAACGGGGAGGACAACTCCTTCCTGTCTATTCTTAGTGAACGAAATGAGTTCTAGTTGGTCTATGTGGACTACTCTAGAGGTAGGAGTCCTTTGGCTGCTGCTCAGAGAGTCAAGTCAACCTCTAGTCTGTGGAGAGACCATAGGAGTCACTATAGCGGTTGCGAAGAAATTTTTCGTGATGAAAACCAAGAGTTACACAACCATCATCCAACAAAAACTTATCAACAGTTGCAAAAAAACAAGTTTTATAACTGGACTTGCTCTAGGACCAGGTATAACTTACTAAATTCATCCTTCCTATTTCATAGTAGTTGACGCAATCTTGATGCTATGGGAATACAAATAGAAAACTTTTTGTTTCTACTGCTATACTATGTGCCCATATTTCCCAACAATAACAAGTGATAGTGTGACAATTTTGCACCTTATACGTTTTATGTCTTCTAGAGTTGCACCATACCCTTAGTTTTGTAGATTTTTCTTATGGTGTTTACGTTGTAACTTGATTGATGCTAACAAACACCTAATTGGAATAACTAATCAAGTGAAACCCTAATCATATAGCTACCCTATTCCATAGATCCATCTTCATCATCAACACTTTGTTGGACAGTAAAATAGGTATTCCCAAGGGAAACCCAGATCACATATTATTGATTATGCGATGTGTAAGTGACTATGTGCCCTTGACATCTTGATCCCAAGTATTTTAGAATGAATGCGTTCAGATCTCAGTTTTGAGCATGTGATATGATGTGATAGAGGACAAGTGTGGTTGTACCTCAGTGATTGAGTTATATACCTTGGTTTCTAGCATTGTGACATGTACCAAGGTGGGCTAGGTGTTTTATAGGACAATAGCCTTGACTATGAGTTGTTGTCTCTACAGGACTATAGATTTAAATATAAGTTGTTGTCTTTTTAGTTGACTATATGTCACTGTAGTGCAGACTCCAACCGACTGAGTAAAGCAGTAGAAGATCATGGATTCCATCTCTTCCATTGATTTTGTATGGAACTGATTTCGACTTAGAAGTGGTCAGTTGGATCTGGGTGGTATGACTCAAATCCTCAAGGCATAATAAAATACGTAAAATAGTCATGTAGTATAATTTTTTAGTGTCAAATATAGTTCACATTGGATGACACCTTGCCTTATCTTTTGTACAGACTTCTTCAATTATAATGCAATAAGAGAAATCAACTATTATACATGTTCTTCATATTCCTTCTAAGAGTATAAGATGTTCTATTGTGTAATGGTAACTGTCTAAATTAGTTAGTCTATATTATTGATTTAATACATTTCATTTAGTTGAATCTTCTCAACTTGACAATAATGTTATCTATTTGCTTTTACCTACATGTGCTTATAATAGATGTTGGTGGAGAGTTATATCTCTCACTAGGACATTTGGTCTCACCCCATGGGTTTCCACATCTTTTAGGTGGTTGTGCATGATGAGGTCAAGATCGTGCAGTTTCGGTTGAGCAGCAAGAGGAGTAGTAGTTGTTGAAAGGTTGAACATGTTGCTAGTATTTTTTTAGTAGAGTCCTATATGTCATCCATGTATGCTCAGGTCCTTGGGGGTGTTTTGTAGAGGTTGTATATCCATATGACGTTTTTGGGTGAATACCATGGTTGTAAAGATATGGTATGCATATGTGAACATGTTATGTATGTAACAGGTTGTGGCCAGTGAGCCAGTGAATAATATTGTGTAATAATCTTTTGGCATGAGATATGATATAGGTGGATTTTTTGGATCCAGATGTGATATGTTACCACTTGAGGGGGATTTGCAAAATCAATTTTAATTTCCTATGTTTTCTAGTAATCCACATGTTTAGTGATGTTTCCACGCTATGGTTTGAGTAATCTCATTGGTGGCGTGTTGGGGAGTCACAGTTTAGGTTGGTATCAGAGCTCTAAGTTCACTGATTCTACAGGGACATAGGACTAGGGTTTATAACTATTCTAGTGTCCTCCAATATCTCTTATGGTTACTTGTGCTTATGTAGAAGAAGAAGAAGAAGAAGAAGAAGAAGAAGAAGAAGAAGATAAGAAAGATGACTGGAGAACTTGCTGTTGAGAGCAGTGTTGCTCACTAAGTGGTGGTTCTAGGAGGCAAGAGAAGGTGGATGTTGTGTCTGAGATGCCCGGTTTGACCCCATTGTCGTGTCCAATTCTACTTTTTAGTCCATGTTCAAATAGTTTATGGCTATGATGACACATATGGCAGACAGAATGCCCACTCCCCAAGTGAAAGCACCAGTCCCCAGTGTGGAATCTTTGTGTTCTAGGAAGACCTTTGAAAGGTTAAGGCATGTAGGGACGGTTGAGTATGTGGGCACGACAGACCCAAAAAATGTAGATCTGTTGTTGACAGAGTTGGAGAAGGCCTTCAAGATCCTCAATATCCCCGAAGAGGATAAGGTAAAGCATGTAGTGTACATGTTGAAAGGGAGTGATGGCCACTGGTGGGCCATAGAGGAAGAGAAAAGTCCTGGTGTCTTGATCATTTGGAAAGAGTTCTGACAGGAGTTCTTGAGTTGATACTTTCTAGAAACCTATCTTGATGAGAAGATCATGTAGTTCGAGAAGATTTGAAAGGGATATATGACAGTCAATAAGTATGAAGCTAAGTTCATGAAGCTTCTAAGGTTTTGTCCTCACATGGTTGTGACAAACAAGGAGAGGAATATGCATTTTGAGAAATGGTTGAGTACCGAGTTGACGAATTTAATGTCATCTTTAGAGAACAGAGAGAAGTTTGCCACATTTGTGGAGTTATTCAGGAGGGCGGAACAATCTATTATTGAAAAACATGAGATGAAGGTCAAGAAGAGGCATGCTTAGTATCAAGTACAGTCATCTGGAGGCTTTAAAAAGTCAAAGTTTTCAGCACCACTATCACAACAGAGTTCAGCAAGTCAGTCACAGTGGTCACCGAGCAGAGAAAGAGGCACTACTATATAAAATGCTTTTTACAATGGGAAAAACACAACAGTTCTCTTGGTTGTGTTGTAGTTAGCATATCTTTTACAACAAGTATATTTGTGTGTTTTGAATTATGTATTTTATACAACACAAGTTATATACAACGGGCCAAACTTGTTTTAGTAAATGTGATACTACAACATGTGCTAAATTTTTGTAATAGACTGTAATATCACAACATACTCAAACCCGTTGTAAAAGACCATAATTACACAACATGCTCTAACCCATTATAATAGTCATGTATTCTAACTTGTTGTAATAGATCATCATTACACAACATACTCTAAACCGTTGTAAAAGATCATAATTACACAACATGCTCTAACTCGTTGTAATAGTCATGTATGTTAACCTGTTGTAATAGACCAACATTATACAACATACTCTAACCCGTTGTACAAGATCATAATTATACAACATGATCTACCCGTTGTAATAGTCACATATGTTAACCCGTTGTAATAGACCATCATTACACAACATACTATAACCCATTATAGTATACTATAATTACACCACGGGCTTTCACCTATTATAATAGTTACACGTTGTAGTAGACCACAATCACACAACAGGTTTGCACGTCATTTGTTGTATATGTACAACAAAGAATATATGTGTTGCATAAAATGAAACTGGTTCAGCGGTTTGAGATGTGCCTTATTTCAAGTGGTCTCAAGTTCAAAACCTTGTGTCTAGATGTATTTTCCTTTTATCTCAACATGTTATATACAACACCCCTATTACAACAGGTGTGTTCAATGAAGTACAACATGTATTAACTGTTGTATAAAATACATATATTACAACATGTGCAACACATGTTATATAAAGAACCCCCCATAAGACCACACGATCTAATACAATAGTTGACACCCGTTGTAAAATGGAAAAATGAACTATTGTAAAAAACATGTTTTGTAGTAGTGAGGTCATAGCTTTCCTCTTGTAGGAGCTCACATCATTGCATTAGTTTTAGTGACAAGGCCATCTAGACCATGGTATGAGAGCAAGACTTGCTACAAGTGTGGGCAGTTTGGGCATACGAAGTAGTTTTTCTTGATGAAGGATGAAGAGGTTACCCAACAGCCGAGACAGAGTCAACAAGGGTCACAGTAGAGATAACATTTCAATAGTGGTAGTGGCAGAGGATGTGGACAAGCATCGCAGGTTGGTTCATCTGGGCAAGTCAGTAGAGGAGGGGGGTGAGAATAGACAACAACATGATTCTATGTGATGAGTTAGCTAGAAGGAGTGGTCAACCCAAGAGTCGTCACAGTTCAGATGAAGTTATGTCATTATGATTTGTCTTCTTCTTACTTTATATCTATTTTGGTTGACCCAGGTGTGACACACTCTTTTGTCACTCGAGAAGTGATTGCTAATTGTTCTTTTCCTGTTAAGTGTAGATGTGATGCCCTTCATTTAGAAACCTCGTTGGTTGGTTCCATCGAGCTGTAGGAGGTGTGTCCTTTCTTTTTCAAGACATAGCATTCAACTGGATCCCATACCACTTGATATGGATGGATTTGATGTGATCCTTGGAATGGACACTTTGGATAAGTAGTAGGTGGTTTTGGACTATAGTTCCAAGAAGGTGACGCTTGTTGATTGTGATTTGAAGTGGGTCTTCCAAGGGGATAGTAAGATTCTTCTAACATGTCCGGTATCAGTGATGGTGGCAGAGAAGATTATGAGGCAAGGCTATGAAGCTTTCTTAGCACATGTGATGGATACTAAGGTGAGGAGTCCTAGTATACAGGAGGTACCAGTTGTCTGTAAGTTTGAGGACATGTTTCTAGATGAGTTTACAAGTGTTTGCCAGACCTCGAGAGATTGAGTTTGAGATCAATCTAGTCCTAGGAACGCAGATGATAGCTCAGACACTGTACCGGATGGCACCATCTGAGATGTTAGAGTTGAAGAAATAGTTGCAAGAGATGCTTGAGAAAGGATTTATCAGTCCGAGTACATCATCATTAGATGCTCTAGTGCTATTTTTGAAGATGAAAGATGGATCCTTGAGGTTCTGCATTAACTACCGACAGCTGAACAAGGTGAGTATCCTTTGTTGTGGATTGATGATCTGTTTGACTAGTTGCGAGGAGCTATAGTGTTTTAAAGATAGACCTGAGATCCAGATATATCTAGTTGTAGATCAAGGCAGATGACATACCCAACTCAGGTTTTAGGACTCGGTCTAGTCATTATGAGTTTGTGGTTATGTCGTTTGGGCTAACCAATGCACTGGGAGCATTCATGAACTTTATGAACAAGGTGTTTTGACTATATTTGGATCAGTTTGTGGTCATGTTCATAGATGATATCTTGATATACTCCAGAGATGGCCAATAGTATGAGCAGCACATACATCAGGCGTTGACCTTGTTGAGACAGCATCAGTTGTACTCTAAGTTCAACAAGTGCGAGTTTTGGCTGCATGAGGTGTCTTTCCTAGGGAACATAATATCTATTGAGGATGTTCATGTGGACCCCAAGAAGGTTGAATTTGTGATTGTGACGATCCCAATATCTATATATTTTCCTTAGTGACATCCATAGATATGTGTGCACTCATATCTATAAATGTCAGAAGGGAAAATACAAGAGATTAAGGTAGCCAACTAAAACAAAGAAACAAGACAATATCATTGTCCACATCAACATTAATAGACACACAAACACTCATTCATTGAAGATAAATAAAGTCATTACATAATACTATTTGAGATAGAAGAGAAGAATAGTTCTATAAAGAAAGGAAATTATTATTATTACATAGGAAATAGAACATCCTATACATCATCTAGAAGAACAAACAACTATCTAACTGAATAAAAAGATGAGAGATAGAGATATATCTATTATATCCTCCATGTCCATTTATTTATGGCTTCTGGTACTTTGGGATGCATCATATGTTCCTTGTACCTAGAAAATATGAGAAACAAAAACATCAACATAAAGTTGGTATGTGGTATTAAAAATGTGATACTATGTTGCCATATAGAAAATAATTGAAAAAGAAAATAAGGAGAAAACATTATTTAAAGACAGACAAATCAGGAAAACCCAAGTTACTTAATCATATTTCAAATGAACATGCATTACTATGGTGGACTTAGCATATAATCTCATATATTAGTGGGTCCTTCCCCATGTACCTTGTACTCTAGGGATCTCCATGTATACCATGTACTCTAGGGAGGTTCTAGTCAACATTAATGTTTTCCCTCTCTAATAGGGAGATTAATGAACACCATCAGTAACTACATTTCATTTTTCATTCCTTTAATGTTCTTTAATGTTCAAGTGAAAAAGGCAATAGACATAGACATAGATCATGCAATGTATTCAAATGCATGCAAGCAGATACTTATAATTTAACATCTAGCAAAACTTGTCATATACTTATATCCACGTACCTTGAATCTCAGAGATTGATTCCAAGAAGCCTAGATTAAGAGAGAGTAGATCACACTAAAATGTAAACAAGGACCTAATATCATCATGGGTTCTCATCATTCCATATTAGGGTTTCTATTATGGTTAAGACCATTAAGGGTGTCCCTTTAGGATTCATATGATTCAAAGGGATTAGAGTTGGATCTAGGGTTTTAAGGTCATCCAAAAATCATAAAGTTTTATTAGATATTTAGAATTTGACATTTAGATGCATAAGGTATACACATGTAGAGAGAAAACTAGAATTTAGGTTTTCCATTCTTATTGAGTCAACTACCCCTACTTGATTAGGTTTTCGAGCCATATGAGGATCAGGTTGCGGTCTCAGGATTTTTCATAAATACTAGTCTCTTTCATTATTTTCTACATGATAAATTATAAAGACAACATTTAAGATCCAAAAGAAAGGTGCATCAATTCTAAGGTTGGATTTAGGTCTTTGCCATATTTTATACAGATTCCTCTTATTTTTCTGAGAACATGGATATTTTATGGGAATTTTTCTGATATAGGAGCTATTTTTTAATCGATTTTCCAAGATTTGACCAATCAGATAATTCCTAAAGAAATAAATGAAAAATAAAAAAAAGAAAAGTGAGCTCTACTTCGCGGATCAAATGGGGGATTTGAATAACTGGCCCCTCCCACATACCCGTGAGTGGGCACTCGACAGAGGAGGGGGTCAGTGCGAGCAAAAAGACAGAAAGGCCCAAGGAATATCAATGGAGCCCATTGACAATCATGGGTAGAGAGGGCAATCCATCTATGCAATTGTTCCTCGGTCATGCCATGGATGCAATAAGGGAACAACAGAGGTGAAGGTGATGCTAATGTTGGGGTTCCAGGGGTGTTGTGCATTTCTGAGAAGCGGGTTAAGTTCACAAGGTGACGGCGGTTGCAAGGATATCAAGGTCATCGACAGTGGTCGCCTGAGCTCTATTTTCCGATCAAAATAGGTGGTGAACAGAGAAAAGGCACTTTGGGGATATACCTGCCCTTGGGTTGGATTGAGGGGTCACAAAGCTCTGTGTGAGGTTTGCGAGGATCGGAGATAGCTCCCTGTGGCTCAATGTGCTCCCGACTTGCCGACAATGAAGCTTTCAAGCTTGGTTGTGGAAGCTTATCAACCCGAGGCTCTGGGCCTATGTAGCTCCAACAGAAGGTGGTGAACCTCTCGCCCAGGTACCCTAAAGGTACATATGAGTTCGATTGGACGGATGGTATCACTAGAGTGAGGAGGTTGGGGTCAGGTGAGGTGAGGGTGCTCGAGGTCGGGGAGGAAGGGGTGACCTTTGGTGCAATCGAGATTCTAGATGATCAAAGGAGGGTAGGTGGTGCTAGTGGGATACTTAAATAGGCACCGGGGGGCTAGAAGAAGAAGCCATAAAGTTGGTCGCCGCCGCCAGTGAGAGGTACAGAGAAGGTGGAGGTAGTTCTTCCTGATCTGAGGGTGAGGGGCATCGAGTGAAGGGTTGTTGACTTTGTCTCAATGAGAGGAATATCTCCTCCAAATATCTCATGCGGGCGATGTGGGAGTTGGGTGTGTGAGGTAGATGTTGGGTCAGTGCTATGTTGGGGTCGAGGCCGAAATAGGCAGAAGGTAGAAGACGAGATCTATGTTGTTGGATCCTTATTTGGTCCGCGGTCAAACTCATCTAATGGCTGAGAAAAGGGCCGAGTAAGGGGTTAGTTTGTTTGACACATCAATTGTCACATATACAGCCAATTAAAACTAGAACTTAGGTCCTTAGCTCAAAAATCAATGAAATATGCACATAAAACCCAATTGCTAATATCTCCTAATTGGTTATACCAATTGAAATAAAATTTTAGGTGTATATTTATAATGTCATGATGTAGTTGTGCTATAAAATCTGGGTTCAAATTCGAAGGATAAACATGATTATTAATTAAATACATTAATACATATAATTCACCATCATATATTACTAGGGTTTGAATTAATTGGATTTTTTTGACTCCTTTATATTCAATTTAGTGAGGGAGTTATTTGAGGACATTCTTGGTTAATAATTTGAGAAATAAAACTTTAATAGAAATAAATAATATGAAAAACTCACTCTGTCACATTCTCCCCTCTTTTTTAAGAATTTTGTCCCCAAAATTCAAGCAGTCTAAAAGAGATGTGGATATTTCTTCTCGACCTCAGACTTGAGCTCCCAAGTGGCATCAATATTATCATGGGGGATCTAGAGAAATTTCACCATATGTATATGCCAGTTACTACGAAGCTCCTTAGTCTTGAAGTCAAGAATCCTGACCGGTGACTCCACATAAGATAGATCATCTTTTAACTCGAGAGGCTCAAGGTTCAGAATGTGACTCGAATCCTTGAAATAAGGCTTTAGATTTGATACATGAAAGACATTATGCATGGCACTACACTGAGGTGGCAAAGCAAGATGATAGGCACATACACCAACCCTTTCAAGGATCTCAAATGGTCCCACATAACGAGGACTGAGCTTTCCTTTATTCTTGGCCAAAGAACAAATAGGTCGGATCTTTAGAAAGACATGATCACCTTCCTTGAACTGACATTCCTTCCTTTGCGCATCTTTATAAGATTTCTTCCTATCCGGTGCTCGCTTCATCCTTTGCCTGATCAGTGAAACCTTATCAGTATATAGCTGCATCTCTGTAGATTTCATCAAGGTATGTTCCCCGATGTCATCCCAATGTAGTGGAGACCTATAGGGATGCCCATATAAAGCTTCATAGGTAGGCATCCCAATACTCACCTGATAGATACTATTATATGTGAACTCAGCTAAAAACATGTAATAGTCTCACGAGCCTTCCCAATCAAGTACACAGGCTCGTAGAAGGTCCTCGAGAATCTGTATTGTACGTTCTGATTGCCTATCTATCTGTGGATGGTAGGTTGTACTGAAGTTCAGTTTGGTGCCCAATTCCTCTTAAACCTACTTCCACAGCTTTGAGGTGAACTTCGGGTACCTGTCTGAGACAATAGACATGTAATAGTCTCACGAGCCTTCCCAATCAAGTACACAGGCTCATAGAAGGTCCTCGAGAATCTGTATTGTACGTTCTGATTGCCTATCTATCTGTGGATGGTAGGTTGTACTGAAGTTCAATTTGGTGCCCAATTCCTCTTGAACCTACTTCCACAGCTTTGAGGTGAACTTCGGGTACCTGTCTGAGACAATAGACATTAGAACTCGATGTAGACGTACTATCTCTCGTATATAGAGGTCGACCAACTTAGAAACTTTCGCAGTAGTCTTCATAGGGAGAAAATGAGCTGACTTGGTGAGACGATCCACTATGACCCATGCAGCATTGTATCCCTTCCTGGTCCTGGGTAGTCCCACCAAAAAATCCATGGTGATGTGTTCCCATTTCCATTCCAGAATCTCAAGGGGTTGTAGTAGACCACCTTGTCTTTGATGTTCGGCCTTGATTCTTTGGCATGTCAGACATCTGGACACAAAATCAACAATATCACGCTTCATGCCCCTCCACTAGAACTGACATTGTGGTCTTTGTACATCTTCATCGTGTCGGGATGAACTGTGTACTTTGACCCATGTGCCTCACTAAGAATCTTTGTCTTTACAGCTGACTGCTTAGGAACCCACATATGGTTCTTGTATCAAAGACCACCATCAAGGCCCACATATAGATGTGTTTGAGGCTTTGGTAGGAGAGAGGAGAGCTATGTAAGATCAGGACTAGCTTTCTGTGCCTCAAGAAGTTTGAAATGCAAGTTGGACGTGATAGAGATGTTGTTGACATGTACACGATCAAACAAAAATTTGGCTTCCAGTCCACTAGGTCTTCCATATTCCTCCATTCAGGAACAGATAGAGATGCACACACTGCCCTTTTCCTACTAAGTGTGTTAGCAACTACATTTGCCTTACCCGGATGATACACAATAGTGAAATTGTAGTCCTTTAGATATTCGATCCATCACCATTGCCGTAGATTCAGGTCCTTCTGTATCAGAATACACTTCAGGCTTTTGTGGTTAGTGAAGAAGTTGAACGTTGCCTCGTACAAGTAGTGCTTCCAGATTTTTAGAACATGAATGATTGCAGCTAATTCTAAATCATGTGTGGGATAATTTAATTCATTGGATTTTAGCTATCTGGATGCAAAGGCCACTACCTTTCCATTCTAATGCAGGACACATCCCAACCCATTCCTCGAAGCATCATTGAATATCACAAACCCTTCATTTCTAGATGGTAAAACAAGAACAGGAGTCAACGTCAACTTCTGCTTCAATTGCTGGAAACTGGACTCACATGCAGATGACTAAATGAAGTGCTCGTCCTTCCGAGTAAGCTTAGTCAAAGGAAGTGCAACTTTGGAGAAATTTGGAATAAAGCGATGATAATATCCGACTAGGCCCAAGAAGCTTCAGATTTTAGAAGGGTTTTAAGGAGGTTTCCAATCAAGTACAATAGAGACTTTGGCAGGATCAACGGATATGCTACCCCCAGAAATGACATGTCCAAGAAACATGACTTTATAAATCCAGAATTCATATTTTGAAAGCTTGCCATAAAATTTTTGGTCTCGAAGAATCTCAAGAACTGCCTTCAAGTGTTCCCGATGTTTCTCAATGGAATCAAAATAGATCAGAATATCATCAATGAAGACGACCACAAACTCATCAAGATAAGGTTGGAAGACTTTATTCATCAAGTTCATAAATACGCCAGGTGCATTGGTCAACCCAAATGGCATCGCAAGAAATTTGTAATGCCCATAACGAGTTTGAAAAGTAGTTTTAGAAATAGTAGAATCCTTGATTTTAAGTTGATGGTAGCCAGAGCGAAGATCAATTTTTGAGAAAACCATGACAGTGCAAAGTTGATCAAAGAGGTTATCAATGCGAGGGAGAGGGTACTTGTTTTTAATAGTAGTCTGGTTCAACATGTGGTAGTCAATACACATACGCATAGAACCGTCTTTATTTTTGACAAAAAGAACAGGCGCACCCCAGGGGGAAACACTAAGACAGATGAACCCTTTATTGAGAAGTTCTTGCAACTATTTCTTCAACTCCATAAACTCAGTAGAAGCCATCCTATACGATGCCCTAGAAATCGGAGTGGTTCTAGGAAGAAGATCTATGGAGAACTCAATGTCTCTTTTTGGAGGCAGTCTAGGAAGCTCCTCCGAAATATGTCAGGGAAATCATGTACCACCTCCAGACTTTCTACAGGCCCGCCACTAGGATTGGCCTCTGAGACTAATGTGAGGAATACTTTACATCCTTGGGAAATGAGCTTTTTAACTTTAAGAGAGGAGATTATAATATTATTACAAAATCCACTTCCCCTAGGGATCTTCACAGAACTAGAATGAGGTTGAGAGAGAACTACCATCTTGTTTCTACAGTCAATGTGAGCATGATATGTGTATAGCCAATCCATGCCAAGTATAATATCAAAGTCTTCCATAGTTAAGAGAATGAATTTCAAGGGCATATCATGGTTTTGAAACTTAAGAGAGAGGACATCATTTTTCTGTAGGGTAGTGAGTATCTTGCCACTAGGAGTAGACACATCCAGAATATATCCCAAGTCCCTTATATGTAGTTGTAACATAGCTTCCAAAGTTTGAGATATAAAAGTATTTATAGATCCATAGTCAAATAAAGCCTTAATAGGATGATTATTTAATAATACAGTCCCTAGACAGGATAATTGAGTTATGAAAATTTTTAAGCCTTGAACAATATATTAAATTACGAAAAAAAATTAGGTTACCTTCACAAAGCTGGTTGGGATTTTCCTTGGCCTCTTCTGCATTTACTGCAAATACCCTACCATTGTGGTGTCCCAGATGTAGTGGATCACCTATTGTAGGATTGCCAAAGACGGAGGGAGTGGGGCACTTGGTGACAAAATGACCCTCCTTTTTACAGTTATAGCAGACCGGCTTGGTATGGCAGCATACCCCACCATGGTGTCGCCCACAAGTCTTGCACTTTGGGTGGAATATCTTTTGTTTATTTCGGATGTGCTTCTATCCTCCTTTTCCTGAACCTCCTCCTTTCCCTGATCCCTTGTTGTTATGGCCTGGGTTGAACTTCCTAAACTTGTCCTCCTCAGTAGTGGTTAACCCTAAGTACCCCATGCTGGAAGGTTTCTATATACCCTACTCTCTATCTCCTACTTGAGGGCCATGTCTAAGGCTTCATCTATGCTTCTGGTATGGGAGGCTATGACTAGGGTTTTTAGGTGGGCGGAAAGGCAGTCAACATAGTGCTCGGTGAGGCGATCTTCAGTTCTAATAGGTGTATAGCATTCCAAAAGTCTAAACTTCTAGGTATAGTCAGCTACTGAAAGGATGCCCTACTTAAGCTCCATGTACATCTTCTCCTTCCTCTTCCTCTCACCTATGGGCATAAAACGATCAATGACGAGGCTTTTGAAGGCTTCCCACTCCGTGTCATCTACTTCTTCTCCCCTATTCCCACCATAGTTTTCCCACTAGATTATTGCCCCTCCCTTAAGCAGATGGGTGGTGAATTTGAACTTCTTCTCATTGTGTAATTCTAGGGTACGAAAGGTGTTTTCCATAGAGAGGATCCAGGACTCATCCTTATCCATGACTTCAGGCTGATCTTCCCCACAAAAGGTGTCAGGGTTAAGTTTGATGAAATCTATCATCGTCACCTCCTTTTTCCTAGAGGAGCTAGGTTCAGGGGTTCCTTTTGTGGCAAGGGTCTCCATAAAGTCTAGAACGATCTTCTTTTGTTCAAGGTATTCCCAAAAAGTAGGGGACATTTAGGATATTGGCCAGGTAGACTTACATTTCCATATAGGTAGCCTCATATTTGACAACCAAAGTGGCACGGAGACTTTAGCCAGACCCATGGAAGATGTTATCCTAGACACCTCCACCCTTCACATCCCTAACTCAAGGACTAGCCTAGACTCACAATAGAGTGAATGAAGTCTATGTGACTATGATGTGTGAACATTTGCTCTGATACCAACTGTGACGACCCCAATTTCTATATATTTTCCTTAGTGACATCCACAGATATGCATGCACTCATATCTATAAATGTCATAAGGGAAAATACAAGAGATTAAGGTAGCCAACTAAAATAGAGAAATGAGCTAAGATTGTTGTCCACATCAACATGAATAGACACATAAACACTCATTCATTGAAGATAAATAATGTCATTACATAATAATATTTGAGATGGAAGAAAAGAATAGTTCTATAAAGAAAGGAAATTATTATTATTACATAGGATTTAGAACACCCTATACATCATCTATAAGAACAAACAACTATCTAACTAAATAAAAAGATGAGAGATAGAGATCTATCTAATCTATTCTCCATGTCCATTTATTGGGATGCATCATATGTTCCTTGTACCTAGAAAATATGTGAAACAAAAACATCAACATAAAGTTGGTACGTGGTATTAAAAATACTATACTATGTTGGCATATAGAAAATAGTAGAAAAAGAGAATAACGAGAAGAAAATATTATTTAATGGTATACAAATCAGGTAAACCCAAGTTACTTAATCATATTTCAAATGAGCATGCATTACTATGGTGGACTTAGCACATAATCACATTTATTAGTGGGACCTTCCCCGTGTACCTTGTACTCTAGGGATCTCCCTGTATACCATGTACTCTAGGGAGGTTCTAGTCAACATTAATTATTTTCCTCTCTAATAGGGAGATTAATGAATATCATCAATAACTACATTTCATTTTTCATTCCTTTAATGTTCTTTAATGTTCAAGTGAAAAAGGAAATAGATATAGACATACATCCAGCAATGTATTCAAATACATGCAAGCAGATACTTATAATTTAACATCCAGCAAAAATAGTCATATACTTATATCCACGTACCTTGAATCTCAGAGATTGATTCCAACAAGCCTAGATTAAGAGAGTGTAGATCACCCTGAAATGTAAACAAGGAGCTAATATCATCATGGGGTCTCATAATTCCATATTAGGGTTTCTATTATGGTTTAGATCATTAAGGTTGTCCCTTTAGGATTCATATGATTCAAAGGGATCAGAGTTGGATCTAGGGTTTTAAGGTCGTCCAAAAATCATAAAGTTTTATAAGATATTTGGAATTCGACATTTAGATGCATAAGGTATACACATGTAGAGAGAAAACTAGAATTTTGGTTTTCCATCCTTATTGAGTCAACTACCCCTATTCGATTAGGGATTCAAGCCATATGAGGATCAGGTTGGGTCTCACGGTTTTTCATAAATATTGGCCTCTATCATTATTTTCTACAAGTTAAATGATAAAGAAAACATTTAAGATCCAAAAGAAAGGTGCATCGATTCTAAGGTTGGATTTAGGTCTTAGCCATATTTTATATAGATTCCTCTTATTTTTCTGAGAACATGGACATTTTATGGGAATTTTTCTGATACAAGAGCTAATTTTTAATCGATTTTCTAAGATTTCACCAATCAGATAATTCCTAAAGAAATAAACAGAAGAAAAAAAAGGCGAGCTCTGCTTCATGGATCAGGTGAGTGATCTGAATAATCAAACCCTCCCACAGACCCGCGAGTGGGCATTCAATAGAGGAGGGGTTCAGTGCGAGCAAAAAGACACAAAGGCCCAAGGAATATCAATGGAGCCCATTGACGAGCATGAGCAGATATGGTAATCCATCTGTTCGATTATTCCTCACTCACCCCATGGCTATAGTGAGAGAACAACATAGGTGAAGGTGATAGTGATGTTGGGGTTCTAGGGGTGTTGGGCATTTCCAAGAAGTGGGTTAAGTTCGTGGGGTTATGGTAGTTGCGAGGAGATCAAGGTCGTCGGTAGTGGTGGGCTAAGCACTACTTTCTGATCAAAATAGGTGGCGAACAGAAAAAAGGCATTTCAGGGATATACCTGCCCTCGGGTTCGATTGAGGGGTCACAAAGCTCTGTGCGAGGTTCGTGAGGCTCGATGATAGCTCCCTGCAGCTCGATCTGCCCCTGGCTTGCCGGCGATGAAGCTTTTGAGCTTGGTTGTTGTGGCTTGTCAACCTAAGGCTCTGGGCCTCCTCAGCTCCAACAGAAGATGGTTACCCTCTCGCTGAGGTCCCGGGAAGGTGCAGATGCATTCGATTGGATAGAGGGTGTCACTGGAGTGAGGAGGATTTCAGGGTCAGGCAAGGTGAGGGTTCTCGAGGTCGAGGAGGAAGGGGTGACCTTCAGTGCAATTGAGGTTTCTATATTATCAAAGGAGGGCAGTCAATGCTAGTGGGATACTTTAATAGGCATCGGGGGGCTAGAAGAAGAATCCCTAAAGTTGGTCGCCACTGCCAGTGAGAGGCATGGAGAAGGTGGAGGTAGTTCTCATGATCCAAGGGCGAGGGGCGTCGAGTGAGGGGGTTTTGAATTCGTCCCGGTGAGAGGAGTCTCTCCTCCAAATATCTCATGCAGGCGGTATGGGAGTTGGACATGCGAGGTAGTTGTTGGGTCGGTGCTCTGTTGGGGTCGAGGCCAAAATAAGCGGAAGGTAGAAGACTAGGTCTATGTTGTTGGATCCTTAGGTGGTCCGCGGTCACACTCATCCAACGGCTGAGAAATGGGCTGAGTAAGGGGTTAGTTTGTGTGACACATCAATTGTCACATATACAGCCAATTAAAACTGGAACTTAGGTCCTTATCTCAAAAATCAATGAAATATGCACATCAAAACCAATTGCTAATATCTCCTAATTTGTTATACCAATTAAATAAAATTTTAGGTGTATCTTCATAATGTCATGATGTAGCTATGATATAAAATTGGGGTTCAAATTCGAAGGTTAAACATGATTATTAATTAAATACATTAATACATATAATACACCATCATATAATACAAGGGTTTGAATTAATTGGATTTTTGTGACTCCTTTCTATTCAATTTAATGAGGGAGGTATTTGAGGACATTCTTGTGTCAATAATGGAAGGAAAAAAACTTTAAGAGAAAATAAATAATATGAAAAACTCACTCTATCATAGTGATATAGTGGGAGTAACCGAAGACACCGACGGAAGTGTGCAGTGTTCTAGGTTTGGCAGGATACCATAGGATGTTTATCAAGAACTTCAGTGCCATAGCATTAACCCTAACAAAGTTGATCAAAAAAGGTGTACCTTTCATTTGGGATGACAAGTGTCATCATGCCTTTTAGTTGTTAAAGGAGAAGTTGACTAGTGAGCCAGTTTTGGTTCTTCCTGAGCAAGGGAAATGGTATATCATCTTCTGTGATGCATGAAGGAACGGTTTGGGTTGTGTGCTGATGCAGAACAAGAACGTGATTTCATTTGCTAATTGACAACTTAAGAAATATGAGGAGAACTTCCCAAACCATGATCTGGAGCTAGCTATAGTGGTCCATGCCTTGAAGATTTGGAGGCACTACCTTTGTGGTGAGAAGTGTCATATCTTCATAGGTCACAAGAACCTGAAGTAAATCTTCTCAAGTAGGAACTAAATATGAGACAATGATGCTATATAGAGTTAATCAAAGACTATGATTGCGCTAATGATTACCATCTAGGGAAGGCAAATGTCATGGAAGATGCATTGAGCAGAAATTCTTCTTCATCGTCATCTATAGATAAAGCATAGTTATGTTTTTTGGAGTGCCATAAGTGAGACATGTTGGTATCCTTACTTTAGATGAATGTCTAGATAGAGGCGTCCTTGTTAGAGGGACTACTGGCGCAGTTACAGGTGAAGCCCACGTTGATATAGCAGATCAGAGAACACAACAAGGTGATATTGTGATACAAAAAATACAATCAGAGTTCAAAAGCAAGAAGCATGATGGCTTCCATGAGTCAGAGGATGGAATAGTGTGTTACCACTGCATAGTCATGGTTCCTAATGTTGATGGTCAGAAAAATATGTTCTTAGAAGAGTCTCACTCTTTGATGTACGTTATGCATCCGATAGCACCAAGATGTGCTATAATCTGAAATATTTGTATTTTTGGCCTGGTTTGAAGTGTGTTGTGGTTGAAATCATTGCAAAGTGTGTAGTATGTCAAAAACTTAAAGTTGAGCATCCAAAGTCTACATGGACTTTGCAATAGTTTCCTATACCATAGTGGAAATGGGATCATGTTATGAGGGATATCGTGTTTGGTCTTCCTCAGACAACCAAAGGTCATGATTCCATTTGGGTGATTGTTGATAGGTTGATTAAGTCAGCACATTTTTTTCATGTGAAGACAACATATACATAGGATAAGCTTGCCCAGATATATGTTGATGAGATTGTTCATTTACAAGGTATCCCATCTACCAATGTATCAGATAGAGGTCCCCAGTTTACCAGTCATTTTTGGGAGCACTTGCACACAGTTGTGGGTACGCAGTTGAAGTTAAGCACCACGTTTCATCCACAGACAAACGGTTAGTTTGAAAGGACTACTCAGACATTGTAAGATCTATTGAGAGCTTGTGTCTTGAAATTTTTGGGCAGTTTGGATGTGCACCTCAGTCTCATAGAGTTTATCTATAATAATAGTTATTATAGGAGTATTGATATGACACCTTATGAAGCATTGTATGGGAGACATTACAAGTCTCCATTATGCTGGTATGATATTGGTGAGTATCAACTTCTAGGTCTTAAGCTTGTGTAGGAGACAACAAAGAAGATCAAAGTGATCTAACAACTGTTTAAGGAAACCAAGGCTAGACAGAAATCATATGCAGATAATTGTCACAGAACCTTGGAATTCTAAGTGGGAGACATGGTATATCTCAAGATCTCTCTTTGGAAGGGTGTTTTGAGATTTGGGAAGAAGAGTAAGTTTGCTCCCATGTTTATGGGACCTTACCCTATGGTAGCATGTGTTGGGAAGGTGGCCTACAAGTTCGAGTTACCACCTGAGTTGCACAGGTTGCATCTGGTGTTCTATGTATCCATGTTGAGGAAGTGCCACCCAAATATAGAGTTAGTGCTACAACTAGTGAAGGTTGAGTTGGAATAAGATATGTCATATGTTGAAGGATTTGTTTTGGTCCTTGATATAAGAGTGAATAAGTTGAAGAAGAAGAATATCCCTTTGGTTAAGGTTCTTTGGCATCACCGTGGCATAGAGGAAGCCACGTGAGAGCTTGAGGAAGAGATGCATAGGAAGGACGTATCCCTTTTTGCGTAGGATTTTTGGGGAGAAATCTTTGTTAGGGGTTTATGGTTGTAAGACCCCTGACCTAGATTTTGGGCTAACCTTGTTTCCTTTGATTGATTAAATGCTTACAATCTTAATGTAATCTCTTGATATGTTTTCAAAACATGTGACATATCTATGTTATCTATTTGGTCCAGTTTGGTAGATGTTTGAGCCATATTTTCTTGTTTTCGACCAAGTTGTGTAACAACCCCGCTTCTCGGTAACCCCCAATTAAGGGAGACCAAGAGGTTAGAGGCATTATCCCATAACTGGATCAGTGGTTTTGCAAATAATCAACAATAATTAATAAATTCTACAACAACTAAACTTTAAAAAGGAATAAAAATTTCTTTTTCTCATACCTTGCAAAATATAGGAGTTGAGGGACTTTTACCCCATATAACATCTATCTATGTAAAATCCTCCAATCTTTATTAAGCTTTATTCCATCATTGTCATTTTAAAGGAATATCCATTTTCTTGATAAACCTAAAATGTCGACAAATAAAACAACGTCAGTATAAAAAATTATACTGGTATGTGGGGGAACCAATAATCATACATTTAATTGTAATAACATATTGCAAGCAATTATGATTTAACCAAACAACTTTACACTTTAAACATGACTACTCAATCCTTACATACCCTAGCCTCTGTGTTGTCCCTGCAGTGGACATGGATACTACCTCTCATTTGGTAGATCTCAACTAACCCCCATGATCCTACCTTATAGTTAGATCAATACATAGGGTCGTGGAGTCGTATGGTCCTTCCCAAGGGTAGACCAACACATTAATTCGTGATAACCTGATGATCCTACCTCACGGGTAGACCATGTACTAGGTCATCTGATAACCTGATGATCCTACCCCGTGGGTAGACCATGTACTAGGTCATCTTTCTCATCATTAACAAAGCTACAAAGGAGGACCAGGATCTGAGCTAGTCATGCACATATAATTATGGTGATAGCCATAGTCATTTTATAGTTGTATGAAATAAATGTCAACCAAGCAGTTAATTTCAAGAAACCAACAAAACCACAGAAATCACCGCGAAGCTAAAGAGATTAGCCATAAGCGTAACCACATACCTATTTTGGAGATCTCAAAGAAGCAATATATCCAAATCCAACTTAGATGTCCAACCAAGCAAGACAAGCAACCAATCAAGCAAACTTTGAAAGCATGTATAATGCCTAATTGTCATAAACATATTCCAAACAACTCCTTATTGACTTGGGACACCTTTCCAAGGCTTCTATGTCTTATTAGAATTCATTAGGGTTTCTTAGATAAATTTCTCAAACCTTATCCTTTTTAGGTCAACAAACCCTAAAACTATTTTTCTACACATGAAAACCCTAATTACACAAATTATCCATATTAAGGATCTTTTTCACTCAAATTAGCTTAGGATCATCATATCTCTATTTTAATCATGGATTTGCACAATTAAAACCATTAAATCCCATAATTATCAAAATTTGGGTTTCTAAGCCCATTAATGCATTTTCATCTACATGGAACCCTTAATTAAGCCAATTATATAAAAAGATAATCTTTTTGGACTTAATTTTCTCTTTTATTAACAATAAGATAATATTGCTTTTAATTATCTGCAACACATCATTAAATCCCATAACCATCAAGACTTAGGGTTTTTCATTAATAAATTAATTAAATGTAACAACTTCAACTACTTTTAAAATTGCAAGCATAATTAGGTTTCAAATATAATTTCTTTGGGTTCATCTTGTTCTGAGGATCAATTTTCAAAAAGAATTGTCTCAATCTGAGTTACCAATTTTGAGTTAAGATTTTTGCAAGAAAATTATATTCTGGCCAATCTCTAGGTAACACGTAAGCAACTTACCCAGTTATATTCAACTAGGTGGCTAGCTGGGATTATTGCTGAAAGGACATCTTTGCCCTTCTTTACTGATCTAGATCTATAGGCATCTGAGGGCAGGTTTGTCTTTTTAGCACATGCTCATCTTCAACCTCACGAATGCTCGCCTCCCACGAGAACTACTCCGCCCGGTCAACCCAGTAGTTGACTCCTCATCTGACGTTGAATTGGAGCATCCGTCTCCACGAGAAGCTCCAACCAAGACCCCTGAAGTTGATCGACTCCTCTATCACCGATGAGGGTGGTTGTTCCATTGTAACCTGCAGCACCACCACCACCTCTAGTCTCAGGCACGCGACTAGGGACCCCTGCCACTTTCTACTCATCGGCCCCCACCTCACAAGAACTGGCCTTTGTGGACGGAGTGCCCCCAAGCCATGAGCCATCGAATTCCTTTTATAGGCAAGGTTCTAATGTGTTTCTCCTCTATGGGTCCTATTCTTGGGAAGACTGGGATTTGAGGAAATCCCAATCCCGCATGGAAACACAACAATCAAGGGGTGGACTGGTCCCAAACGATCTCCCAGTTTCAATGGGAGGCTTTCCAAAATCCGACATGCTTTGAGGGATGAGGTAGAGTCCAGATGTACTCGAGGCCACTGTACCTCTCCTTCTTGATCTACCTAAAGCTGGAAGATGACCTACAGACCATAGATCTACAATCCAAGGGCTCCGGGAACGTGTGACCTCTAACAAGGGTTGAGCCCGAGACTCCTAGTTGCATTATAATTGTGACAAAATACCTTATCATATTAGTTAATCCCTCACTTTAGGGAAAACTCAATAAATACATAACTCTCTCCTCCTTTATCCAATCGCTCTCAAATTTTAAAGGAAAGTCCGTAGAAGATTAAACTACTTGTTATCAAGTTTGGGACTCAAACTCGAAAGTATGAGAGACTTTTATTCATATCTAAGTTATCACTTATTAAGGAATATTTTATACATATTTTCTCTCTCCTATTCTTTTATTCTTTCTATTTGGAGCTCTTTTACCATTAGAAACCATGTGGAGTCAAAATCTCATTCATCAGGATTCCAATATCCATATTTCCACGTATTTCTTATATTTTCATCATTATCTCAACTTTCCTTCTTAATAATGCTTTATTTGATTTTATCTCTTTCTTCTTCTATTATCTTTGCAACTTGGACTCCTTGGAACCCAAGAAATTGCAAAGATATGAAATACCTCCTTGAAGGATAATTCTTTTCCTTCTAGATGCTTCCACAATTTTCTTTTCTCATTATCTTAGTTATTCTTTTACTAATTTATTCCTTTTCCTTTTTTATTTCCTTTTTCTTTTCAATGGGCTCAATAGCCAACAAGGCCCACGAAATCAAACACACAAGACTATTTATCAACATAATCTATTCAAACATTCAATTTACATAGCCATACCTTTATTTGGGGAAATTGCATTTCCACCCAAAAGAACCCAAAACTTGGGGTTGTAACATCCTTCCCCTCTTATATGAATTGTGCCCTCAACATTCCACCAAACATACAGACCTAATTAGGGACTTATACCTAATGACGGTCGCCCAGACGAGAGGAGGATCTCATTTGCCATTGCACAAGTGCCGAGGAGCGAGAGAAAGGAGAACGGAGGCCAGAAGTTCATACCAGTCGATCCGGACGCTGTCGAAAAAGGATTTCACCACTGAGAGGCGGGAAAGCACGTGTTCTACACAAAGGATCAACCGGTTCTTCTCCATTCAGGGGTATTCCCATTCAATTCACGTTTTTCATATGATTTCTCCTATTTCTACCATGTACTTGTGTGAGATGAACATGCGGGGCTAATCCCCTCCATCTTTAGGACCGGGAGTAGCTCAGGTATTCATTGTATGACATTTTTATAATAGTAATTCATATTTTCTCTCTTAAATCTGTGGTATGGTTTCATTTTCTCCATATATTGTTATGCTTGATCACCATAATAATAACCTAATGCCCTTAATCACTCCGACAGAAGGATTAACAGTTGAAAAGAGACGAAACCTACATTAATCGATAAATCCCTTGACAAAGGTGGTGTAAAATTAATGGTGGAAACTGAGAGATCATTCGTAATGCACTTAGTTTAGGGAATAGGTTACTACGACGGTGGAACCGACCTAAACCTAAGTAGTGAATTGCACCACGACAGTGGGCAATTCTGTTTTCAAGCCACTACCCGGATAGAGAGAGAAGATTGAGGCATTATATAAAATCTAATACAATGAATACCCGCGGTGAAACCGCAATCCTAAAGATACCTTTTTTAATTGATTAAATTAACCTTTAATCGATTGTTTGCTTTGTTTTATTTTTATTTTCTTTTAATTTTGACAACAAACCCCAATTTGTTATTCGGCTAAGATGATCGCAAATAGTTAGTAGGAGTCTCCAACAATTCTGAGTATCCCTGTGTTCGACTTGGGCCTCACTGAGGCCTGTACTACTCGACGCGTATACTTGCATTTTTAGCGCGTAGTAAAATACACGTCAAGTTTTTGGCGCCGTTGTCGGGGAATACGGTGAATTGTTGGCACTTCGAGTGCTACGAGCAGCCACTCTAGGCCACATTTTTTTTTATTATTTTGAAACAACTTCAAATATTTCTAAATTTCTCTATAATTGTTTATACTCTTCTAAGCATAGTACTGAACTCGAATTTTCTAATTTCAGGTATGTTGCATGGTGCAGACACGTAGTACGGACTACGACAATCGCACACCTGAGGCTCCACCTCCGGGACCTGAGGACGAGGAGTACTACGAGCAAGAGCACCAAGAAGATATAGATTTTGAATCTGAACCAGAAGACATGGCCGAGCCACAGACCATATGGGAGAAGATCAAAGCTTCTTCCTCATTAGCTTCAAAGGGGCCTATAAAGAAGTAGGCGATCAACATACCGACATATAAGATCGATCCAGTGTTGATTAATTTGGTGAAATCAAATGCGTTTCATGGGCTGAAGAATGAGGATCCCGTTGCACACATCAGCCAGTTCGTTGAAAACTGCGACATGGTAAAAATAGACAGGTTTCCACAAGATGCATTGTACCTCAAGCTGTTTCCAAGTTCCTTGGAGGGAGCAGCAAGAGAGTGGCTACATAATCTAGATGATGAGTTCGTTGAGTCTTGGAACCATATGGTGGAAATCTTCTTTGAGAGGTTCTTCCCTCCTGAGAAGACTAACGACATGATCCAGAAGATTCACAATTTCACCCAACAGGCTGGTGAAACATATTCTGAGACCTGGGAGTGATTTCAGGTTATGTTGAGGAGATGTCCGCATCATGGGTTGGACAAAGAGTCGCAGGTGAAAATCTTCTATTTTGCTCTCTCCGAGCATGATAGGAGTAATCTGGATTCAGCCGGGTCGGGATTTTTTCTGAACAATACTGACACTAGATGCTGGGAAATACTCAAGAACATGGCGAGAAAGCAGTCCTGGGGAGAAAGAGAGAGAGGCCCAGTTGAGCAAGCACGAGTCGCCAGTGAATCTAAGGAAATGAGAGAGCTAAATGAGAAGATGGATCTTCTCGCAAAGAAGCTACTGCAAAAGGAAGATAATGAGTCAGAGGATGAGGCTCAAGTCAAGTACATGAGACAACAACAAGGGTACAGGAACAATGACTACTCATGGAGAAAGGACAAAAAGTTCTCATGGAAGGATCTGGAAGCCAAGCCCACGCCAGTTGTAGAGGACAAGAGCACGGAGTTGCTCAATCAGGTCATCAAGCAAAATCAAGAGTTAATGAATACATTCGGGCAGTAAATCAAGCAACAAGGAGAATACATGAATCAATTTGGGCAGACATTGCAGAGCCATGGGGCTCAAATGAGGACCATAGAGACATCCATGGCACAGATGGCAGCTGAAATAGCTAGTTTGAAGAAACCAGCACATCCGGGTTTTCCGGGGAACACCAATGTTCCCGGGGGAAACCAGCAAGCTAAGGCTATTCTGCTGAGAAGCGGCAAGAAAGTGTTGAATCCAAGAACGGATGAAACAAGCACACCGCAAGATAAAGTTGAAGGTGAAACCACTACGGAGCAGCCCACACCAGTCACAGGGCAAGTTGAATACATAGCTGTGGATGGTACTGAAGAACAGGTTGCTGAGGAGGAACCGCAGAAAAATACGCCTTATGTGCCACCTCATCAAAGGGAACAAGTTGTTCTGGTCCCTTATCCAAATAGTGTGAAGGCAAGGAAGGTAGATGCACAGTTCAAGAAATTCTTGGACAGCTTTAGGAAGCTTTCAGTCAATATTTCGTTATTGGAAGCCATTGAGAAAATCCCTTCATACGGGAAGTTTCTAAAAGATGTCATTACCAAGAAGAGGAAAATACCAGATACTGAGGTTGTTGTGCTAAAGGAGCAAGTGAGTGCCTTCATTATGGGCACTCTACCGCCAAAGAGACAGGATCCAGGGTGTTTCAACATTTCTTGCTATATCGAGAAGTTTAAATTTGGAGAAGCATTGTGTGATTCAGGGGCAAGCATCAATTTGATGCCCCTTTCAACATTTCAAAAGTTGGGACTGAAGGAGTCACGGCCGAGCAATATGACTATTCAATTGGCCGACAACTCTGTGGTGAAGCCTTATGGAATCTGTGAAGATGTCTTGGTAAAGGTGGATCGATTTGTCTTTTCGGCTGATTTTGTGGTTATGGAGATGCAGGATGAGCATGGCAATGAGCTGTTACTTGGACGTCCCTTCCAAGCTACAGCCGACATGATCTTAGAGATGGGGAGAGGTCGCTTGACCTTAGTCATAGCAGATGACCGCTTTGAGATGGTCATGTCGTCTAGCACTGTGTCATTTAAAGAAAAAGAACAATGTAATATGGTGAAACATATGGATCGCAATATCTCACTTTGCCTTGGAAAACCATTTCTAGACATGGCTCATGTGATGAGCAAGGTGGATAATGGAACCTTAGCTGTGGATATCATGGATCAAACTAAGGTAGTTTCTTTGTGTAAAGTTGTGGGATTTCCGAATGATGAGAATGAGGACATTCCGCCTTCTTGGGAGGATGATGTGATTGCTATTTCTGTTCTTGATGCATATCCAGAATTACCGCTGGAGGCCTGTTTGTTGAATATTACATATGATTGGATGCGGAGTAAATCACTCAAGGAATGCGCTAAAATGCTTCAGATGCTTCCATGCTTCTATGCGAGGCACTATGAAGATTTAGGTGCACTTCCCCCACCGCTGCAATCATCTCTTATCAGCCCGCCGGATTTGGAATTAAAGTTGCTCCCCCCGCATCTCAAGTATGTCTTTCTAGATGAGAAAGACAAGTTACCGGTGATCGTTTTTGCTTATTTGAGTGCGGAAGAGGAGGAGCAATTGCTGATAGTGCTAAAGAACCACCGAGGAGCTTTTGGGTGGTCCGTTGCAGACATCAAGGAGATTTCCCCTACTCTATGTCAGCACAAGATTCGGCTCGAGGAGGGAGCCAAGCCTGTTATTCAGCCTCAAAGATGTTTAAATCTGAGCATGATGGAGGTTGTGAAGAAGGAGGTCATCAAACTTCTTGCTGTAGGGATTATCTATGCCATATCAGACTCGACGTGGGTGAGTCCCACACAGGTAGTCCATAAGAAGGGGGGAATTACTGTCACTAAAAATTTGTTGAATGAACCTGTCACCACCCGATTGGTAACCGGGTGGCAAGTTTGTATTGACTAGCGTCGTCTGAATGCCGCCACACTTAAGGATCGTTTTCCTTTACCATTTATTGATCAAATTTTAGAACGTCTTGTCGGTCGGTCGCACTTTTGTTTTCTAGACAGGTACTCGGGGTATAACCAGATCTCGATTGATCCTTTGGATCAAGAGAAATCTACGTTCACTTGTCCCTATGGGACTTTTGCTTACCGTCGAATGTTGTTTGGTTTATGTAATGCACCGGCGACGTTTCAACGCTGTATGCTCGCCATATTTTCTGACATGGTAGAGCGCTGTCTTGAGGTTTTTATGGATGACTTCTCAGTTTATGGTGCATCTTTTGATGAATGTCTCTATAACCTAGACAAAGTGTTGCGGTGTTGTGAGGACACACACTTGGTCCTTAACTGGGAGAAATTTCACATGATGGTGACAGAGGGAATAGTGCTAGGACACAAGGTGTCTAGCAAAGGTCTTGAGGTAGACCCAGTGAAAATTGAGGTCATTTCCAAGTTGCCCCCACCAAATTCTGTAAAAGGGGTGAGAAGCTTTCTGGGACACGCCGGGTTCTATCGGCGATTCATAAAGGATTTTTCTAAAATTGCAAAACCCTTATCCGAGCTTTTGGAGAAAGATGCGGTTTTCGATTTCAATGATAAGTGTCGACATGCATTCGATGTTTTGAAAGAAAAATTGATTTCTGCTCCGGTTGTTCAAACACCGAATTGGACAAAACCTTTCGAATTGATGTGTGACGCTTCGGATTTTGCGGTAGGAGCCGTATTGGGGCAACAGGTAGATAATAAGCCCGCTGTGATTTTCTATGCTTCCAAAACTCTGAATGATGCTCAATTGAATTATACAACTACTGAAAAAGAATTATTTCCGTCGTGTTTTCTTTTGAAAAATTTCGGCAGTATTTAGTTGGATCTAAAGTAGTTGTATGGACTGACCACGCGGCAATAAAATACTTGATGGAGAAAAAAGACGCAAAGCCTAGACTCATTAGGTGGATTTTGCTCTTACAGGAATTTGACATTGAAATCAAGGATAAGTCTGGAATTGAGAATGTAGTGGCTGATCATTTGTCTAGGTTAGATAGGGTGGATGAAAAAGAATTGCATATACCCATAACCGAGACGTTTCCCGATGAACAGCTTTTGAAGATTAATTCTAAAGAGTCGTGGTTCGTTGAAATTGTGAATTATTTGGCCTGTGGGATCATCCCGGAAGATTGGTCATATCAGGAAAAGAATAGATTCTTTCATTCTTTAAGATACTATTTTTGGTATGATCCAATTCTTTTGAAGAAATGCAGGGATGGTATCTTACGCAGGTGTGTGCCTGAAGTGGAGTACGAGAGTGTTCTCCATCATTTCCATGCATCACCTACGGGAGGACACCATGCCAGCTCGCGAAAAGCAGCTAAGGTGTTGGAAAGCGGCCTTTATTGGCCAACTTTGTTTCGGGATGCCTACGATTTTGTAAGGCAATGTGATCCTTGTCAGCGAGCAGGTAATATATCGAAGCGAAAGGAGATGCCCCTGAATGTATTTCAGGAAGTTGAGGTATTTGATTTGTGGGGCATAGACTTCATGGGACCCTTTGTGTCCTCGAACTCCAATTTATATATCTTCTTAGCCGTTGATTATGTGTCGAAGTGGGTGGAAGCAATCCCAACAAGTACTATGATTCTACTGTAGTGTGTAGGTTTGTGAAGGAGAATATTTTCTGCAGGTTTGGGATACCCCGAATGATAACAAGCGATGGGGGTACACACTTTAGGAATCAGAAGTTCTCGACATTATTGAAGAAATATGGGGTCAAGCACAACATTGGCACCCCATATCATCCGCAGACTCAAGGCCAAGTGGAGGTCTCAAACCGTGAAATCAAGAAGATTCTAGAGCGAACGGTGGCATCCACTAGGAAGAACTGGAGTGCCCTACTACCGGATGCACTATGGGCGTACAGAATGGCTTACAAAACACCTATAGGCACTACGCCTTTTAGGTTGGCGTATGGTCGGGCTTGTCACCTACCGGTGGAGTTGGAGAACAAGGCCCATTGGGCGCTTAGAAGGCTAAATTTGAGTTATGATGAAGCTGGGAGAAAGAGAATGTTTGAGTTGAATGAGTTGGATGAGTTACGGATGACGGCATATGAGAATGCCCGGATATACAAGGAGCACACAAAACTGATCCATGATCGCCACATCGAGTTACGCACGTTCAAGAAGGGAGATAGTGTTTTGTTGTTCAACTCCCGACTCAACTTGCATCCCGGGAAGCTAAAATCCCGGTGGAGTGGACCGCTCGTGGTGGAAGACGTCAAACCACACGGCGCGATTCTAGTGCGTGATAATGATACCACGTTCTTGGAAAATGGACAGAGGCTGAAGCTCTATTTTGGTGAGAATTACAAGAGAAAGGTGAATGAGGTTAAACTCATTGCACTTTCGAATGAATGAGATGCCCGGAAGCCGTCTAGCCTAAGACGTTAAATAAGGGCGCTTGTTGGGAGGCAACCCAACCATCGGTACACTAGGATAGGTTATTTACAATCATAGGTTGCTTTAATTTCGTTCAATTTTTAGTGTAAAGAAGATACCTTGATCCGTTTGTTCATTGTGCAGGCTGAGGCAGAGTCGATACCATCGACACACAGGTTGATGGTATCGACAAGGGTTCAGGTTGACGGCTGTAGATTTCATTCTGAGTCGATACCATTGACGGCCAAGTCGATGGTATCGACACACCTACAGGCAGGTCGCCAAGCAAAGTCGATAGTATCGATATGGTTGTCGATACCATCGAGATCTCTGGAGAAGTTCAGACCGATTTGTCTCAGTCAACTTGATACCATCGAAGGCCTCGTCGATGGTATCGACATGGTTATAGGTTGAAGTACAAAGTGGCGGTGTCGCAATGAAGCCAAGTCGATACTATCGACACCTGTCGATGGTATCGACCATCAATGTCACCGATCCGTGTAAAGAAATCGACGGCGATCGCGGCGTCCACGTCATCGATCCGAGTGCTGCGTCGATACTATCGACCTATGTCGATGGTATCGACACGTCAGCAATCTGGGTTTCAAGATCAAGCAATCGTCAGCCGTCGATACTCGCGAGGGGGGCGGATAGCATCGAGACGTGTCGATACCATCGACCCGCATCGATGGTATCGACGGGTCAACAGTGGCGCCGACCAAGTCTATATAAGGAGAGTCATTATGTCATTTGACGTCACACCTTCAGAGTAATCTTCCTCCTTTGCGCCGAGCACTCCCCCGAGCCATCCAAGATCGAAGAGCAGCAACACCGAGCGAAGATCTTCACCGAGCGGAGAGTCAATTCTCCATCTTCCCCGAGCTCTTCTTCTAATCCTATTTCTCTCGCAACAATGGTGCACGTCACCGGAGCATCATCCTCTCGAGCGAATCCTATGGATATCATGGAGTTCATGCCACCTCCTCCTGCATCAGTATCACATCCGCACCTGGTTCACCCATCCACGGAGGTGAAGAAGATCTATGAAGAGATCTTGAAGCAGAAGATCGAGCCTACCCGGTATGTGGACCGGGAGATGATCTGCGAGCTTGGATTCGAGGCCAACTTGGCCTATGTTCTGAAAGGGCAAGCACACCACACCGGCAGAATGGAAGACGAGTTGGAGTACCATGCGGATGGTCAGCCATTCTTCGGCGAATGGCCCACCTACAAAGAGTTGGTGGCAGAATTCATGGCGTCCCTTGACGTCTGCGTCGTGCCCAACGACGTAGTTGCTTCTGATCGTGAGTGGATCAAGGGCCGGGTGTCTTTCCGGCTATTCAAAATCAACTACAACATCACGCTTGAGCAGTTCAATGACATCTTCAACTGGAACCACTCTCAACACGATCACTGGCGCCTGGATTCCCGCACAGACTATGACAAAATCTTCACCGAGCTAGTGACAGTGCCGGCGGGTAAGACAGTGAGCTACCACAATGATGCGGTAGCGGATTTCGAGTATCCATTCGTCCGGGTCCTACACCGGATGTTGAGTTTCACATTCTTTGCTCGTAGCGATCTGGCATTGAGCAAATTTCAGGATACCGACCTTTTCTTTCTCTACATGCTCGTGAAGCGACAAGAATGCAACTGGGGTGCGTTTTTCCTACAGCGAGTTCTGGCGGTAAAGAGGAGTACGAGGAAGGCCTCGATTCATTTCGGCGGGCTCATCACCAAGCTGGCGCACTACCTCGGGCTCAACTTCTCCACCATGACTCCACTTTCCACGAGGAGTAAGGTGAACGTGCAACATCTGCACTGTTCTAACCTTATTCTTCTGCGGGATGGGTTGGCGTACGCGCACTGCCACGTCAACCACGCTTACCAGGAGTGCGCGCTACCGGATCCTGTCTTCAACATCGAGGGCGCACAGCACTATAGATGGCTGATCATAGCCATCGACTCTGATGATGAAGAAGGCGGAAATGACGGTGGCGACGACGGATAGGACGATGAGGCAGAGGAGGCAGAAGAGGCATTCACACCTCTTCGAGCACGAGTAGCACACCGGAAGCGTCCTCGGATGCATCCAGGTGCATCATCATCATCACGGCCTTCACCTCCACCACCGCAGCCCTCGCAGTAGAGCGAGGATGTTTATTCTATGCAGGGCATGTACAGCATGCTCCAAGATATTCAGTAGACGCAGCACAGCCACACTGCTGCATTTGTCGGTATTCAAGACACCACAAACCAGCTTTTTGTCAACCAGCAGGCGATCTTCGAGAATGAGCGCCTTCTTTTCGCCAATCAAGAGAACATCTATGATCGGTTGCAAAGGATGGAGCAGCAGCAGTGATGTGGTTTTTTGAATGCACTAACAACTTCACCCGGGGCTGAAATCCCCGAGCTTTTACCAAAACCAAGTGCAACAATACCACCCGCAAGCGGACGGGTCTTATCGCAGTATAGTTGAGGATCGAACCCAAAGGACAACGTTTTTAAGAATCTTTGTCAGTTAGATCTAGCTCAAGTAAAACTAATATTTAGAACAATTGGTTGATTTGGGTTTGATTAAACTAATTGCAAGAAAGTAAATGCGGAATAAAAGATAGGTTTAGATCAATGATATGAAATCACTGGGATGGTACCGGGTTTGACCACCGCTACACACACAAACATACTCTTTTGCAAACAATCCAGGAACAATATAACACTTCAAGTAGAGCTGCTGCAGAACCCCCCATACGGGCGTTAGGTCCGCGTAAGCATCACCATAGGCAGCAGATTTCTCGTCGCCATCCGGATCACATGTCTTACGGCTCTGAAGATATAGAAATCCACGGAGGTTGTGAACCCCCCATACGGGCGTTAGGCGCACAGAAGCGTCACCGAAGGCTAGATGGATCGTCCCCTCGCGGATCATACACTTACTACCTTGATGAAATCCCATCCTATTTCTAGTTTGGGAGTCAGACGCGTTAACCGATAAACAAGCATGACGGTGACATGCAAGGAAACATCGACGTTTAGCAAGATGATACAAAATCCAACTAAGGTTGTGAACCCCCTATACAGGCGTTAGGTGCACAGAAGTGTCACCGAAGGCTAGATGGCTCGTCCCCTCGCAGATCATACACTTGCTACCTCAAGGAATCCCCTCCTATTTCTAGTCAGGGAGTTAAACTCGTTAAACGACGTTAGAACCCATGCATTGAAGCTATCACAACATAGGGAGCACAAAGATGAAATCAAGCATGTAACCAACCTACAAGCTTAACGATAAACAACAAAATGAAGAGTTATATATATTGCCATGGAAAGACTAACAAAAGAACATGATTTGCATGGGCAGCGGGGCTAGTCCCCGCACCCAGCAAAAGAGGACTACTCGCTCATGATGCGAGATACAAGAAGGATAGGAGAGAAAGAGAGATCCGCCATGAGCTCGGTGCAGAGGGTGGACGCAGCCCGGTGAAGAAGATGTGCTCCTTGCTCCGTCTTCTTTCTCTTCTTGGCCTCCTTGGATGCAACACCAGTAGTAGATGGAGTGGAACTTGATCGGGGTGGTTCTCTGGCATCCTATCGGCGTCCGGATCTGATGCCCCCAAATGGGGACCCTGGGGGTCTATTTATAGATTCAGATCTGACCCCAAACGGTTTGGAGACCGTTTGGGCGCCAAACGGTTTGGAGACCGTTTGGGTGCCAAACGGTCTTGAGACTGTTTGGGCACCAAACGGTTTGGAGACCGTTTAGGCACCAAACGGTTTGCTTCGATCGGTCCTGGCCTTGGCGTGGTCGTGCGGATTTAGTTCTTCAATTGATCCTTGTGCTTGCATCGAACGGTCTTGGGACCACGCGGGACCAAATGGTCTTGGGACCGTATGGGACCAAACGGTCTTAAGACCACATGGGACCGTATGGGACCAAACGATCTTGGGACCACACGGGACCAAACGGTCTTGAGACCGCATGGGACCAAACGGTTTTGGGACCGCATGGGACCAAACGGTCTTGAGACCGCATGGGACCAAACGGTGTTGGGACCGCATGGGACCAAACGGTCTTGAGACCGAATGGCTTTCTTTGGCAACCGGTTTCGTCATTCGTTCTTCGTGTATTCCGCCAAACGGTCTTGGGACCGCGTGGACCCAATCGGTCTTGAGACCACAAGGATCCAAACGGTCTTGAGACCGTATGCATGGAGTTGCTTGATTTTCCTGCATTAAATGAAAGATATTTAGTTAAAATCTTGATTATTGAATCAACTAAGTAGTTTTGTGCATTATGATTCATATTAGGGTGAAAAGATGTGGAATAGAGATGAAATTGTTCCAAAAAGGTAATTGAATTTCATGATGAGTATGCACTCATCAAAACACCCCGAACTTAAATCGTTGCTCGTCCTCAAGTAACATAAAGTTTGAAACTGTTGCCTAATGAAATACTTTCGATCCGTGTGATTTCTTCATCTTCACATCACAAATGTTTTCTTTCTGCTCAGTATGAATGAGTACCTCAACTTCCTGGGACCACTAAACACGTCTTTCCATAGCTTCGTTCCTGATTTCGTTTCCCAACAACGCTTCCTCCCCACTTTTTCCAACACCAAGCATGTTGAAAAGTTTTGTAGGAGTTCCGAGATACCCGCAGAATCAACAAGTATGCATCCGATCTGACACTGGTGTAGTTCAGGATGGTGGGGCATGTATTGTGCCCTTAGGTAGAACAAGGAGTGAAAGGTGGTATGGAAAGAAGAAGTAAATCTCTCCTCTATTCGACTTGAGATTTTTATTTGTTTTTCAATTTCATTTATTGTATTTTTTTTGTGTGCACTATGGCATCTTTTATTGCAGATCTCTCCTCTATTCAACTCGAGATTGTATTTCTTTTTGTGTGCACTTTGGCATCTTTTATTGCAGATCTCTCCTCTATTCGACTCGAGATTGCATTTTTGGTGGTACGCCCCTATTTGTTGGAAGGGGTATGGAAGAAGTGGATACGGGGGAAATGGCGTGCCACCCCAAACTTAGGGTTTGGCACAAGTTTGGCTATTTTGGTGGTATTGATGGATGGAGGGATACGAAGATGATAGAAGAAGTGTAGAAGAGAGTTTAGATCAAAATGCAACTTGATTTACAATTCAAAACCGGGTTATTCTCTTTGTCATACTCTGCTCAAATAATGACTTGATGCGGATCCGGTGGGGATTCTGAGCCATTGTTCCACTAGTCAGTTAGGAAGCACGGCGTGTTTGATCCCTATCAGTTTGACAGATACTTATCATTTTGTAAAAAGTATTATGATGTTAGGAATCATAAGCTTCACAGGATGGTTTTAGGAAAAAGGCAAGTTTCAAAAGTCAGTCCTCTTGAGGATTCGCTTCGAATAAGGAGGATATTATGCTCGAAAATGCATAGCAAGATAGTTAGTTACATTTTTATCGACAAGAGTCAAAATTTCATCAGGTATATGTTCAGAATTTGAAAAATTTTATGATAAAGACAACTTATATGAAAGAGGGTGTTTATGGAAGTGAAGTACGTACCACCCACCCTCCACCCCGAACTTAGAGATTTGCTCATCCTCGAGTAAACCCTAAATTCAAGATGGAGGGGAAAGGAAACGCCAGGTATGACTGCCTAAAATGATTTCATTCTGATCAGTGCCACTCCGATCTCGTGTTCTGAAAGAAAACTATCTCATAAGGCAAATTTTATTTAAAGAAAATTTAACTATAATGTAAGAAACAAAATTTGAAAAGGAGAAGTAAAACAGATTTATTGATCGGGTTGCCTCCTAACAAGCGCCTTTGTTTTATGTTGATGGCTCGACAGAGTTCTTTGGTATTATGGTGGATCCTTTGGATTGTTGAATTCCAACATTATTTCGGTGCCTTTGTCAGTTGATGTGAAGTATCTTTTCAAGCGGTGACCATTTGCTATAAATTCGCCAGACCTGTCACTCCATAAAGAGAAAGCACCATGAGGAGAGATGCTTTTGACGATGTAAGGTCCACACCAACGTGACCGGAGTTTCCCTGGGAATAATTTTAATCTGGAATTGAAAACTAGAACTTGGTCTCCCACTCGTATGTCTTTTTGTTTCAGATGTCCATCATGCCAGAGTTTTGTACGTTCTTTGTAGATTCGTGCATTCTCATAGGCTGTCATTCTGAGTTCATCCAGCTCATGGAGTTGCAGAATTCTGGCTTGACCCGCTTGTTTCGTATCGAAGTTTATTTGTTTAATTGCCCACCATGCCTTATGTTCTAGTTTGACTGGCAGGTGGCAACCCTTTCCATATATCAATCGAAAAGGTGTAGTCCCAAGGGGAGTCTTATAAGCGGTCCGGTATGCCCATAAGGCGTCGTTGATTTTTGTTGACCAGTCTTTTCGATTGCGTCCGACGGCTTTTTCGAGAATAGACTTAAGTTGACGGTTGGATACCTCGACTTGTCCACTTGTTTATGGATGGTATGGTGAGGCTATTTTGTGTGAGACACCATATTTTCTTAATAAAGCTTCAAACCTTCTTTCAATGAAATGGGAGCCTCCGTAAGAAATCACGGTTCGCGGTACTCCAAACCGTGGGAAGATGATATCTTTGAATAATTTGATGACAGGTTTTGAATCACTAGTGACAGTTGGGATAGGTTCGACCCATTTTGAAACGTAGTCCACTGCCACTAAGATATACGAGAATCCATTAGAAGATGGGAATGGACCCATATAATCCACTCCCCAAACGTCAAATATCTCGACTTCTTGCCATAGATTCAGTGGCATTTCGTCTCTCTTGGTTATATTGTCGGCCCTTTGACATTTATCGCAGGATTGGACAAAATTGTAGGAATCTTTGGATAAAGTCGGCCAGAAGAAACCACATTGCAAAACTTTTAAAGTTGTCTTCTTTGAGCTCATGTGGCCGCCTACAGGTCCTGAGTGACATTGTTCTAAAATAGAATGGGCTCTTCTTCAGCGACGCAACGTCTATACAATCCATCTGCGCAGAGTTTAAAAAGATATGGTTCATCCCAATAGTAATGCTTCACATCATGCATAAATTTCTTCAGAGCATTCCCGGTGTATTGGGGATGGATGACTCCGGCGGCAAGGTAGTTTACAAAGTCGGAATACCATGGTTCAAATCTTGAGACCCTCATAAGCTGATCATCTGGTAGGGAGTCGTTTATCGGAATCCCTTCAGCATCCAGAGTGTGGATGCGACTGAGGTGATCTGCTACGACATTCTCCATCCCTTTTTTATCTCTTATTTCTAGGTCAAATTCTTGTAGAAGGAGTATCCATCTGATCAGCCTTGGCTTAGCATCCTTCTTTTCCATAAGATATCGGATAGCAGCATGGTCTGTGTAAACGATGACCTTCGAACCAATAAGGTAGGATCTGAATTTATCGAAGGCATAGATGACTGCTAGAAGTTCCTTCTCAGTAGTAGTGTAATTCCTTTGAGCTTCGTCGAGGGTTTTTGACGCATAATAGATCACATAATGTTTTTTCTCTATGTACTGCCCTAAGACGGCATCCACCGCGTAATCACTGGCATCACACATAATTTCAAAAGGGTGGTCCCAATCGGGAGCTCTAATGATGGGGGTAGTTGTAAGGGCTTTCTTCAGCGTATCAAAACTTTTGACACATTCTTCATTGAAATTAAAATCAACATCTTTTAGAAGAAGATTGGTTATCGGCTTTGTTATCTTGGAAAAATCTCGTATAAACCTTCTATAGAATCCAGCGTGACCAAGGAGAGCGCGAACTTCGTTCACATTTGTGGGAATAGCCAGTTTAGATATGACTTCTATCTTAGCTTTATCAACTTCAATTCCTCTGTTCCTAACCCTGTGGCCCAAGACAATGCCTTCCTTTACCATAAAGTGGCATTTCTCCCAATTTAGCACCAGATGTGCTTCTTCACAACGTTTAAGGACCATGGAGAGATGCTTAAGACAGGAATCAAAGGAGTCCCCATATACAGAAAAATCATCCATGAAGACCTCCATAACAGTTTCAGTAAGCCCTGCAAAGATGGCAGTCATGCAACGTTGAAAAGTTGCGGGGGCGTTACACAGACCAAATGGCATCCTTATAAAAGCATATGTCCCGAAGGGACAGGTGAAAGTCATTTTTTCTTGATCATCTGGATGTATGGGAATCTGATAGAATCCAGAGTAACCGTTCAGGTGACAGAAATATTCTTGATGGGCCAATCTTTTTAAAACTTGATCGAGGAAGGGCATAGGAAAATGATCCTTTTGAGTGGCCTTGTTTAATTTTCTATAATTAATACACATCCGCCACCCAGTGACTGTTCGAGTGGGGATGAGCTCATTGTTTTCATTTCTTATAACGGTAGTCCCTCCTTTCTTGGGTACCACATGAACTAGGCTCACCCATGGTGAGTCCGATATCGGGTATATAATTCCAGCTGTTAGAAGTTTGATGATATCGCGACGGACCACTTCCTTCATATTCGGGTTCAACTTTCATTGATGCTCGATGGTTGGCTTATGGTCTTCCATCATGGGGATTCTGTGCATGCACAAGGCTTGAGTGACCCCTGTGAGGTCACTCGTCTTATAGCCTATGGCTTTCTTCCTCTCCCTTAATACCTCCAGAAGTTTCTCTTCTTTCTTGGTTGTTAGATCAGAGTTTATGATCACTGGACAAGCTTTGAGATCATCTAAAAACATATACTTTAGCCCTTCAGGCAGGGGCTTCATTTTAGGAGGTTATGGTTTATCGCTAATTTCTTCTGTAGTTCCGGTAGTCTTTAATTCTTCGTAAGTAGCTTCAGCATTCTCTTTAGTAGAGTTGGGGAATTCATTGCAATCATTTGCTCGTTGGTCAATAGGTTCATCATTAAATAAGTCAGATAGAGCCAATTCCAAGGGGTCGTATGATTCATCATACTCTGTAGTCAGTCGTGACAATTGCTCAACGCAATCAATCAGATATACTTCTTCCTGTATACTTGGTCTTCTCTTGCTTTCAAAAACTTTGAACTCCAGAGTTTCTTTACCTAACCTGAGCAGTAAGGTTCCTGCTTCAACATCAATAAGGGCTCTAGCAGTGGCGAGGAATGGACGGCCGAAGATAAGAGGGTATTTGGTGTCTTCTTTTATGTCCATGATGACAAAATCACATGGAACATATGCGTCCTTGCCTACCTTAACCGGGATGTCTTCGAGAATTCCTAACGGTCTTTTTATCGAATTGTCTGCAAGTTGAATGGTCATGGCAGTTGGAAGCAATTCAGTGAACCCTAATCTCTTGCATATACTGAACGGCATAATAGAAATACTTGCGCCAAGATCTGCCAATCCTTTCTTGCATGATGAGTCACCAATGTGACATGAGATTCCGAAGGATCCTGGATCTTTTTGTTTCTTTGGAATCTTGCTTAGTATGATATCTGATGTGGTCGTAGCCAGTTTTACAGTTTCATACTCTTCAGTGATGTACTTCTTGGTGAGAAGCGACTTTAGATACTTGGTCCAGGCTGGTATCTCATTAAGAGCATCTAAGAATGGTATATCAACATGGAGTTTCTTCATGGCCTCTTTAAATTTGATGAATCTAGTATCAAGCTTGTTTTGCTTCAGACGGGATGGGAAAGGAACACGAGGCTTATATATAGGAATATCCTGTTCTGGTGTCTCAGCTTCTTCATCAGCAACCTTTTCAAAACTTCCCTTATCAGTATCGTTTTCCTCTGGTTGCAATTCCGGTGTTGTCAAGTTTTGGACTGTCACAGGTTCACTCTCGTCAGGGATAACCACAGTCGTGTTCGTTGGGGGATCCGAATAACTTTTCCCTGATCTTGTGGTGACAACCTTCAGCTGCTCAATATGTTTCGGATTGTTCTCAGGTTGTCCGGAAAAGACACCAGCTGGTGGCTTAATACTAGCAGCAAGTTGAGCTAGCTGAGTTTCAATAGCTTTCTGTTGGGCTTGTTGGTTGGCTATCATCATTTGTTGTGTTTGCAACAACTTTTCAATGGTAGATAGCTTGTCATCAGAAGGGATGGATCCTGCCTGACCTTGCTGTTGATTCAGGTTCTGATACTGAGAGTTATTGTAGTTTCTGTTCTGAAAATTCCCTTTGAAGTTTCCTTGATTCCCAAAGTTCTGTTGTTGGTTAAACTGGTACCCAGATGGGCCCCTCGGTTGATTGTTCGGACCAAATTGATGTGAGTTCATAGCTCCTGAAGGGTTTCCGTGTTGGAAGCCTGGGTGATTCCTATTTTGATTCGGATTGTAATAGTTCTGCCCAGGGATGCTGTTAATAGCATTAAGATTTCCCATCTGGCAATTATCTCCTTGTCCACAGGCATTGCTTAAAACAACATCGTAGAGAACATTGCATGACAGTGTGGAATGATCAGTTCCCTTGCATGCTTCACAAAACAAAGAAGTCGACTTGACCTGCTCTGGTTGCCTAGTGGGAGAATGTCCTCTTCCAATCGCAGCAAGGGATGATTCTATGTGATCTTGCTTTGCAACTAAGACCTTCAAAGTTTCAGCTATAGATTTGTATTCTGGGATAGCTTCATCCATGGCTACCTTTAAGACTCCTTTACCAACAGATCTTCCCCAATTGGCTTGATTTTCTGCTCCCAGGTTGACTACTCTCCATGCGCTGTCGTAACTTTGCCGCATGAAGTTCCCTCCAGACGAGGAGTCAAGGAACATCTTTACGTCATCCTCCACACCCCTGTAGAATATCTCTATCAGCTGGTTCTTAGGAATTCCATGGTGTGGGCATTTGCGTAGGAGCTCCTTGTACCTATCCCAAGCTTCGGCAAGGGTTTCTCCTGGGACTTGAGTGAAATTTGTGATTCGTCCCCTGATTTCATATGTAAGAGATGGGGGGTAGAATTTTTCCAGAAAAGCGTTTTGGAGCTGCTCCGAGGTGGTGATAGGTACTTCACTCTACAGTGAGTTGTACCAACTAATGGCTCTATCAGCAAGAGAGTACTTGAAAATACGGAGTCGAATGGCATCATCAGAGACTCCATTTTGCTTCGTCATAGCACATAGGTCGATGAATCTGAGAAGATGAACTTGGCTGTCTTCAACTTGTTTACCGTAGAAGGGGTTGTTTTGAAGAAAAGTTATCCAATGTGCTCTAATCTCAAAGTTGGCAGCTTCGATGGGAGGAGGTTGCACCGGATGATAGACATTCGCGGCCTTTGGGATAGAGAACTCTCTAAGATCTTTCTGAAGTTCGGCTGCTTGCGCTGCTGCCTGTGCTGCTAAGATCTCCTGTTGAACCGCAGCTCTAGCTTCTTGCATGAGCCTCTCTCTCTGCGCATTGATGGCTTGGGCCACTCTGCGGGCTACTTCTTCTTCTTGCGCCATCCTTGCTTGATTTTCCCGAATATTTCGATGGAAGGTTCTATCTATTTCGGGATCAAAGCTCGCAGTCAGTCCGGGACTATCCGAACGGTGCATGCACTAAACGTCGACGAGCACCTGAAATTGGAAAAGATTCGAAAGTGAGATCCACAAAGTAGAATGACGGTCAAGTAGATGAGCGATAGTTTCAAAAGAAAAACAAAATCCTAGATTAGTCTTAGAAGAACTAGATTTGACTGACTGATTCCGTTGTCCCCGGCAACGGCGCCAGAATTTGATGTGGTTTTTGAATGCACTAACAAATTCACCCGGGGCTGAAATCCCCGAGCTTTTACCAAAACCAAGTGCAACAATACCACCCGTAAGTGGACGGGTCTTATCGCAGTATAGTTGAGGATCGAACCCAAAGGACAACGTTTTTAAGAATCTTTGTCAGTTAGATCTAGCTCAAGTAAAACTAATATTTAGAACAATTGGTTGATTTGGGTTTGATTAAACTAATTGCAAGTAAGTAAATGCGGAATAAAAGATAGGTTTAGATCAATGATATGAAATCGCTGGGATGGTACCGGGTTTTACCACCGCTACACACACAACCATACTCTTTTGCAAACAATCCAGGCACGATATAACACTTCAAGTAGAGCTGCTGCAGAACCCCCCATACGGGCGTTAGGTCCGTGTAAGCATCACCATAGGCAGTAGATTTCTCGTCGCCATCCGGATCACATGTCTTACGGCTCTGAAGATACAGAAATCCACGGAGGTTGTGAACCCCCCATACGGGCGTTAGGTGCACAGAAGCGTCACCGAAGGCTAGATGGCTCATCCCCTCGCGGATCATACACTTACTACCTCGATGAAATCCCATCCTATTTCTAGTTTGGGAGTCAGCCGCGTTAACCGATAAACAAGCAGGACGGTGACATGCAAGGAAACATCGATGTTTAGCAAGATGATACAAAATCCAACTAAGGTTGTGAACCCCCTATACAGGCGTTAGGCGCACAAAAGTGTCACTGAAGGCTAGATGGCTCGTCCCCTCACGGATCATACACTTGCTACCTCAAGGAATCCCCTCCTATTTCTAGTCAGGGAGTCAAACTCATTAAACGACGTTCAAACCCATGCATTGAAGCTATCGCAACATAGGGAGCACAAAGATGAAATCAAGCATGTAACCAACCTACAAGCTTAACGATAAACAACAAAATGAAGAGTTATATATATTTCCATGGAAAGACTAACAAAAGAACATGATTTGCATGGGCAGCGGGGCTAGTCCCCGCACCCCAGCGAAAGAGGACTACTCGCTCATGATGCGAGATACAAGAAGGATAGGAGAGAAAGAGAGATCCTCCATGAGCTCGGTGCAGAGGGTGGACGCAGCCCGGTGAAGAAGCTGCGCTCCTTGCTCCGTCTTCTTTCTCTTCTTGGCCTCCTTGGATGCAACACCAGCAGTAGATGGAGTGGAACTTGATCGAGGTGGTGCTCTGGCAGCCTATCGGCATCCGGATATGATGCCCCCAAATGGGGACCCTGGGGGTCTATTTATAGATTCAGATCTGACCCCAAACGGTTTGGAGACTGTTTGGGTGCCAAACGGTTTGGAGACCGTTTGGGCACCAAACGGTTTGCTTCGATCGGTCCTGGGCTTGGCGTGGTCGTGCTGCTTTAGTTCTTCAATCGATCCTTGTGCTTGCATCGAACGGTCTTGGGACCGCGCGGGACCAAACGGTCTTGAGACCGCATGGGACCAAACGGTCTTGAGACCGTATGGGACCAAACGGTCTTGGGACCGTATGGGACCAAACGGTCTTGGGACCGCATGGGACCAAACGGTCTTGGGACCGCATGGGACCTAACTGTCTTGGGACCGCATGGGACCAAATGGTCTTGAGACCGCATGGGACCAAACGGTCTTGGGACCGCATGGGACCAAATGGTCTTGAGACTGAATGGCTTTCTTTGGCAACAGGTTTCGTCATTCATTCTTCGTGTATTCAGCCAAACGGTCTTGGGACCGCATGGACCCAAACGGTCTTGAGACCGCAAGGATCCAAACGGTCTTGAGACCGTATGCATGGAGTTACTTGATTTTCCTGCATTAAATGAAAGATATTTAGTTAAAATCTTGATTATTGAATCAACTAAGTAGTTTTGTGCATTATGATTCATATTAGGGTGAAAAGATGTGGAATAGATATGAAATTGTTCCAAAAAGGCAATTGAATTTCATGATGAGTATGCACTCATCAAGCAGCAGCCATTCTACGACCACTACTGGAGTCAGGGCTATTTTGGTGGGTAACCACAGCCTCCACCAATGCCCCAGTATGAGCCGAACTTCCAAGGGCAGTTCCCGTCTTGGGACCCCACTTCTTTGCAGCCGCCTCCACCTCCACAAGAGTGATCGGGTATCTCTGTTCCAATCTTTAAGTTTGTTTTTGACTATGAGGCCATAGTCGAATTCAAGCTTAGGGGGGTAGTTTGAACAACTCTATCTTTTATTGTTTTTAGTTTTTAGCATTATTATTTGTTTCTTGCATCTTTAGTTTTTGTAGGATCCACGTGCTATCTAGTGTAATTGTGGATGTCGTAAAAGTGTGTCATCTTGTTGTTAGTGCATAGGAAATTTAAGGGAAATTTAAAATTTTTTTGTTTGTTTGGATAGCTTGTTTTGTTTGACCTTGGGGAACACATCCTACAAAAATGATTGATTATGTCAACTTTAAAACAACATTTCATACCTGTACTCCTAATGATTCATGAAAGTGGACAGTGATGGTTGTTTGAGCCTAACCTAACCAAATGGTAATGAGACTTTAATTGGATGTAAGAGAGAGAACCCTCTAAACTACTACACAGGTCAGTAAGGAGGGACACATGATATCTTTCTAAGGTTCAGTCATCTAGTCTTGTGATCGTTCCACTTCATTTTTCCATAATCCACCTAAGAATTGGAAGTAAAGTGCAGTTTTAATTCCTTTTTGTGTGCATAGCATTTAGATAGGACTTGCATTGGTATTTTCCATACTTTTGCATAAAAATAAGAAAAAAATACAATGATTCATGCACATTACCTTTAGGTACATGCATGTAGTTGCATTCATGATTTTCATGCATAAAGTACATCATGTATCTCAATTTTTCCCTAATGGTGAATTAAACTGTTCCATACCTTCTAAATAGTGCAAAAATTTATGAGTATGAAGAAAAATAGCCCCATAAAATTATCTTTAAGCAATTATAGATATGCGGGCTGAGAAAAAAAATCTGAAAATCTGAAATAGAAATAAAAAGAAAAGAAAAAGAATTTAGAAGAAAGTGAAATAAGAAGGAGAAAGGAACATGATATCACTTGCATTTCAGGATAATTGAGTACATGATGTAGTTTGACTAGATATCCATCTCATTTTGAGGTGGATGGTTAGTGCATGTATCATTCCACCCAATTTTAGGCATTAGGGCATTTCTAATGTGCATTTGCATCACATAGGACATTTTTGTATTATGCATGTTGAAACTATACAATACTTCCACTTTCTTCCATGAGACACCCATTTTCATCCACCCGTTGCTCGGATTGGTAAGGCCACCGTGAATTTCTCCTCACTAATGAATATTAGGAGAACTGCTTCCATGTCGATGGTAGTTAGGGCGAGCAACGTAGTATAGGTGATCACAAGATGCACCAATGTTGAACCGGTGAATTTTATTATGTTAACTGCCTTATGTGATAGTGTTCATCGGTTTGGAGGTTAATTTCTTTTATTGATGATTACTGTCGCCTTTAGGGTAATTACCGTTCTGTGGTTAGAAAAGGCCGGTTTGAGAATGTTCAGTGGCAGTCATATGGGATGTTGGGTTGGTGTGTTGTTTTTCAGTTGACATTTGCAATTCTATTCTAAGGATTAGTTGCTCGAGGGCGAGCAATGTTCAAGCTTAGGGGAGTTTGATGCGATGATTTTGAGTCGCATTTATAGACCTTTTTGATATGGGTTTTATGCCTTTATTAGTCATTTTTATGGTTAATGTTGCATAATTCATCCATTTTGGTCTTTGCCATCATTTTATGTCAAATCCCCTTAGTTTCATCATTTTGATCATTCATTATCACATTATTATTATTTGTGTGGATTTATTTGATCTTGTCTTTGAATTTCAGGAAAAACAAGTATTTGCTTCCGTCGATACCATCGACAAGGCCACAGGTTGCCAGCCGAAAGGAGCAGCAAAGAGTCGATACCATCGACGCTCAAGTCGATGGTATCGAGAGACCTTCTGGTTGCTGGCGAGGAAGCTGTCGATAGCATCGACCCCAAGTCGATACCATCGACGAATGGAGGCTACAACGACACAAAACGACAAAACTGTCGCTACAGGGTAGTCGATACCATCGACCCGAGTCGATGGTATTGAGATTGCTTCAGGCACTCAGAAGAAAAGAAAGAACGGTTGTCGCTACTACACTGGGTCGAAACCATCGACCCGCGTCGATGGTATCGACATCGTCAGATATGCGTTGGATTCAGATTGATCTTAATCGGACGGCTGGAGTTAATGGACGACCTAATTAGGGACTTATACCTAATGACGGCCACCCAGACGAGAGGAGGATCTCATTTTCCATTACACAAGTGCTGAGGAGCAAGAGAAAGGAGAACAGAGGCCAGAAGTTCATACCAGTCGATCCGGACGCTGCCGAAGACGGATTTCACCACCGAGAGGCGGGAAAGCATGTGTTCTACGCAAAGGATCAACCGGTTCTTCTCCGTTCAGGGGTTTTCCCATTCAATTCATGTTTTTCATATGATTTCCCCTATTTCTACCATGTACTTGTGTGAGATGAACATGCGGGGCTAATCCCCTCCATCTTTAGGACCGGACAGTTTTATAATAGTAATTCATATTTTCTCTCTTAAATCTGTGGTATAGTTTCGTTTTCTCCATATATTGTTATGCTTGATCACCATAATAATAACCTAATGCCCTTAATCACGTCGACAAAAGGATTAACGGTTGAAAAGAGATGAAACCTACATTAATCGATAAATCCCTTGACAAAGGTGGTGTAAAATTAATGGTGGAAACTGAGAGATCGTTCGTAATGCACTTAGTTTAGGGAATAGGTTACTACGAAGGTGGAACCGACCTAAACCTAAGTAGTGAATTGCACCACGACAGTGGGCAATTCTGTTTTCAGGCCACTACCCAGATAGAGAGAGAAGATTGAGGCATTATATAAAATCTAATACAATGAATAACTGCGGTGAAACCGCAATCCTAAAGATACCTTTTTGAATTGATTAAATTAACCTTTAATCGATTGTTTGCTTTGTTTTATTTTTATTTTCTTTTAATTTTGACAAAAAAACCCAATTTGTTATTCGGCTAAGCTGATCGCAAATAGTTAGTAGGAGTCTCCAACAATTCTGAGTATCCCTGTGTTCGACTCGGGCCTCACAGAGGCCTGTACTACTCGACGCGTATACTTGTATTTTTAGCGCGTAGTAAAATACACGTCAGCTAAACATAGCAACTCCACCAATCCATCTCAAATGGACCCATGTATCGGGGACTCAGCTTTCTCATTTGTAGCTCACAGGGGTCGGGTTTTCATAACACATGTCCACCCACAGTGAACTGCATGTTAGTCTGCTTCACATTGACTCATGACTCATGTCAATCCTGGGCTTTCTCAGCATTTCTCGATTGAAGTGTCTTCATTTGCATACATTTTGGTCTCTTTGACTTTCACCCAAGTCCTCTCACCGACATCATCCAAGTGAGGTGGTAAGCGACACATCCTCCCTCACAGAGCTTCATACATCCTGATACTGGCTATGGTGGCTATCATAACAAACTCTCATAGGACATGAATTGTCCCCATGTATCACCCTGAACAAGCACACACACTCTCATCATACCCTCTAGTCTGGATCATACTAACTTTTAGTTAGGGGTGATAAGTTGTACTCAACTTCAATCTAGTATCAAGATCTTCTTATACCTACTTCCACAACATGGAAGTGAACTTGAGGTCATACTCATGATATCGAACTCATATCACAGAGTAGATGAACTACCTCTCTCATATATAGTTCAACCAGATCTATCATAACCCATATTGCATCATGACCTCCCTTGGTCCAGGGGAGACTCACCACAACGTCCATGGTGATCCACTCCCATTCCCTCTCGGGGACTCTGCATTGTTTGTAGCAACTTACTGGGTTACTGGTGTTCGGACTTTACACACTGGCATGCATGGCGAAAAGCCACATGCAACTCTATCTACTTCTTCATCATAGGTATTCAAAGCACTATGGAAAACTCTAATCATTTTAGTAGTACCATGATGCAGGGTGTACTTATCATCACAAGCTCCTGCATGTCATGATTCCTCGAGGTTGACTTCTTAGAAACCATAGAACACTCTATTGATGGGTTCCATCCCCTTCCTTTCCTGAGAGGTGTCTCTGAGGTTCTTCAACCATCCTCTTATCGCATCAAGCCCTAGTCTGACTAACCAAGCAACCACCACTTGACCAACGGGTCTGGTTGTATCTGGGTGTTAACCATACATGTCTCACAATCTTAGGGTTCACCCAACCACCTCTTCTAGCCTCTCTACTGGCTAAACTAGACAGTTGTGTCTCGACAAAGAGCATCCATTACCACCTTACATCCTTATGTGCTAGGTAGCGATGAAGACATAAACCTTCATATATTCCACTTTTCATCCTCATCTCGTATTTAGGTCTAACTGAGTCAAGAAAACTTCGAGCTCATCATCTTGACAATCAAGCTTATACAACTCATAAATTCCATGCTTTTTTTGATAAAACGTCTTCATGATGACTACCTTAGTTCTCTTCATATTTGTAGACCATCCATACATTGTACCCTCCACAAAGGTACGCTACTATCTCTATCCTCATACATCGTAGCAATGTTTCAACTCACATCACCTTTACACTTAGTGTATGGCACATGTATTGCCCTATCTCTCACCCCTCATAACGAGAGGAAATAAGGATTTGGCTGCAGTCTAAATACAGAGTTCATCACATTCCAAGAGTAGAGATGGTGCATCCCACATCGCCAGTACACCTTTCCAAACTAAGCTGAAACGTGCATCACATGTCTCCAAATCATGAACATCTCAATATTAGGTTTACATCCATAGAAAATTGTTCCCAAACACACTTGGATCGTCACACAATGCTTAGTCATCTCCTCTAGGCCTATAGGGTTCCGCTACTTTTGGGGTCATCCCTCTTCCTTTATGCATCTAGGGAGTGCCCACCTCATTTTCCCTTTGGGTCCCATGAGTTCATGAAGGTGATCAATCTCCTAACCCATGGTCATCGGACAATGATAGGTGTTACCTCTTGACCCTATGGTATTGTGCAACTAGGGAATTAGGAAACTCCTACTCCCATCGGTCTTATCCCCACCTGACCTTAGTATAGACTTAGGATTCTATCATGGTACATATCAAACTTGAATCCCTACCCAAAAACTCCATCATCTCTTTGGGCATACATGGCTAAACTTACATCCTTTCATAGGGATCATGGCGACCTACCTACCTTGTTCCAGCCCCATATAGGTTCCCACCAGGGAAACCTATCCTCATACCCTTTAGAGATGGTCACACAAGTGTCTATAGATTCGTGCTAGTACCATGTGTTCTCCACTTAGCTCATCAAACTCTTATAAGATAGACCTATTTAGGTTACCTCAAACCTAAACAAAAGTTGATACTCATCCTACAGAAGGGTCCCTCCCCAGGATGGGAGAAAACTATCTCTTGATAGAAACAAAGGTCAAAAGCGTTCCTACGTCTAGGGTTTACATCATCATGAGAATGCTTATCCCTATCAAGCTACTAAGGCATGTATCTAATAAGAAGACCACCTACTAAGCCATGCTAGGCCTTCGTGTAGGTCATACTTGTTTCTATTCCTTGCCATTAGAATAATCATAAAACATGCATAGCTCACCAACCTATATGCGAAGGGTTCATCAAGCATATACCTTAGTCCAAGGGGTTTCCTTTTCCTCTAACCTAAGGGGTTCCATGCTCCCATGCGTAGGAACTCAAGCATCTGCGTGAGCATCTGGGGAACCAAGTACTACTACTTACCCTCTTAGGTATAGGAACCCTAAGTTAACTTTCATGCATCAGCTGTCTAATGGAATGCTCAGCTTTTCAACCGCAACCAAATAGGCAAGGTATAACATGCACTTCCTACTATTCTTCCATGTAAATAACACATGTGATCCCTACACCAGGACAACCAACTAGATGTGAGGCCTCACATCTAATTCTATACCCCCTCAATCTAAGGAACTCTCTTCCTATACCTAAAAGGTAAGGTAGGCACCTACAACTTCCATACATTGGTTCAATAAGTCTCTTTCTCATTCTAGGGTTTGTTTCTTCTAAAAGCAACCAAGATACCACAAGCCTCCAAGGATCATGCACGACATATCACTTATTAAGGTATATTTTATGCATATTTTCTCTCTCCTATTCTTTTATTATTTCTATTTGGATCTCTTTTACCATTAGAAACCATGTGGAGTCGAAACCTCATTCATAAGGATTCCATTATCCATATTTCCACATATTTCTTATACTTCATCATTATCTCAACTTTCCTTCTAAATAATGATTCATTTGATTTTATCTCTTTCTTCTCCTATTATCTTTGCAACTTGGACTCCTTGGAACCCAAGAAATTCCAAAGATATTAAATCCCTCCTTAAAGGATAATTCTTTTCCTTCTAGATGCTTCCACAAATTTATTTTCTCATTATCTTAGTTATTCTTTTACTAATTGATTCATTTTCCTTTTTTTATTTCCTTTTTCTTGTCAATGGGACCAATAGCCAACAAGGCCCACGAAATCAAACACACAATGTTATTTATCAACAGAATATATTCAAACATTCAATTTACATAGCCATACCTTTATTTGGGGAAATTGCATTTCCACCCAAAAGAACCTGAAACTTGGGGTTGTAAAAAGTTGAAATTTATCCATGTTGAGAGGTCATATTGCAATTTTTCACATGTAGAGTTTGTTTCTTGTGCCTTAGCATCATGAGAGAGATAATGATGCTATGAGGCACCTTGCTTGGACCATGGTTGGTGATGTGACAACCCATGGTTAGATTACCGTTTGCTTGAGTTGCCTTGATGTTGAGCATCGACCTTTCTAAGGTTTGTGAGTGTTGCGACCACACCACCACTATTGGATGAGTGTTTTGATCGCAACACCTACCCTAGGTGATGTTTGTTTTGACCATGGTGATCTATAGTTTGTTGGGTTGAAATGGTTTGTTTTCTAGTGATGTGTTTTGACCATATTTTTGTTGGTGGTGATCTTTCTATAGCAGTTACTACACCTTGTTTTTTTCGACCCTTGATTTGTTTCGACTACAACTTAGTGTGTTTGGTCACCAATAGGTCGATACCCCACCTAGGTTGTATCACCATATGTTGCATGCATATGTTTAGCGGTTGCATAGTTGTTTCGTTGGTGGACAAGTGTCCCTTTGGTGCCCTAATGTGTTGACACCTCATACATACCTTACTTCCCTCCTACCTTGTGTATATAAACCCTCTCTTCTTCATGAAAGTATTCTTTTCAGACCTCCTTCTTCTACACTCTCTTTTGTTCGTCCTTGAAGCTTTGAGGGGCAAATAAGGACTGATTTTGGAGCTTTGGTGTTTGAGAAACTTTGCATTTAGTGTCTTTGTGCTTGATCACCTCCCTTGTGGTGATTCTTAGTGGTTTCACTTCTTGGTAAGTGGTTCTATCTCATTGATCACTTTTCTATTTTGGAACCCTATCTCCCTTCTTTTCCTTTCTTGGCCAAAAACCATGGTGGCTATCTATAAGATCTTCCCCTCACAAAAAGTCAGAGACTGTGGTTTGACCATGGTGGTACTCATGTGAGAAGAAGCTCTCTTCTTTCTTCTTATTTTTTCACCTAGGGTTGTTGACTGCTTTTCTTGAGCTATCATTTAAACATGGTGTTCTTATCTTTGGAGGTGATCTTGTGGTGGAGGCGTTGATCTTTGTTGCAGGTTCTTATTCTCTCTTGGAGGTTTTGGCTTGCACCTTGATATCTACATAAGGCGGGTGATATAACTCTTTTCCCTCTTCTATTATTTCACTATAATCATGCTTGTGCGTTGTTGTTATAATCTCTAAAACGTGATCTTAACATGATAGGTGATGTTATCATGATCTAGGGTTTAAATCTTTATGATAATTTTATGTGAATTGCTCCTTTCCCTAAACCCTATGTCGGTACTTGATTTTGAGATGATTATGAGATGGATGGTTTTCTCTTTCTTTTGATAAATGATTTTTATCAACATGCTTGTGGTTCAAGTACCTTGGTGTGACATGGAGTTTTGGTTTTGTTTTACATGTGTTGAATGTGAGTTTTATCTCTCCTAAAAAGGTTCCTTTGTGGTGATTTATATGGAACATGTTTTAAGGTTTTGGTGATCATCTTGCATCGAGTTTTCCCTCCTTGGTAGTGCTTAGAGTCCTTGACGTTTACGACCTATCTTTATCATGGTTTATCTCTATTTTGAGGATGGTTAAGCACTGTGGTGGTAGCTTAAGCTTGATTGTCTTTACACATGTGATCTAGTTTCAATCGACACGGTGTGATCTTAGGTGACGGTCGTTGTGATTGGTAATGGTTTTGGTCGAAACACATGTTCCTTTTGTTATGGCTAGTTACCTTTGTGCTATGTTGGTAGCATGTCTATTTTGGACACACTGGCGGTACTGTTGTTTTAGTTTCAATCATGACACATGTTTGATGGTGGGTCGAGACACATGCTTATCTAGGTGGGTTGCAACACATGGTCTCTACACTTAGTTGAGTTGGGTTGCTACACCATGTGATAATCCTTACATGTTGATGTGAAGATGAATGATAATCATAATCAAAATTTTTAACCCTAATACACTCCAAACATGTGGGAGGTGATGAAACTAGGGTTTGGTTGTTGAATAATGAAATGAAACCCTAACCAACTATGGATGTGAAACCCTAACCCTAATCCTAGGGTATGATATACTTTTGAGTTTATTGGATGAATGGCATGTGATTATATTTTTTCTCTCCTACTTGTGTGATCCTAACCATGTAGGTAAGTGAATGTCAATGTCATAGCTAGTGAATGTTATGGGGTATGTGATGTGACATGGGGTGATGATTATGAGCCTTTATAAGGAATGTTAAGACATAATGTGATACACGAATTATGTTATTGGGTCTTATGACCTAGAAGAGGCTTAACGCCTAGTGTGAGGTGTTATCCTCTAGTGATGAGATGAGGGATTGATATCCCATGATAGTGTTATAATGTTGATGGCCTTGAATTGGTAGCGATAACAAGTGATAGTGTGACAAGTTTGCACCTTATACAGTTTATATCTTCTAGAGTTACACCATACCCTTAGTTTTGTATAATTTGCTTATGGTTTGTACGTTGTAACTTGATTGATGCTAAAGGACACCTAATTGGCATAACTAATCAAGTGAAACCCTAATCATGTAGCTTCCTTATACCATAGATCCATCTTCAGCGTCAGCACTCTGCTAGATGGTGAAATGGGTATTCCCAAGGGAAACCTGGAGCACATACTATTGAGTATGTGATATGCAAGTAACTACGTGTCTTTGACATCTTGATCCCAAGTGTTCGAGAATGACTGTGGTTAGATTTTAGTGATGAGCATGTGATATGATGTGATAGATGATAGTTGTGGTTGTACCTCAGTGATTGGGTTCCATACCCTGGTTTCTAACATTGTGACATGTACCAAGGTGGGCTAGGTGTTTTACAGGACCATATCCTAGATTATGAGTTGTTTTCTCTACAGGACTATAGCTTTGACTATAAGCTATTGTCTTTGTAGTTGACTATATGCCACTGCGGTACAGACTCGAACTGACTAAGTAGAGTAGGAGAACATCATGGATTCTGGCTCTTCCATTGATCTTGTATGTCACTAATTTTGACTTAGCAGTGGTTAGTTGTATTTGGGTGGTATGAGTCAAATCCTAATGGCATAATAAAAGACATAATATAGTCGTGTAGTATAATTGTTTTGGGTTAAATATGATTCACCTTGGATGAACCCTTGCTTTATCTTTTGTACTAACTTCTTGAATTATAATGTGGTAAGAGAAATCAACTATTATACACGTTCTTCATATTCCTTCTAAAAGTATAAGATGTTCTACTGCTCAGTGGTAATTGCCTAAATTGCTTAGTTTGTATTATCGATTTAATACATATCATTTAGTTGAATCTACTCAACTTGACAATAATGTTATCTATATGCTTTTACCTACTTGTTCTTATAATATATGTTGGTAGAGAGCTATATCTCTCATTAGGACGTTTGGTCTCACCCCTTGGGTTTCTGCATCTTTTAGGTGGTCATGCACAATGAGGTAGAGATCGTACGGTTGAGGTTGAGAAGCAAGAGGAGCAGTACTTGTTGAAAGGTTGGATATGCTGCTAGTGTTTTGTAGTGGAGTCCTATGTGTCTTCCATGTACTCTCAGATCCTTAGGGTTTTTTTATAGAGGTTGTATATCGAGACGACATTTTTGGGTTGAATGCCATGGTTGTACATGAATGGTATGCATATGTGAACAAGTTATGTATGTGACAGGTTGTGGCCAGTGAGCCAGTGAACAATGTTGTGTTATAATCTTTTGTCATGAGATATGACACAAGTGGATTTTGTGGACCCAGATGTGATATGTTACCACTTGAGGTGGATTTGAGAAATCGGTTTTAGTTTCCTATGCTTTCTGGTAATCTATTTGTTTAGTGATGTTTCCGTGCTTTGCTTTGAGTAATCTCGCTTGTGGAGCATTGGGGCATCACAGTTTATAGATGATATCCTTATATATTCCAGAGATGCAGAATAGCATGAGTAGCATTGGAGGATAGCTTTGTTGTTGTTAAGACAACATAAGTTTTATGTGAAGTTCATCAAATGTGAGTTCTGGTTGTTTGAAGTTTCCTTTGTTGGACATGTCATATCCGTTGAAGGAGTCAATGTAGACACTAAGAAAGTAGAATATGTTCTTCAATGGGAGCAATTTACAACCCCTACTGAGATCAGAAGTTTCTTAGGGTTAGAAGGATGTTATAGAGGGCTTATAATAAACTTTAGTGCATTACCAACACCTCTTACATGCTTAACAAAGAAGAACGTGCCTTTTATTTGGTCAAAATCATGTGAGAAGAGTTTACAAACTTTAAAGTAGAAATTAACCACAATATCAGTTTTGATTTACCGGAGGTAGATAGAGGTTATGTGGTCTTCTATGATGCATCTAGGAGGGGTTTACGATGGTGTTCTTATGTAGGAAGGGAATGTGGTGGCCTATACTTCTAGACAACATAAGAAGAATGCAGACAACATTCCACGCATGATCTTGAGTTGGTAGTAGTAGTACATGCCTTAAAGACATGGCGTCACTATCTCTATAGTTTGTCATATTAGGTCTTTACTGACCATAAAAGTCTAAAGTACATTTTAACACAAAAGGATCTCAACCTGAGACAATGTAGGTGGTTAGAGCTCATAAAAGATTATGGTGTTATCATTGATTACCACCCTGGAAGGGTAGTGTTGTGGCAAATGCTCAGAGTAGGAAGTCAACATCATCTATAGAAATGGTTTCCATGGCATATGTAAAAAGAGATTTATTGGTCAAGATGAGAGAGATGAATCTGAATTTGAATGTGTTTGAACAAGGTGTATTCATTGCACAGATGCATATTAGACCTATATTCTATGATCAGATCAAGGATCTTCAACAGAGTGACATTGAACTGCAATAGATCATACACCATATGACAGAAGGGAATAAAATAGAATTCAGATATTCAAATGAAGGGATATTGTATCAACATGACATATTATGTGTGCCTAGTAGTCTAGAATTCAGTCAACAAATGCTTGAGGAAGTACACTCTTCTATATAAGAAATGCATCCAGACAACACAAAAATGTATAGAAACCTTAAAGAATTGTATTGGTGGTCGGTTATGAAGAAATATGTGGATGATAGCTAAGTGTGGTGTATGTCAGCAAGTCAAGGATAAACATCAAAAGTCCGCAGGAACTCTGTAATCACTCCCTATTCCTAAAAGGAAATTGGAGCATATTACTATGACTTTGTGGTTGGATTACCTAGTACACCACATTGATTTGACTCTATATGGGTAATCGAAGACAGAATAACTAAGTCTTCTCACTTTCTACCAGTTAAGACAACATGAGATACCTCAAATTAGCCAAAGTCTATGTATATGAGAAGTTAGATTGCATGGAGTACTACTTTCTATAATGTCTTGCAGAGGTCCCAAATTTACATCTAGACTCTGGAATCAGTTACAATGTCCTTTGGGAAGAAAGTTGAAGTTTAGAACAACATTTCACCCTCAAACATATGGACAATCAGAACAAATCAAACCTTGAGAGCATGTATTTTGTAGTTTAGTGGCAGTAGGGATGATCACTTTAGTCTTGTGGGTTTTTCTTATAATAACAATTATCATTCTAGTTCAGGCATGGTCCCTTGTGAAGCTCTATATCAGAGAAAGTGTAGATCTCCTATTTGTTGGTATGAATTTAGAGAAATAAAGATTCTAGGTCTCGTGCTAGTGGAGGAAATAATAGAAATGATATTCTAATCAGACAATAGTTAAAGGTTGCACAAGACAAATAGAAAAGCTATGCAAATAAAATGCATATACTGCTTCGGTTTGAGGTTGAAGATGAGGTTTACTTGAAGATATTACCATGGTAAAGTGTACTCAAGTTTGGGAAGTGAGGCAAACTAACTCTGAGATGCATGGGACCCTATTTGATTATTTACAAATTGGTCTAGTAGCATATAAGTTTGCATTTCCTTTAGAGTTACCCAATCTTTGTGATGTATTTCATGTATCCATATTGAAGTAGTTTCATCTAGATACTAAGAAGATCATAGACCCAAAATCGATATAGTTAACTGAAGATGTTTCCAATGTGGAAGATCATATACAAATTCTATAAGGTACAGTATGAAAGGTTCAAAAGAGGGAGGTAACCCTAGTGAATATATTTTTGGAGAAAACATGGTGTTGAAGAAGCTAATTAGGAGTTAGGGTTAGAGATGTTTAACAAGTATAATTTCCTCTTCTAGAAATATTGAGACATTTTTTTTGCGGGGGGGAGATTGTTACAACCCATACCATGCTTACCTGGTAATCAAAGAGTTAAATATAACCCTAATGATAATGATGCTTGTTAACATTGGTTATCTTATGAATTAAAAATAAAATTTAATATTTTAATTCATGTGTTGGCATACAAATAAAAAGAATTTGAATATGAAACTATAAAAACAATGGTTTGGTCAGGTGAGTGCCTTTTGAAGGTCTTGCTAGACACCTTACCAAAGGTTGGTCGGGATGCGCCTTTCAAAGGTCTTTATAGACACCTTACAAAAGGTTAGTCGGGTAAGTGCCTTATGATGGATTGACTGATGAAGTCAATCAAAGGCATGTTCAATGGTTGACATTTGTTGATGGTCCGATAGACATGCATCAGACAATGGTTTTTCAGATGAACGTCAATTGAAGGAGGAGCAGAAGCAATGGTTGTACTGACAACCACTAACCAAAGGCCCAACGTTGAAGGAAACAAATGATGGTTGTCCAAACCAAACACTTTTCTTTAAGATGGAATCCATACTTTATACCCAACCTAATGAATCATGATATACTTAGATCTCCATAAATAGAAGATGAGATCTAATGAGACGAGATACATAAGTTATTTTCTATTTCTGTCTATCAGAAGACCTTGAGTAGCGATGCAGTAGGCAATTGTGGTGATGACTCAAAGCTCGATGACAAGGGATACGACTGATCTGTAGAAATCAAATATTTTCTAGTAGTTTTGTTTTGATAAGTAATTTTAAAGCATTAATTTCTTCTTATTATGTTTTCTTCCTCAATAATCTCTATTCTAGAAATTGAGGGCTTTATTTGACTTTTGTTCTTTGTCTTCTACCTCCAACAGATTTCTTTAGGGTTTGTTTACCTTCTGATAGGATGTTCGGAGTCAGTTTTCTAGGTTTGAATCTTGAATCGGGCCTCTACAAGCTAGAATCTGAGCTCACTGAAACAAATCCTAGTATTAGTGATCCTAGACGAAATTTGTGAGTGGAAAATCACCTTCTAGCCCTGATTTACAACATAAAAATTTGAAATAGTGGCTTTTAGCATAGGATCTTACTTTGTCAGATGTGATAGGTTTCATAAGATCGTGCAAGGCATTCTAGAAGAAAAAATGTTTAGTTGTTATACAATTTGTTATACATGACATGTGATGAAAATGGTGGATTTAGAGGCACTAGGGAAGTCGGGTTTCCCCTAATCATGGGTTAAAGGATCAAATTATGAAAGATGCAATTTAGTCAGATAACTTTTTTACTTATTCTAAATGCTTAATTGTTGAAATTAGGGTAATGCTTAGTAACAATGGTGAATTTTATTAGGTCAAATAAATGTCATTAGATGATAGATGCCCTAAACAATGTAGAATCTTCACAAGGGGCATGCATTGTGGGGAGGAAACGTGTTTCTAGACATGGAGGTATATTCTCTAGATTGAGGTAAGCTATAGTGTGCCATTGGGGTGTGGGGGTCTATTTTAGTGAGGGAGGATTCCTTATATGAGTGGTATCCAACACCAACTAGGTATGTTGGTGGTACCTGAGTTTTCTGGTAAGTGGATATCTTTGGTAGGTCCATTGATGCAGACTTGTTCACATGTGCACAACAATCCTGAGTGCTTTGGATCCCCTCCTGAGTACCCAAGTAGAGAGGAAGAGTCAAGATATTTGGTCGCTCCCATCAGCCCTCATAAGCCAAACGTGATGATGCAGCTATAGACATGTTATTGAGATTAAAGACTTAGGAACCTGGGCATGCTTCTAAGTCCTATACAGTGAGATTGTAGCTAGTTGTAATTCTTGCACATGTTGTGGTAAACCTCATGTTAGAGTTATAAATGGGTAGGGTAGGGTAGGGTAAAGGATTACCTTTACCCTTACCCACATTAAAGATGCGGGTAGAGGGTAGGGTAATTACCCTTTTCCTTACAACATACACCCTATCCTTACTCACACACTTCTACATGTATGGTAAATGGGTAGGATAATGGGTGTAATGGGTAAATGAACATGAAGATATTTATACTATTCTCAACACATATTTCATATTATATTTCCTACATCAAACAAAAGACGCTCTTAAAACTAGTTTATGATACTAATAATTATGTTTTTGGTGATACACAACAAAAATAATAATATTAAACCCATTAGTTTTTTTTTTTTTGAAAACATGGCCTAACCTTTTTTTTAGAAATAGGGCCTATTTATTCATCTTGTGCCCTAAAACAGATGGAAAGTAAATCAAGTGCCTCCTGAACATTACAGTGCAGCCAGATTGGCTGATGAGACGTCGAGAAGGTATGCCTAGAATGAAGAACATTCTTAGCTAATTCGTCGACAATAGTATTAAGGTTTCTTGGGACATAGTAGAGCATGTTATTGTTGCTTCTCCTGAGCTCATGATATCTTCTGAGAAGGGGTTTAAGCCTACCTTTGCTCTCCGTCTTACCGATTAAACAAGTGATCGCATTTTTGGAATCCAATAGAATGATATAGCTTCCAAGATTCTGTTTTTCACATTCAGTCGCTGCATGAATGATCGCAATGACCTCAGCCTCCAAAATTGAGCAGGTTACCATAGGGAGACCTGCAAAAAAGATGTCCTTCCTTATGCTATTGCTGATGAAGAGTCCCAGGCCTGTGTGGCCATTGTGAGTTTGATAAGCGGAGTCCACCATCACTATATGTTGATGAGGAGGGAACGTGGTACGTTGTGATCTTCTGGGCGGCTGAGAACTAATCTAGGCTTTGTGGATAGAGTGACAGCGTTCTAGGATGAATTTAACATGGTTACCAAGCGAGATTACATGTCGCTCGTGGACAAACTTATTGCGTAGGTTCTAGTTGTACCAACATGTGACTGCGCATAGGCTTGCCTTGTGGTTGTCTCTCGTGGCCGAATTAATACAGGAAATGATCCAGTCATCCTCGCTTAGGTCAAAGTGTGAATTGTCTATGATGAGTTCCTTCCATGTTTTCTTAATTTCCGGGCAGTCGCAGAGAGCATGGAGGAGGGTTTCATCAGCATTATTGCAGATAGGGCAAAGTGGGTCGACGTCCATGTGCCAGCGAGCACATTCAGCGTTAGTGAGGAGTGCCTTGTGCTGTAATAGCCATAAAAAGATGTGAATGTGTTCCAGTAGCCTTGCTTTCCATATGAGGCTCAGGCTGCCAGGAGTGTTGATTTCAACATCTGCTCGTAGCCATTGGTATGCAGACCTACTGCTCAAAACTCCTGTATTATCTAGTGGCCATGACCATTGGTCAACACCACCCATAGGGCACAGAGGTGGGGTGATCTCGATCACCTACCAAGACTAACAAGGAAGAAAGGCTTTCCATATGGCCTAACGTTTTTAATATATTATTTCTTATTGATGAATCCAATTTTCTATATAATATATGACTATAAAAGGTGTTACATTCTACTCATTGTTTATCAGAGTTTTGGAAATCAAAGTAGTAAAAACTAAGAAAGCATTGATGTTGCTTTTGGGGATTTTGTAGGCATTAGTTAATATATTATAATATGAAATTATAAATGCAAACTTATACTACTGGGTAAATGGGTAAAGAGGGTAGGGTAAATATTCCCCCTTACCCTAACCTATTTAAATGCGGGTAAAGGGTAAATGGGTGGTGGGTAAAAAATATGCTTACCTTTACCCTACCATATAGGGTATGGGTGGTGGGTAATTGCCCTACCCATTTATAGCCCTACCTCATGTGGGTCCAGTGGCATAATAAATGGACTAAAAATCATATGAATAAATTTATTTCATCCTTTTTACTATAGTTATATCAGACAACCTCCATGTTGATAGATTTAAAAAATTTAAACTGTCATGCTTACATGCTTTAGCATTTACATTCTAATAACTATAAACATTAATAATATCTTGGTTACCTGTTATTTTCTACTCATTGAGCCAGTAGCTCAAAAACCTACTGAAATATTTTTTCAAGTAAAGGACTAGCTCCATCTGAAGAAGCCAAAGCCATCTTTATATATCAAGTGTAAAATAAAGGTCTTATGAGAGAATAGTTAGAATAGATAGTCGGTATCTTATCCTTCCTATGGATCATGGGAATGAGAGAGTGAGAAAAAGAGTAGTTTGTGATGGGTTGTACATGATGTATAATAAGTGAGAACTCTTTCTTTTACATAAAGTCAAACTCTATTGTAATAAATAATGTTAATGATATTTGATCTTGCTAGTTTAAATAATTCATGATTCCTCAACTTTATTTATGCTTAATGAAAGGAAACAGTTATGGTGATACATATCATATGATAAAATGAATGGTTAGTTATCCCTCCTTGGCATTCGCTAACCCTAGTTAGTGGGTTTGGGATGCATCGATTGCATTACCCTATAAGTCATATTAAGTAGTTATCCTCTTGATTCTTTCTCTTGAACCTCTATGAGGTATTAGTACATTAGAATATCTCCTTCACATTTTGATTAGAATATTTGGATCTAGTTTACCAAAATAGATCTTGTGATCTTTTTAATTTTTTGACTATTCTGGTTGGATCCAAAGTTGTATCTTGTTCATACTAACCCATGTGGAAACCCTAATTTGAGAGATTGAACTAAATGATACCTAACTTTCAAGTGGTGGATTTTATGATCTTATGACGCATTGTATTTGTGGAGATAGTTGGATATTTGTTTATAGGTCTTGTAACCTCACCTGATATCAGTTGGGCATTCTCATCCCTTATTTGAGCCGGACTATACTTTATCTTGCCTATCCTATATGCATGTGTAATTGAGTAGTTATAACTAGAAGAAGTGACACCTTATTTTAGGCATTGAGTTTTATTCCCCTGTTAGATATGATATTAGGTCCTAGGTTTTATTCTACTATCATGCACTAAGATTTTAGTCCTTCTACAAAATCTATATTTATTGACACTGAACCTTTAGTATCACTGCCCCTTGGTATGGAATATGTGGGTTCCTACCATGCTTTTAGTATATGCTAGTATTTTTATTACTCACTTTAAAACTATCCATGGTTTGTACTATTATTGATGTGACATTGTTAAAACATAAGAAATCTCTTATTGATTATCTTTTTCAAATGTTTTCTTTGATGTCCATTTGGATGTTCTTTGTCCCTCTCGACTAGGGAAGCCTTGATAATTTGATTGATGTACTTTTTCAATAATATTACTTATCTCTCATTACATGCTCATACCAGAATTTTTATGCTGACAACATCCATTTTGTCTTTTCTTATGTGGTATGCTTCCAACCCCTTAGAAGAAGAACATTGAAGGAATTGATATGAACCTGGTCTTGGATAGGTGGAGCTGACTCTTGGAAGATAGCTTGGACATCCCCTTGACTAGTGAATAATTTATTCCTCTTATGAAAACCCCAAGTGGGAGATATATATGTAATATTAAAATTGAGAACAAGCATTACATTAATTTTTGCTATTATACTTTGGCCTTATATACCATTCTTTTGAGAACTGCAAAAAGACACCTATTCTAAGATACTTGTTAGTGGTTTTGGATTAGAAGGGTTTATTCCTCTAATTAAGTAAGGAGTGGATCCTCTCTCAAGTCCCACTTCTCATATTTTGGTACCCATCAACCACCTGGAAAACTAAAACATGATTCTAGATAAGCTGAAACGCATCACCACTCAAAGAGCATTGATTCTCATACACTCACATATACAATCTATTTGAAGACGATGTTACAGTCACATTATTTTTTACTGGAGTTGATGGCATTTCAAAACACTTGTAAACTAATAGTAAACCTTCATTAACTAGGTATGGGGCCCATGATACACTAGCAAAGCTACATACCACTTCTACACTTAGGATATACTATCCCTCAAAAATACATATGGAGTGTTCAATTCCCGCCTAAGATGGACCTCTTCTTATGGATCCTATGACACGACAAGAATCTCATGGATACACAACTTAAGAGACCAGGATACCAAGGAACAGCCATATGCTTGATGTGCCGTGCTAGTGAAGAAACAAATCAACACTTATTTTTCACTTGCCATGCGGTGAGATTCATTTGGATGTACTATACTACCATCACTATTATCAAGGCTAACTAAGCTAAATATGGACTACATATTACATTTCATATTAGTCATCGAAGCAACATCATTAATAGCCAAATCTTTTTTCTTCTAGCATATGGGTTATCTAGATGGAGAGAAATAAAATAAAGTATAATAACAAATAACTAATAGAGATAAATGCATAAATAGCGTGCTTACAAACTACAATGACTTCCTTTTATGCAGATGAGTCAAGCATGAGTTTCATTCCGGCTATCAAGACCACTCCAATTACTGAAGGTATCAACAATGGAGAATGGACCATTACCATGGAACAGATCCTTGAAGAAGTTGATGACAACTACAATATTATTTCAAAACTATATTTTCTGGGGAATATACAAGGGATACCCCATGTTTCCTCTCTACTTTTATGTTTTACTTTATGATATATGGTTGATAGGTACCTTTGGTGCTCTTTTATCACGATATGATGTTACTATATGTACATTTCTTGGGAAGAAAATTTTCCTCTTGCATCTGTTCATATCACCCACAAATCTATATCTGACCATTTTCCCTTAATCATTGATACCCAAAAGGAAATCTGGGGAAGAAATCCTTTCGTTTTGAAAACTTCTGGCTCAAATTTCCACAATTTGACAATCTATGTGAAAACAGATGGGTTTTGGCATACCACAGAACTAGAAACTTGGGATATCACATACAGAGAAACACCAAACTGATGAAACACAAGACCTTGGATTGGAAACACAATCAACCCCAAAGCCTTGCAAAAACTCTAAAAGAAATTGAAAAACAACACCTCTATGTTGATATTGATCCCACAGCCGATCCTGCTCTGATTCTCACTATCAATTCAGAGATTGACCATATAAAAAACTACATTGACATCAAGTGGAGACAAAGAGCTAAGGTCTCTTGGGCCGAGGAAGGTGACAAAAATACAAAATTCTTCCATAAAGTATGCAACAATAATCATAGGAGAAATATCATTGCTTATTTATAAATACAAGGGGTCATCACCACAAATAAACACTTGATTACTTCTCACATAGTTGAACACTTTAGGAAGATTTTTAACACACATCATAGTCCCTCCTTCCTAAACTCTATAAACTAGAAAATCCTTTGCCCGATAAAGATTGCTTCTCCTTCAAATTTAACCAAGCCTTTCTGTTCTGATGAGCTTGATGCTGCCATAAAATCTCTTGGCAAAAATAAATCTCATGGACCTGATGGACTCAATGTGGAATTCTACCTTGCCAATTAGAATCATTTCAAAAAGGATTTCTTAGCCTTACTTCAAAAAATCCACGAACACAACAATGCTCACAACATCCTCAAGCATCTAAATAAAACTTTCATTGCCCTCATCAAAAAAATTGATCATCCTGAATACATAACACAATTCCACCCTATCAGCCTCATCAATACATCTTACAAGATCATTGCAAAAACCTTGTCACTTAGATTGAAACCTTGCATCACCAACATCATCCCCCTCAACCAAAATGCCTTTCTCAAGGACAGAAATATCCAATATACCTACCTGATGGTAAACGAGACAATTCATCTATGCCATGTAAACAAAACCCCTTTGATTGCTATCAAACTAGATTTTGAGAAAGCTTTTGACTACATCAATTGGAATTGTCTCATTAAAACTATGGTTGGATTTGGTTTCCCAGATCCTTGGATAGATTGAATACATGCCTGCATATCCACAAATCATTTTTTCACTATCATAAATGGCTCACCTTTTGGATACTTCAAAAACACAAACAAACTCAGGCAAGGTGACCCTCTATCCCCTTACCTGTTCATTATTGTGACCTCCATTCTCACAAAAATGATCAATATTGGCTCTACTCATTGACTTATCTCCTCCCCCTCTGAATGCAAGGAAAACATCATTCAATTTGTGGATGATACCATCATTCTAGTTTCACCAAATGATGACACCATCATAAATACCATTAGAATCATTGGTATATTCTCTTACATTTCTGGACTAAAAATAAATCTCTAAAAGTCCTCCATCTTTGGTGTACACACTGATCAACACATTATCAATAGATATAAAACCCTCCTCAAATGCAAGCATGAAGAGTTCCCAAAAAATTACATTGGCTTACCCATCACCCCCCACAACATCACTCACTCTATTTGGGTCCCCATCATAGATAAGATCAAAAATAAACTCAACTCTTGGACAAACAACTTCCTCAATCTTGTTGAACGCCTTACTCTCCTGAATAGTGTCATCACCCCCATCACCACTCACTACCTCAGCTATACATTCCACTACCTATCAAAACAAAAAACACCATTGACAAAATCAGAAGAAGCTTTCTTTGGAATAACCACAATCTGAAAAATGACAATAAAAGACATCTTCACATGGTCAACTAGAATACTATCTTTGTACCTACATCCTATGGAGGATGGGGCATCATCGACATTGAAACCCATGCACTATGCTTAGTGATAAAGATCATCAACAGCCTGGCCAACAACAAAAAAAGAATATGGAGCGACCAAATCCAGAATAAATACTACAAAAAATCCCACCATGGCACAAAATCAAGAAACAATCTGCTTCTCCTCTCTGGAAATACATTAATAGACATATCCCTTTGATCAGGAATCTCATACACATCACACCTCACGCCCACTGCCACATAAATTTTTAGAAAGACCCATCGTTCCATAAAAATTCCATCAAAAACCAGCACAATAAATGGTCTATACCCAAAAATTATCTTCCATTACTACAGTCAAAGCCCTTAACCTCCTCACCAGCAAAAAATCTAATGTACTCAAGCATTTCCTCCTCACAAATTTTGAAAATTCGGATATCAGTAACATCATATATGAGCTGGAATTCAACACAAAAAAATATATATTAGATTTGGGGGGAGTCATACTCCCCAAAGGCAGCTTACACCTTCCTCACTTTCAGAGGCACCATACCAAATCACTCTCTTACCTAGAAAAGTAAATGGCCACAAAAGCATAAAATTTTATTCTGGATCCTTCAAAACAACAAGTTGCTCGCTGATCAAAACATTAATAAGAGAGGATTTGTTGGACCATCTAGATGCTATCTCTACCAATCTGACTCTGAAACAATAGTTCATATCTTCAAAAACTATTTTGTCACAAAACTTATTATTAAAAACTTTATTGATTGTAGATCTAAAAATCAAAATCTATACACTATTCCATTCAATATAAAACCTCTCCAAAGAGTAGCAAACTTCCACCCAGAAGACATCATTATTGTCATCTTATGGCACATTTGGATAGAACAAAATCATAAGAAATTTAATAATGCCAAAAATCCTCTGAACATCATTTTGCTGAGGATAACATCATATCTTGTTATTCTACATGCTTGCAAGACAGGCACCAATGTCATCTAGGATGACTCCAGTTGAAGAAAGCCCGGAAAACAAAGCTACTACTGGTGATGTCTTCTACACCCTGGAGGAGATTCTAGAGGAAGAATCAGACTTCTGATACTATCGATGCCTATCTTTAGTCTTTTTCTTAGCTCTAGTTTTAATTACATCATTTTGAGGCTTGTCTAAGGGGTGCCTCCCCATAAAAAATTCTATGAGAAATAGAAAGAAAAGAAGTCATGGCAGATTGAAAGTGTGGACTTTGGGATTGGAGTTCCAAGTCGTTATCAGTTGGAGGGAAGATGACATTGATACAACATGTGCTTAACTCCATTCCTTGTTACCTTCTTCAAGTCATCGTAGTACTAGCTTCTGTATTAGCTCAAAATATGTGACATGCAGGTGCTAACCTGCTGATCTGTAGAGTTTATGATCTTTTTAATAGAATTGCATGACCATTTTATCAAAAGAAATGATGCTACTATATGTACATGTACATATCACCACTATGCGGTTGCATATGAGTTATATTATATATTATACGATTATAAAAATATCTAACAAATATAACTAATAAATATTGGTGAATATCTGTAAGCACAAAGAAACAAAAGAAAGTTGAAAGATAAAAAAAGTGTTACGACCCGCGTCGAGCTTATCCCGTAAGTAAGTTGTTCAGCATGTGTTTAGCTGATGTGTTAAGTTATAAGCATGTTTTCGTTAATAATGTTTAAAATGGACATGATATGTGCTTAGTGTGTTTTCTAGCTTCTAAAGCGTGTAGTATCTTACGCTTGAAACGTTGTCAGAGAAATCGTTCGAATCTGACCTTCGAGTCAAAAGTTGCATGTTTTTGGGCTTCTAGGGACCCGATTGTAATTTTCAAAAGTTTCGAACTTTGTGATTAGGCCCCTAAGTTTCTTCCTTATCCTTTCTCCCTTCCTTTCTCGTTTCATTTTCACTGAAACGAAGGAACGCTCCAGCGTTCTCTTCCTTGTGTGAGAAAGAGAGAAAGAGAGAGAGAGAGAGAGAAGCTGAGGAGGGAGAGGCGTCGGATTTCCGTTCTGCTCCGATCAACTGCCGCAGCTCGTCTCTACACTCCGTTGATCTTCATCTTCATCGATTCGAAACGAATTCACAGCTAAAGCTACGTTTGCAGGAAAAACGATCAAGGGATTGGGGTGCACGGAGCAGCCCTAGCTTGTTTCTTTCTTCCCTTCAGGTGCGGTTTAGTCTTATGCGTCGTTTGTGATCGTTTGGTGGTGTTTGTTCGAAGTTTGCCCGTCGATTCGAGAGAAATCGACTTTTGCAGGCCGTTTTTATGTTCTGCCTGTGCGCGGTTCGGCCGAGTTCCAATTCGGTCGGCCGAGTTCTTATTTAGGGCTTTTGTACAGCGTTTTCTGATCGGCCGAGTTTTGGTCTTGGATCGGCCGAGTTTCCTAATTAGATATACGAACAGCGATTTGGTCGGCCGATTTTGGTCCTGATCGGCCGAGTTTTCTTTGTAGGTTTTTCAAGCGGTGAGTTGGTCGGCCGAGTTCCCCAGGGGATCGGCCGAGTTTCCAGTTGGTCGGCCGAGATTGTTCGGCCGAGTTTCAGAATCTGGGAAGCGATCGGCCGAGTTCCATAGTGATCGGCCGAGTTTCAAGTGGTGAGTGGCAATTCATTTAGAAATCATTATTTAACTCATTTTGAATGCCTATTTGCTTCAGTAATAGTATGATAAGCTCATTGGAACTTGAAATGTGTGATATGAATGATGAGAAAGAGGAAATTTTGTGTTTTTCAGTTATAATATGTTATTTCTGTTATTTGTTAATCAAGTATAGACCTAGATGCCCTAACGCCGTAGAACCCCTCGTGAGGTCTGCACCTTGGGGTGAAACGACCTACTAGCGTGTGTCTAGATGGTCGGTGACTCGTGTTCAACAATAATCCGTGCATGTCACGGTGGCACGAGGGCAGAAAAGCAGTGTTCAACAATAATCCGTGCGTGTGTCACGGTGGCACTGGAAAGAAAAGAAAACACGGTTATCTAACACCATTCGTACAGCGTCACGAAGGTAACCCTGTGACTCTCCGCCGGTGTACTCAAGTTAAAGGAGGAGTCTAGAATACACTCTTTTGAGAGTGCAGTGAGGCCGTGTGAGCCTGGGAGTCCTGTAGCAGACCAGGACAGCAGTCAGACTTAGCATTCCCCGGGTGTGTCGCTAAGTCTTGTACGGTGGGGCCGTAGCATGAACTTGCTGCGGATCTTTATATGCAGAGTACACTGCATATATTTAGGGCATAATGATAAAATGAATAAATAATCATATAGGATCACAGTAAATTTATATAACTACATATCTACCTGAGATATCTGTTGATATTTAGGAATGTGATTGCTATCTGTATATCTGCCTTGTCAATAGAATTGCTCTGCTGGAACTGTATAACTGTTTATTTCAGTTAATAAACCTGACGATTTATTTATTGATATCTAAGTGAAATGTTATTCACTGAGCGAGTAGGCTCACTCCTCTACTCAAACATTTTCAGGTCAGCATCAGCAACAGGAGTCGGAAGGATCGTTTCATCCTCACGCTTAGTTAATAGAAGGTTTGTAGTTAGTCTAGTTAGAGGTCTCTTAGTCCATTCCCCTCGATCTTCGGGACAAGGTGTGAAAAAGAGAGAGAGAATGTGTACAAGATGTAAATTAACTGTTATGCTTTATTTTATGTTGAACAATGCTTTATGTTGTAGACTCTGTTTAAATTTCTTATCAGTTTAATAGAAATGCTTCCACAACTTGTTTAGTTTCATTTGCAGAATAAAACAGATTTTCTTATTAATGTCTTTAATTGTTTTAAAAAGTAATGACATGGTTGATTGTGTGTAATCTCATCCTGTTGTGCCTTAATCTCGTGGTTTGCACTTAATGTGAGATTGGGGCGCGACAATTTTTGGTATCAGAGCCTAGGTTTGAGTACTTAGTTACTCAAGGTCAGGGGATGATAAGAGACCAATAGGATTAAGGTTTAAGTGTCTTTCTTCTATCTATAATTTTATAATAGGAAATATTCTATTATATCATTGCAGATGGCAGGAAGAGGCTTTGATCGTGATGATCAGGCTGAGAGTCATGTTGGCCCTGATCCGCGGTACTTGGGTCCAGGTGGTGGTGACCATGTGGATGAAGCATCCCGGATGTACAGGATGTTCTTGGAGACTAAGGAGAGGTACAAGGCTGATAGGCGAGAATCTTCTTCTACTAGCAGTAAAGATCGGATGCGATCTTATGATCTTGTGAAGAAGCTTGGTGGCACAGAGTTTAGTGGCACCACAGATCCCGCCGAAGCCGATGAGTGGTTTAGACAGATAGAGAAGGTCTTCCGTCTGATGGAGCTTCCAGAAGACAAGAAGATCAATCATGCAGTTTACCTTCTGACAGGCGATGCAGAGTTGTGGTGGCGTGGTGTGGAAGAAAAGAGGAGAGGTACAGAGCTTTCCTGGTAGGATTTCTCTGAGGAGTTTCATCTCAAATTCTATCCACCCACTTTCCTTAATGAGAAAATCAGGCAGTTGCAGAATATTAAGCAGGGAAACATGACAGTTACAGAATATGAAGCACTTTTCACACGTTTGGCGAACTTCTGTCCGCAGCTTATTCCTGACAACATAGAAAGATGCAGAAGATTTCAAGAAGGGCTAAGGCCAGAGATTCGGCATACAGTTTCCGCTACTAGCAGGAGGAACAGAGAGAATTTTGGTGAGTTTGTTGAGGCTGCCAGACAGGCTGAAGAATCTGTGAATGCTGATAGGGTGCCCGAATCTAAGAAGAGATCTGCAGAGTTCAGTGGAGGGCAGTCCAGTAGTGGATACAGAGGTGGAGGTAGAGGTTTCTTTTCTAAGCTTGGGCGTGGCCTTGGTTGTTTTGGCAGGCAGAGATCTGAGGAGGTCACTACTTCTAGAGGCAGAGGAGGATACAACCCAGGAAGATGGAGCAGTGCCGATAGTGGACAGTCTTCCGGGTCATCAATGTCAGTGACTGGTCCACAGAGACAGGAAAAGCGAGTATGTAATACCTGTGGAAAATTCCATTCTGGGCAATGTTGGGGTTTAGATTATACAGGATGTTTCCACTGTGGACAGACAGGACACATAAAAAGGGATTGCCCTCAGCTTCAGCAAGCGGCATCACAAGCTTTCCAGCCTCAATACCATGATGTTCCGAGTTCCTCTGTGGCTTCTGGTTCTAGAAGTGGTGGAGTGTCTAGTGGTAGGAGTGGTCAGAGAGGACAGCGTGGCAGAGGGAGAGCTTCAGCACGTTTCTTTTCTTTGACACCTCAGGAAGGTATAATCTCTTCACAAGTTGTTACAGGAGAGATGCGTTTGTTTAATAGTATACCAGTTTCAGTTTTGATATATCCGGGAGCTACTCATTCTTTTATACGACGTTCTTTAGTTGGTGAACTTAATCTGTTAACTCAAGAGTTGGCAGATGAGTTAGTGTTGAGGGTTCCACTAGGTGGACCAACAGTTTTATCTGAGTCCTACCCCGGATGCTTGTTATCTTTTGGAGGTTTCACTTTTGCTGCTAATCTCATACCCTTGGATGTAAATACCTTTCAAATCATCTTGGGTATGGATTGTCTTGAATCATATCGAGTGCAACTCGATTGCTGGAAGAAGGAAGCTACCTTTCAATTAGGAGAATTTTCTTGTGTCTTTACTGGAGACAGGAAAGTTCTGCCTACGTGCATAATATCAGCTGCTGTAGCTGATAAGATGTTACAGAAAGGATGTGAAGCATTCCTTGCTCATGTGGTTGACACCAGAGCAGAGAAGAGCACCGCCAGTGTTTATGATGTGCATGTGGTTCGTGAGTTCTCTGACGTTTTCCCAGAAGAGTTACCAGGCTTACCTCCTGTCAGAGACATTGATTTTGAAATTCAGATATATCCAGGTAGTCATCCAGTAGCGCTGCCAGCCTACAGAATGGCACCTGCTGAGTTGAAAGAACTCAAGGTGCAGTTGCAGGAGTTGCTAGATAAGGGTTTCATTAGACCCAGTTCTTCACCATGGGGTGCTCCAGTCCTGTTTGTTAAGAAAAAGGATGGCACCATGCGTCTCTGTATAGATTACAGGCAACTGAATAAGATCACTATAAAGAACAAGTATCCTTTGCCGAGAATAGATGATCTGTTTGATCAGTTGCGTGGAGCGATGATCTTTTCTAAAATTGATTTGAGATCTGGATATCATCAACTCAGGATAAAGGCTTCTGATATTCCCAAAACAGCTTTCAGAACCAGGTATGGGCATTATGAGTTTTTGGTCATGTCGTTTGGGCTGACCAATGCCCCAGCAGCCTTTATGGATATGATGAATCGGATTTTCAAACCTTTTCTAGATCAGTTTATTGTGGTTTTTATAGATGATATTCTGATCTATTCCAGAGACGATGAACAGCATGAGCAACACTTGAGAATAGTGTTGCAGTTGTTGAGACAACATCAGTTGTTTGCTAAATTTAGCAAGTGCGAGTTCTGGTTGGCCGAGGTAGCATTTCTTGGACATGTTATCTAGAGATATGGAGTTAGTGTGGATCCTAAGAAAGTTGAATCTGTGCTTCAGTGGGAGCAGCCTACGACTCCTACTGAAATCAGAAGTTTCTTGGGTTTGGCAGGTTATTATAGAAGGTTCATAAAGAATTTCAGTGTGTTAGCATCACCTTTGACACGCTTGACGAGGAAGGATGTACCGTTTGTTTGGTCTGATAACTGTGAGAAAAGTTTTCAGATCTTGAAGAAAAGGTTGACTCCAGCACCAGTGTTGATTTTGCCAGAAGCTGATAAAGGCTATACAGTGTTCTGTGATGCTTCCAGGAGAGGTTTGGGCTGTGTACTGATGCAAGAAGGTAAAGTTGTTGCTTACGCATCTAGACAGCTTAAGAAAAATGAAGAAAATTACCCTGTTCATGATTTGGAATTAGCTGCTATAGTTCATGCTCTTAAGACATGGCGTCACTATTTGTATGGTGAGACATGTCAGGTGTTCACAGATCATAAGAGCCTGAAATATATCTTCACTCAGAAAGATTTGAATTTGAGACAGCACAGATGGCTAGAGCTGATTAAAGACTATGATGTGACAATCAATTACCATCCTGGTAAGGCGAATATTGTAGCTGATGCCTTGAGTAGAAAGTCAAGTTCAACAGCCAATGCATTTTCTATGGCATGTTTCAAGAGAGACTTGCTCGTAGATATGCGAAGGTTGAACTTGGACTTGGAAGTGACAAGACAAAGTGGGTTGATTGCTCAGATGCAAGTCAGACCTACTTTTTATAATCAGATAAAGGAATTGCAGCAGATAGATGATGATTTACGGCAAATCATGCAGAAAATGTCAGAAGGTAAGAGAACAGAGTTCAGGTTTTCTGATGAAGGTATGTTATATTTTCGTGATAGGTTGTGTGTACCTGGAAACAGTGAGTTGAAAGAGCAGATACTTGAGGAAGCGCATACTTCTATGTATGCTATGCATCCAGGTAACACAAAGATGTACAGGAACCTCAAAGAGCTGTACTTGTGGTCTGGCATGAAAAAGGATGTGGTTGAATATGTGGCTAGGTGCGGGGTGTGTCAGCAGGTTAAGGCTGAACATCAAAAACCTGCAGGTATTCTACAGTCGCTTCCTATACCAGAATGGAAATGGGAACACATCACGATGGACTTTGTGGTAGGATTACCCAGAACGCCTAAGGGTTCGGACTCGATATGGGTGATTGTGGATAGACTAACTAAGTCTGCTCACTTTCTTCCTGTCAAGTCAACCTTTGACGTTTCTAAGCTGGCTAAAGTTTATGTGGATGAGGTAATCAGGTTGCATGGGATTCCAGTTTCTATTATTTCTGACAGAGATCCAAAGTTTACATCTAGATTCTGGAATCAGTTACATCGTGCGTTGGGCACAAGGCTGAAGTTCAGTACAGTGTTTCACCCACAGACAGATGGTCAATCTGAGAGGACCATACAGACCCTTGAAGACATGCTGAGAGCATGCGTGCTACAGTTTAAAGGTAACTGGGAAGAATACTTAAGCCTAATAGAGTTTGCTTACAATAACAGTTACCATTCTAGTCTTGGAATGGCTCCATTTGAAGCTCTTTATGGCAGGAAGTGTAGATCGCCAGTTTGTTGGTATGAGGTGGGTGAGAAGGAAATTCTTGGACCTGAGCTAGTTGATGTAACTACATAAAAGTTATGCGGAAAGACGACGTCGACCTCTTGAGTTTGAGGTTGGCGACGAGGTTTACTTGAAGGTTTCACCGTGGAAGGGAGTTCTGAGGTTTGGCAAGAGGGGTAAGTTGACCCCTAGATATATGGGTCCATATCCTATTGTTGAGAGGATTGGACCGCTTACAGGTTGGATTTGCCGTCTGAGTTGGCAAATCTTCATGATGTCTTCCACGTGTCTATGTTGAAAAAGTGTCATCCTGGTACAGATAAGATTCTAGATTCAGAACCGGTGCAGCTTAGGACAGATGTGTCCTATGTTGAAGGACCTGTACAGATAGTTGATCACCGGATCAAAAAGCTTAAGAACCGCGACATTCCTTTAGTGAAGGTTTTATGGAGAAACCATAATCTTGAAGAAGCTACGTGGGAGCTGGAGTCTGAGATGCGTGGCAAGTTCCCTTTTCTCTTCTAGGAATTTCAAGGACGAAATTCTTATAAGGGAAAGAGGAATTGTTACGACCCGCGTCGAGCTTATCCCGTAAGTAAGTTGTTCAGCATGTGTTTAGCTGATGTGTTAAGTTATAAGCATGTTTTCGTTAATAATGTTTAAAATGGACATGATATGTGCTTAGTGTGTTTTCTAGCTTCTAAAGCGTGTAGTATCTTACGCTTGAAACGTTGCCAGAGAAATCGTTCGAATCCGACCTTCGAGTCAAAAGTTACATGTTTTTGGGCTTCTAGGGACCCGATTGTAATTTTCAAAAGTTTCGAACTTTGCGATTAGGCCCCTAAGTTTCTTCCTTATCCTTTCTCCCTTCCTTTCTCGTTTCATTTTCACTGAAACAAAGGAACGCTCCAGCGTTCTCTTCCTTGCGTGAGAAAGAGAGAAAGAGAGAGAGAGAGAGAAGCTGAGGAGGGAGAGGCGTCGGAGTTCCGTTCTGCTCCGATCAACTGCCGCAGCTCATCTCTACACTCCGTTGATCTTCATCGATTCGATTCGAAATGAATTCGCAGCTAAAGCTACATTTGTAGGAAAAACGATCAAGGGATTGGGGTGCACGGAGCAGCCCTAGCTTGTTTCTTTCTTCCCTTCAGGTGCGGTTTAGTCTTATGTGTCGTTTGTGATCGTTTGGTGGTGTTTTTTCGAAGTTTGCCCGTCGATTCGAGAGAAATCGACTTTTGCAGGCCGTTTTTATGTTCTGCCTGTGCGCGGTTCGGCCGAGTTCCAATTCGGTCGGCCGAGTTCTTATTTAGAGCTTTTGTACAGCGTTTTCTGATCGGCCGAGTTTTGGTCTTGGATCGGCCGAGTTTCCTAATTAGATATACGAACAGCAATTTGGTCGGCCGAGTTTGGTCCTGATCGGCCGAGTTTTCTTTGTAGGTTTTTCAAGCGGTGAGTTGGTCGGCCGAGTTCCCCAGGGGATCGGCCGAGTTTCCAGTTGGTCGGCCGAGATTGTTCGGCTGAGTTTCAGAATCTGGGAAGCGATCGGCCGAGTTCCATAGTGATCGGCCGAGTTTCAAGTGGTGAGTGGCAATTCATTTAGAAATCATTATTTAACTCATTTTGAATGCCTATTTGCTTCAGTAATAGTATGATAAGCTCATTGGAACTTGAAATGTGTGATATGAATGATGAGAAAGAGGAAATTTTGTGTTTTTCAGTTATAATATGTTATTTCTGTTATTTGTTAATCAAGTATAGACATAGATGCCCTAACGCCGTAGAACCCCTCGTAAGGTCTGCACCTTGGGGTGAAACGACCTACTAGCGTGTGTCTAGATGGTCGGTGACTCGTGTTCAACAATAATCCGTGCATGTCACGGTGGCACGAGGGCAGAAAAGCAGTGTTCAACAATAATCCGTGCGTGTGTCACGGTGGCACTGGAAAGAAAAGAAAACACGGTTATCTAACACCATTCGTACAGCGTCACGAAGGTAACCCTGTGACTCTCCGCCGGTGTACTCAGGTTAAAGGAGGAGTCTAGAATACACTCTTTTGAGAGTGCAGTGAGGTCGTGTGAGCCTGGGAGTCCTGTAGCAGACCAGGATAGCAGTCAGACTTAGCATTCTCCGGGTGTGTCGCTAAGTCTTGTACGGTGGGGCCGTAGCATGAACTTGCTGCGGATCTTTATATGCAGAGTACACTGCATATATTTAGGGCATAATGATAAAATGAATAAATAATCATATAGGATCACAGTAAATTTATATAACTGCATATCTACCTGAGATATCTGTTGATATTTAGGAATGTGATTGCTATATGTATATCTGCCTTGTCAATAGAACTGCTCTGTTGGAACTGTATAACTGTTTATTTCAGTTAATAAACCTGACGAGTTATTTATTGATAGCTAAGTGAAATGTTATTCACTGAGCGAGTAGGCTCACTCCTCTACTCAAACATTTTCAGGTCAGCATCAGCAACAGGAGTCGGAAGGATCGTTTCATCCTCACGCTTAGTTAATAGAAGGTTTGTAGTTAGTCTAGTTAGAGGTCTCTTAGTCCATTCCCCTCGATCTTCGGGACAAGGTGTGAAAAAGAGAGAGAGAATGTGTACAAGATGTAAATTAACTGTTATGCTTTATTTTATGTTGAACAATGCTTTATGCTGTAGACTCTGTTTAAATTTCTTGTCAGTTTAATAGAAATGCTTCCGCAACTTGTTTAGTTTCATTTGCAGAATAAAACAGATTTTCTTATTAATGTCTTTAATTGTTTTAAAAAGTAATGACATGGTTGATTGTGTGTAATCTCATGCTGTCGTGCCTTAATCTCGTAGTTTGCACTTAATGTGAGATTGGGGCGCGACAAAAAGCCTACCAATCATACGGTGAGGTTGGTGGATACCGCAGAGCATGCACGGTCTTAATTTTATGTGAAATAGCACAACACACAACAAGCCATTCATTTTCAGTCTCGCAGACCCATGTAAAGAGGAATGGGTTTGGTTTGATACCAAATGTAGGCCTCGAATTTCTCCCGCTGGAACTAAGGAAGATAGAGGTTTATAAACAACCTCAAAGTAGTTTGGAAAATCTAAGGCCATGTACGAACCTTACCTTCTTCAAAATACTCTTTTTCCTACCCCATTCGAAATACTCTTTCCTGAAAGAGCTTTTTACAAGACTCGTAAAATGGGTGGGTGGTTTGAGTTTGCATTGGATCGTTGCGAGTGTCTGATTGGAACAGGTCAAAAAGATACAATTACAAATGAGTGGAAGAAAAGCACACTCAAATCTAACTCAACATGTTGCAGGTTGGCCCGGGGTAGCAGCTATATAAAATGTATCCAATCGACAATACGTTGCTAGTTGCTTCTCTTAACACCAAAACAACAATTAAAGCAAGTTGTAACTATATTTTTGATGTCAAATATAGTGGAAAAAAAGAACTACTATGTTTGATGCCAAACTAATCCATTGGTTGTCACCTTATGTTTATATGAAATTAAAAAAAAATCATCTAGCTAGCTGTTCTATTTCGATGTAAAATAGAAAAAATCGATGTAATTTTCACAGATAAGATATCGAAAAACACAAAGTATATATTTTTTTAAATTAAACATCTTAAAATTATGAGTACTTATTGTCTATTAGAAATTCAAAATGAATAGAATACAATTACTGCAATTAAAGGTGAAGATTTCAGCTGTGCAAAATAGACAACATCTCTTATTAGGTATATGTGTAGTACATATATTGACTTCAATTAGCTAAGTCACACGTGGGTGCCCGCGGGACACCCTTGAAATTTTCTATATAAATGGGTAAGTATAGGTTTGGGTGCTTTCAGCGGGTGATAAATTCATAACCGAAACTCAACTTAAACGGGTCGACCCACATGTCTGCAGATTATGTCCCATTTTAAAAAGTCTAATTTAAAAAAATCCCCTCATCTTTAGGAAATTCTAAATAGCCCCTTTTTATATAGAATTCCCAATAACCTCCTACTTTCACTTCTCCATCTCATTTCGTTCATGTCGGTAATTCCAACTTACAGTTTTGTTTTTTTCTTCTTTCATTCACTCTTTTCACCTTTATTAAATATCAACTCATATGTATTTTATTATACCACTTATATATATATAATTATATTATTATAATAAATTATTGCTGACAAACATGATGTTTAAATGATGTCTTTGAGTCGAGTTCACATATCACTGGTCAGTTTTTCGTATTTATATGTTGTTCTTATGCCCAACTCGATCTTGTACAAACATCATAAGTGTAGATTACAACTACTATTGGCAGTCCTGTAGCTAAATGAAACTTTATAATAATATTTAAGTATAAATATTAGTGGTCCAGGCCTGGCCTGAGGTAGGTATCGTAGTAATATTTAATTATCAATATAAGCAATCTAGATCCAACCTGACTTGAACATATAGAAATATTTTATTATTAATATCCGACCTGATCTGATCAAAGTTATAAAGAATAATTATTGATATTTGCATTCCTAATCTATCATGGTTTAAACATCATAAATATATTTTATTAAAACTATTAGCAAAAAATAAAACAAAATATGTGAAAAGTCTTGCCCCCCATTCGACCCGACCGTAGAAGAATGTATGATCTGAATTAGAAGAATTTGAACCCATCCTATCCACGATGACCCGTTATCATACAATATATTTTATTACCTCATGCCAAACTTGGACCACTAGTATTAATATTTAAATATTATTATACGTCTCAGTTAGGTATGATAAGGACCGTCAATAATAATGGTAATCTATACTTATGTTTGTGCAAGATCGAGTCGGACATGAGAACAAAATATATATATGAAAATCCAGTCAATCATAGTGATACAACTCAAAGATATCAACTAAATATTATATTAATTAGCAATTATTCATTATTATAATAATTTAAAATATTTAATATTACTGATATAATTAAATATACATGAGTTGATATTTAATAGAAGTGAAAAGAGTTAATGAAAGAAAAGAAAGCAAAACCGTTAGCTGAAATTAACGACAATGAATGGAATGAGATGGAGAAGTTTATGTAGGGGGGCTAATGGAAATTCTATATAAAGAGAAGGGGGCATTTAGGATTTCCTAAAGGCGAGGGATTTTTAAGAATATCAAAAAATTTAAGGAAGATTTTGGGAAAAAACTCTTTCCTAAACACCCTCAATTCGACACTCCAATCGATCTTATTAGAAAAAAGATTAAAGTTACTATTCTATATACCGTAGTTATGAAAGAATGACACACATCATTCATTATCTAAACATTTCAATTATACAAAATTTTGGATGGTTACGAAAGGAATACACAAAACTTGGGGTGAAAACCAACATCAGCGTCCTATGACTACTGTGGTGGATAGGTAGTTAATGGAGTGTCTAGCTATATGATCTCCATTAGATGAATCTGACTCATGGGGGCTCCTGTGTAGAGTATATGTTGGCTGTTTAGGACCTGGGAAAATGGCATTCTCGCTCTCCAACATCACAACCACCGTCGACATTGTCGGCCTGTCATTGGCTCTGTCCTGAACACAGAGGAGTGCGATATGCATGCATTTCAATGTCTCTGCCTGAGAGCATGTTCCTCTGATTGTGGGATCTATAAACTCCATGGCGTTATCCTCATTCCAGAGCCGCCATGCCTGAAAAACGTCACAAGTCAAATATCAGTATTTTTGTAAGCAAAGCTTTAGGATTTCACTTATATCATTGTGTCCATTGAGTTGTTAGGAAGCAAAAATTGATGGTGAAAGTGCTCACTCTCCCTAGGAGATTTGTTGGGGTAACATCTGACGGGCTGACATTGTTTCTCTTGCCACTTAGGATTTCAGCCATCAGCACTCCGAAACTGTAAACATCTGATTTGACAGAGAAGATCCCATCCATTGCGTATTCAGGTGACATGTAGCCACTGGACGAGAGAGGATAGACAAGATAAGCAAAATTTAATTTTCAGCAGTGCAAGAATAGAAGCTAAAATTGGGGAAGCGCTGCAGCAAGATACTCGAGTTGGAAGAAGCTAAAATTTCTACTCACTAGGTTCCGACAACACGCTTTGTATTATTCTGATTGTCATCTCCTCCAAAGATCCTTGCCATACCAAAATCAGATATCTTAGGGTTCATCTCCTCATCCAGCAGGATGTTCCCAGCTTTCAGATCACGATGGATGATCCTCAGCCTTGAATCTCTGTGGAGATAAAGCAGCCCTCTTGCAACCCCGCCGATGATGTTATACCTGGTTCTCCAATCCAGTCGTGGAGTACTAGCAGTAAGATCTGTTGGGGAACAACCCCCAACAAAAAGTAAGTTAGCAGAGTAATTGGAGTAAAAAAGGCAATCAAAAATGATTGCTTGTTGAGGGCTAATTGTATGTGGTGACTGACCAAACAAGAGAGCATCCAGGCTTTTGTTAGACATGTATTCGTATATGAGCAGCCTCTCCTCTCCCTCAATGCAACAGGCAAGGAGCCGGACCAGGTTTCGATGCTGGAGCTTGGCAATCAGTATGACCTCGTTCTTGAACTCCTCCACACCTTGAGTGGAGGAGTTCGAGAGCCTCTTGACTGCAATCTCTTGCCCGCATTGGAACTTGCCCTGAAGAATGAATCAAGTTAGATCTAATCCAGTAGCCAAAAAAACAAAAAAAATACTAATTTTCTGCTCATAGACTTACCCTATAGACAGGCCCAAATCCTCCTTTCCCTATGATGGATGAATTTGCAAAGTTATCGGTAGCAGCAGCCAGTGTGTAGAAAGTAACGGTTGGCAGTTCCAGCGACTCTCCGTGCTCGTGCTGTGACTCGATATTCACTCTGATTATGGGTAGCACAGAGCTGTCCCTTGATTTTTCTGTTAAAACGAGAGGAATGATAGATCAATTGATAGCAGCGGTGAGAATGATGACTATGTGAAACTGCCAATCAGGAATAGACACGATTTGGCTTACCTGTATTCTGCTTCTTGCGCTTCCAACCAACGTAACACAAGGTAATCAGCGCCACAGCAGCAGCAACACTAGATACAATTGCAGCAACCTTGGATGAGGACTTCCGCTTTCCAACAGCTGTGTGACAAAAATGTCATCATTTTCTTGAACACAGGCCTAAGGGGTAAATCTCCAAACAGCTGCCGTGCATAAATAAGTGAAACTGGAGATTTAGTTACAGAGTACTCACGCAATTCCGACGCCGCGACTCTGACATAGAGATCATGCCCGCCCGTGGAAAATTTTGCCGTGTCGGGAATATCGGAGTTCCAAACCATGCACCCGATCCCGCCGAGGTATGCATACGCCGTGCAGCTGCAGTTGCTCAAGCAACCCGCCCGGCACCCGGTGGAGTCCTCCACCTCCCGGTTCCATCGGGACAAGTAAGGCAGCTTGACGTCTGGCACCTTCAAGAACCCGTCAGTGGAATCCGCCGGCGCCGTCGCGTTTGTGCTACTTTCGCCGCTGTTGTTCCTGCCGTTGGGACATCGTCCTGCAGTAGAAAGGGGCGCCCTCTTCACGCACCCTGCCGTCCATTTCCCTCTCTTCCATCCCTCCTCGACCCTGGGTTGATACCCAGGCAAGCAGCTGCACTTGGGCTTGTCTGCTTCGCCACACACCGCGTTATCCCCACAGAAGTTGTAGAACTCGCAATTATTCTTAGGTTGCCCCCAATATAGATTCCATGACTTCTTCACTGCATCCCATTGCAGCTCCTGAAGCTCCCCGTCAGGCTGCAACACGAACCTGTGGATCCTGCCTTCAAAAGCCGCGTACCAGAAGTACATCTTCTGCTCGAACGCCACGTTGCTGAACTTGAACCCGTAGAAGTTGAGCGGCCGCATGTCCTCGATCCCGATGAACACTTGCCCGTCCCATGGTCCCGACCGCCACAGCAGCCGCTGAGGATCGCCGGGGTTGCGTCCGTAATCCCACACCATCATCTGCGACGTCCGCGCTGGGTCGTTGCCCCAGGCGTAGCGGCCCGGGGAAGGGTCGTCTGCCGAGCGCCATGAACGGAATAGAGTGTTCACGTTGGTGCGAAGGTCGAGACCTACACGCATCCCTGGTAAGTACGTCTCCCCTGGGTGTTCGAACGACTGCCACAATGGCGTTGCGGAAGTGTCAGATCCGTCGGTGATGTTGAAGAAGACCTTAAGGTTTCCGTCGTCCAACAACTGCGCCGTCACCGTCCGGTTGGGGTTCGAGGTGGCTCCTGCCGTCCCAGCAGACGCGTTGGAATTGGGCGATGACGACCAGAGGACTCTGCGTTCGCCGTCGAGGACCACCAGGCTGCCGTCTTCAGTGAGGGAGAAAGTCCCCGAGGAACTGTTTACTGGGTGTTCCCGGTTGGCCACCCACACCGTCGTCTGCGTCGGGTGGCCGTAGTACCATATCCCCAAGTACCGCCTCGCCGAGCCGTTGAACCCGAAGAAGCCCAGCTCGAAGATCTTCCCAGCAGACACAAGGGTTTCGCCGTCCCTAATCGACTGGCCTTTGGTTAGGGCGTTTGCCGCGTCTGTTACCGTCGATGTCGAGCAGAGGAGGATGCAGATGACGGCAACCAAACAGAGAGTGTGGCGCGACGCCATGACAACTTTTGCAGATTGACGTTTCTATTTTCACGGCGTTGCGGGTGGGGCTGTAGACGTAGAAGGTGTCACGTGACGCCAAGAAATAAACGGGCATGTAAGCGCGCGAGAGGACCAGGCGCCGGCCACGCGGAAACAAACGAGTCAAATATAAGCGGCGAGCCAAATATATGGTTGCCCTCCCCCACACTCCCGGCACCATCTTTTAATCCTCCAGCCGCCTTTTTCAGTTTTCTTATCCTCAAATAGGGGGACCCAAAAAACAATCAAGATTATTTAATTTACTCAGTGTGGACAAGATGGCCCCGAAAAATGGCAAGTTGGTCTAGTACAGTAGCCAAGTGATTAACTATAAAAAATTGGATGCTTCGTCCCTACGAGCTATGCACATCTATTTCTTATTTCTTACACCGGGCTCTACGGGTGAGCATTTAGTTAGTTGGATCGGTTGTCGTTGATTCGGTTTGATTAAATGGTTAATTTGTTTTTTGAGATTTTAATTGTTGATCTAACTGAATTAGTGTCGGTTAATTCAGCTATGGTTAAATTGGTCGATTAATCTGGTTAGCCAAATAACACTCTTGTAAAAATATTGTAAAAAAATATTCATAAAATTTTGAATAATCATTATACTATAATAGTATTGCATATGAGTATACTCATGTGGTAGGCACGGTGTCCCTCTCCGGGGGAACTCGGGTTCGAGCCCCATGTTAAGCGTTGTATTTACCACCCGCCAGCTATCTGGGCTATGGCTGGGCAAAGGACGCGGGGGCAGCCTGTAAAGAGTATAGCGCTATATATTTTTGTTAAAACTTGACTAATATATAAACGTGAAAGTTTTATATAGGTATATGTGTGTATGATTTTTTTTAATATATTGTGACTACCCATCTAATTTGGTTAACCAACAAATATGATAAATTAAACATTTAACCAATTAACCAAAATAAATTAACTAAATTAATTGGATTAACCAAATTATCTTAAAAAATTAACCATTCATAATTAACCATTTAGTTAATTAGTTATTAACCAAATTATGTTATCCATATTAGGTCTAGGATGATGTTTTGGAGCTCAATTTAGTTTTGAACCCTTATCTGCTGGTAGGTACGAAACATTTATCCATGATACATTAGGGTTTAAATTTTTTTGTTGTTGTAATGGGATGTTATTCTAGACGTGTATCATTTAATATTTGCCGTAGAAATGCTTCATTAGTTTTTTAGGGGTGGTTTTTTTGGATAGATGTATAGTTAAGGTTGACTGAAACATAGTTGGAACATCATATTTAAGTTGATTCAATGAACCTCATGAGATATGTGTGACATCCAACCATGAAACATATGTTGAAGTCAAGACATGGATGTTGAAAACACACACTTTGACCCAGATGTTGATGTCAAGGGTTGACATTGGATTGTCTGCCCATCTCGGACATTTGACCATCTAGGAAACATGGGTTGTAATAGAGGTAAGTCATTTTGTGGTTTTCTGGTTCCGAGTGGTTTGGTATAAGCCATATGTTATATGTAAATTCATTTTTTGAAAATTCTAATTTGAAATCTGAAACTTAATTCCAACCACTTCTATGTGATTGATTGTTGTAAGTGTGAATGTGACATTTTTATAAAGATGTTAGTAATCGAATAGACATGACAAGGAGGACACAAAAATTATAACTACATATGGTAATACTATTTTTTTCAACCCTAATAACCTCACCAAGTGGTTATGTTATGGATGTTACTTCTTATCTTATACAAAAATTGTTTTTAAGAAACAAAAGGAAGAATACGATGAGCACATCTAGAAAAACATGAAGGAATAGACAAACAATCACAGTACCAAACAATATGAGATTTTTGTGGTTTGGTCAGAATGACCTACTAAATTGGAGATACAAGATGTTTATTAAATCAGAAAGAATGATACAAGCACAATGATCTTGAAAGAGGCAAAATACATCTTGAAGTACAACTGACGAGAGATCTCAAAGGCGGCAGAATAAATCTTAGAGTACGGCCGACAACTGTCTCAAATACAGAATGCATGATTAGAAAAAATATAACCAAAGCACTTATATATACATATAGATGCAGAACCATAATCAAATCCTCGTGTGAATATGGGAAATAGACTATACTATACTCTAAATGGGTTGGAGAAAGATCTACTTTATTTTACATTCGATCTACAATAGGTCAACATATTTTTTGAGGCAAATAAGAATTGTTATTGTTGTTGGTATATATGCCCATAGAGCCATCCCGAGTAATTGCATGGAGTCAGATATTAATTAATCAATTAATATGATTATTTGGTTAATTATGTAATTCCATAATATTTTAATTAATCAATGAGTGTTTTAATTAATGCAGTGTTTCTGTTTACCGATGGGTTTAGGAAACTCTGTCTCCTTTCATCTCCTATTTAAAGGGGCTTGACGGCCAATATCTTTACAAGATATAGAGAGTCTTTTTAGTTTACGCTCATGTGCGTAAACCCTAGCCGTCACTGTCCTCTGGAGAGAAAGGAGAGTACTGTGACGCTAGCACATTTCCGCGTCGAGGCTACTCCTTCCTGTCGGCTTAGAAAGCACGACGTGGAGTTCTAGTTCATCCACATAGACGAAGTAGAGATGCAGACGTTGAGACGCCTGCGTTCGGAGGATGTCAACAACTATCCATACACGCAACGAGCGGCGTATACCACCGCATATAAGGAGTTCCGTCGGATCTTCCCGTGACACACTCAGTGAACGAGAGAGAAGTATCGTCTATATAGGCCAACAATGTTGCACACCATCATGCAGTGGGACATCACCGGACTTATTGTGTGATAAGGTATATCCCACGAACACTCCTTCAGAAAACGTTGTTTTTGACAAGATCCTATTTTGGGTTGTGTGGAAATTTATTTTGTTGCAGCGTCGATCTACGACGTATTTGGATTCATTTCGATATGATTGAACTGTTGTATATTGTTTTCTATGTCACATACGATGCGAATTAAAACTGCTAATGTGCAAATCTAAACCTAATTCTACATATGTCGTAGGCTTCTATTTTTGACATTTTGGATGGGGTCGACTATGAAAAATATTGATTTTCCTAAGTACACAGAAGTAAAATTTTGTAGACCTTTCAGGGGATCTGTCCCTGAGACCCCGTGAGGGGTGGCCTCCCCTCGACCCCCGCCCGCAGACCGGGAGTAGAATCCCCGCACAGGGGCACTACCCCTGTGTACCCTACATAGTCTGTGTGGGAGTCAAAAATTTATTTAATGAGGAATATTCCACATTAAAAGGATTGCAATTTTAATATGTATATATGTATATGTAGATATACCTATGATATCATACATGTCGCCTTTAAAATATATTTTATGTGGTGAATGCATGTACAGTTATGGCCTAGTATCCCCTTTTGGTAATGTTGTGAATGAATGTGGATGTCAATCTTGTGGATATGTTTGTTTGAGAATGCTATGAATGTATAATGGTTGTATGTGGATCCTTTATATAAAGTATTCAGATTGCATGTCGAGCTTCATCTCTTATTTCAAAGTGTAATTAATTCTTTCTCTTTATATATGTAGTCATATGATGTAATAGAGATAAGATTAGTTTGTCTTTGTAAACTTGATGTAAGGAGGCCACTTGAAGATCCAACTCCAAGGAGCGTCCATGGAGAAGCACCATAAAGATCTAATTCTAAGAAGTAATCTGAAGATCCAACTCCAAGGAGCGTCCATGTAGAAGCAACATGAAGATCCAATTTCAAAAAGTAACTTGAAGTTCCAACCTCACAGAGCATCCATGAAGTTGTTCGTTGTAATGTTGATCCTTACAGGTTGATTCATAGGTGTTGTTGCATGAGATGCATAAGACCATAGGTGGACCATAATCCTTTGTTTCTCTAAAGGTTTTATAATAGTATGGCCATAACCGATGTATTTGTGTTTGTGATTGTATGTCTATCATTTTTGGTTGTGGATATAGTAGTATATGATATGTACTATAAGTATGTGGTGTTTGGATATGTATATGTATTAATAAACCCCTCAATTAATAATATTAAATTTTAGTTGCCTTCCATAAAGCAACACACATGAAAAACTTGATCGACTATGTGTGGGCACACCTCCGTGTGGTACACTGTCTATCTCATAGAAGTGTGAAGGTGGGTGTGTGGTTCTACCTCCGCAGGGTGCACACTCATTGTGTTGGATTATGGGTTGGACTTAACTAGGGAACCTTGATAGGATCAAGTACCTAGAGGCACAAAGATGCATCATGGTAAGGAGTTGTGCATGATCATCTATCCAAGAGTTGCATATGATGCAATTGGCAAAAGTTGCCTACCTTAGTATTTGGTCTTTGATGTCGGCGTTGGATGGGCATTGTTCCAATTAGTTTGGATCTTGGCTCACTAGAAGGTTGTACACTGCAATCTTCTGAGTTGATAGTGAGGGCTATCAATTGAATAAAATAGTGGGAGTGTAATTAATTAAAGGCCTAATTAATCTCATTTATCAAATCTTTACAAGTCAAAATGTTTTAGACTAAATGGAAACTTTTTCTTTTGTAGCAATCAAATGGCAAACAACACTCACACTTTCTCGTTGTGATCGGTCCTTGTGAAGGAAAAACTTACTGGAACCAACTTTCAAAACTAGTTTAGGATGCTGAGAATTGTTCTCACACATGACCGTAAGCTCTATGTCCTTGAAACACCAGAGCCAGTGGAACCCACCTCAAATGCGCCAAGGCTGAAAAGGATGCTTACAAGAAGCACCTTGATGATGTCGTGGATGTCAAGTGCTTGATGTTGTGCTCAATGAACTATGAGTTGCAAGAGAAGCATGAGAACGTGAATGTCATGGAGATGGTAACACATCTCAAGAACATGTATCAGCATAAAGCAAGACATGAGAGATATGATGTCTCCAAGGTTGTGTTCAGGAGCAAGATGAAAGAGGGAGACTCAGTTGGCACCCATATACTCACTTTGATTGGGTATGTGGAAAGCCTATCCAAGATGGGATTTCCCCTAGGTCAAGAGTTGGCCATTGATGTGATTCTACAATCATTACATGAATCATATAGTCATTTTGTCATGAACTACAACATGAACAAATTTGACAAGCCGTTGTCAGAATTGTTGGGCATGTTGAGGAAAGATGAAGCACAGATGAAGAAATACAAGTCCAAGTCTGTGATGATGATCAGCAAGACAAAGGGAAAGTCAAAAGGCAAAGTCAAGGCTAAGAAAGGTTCTAAAGCCGGGCAGAAGCCAAAGTCATCTGTGCTCAAAGCTAAAGATGGGATCTCCAAAGAAGGCAGTTGTCACCATTGTCACCAGACTAGACATTAGAAAAGAAATTGTCCTCTCTACCTGGAGGAACTGAGGAAGAATAAGTAGGGGATAGAGATCTCCACTTTAGGTATATACGTTATTGAGATAAATTTAAATACTTCTTCATCATGGGTACTAGATACCAGATGTGGATCACACATATGTCCAAATATGCATGATCTGATAAGAAGTAAGCCTTTATGAAAGGGCCAAGTTGAGTTGTAGGTCGCTAATGGAGTAAGAGTTCCTGCCACCATAGTTGGATTTATTAGTTTATCTTTGTCTATGGGACTTGTAATAGAATTAGAGAATTGTTATTATGTACCTGCCATTAATAGAAATGTTATTTCTGTATCTTGTATGGACAAGAGTGGATTTGAATTTCACATTAAGAATAGAATGATTTCTATTTCTAAAGATGAGATCTTTTATGGTAATGCCCCTATGTCTTATGGTATCTACTTGTTAGAATTTGAGACTAGCATACACAACGTAAATACTAAATGGATAAAACTTGAAAACTCAAACAAAACATACTTATGGCATTGTCGCCTTGGCCACATAGATGAGAAACACATATCTAGACTCCATAAGGATGGTTATCTAGACTCTTTTGATTTTGAATCATTAGAGACATGTGAGGCTTACATATTAGGCAAGATGACCAAGACTCCTTTCACTGGACACAGTGAGAGAGCCAGTGATCTGCTAGGACTCATACATACGGATGTATGTAGACCTTTTAGATCAAATGCTAGATGAGGCTATCAATACTTCATTAGCTTCACTGATGACCTCAGTAGGTATGGCTATGTATATCTTATGAAATACAAGTCAGAAACTCTTTAAATGTTCAAGACTTTTATGAATGAAGTAGAGAAGCAACTTGGTAAGAGTATTAAAGCACTCCGTTCAGATCGAGGTGGTGAATACTTAAGCTAAGCGTTTGAGGACCTTCAGAGAGACTGTGATATTGTATCACAATGAACTCCACCTGGTACACCACAACATAATGGTGTTTCAGAAAGAAGGAATCATACATTATTAGACATGATACAATAAATGATGAGCTCAACCGAACTTCCAATATTGTTTTGGGGATTTTCTCTTGAAACTGTAGCTTTACACTTAACCGTGTACCTTCCAAATTTGTTCAAAAGATACCATATGAGATATGGAATGGGAATTGTCCCAATTTGTCTATGTTAAAGATTTGGGGATGTGAAGCTTATGTTAGGAGACAATTTCTTGAAAAGCTTGGACCCAAATCTGAAAAATGCTATTTTGTTGGACACCCCAAGGAAACTCGGGGATACTACTTCTATACACCAACTAACAACAAAGTGTTTGTTGCTAGGACTATGATATTTCTTGAAAAGAAATTTATTTCTAAAGGAATCAGTGGGAGGAATGTAGAGCTTGAAGAAGTTTGAGATCAACAAGAAAGTAGAGAACCTGAGGAGGTACATAAGGAACATGAAGACTCACAAACTGTTGTGGAATTTCAAGTTCCAAATGTAACACAAGAACCTAGTAGGTCTAGTAGGACATGGCTTGAGCCTGAGATATTTGGATTTCTCGTGACTCAAGGCAGTGATGAATTGGGCATAGCAGATGAGCCAACTTTCTATCTAGAAGCTACTAAGGGACCAGAATCTGAGAAATGGCCCAAAGCCATTAGATCAGAGATGGAATCCATGTACACCAACAAGGTATGGACCTTGGTGGATCCACCCTAAGGGGTTAAACCCATAAGGTGCAAGTGGGTCTTTAAGAAGAAGACCGACATGGATGCAAATGTTCAAACTTATAAAGGTAGATTGGTTGTGAAAGGATATCTTCAAATTCAAGGTTTTGATTATGACGAGACCTTCTCACCAGTTGCCATAGTTAAATTCATCAGGATCATGCTTGCCATTGTAGCTTATCATGACTATGAGATTTGGTAGATGGATGCTAAAATAGCATCCTTAATGGGAATGGTGACATCCCGCCATCACAAAGACAGTGAAATGCCATACGAAAATGCACGGAACCACTATAATCAACACATTACCAAAAACACGGGTTAATTAAAACTGATTGCGGAAAACATCATAAGAAAGGAACCATCACAACCAGATCCACATCCTGCAAAGAACATGATATATGTCCACCAACACATAGGATCTAGTTGTTCCATATCCATCAAGGATGCATCACATGTTTATGTACATAACAGACCTTACTAGGGCCAACATCAGGATACAAGAAACCATACTAATATCATACATTGTGAAACCTCATCAAAACACCTCCAAGGACTTGAGAGTACATGGAAGACTCTAAGACTCTACTACAAAACAACCACAGCAGTAGCATATCCAACCTTGTCTTCTATTATTCTTCTTACTGCTCATCCACAACACTACAATCACCACTACGTCTAGCACGATCACCTAAAAAGGTTGAAACTAGTAGGGTGATACACACAGTCCCAACAAAAAACATAACTCCCCGTCGAACAATAAAATCTCAAAAAGCTAGAACAGATAAATCATGTAGCAGATAACCAGATCATATATGAAATATGAAGAACAAGATTATATATATAACAGCTTACCATGGTATCTGAGAGGCATATAACTAACTACAAGAAATACTTAGAGCATGTATATAAGACAATCATACATTATTCAAGGCCTCAACCAATGTTCTGTGTTTTCCCTAAGCAAATATACTATACGGTTGGATTACCATTTATTATGCCCTGAGGATTTAATCTGTATCGCTCAAATCCAACATGTGGTTATGAATTAAAGCAGGTGCCATACAAGGTCAATCGAAGAGCCAGACTCCACAACCTCATCCTCTTCGTGGTCAGTGCATGATATCCAAAGCAGGACCACAATCTCTTGCTTAAGTGACCTCAGTCACAGGGTCAGCTCTCGCAGGCTACCCTTTCCTCTAGCCCACCTTGGTACAGGTCTCAGCGCTAGCATACCTTGAGCCACAGGCCTATTCACCATGCTCTTGAGACATGAATGCATTCATTCTCTATCACACTGAGCCATGGGCCTATTCACCATGCTCTTATACATATCTTGAGTCTATAACCAAAGTTGCACTCTATTCATCCTATTTTCGGCTAGGAGAAACCCCACATATTCAACAATATGCGCTCCAGGTTAACCTGTAGGAGAACCCATTTCACCATCACTTTCTCCTGATGATGATGGATCTATGGCCAAGGAAAACTACATGAAAGGTTCATCTATAATTAATTAATACATTTTAAGTGGATTGTTAGGGTCAACCAAGTTATATTATGCAAAACCATAAACAAGAGTAAACGACATAGATTCCATTATTTTGTGTCACACTTGTTACTGCTATTCTCAATGCCATCACCATCGTCATGATCCATCTCAAGGATCCAACATCACATGTTGCCACCTGGCCTCTTGCCAATCATCATGATCCTTTTCAAGGATTCAACATCATAAGGATTCAATCCCATCATTAAGTGCATGTTACCAACACATAGGCAACACTCATCATGTACCATCATAGTCCTCATAACACATAGTGTTCCTTATTATCTCAATATCAAGATAATGTCACCAATGACATCATTATAGCTCATACCTGATTACACATCTCAATTGATGGAGCATGCATGGTTAGTATACTCAAGAGTAGATAAACGCTTCATTATTTAAATATACTTGTGCAACATTAGGTGAACATGCATATACATAACCCCCAAATATAATTATCAAAATATAATTAGGGTTACCAACTGAACGTAGAGAATAACCCTCACAAAATCCTATCAGGTAAGGGATAACCCTCACCAAAAGTACATTGACCCATCTCCAAAGGTATTGGCTACAACCAAACCCTATTGGTGTAAGCTATCAACCAAACAAAAAGCACCACCTACCATGTCAGTTAACACCCATATCGGTCAAGGCACCTAGCAAGATGATATCAGGCAACACTCTAAGAACCAACCCATATCGCCCAAACAACACACCCATGTCTCCCATTCAGATCAACGAGGCATCATATCGGGCAACACTTCCTCATGGAGTATCGAGAAGCATTGCCCAACAAGGGTATCGTGCAAGGCTTGGCAAAGTCGTGACGCCCAACATCAGGCTCTATCACCCAAGAGGTTCATCACAAAGGATCTTATTGCCCAAGAAATCAAAACTATCCAAGATCCATATCGGCCAAGGAATCAATAAGGCATCCATCTACTGTATTTCCCAAACCCTAACTCAAGGGAAGAAGAGGGATATCGAGCAACACTCTCAAGGAACCATATCATGTCACTAGGGTTAGGACAACCCCATCGGCCAACCTCACCATATTGCCCAAGGCATCAGGAGTATTGGCTCACCTCTCAACTTGAAGAGAGAGAGAGGGGTCTTGCATAATCTCCAAGCATATCGGGCAAGAGCTAGAGCTCACCTCACAACTCAAGGAAGGAGGGGTGCTTCTCAAAGCTCACCATCAAAGGCATGGCCGCACCCTATCGCTTAAGGTACCAACTAAGGGTTTAACCCTAAAGGCATATCGTGCAACTAGGGTAGGACAACACTCTATCATCCAAGCCAACTCATCGTGCCACCCAAACATCTACAGCATAGGATCACCTCTCAACAACAAAGTGAGAGAGGGGTTTTGCCTCAAGGACACACTACCATACACCTTTGGGTTAAGGAACCCCAAGCTCACCTCTCAACTAAATGAGAGAGGGGTGTTGCTTGAGATTCCATAATCCAAGGGGTCAGCCAACACAAGGGTACCCATCACATATCGTCCAACCTGATCTAGGGAACACATAGGGCAGCAAAATTACCAACTAAAGCATAGCCACTACTAGCAAGATATGTATAGATGATCAAAATAACATATCATAACAACATGTAAAGGAGATAGAATAGTTAGGTTATAAGTTATGTAACCCGCCTTAAGCACAACTTCTCCAAGCTCCAAGCTGCAAAGCACCACCTACAACCTTCGGCCACCTCAAATAAGAGAAGAGAAACCAATGTCAAAAGAGAGCCAACTATGGAGGGGAACCCATCACTCTCCATGGCTGAAAAGATAAGGAAGAAGATGATACCAATATAGACTTACCAACTAGAGAAGAAGAAAGCAACCGCAGCAAGGTATATCAGCCACCACCTCTTCTCCTTCTCCTCTTCTACTCGGCCACCAAGGGAAAAGAGAGCAACGGCTAAAGGGAACTAAAGGGGCTACTAGAAAGCAAGGTGGGTGGTATATATACAAAAGGGTCAAGGGGGGGAGAAAGGCAAGGTGGCGTCCACTAAGGACTACTTGTCCAAGTGTCACACCACATTTTAGCACCCCAACACCACTTGTCTAAGGTCTCGCCACTTTCTAGCAACAAGCACCATGTGTACAAGAGAGGGTAACACAAACGATACTAGGTGGAGGGGTGTGTGTCGCCCAACATGGCAACCTGACACACCCACCAACTCTCCTTGGCCAATACACCTCATGGCTGACACTCCTCCTGACCGACACACCTTGCAAGGGGGAAAAGCACCTAGCCCAATAACAAGCCCAAGCTTAAACAAGAAAGCCCAAATGAAGCCCAAACGGCTCAAGCAAGGCACCCAACTCATCCTCTCACCCTAGAGGATGCAAAGAGATACAAAGAGATCTCTCAAGGTGGCAATCTTGCACAGAAACCCTAAAACTTGGGTAAATTGCAAGTTGCAACAAAAAGACCCATAACAAAGCACAACAACCCTAATCACACCTCTGGTGATTAAGCAAGCCTCTAAACACCAGGTTTAGGCAAAAGAAATAGGGTAATACCAAAATGAAGGTCAGGGTCCTTACAAGTCATAAACACCTACAAAAAGATTTCGTCCCCGAAATCTGAAGAGAAAAGCGAGGGATACTTCCTCTACATCTCTTCCTCAAGATCCCATGTGGCTTCCTCAATGCCGCGATGATGCAATAGAACTTTCACAAGAACCAGGTCCTTATTCTTCAACTTCTTCACTCGCATGTCAAGGATCAACACCAGACCTTCCTCATAGGTCATGTCTTCATCAAGCTCGGCCTCAACTGGTTGTATCACTGTCTCTGTTCCTGGATGACTTTTTTTTCAGTATATTAATATGGAACACTGGATGCAACCTGTACAGCTCTGGTGGTAACTCCAACTTGTAAGCCACTTTTCCAACATGTGCTATCACTGGATATGGTCCCATATACTTGGGAGACAGCTTGCCTTTCCTTCCAAACCTTAGCATGCCTTTCCATGGAGAGACTTTGAGATACACATTATCTCCTACCTAGAACTCTAAAGGTCGGTGATGATTATCTGCATAAGACTTTTTTCTGTCCTGTGTCGCTTTCAATTGTTGTTGTATCACCTTGATCTTCTATGTCGTCTGCTGCACTAACTCAGGACCCAAAAGTTGATACTCGCCAAGCTCATACCAACATAAAGGAGATCTACACTTCCTATCATACAATGCTTCATAAGGTTCCATGTAGATACTTCATTGGTAGCTGTTTTTGTAAGCAAGCTCTATCAGACTGAGATGCACATCCCAACTCCCCAGGAATTGCAGAACACAAGCTCTTAGAAGATCTTACAAAGTCTGGATAGTCCTTTCAGACTGTCCATCTATCTGTAAATGGAAAGCGGTATTGAACCTCAACTACGTTCCCAACGTCTTATGCAACTGTTCCCAAAAATGACTTGTGAACTGAGGACCTTTGTCAGACATTATTGTTGCTGGCACACCGTGCAAACACACTATCTCATCTACATATACATGTGCAAGCTTTTTTGCTGTGTATGTTGTCTTTACATGTATGAAATGTACAAACTTTGTCAATCTATCTACTATCACCCAGATGGAATCATGATTCCTAGCTGTCCTCAGAAGACCAACTTTAAAATCAATGGTTACATGATCCCACTTCCATTGTGGTATCAGCATGGGTTGCAACGTACCTGCCGAATTCTGATGTTCTTCCTTAACTTGTCGACCCATACCGCACATTTTTCCATGAACTCAACTACATCTTTCTTTAATCCGGGCCACCGATACAGAACCTTCATATTGTGATACATCTTAGTGACACCTAGATGGATAGCATACATAGATGTGTGTGCTTCCTCGAGCACTAACTTCCTTAGATTATCAACATCGAGAACCATCATCCTGTTATGATAATAGACTAGCCCATCCTCGGACTCATGGAAACCATCACGCTTCTCACTGCCAAACTCTAATCTGATTAGTTGCACTGTAGCATCTGCTTGTTGTGCTTCTTTGATCTATTGTCTCAATGTAGGCTTCACTTGCATCTGTGCCAACAATCATGTCAACAAAGAGACTTCTAATTGTACATTCATCTGTGTAACATCCTAGGATTTGAGGCCTCGGATAAATGATCTTAAAAGGAATGATTGAACTACCCATATCACCAAGGTGCACCTCCTTTTCCGGGAGCCCATCTCTAAAGAACTCCATAGTTAAGCGTGCTCAGCTTGGAGTAGTACTAGAATGGGTGACCAGTCGGGAAGTTGATCCTGCCTTGCGCGTCAGTGTGGACAAAGTGTGCAGTTAAGGCTAGTGGTGGTCTGTGGGGCCAGTCGTCATTCCTGAAACTCTACTAGAGCCTTGGACAGTGGGCCCGGGCGTTACAAATGGTATCAGAGCCATAACCCCTCCAGTAGGTGGGCCCCACATGGGCATGGCATGCCAGTCTTGAGTCGTGCAGTCTAGGCATGTAGGAAAGGGCTGTCCATGGTTGACGTAGCCACCCTTGCGCTGGTATTCCGTGATCGGGAGCTGGGTGTCCATGAGCCATTGTGGGTCTGCACTGAAATGGGGAAGAGATTATGAGGCCATATAGTTGAGCCTTGATGAGGACGTCAAGAGTCTAAGTGGGGGAGATTGTAATATCCTAGGATTTGAGGCCTCGGATAACATGATCTTAAAAGGAATGATTGAACTACCCATATCACCAAGGTGCACCTCCTTTTCCGGGAGCCCATCTCTAAAGAACTCCATAGTTAAGCGTGCTCAGCTTGGAGTAGTACTAGGATGGGTGACCAGTCGGGAAGTTGATCCTGCCTTGCGCGTCAGTGTAGACAAAGTGTGCAGTTAAGGCTAGTGGTGGTCTGTGGGGCCAGTCTTCATTCCTGAAACTCTACTAGAGCCTTGGGCAGTGGGCCCGGACGTTACAATATGCCACAAAGAGATGAACATATCCTACCTATGGCATATCAAAGAACTCAACTGGCCTTTCTTTGTAGAAAGCGAAGAAGACTTCCTGCTAAGCGCATCTACTACCACGTTTGCCTTACCTGGGTGATACTCGATGGTGCAATCATAATCACTGATTAACTCCATCCAGAACCACTGACGCATGTTCAACTCATTCTGTGAGAAGATGTACTTTAGGTTCTTGTGATCCGTAAAGATTTAACACATTTCCCCATAAAGATAGTGTCTCCATATCTTCAACGCATGAGCCACCACTGCCAACTCCAAATCATGTGTCAGATAGCTTTCCTCATGTTTCTTAAGTTGTCGAGAAGCAAAAGAAACACTAAAACTGGAGCACTTGTCAACTTCTCCTTCAAACTCTGAAAAGCTTGCTGACATTGACCATCCCAAACAAAAGGTACATCCTTCCTGGTCAACCTCATTAGTGGCAACTCTATCACACTAAAGTTTCTTATAAACCTCCGGTAGTATCCTGCTAAGCCCAGAAAACTATGAAACTTAGTCGGCGTCTTCAGTTGCTCCCACTCTGCTACTGACTCCACCTTCTTGGGATCCACCCCGATCCCTTCCGTAGAGATCACATGACCCAAGAAAGTCACTTCCTTCAGCCAAAACTCACACTTACCAAACTTGGCATACAACTGATGTTGTTGAAGAAGAGTCAACGCTCATCAAAGATGATGTTCGTGTTGTTGGTTGTCTCGACTATAGATTAAGATGTCATCTATGAATACTACAACAAACTGATCTAAGAATGGACAAAACACTCTGTTCATCAGATCCATGAATGTTGCTAGTGCATTGGTTAGCCCGAACAATATAACCACAAACTCGTAGTGCCCATACCTCATCCTGAAAGTTGACTTTGGTATGTCATACTCCTTCATCCTAAGATGATGATATCTAGACCGCACATCGATCTTTGAGAACACTGAAGCACCGCGCAACTGGTCAAACAGATCATCTATCCTCAAGAAAGGATACTTGTTCTTGATTGTAACCTTTTTCAATTGTCAGTAATCTATGCACAAATGCATAGATCCATTCTTCTTCTTTACAAACAAAATTGGAGCACCCCAGGGTGATGTGCTCGGCCTGATGAAACATTTATCAAGCAACTCTTGCAACTGTTTCTTCAACTCTGCCATCTCTGTTGGATCCATCCTGTACAGTGTCTGAGCAACTAGTTGCGTCCCTAGTACTAGATTGATCTCAAAATCAGTCTCTTGAGGAGGAGTAATACTGGGAAACTCATCGGGAAACACATCTATGAACTCTCTAATGACAGACACGTCTTGAAGGCTAGAACCTTTTGCCTTGGTATCCACAACATGAGCCAAGAACTCTCTACAACATTTCCGCAACAACTTCTTCGCCACCATTGCTGACACTTAACACATCAGAAGGATCTTCCTATCTCCTTAGAAGATCCACTTCTCACTATTGTCAGCAAACACCACCTGCTTGGAACCGTAGTCCATCACAACCTTATATCTTTCCAAGTTATCCATCCCAAGAATTACATCAAACCCATACATATCAAGTGGTATGAGATCCACTTGTATGTTGTGTCTTAAAAAAGATAGAACACAAGATGGACATACTTATCAAAGCAATGTAGGACCAACAAGAGGGGTTTCTAACAATAAGCTATCTTTCTTACAACTAACAGGTAAAAGACAACTATCAAACATACTATGTGCAATAAAAGAGTGTGTAGCACCCAGGTCAACCAGAATAGATATAAAGCAAGAAGAAGACAAATCAGAATGAAACAACTCCATCTGACCTGCCACCATTCGTGGGTTGACTATCGTCTTTGACTGATTCATAGCATAGAATCGAGTTGTTGCTTGATGTTGTCCACATCCTCTACTTTCTTGAGCAGATGATCTCTCTTGTGACGCTTGGATGTGTCCTCGCCCTCTAGCGCCATTAGGATGTTGTCTGTCCGATCCTTTCTGACTTTGTCTTGGATATTGCGTCACTTCAACATCTCTTCTTGGACAATTTGACTTTAGATGCCACGTCTGTCCACAAAGAAAACATGACCTATCCCCTAACTGTGGCCTAGACGGCCCTGTCACTACTACCGAAGTTGTACTATAGACTCTAGATGGTGAAAAACATGCCCTTTTCCTTTACTTGGTGACCATTGTGACGACGCATTGGGACTTTACAGTACAGAAGGTGCAACAAAACCTTGGCTTCTTGGGGCCATCAAACATCTATCTCTGAAACTGAGCAAGCATTTTCTTGGACATGGCCTCTCTCTTTTCCCAAACCGATTGTTCTATCCTCTGAATAGACTCCACAAACGTGGCAAACCGCTCCCGGTTTTCCAAAGCAGAAATAGGTGTCGACAACTCGACACTCAAACATTTCTCAAACCGTATGATCCTCTCATCATATGTTGCCACCATGTGAGGATAGAACCTCAGCAGCTCTATAAATTTGGCTTCATATTCAATGATGTTCAGAGAACCTTGGCACAAACGCTCAAACTGGCTGATCTTGTCATCCAGATATGTCCTCGGGAAGTATTGGCTGACGAACTCTTGTCGAAAAACATCCCAATCGATCACCTCACCATGTCGCTTCTCCTCCTCGATGGCCCACCAGTGGCCAACACTACCTTTTCAAAGGTAGATAGCATGCTTGACTTTGTATGCCTTGGGGATTTCAAGGATCCATAAGGCCTTCTCAAGACCTATCAGCTACAGATCTGCATCCACTGGATCAGTCATTCCAACTTAATCCAAAGCTCCAACTCAACAAAGCCGCTCGAAGGTCTTCCCAATACTCAAAGATTTACCATGGGGAACCGGTGCTCTTGGTGGAGGCACACGTAATCTCTTCGCCATGTGATTCATTGTAGCCATTAGCTGCTCCATAAGGTGTTGATAGGAAGGGTTATCAAGAATGGTCGGGTCAAAATGGGGGACCTCAGGCACCCGATCTTCATGTGCCTGCACACTAGCTCCATCAACAGATGCAGCAGCACTGCTCTCGGCAGCATGTTCTTCATGATTCCTAGATATCTTTTAGCTTTATCTTCTACTGGGGGCTGAAGTCATTATAAGAAAATCTAGAAAAATCACAAGAATAGATACAAGCCTAGTCCTAGATCCCTATAGACTCAGCAAACCTAGAGCTCTGATACCAAACCTGATGTGACATCCCGCCATCACAAAGATAGTGAAACACCACACGAAAATGCGCGCTCGGAACCACCATAATCAGCACATTACCAAAAACAGGGGTTAATTAAAACCAATTGCGGAAAACATCATATAAAATGAACCATCACAACTAGATCCACATCCTACAAAGAATATGATATATTTCCACCAACACATAGGATCCAGTTGTTCCATATCCATCAAGGATGTAACACATGTTTATGTACATAACAGGCATTACCAGGGCCAACATCAAGATACAAGAAACCATACCAAGATCATATATCGTGAAACCTCGTCAAAACACCTTCAAGGACCTGAGAGTACAGGAAAGACTCTAAGACTCTACTACAAAACAAACATAGTAACAACATATCCAACCTTTCCTTCTACTGATCTTCTTACTGCTCAACATCAACACTACAACCACCACCACGTCTAGCACGATCACCTGAAAAGGTTGAAACCAGTGGGGTGAGACACACAGTCCCAGCGAGAAACATAACTCCCCGCCGAACTATAAAATCTCAAAAAGCTAGAACAGATAAAGCATGCAGCAGATAACCAGATCATATATGAAATATGAAGAACAAGATAAAATATATAACAACTTACCATGATATCTTAGAGTCATATAACTAACTGCAAGAAATACTTAGAGCATGTATATAAGACAATCATACATTATGCAAGGCCTCAACCAATTTTTCGTGTTTACCCTAAGAAAATATACTATATGGCTGGATTACCATTTATTATGCGCTGAGGATTTGAGTTGTACCGCTCAAATCCAACCTTCAGTTGTGAAACCCAAAGTGGGTGCCATACAAGGTCAATGGAAGAGCCATACTCCATGACCTCATCCTATTCGTGGTCAGTGCACGATATCCAAAGCAGGACCACAATCTCTTACTTAAGTGACCTCACTCATAAGGTCAGCTCCCGCAAGCTACCCTTTCCTCTAGCCTGCCTTGGTACAGGTCTCGACGCTAGCATACCTTGAGCCACGAGCTTGTTCACCGTGCTCCTGAGCCATGAAAGCATTCATTCTCTATCACATTGAGCCATGGGTCTGTTCACCATGCTCTTATACATAACCTGAGTCTACAACTGAAGTTGCACTCTATTTCTCCTATTTTCGGCTAGGAGAAACCCCGCATATTCAACAATCTGCATTCTAGGTTAAGCCATAGGAGAACCCATTTCACCATCACCAGCTCCTGATGATTATGGATCTATGGCCAGGGCAAACTACATGAAAGGTTCATCTATAATTAATTAATACATTTTAAGTGGATTGTTAGGGTCCACCAAGTTATATTACGCAAACCCATAAACAAGAGTAAATGACATAGATTCCATTATTTTGTGTCACACTTGTTACTGCTGTTCTTAATGCCATCAACATCATCACGATCAATCTCAAGGATCCAATGTCACATGTTGACACTTGCCCTCTTGCCAATCATCATGATCCATTTCAAGGATTCAACATCATAAGTATTCAATCCCGCCATTAAGCACATGTTACCAACACATAGGCAACACTCATCATGTTCCATCATAGTCCTCATAACACATAGTGTTCCATATTATATCACTATCAAGAGAATGTCACCAATGACATCATTATAGCTCATACTTGATTACACATCTCAATTGATGAAACATGCATGGTTAGTATACTCAAGAGTAGATAAATGCTTCATTATTTAAATATACTTATGCAACATTAGGTGAACATACATATACATAACCCCCACATATAATTATCAAAACAACATTAGGGTTACCAACCAAACGTAGAGCATAACTCTCCCAAAAGCCTATCGGGTAAGGAATAACCCTCACCAAAAGGTACATCGACCCATCTCCAAAGGTATTGGCTACAACCAAACCCTATTGGTGTCGACTATCAACCAAACAACAAGCACCACCTACCATGTCGGTTAACACCCATATCGGGCAAGGCACCTAGCAAGTTGATATCGGGAAACACTCTAAGAACCAACCCATATCACGCAAACAACACACCCCTATCATGCACCCATTCAGATCAACGAAGCATCATATCGGGCAACACTTTCTCATGGAGTATCGGGCAACACTACCCAACAAGGGTATCGTGTAAGGCTTAGCAAAGCCAAGACACCTAACATCAAGGTCGATCACCCAAGAGATTCATCACAAGGGAGCTTATCGCCCAAGAACTCAAAACTATCCAAGATATGTATCGACCAAGGAATCAACAAGGCATCTTCCTACTATATCGCCCAAACCCTAACTTAAGGGAAGAAGAGTGATATCGAGTAACACTCTCAAGGAACCATATAATGTAAATAGGGTTAGGAAAACCCCATCGACCAACCTCACCATATCACCCAAGGCATCAAGAGTATTGGATCACCTCTCAACTTGAAGAGAGAGGGGTCTTGTACAATCTCCAAGCATATCGGGCAAGACCTAGAGCTCACCTCACAACTCAAGGAAGGAGGGGTGCTGCTCAAAGCCCACCATCAAAGGCATGGCCGCACCCTATCACCCAAGGAACCAACTAAGGGTTTAACCCTAAAGGCATATCATGAAACTAGGGTAGGACAACACTTTATCAGCCAAGCCAACTCATCGTGTCGCCCAAACATCTAGAGCATAGGCTCACATCTCAACAACAAAGTGAGAGAGGGTTTTTTCCTCAAGGACACACTACCATACACCTTTGGGTTAGCCTAAGCTCAACTCTCAACTAAATGAGAGAGGGGTGTTGCTTGAGATTCCATAATCCAATGGGTCGGCCAACGCAAGGGTGGTCATCACATATCGTCCAACCTAATCTAGGGAACACATAGGGCAACAACGTTACCAACTAAAGCATAGTCACTACTAGCAAGATATGTATAGCCAATCAAAACAACATATCATAACAACATGTAAAGGAGATATAATAGTTAGGTTAGAAGTTATGTAACCCACCTTAAGCACAACTTCTCCAAGCTCCAAGATCTAAAGCACCACCTACAACCTTCAGCCACCTTAAATAAGAGAAGAGAAACCAAAGTCAAAAGAGAGCCAACTATGGAGGGGATCCCATCACTCTCCATGGATGAAAAGATAAGGAAGAAGATGACACCAAGATAGACTTACCAATTAGAGAAGAAGAAAGCAACTATAGTAGGGTAGATCGGCCACCACCTCTTCTCCTTCTCCTCTTCTACTCGGACACCAAGGGAAAAGAGAGAAATGGTTAAAGGGAACTAAAGGGGATGCTAGCAAGCTAGGTGGGTGGTATATATACAAGAAGGTAAAGGGGGTGAGCAAGGAAAGGTGGCATCCACTAAGGACCACTTGTCCAAGGGACACACCACATGCTAGCACCCCAACACCACTTGTCCAAGGTCTTGCCACTTGCTAGCAACAAGAACCATGTTTCCAAGATAGGGTGACACAAACGATGCTAGGTGGAGGGTTGTGTGTCGCCCAACATGGGAACCCGACACACCCACCAACACTCCTTGGCCAATACACCTCCTGGCCGACACTCCTCCTGGCCGACACACCTAGCAAGGGGGAAAAGCACCATGCCCAAGCTTAAATAAGCAAGCCCAAACGAAGCCCAAATGGACCAAGCAAGGCGCCCAACTCATACTCTCACCCTAGAGGATGCAAAGAGATACAAAGAGATCTCTCAAGGTGGCAATCTTGCATAGAAACCCTAGAACTTGGGTAAATTGCAAGTTGCACCAAAAAGACCCACAACAAAGTACAACAACCCTAATCACACCTCTAGTGATTAATCAAGCCTCTAAACACCAGGTTTAGGCAAAGCAAAGAGGGTGAGCCCAAAACAAAGGTCAAGTTCCTTATACGAATTTAATCGAGGATGTGTACATGACACAACCTGAGGGTTTTATCGATCTGAAAGAAGTCAATAAAGTTTGTAGGCTACAAAGGTCAATCTATGGATTGAAGCAAGCATATCAGAGCTGGAATCTACATTTTGATGAAGTAGTCAAAATTTTTGGCTTTAGTCAAAATGAAGATGAACCTTGTGTTTACAAAAAGGTTAGTGGGAGCACAGTCGTATTTCTCATATTGTATGTGGATGACATACTATTGATGGGAAATGATATCCCCACTCTTCAGACAGTAAAAGGTTGGTTAGGGAAGACCTTCTCTATGAAGGATTTAGGTAAATCATCTTATAGGCCTAAGCCAGAGCACACACATTGACAAGGTGCTAAGGAGGTTTAGCATTGAGGGTTCTAAGAAAGGTAATGTAACATCCCTGACCTGGGTTATACCTTAACCTTGGGAGTTTTGATGTACACATATTATCGAGGCTTCTGTTGCCTCTTTCTGGCCCAATTTTCGCCTTGCTTTTTCGCTTTTATTAGCTATACCTTCTATGATGCGAGCAATTGGGCTTAATTCAATTATCACGGATTTAATTGGATTTTTACACCATTTTTTGCAGGTCAAATTAGGCATCAGGCCAAAAGTTATAATCCATTCCTCTATTTTGGGCTTTGTTTAGCTCTGGTCAACGGCTGGTCAACGCATGCCCTCCCTCCTTTTCCCTCACATGCGACCCTCATCTACCAGCTAAACATAATCGTGATCATGGTTCATAGGGCCTGGTCACGATCTTTTCTAAGCCACCTGCCCGCGGTCTTCCTTGCCTTTCTCAACCGTAGTTCCCTCAACCAGCAACACCGCGCCCGCAGTCACAGCTATCCAATCGTGACCTCCTTATTTGTGAATCATGACCATACATCCCAACACCACGACCTAGCTAAGAGAAAGATCGCGACCTGGCCATGACTAACCGTGGTTGCGTTTTGTTGTCCGCGATCAGCCGCTAAAGGGACTGCGACCTGCTCCTGCACCTCATGTACTCAACCACCACAACCTACTCCAGAGATCAAGCAACGCAACTGTGACCCTCATAATCGTGACCTTGATGCCGCCACCCCTGCATCAGAGAACATCGTGACCAGGCCAAGAGAAGCAGATCGCGTCCTGCTCTGCCTCCCTTCAACACGACTACGGACACTCCACGTCCATCCCTAACAATCGTGACCCCCACCCTCCAAAATTGAGGATACATGTCCACGATTCCATGATTCGTGATCGCAGCTTAACGGAACCGCGACCTACAGAAAAGCCACGACCAAGCCAAAGATCGTGACCCTATTCTTCTCTCCTTGCCTCCTTGCCTCTCTACTTCTTCCCATCTTCATCTTCCTCACTGCAACCCTACCTCCGCCTGCTACCCTTTGTATCAGTCACGATGGCATCCTGGGTTGCTAGCTTTTCTCTCCCTTATCTACCATGGCCTCTTCATGACAGGGACAGTGATCTTTTTCTCCCACAACCATGATCAGCTCCAGCAGCCATCTATTCCATACCCTCACCAGCACCACGTCCAGGTGTGGCAGCAACTGCGACCCTTCAGCAGGCATGTGTGTGGCCAAGGGTGAAAGTTAAACAACTGCGACCAGACCAAGAGAGGAATCATGACCTACCAGCAAGGATAGAAACCTACGACCGCGATTCCACTTGCCAAGATAATCGTGACTGTGGCATCAAAGGACCAACTTACCGCGACCGTGGCAAAAGCTGCGACCTGCTGCAGAATTAACAAGGTCGTGATTTTAAGTCAGTGTGAATCTACCTATAAATAGAACGCGACTTCAGCCCGTCAAAGGGTCTTCGGAAGACGTCGTTAGGCTGCAGGATTGTCCTGGGCCTAAGGAGACAATCTCCATAGCCAAGAACCTACCCCCGTGGTAGTTTTACGGCTTGTTCACCCAAATCTGGAGTGAAGACTCAGATCTGCAAGCCACCTCATTTAGATCTGGATCTAGATCTGCTGCGTCTACGCCATTTCTATGCCACCATCTCATCCATGAGTTGCTCATCCTACTGCGAGCAAGGACTACGAGAAGAAAGAGAAGGTGGAGAGAGAAGATCTGCCCCATCTATCGTGGTGTTCTTCCCTCCTCATCCAGATCTGCCCCGCCATTATGTAGAAGATTGTTTCTCCACCAAGCTGCGATCATCTCCTTCACCATGCTCATGCCAGAATCTTCTCTCTCTATGTTTTTTCTTGTTTCTCTCATCATGAGCGAGTAGTTTCCTTTTACTGGGGTTCGGGGACTAGCCCCGCTGCCCACACTTTCGTGTCCTTTTGTTAAACATTCCATGGCATTAATATAATATTTCATTTTGTTGTTAATCATCGATGTGTGCTTGTGGATTGATCACCTGCTTGCATTTATCTTGTTCGTTTCCTATGTTGCGAGAACTTCAATACATAGGTTTGAATGTCGATTAACGTGGTTGATTCCCAATCTAGAAATAGAATGGGATTCCTTGAAGTTGTAAGTGTATGATCTGTGAGGGGACGAGCCATCTAGGCCATAGTGATGCTTTTGTGTGCCTAAACATCCCTCAGGGAGGGCCACATCTTCATTTGGATTTCTGTATCTTCAGAGCTGTAAGTATGTGATCTAGATGGTGACGAGACATCTGATACCTAAGGTGATGCACATGCGAACCTGATACCCATATGGGGGGGGGGGTTCTGCAGTAGCTCTACTTGGATGGTTATATCTTGCTTGGATGTTGATGTTTGAACATGTTTGCATGTGTGGTGGTGAAACCCGGGACCATCCCAGGGATTCCCATCATAAATCTTTAATCAACTTTTAATCTTGCTTTTACTTTCCTCGCATTTAGTTTAATTAAACTCAAATCAACCAACCTTTTTTCTAAATATTAGTCTTGATTAAACTAGATTTGACTAGCTAAAGATTCTTAAAAACGTTGTCCCTTGGGATTCGATCCTCAACTATACTCTGATAAGACCTGTCCACTTGCGGGTGATATTATTGCATGTTGTTTTGGTTAAAAACTTAGGGATTTCAATCCTAAGTGAGTTTGTTAGTGTGATAAAATACCACATCAAATTCTGGCACCATTTCTGGGGACAACAAAATCATCTAGTTAAATCCAGTTCTTTTGAGACTAATTTAGGTTTTTTTCTTTTAATTTTGATACTATCAATCATATATACTTGAATTTTGTTCTACTCTGTCCATCTTACTAGTGAGATATCTTTTCATCCTAGGTACCTACAAATTCTAGTGTATGCGCCACTCAGACAGCCTCAGACTCTCTGCTAGCTTTGACCCTGAGATAGACAGAACCTTTCTCCGTAAGTACAGAGAGAGCCAAGCAAGAATGGCTCAAGAGGAGGAAATCGCTCGAAGGGTAACTCAAGCCCTTAATGCACAAAGAGATAGGCTTATGCAAGAAGCCCGAGATGAAGTTCAAGAAGAAATCCAAGCAGCTCAAGCAGCAGCTCAACAAGCTGAGCTACAAAAAGACCTTAGAGAATTCTCAATCCCTAAAGCTTCCGATGTTCACCATCCAGTAAAACCTCCTCCCATCAACGCTCTGAATTTTGAGATAAGAGCACATTGGGTTACGTTGCTTCAAAATAGTCCTTTCTATGGCAAGCAAGGAGAAGATAGTCAAGAACATCTTCTGAGGTTTATAGATCTATGTGCCACGACAAAGAAAAATGGAGTCATGAATGATGCCATCAGACTCCGTCTCTTCAAATACTCTCTTGCCGATAGAGCCATGAGTTGGTATAACTCCTTGCAATGCAAACCCATCACCACTTGGGAACAACTTCAAAATGTCTTTCTGGAAAAGTTTTATCCACCTTCTCACCTATGAAATTAGGGGCCGAATAACGCAATTCACTCAGGTCCCTGGAGAATCCCTAGCTGAAGCATGGGAAAGATACAAAGAGCTCCTGCACAAGTGTCTACATCATGGCATTCCTAAGAATCAACTCATCGAAATATTTTATAGGGGTGTGGATGATGACACCAAGAAGTTTTTAGACTCATCATCTGGAGGAAACTTCATGCGTCAAAGCTATGATAGCACGTGGAAGGTTTTCACCCTTGGAGCTGAAAATCAAGCCAACTAGGGTAGACCCGTAAGTAAAGGAGTGCTGAAGGTTGCTATGGAAGAAGCTACTCCTGAGTACAAGTCTATTGTTGAGTCTCTTAGATTCTAGTCGCCAAGCAAGACCAATTTGAATCATCCTTTGCCGCCTATGAAAGAAGACGCTCACCCCCTCGACAACAAGAACAAGTTAAGTCATCTTCACTCTTTTGTGAAGCGTGCAAAGGAACTTATCATTCTACTCTAGCTTGCAACATTCTCTATGATGTTGTTTTGAGAAATACTTGTGCCCAAGGAGATAACGGTCAAATGGAAATTTTGAATGTTGTCAACACCATCCCTGGTCAAGGGTGCTATAATCCGAATCAGAATAGGAACCATCCAGGTTTTCAATATGGAAATCCTTCTGGAGCAGAAAAATCTCGACAACTTGGTTCAAATACCCAACAACGAGGCCCGCCAGGATTCCAGTATAACCAACAACCAAATTTCGGAAATCAAGGGAACTTTAGAGGAAACTACCAGAATGGAAACTACAACAACTATCAGAACAATTATCAGAACAATTCTTAGTTTCAGAACCCCAACCAAGTCCCCTATCAACAGCAACAACAAGGGTAACAAGCCGGTCCCATCCCTCCTGATGACAAATTGTCAGCTATTGAGAAGATGTTGCAGTCACAGCAGACTATGATAGCTAACCAACAAGCCCATCAGAAGGCTATTGAATCTCAACTAGATCAACTTGCAGCTAGCATAAAGCCACCTTCTAGAGCCTTTGCTGGCCAACCAGAGAACAATCCTAAGCACACAGAACAATTGAAGGTTGCACCACCAGGTCTAGAAAAGACTATTCTGATCCTCCAGTCAAGTCACCTATGATTATTACAGACGCGGATGACTCTGAGGTTGTCCAAGACTCTACAACATCTGAGTCTCAACTAAAAGTGCCAGCGACTGATGATAAGACGAACAAGGAAGGATGTGAAAAATCAACTACTATAGAAAAAGGAACACTGGAGCCGGATGTGCCTGCATACACGCCTCATCCTCCTTTCCCAGCTCGTTTGAAGTAGACAAAGATTGATACCCGTTTCAATAAGTTCAAGGAAGCCATGAAGAAGCTTCATGTTGATATACCCTTCCTTGATGCTCTGGCTGAGATACCAGCTTGAACAAAGTACTTGAAGTCACTTCTCACAAGGAAATATATAACTGAAGAATATGAGACGGTGAAGTTAGCAACGACTACCTCTGATATTATTTAGAAAAAGATGCCCAAGAAGCAGAAAGACCCAGGATCCTTTGGAATCTCATGCCATATCGATGACTCTTCATGTAAGAAGGGATTGGCCAATCTTGGTGCGAGCATCTCCATCATGCCACTTAGCCTTTGCAAGAGGCTAGGGTTTGCATAACTACTCCCAAGTGGAATGACCATACAACATGCAGATAACTCTATGACTCTTCCCTTAGGAATCATTGAAGATGTCCCAGTCAAGGTTGGAAAAGACTCTTATGTCCCATGTGACTTTGTCATCATGGACATAAAGGAAGATGCCAGATACCCTCTTATCTTTGGTCGTCCATTCCTCGCCACTGCAAGAGCTTTGATTGATGTTGAAGTAGGGACCTTGCTGTTCAGACTAGATAAAGAAACCCTCGAGTTCACAGTTTTCAAAAGTATGCGAAGACCAAGCATGCAGGAAGAAGTCTATTTGATTGATTGCATTGAGCAAATGTCGCTCCTCACACAAGAGGAATATGAACAAGACGATCCTTTAGAAGTGGCTATAACAAACCCATCTGCTGATAATTCCATCAGTGAATAAGTTAAGGATTGTATCCTTCACCTCGACTCTGTAGAAGAAGATCATGAAGCGAGGTTTGAGGAACTCAAAGATGTGAATGTAACTAACGAGCCATGCGAGAAGCCAGAAGCCCCTGAAATGAAGCCCCTGTCCGAGGGACTGAAGTACGTGTTTTTGGATGATCTCAAGGTTTGTCCAGTTATTATAAATTTCGATCTAATGATTGAACAAGAAGATAAACTCCTAAAAGAATTAAAGGAAAGAAAGAAAGCTATCGGCTACAAGATAAGCGATCTCACTGGGGTCAGCTGAGTGCTTTGCATGCACAATATCCCTATGGTGGAAGACCACAAGCCTACTATTGAGCATCAACGATAGTTGAATCCTAATATGAAGGAAGTGGTCCGCTGCGAAGTCATCAAGTTGCTCACTACCGGAATCATCTATCCGATATCTGAGTCACCGTGGGTGAGTCATGTACATGTTGTTCCAAAGAAAGGTGACACTACTGTGACACGAAACGAAGATAATGAACTTGTCCCCACTTGAATAATAACCGGGTGGAGGATGTGCATCGATTACAGGAAGTTGAACAAGGCCACACACATGGATCATTTCTCGGTGCCTTTCCTAGATCAAGTCTTAGAGCGATTGGCTCACCAAGAATATTTCTTCTATCTCGATGGTTACTCTGGATTCTATCAAATTCCTATACATCCAGATGATCAAGAGAAAACCACTTTTACTTGCCCCTTTGGAACATACACCTTTAGAAGGATGCCATTCAGGCTCTGTAATGCACCTGCAACCTTCCAATGCTGTATGGCAGCCATAATTGCTGGTTTAACCGAAACCATTATGGAAGTTTTTATGGATGATTTCTCTATATATGGGGATTCCTACGATTCATGCCTAAAGCACATCTCCCTGGTCCTCAAACGATGTGAAGAAGCACATCTTATGCTAAATTGAGAGAAATGTCACTTTATGGTAAAAGAAGGCATTATCCTTGGCCATAGGGTCAGTAACTGAGGAATTGAAGTGGATAAGGCCAAGATCAAAGTGATCTCCAAACTATCTATCCTTACCAATGTAAGAGAAGTCCCCACATTCCTTGGTCATGCGGGCTTCTACAGAAGGTTTATCAAGGATTTCTCCAAGATAACCAAGCCCATGACAAACTTGTTGCTGAAGGACGCTGACTTCTATTTTGATGAAGAATGTATCAAGAGTTTTGACAATATAAAGCATTCCCTTACAACAACACCCATTGTTCGAGCCCCAGATTGGGATTGCCCATTTGAAATTATGTGCGATGACAATGATTACGCTGTGGGTGCCGTTCTGGGACAATGTATAGAGAAGAAACATCATGTCATCTATTATGCATCTAAGACCCTTGACGAAGCTCAGAGGAACTATGCAACTACTGAGAAGGAACTCCTAGTAGTCATATATGCCTTTGATAAGTTTTGATCCTACCTCATTTGTTCAAAGGTGATTTTCTACACCGATCACACTGCTATTCATTATCTTCTAAAAAAAGATGCAAAACCAAAGCTAATAAGATGAATTCTCCTATTGCAAGAATTTGATCTTGAGATTAGAGATAAGAGAGGCACAAAAAATGTTGTAGTAGACCACTTAAGTCTTATCCACACTCTGGAAACTGAGAAGATCCCAATTAACGACTCTCTTCCAGATGACCAGCTTATGAAAGTCTCAGAAGCTACTCCTTGGTACTCGGACTACGTGAACTACCTTGCTGCTGGTGTCATCCATCCTGAGTGTACTGGCAATGCTCTAAAGAAATTCATGCATGATGTGAGGCAATATCACTAGGATGAACTGTACCTCTTCAAGCTCTGTGGTGACAGTATTTACAGATGTTGTATCACTGAGGAAGAAGCCCAACTTATTTTAGAACAATGCCACTCAGGCCCAGTCGGAGGCCATATGAGTTCTAAGAAAACTTCTTTAAAGGTTTTACAGTGTTGTTTCTTTTGGCCAACCATATCCATAGATGCTTATAACTTTGTGTTGTCATGTGACAAGTGTCAGAGAATGGGAAACATCACGAAAAGAGATGAGATGTCACTTAAGCTATGGCAAGAAGTCGAGATTTTTGATGTTTGGGGGGTGGAATACATGGGCCCATTCCCATCCGCACATGGATTTTCCTATATCCTTGTTGTAGTGGAATATGTCTCTGAATGGGTAGAGGCCATACCAACCGTCACTAGTGATTCATAACCCGTTAATTAAATGTTTAAATATATTATTTTCCCCCATTTTGGAATCCCACAAATTGCGATATCCGACGGAGGCTCTCATTTTCTGGAAAAGAAGCTTTGAAGCGTTGTTGAGAAGATATGGAGTAACACACAAGGTAGCTTCCCCCTACCACCCACAAATAAGTGGGTAGGTAGAGGTTTCGAACTGTCAACTCAAAGCTATCCTGGAAAAGACAGTAGGATGCAACTGAAAGGATTGGTAAATGAAAATCAATGACGATTTATGGGCCTACCGAACCGCGTTCAAAACTCCTCTTAGAACAACACCCTTCAGACTTATCTATGGAAAATCATGCCACTTGCCCGTGGAACTAGAACATAAAGCATGGTGGGCAATAAAACAACTAAATTTTGACATTAAGAAAGCTAGTGAAGCTAGGATTCTACAACTTAAAGAGCTAGAAGAACTCCGGATGATGGCTTATGAGAATGCACGAATCTACAAGGAACGCACGAAACTTTGGCATGATGGTCATCTGAAGAGGAATGACATTCAAGTGGGAGACCAAGTTCTGCTGTTCAACTCGAGACTGAGGTTATTCCTAGGGAAACTCCGTTCTCACTGGTCAGGACCATATATTATCAAAAGCATCTATCCACACGGTGCATTCACCTTATGGAGTGACAAGTCAGACAATTTTGTGGCAAATGGCCAACTCTTGAAAAGATATTTCACCACAGCTGACACTAGCACTGATGAATTGATGAATCTGTCTAAAGCAACATACCTACCAGAAAGCTGAAGAAATCACATTGAGCTATCGACGTAAAACAAAGGCGCTTGTAGGGCGGCAACCCGATCCTTAGCTTAAGTTTTTATTTTTAGTTTTAAAATTAGACAATTTTGTACATGGTAGACAATGCATTGCAAGATGCGATCTGGTCCTGATAATTTTCATTTTTGAAATTTAAGATGGAGGACGTGTCACCGAAAGGAATGAAACCACACCTGGTGGATCAACCGGCACGATTCTTCCCCTCCATCTCGGATTTAGAGTTTTCTTAGGGCTAGAAAATTTCTAAGTTTGGGGTGGAGGGTGGGTGGTACGTACTTTACTTTCCACCCTCTCCTGTCTATTTCAGACTTAAGATCTCATCGTTGCATTTTTGAGAAATTTTTTCAAAAATGTTCAAACGTTTTCATAGTAGTTTGTATAGAAACTTGATGAAGTTTTGATGCTTTTGTTTCAATCAAAGCCATTACCTAGTCGATTATCCTGTTTTTCCATGCAGTTTTGAATCATTATACCTTCCTTACTCGAAGCAAAACCTCAAGGGGGACAATTTCTAAAACTAGCCTATGGTTAGAAATCACTGTGTAAAGCTTATGAATCGTAACATCATGATCAGTAGATATGGCAAGTATCTGTCAAACTGAGAGGGATTAAACACGTTGTGATTCCTATCTGACTAGTGGAACAATAGCATGGAATCTCCACCGGATCCACATCAAGTCATTATTTGAGCGGAGTATGATAAGGACAACCCGGTGCACTAAATTGTAAATCAAGTTGCATTATGATCTGAACTCTCTTCTACACTTCTTCTATCATCTTCTTACCCCTTCGTTCTTCAAAAACAAACAAAATAGCCAATATAGTGCCAAACCCTAAGTTCGGGGTGGCACTCTCTCTCTCTCTCTCTTTATACGTCTTCCATACCCCTCGCTAATAAATAGGGATGTATCACCAAGAAAAGATGCCAAAGAGTACGCAAAAAGAAATGCAATCTCAAGTCGAATAGAGGAGAGATTCGTACAAAAAATATGCAATCAATTAAGTTGCAAATCATATAATAAAAATCTCAAGTCAAATAGAGGAGAGATTTAATTCTTCCTTCCATACCACCCTTCACTCCCCCTTCCACCTACTGGCACAATGAATGCCTACGCTTACCAATATCTTAAAAACACCAGCGTTAGAACATGTGCACACTTGTTATTCTGTGGGTATCTCTGGACTCCTACGAAACTCTTAGACACACTTAATGTGGGAGAAGTGGAGAGGAAGTGATGTTGGGAAATGAACTCGGGAATGAAGATTTGGTAAGAGGTGTTCTGTGATCTCAGAATGTTGAAATGCTTAGTCATACCGACCAGAAAAGAAATAATCATGATGTGAAGATGAGGCAGTCACACGAGTCGAAAGTATTCATTTGGCGATCATTTCAGATTTTTTGTTACTCAAGGACGAGAAACATTTAAGTTCATGGTATTTTTATGTATGCATATTATCGAGGGTTCTGTCACCTCCATCTGACCCAATTTTTGCCTTGCTTTTTCACTTTTATTATCTATACCTTCTATGATGTGACTAATTGGGCTTAATTGAATTATCACGGATTTCATTGGATTTTACACCATTTTTTGCAGATCAAATTGGGCATCGGGCCCAAGTTCTAATCCATTCCTCTATTTTGGGCTTCGTTTAGCTCTGGTCAACGATTGGCCAACGTAGGCCCTCCCTCCTTTTCCCTCACACGCGACCCTCATCTACCAGCTAAACCTAATGGCGATCGCGATTCATAGGGCCTAGTCACTATCTTTTCTAAGCCACCTATCCGCGGTCTTCCATGCCTTTCTCAAACGCAGTTCCCTCAACCAACAACACCGTGCCCGTGGTCACAGCTATCCAATCGCGACCTCCCTATTTGTGAATCGCGACCATACATCCCAACACCGCGACCTGGCTAAGAGCAAGATCGTGACCTGGCCGTGACTAACCGCGGTCGCAGTTTGTTGTCTGTGATCAGCCGCCAAAGGGACTGTGACCTACTCCTGCACCTCATGTCCTCAACTACCGCAGCCTGCTCCGAAGATCAAGCAACGCAACTGTGACCCTCATAATCGCGACCTTGACGCCGCCACCCCTGCATCATAGAACATCGCGACCGGGCCAAGAGCAGCAGATCGTGACCTGCTCTGCCTCCCTTCAACGCGACCGCGGACACTCCACATCCATCCACAACAATCGCGACCCCCACCCTCCAAAATCGCAGACACCTATCCGCGATTCCATGATTCGCGACCGCGGCATAATGGAACCGCGACCTGTAGAAAAGCCACGACCAAGCCAAAGATTGTGACCCTATTCTTCTCTCCTTGCCTCCTTTCCTCTCTACTTCTTCCCATATTCATCTTCCTTGTTGCAACCCTACCTCCGCCTGCTACCCTTTGTCTCAGTCACGATGGCAACCTGGGTTGATAGTGTTTCTCTTCCTTATCTACCGCGACCTCTTCATGACAGGGACAGTTATCCTTTTCTCCCACAACCACGATCAGCTCCAGTAGCCATCTAATCCATACCCTCACCAGCACCACATCCAAGTATGACAGCAACTGTGACCCTTTAGCAGGCATGCACATGATCAAGGGTGAAAGTTAAACAACCGCGACCAGACCAAGAGAGGAATCACGACCTACCGGCAAGGATAGAAACCCACGACCGCGATTCCACCTGCCAAGATAATCGCGACCATGGCATAAAAGGACCAACTCACCACGACTGTGGAAAAAGTCGTGACCTACTGCATAAATGCCAAGGTCGCGATTTTAAGTCGGTGCGAATCTGCCTATAAATAGAACGTGACTCCAACCCGTCAAAGGGTCGTCAGAAGATGTCGTTAGGCTGAAGGACTGTCCTGGGCCTAAGGAGACGATCTCCATAGCCAAGAACCTACACCCGTTGTGGTTTTGTGACATGTTCATCCAGATCTGGAGTGAAGACTCAGATCTGCAAACCACCTCATTCAGATCTGGATCTAGATCTGCTGCTTCTACACCATTTCTATGCGGCCATCTCATCCACGAGCTGCTCCTCCTACTGTGAGCAAGGACTACGGGAAGAAAGAGAAGGTGGAGAGAAAAGATCTGCCCCTTCTATCGTGGTGTTCTTCCCTCCTCGTCCAGATCTACCCCGAAATTATGTAGAAGATTGTTTCTCCCCCGAGATGCGATCATCTCCTTCACCATGCTCGTGGCGGAATCTTCTCTCTCTATGTTTTTTCTTATTTCTCTCATCATGAGCGAGTAGTTTCCTTTCGCTGGGGTGCGGGGACAAACCCCGCTTCCCACGCTTTCGTGTCCTTTTATTAAACATTCCATGGCATGAATATAATCTTTCATTTCATTTTTAATCGTCGATGTGTGCTTGTGGATTGATCACCTGCTTGCATTTATATTGTTCATTTCCTATGTTGCGTGAACTTCAATACGTAGGTTTGAATGTCGATTAACGTGGTTGACTCCCAATCTAGAAATATAATGGGATTCCTTGAGGTTGTAAGTGTATGATCTATGAGAGGACGAGCCATCTAGCCCACAGTGACGCTTCTATGTGCCTAAACATCCCTCCGGGAGGGCTACAACTTCATTTGGATTTCTATATCTTCAGAGCCGTAAGTATGTGATCCATATGGTGATGAGACATCTGATACCTAAGGTGATGCTTACGCGAACCTGACGCCCATATGGGGGTTCTGTAGCAGCTCTACTTGGATGGCTATATCTTGCTTGGATGTTGATGTTTGGACGTGTTTGCATGGGTGGTGGTGGTGAAACCCAGGACCATCCCAGCGATTCCCATCATAAATCTTTAATCAACTTTTAATCCTTATTTTAATTTCCTCGCATTTAGTTTAATTAAACTCAAATCAACCAACCTTTGTTCTAAATATTAGTCTTGATTCAACTAGATTCGACTAGCTAAATATTCTTAAAAACATTGTCCCTTGGGGTTCGATCCTCAACTATACTGCGAGAAGACCTGTCCGCTTGCGGGTGGTATTATTGCACGTTGTTTTGGTTAAAAACTTAGGGATTTCAACCCTAAGTGAGTTTGTTAGTGCGATAAAATACCACGTCAAGTTTTTCTTAAGCAAGTTAATTAGATCCTTGACTTTATCTTGTGAAAAGTAATTAAGGCTCAAAAGGAACTTATGTTTCAATTTTAATCCTTTTTGAATAATGTTGAAACAATGTTTTACTTATTTTAGACTAAAGTGCAATTTACCAAAGTTGAAGGGTTAATTTACAAATGTTGCATGATAAAATGTTCCTCATATGATGAAGAATCATAGTAATGAGTATGATGTAGTGGTATGGCTTTCACAAGCCTGAGCACCAAGGAAGAGCTAGTTGAGCAAAGTTTATGCATTAAAACCTAGTTTTGGTGTAATGTGCAATTTACCCAAAACCTAGGGTTCAATATGAAAAATACCACTGCAAGAGGGTCCCTCATGATTATTGTCATCATATAGAGAAACGAAAATGAGAGGGGTGACTCATTTGAAACATTTTGGATGAGAGAGAATCTTGATATAAAAATAATCAAGATTTAAGCATAATTGGAAACATAATTCAATTTAATGCAAAAATAAATATATTAATTGAAGAGCCCTTAAACCAAAAGGTGAGGGACGATTTTGCAAAATAATGGACAACCATGTGCCTTGCAAAGGCAACGAAAATATCCAAAGGTATGGATAACTCACTCACATTTGTTAAAGAAAAAGTAATATCCACAAACTTTTGGATATTATTAATATAAGGGTTAAGGTGCTTAATTTGTTTTTGTTTAAATCATTGATAATTGAGAGGAATAAGAGGCAAGGAAGATAGTCTCGTATGCAAGGAAGAGGAGGGGGAAAGTGGCAAGGAAATGGATGAGTTATCCCCTACTTTCTCTCTCGTAAAATGAATTTTAATAAAAATGCATATAAGCTCATTTATCCATAGCTTAAAAGGGGAATTTCGAATCCACTTTCACTCTTTGCTTGCAAAACGACCAAGGGGGCTAAGGAACGACCTGAGGACGAGTTCCAATGTGTAGGTAAGCTTCTTTATCACTTTCAACCATGATTTCATGGTGGAAATCGAAAATAAATGATGGATTTCTTCTTTTCTCCATTCAATCTTCAACTCTAGCCAATTCTTTCACTCAAAGACTTGAGGATGAGCCTTGGGATAGTTGAAGGAGTTGTTTCCACCATTGTTGACGTGAATCTCCAATCTTTGAAGCTCATTTGAAGGTAGGTTATATAACTTGAACCTTTATTCATTGTTATTGAATTCAATTCCTCAATTAGATATGTTCATTTGTTCTTCTTGAAATTCCTTTGATTAATTAATGAAACTACAATGGAAATGGCAGTAGATTTCGAGGAGTTGAAGCTTGATGATGATGACATCATCCTAATCACACATCTCAACATTATTTAACTACAAACAGTTTCATGAATTTTGGCTCAATCGGTTTTGACAAACCGTTTGGTGGCCAAACGGTTTCCAAACCGTTTGGAGGATGGGTCCAAAACTGTTTGGGCATGTTGACCAAATGGGATAGTTGACCATTTAGATCCTTAAATGATTTCAAACCGTTTGAACATATTTGAGTTGATCGTTTGTGGTTGGGTTGACTGTTTGGACAAATAAGTTCAAAACCGTTTTGAGCCTTAAACTGTTTCGAACCGTTTGGACTTCTAGGTCAAAACCATTTGGAGCCTGAAACGGTTTCAAACCATTTGGACCAAGTCAACCAAAACCGTTTGGTGATCCAATGGTTGATATTTGAAGGTTGGAGATCCAAGAGTCAGTAATTGATGAACCTGAATAATTCAATTGATGAAGGAATTGTTGATGCAAAACCCTAATCGGTTCAGTTGATTGAGAACCCCATTTGGACTTTCAATTTCAAGGGCAGTTTGGACCAAACGGTCTTGAGATCGTTTGATTCCAAAAGGTATTGAAACCATTTTGGGTCAAATGGTCTCAGGACCGTTTGGACTCAAACAAAACCATTTTGGGTCAAATGGTCTCAGGACCGTTTGGACTCAAACAGTTTCAAACCATTTAGAGATCAAAGGGTCAAGAT